>OX122898.1:12828646-14179271 GCA_944738965.1 Nebria brevicollis | reverse complement strand
AAATTGCCGGTACGTATCTACTTCCGTTATGAATTGGAAGTGTCGAATTTTGAAAGCTCGTTCCTCAATAATAGAAACGTATTCATCAGAATTTAATTAGACACGAAACAAAACATTTGCCTAAGTGATTAAAGGTAAAACAGAGGATTTTCCATCGAAGCGAAGTGTTTTTGGTCGCGTGTATGTATGTTGATATCGCATGCGCGTAACGTTTGGACGCTTGCTGCGTGAAAAATAAATACGCAAATTAAACGTGAAACGCTATTAGTATTTATACGCAATGGGCACCAACTTTCGTTTAATTCCCTAGACACGGTTCCACCCCGTTAAGGGTAGCCCACCTGATGCGCCGTGTTTATTTTTACATTTATTTTCAAGAGCGCCTAACTAATTACTAACCGTGAAGACATGTTATATGTATGAGCTAATTTCATGCGGTTCATCATAATGCGACAACTGTGAAAACCATTCATTTATTTAACCCTATAAAATTTAAGCCACTCTAAAATGTTCTGTATAATTTTTTGGCAGTTTAAATATTCTTCTGTAGCTATGCATTTTAAATTTACTCTGTAGAGGGATATGCTAATTTTACGAAAGTTAATCTACCCTCAGAGTTATTTTCCGTACTACTATGTTCTATCTTGATGCATCAACTTATTTTAAATTTTATCTTAAATATTTATTAATTTTAAATAGATCATCCTTAGACAAGGTCAGTATTTATAAAAAATAATCATTCTTTTGTCCAAACGTGTCATTATTGAAAATGAATTAGCATATTAAGAATGAATATCCGCGGTAAATACGGGAATGAAATAGTTTTAATACGGTAATTTCGGGAACGATTACAATTTGCACATTTCAATGAGCGAAATATTTGGAATATTGAAATGACGACCGAGTGACCATATTAGTAATGCATCGCCATGTATGTGTATATATTGTGTAATGAACACTGATAATTTGTATTGTTGGAAAGTGCCCAGTCCGCATGTTTGCGACTATAATTACAGCTTGATTTATGCTGATAGCGCCACATTACTCACAATTACTATAACGAGAGGGCCACTCCTCTTATACTCATGCGCACTGAGATGCGAATAAAGTTCTCAATTATATATAATAATATTTAGAAATTAGAAATCAATATCAAATTGGTTAAATTACAACAAAATTCAAAAATTATTTATATTAAAATAGGTATGTATGTACATACATACATACATATGCATATCAAAAGAATAATAATCAATAAATCTAAAACTAGTTTCCACGTTAGAGAAATGCTTGTTTGAATTCAGAAATGTACTCATGCAGCTAATTTTATAATGGGCCAGACAGTGTTTTATGTAAATTCCGTAATTAATTCCAACAATACGAAAACGACAAGTCAGATCGTTAAATGTTGTTTCGCCGAATCGGAAGTGGTTTTTTGTTTGAACGGAAGTCGAGAACACTACTGTAGTAGAATCCTACAGTTGTAGGATAACTGGGTTGGCTGACTCGAAAATTATTATTCATGCAGAAGTTAGATGAACGGTTTTGCTGAATTTTATTGATACAGGCGTTCGAAGTCGAACGAAACGAAACGAAACCAAATGGAATGGGCGCTAGGAAGATCATCAGTTTTACTTTAATTAATAATTGCACTGTTACATTGTGCGAGCGTGATTTTCGTTTATATGCAGATAAACATTCTCATGAATTTGCATACAGAATTCTGGTCGATTCGCAAATTGTTTATGCATGAAACGGATACCTTTCATAAACAAACACTGCCTAGTTGGAAAATGTATTCGCGATGTAAATTATTGAATTTGTTTTAATACAATTTGTTCAAGGATAGATAAACAATTTTTGTTATTTTTAATCGGCCAATAAGGGTGCTTTCAAAATTCTATTCATTTGGTGCTGGAATATTTCAAACAATATCTCTATACAACAAATATATTTAAGTATGCGCAGTACAAACAATTGACAGATTAAGTTAAGTCTAGCTTGACTGATGTATGTAAGGCAAGCAGCCATAGAAGATCCCTGTTCTGTCCGAATTGATGTGTAGTGTGATTGATTAGGAGGCGATGAAACTTCTTGACTAGTGAGTTTTCTTTGTTGCAGGGACTGACCGCAGCCGCCGCGTTCGCGCCGGCTCCCCAGGCGGTGGGTCGGTCTCCTCGCTATAGTCACAAATGATGGTTTTGTGGTACGTTGTTGGCCAGTCCACACCTCCACCCATCTTACAAACAAACCCTCTATCAATGTTGTTCTTTTTTGTTGTTGTTTTTCTTTTCAAATTATTGTTTAGTTGTAATTCATGTTAAGTGTTTAGTCTGTTGTTTATTCTGTTCTTTATTGGTTTTAAATGTTATTCACATTGTTGTTGTTATTGTTGTTGTTGTTGTTGTTGTAAATCAATCGGTGTTGTTATATCTGTTCTGCATATATAATAATCACTTGCTGTTACTGGTTGTTTGCACCAGCACATACATACATACATATATAGGTTAACACGCACACCTATTAAGTATGTTTGTTTTCCAATAAAATAAACACTGGTCTTGAAATGTTTGTTTCAAAAATATTAGAAATCTTAAGTTGATTTTGGTTTTAGTTAATATAAAATTGCAAAAACAAAAATAAATTTACATTATTTGCTATTAAATAAATAAAAAATATATTGAAAAGCACCTTTAAAATAAATGAGTATAAGTGCCTCCTAATTTTCATCGACGTTCATTACTGTAAATGCTAAACTAATCCATTATTATATACATAGTTAAAATTAGAGACATAATATTTCAGGACAAAAGAAATAATTTAGTATTAAATTAACAGTTTTATCTGAAGTGACAAAATAAAATCCGATCTACTATCGATAGGTAATATTGTCGAATTTCCAGATATGTGAAGAATGGAGATGGAAAATCTGAAGCTATGATAAATGTGACATGAGCCATTTGATCAAAAGTCCACAGTGTAAAATAAAATAAGCTTCAGTAGTCAGCTAACAAACATTTTCGCTGCACGAAAGCTCATTGGCGATGCCGGTCGTCCGTGCCAGAAGGGACTCCACTTAAACAGCAGTCCTGGCTGACTGGATGGTATTTGATTAGAGACTGGTACGTCCGATCCACGATCCCTCATGTCGTTACAGGGGCCGCGGCCGTCCGGGATTTCAGATAAGCTCCCCTGGTCTTGCAGCGGCAGTGGACGAAGCGGTGCGACGCGGCACGGCGGCGTGCCTAATACTAACACGCTCATTCTGCACGAGAGCGCTTCGGCGAAATCTTCATGTCAACAGGCCTATCTGAACACGGGTCCGAAGTTGGTGTCATCGACCACGCCATATCTAAACACACATCATCTATCTATGTAAGCGCACATGTGTGATTCATCCAGAGTCGACGAGCAAAATTGTTTTCTTATCAAATATTTATAATGCCTGGTTGATAATTCATGATTAAGTTTAAATGTTTACTATCGTGAAATCCATTGCTTAATTTCACTATATAAGCTAGAGCATGTGTATAGTCGCACTGTATTGATCCATGGGTTGTAATTTTCTCGTGTGCGTACTCTTGGTATAACGTGCTACGCTGTCCAACTAGGAATTACCATGCAATTAGGGCCCCAGGTGGTCGACAGACTACCGACACTCATTTTTCGAAGTATAAAGCCTATCCAACCTCCCCCATGACATGCATATAGATTATGTTGTGGTACTGCCATTATTCGGGAAAAAAAAGAGTAAGTGAAGTCTGTGAAGGGTAGGTTGGATACGACGCGGCGCAATGCGGTGTATACACGAACAGCGAGGAGAATGTGACGTGGCGTGAAAATCACAACAGGCGCCGGCAGCCGGAAAATGGATTAAAAATAGTTCCCTAAGGGATTCGCTTCGCATTTGCAATACGCGAAGCCGAACCCAGTACAGTTTCCATTATGTACGACGGCGAACAGCACAGCCACTGATGCTTGCCGTGTCATCTTACCGTACCTTTGACAATTCGACACACGTAGCCCAGAGAGCAACGTACGTACGTACATACATACGTACCGGAATACACATCATGGACGTGCATTTCATGTAATTAGTTACGCAGCCATACTTTGTTGGTCGTATGATGTATTATTTTCCCTTGCTTCTGATGTGGAGATGAACACTTTCTGACGATGTAATTGAGTAATGTTGAGGAAAAAACCTATTCACTCGTAGTTGATCCCTCGCAGAAAGCAGGCTTTTCAACGGATGAAACAATGGATGATGTACGTTGATATCTGCGTGCGTAGCAAAGTTTCAGAGATATGTTGTCACGTACGCTAACCTATCACGGCTCATCTCCTCTTGCCGATCAGCAGCAAACGGTTTTCTTTCTGTAGTAAACAGACGGAAGGCAACACACCCGATAACCCCTCAGTCACGAATCATTACGCGCAGTATGAGTCGAGCCGCTGTCATCTGCAAGCGGTTCGGGCCCGGCCGTGAGATATTGTTCCAACTTTGTGCAAACAAAGCGCGCCACTTATACTCTACAAATAGCAGCACATGAAAACGGGGAGCGTGCTGCAAAATTTTACATTTACAGACGACTGTGTGTATCAATTCAACTGATGACTGTCGTCAGACGCAACGGCCAAACTGTTTTTCACTTTATACGCGCATTTGCAGTGGGAAATGTTGATGCGAGCATTCATACATTATTAAACAACGCTCGACGCGTTACACTCCTATATATATATATAGCTCTGGTTCCCCATGTCATGTCGTTGGCGCTTACATCGGGAAAAAATTGCCTCGTTCTTGGTGACGCGTCACGTCGCCTTCGGTAATAACAAATATTGTCACAAATCGTTCCACCCTACGAACGGATTCCGGCTATGAATAAACAATGCAAATGGTAATGATACATGAAAACAAAACTTTATTTCTTCGAAATGGATACGGAAATACGGATAAGGACCACTAAATAACATACTGACTTGGCAAATTTTCGTAGTTTGGATTCCATAAAAAAATGTTAAAAAAAAAAAATCTATTACCTAGTTCATTACACATACTTCCAATGGTAATGGGAAATTATAAAAATGCCCATTGAACATATGAATAATGATAATTTATTCAGCTCGATTAGTCCATAAGCCAGTAATGTATTATGTATCCTCATGGGTAGACATTAGTTTTTACATTACGCACGATATTAATAATTCCGTGGTATTTATTTAAGCCCCCAGTGCGCGTAATAATGATGATCAGTGCGAGAGTGACGGTGAGAACATGACAGAGGGAACAACATGATGAGATCACGTAGATATGACGCGTGCTGTTTATTATGTACTGAGTGACATTTTAGTATCACCCTCAATTTCTTCTCTTCCGTCCTTTGCTTATTAATGTTCTAATGGGTTTAGTGTGTTCTCATCTGTGCCACCGTAAAATATACATCAAGATTTCACCGAAAGCTTTGTAGCTGACAACTCGAATTGTCACATTTAAATATTTCAAGGCTATTGCGATACCATTTGCAACAAACAGTACCCTCCTAAAATTTTCTATCAATTAAGTAATACAATTACGTTTCATTTAAGTCCTCATTACAACACGATATTAGATATTTTCAAACATTACTGCAACGTTAGTTATATTTTGACACATCATTAATATTCGATGGTACGGACAATCGTAAATGATGGACAAGGTTTTTTCGTGTAGCAATTCAAGATGGTTTGGAGTGACGGAGAAGACGCTATTTTCATCCATCCTTCATGTCTGGCAAGTATCCAATCACATCGCCTTTGTCCTTGACGATTTCGATGGATACTGGCGGCCAGTTGAGCCTCCTGCCATCATCCGTATTACTACGTATTACTACGCGCGTCACCGATATGAAGAAACGACGATGTTATTGATTCGTGTGTCTGACTCACTCTCGCCGTCGGTAACGAAACGCAACGTCTTCGTTTATTTGTTCAATTTCCGATATGCCTGCAAGAACATTTACATTCCCGACCAGCCACCGCTGATCAATGAATAGCCGAGCCATCGGCTAGAAATTTATATAAGTCTGCGGCCGCAATTGTGTTTTAAAAATGTTGGTTGGCCTTTTCATTGGTTGTATTCGCCGCGAACTTAATTGGACCGAGGGAGGCTGCACTGTAGACCACGGAATGGGGGATGGATTCATCTGTGCGTGTACGCGTTCGTTTTTGGTTTACTAGTATATGAGCATTTTGCAGACATCGTCTTTCTGTTATCTTGGCAAATCATTAAGCGTATCCCTTACCCGGCGGCACGCAAACTAACTGCCAGTTGCCTGCTTGTCTTGCCATTCGTCACGTACCTTATTATATAAGATCAAATGATTAGTTTATTATATCACGTTTTGAATTCATAACTCTGGTTTCTGCTCTTATTCCGTGAGGTACTGTCTGTCTGTCTGTCTGTCTGTCTGCACTTGCACTGTACATAGTATATACAAATACACGAAATGTATGTATGTTCATTTTGAAGGTGCTTTTTGTTATTAGCCAAAAACCAATCTTACGGGTAAAACGAATGTGTTCAATGACGATGTAAGACATGTTTTTGTGTAGCAGCATGTCTAGCTGAACTAGAAATCTCCTAACTGCAATACTAATATGTTCTTTTTGTTGATTTTTCAGGTAAGTGCCTTCTGAAATTGGATGTTACTCTAATGCTTCGACGTGCTCGGCGGGTAAGTTAAGCTTAAGGGTGGGTGCTCTCTACAGGCATGACCGTGCGAAATTACCTTGAAATATGATGGGTTCGGAAGCGATGAGAGCGAGACTGGCGGTGTGCACCAGCACCACCACTTGCAGCAGGCCACACCATTACCGCGGTGCGACGGCGAGTTTCTTGTTTAATATGAAACGTTGAATTCGGAGCACGTCCGTGTCAGCGAGCGAACGCGCCACGCGTTCGTCCTTTCTTGTCGCTCGTGTGTCCGTGATGAAGCATTCTACACAATCTTGTTCACCATGTCTCGCTCTTCTTTTTCCTCTTCACCCTCATTTCCACCCGTTTTCGGCCGACCTATTGGACTCGTCTATGTCGCGCGTTTGAACACGTGACGCTCGCTCGCTCGCTCGCTCGCCTCTAAACTATCAATAACGACCGACGTATAATAAAACTGCGTCAAGTGTCTTCGGAAGCGGGCACAAACACATCAGATGTTCAGTCGGCGGTGCTGGACCAAATCAATTTACATGTTTCCCTTTTCTCGCACAACGCCACTCGTTTTATTTATCGGTATTATAAATAAAGCGGTACGTGCACCACATACTGAACTGTGCGGGCCAAACAAAACAAGCACCCTTTAGATGTGAGGAACGCCTTACAAAATCGGGTATACGTAAAATTGAAACGAATAGGATTTTACTGCAGTCCCTCTGGCGATATTTCCTGGATTCCTCGTACTAGTTTACACAAAAGTACATCTATTTCAGTTATATTTGCATGTTACGAGTATAATAGAATGTGACTAATGGAAAAGGAGAAGTGTTGTTCATAATTCTATAATAATCTGTTACGAACGTGGTGCATCAATCAACCAGTAATTTAAGGGCACGAAAGAAAAAAATAACAAGGGAACATTGCGAACGTTGGCGTTTGGAGTCTAGTTGAAAAGCTCATTTGAATGTGTATAGCAGTTGTGTACTTAGAGCGCCTTATTAGATTAATATTATACACGAATGTAATTGCGTTACAAAGCAGACACAGACGACAACGGCGCGACGAGTAAAGCGTGCGCACACGACAAAGTCGCAGCAGGAGTTGACGACGTACTTGGATACAATGCACGGAGGTCCTGAGCTGTTTGTTGGGACAGCTGTGGGGTAGGCAGGGGGCACAGAACCGCCACACATTTGCATGTTAATTGCGTGCACTGTGCAGAATTACCGCGGAGCACGGCGCATCTGTGCCTCCCTTGGTAACAATAGCTCCTTATCTAAGCCCGCATGTGCCAGATAAAAATCAAATTAATACCGGACTCAACGTCGCCGTTTTCTAGAACCAAACGCGAGACTCGCTTCTTCTTTGCATTCCCTCAGAGACACAACATGTGTCTTTTCTTGCTTTTCAAACAAAAACTTTTAGCACAATACCTGCAACAACATTATTTCATTACTTAATCCAGTGAAAATATTTCAGATTAAAAATAACAAATGCTGTTAATAAAGTAATAAAAATAGTTTCCATTAATAGTAAGTATAGGATAACGCAGAGAAAAACAATAATGTAGAATTAAGCAGAATGTTGTTGATTAAAGCCAGACAACGATATCACGCTCCATCTTAGGATCATCATTCTTCATTATCCTCACAATACGGTTGTCCCGCCTGCGAATCCTAGGGATCTGTCTAATGGTGTGAAGTCTATTGTTTAAAGTTGACGCTTCAGTTTTGTCTTAACGTCATCTTCCAATTTGGTTTAATTCGTCGTACAATGTGCGCCACCTGCCACACGCAAAAAACTACATTACTGACTTGTGGAACGTGCCTTTTTTTCGTATGACAAAAACTTTTATATGCCAATTCGTATTTTAACTTTTATTCACCCCATCCAAGATCTGTATAGTCTTTTTTCAAATTCAAACTTTAGATTATTTGATGAAATCCTCTCGATTTTGATTTATAATTTTTAAATGTGTAGGAAATTCAAATTCTTTGTTGTAGAAAAGTTTTTCGTTTCCAATTCAAACCATTAGAAGAAAATTTCATGAATATTTGATTCGCGTACGAACAACTTAGTCGGCAAAGTGATTGGTATACATATTTGTGTTCGTGACAGGTTGTTCTCAAACTAAATATTCAAAGCCCGCGTTCATTATAGACTCATATGCATAATACATAACATAACATATGGGTTCAACACATAATTACTTATTTTCCTATCTACTAATAGTTTTTCCCAAATAACTTTCTGTAATAGTTCATTCAAACAAATTATTCTCCCAAATGTACCTATAATCAAACCAAGCATTAACAAAACATATCCGAACTTTTAACGAAAGAACAAACGAAAAAAAAAATCATACAGATAAACAGATAGCAGAATACCATTAGGTTTAATATTCTAGGCTACTATTCATTCGAATAAAATGATTTGATTTAGTGGTATATAAGAATCGAAAAAACATAATTCACCTAAAGATAATTTACGTTCGTGTCGATGAGCAACCAGTTAGTTTGCGTGGCATACCTACCTATCTCATGTTAAGCTGTTATATTTCCCAGCAGGACAATGTGCGCGTGTGTGCTCGTGTGCTCCTACGATATACATAAGTTCTAGTAGCAAAGCCCAGACGCGGTAAAGCAACGTCTCTTTCTTAGCGGGCCACTTAAGTGGATTAAACCGTTGCGCAACTGTGCCGTGTCCCACGGGGCTGATCCGATATGTCACGGCGCTCTATAGAGGTCACGTGACCATGCTTCTGTCCTTTTCGAAATAGTTTGAAAAGCGGCGAGAGCAAGCAAGACGAAATAGAAGAGGTCGTCGTCATACCTTCACATTTACACTGTTTTGTTATCGTCGGGAAATTTCAGAGGGGGTTTACGTTTAATAACGTTTCCGGCCGTGTTTATCGGCGTTTACGTACGAGAGCGTTTTCGGAAAACGTGTTATTAATACGACATTAACAGGGTGAATGATGATGTGATTTCGAGTAGGTACCTTACTATTACTATATAGAACCGTTTTCGCCCGGGACGAAAAATTATTTTAATAATTACTTTTCGATACTCTCTCCGTGGCTGGAAGAGATTATTTATCGTATAGCCATAGCCGTAGTGAGAAGCTCGCATACCGAAAATTACAAGTTGCCAATTAACTTTTTTCCATTTTCATCATAGTATGTGTCATTTAACTTTTGACGTGTTTATAGTTCGATCGACCATCAGCGATTCATTTAATTACACTATCATGTCGGGTAGCTACCTACTCTGAAAATGATTAATTTTTTCTATGAATACTAAAATATGTATAAAGGGGGGTATCATTCATCATATTGTCTATCGCTTTGCATCAAATTAACCTTTGAGTTTGTTTGTCATTGCCACGGCAAATATATCACAAAGTGTCACGCCATTTTTATCAGTTTTAAATTCATCAAATACCTACAGTTCTTTCCCAGCGGTATTATGCCTATAATATTTTTCATATTTTTTTCCTCATTTCCGGCGTATTTTAAGATTTTAGAGTTGTTAGAGAATCCCATAATAAACCATCTTTTTTATTTAAGATCATTTTCTATTACAGACAATTACCTATTTTCTAATTAGAAATACAAAAAGGCATTTATATCCCATCTGTGATATTACGTCATCAATACTGTCTAAAAAAAAAAATTTTTTTTTTCGTAGTAGATGCATTAATTGCACATTGTTAATATTATAGCATTAAAATGTTGCAACTCATAGCCAATCATTAAATAAATGTATATCGATGACTCGATGATTCTCTAACAACCCCTTAATGCAATGTTTTTGTAGCAATCCAACTTAGGGTGGTTGACTATCTGTCATCCGTAATGTCGTGTTCTTGCAAGGTAAATAAATCTATACAAGATTGATTTAAACTAATATAAATTGTTTTTAAATCTACTATATCATAGGCTTACGAGTTTTATCGAAAGATCTTCCAGTTAAGTATGACGATAAGAGAATCATTGGAATTCTCGAGTCTTCTTAAATACATTTACGTTAGATTCCACGTCATTTAGCCACTTTTTTTTATACCTACTCCTCGACGCAGTTACTAAACGGCGACATTCGATCAGCTCGCTTTCGTTCACCTCTGAACTTTCCATTATCTTCGAACGACCAATCGCGCCTCACAAATGCGTATAATGATCCTTTTAAATTGTCCCGTCTAAAATAGGTGGATTTCTTGTCCTGAACAGAAAAATAAAAACCGGTTCACTAATACTAATAATTATTATTCTCGTTAATCTCTGCAAATATTTTTCATTCGTCGTCTTGGCAACTTGATACGCTCCATCTTATTGCGCCAGCCATGGGCAACAGACGAAAAGAAATCCAGTTGGGGCGCTTACAATATTTCACCATTAGCTAAAATTATGGTAGTCAGATTATAAGAAAGAAATATACGAACGCGAAAGCCGACTTTTTCTAACTCTTTATGATTAATACTGAAAATGGTTGGTTTTACGTCTGCATCCGCCATCTTACATTCAGATTCGCATAATGGTCGCATGAATTCTCAAGGTAGATCGTTTCGTTTAACTTGGCTCTGTGACAGAAGTTTGATTCGCCGGTTTTAGGGCTCGTGTTGTAGCTTGTAATGATTCCGTTTATTTTACGAGGTGCACAAGATCTGCATTCTTTAAATTCCCACCTGCCGAATTATCTTATATATGCGCTAGGTATGTTTAGTGTCCATTTACGGATGAATTACGGTCGGGTGCAGCTATTCGACGGCGAACGTGTTTGTATTATGACCACGCTCATCATTGCACTAGCTCTAGTAATATAGCATTGTATTCCCCATAAAATGTTACATCGTAAAACTGTGAAATTTATTAAGGCAGAATCTTCTTGTCCGTAGAGATAGGGGTTGTTTTTTACAACCTAGGAATCCTGTTCATAACTTAATACATCTTTAGTGCCGAAAGCTTTTAGGTTAGTTAAATTATGTTCATATTGTTTTATGTACTAATTTACCAATATTGTCTAAATTGTTTTTTCAATAAAAAACCCTGTTTTATGCTACATTTACTAAAATAAGCCAATCACTTTGGTTCATAAAATAGAGCATTTATTTGAATCAACAGTTGATGCTAAACCGAAATAAAATTAAAATAATTTGTTCTTGAAAAGATTCAGAAAAAGAGATTTAACTCCAAATTTGATATTTATTATGAATTTATATGAAATATGCCATGGTTATTTTGCTTGTGTTAGAAACAGTGTCGCGTCTAGCTTTTCAGATAGATATGCAAATTTAACTGCGAAAGTTTTTATCAAAATTGATGTCAAAACTTCAGTGAAATGAGTCATAATCGGCACCGTCCATATATAATTAAAACATTCCGTCAATCAATAAAAAGTGTCATAACATTAACGTATGTTGTCCTAGATACGCCATAATTAATTACGAATTAAACGTCAGCATCAATGCGCAGAAAAGCGCTTTTATCATTTGGTCGGTGAGTGTAAAATAGCCCAGCAGACGCCAGACGTACGCTTAATGTTGCGAGCTCGTAAAATTCAGTCTGGCGTCGAACAATCCGACTCGCGCCAGTGTTTGACAATTCTATGTCGTCTTCTTCACAGTGCATGTCGACCGCACAGTAATTTAATCTTCCGCTCGTCTTTGTATGTCCGTACGAATGTACCTATATATGTAGTAGTATTTATTTTGGTGCGACGCTGTCCCTGGATCCAGGACAAAGAATGCATTGAATTCCTTTGATAATGTACCGGGGATATTAAGTGTTATTACTTTTTAAAAGGATGTCTGTACTAAATAAAATCGATAACATTGATTATTTTTTCTCTGTCAGCTTTAGAAAATACTTATTTATTGATTATCTGTTATTACACAGTACTTAATAATGCAAATGCAATTAGTACTCAATTAATAAACCATTGGAAATACTGGTGCTCTAGTATATACATATATAAAATTTACTTTCAGTGTTTGTTGAGTAGACAAAATATTTTGTCTCTATGTTAAATTTCTAAGTTATGCAATGTAATGCCGCTTAGACTCCATTATAGACTAGCTCCGAAACTACAATGGGTTGAGTTGCAAAACTATTTTTATTTTAATAAAAGTTTCAGTGAAAATATATATTTTTGTACAACCTATACCTGTGCCAAGAAAAAATTAAAATAACAAAAGAGTCAGCGAGGCATTTGTTGAATAGCGGCCAGCCGGGTTCTTAATTAAAACATTAGGAAAAGCATTTTGAAACAAAACATACAAACAAAGCGTCGGTTTGCATTATTGTGATTTCTGACTGCGTTAACCCAGCAACTATGGCATGCATGCATGCATGCATACCTACTATATGCTGCACGTGGTGCAGTTTCTAATTTCCACTTCACCAAGTGCGCGTCTTTTGCCTCGCACGAGCGTTTTAATTTTGCACCGACGAAAGAAACGCGTCTGTTCCGACAAAAGGAAATTCCGGCCGACGTTTTACTAACAGTGGCGTACTTAAAAATTGTTTCCCTAAATAATGCATATCTTGAATAACTGGCAACATTTGCGTTCATAAAACAATTTCTCTCGCAACCTACACCGGGGACTTACTTGCAATATATTTTTATACAAATATAGTTAGCACATACCCAACGAGCTACTAAAGTTGAATACGTTTTTTATTTAAAACAAAATTATATTTATCCATGGTTCTACAAAATTAAATATCATAGCAATACATTAAACTAGTTGTTGAAATGAATCTAGTGTTTACAAAAATACTCGCAATAATGAAAAAAATGATCAGCCAGAACTGTGCATGAAAATATATGAGCTTAGAGACTCTCCACCAATGATTAAGTTGAAAAAAGGCGACGCGCTTTAAAATAGCACAGAGCGGGTTATCAAATGCAGTAGTTGAGTGAGTTCTAGCGCACAAGATGACAAGTTAAAATGTCCACAGTGTCTAGAAACAAATGAGACTTTATAGAGTTCTTGTAAAGTTGGTTGAAATTCGCTGACGTTTTGCGTTGTGCCGGACTCGCGCACTGGCAACCAGCGTCGATAACGCCGGCGATGGCAACTTAGCGATAACGTACACTGGATTTCCCTGCTGCACTATTTTTCTATTTAGTTGCTCCGTTGGGTTTCCGTTTCAAATTATTTTCTGTGCAGATGTGTGCTTAATCCCTTATTTTCCTTTTCGGGGACGGCTTGTCGCTTTTGCACATGACAGCGTACATCTTTTACATAAACGAAAACGCTCATTATAACTTTGCCAAGCCTTTGATAACCCAGATGGAAAATACCTGGCGATAATAGGTACATTCTTACACTTGAATATTCTTTGTTTAACCTAGCCAGCTAAACACAAACTGCATACCGTACCATTTTCTCTGTTTTCAAATACAGAATCGTCGTGTGCTCTTTAATCTTTTGTTTAAATTCAAACAAGTATATTTACTCATATAATGATGCTCCTGTGTTTTTCTTCAAAAACATTCTTTGGATCTTTTAATCTAAAATCGATATCTTTTCTCGTACATAATCTGGTTTTACAAATCAAACCCTTTCGATCATATTAAGCCTCCAATGATCATTAAATACAAACAGCCCCAACTTATATACAATCAATCAAGATTACCAGTCAACTTGATATAATGATAATGGCAAAACATTTGTCGGATGGTGTAACACTTTTCGCTGATCTCCGCGCGTCAAAGTTTGGCTTGAAAAATTACTGGCTACTTTAGAAGAGGTCGACGGTTGGTCTATTTATTTTTGAAGATGTTCGCGCACTACGCGAGGCGATGTGGCGTGTCTGTTGGCATGATCCGGTCCAGCAGCGGTAATCTCTTCTCAGCGTCATCTTCCATCACTGACGCCCGTTATCGCCGCCTCTGTCCTGCAACTTCTTGCACCACCCTTCTCGTGAAAATGCGATAAATGTTACATCGCAGATATAAGAATGTCTAGTGTGCAAGTACGCGTGTCGGGCGAGTCGTTGTTTCGGGAAATTGACTTACTCTTGATTTCCTCTGGAATTATGCATTGCATAAGGAAAAATGGATTTTGTTGTTAATCAAGAGAAAATAGAAAAAATGTTTAGAGAAAATTGTATGTATGGAGAAAGATAGTTAAATGAATTCGAAAATATAAATTGGTGGGGAATGGGTTGAAATGAAATTCTAGTTTTTAATATGATTATGTATTTTGATTACAACGGAAATGTTCGTGTGCCAACATTTATGACAGCCTCTGCAACTAGGAGGAAATTGCGACAGTGAATATTTTGTAAAACATCGGAAATTTCCAATGACGTTCAAATATGTAACGATGTCCGTTGTCATTAACCCCGAGAGGCGTTCAAATGATGATTGTGTCACATCTAGTGACACTTGCACTCATCAGCATTCGCAACGAGAAAGTGCCCGCCACCGCTGCCCGTTACAACCCGCCCCCGCCCCCGCCGGCGCCGTTTGGATGAAGGCCAGCGCACCCTACACACTACACTAGTGGCCTCGCGCATTATCCTATTGCGTCCATAAAAACTCACCCAGCAGCCTCTGACAGGAAACCCATTTAAACCAATGCATGCTACATTGTTGTTTAAGTAAATCGCCACTAACTATAAACATGCAATGTGCTACACCCGAGCAGTGCGAGCCAACACCGTGCAGCAGGTTGTTGCGCTGCGGTAGTCGCGCAATACTAGCCGTTTAGAATTTCAAATTCAGATACGTTGTATTTCTTATTCCGAATTCAAATTGATGGCTGCATTGGTTTCCTCCTCGTTATAAATGAAAAATGTCCCGTCTGTTTTCGAACGTGCTGTCTGTTTGTTTCGCTTTCGAATTTGCAGATTGAATAATGACTTGGATGAAAACCTAGTTACCGTAATGGTTGTGTTAAGAATTGAATATTGGCATGAAACAATGTTCATGTACGAATTCATACACAACATAGTCACGGAACTTGATAAAGTGTTGCATATCATTTTTGATGTCTATGTCTGCTATCGTATTTCAATCTCAAACTACTCTATGTAACAATATACCGCATAAATCTTCTCGAATAAATCTATATTTTTATCTTAGCGATTTTCAGTTCTTCGACAACTGCATACTAATAATGTTTTTGCTTGTTATAGATATGGAAATGTCTATGATTAAATAAGTTTAGCAGCAGTAGTACATATGAAAATATTCAATTTACATATTTCAGCAGCTTTGGTTTATCGGCATATTTTTAAACGAATTTGATTATCGTTTGAAAACTTTATTAAAATATACAAGTATATTGATGAGATTCGGTGTGCACTAATTTTGGTGGTGTTTGGATTGAATTTTTTTGCTTGCCTCTATTGGTAAGATTGATTATGTATCCGTCTGTTTAGCGTGGAGTAATCATTCATCAAATTAAATTTTTCCGTTCTCATGTTTTAGCAATGCGCTTTGAGACGGCCGTGTGATAATTTGATCCACTCTCACAATTTCATCCTTCGATCAATCATGGCGGTTCTGGCAGCGCACCACTAGCGTTACCGACGCGCGGTGCTTTTCTTTTGGTCGCGGTGGACTCTCCTCCACTTCTAAAGATTAATTTTTATAACGTCTTCCTGAACTTGAAGTGCACCCGCATCGTATCCGCGCCGCCGTGTATACTATACGTTCTTTGCGAACTTGTTAACGTTTTCTTTTTCTTTTATTCTTTTTTTTCTGATCGCACTCGTTTGGGCTCCTTCTTTCTCCTCTTTCATACATATAACGTAATGCCAGTAGAGTACTTCGAAGTAGCCATTAGAGAATGCGATATTTTTCTCGTAAGATGAAGATTATAATTTCACGGAGCGCTGATTTTTTGTTCTTTTTCCAAGTTCTTTTTATGAAATGCGTGAACGAAGTTTTGTAATTTTAACTTCTTTAAAATATAAGGATGATTATCTTATAGACCATAATTCACGATATCGTTGCTTATGCCGCAGTTGTTAATATATGTTTCTCGTAAAGACCTATAGATGATTTGTTTAGTTGTAAAACAGGAAATATGGTCCAATTTAAGAAAGGGTTCAGTAGCAAGTACAACTGTTAAAAATCGCCCGACATTAATTTCCATTTACGCGGCGTGTATAATAGACTGTAAAATATATGAGCGGAGATCTTTCATTTCGCGCAAAAGTGCTTGTCGCAAACGCGCGAATTACAATTTAGCAGGGGTCGCACGGCCAAGAGATATTTCTTCGCACCCTGCGAGTTTCTGGTGTTCGGTGTCCTTAATTATCAGCATCATGGTCGATAGGTCTTTCCGAGGCTCGCTCAGCCAGGCACATTATGGTGGAAGCGTAATTACATTTCAAGTATATACGGGGTAGGCTTTTGCAAGAATTAAAATGTAGTTTAAGTCGCACAATCTGTAAGTGAAGCACGGTTGCAGTGGGGTGAGCTGGAGGGGCTGGAAAGGGACGGGGTTGCCTCCATCAAACTTCTATCCACGTCTTGGTTCATCCCTTGTCGGCTTCATGTCTTCATCCCGGTCACAAGTTTTGAGCCACGAGGCACAATCTCTCCCGCCCCCCAACCCCTGCCCCTTCTTGTAGTATGTCGGTGTCTCCTTCTTCTTCTTCTTATGCCTGCACCGCCATCGCCACTGCCGTTCTGAATAACAAGGAGCCATCGTCAATATGGAAATGAATATGTAGATGCGTGAACTTTCCCCCTGCAGGAGTGAGGTTCAGTTCAAGCCTGTGCCACGGCACCAGTTTTGCCTGATGCTTTCTCATACACTCACTCACTTCTCCATTCGTTTGCCTGTGTTTGTCTGCACAAGGTGCCGATGTAAACTCACTGCTAAATTACCATGCTTGGATGACTTTCTGAATGAATCTGTTGCAAAGCCACCTTGTTTGTTTTATTACTGCACGATGGTGCCAATGAGATCGCTCCAGATGCTAGCGATCAATATTCCATCAAAATATTACCTTTTACGTGCCGATATTGCAGCCAGTTGGCTATGTATCACTTTTTTCAATTTAACTATCTTGACAAATTATTCATAATCACGTTGATCCACCGTGACTTGTAGATTTTAAGCAAATATAAGAAAATATCCGAAAAGAATAAGTGGATATACCAACAAAAAAAAGAAGTTCTTTAAGCATGCAATCTCTTCTTCTGACCTCGGCAGTTTCGCAATGAAACTTTTTAATACACTTTTGTAAACTGTTCTTGACTAAAATCTGCACGCATTTTTTATATAATTTTGTGTAAATTTCTCCCCAAAATCAAGATTGTTTATACTAAGATTTTAATTTTCATCAGAAAAAAAAGCTGTATCTAATGTATAATAGTTCTAAATTGTAGGACATTGGAAAATGGAATACGTCAAAGGTAATTCGAATCGAGTTACTATTAACGATGAATCATAATAATTCATATATGAAATATTATATATAAATTTATATAACTAGGCTAGTCACAGTAGAGTATGATATATCAGATAATTATGTTATGTCTGTTTACATTTATTTGCATAAATTATATCGGCCAGCATAATTTTGCTATAGCTTCAGTGAATCAATGGATCAAACAGAGGCAGAGGAACAAGAATCAATACCATCAACCATGAAGCAACATTGTTACGATAGCGTATAGAAAGGCATGATGGGTAATTGTTCTGAAATTGAAATTTAAAGTCAGCCAGAGATAAATTGGTGTACGCGATCATAGTTGCATTTACACGATTACATTATAGGTTTAATTATCTGCAACGAGCCATGTCCCAGATGCGTCCATAACCGCGACAGCGTGTTAATCACTGACAACTGCTAATTAACAGAACGCGTACACGATCCGCGCAGCCTTTAATTAACACAACAAAACCTTCTAATCAAAGAGCCACTCGACCGTGTCGATTATAGTACTTTTAATCTGCATACGAAAGAACTAACTCTTTCCATCGCGTCGCTTGGCTCGCTGAGCGTTGAATATAAAAAAGGAAGAGTGCGCACCCATCATTTCGACACGTGTAATTTGCATACTACGTCCTATTGCCGTTCGCTGGCGGTGGCATCATCCGCAGATGATGTATGCTACTGGAGAGGCTATTCAAATCGGGTACAGACAGGCGAACGATGAGGCTATGCCAGCCAATGTTCGATGTGAGGCTTGCATCATTCAGCGACGTACATACATACATACATACATACATACATACAAACGACAGACAATACCACCAAACCATCATATTATACAACTGCTTGCTTCATTAACATTAGGTACTCACTCACTCATAACACGTTAATCAACAAACAAGAAATTAATCGTCAAACTTAGGAATACAATTTCGAAGCTGTTCATAATGGAAAGCAATAAATCTGGAAAAAATTCCACAACCCGTTGACAAAAGTATTATTAATGTGCCGTGCCTCATTCCATAAATCATAATTCGTCAAGTCACACACACAAAAGAAAAATAAATATAAATGGGTACCTATAGATCTACACATCCGAATGTCGCTACAAGTGCTTTAATGGAACATTAGTTGCTTATGAATAAATGAGCGGCGCGACCCAAAAAAACTGCTCTTTAGAATCCGCGAAGTATTTACTAAAAGCATGTGCGCGCCTTACAAGAAAACAAATGGATACTTCGTTTTATAACGTATGCATATAGGATAGACAGTGTTGTATATACAAGGGAGCGTCGCGTGGGGGCTAATTCAGCTTTCAGATGTTTCATTTTTGTGCCATCTCAGCTTCTTTTTTTCGTGTTTTATTTTTGTCGCTGATGGAACGTTGTCGCGAACGTGAAATGGGTGGGAGTCTGCTATTATATTAGCCGCATTGCAGTGTGCAGAATTGTTTCGCCGTCGCTGTCGGCTATCTTCTCGCCGATTGATTTCGCATTTCACATATGTGTTACGTTTACGTATCAGTTACGTGTTACGCCATCGGCGTGCCCTAGCACAAAGGTAATTGAGTTTATTTTTAGGTCAGAACCATAATAATATTGTCGTCCCACAGTTCTACGGTATACCATTTTTTAAAATAATATTAAATTCAAATTCATTTAATTTTTTAATCAAAGCTGTACAATTATCTTCCAAAAGTCATGTATTGGTTATTTTACTTGGAATTATAAATATCAACTGAGTTATAGTGTACTAATAAAATAATTCAGTATCAAGCAAAAAAACACTATATATATACGAATCTCGTTCAGCTGAACAACAGACATTAATCCTCTAATCCTAGCACTTTCCACTTTTAACGATTGTTACTCATGGCAAACCATAAATTTTCCGCAGCCGTTACAAGTTTATCAAACTATATTACAGTACATTACCTGAACAGAATCGTATAATACATAGACAATGACCATAAAATTGACCAATAAAATGCAGCTTTATTTGATGCACTCAGTACGCAGCCGTTAAATAGGTTCCCACTAAATTAATGGAGTTGCTGTAATGCTATTTAAATATTCAATGCATTCGAATTTGTTATTGTACATGTATTCTGATTTAGAGAATACATTTTATACATGCGAAAATACTATTTTTAGAAATAAACCTTGTTCATTATGTTATCAAATAGTAATATGTGAAAATCAATATATTAACATCCTATCCTTTTTTTACCGCGCCAAATCTAAGAACTCTGCTGATACTTTATTGATGTGGTGCTAAGCAATTTGACACAAACACCCTTTCGCGGATGAAGCTATTGGATTAAGCTTCGAAGTTAGTTCAGAAATTTCCCTGCTGCAAAAATATCTTGGCAGAGTCTATAATATCGAGTGGTTCACTCTTGTAGCATATCCATGCATACTGGTGTGACTTTTCGTCTCGCGTACCCAGTCCCACGATGGCAAACGTAACGTTGTTTGTATGCAGCGGAACGTGGTATGATGCCGGCATCGACGGTGTCTGCAGATTATGCAAGTTGGGAATTTCTCCTGGGATCGTCAGTTGGCGTCGCGTTATCCCTCTTGCTCTAGCTCTAGACAAGACTAGCAAAGGCAGTAGTCCTCCTCGTCCTCTTCGCAGCACTTTACTATATTGTATGTACCTGTGTATGGGTGTACGCTCTGTCAGATTTCCTCGTGCTGTTTGCAAATGTGGACACTTTTAGAAATCGCGCCACCATGCTGAATGCACACAGGCATCAAGCGTATAGGATGCGACATTAGATTACCAACTGACATCATAAATCGCGTCTTCTTATATGACCCAGAATGATTCACTCGTTCATATTATCAATTTTTTTTTATCTCTTTTGAATTTCTCCAAATGCTTATTTCGCCTAATGCTTACTATCACAATGTGCTCTGACTATGTATCCTTACATATTGTCAAAATTAACATATTTCTTACAAACTATGCTGCTGGCTACACATTTCATGTTGTGGAAATAATATGTACAACAATTTTGGAAAATTACGGTTTATTCTGTGTTTTGTATTCGAGTTTACGATTACATTTCTTTTTATGTGCGTGTATATATTTTCAAATCAAATTTAGGACTTAATTTGAATATACACACACGTCTACCGTATAGTTATATACGTATGTGGGTTGCTTGAATAATATTTTCGAACTATATCAAATACAATCGTCAAGAATATGTTTCAATTGTAGCTATGATATAATATTCGGCATGACACGCGCTGTTCTCGGGCATATATTCAATTATATTATCAACAAAAAAACATTATCGAGAAAGAGCTTTAGTGTCGTTCGTAAAATATTATTATATGTCTCGTCTCCTTTGCTGGTATGGATGAAGTTCCACATTAATTTAAAATTTGAAGAATGTTATAGGATTATGTGAGTTATCTAACGAATTGAATGTCAACTTTTTAGTCTGGTTAGTTTATGTTGGTAGCTTGAAGTTTCGGTGTTGGAATGAATAGTTTTGGCGGCGGGGTATGCAAATGAACGCGTCGGTTGTCAGGAGAAGGAAGATGAGACGACTCACTCGGCATTTCGGGAAAGTTTTTCGGACACGGCGTGTGTGACGTGATGTGAATTTATCGCCAGCGCATGGTTACATGCGCGCACTGCAACGACATAAATCCGGATGCTACAATAACTTTTGATAATGGAACATACAACAAATGTGACATTTATTAAACTTTATTATGGAAACCTTGCAAAAACAGATGTGGAAATCCGGTCGTGCAGAACAGATAGTATGATTTAGTGCGCGCGATTGTCGCCGTTTCGGTTTATGTACTAGTTGCCGTGTGTATATGTATATACATATATTCCATATATCTATATATACGAGTATAGTTCGTGTTGGGGTGGACCTTGATTAGAGGACACTGGCTCTATAAATACTACGTGGCCGTGCAACTAAATGACCACCAAAAGCTTAACGGCTTTAGAAATATATTTCAAAATACTTTATTCTATATAATTAGATATAGGGTAGCGAAAAATGAGTATGTGAGTGTGTTTATCATATTTTAAACTGTGGTAACATATAAATAGATAAACTTGCAATATATCTTGTAAACGGTTTGAAACATTTTTTAAAAAAAGCTGTGCGAAATATTAATATCTTTCGTTTTTATTCCAATTATTTTTATTAAAAATGCAGTCGTTTCGGAGATATTGTGTGTGCCTGAATAATGACTGGAGTAAACATGCACTTCCAGCTTGAATGTTTTTATTTTTAAATTTTTGTCAGGCTTTAGACTGTAGAAAACCCACACAGACAGACCAATATCGTTCCAAAAATAGATAGATTCGATTAAAGGAATTTTCATGCGTATAATAAAGTAAAAATTTATTAATTAACAAAATTTTTATAAAAGAGTTTTTTTCGAAAGTTAAACCAATTCGCAAAATAAATTGATCATAGCATACTTCGTAAGATATTTACTACGAATGAAATGACATGCCTAGAAATCCCAAATGACTTGGTTCGATTTAGGCCACTAACCGCAGATCTGCTCCAATTTAAATTCCGGTGCGACTGATGTATGTATGTATGTATGTATGTAGAGAGAAAGGGTCTTTTGCCTGCAGCACTATCTCTACTTTGTCCGAGGGTGTGAGTGTAGTGTACATACAAGAGCGACACAACCAATCTGCAATATTCCAAGCACGCCAGTTCATTCGGTGAACCTGATTTCCTTCATTGTTTGTCACGTCCGCGCCATCTGTCAACCACTTACCGTCAATCCGGGAGCTTTATTGTCTTTTTGCAGCGCGTTTTATTTTTTCGCTCCTCTGCTTCGTGGATATTTCTTCTTCTTTTTAGCTGGTTGAATGCCTTATAGTTTACGACGATACCAAAGTCTTGCGTTTATGTCGGGGCGTCTTATGGTTTTTTTCCGCAAAACTTTATGTTTCCCACCGACAGACATGCGGGTGTTGCACGTGCTAGCAGTCCGCTATTATGATTGGCGTTTCTGGAATAATTTTTAAAAGCAGCATTAAAACTTGCCCTACTTTTTTAAAGATCAGATATGACGGGGATTTTAATAAATCTGTTCATACTTTTATATATTTATGTACATGTTGATTGTCATTTTTATTTATGAATTTTAATTAGTAGGCGACCCTCAAACCTGTATACTATGATATGTTTACTCACCAATGCATTCCATACAATTCAATGATGTGAAACGAATTGAAATTATGAAATCTGTGGTATCAGAGCAGCACATATTTTAAATAAATATATACATATATAAATATGAATTTCGATAACGAACCGTTATTTATAAAGTTTTAATTAAGCTGGTTAAGTGAATGGCCACAATGGATGTGGAAATGCCGATGAAATTTCGCTGTTAATACGATATGACATGATCATTCGATATCTGCAAATGAAGCTTTTAAATTAAAGTTATTATCGAACTTTTATCATAATCACTTTAAATTTAAATTCACCGACATCAACTGACTGCCATTTGAAACTGTCAGCTTGTCATATTAAAAAGTTTGTCAGTCGAGTTATTAAAATTTGCAAGTGATTGACATTTTACATTTACTGGCCAGCGATGATTTTTATCATGTGTGTGTGTGTGTGTATGTGTGTATTTTTGTTTTTAATTTTAATTTAAAACTAAATAACTCGATGATGTTGACTGACGAGCACGGCCTGGTCATCATTTGTGAAATATACTAAAAACTTCATGTTTTCAGCATTACAGAAAAGTGCATGGAATATATATTCATTTAATAAAAAAAAAAAAGTTACATAATAGATGAATTTATAAATTGACCAGTATGGTTTATTGTAATGTGTATACTATATATACATATATAACATATTGGATTGACATGTTCGTGTACATAGTACATATGTGAATGAAATATATGTTCATGGCAGCCGAACGAATAGCATCAACTGTGTATAGAGAATAAAGTAGGTACTGTTTAATTATACATCATTTAAGGGAACATGAATATTTGAAATCGGCTTGGCGCTGGCTAGTGCTGCACTGGCACAGAGAACTGTCTGATGTATGTGTGTATATGGCTTTCGCATGTGCCCGACCAGTTTGGTTTGTGAGAGTGATGGAACGGTTGGCACCCCTGTCTGATAATCCATTGCGGCTGTCCTGCCACCACCATATATCCCTTCTGGCCGTCGCGCGGCGCTCTGGTCGATGTCCTATACCATCAGCCTGTATCCGACTGACTGTAACCGTTGCATTCGTATATAAATCATTGTCAGCTGGCAGCAGAAGGGCCCCCGCGTGTCCAGACCCGATACCCTCGCCTCGCACGAGAGGATGTCCATCAGACTGATGATGTTGCCGTCCAACACCTCCGCCCTTTCTGCCACCCGCCATCCTTTTCGTTTCCACTGTGGTAGATATCCGGTGTCAGATCCTCTGAACAAGGGATATGCGATGTGGTCCGCCATTTTGTTTACCAGACGCACACCGCTTGATGAAAGCACTTTGTGGCTGTAATAACTATCTCACCAGCATGCGTACCTACCTACTCACGTCGAGATTTATTTCGTTCCAAATTCGAAGCACTTTTCAATGGATTATCTCTGTTCTCGAAAGGTTATTATAGATACACATTTTTGTTATTATATACGACAACAAATACATTTTACTAACTAATTAACCCTTCATATTGCACAATTATACATTCAATCAAAAAAGAAAACCTTTTTTATTATTCGTTATTTTCTAAATACTACAGAATATATATTCTTATATTTTATATAGAAAAACACAAATTGTAATACTTTATTCAAAAGAATCCAACATTTAATATGTGGTTTAAAGATCTATTACAGTGGTCAATATTAGCAATGTAGACCGGCCCCAGTAACAACCGTTTAAAATGAGTCGGTTATTTTAGTATCGGAATTAAATACAGTGCGGTAAATAAAATACGCGAAACTGTTTCCAAATGCTTGCTGGTCGTTAGAGATAATTGCAAAACAGAATGAGGCAACTACGAAAGCGTTTAACATTGGTTGCCGAATAAAAACAATATGGAACATACCTACATATACGTACGATGCACATGTATGTATAGAACAAATTAATGTATATCGCTTTCGAGGAATCAATGATACAAATTAGTATAATTCAAGCTGACGCTCACTGCGATTATTAACGCCTCAAAGGACCATCTATTTCATTCTTTTCTCGCAACATTTTTTCGAGTAATATTTAATTTTGCATATTAGGAAAATAAAACGAAATAATCTCCACTTCAAATTAATTCATGTTGATCGTAGGGAATTTTAATTGTAACTTAACATTGAAAATAATGTAAATATATACAGTGTAGATTTAAGAAACAAACTCTTTTACTTGGAAAGGGTCACCGGTTCAACTATACATTCCCGTGGACATCACCTAGGAGACATGTATAGTTCAAGCAGTGTGTGTGTGTGTGTATGGAGCAGCAGTACAAGGTACTTGATAATCAATTACCTGGCCAGTGATTGCGTAATTGTACGGTAGGTGATCCTCAGGGATAACCCGCGATCGATATAACACTGTTCAACCCCGTTTAACTTTGAATCTTCCCTCTCTCCAGCATTCATCTGTCTTTCTCTCCCGCACCGGTCCTCGTTCCTAATTAAACGAATGTCCTGGTATACGCTTTCCTCTCGCTAGCAATTGTTATTCCGTTCGACCCGTTCTTTTATTTCTATTCGATATGCTGTTTGGATCGTATGCCTGGCCACTGGCGCTCGTATACCATTTCTGTTTTAATAACCCGTTTAGTAGACTCCGCCAGTCCCAAATATATGAAGTCTGGATTTCATGTACTTAAGCTGTATGGGATCGTTTTTTTTTTATTATTACATATATGACATGCCCTGCGTACTATTGTACCGAACCGTTTTATGAAACCGGCTCCCTGTAAGCTCTGAATAGCTTTGCAAAGCAGTTATAGAGTAAAATTATTTTTTTCATAATTGATGAGAGATTAAATTCTTTGCAAGTGTAACGCAAACATAAAATCGAAATAAATATGAGGTTTTAGGCTTTACAAAAAACGGTACTATTTGTGTGTTGTTTGGACTGGGATTTACAGTAGAATAGCCCTGGATTTTGTGTGAATCTCGTAAAGTATCTATACCTATTTAAAAGCTTTAATTTTTGTCATGACTAAAAAATACAGTTATACACAGATTTACTTCAGTTATCAATCAAGTACTGTTTATTTTAGCATGTGTAGAAAAACCAAAAATCAAAGACTTTTTAGAGATAATTAAAACGAAAAAGATATTAAAAATAAATGTAAGCTGTCAGTTTGTACAGAGTTGTAAAATACAATGTTGCAGCCGTTACTTTTTTATGAGCAATTCGTAAATTTACATTCGTTATCGTTGATGGAACGCGGCGATGTCTTGTAGGTGGCTGGATGGGTGGTGAAACAATGCTTATAAAATACGTAACAATTCCGCGATACATTTAATTAAAAGTTCAGAATTGTTCATTGAATATTAATTAATGCCGTTATTAAGCAACGTTGCCGAAGTTTCTCGCGATAATCCTTCAGAGAACAATAAGAGTATCATACTCGTTATTAAATTAGGTTCGTCGGATCTTATGCATAGAAATGCGCTGTCTAGCATCCTTTCTTCATCTTTACTTACAATCTATCTCTGTTGCACCAGACGATTTCATATTCCACTCACTCTGCATTCTACTTCTTTTTATCTTTATTACCGCAAAATCTTATCTTAGTTTCACTTTTAACGCTTACCATTATTACCGGACATGTTGCTAGGATTTGAATTTAGACAATGTTAATTCCGTTTTGTAATACGATATCGAGTGTCTGTATGTATTAAGATTGTCAATTTAGATAAAAAAGAAAAAAGACTTCATTTCTCCACAACATTTCAATATATATATATATATTTAAGGGTAGAGCTAATTTAGTATTACATTAGTCATTTTTAGCGTAACCAGGGGAGTACTTGAGATTATATATTTTTAATTAGTGATGCCTCTGGTGAATAAACCGCGAATTCAATTACCACAAGTACAAAATAAACCCATGTTGTAAAACCATTTAAAATATGTACATAGCTATAATAAATGCTCTACTATACTATTAGTTTTATTTCGCATAAATATTGCAGAATATAAACATATATTTTATATATTAAATATGTCGATGTTGATTGCACATGTACGATTCATCAAACACGAACAAAATATTATTTTATTGCTATGTACACAAAGCGTTTGTATTTATTTTTAATTTAATGAACAACAACGGAAAAACTGGTATATGAACAAAAACAAACAAGTTTTTTAAAATAGAATAAAAATTCGTTTGCTATTTATATCCATACGTATGTGCATCTATAGTAATAAAAACAGGTTGTGCGTTCTATGGATATACCTAGAGGCTTGTAACACTTTTATATTGTCAATGTCGTGTATTCACACATGCACACCCATTCTCACACCCACGCATTTACACACACACACACACACACAGACAATTCCCGCATGAAACAGCTTGATTAATAATTTGTTGTTAATACACGCCTTAATTTTAGCTATTAGGTAATTACACCAGTAGTTGACAAACAATGCGCCTCCAACGTACGTATGTACACTATGGTGTACAATATGATCACCCTAAAGCCTAAATAACAAACCGAGCGCCATCTGGATGATGGGATTCTTTCCAATCTCCTTTACTTGTACGTTCATCCGTTCGTTTCCATTCCATTCTGTGGGTTCGCTGATTACTGTTATCGGCCGCCAAATTATCATTCTTTTTGTTCCGCGAAACCTTTTAGATGGTAATAGAATGTGGCTAGAAGAACCGCTACCGGCGACCGAGCGATGCTTTGCTTGCGATGCGCTGCGACGGGATTGACGCAGCAGCCGTACCACTAGTGATAGTCAGGCGGATGCTGAAGAGCGACGTGCAGGGAACAGATTAAAGTAGAAAAGATGAAATGACGATGCGCTTCGCTTAGTACCAACACACCAGATCCGTATTATACGTACACGATATGCCTAAATTTATTATTTTGTTTTTCATGATTAGAATTAAGTGATCCAGTTGATCAACCGATTTCGTACCGGATTTAATTTATTTACAGCATTTGTCGAGTCTTTCACAGCTTACTCTTTCAGCGTTAGTTACCGTTTCAAAGAAAGCCCAATGCCCAGTGATACAGATTGCTGATATGCATTAGCCATAGCAATTGCCGTGGTGCGTGTAGAATTTAATTATGGTTCTCACACCATATCCTGATGTGAGTTCGCTTAAAAAAATAATTTAACGGCCGGTCACTGAGTCGCTCCACCCGCACATAAATATCACGTTCTATCTGATTGTAATGTTTTATCTATACTAAAAAGTTCAAGTTCTTCATTGTGCGCTACTCTTCAATAACTCGTACATACATACATATGTACATATTAAGAAACGAAAAGCAAGATGCCTTTGTTATTTCATTTCTGTTATGGCATAAAGAAGTTTCGTCTCTTTCAATTTAATAAAATATAAAATAAGGTTCCCTAACAATTTAAATCACAAAGAAGAATGAGATAGAGAGGAAGAATGGGACAAATTAAACACGCTTTACTTTGTTGGTTGTAAATTTTGCGTGTTTTAGTTTAGACGGAAAAAAGAACAAAATCTCATTCCGTCGTAGACGTGCTTTAATACGTTCTTTTTATGAGACTAAAATTTCGTCTGTATAGTGAATTGAGTAATGGCTTTACGCCAGGAGCGAGCCCTTTTTTAAGGGTGCCCTATTTACAGTGTTGTATGATGCACATACATACAGTGTTGCCTGTTTGATAGAGGCATAAAACCATCCAGCTGATGGTCAGCTGGAGAATAATAACCGCTGAAAGGGTTTGCTTGCTGGTCGCCACTCACTTGCTCTGGCTGGCTGGCTGTGTGAATTGATGGCCTCGCACTCTGTAGGTGGCTGATGTATATAATGACCGTTCGCCGAGTAAAGAATAAATCGGGTGTGAAGACGCAAGAATCGCGCGCGCACCACGCTCACTCGCAGAAAGGAGCAATAAGGTTATCATTTTCCGGCGTTTGGTTAAAGAAGACACACGACTCTACATTAAAGAGACGCTCTCCCATCCGCTCGTACGCCAACAACCGTCTTCAATGTTCTCGCTCGTAAATCAACTGATGGCATGCGTTATAGACTGTTGCAGAGCCCATTCTCCCGTAACAAATTCGAAAAATATTAAATTTAAATAAATAACCTTGCTTTACTACAAGTATTATTCAATTCAATGACTTTTGAATATGTATGACAAATTCAGCCAAACGAATCAAGAGTTTTACTGCACTAAATATATACTTACTCGTACTATATTAGCTGAACGGAATTAAGGCAAACTCAAATTTGTGGTACGGCTTAGATTAAAAAAAAAAAAACATATTCGCAGATGTTTATAATAAAATGATTGATGGCAGAATTTGCATAATTTGAAAATGTTAAAATGTAACTGCGGTTTTTGTGAAGGTTCCTCTCAAAGTAATATTAAGTAGTTGCGTGCCCAGAAATATGTCAGCTGTTAATTCGTTTTCTACGCTTGTGTGTGTATCGGAACCAACGATATATCAACTACGTGCCTTATTATCACATACATACATACATACATTAGATTTATCTAAAAGTGCTTGGGCATAAATTCTACTTGGTGTCATTGTTTGCGTGTTGACAATCAATTTAACAATAAATAATCTATGTCACGACACATCATCAGTAACCATATTCTTTATAACTGATAATAATACAACAGTATTCTAACCAATTATTGATCAATGTCGCTGCATTTATACGTCAATATTCTGTTTTTACTTTCTTATGCGAACTAATAAGTAAATAATGTAATCATGAATCTCGCGATTTTAACTGAAATATACCTTTTGACCTTTCCTGCATCGAGTCTGACTATTTTTGGCTACAGGGAAAAGTCATATTATGCGGTTTCTCTAATATCTCCAAAACGGTTGCACTTTTGTTTGAAATGTTTACTGGTCTTGTTTTATTTATTTTATATAAATCGTATCAAACAAAATAGACTCAAGTTATTATACAAATTTATTAATGTATTTAGTAACACTTTTCGAGAAGGTTATCAAAACTACTGTGTGCGCGCATTGCCTGACGGTTTGGTTTGGTTGGTTAAGGTGAGCGCGCGTAGAGGAAGTGTAAACGAAACCATTACGCCGGTAGTTAACGGCGACACGCAGAGCCTGCTCCAGTATCCGGCAACGACAATCGCTGGCGCCAATGGTTCCTTCTGGACCGATCTAGAATCCGCGCGTCGCACTCTGTAAACTAGATATAAAGCCAATTTCATCCGTCTACGCGTCCTGCTCCTACAATGAATATTCTTGTACTCAATATTGAATTATAAGAACGTTAATATATATATTTGATTTTATGAAGCTATTATGAGAAAACTAGATGCATGAATAGTTTCAATTTTGTATAGTTTCTAATTTACAGTATGTGTGTGTGTGTGTGTGTGTGTGTAATTCGGTTTGGTTCATGGATTTGTTATTACGTATGGCAGCAGCTGTACTTACGCTGTAGGGTATAACGTCAATGCACCCTGAAGCTCTGATGCAACCCCATCGTGTCTACCCGAGCGGAATGTGGTCGGGCGTTTCCGGCGTCGTTCGGTTCGCAGCGTTCGTTACGTCTACGCTTACGTTATAAACGTGTACGCCGACGACTACGACGAATCGCTGTTAAATTTAATGACTTTTCTATTTTCTGTTTTATACCATGTTTTTCTTTTCGTTTCTTTTCATCGGTTTTGTATCTCATTCACAATCGCGGAAATTATTAATATTTGACGTCACTTGCGAAGCGGAACTAATTTATACCATTCATTTAATCATGGCAAAAAATATCATAGATGTTTAAATTTATTAAATTATATTAAGCTTTATTGAGAATTAGATATTACATTTTATGATATGTTAGGATTATTGGAATTGATTATATTTATTCTAAAGTTAAAACCATCGGTATAAATCTTAAATAGTTGCTTTATTCAGATCCCGTTTGCTAAATTAAATACTTTAAATATTAACGGCAATTGGGCCCTCTAACTCGAAGGTCTCCTATACGATTCATATTAAAAAATAAAAATAACTTCATTTAGCAACAGAAAATATATAATAAATGCATAAAAAAGTTGCGCAGTAAAATCTGTTGAGAAATAATTCGTGAATGAAAACGTAAACATTAGAATAAAACAGTAGGTACTGATTGCATGTGATTCATCATAAAATTATACGAAGCGATCACCGCGCCCTTAATATCAATTAATTTTATAGTAAATAAGTAAAGCATTTGCTATATAAATAGTTGATCATTTCCTACTAATTATAAATTGAAATGTACCTTTTACGTGCTCAGTTCATAAATATCGACCCGATAGTCAAACGACATTCTCGGAGACACCTATCGGACAAATTTTAACGTAGCTTCGGCGTCGGCGTCGGTGTCGGCGTCGGTTTTAGTTCAGCGTCTCTTCGCGGGATGACGCCACCTATATTGATTTGGAAATTACAAAATTTCAGATTATATCTGTATGAATACATTACTAGTCGCAACAATTTCTTAAATTAATATTCACATATTTTGATTTGTATTTTTTTGAATACATTTATGATTTATTTATTGAATGAATTTATTTCATAATCGGTTTTTTTTAATTTATTTATTTCTGAAAACTTTTTAATACATATTTTGAGCAGCAATAAGTAATGTTGAATAAAAACTTCTAAATCTGCCGCAACTTTTAATTCCTTTTATTTGTGAGACCATAAATAGGAATTATTTATGGTGAATCCAATTGCAAAACTGGCAATTAAAAAAGATTTCTGAAATTAGAAATTATCCCTCATTGGCCTTCCGTTCTTTTAGTGAACTAGTAATCCGATATCCTTTCACAGCGCAAATTCTTTCGTCGAATTCACTGCGACGTTCATCGTTCCTTATCCCGTCTACTGAATATATGTCGAAGTCTTGCGCCTGGCGAGCTCAGCGTCGCGATCCTGATGGAATTCTGCTCATTAGCCGCGTTCTTGTAATTAAAAACTCGCAACGGAAGATCCCTTCTGATAACAAAGACCCTTGAGCTTCCATATTTTCTTACTCGAACGAGCCGTGTTCCTTCTCTAGGACAAGACGCTTTGTATTACAGACGCAAAAAGAATCAAGAAGTCTACAGTAACATTACAATAAATGTTTATAAAAGGCTATCTTAAATGAATAAAGATGCCAATTATTTTCACTATGAATAGCCCATACAGAACTCATTACATAATTCCTTTTATAATCTCAAGGGATTACAGCGCAGTGTTTTTGATCACAACGATCTTTGATCTTATTTTAATTAATACTTTGGCTTTTGTTGTCTTCAACGTTACAAATATTTGCTCATTGACTACTAAATACTTATTAATTAACAGACATTTTATTTATCATGATTTATTTTTTATTACAGGTAAGTTCAATCTTCAAATCTCAACTTTGTTATGGAAATCTGCTAAATTCCGTAAGTTTAAACTATGTTTAATCAATAACATATAAATAAGCATTAGTTGCGGAAATTATCGCAGCTTGCATATGTGGTAAGTTGTTTAGTAAAAAATATCAAATGTTGCATTATTTAATTATTTAAATTAATATACCTACTGGATGAAATATTAATTAATGTTTGTCTCCTAAAATGCGTGTATTAAATATAAATTTATTTAAATTATTCAATATCAACCGGATTTTTAATTCTAAATTGATATTTTTAGGTGATTCTGAAATTATTTTTTGATCTTACAATTTTAATAATACAACGAAAATTGTGAACTTTTGATTTAACATGCATTAGGTTTGTTTGCTTCGTTTTTAGCTGTCTAAGCAATTTTGTAACGAATTTAAATGGTTTTACAATGGATTAAAGCAATTAATCATTGTAACAATTGAATAATTTCCGTAGAACGCATCAGGCACTCTATTAAAGAAATTTGTTCAAATTAGCTGCGGTATTGTCTCTGGTCATTGTTTGCGGTTATTGCACAATCTGTGAGTTTATCAAGATTAATTTTCCGGTCTGTATTACTACTATTAAATGTGTGTGTGTGTGTGTGTGTGTGTGTGTGATATTGATAAAAGCTTGGGCTTCCACAAGGGTTCGAAGTGTGAAGGGAGTCGGATTTTCGCTTTTGTATTTAAACCCACTATGTGCATACATATGTATATGATGAGCAAGTGTGCTGTGCGAATGTCAGATTTCATTGCTCTAGTTCAGACAAAGCCTTGACTTTCAAAAGCCGCCGTGCTAATTCCCTTGCAATCCTCTTACACATGAAACCTTCAGCATATGGCAAGACAAAGACTTCAAATATAAGATAGTTGATTGGCTGACATACACACGCATGATTTCACTTATATTTGCCATTACTACCGACATTTGCGCCCCTATTTCGGATAATAACGAGAATTTATCCCGGCAATAATCGCTAAAATATGTTTACACATTTAATTACGAAAGCAAAATTCACACAAATAATTTCCATCCGTTTTAATTCTGGTCTGTATTTTATACCACACACACACACACACAAATCTCCGATTACGTTTTTTTATAATTATCATAATATATAGTGTTTGTAACACTGTATTTTATAAATCGTAGGCAAAATTCGTATATGTTCCATCTTTCCCGATCAACACTTAAATATTAATATCGATTTTATAACCAAACCGTTATGGCGCAAATGTTTGAGGAAATTGTCCATTAAATATAAGTTTTATTTTGAAATATGTGTTACAAAATATAAGTTTCATTTTTATTTCTGTTATTTCAATCTACATATATTTTTGATATATATTGCTTGAATTAATTTATAAAAATTTTGATTACACGTATTATTTTTTAACAAATGAAGCATTTAACATATAGGTATATGTAAGTGTATTGTATTTTTTTTTACTAGGGTTGCCGATGAGAATATTTGAATGTTCATCCATGTGTAGTGAAAATATGCTTTAATATCGTGCAGGCTAATCTTTATTTTGTAATTTATATCGAGTCTATTAAAAGTAGAAGTAATTATAAAGTTAAAATTAAACTATGATGAATATATTGACGAGGAACAGTTAGTTTGTTCCAACAGTGCTTCAAGGGGCGGGGCTGGTGGGGTAAGGGACGAGGGTTGTTGCTGTGTGTTTCGTGTTGTGTGCAATTTTTATTTTGTCATGGAATTTAATAAACAGTGCGCATGTATTACGCGCTCTGAAATTGAAGTCTTTGTCTGGCCTGAAAACAGTTTTCGTTTGTATCGTGTCAGCTGCACGCTCTGCCAGAGAGACCTCTTTGATGTAGCAACGGTTGCCATGGCGACATCGTTGCTTTCAGGTCGTGTGCATCCCATTAATAATGTTAGACTACGTAATGTAATATGGCAGACCGAACTTGATTTATAAAATTTAACCTTACCATCCAATATCTATCTAGAACGAACGCGGTGATTCGCTTATTTCATACGGTTGCTATGACTCCAGCCAACGTATGGCTACGTCTATGAACTAATTATAACAGGTATCGGCAGGTAATAAAACTATGATGGCGGTACCGGCTCAATTGCATTAAAAACTTTCTTCAAAAGGTCAGCTAATTTAACGTCATAAATTTCAGAACTCTGCTCCAACTCTATGTCATGTAGAACTGAAAATAATATGCAGTTGATCGAAATAAATCTCAAGTGGAAAAGAAATTATAAAAAGTCGTTTTACTTTCTTGGAGTCATAATGAACAAAGTTATCTGGATTTTATATATATATATAGGTACTTGTTGCTTGTTTTTCAAATATTACAACGTCTGCTTATGTTTTTATTGCTATCAAAGGTCTTCAAAGTTACTAGTGTATCATAACGTTATAAGGTTTGATCAAGTTATAACAGTCAATAGGTATAGTTCAGTTAGTGGTGTTTTAGTGGGAGAACCTGATCCGACCCGTGGGTCTCCTTTACGTGGTCTAGTTCAACAGTGCAGTACTTTGATTAAGCCGGATTGCGAATTAGGTATGATAGAACCTAGCTGCTATACGTAGTATAGGAAGAAGCGGTGGCGAATTGCTTTTGAAATCTCCCGCCTCCTGATTTATCCACGTTAATTTCTGGTGGATGGCAACGACTCCAACCACCCACATTTCCGGTTGTCCCAGCATCCGCCCACCTCCTTCCTGCTTGCTTCTGTGCCAGCGTCATCGACGTTTTCTGCGTGCAATCGATGTAGTCGTTTTAAAAGCTTGCCGAAGTATTTTACCGCACCGCCTATATACGAGTATGCCATCAACAGGTTTTCTGTTGCCGCCCATTTTCTTTCATCCGCGTTCCAGGGAATGTGTGCAGAATGATTTCCAGGAAAACAAAGTACCGTTTTTCATATTGCGCGAAATGGCTGAGCTAATAATATATCTTCATCTCTTTCTCGCGCGTAACACGAGTTTTTTTTTTCCTACAAAAGTAATTCTTCTGACAGTGTTTAGTATCGGTTTTCTTTTGTGTGGATTCTGTAATAATTTTTCACTTCCGTAGATGAAACAGAAGAAAAATTAGAATTATTTCGCTGTAACATGCTATTGACATGCTAGCCAACTTTAAAGTATGGTAATTACTCATCCTACACAGGAAATTAAAACCTAAAATTTGGTTACTAAAGGACTTTTTATCTGTGAGATTATATTTTGTTGATATGCCTATAGTAAATCCGTATGGAATTTACAAGTGTGTCGATAAGTTTGACAGAAAAAACGCATCCGATATTATAGTGCGGTAAAGAACTTCCGAAGCTTTGGTGTTTGACATGAAATGACTTGGCCAAGTTGGAGATTCGCATGATTCTGTTGGACGTCTTATGAATAGCCTCATCTAGACTGCCTGCAGCTTACTGTCTCTAATCCTATTATTGCCAGAGTTCATTTAACTAGTTCCGACCAGCAAGCAGCGTTCTACACTCAGGGCCACAAACACACACAAACACACACACACACACACACAACCACTGGTGCAGAACATCAGCATCACATTAAATGCAAGGTGGATATGCCATCCTGAAGTTTAGTTGTTGAAATTACACCGGCTATAGTTGTATCGTCCAGTACCTGACCAGAGTGCTTTTGTAACCATTTTGATCCTCGTGTTAATTACATTCTTGCACGGCTGCACTCTCAAACTCGCTGCCGTTTTCATTATTAACATGTTTAAATTAAAAACACGTCTTCTACTACGCTATGCAGCACAACACAAACACACACTGACATATCCTAATAAGCTTTATTGCAAATGTACGCATCACTAATACTACATTTCATTATTTCCCCCAGTACCTAGCAACTCCTCTTTTAATACCATACATTTACCCAGCGCTGCTTCTAATTGGAAATTGTTTTGAAATACTAATTAAATATTACGTGTAATGGCTTACGCGTCTAGTAATAAAGATTATTATTATTATTATTATTATTATTATTATGTTGGGATTTTATAACTTATTTTCTACCATACTATTGCTCGTTATATTTTTATGACTTGCACTCTATCATTAAATTTTGATATAATATATAAATTTATTAATGGTGATTATTATAATTCCAGATGCATAAAATAATACCTACTCATGTAAAACATAAATCATAAATATCGTGTAAATAGTAATAGCGTTTAATAATGATTCCCTGAGAATTAACGTTACAAATAGAATATTATTATTATTACGCTTTTGATTTTCTTATGATTCAATCAGAGATTTATTAGACATGTTTGAATTCATTGGATACTTTTAAAATGAAAATGCATAGTCGTAATTTACACTTAGTTTGGAAGTTCCAAGTCGTCCCTTGCTGGCATGAAAATGGTTTTCGCTATAGTAGGTATCTTGTCGGAAACTAACAAGTTTCCTATAAAATCCAATCGATCACGAGATATCGAAAAGGCCCAGTGTATACACATACATAGTTATTAGTGATTACGATAATAGTGCCATTCTGAGGGTAGGCGAATGCAGTGTGCTGTGCCCTTGTCTGTCGCCGTATCGCCACAATCAAACTTGGCCTTAGGGAATTTGTTGTCTGCGTACTTAAGCCCAGAAGCAGCAGCCAATTCTGGCCAGAAACGTCTTGGTGTGTATGGACAAAAAGGATTTCAATGTGATTAAAAACACTCTTACTAGATAGCCTGCGCCATTCTTTTGTTACAATACAGACGGACACAATTCTATAAGTATATAGGTACTATGTATGTACCCATGTAGGTACTTGCACTTATTTAATCAATGTAATACACCACTCCCTTCGAAAACACTCATCATTATACAAACAACTTCTCGTGTATCTATAGGTTGTTTATAAATAGAATGTAACATGTAACATAATACAACTGATTTTAATTAGTTAGCGTGTCTGATTACAAATGCAAAAATTGACAACATAGTTGTATTTTCTGCATTACCTGGGAAACCGTGCGCGTATGATAATAGATAATAAATTGGCGACAATGGCAAGTATGGAGGAAGGAATCGGCCGCGGAAGATAAGTCTGGCAACGGAAGCGGCGGGTGATCCATTTGACCTACCAGAGTCGCGTGGCGCTCTTATAGTCGTAGCGGTGGCTGCATGCACTACGGTAATTGAGTGTCACAATGAGATAACAAATGAGCGGCGGGTGTCGGTGCGTTTCACGCCAGTCCAGGGGTCAGGTGATGTCACCCCTCGCCTCTTTTTCACATTTCACACTCTGTCTCATCCCCCCTAGCTTTTCATTCATCTCTGTCTTGTCCCAGTGAGTACGCGTACGTAAGACGTCTCTCATCTCTGATTAATGATCCTGACTCAGTTCAACATGCCGTTGCACCATCATGATTAACCAGAGGCTGTTTTAGTTATGTATTATGTGTAGGTAGGTATATCAATTGGGAAACAATTTCATGTTTCAATTTTGGGACTGTTTTTAAACAGCAATAAGATCAATAAATCGTGGTATCTTATGGTTGAAAAGTTATTGAAATAAAATGTTTCTCGTGTTTTTCGTAATTACAAGCATCTGCCGTAGGTATGTACATACATACATACATACATACCTATGTTACGTACTAGACCATTTTTAATTCCATCAGTCTGGCTGGAGAAAGTTTCGAGGGTCTCGGGAGAGAAGCTTGACTGACTAGACACAGGAAATCAAATCAGGCACAATATGGAATTAGTACGAGGACGCTTAACGTCGAATGCATTTCCAAGTGCGTTTGTCGCGCCGCAACGCATCGTAACGCAACGCCTGGTGACGAGAGAGCAGTAGGCATGTAACAATGTAACAATTTGCGTCCATTGGATACGTAATAACCAATGACCGTAGGCCGGGCGGAGCGTTCGTTGTTGGCAGAGGTTCAACTTTTACTCCAGACTGATGTTTCGTTGGGCGCCGCGAGTTGACCCAGTTCTGATATTGACCTGTTAGCGAGGCCGAGGCGTGGCCCCAACGAGAATCTCTTTCACGATTCACCTGTACAGGTGCGTCATGCTGGGCACAGTTGCCATGCACTTGCAAATCCGTTTAAAACGCAACAGTTCTCGGAAAATAAACGCTACATTGTGGCCAACACTTCTGCGAATCCCATATACGCACCTTCTTCACTAGCATTGACTTTTCCATACCAAAAGTTCTAAAGAGGCAACTACATTAACTACAGGACTTTTTGTTCTCCTAAGATCAAAATGCTCGTGTGCAGAAATCTTCCGCAATACATGAATTCGTATATTTAATTCTCGATAACTGCATCATTTAAACATATGTGCATGTTACGTTATGCTGGCTAGCAAATGTTGTTGTGCTTATTCTTGATATGTTTACAGGTCACAAAGTAATCGTCACAAACATATCTGTTTGTTGCATCAACATGTCTGTCAACGTTTGTCATATATCCACGCACAATAAATCTAGATGGATGTAAATTCCACTCCCCTCTTTCTTTGTTTGCCTTACGGCAACCACCCCATACGAATATAATATAGAACCAAAATATGTCACCCAAAGGTGACTGTCGGAATATGTAAATAAATAAATGAGACTAGTTCTTCAATAACATTTTATTGATGGTCGATGGCGTTCGATTTAACATGCTTAATGCGATAAATGAATAATTATTTTATTGAATGTAAGTCAGGATCTGAGAAGTGTGACAATTCCATTTACCATATAGGTATGTAGGAAAGCTACGACGATGCCAAACATGATAATATTTCTATACAATTAAATCTAGTGCTAGCATCTTGAAGAAAATAATAAAAATAAATTTACGTGGCTTTTATATTTTTATTTAACTGCGATATTCTTTTTATTTTGCTCGAGATTGTAAATATTCTCTTTTTTATTGCTTACAGGTACCTACTATCACGTTTTTATTGTTTTAAATAACTATGTACCTACTATATATTCAAATAAGCTTTTACAGGAAACTGTAAAATATATGCAGTCGTTATATTAATTAACATAGGATTTATGTTTACAAGAACAATTATTCATTTATGTAATTATTATTATTATATAAACAAACTTTTTTTCTGTCTTTTTTTAACATATTTTAGTTCCTTTATGAACATTTTTGATGCGTATCATACGTTGCTTAATATAATAATATTTTCTTGGTTTACTTATAATTTTTAGAATTTACATGCATGTTTAGTCATACTTTATTATTATTAATATTTACTGACAATAGAAATAATATTACATTTATACAGGAAAATTACCTGCCTCATTTAAATTTAATTTTAAATTATAAATAGAAAAATTATGACATAGACAAGACAATTAGACAGTGTTCTTACCCTAATATAATTTAGATTGCATTTTCGGCTTGGCTTATATTGTCAGTTGGGCTCAATTTATATCCATATTATTCGACGTTTTAGGGTATTTAATAAAAATATTCAATATTTATGTACAGGCAAATTTAACAAATAGAATGAGTTTGTATATTGGGATTTTTAATTAATGCATACTCTTTGGAAACTCCTCATGAGAATACCTATTCACTATGAAATCCCAGTGGATTATTCGATTTGCGTTTTACGAGCATGTTCTTGGGTCTATAGCTCATGAAAAACTAGATAAATAAAATTTGTCTATACAAGGATCAACGATGCTTAAAAATACGGATGTATGATTTATTTGAATGCGATTCTATTTTTGAATGAGGACAATAGCAGCGATGTTGTTGGTCGTCGTCTTGTTTTGATAATGACAGGGAACGGTCGTCGTGTGCATGGACTGGATATATTCGCAGGTAGACCAATCTTTAGTTGGGCTTTCTGCTTTCGTCCCAGTAATCAACGTAAGTGCTCACTCATGTCACCCAAACCAAATCACTTGATCTTCAGTACCTGCCCATAATAATACTACTCATAATTAAGCATTCCTTAAAATTTATTTTTAATCTCAACGTTGATACCATTTATTTCGAATAATACATATTCTCCTAAATACGTATTACAAAATAGTATTTTCTGATGTTTGACGCCAAGTGAAAATCTCTGCATTATATCATGGCAGCCTTTTAAAAAGCTGTCGCCGAACTTTATTTATCAACCTAGTGCGTTTCGAATGTCTGATATTGAGAAATCAACGGTGTTCTTATTATACGATATAGCATATGTCCTAGTCTTAAAGTGACGTTAACAACCTTTCAAACACAGAGAATTTCGTAACTAGACTGGTGTCCTGTCAGCATATTCGCCGTGTCCTTTTTAGTATCCACTCTGCTTTCGGAGTTCTGTCTCTGTTGCACATTGAAACTGGGGTAGGCGCACGCTCCATTAGCTCCGCATCGAGATTTCCACGAACGTTGCAGCTGCAGAGATATTTACGCGAAACTCTGCGCGTGCTGTGAACTACAATTCCACCATCGTGTCTCGGTATTTCAGCTCGGGGAAAATGAGCATGTTCTTTATTCAGATCTATATTATCTATACCAGTGAAGAAAATAGGTACCTATTTTCATCCATCAGTTAATTTGCAGCACCCCTGCAAATTAACTTGATGTTTTGCTTGGAAATATTAATAATAAATGTGCCTTTTGGTAGGAGAATAATTTAACTTTTTAAACGGTATGTTCTTATTGATTTGTTTAAAGGCGAAAAACATCAAAGACACCGTATGAATTTGTTTCTAAGCAAAAGTTGATTATCAAGATTTATTTCAGTGCAAACGAATAAAGGAGCTTTTTATTTAAATGAAACTTGAGGAAGAAGTTATTATAAAAATGAATAAAACGAGCAGATGTGTGAGTAAATATATTTCCGACGATTTTTAGCAAATGCATAAATTTGTTCGCCAAAGAATTCTTCCTAAATTGCTTCGAGATCCTTTTAAGTGTTACCAGTATTCCGTTGCGAAAAGACAAACAACGCTGAGTTCTTTTTTTATCAACGACTGTTGGTAGTGCTTTCTTTGAATTCGACGTTTTTCTCGTCGCACACGTACTTGAGGGTTCACATTCCTTTCCAATATTTAGCCACTAGCTCCTATTTTCCAACGCATTTCAAATGTACCCCAAATGTACGTGTCTTTATGAAGTGAAGGATGTTTGTGGGTTGTGTTACCATTGGGTACACATTTGTGAACGCAACAAAGATTTTATTTAAATATTCGTGCATGATTGAACGCGTTTGATTTGAGCAAATATTTCATGTTTTACACCTGTAAATATATATATATATATATATCTATGTATGTACATATATAAAATGGATACGTGTAGATAACTTTGTTTGCAAACGTATTTCGGAATTGTTTGTAATGTATTTAACTCGAAATTACCGCTACACACGACAATGTTTTTGACTAACTGATTTACTTTTTCAGTCATAAATAAACGTATCAAAAGTTGTAGTCATTTTATTATGGATTTAACAAGTTATGGTGAGTGTTTAGCAAAAAACAAAAAGTTCCATCATTTTGAATCCAAACTTGTTGCATTATGTTATATACAAATCATACAGCAACAGTTTCAAATGTTGTGCCTATTGATATTTCTTCCTAAACTATGTATAGTAAAAATTGTATGCACATTTCAATTTGACTTGGGCATAAATGGCTGATTTTGTGAATCCATTTTAGATGAAATCGATATTCAATCACATTACATCATGGCCAACACTGTTTACCTGTTTGCATTTAATTTTCGTAACATATGTACTTGATATGAGGAATATGCCTTTCTCATTGGTACACCGTTCAGCAAGTTCAATCATCATCATTACCTATTTGACTTCTATAAGCATAACTTTATTTAATGCAAATGCAAATGCTTGAGCCCTCTTCTAAATTTGAATACAATCATGCACAAATATAACTTGATTTTTGTCATTCAAATTTAGGATTCTCAACTGCAGTATTAGTTATAAAATATAAGTGTATTTGTCGATCAATAAAATTAATTAGCGCAAATTATAGCCTGGAAGAATATTTGCTCGACAAAGCTTTTTGTCAGGAAATTCAGTATTGCAAAGTCGAACCGTGCATGACCATTTCGGGGAATAAAAGAAACGCGCTGTTGGTGGCGACAAATGGAGTACACGAAACATCAAACGCGCTATTCAATAACTTGTTTCATAATAATGACGGTGTATACGGGCAAAATTTGGAATGTGCAAAAGCGACGGCAGTTGGCGGTGCCGGGTGAAGACGTGGCCCTCTCCCGCTCAGGCCTCCCGCTCAGCGCTGCTTTACTGCCTAGTTTGAATTGGAAATTCCCACTCACATACTTGCATCTAATAAACCGAGATATTTCCATGTAATTAACTTTGACTCTTCTCCTGGTTGCCTCCTATCTTGCTTCGCCGTCAACCCCAGTCTGCCTCCTTCTCAAGCAACAGACGCCGAACTTAACCGAGCCCGTTTAGCCATGAACTATACGCAATCTTGCCCGCTCGACTTTTATCTGTTTTTTCCTTCATTCGTATCAGAAGAACAATTTATCTACATATATAGAAGCATTAAACTTGAGTTAACAATTGGAAAAATTACGAATTCTGCCGGCTTAAGCGTAATACATAAATTTAAATAATAATATTTGCGCGTGCAAGAATTAATGTACGCAATCCAGTAAATGTGCTTATTGAAAATGAAAACTCTTATAATGATTTAGTAATGTTCGATGAAATTTGCGTGCATGTAGCTTTTAATACTCAAATGATTATAATAATTAATAACGTATGTTGGTGAGATTAAGTACATTGTATTTAGAATGATCGACTCATTTACCATATAAATGAACACTTTGTACATACATTCTGGCATGCATGGCAGTGTAAACGAATCTGGGTCGGTCTGGCTCCCATGCTGTGCGTTTTGTAAACGTATGCTTGGCATACCAAGCAAGGAAGCCGCCGTTTGTATGATCTGTCGTCGACAGAGAGTGTGCCGAGCGAAGCGACGACAACCAGCAACATGAAGTGAATATTGTGTTGTAGGGCACCGCAGGACTACGACACGAACAGAAAACCCCACTTCCATTTACGTCCCTTTATTACGGGAGAAGTGTGTGTGTGTGTGTGTGTGTGTGTGAACCACACGTTTTAGACCTTTCAGCACAATCTTCTACTTTGCAATATGATTTATTTACTGGTTTCAACCGAGGAATATACGAGCACAACAAAAAAACCGAAAACTTCTGAAAGGTGTGAAATTTTTGATTTGCTGATTTATAATTCATACATTTTCAACATTAATTATTGCGCGGAGATTTCATGTTTTAGTTTAGAATTCATAAATTTAATATTATGAGTCGCTGTTTATTTTCTTTGATTTACTTTGTTAAGTAATTATCTCTGCGAATGTTTTCCATTAGGGAAAGTTAACAGAATAATTGTATAATATGATTAAATAAATGGAGAAATGATTAAGGACGTTGACGAAGTGATTTATTTAAAGAGATAAAAATTGAAATTTAAGATTGGGTTGACTACATGTCCGCTGCGTAATCTCGTTTGTTAAATCCATAGATACGTACGTAGACTTTTACTCTAGAACAAATTTATTATGGAATTAAACTACAGTGCAGCTTAACCGTCCGTGATGCGTTTCTAAAGCGATACCGAGACTTTCTTTTTTGTATGAATTCATGAGTATGAAATTAGCATTTTTTTAATGTAAATAAAATCAAGTCTCGTTCATTAATATTCATGATGATGGTCGTTATGAATTTCTCATTACGAAAACGAAGTTGATCACTTGTAACGAATATCCTGGTCTGAAATGAATAGTAATATAACGATTAGCGCTTACGTGCGGTTTCTCTTGCTTTTTATGTAATACAAACATCTGACATTTATTCCTTTTTTCTCTCAGCTGACATTGAATGAAATGACAGATGGTACAAAAAGAAACAAATACATTATCATCCCCTCTGTACGTCAGTTGAAATTAATATACTGCAAAAGGTACTTATTTTTTTTCCATCTGATATCCAATATCTTCTTCACTCTGATATTGGCAGGATAAAAAGTATATTATACATTTTTTACCTTGAAATTAATGCCCCTTATAGAAGCTTTTTCTAAGAACATAATAATGTGTTCACTAATAAAGAACATATTAGTAAACAGACAGTATGAGTTTTTTTTTTTGCTTTCTTATACAAACTATTGTAATCATGAAAACATTCTATCTCGGAAATATACCTTTTGACCTTCCCTGAATCGAGCCTGACTATTTTTGGTGTGTGTGTGTGTGTGTGCGCGAGGACGCGTGTATGTTTATTAGAATATTCTACTTATCAAAACAAAATGCGTATAAGTTCAGTGCATGGCATTGCGGATATTTTTGTTACGAGTAGAATTATTTTCAATTACTGTATAATTTAGTTTTTCTCCTGAAATCCAATTAAGATTTGAGAATAAAAGTCAATTTAAACTCGTCATCTTCAATAGTATACTTGTAGCTTTAGAAAAATATAAGCAGTAAATTTGATTTCGTTGTTAAGCAAAGTTTCTGTAGCCAGTAGCATAAATCGTGTCAAATAGAAAAACCGTGGCATATAATCAACAGTTTGGCAGTATAAATCGTCCCAATAATGACTAGCTTTTTGATATAAAATCTTCAATTAACAAATCCCAACGACGCTTGTTGAAAAACGAATAAAATTGTCGGTAAACAGCACGACGGAACGAACCGAATCCCAAATGATGAAATATCTGACAGCACGCGCGTCCACACTAACAAACAAACGGTCGAACGACTGAAAAGCCGAAGACCTGTTTGGAACAGGAAAGTAATTAAAATTTCTCGAGAACACGGTTTTAATATAGGACAAAATTAAACTTGACCGAGAAATAAATACCAAATTCACGAGCAGTAAAGAAAGACGCCAAGCGAAAGAAGCCAGCAGGAGAAAGGGAGAATGAGAAAGCAGCGCGGCACGGCGCTGCTTTGAGTTTTACGCTGTATCAATTTCGCGCACTTCAAAATCAAATTTAATCAGTGGCGCACTATATTGCTTGGTCTCGATTTCTCGTACCGCATATATCCTACTACATAAATAGAAAAGCGCGGCTTCTGCATTAGCAACCACTGCGCGTTTAAATTTTCTGCTCGTGCCACACACAAGATACACTCTTTGATGTGGCCAACATTTGCCTTCATGCCAAATATATGCATATTTAAATTCACGATTTAACCAATGCGTGGTTTACCTCACAATCATTATGTCTGTGTATTTCACCTTTATTCCACTTTAGTTTAAATATTTCTATATAACTGTTTCTCTATTGTTTACAATTCTATAGAGACAGGCCACGTGATATTACAGTTCATATGCACAATACAATTGTCAAATTCATAATTTTCAATAAAATTTTACATTTTTATTCAAATTAAACACACATAAATATTTTACAAAATAATAAATATTATTTTTTCCCTATTACAGATACACCGCTAAAATGAATAATAATGCATAGTTTATGATTCTTAAATAAAGATTCAGGTAGTTTTTTTTTGTGCGTGTGACTATAAGATAAATACGAACATGAATATTGCATGATAAAGTAGATGTCTCCTGAAAAGACCACGGAAATTATTGCAATCCCTCACTTAAACACGTATGTATGTCTCGAGCCTTCGCCGGTGACGTAGTACCCCTTACGTATCTGTGCATATATGTATGTTAGAACATCAAGGACATGCACCTCAGTTACTTCGTATGTTATATAACCACGGTAACCAAGGTAAATTTGTTTACGTTCGCTGTTCAACGATTCTGCGAGTCGGAGAACGTAAATTACAGTTATTGGCATAACTTATTACTGTTGTATTACTGCGAAATAATTAGTTTAATTTATCTTCATCGCTGACTTTAATCAGTATTTATGTTTTCACTAAGAATTATTACATATTCTATGCTTTAAAACGCATTTCTTATTGATAACATAAAATACAATTGCTGGCATAAGTTCTATAAAAAGACGTCCCAATAACGAAATTAAATACGTTCAACGAATTACATTTCAATTTCAAGAAACATTCCAATCAACAAGCTTAATATAATTTCTTATAGTACGTAATGCCTTTTCGCATTGTACAAATGTTGACAACCAGCAAAAAAAAAAACCAGTAACGGCTTGCAATTGCGCACAATATTCTTTTGAATGCGTTGTAACGGCGCTGTACGGTTTTCTCGTTGCACCCAGCAACTAGCAATTACTTTGTGTTTGCCGCGTGTTTAGTGGCAAACGGTGCCCGACTTGTATTCCCTGAGGCTGAGAAGCTCCCGTTCGCAAATGTTTCGAGATCACGCCGTAAAATGCCTCTTTAAACGCAGGACCGGTCTCAAGCAAGCTAAGATTCATCTAAATCTAAAGGAAGGTAGTGCAGAGGGGTTTTTTTTTTAATTTTATTGTATACACATATATTCAAAAATTATATTTATTCATTGCGTAGTGGGTTTTGAAACAGTGTAATTATAAATTGGAAATTATTTGCATAATATTAACAAACAATAGTTAATATTTAATATATATATATATATTATTTGAGTTGCTAATGATATTGAATATTGATGATTAGTATAGATATTTAATTTGCTTGAACAATAGGTATTCTGTGTGCGATAAAAATCAATAGATCATATGGAAATGTATTGTTTTTGAATTTTTCCATATGTAGTAATAATGCAAACTAAATATTCGTTTTAATGGGAATTTGATTATTATCCCTGGGGATGGGGCACACAATTTGTAGTGAACGAGTTTCATCATTGGAATGATTTTGTTTGTTCCTACAAACATTCAACAGATTACATCGGCTACGACTGCCATTATTACGTACGTACGTTCGTTTTAATAATGATGGTCTATTGAGCGTAAAGTTGTCGAAGACAATGGAAAGCGCACAGAGATAAAATGTCACACAGAGACGGGCCTGTTTTGAAAGACTTGCGAAGCATTACGGAGACCGTGAAAGCTTTCAACTAGATTAAGAATCCAACTTTTCACTTTCAAATTCTACGCTGAGCACGACATCACTATATACATATAGCTAGGCAATTTTGCTGCGTTGCGTTGCGTTGCGTTGCAGCAGTTAAAACGCCACACGTCTCTTACTTCTTGGCATATTCTTATAGTTGCGCGTTCGGTTTTGCTTTGTTGTGCAAATATTTTCCATCGCCCGCCGGAGGAGTGCTTGTTTGTTCTTTTTTCATCCGGCTGCGACCATCTTATGTTTAATATCTGTTCGGCTCGGTCATGATGCAAAATTTCTGTTGTTTATCGAAATTTAATATCCAAGGAATTTCAATCTTTAGTGGAATTTGGTGCGCGCGCGTGCGTGCGTGCGCGGCATGGTTATAAAAATAATTCCATCACCGTTAATCATGCGGCATTATTCCCGATGTCGAAGGGCTTTCCCTGACGGACATTGCTCGTTCGTTCTTTCGCATCGTGAGGGGAAGAAAACCGTTTTGTGACATTCGTTCTTTTTAGCTTAAGTATAGTCAATTGAATTTTCCGTCGTCGTATCCTTGCCGAGATGACTTGTTTAAGTTGTCACTCTTGCGTCTGCGGCGCAGTGCGGCGGTGCGGCTGTGCTTTGCGAAATATTTTATTTCATCATCATGAGCTGTAGGTTTTATTAAATCTTGCAATGTTCGCTGTTTGATTGGTCGGCGGCTGGAATGGGATTATGGAGCCAAGTTCTTGCTGGTGCATCGGTTCTGAGAAACTGTCTGCACCCCAACGGAACGGCTTCTTTGTCCGCGGCTGTTTCTATACTTGTGTGCGATGACGCACTGTATTCCCTCCGCTTGTAATCTTGTCGCTGCCGTCGACTTCATTTCCTATACCTGTCCGCCAGCGCTGTGCACATCACTTTTTATTTGCTTTCAATCTTATTAGTCAATGGATTTATGAAATTTACTAAATTACTTGTCACCCTCTTTTTCTCTTGCACGAATTATTGCAGCAGATCGACAGCATCTGCTGTTTTTATTTTTAACGCTCTCAAATAGCATCTAATATAAAACATTGGTAACTCGGAACTTGTAGGTAATAATTGCAATTCGTTTATGATAAAGGTAGAAAATGATTGCGCACACATATCGAGCGTGCATCAAACTTAATTTCCGGTCGGCTATGCAGTGTCTCTTACTAAGTTTAAATGAATGAATTAATGGTACAACTTTGGGCTGAGGTAAGCGTGTATACCTATACAAAATCCACAGTAGGTACCACGTTGATAAATTCTGGTGTATCGTGGTCTAAGACAAATCTCCGGTCGTGCAATTTCTGATATAGTCCCCAGTATTACATGCAGGGTATATAACAAATGGGCCGTTAGCCGGGGCTCGTTTGTCAGTGCGCCGTCGCCGCGGTATACCGGAAGGTGAATAAAGTACACGACCCTCCCCTCCCTCTACTCCTAAGTGCACTGCACGGTGAATCCGTTTTTGGGAATATTATTTGATTTAAAAAATAGTTGAAACATTGGAGAAATTACTTTTTATTCATACATCATCATTTTCGAGAAATAGAAGTGCGTCCATGTCAGTGTTCGAAAATAGGATATGGATTAATGGATTGTTTTATGGTCAAGTTAGATATACTACTACATTTATGAGGTAGAAACTGGACAAGAGCCACTTGCAAGAAATGTGTAAGCAATAATAAGAATTGAATTGGAAGTTATGTAATAATAGTTGAAACTGTGGTATTGGCCACTTTTCTATATTAACTAACTTCGTGGAGTCTCGCATGTGAAAAAGCAATGAAGAAGGCCGAGACAAATTTGCTAGCATCACGCCGCGCCGCGCTGGTATCTGTTTCTCAGTATCTTGTTACCGTACGAGAACTTTGAACTCCCCGAAGATGAAGGGGACGTGAGATATTATAACCTGTGCCTAGGTGAGCGGGCGCCCGCGCCTGGCTTTTGAGTATTATTAACGACTTTTACACGTAACTTCGTAAGCATTTATCATCGCTGTCCCTTCGGTCGACAGCTTCAACCCCACCCAACCCACCGTCACTAATTCAGCGACGTAATTGTGTCTGTTCCTGTCAAAATTACAACCAACACAAGAACGAAATTTATATTGAGTTGCCACAGAATTTATTAAATCTCCGTTTCAATTGCGGAACTCAAATACGTATCAACTATATATCAAACATTTCATATTATACGTACTAAGCAACATGTAATATTAAATTGAAATTAGTGCGTGAACTATACATTGTTTGATTCAAACATGCGTTCCTATAGGATTTGCGTTTCACCAATATATGTTATCTGGCTAGTCTATTCCAATAGAAGACTAACAAGTAGTGCTACTTCTCTCTCTCTCTCTCTCTCTCTCTCTCTCTCTCTCTCTCTGTTTATATGTGGTAGTTATTGCCATTTTGAAATCAGATATTCAATTCAAACCGACCTGATGATGATATTTCATTTCAATTAATCAATAACCGTGGTTAATATGAAATATTTAAAATTGGATTATTTCAGCTAGGTACCCAATAATACACATATCGACTCAAATGAGAAAAACGCACCATCAAATATTTCCAATATGTAAAACTACTAATTTAATTAAATTGCCAAATTACCTACTGCGTTTTGTTTGTTTTATTATTAATATTATTGCATATTTCATCATGGCTTTTTAATTATATCTACGTATTGTATATACCTATATATTATTATTATTAAAAATGAATATAAATAAATATCATTGCAGTAGAAATACATGAGCAACCATATCATATAGACATTCCATTCCTAATAGGAAGGTAACTTTGTTGGAAGTTCATGTTTGTCCGAACGTGCCTATAGGGTTTTGTCCTGTTTTCGTACCGAAACCATTACATGTTGGGTGTATCTATTTCGTCTTTATGTGACATACAAGATTTTTGCAAAAGTAACGTTCGTACAAAATGTATGCTACTGTATCTACATAGTAGGTATGTACATGTGATGTTTATATTTTAATTTAATAGAAATAGAATATAATATTTTGATCTAAAACAAAATAAATGCGGAACGTATTAGGGTTGAGAGTAGCAGATATAATCGGTTTATTGTAAATATGTGTGCGTTCTAGTTCTGATGTTGTACACATATCACGAAGAGCGTCGGTGACATTGGTTGGTGGGCTGGGCGCGAAACGGAATGATGGAAATATATATATATATATATATATATATATACGAGTATACGAGTTTTTGGGGAAGTTAACCAGAGCTTGGCGGTCGTAATCTGTATTTCAGTGTGTATAATGTCCTTTGTTGGGATTCCATCATCATGACCAGTGTTTCAGTCTGTCCACTACATTGCCACTGGCGTTCGAAACGTATTCCGTCCGCGCAACGTTCGTGTCCAGTCCCTAATGGGATTTTCCAAGAGGAAATGATATCTAAACATGGGAACGTGTTTAGGAAAACTGTTGTTGTTCGTTTCGTTCTCTTGCGTGCCTGCCTGCCTGCCCGCCCGCCCTTGCTCTTTCTATCGTCGCTCCGTCGCGCTCGGTTGCTTGTGCTTGCGGTTCCTTCAGGAACAAGATGAACGCGCCCAAGTTCACGGGAATCACTGCTCGAATATGCAACGAGGCCGACTGGTTGGTATACGACATGTTCGTGTGCCGGCCTGCCGACGATGGATTTCTGGGTTTCACGATGTACGTGCGATAACGCCAGTCTGTGGGATACTTTGTCGAAGCGTGGCTAACGGTTTAAAGCTACATACATACATACATACATACATACATACATACATAGGTACCACAGTACCAACGCAGACTGGAACCGTGTTTGTTCGCCGCACGCGTTGTCACTTTCTCGTTACGCGAACAAAGCGTTCATGCCAACGCGAAACCGTAAATCATAAACACGGCTACTTGTAAATGCTGCCACTAGCGCGCCACTCCATCACTTGTATGTACATACATACATACATACATACGCGACGATGCATTCCTATAAACTTTACGTTCACTTTTTATACTATTACCTAGTACAGTCCAAACATCAATAAACTAATAACTATTGCAAGTTATTAGTTCTAATTAATAATGTTTTATGTCAATGCAATCAACACAGAATAATGCCGCATATTATACGAACTCTACTGAAAGCCGATTATAAACTTGAACATATATCCTTTGGACAAGTTTCTTCAGAAATGCGACAGCGTAATTTTGATCAAGTATATTTTAATGATGCATACCGCTTATTGATTTTAGTTTGGTTTGGTCATTACAACATACAAAAGTGTGCATAAAACCTATCTTCTTGTCATCAGTCCTCAATAACGTATTGAAATTTTATAACTACTATTATTAATATAAATACGATAGGTAGATATTCGATTTGAAATAGATTTTAAGCCGCTGCATGTGTGTGTGAACTATATTTACGTATTGGAAACAATGAAATAAACATTATTCCATAGTTGGAAATTTCTTGTAGAAAATGTTCCCCACCATAACGCACGGTACCTACTTGTTACCGTTACCGTCGCTATAACGAGCGCTTTCTTCAGCTTACCGTGCCGGTAAGCCGCTTACACAATAGTGTGCCATCGTTGACGAGCAAAAATAGGTAAAATCGGCGGGCAAAGGGGCAAAGAATATAAATACGATAGCGCTGAAGCAAAAGAGGCACCTCGATGATGTTCATTTTATTTTAAATTCTTCCCGATCATTTATCGATATTTCCCATATTTACGAGGTAGTGCAATAAAACGCGCGGGAGTCATGACAATAAGGCCAAGCATTCGCCGAAGAAGAAGAAGAAAAAGTAGAAGAAAGATGCGAGCAAGCGAGAGGCATAACGGTTTATCGATAACGGTTCCCAAGAATCGGAACACTTGTTTACCATGCCCGGATGGATTGGAATGTGATCATAGTGAGCGTACGCGTACAGGGCCGATCTTTACCAACCATATCGGTTTTATGTTTTATCTGCAAGTTTTCTGTTTGATTGTAAACAAAAGCTTCTAGTATCTATCTATGTCCAATATTAGTGATCAAATAATGATGTAAATAAATGATTATATTTACATTTTATTAATTACTTCTATGTAATTTTACTAAAAATTATTATTTATATTATTTTATTACCGCAATAGCTAATTTGGTACTTATAACTTTTCTCCAACAGTATGCTGAAGTAAGTATAAAAATATGTTCTGCAATATAATTTGTGAAATGAAGATGTATGTATGTATGTATACATACGTCTCGATAATAGCGGATCTCGAAAAATATACAAGTTTGAAATCCGACTCTGGCACAAGCTCTTGTTCCCGAAGCCCCACTACTGAGTTGCTTTAGTAAACAAGGTCCGAACCCTGATGAAGTTGACCGCCCGGAGGTATGCTTCTGGACTGTTCAGGCTCTTTGCGCATCCGGTACACAGAAAACACGCGCGCGCGCGAGATGTGTCAACAAAACGAATATCAAACGATGTTCGGCAACTTGTGCCTCCGGTCGTGTTTAAATAATATTTCCCTCTCACTTAGATCCCACTGCTATATTTACTTTTCGTTCTCTTTTCCGCACAGCGCACATTTCTTCTATCCATCCATCCATCCGCTGGTAACTCTTCGCCAATTTGAATATTCTTCGCTTCTCATCGCGTGCTATTTCATTTATTATTGTTTGAAGATGCGCCACACTATTATTACGTTACATTTTAGTACGTCTACATACATGGCGGAATAATGCTAAAACCATGGCTAGTTTGCGTTACTTGCACCCTACAAATATCATATACTATAGTACGTTGGAATTTAATATTTGAGTGTTTTGCAATTTTTTTTATATTCGCTGTTATTTGAAACTCTCTTTTCGTTCTATTCTGCCTTCCTTTCGTATGTACTTTGTAGCAAAGAGATTTTTTTTCGAAAAACAAATATAATTATTTTCAAGTTAATAGTAACTTACCTAGTTCATTATAATATATATTTTTCTATCCTTGTATTTGGCCATATTTATTTTTGTCCTTATTAGTGTTGAATGATTACCGCATCAGCTCCTCCATATGATATAATGAAGTCAGACGTGTGTGTTGCTATGGTGTGTCCGGTCTCTTGGGAAATTGCACGCATAAAACATTTATGTTTCCTTTTATATTACTTCTTGTGTGTGTCTCTGCCTAACTTTTTAATTCACTTAAAGAACTTTCTGAATGGTGTGTGACAGTCGCAACAATACTTCAGCATTCACTAGTTGACAAGTTCCTTATAAAGCAATGACTACGTAGCTTACACTACACTACACTACACTAAACAATGAAACATTTCCTTTATTTCAAATAGAAAACGTCAGTCAGAAGCAGTTTTGCGTTTGGTAATAATAAAAGTGTGCATCGTGATTTAATTTCAAATAACTCCAACCAAAATATTGATAAAGACTTAATTTATTATTCGGAAAGGTGAGGTCGACATTTTCTTATTCACTTAGTAATAATCTTTGCATGCAGTGTTTAAAAGGTAAGCTAGCGGAGGTTGTCAGTTTCTAAACAAATTCCTTTTCTGACAAGTGCTTTTAATTACACCTAGTGGCGTGGAAATTAATCTTTCCGCGTGTGCGTCCCCTGCATCTCTTCCGCTGCCGTATGTACCGGAATATATAGGTATAACGATGCGTTTGTTTGTCGCCCTTACGTTTTCGGTTATATATAACAGTGTACAAGTTCGCTCTTCACGGGCGAGGTTTACATTCCTAACACTGAAATTAGTTTACGAAACTTGCTCCGTATTTTTGCGTCTCAAATATATAATGTCACTTTTGTTGTTTATAACATTTTAATTTGACAAACTAAACCAATAATACACAAGGTTGGCGTAACCCACATACAAGTTACTTTCTTAACACGTACATTTCTATAGTTCATGCAGAGAGCAATTCAAATATACAACTACGCAGACAATTAGATGAAACTTATTTTTTTTTTATTTAATACTAGCAGCCTCTTTTTATACTTGTTCATTTTTGTATTATTTTATGCCATTTTGGTTCGTTTTTATTGAATATAAATGTTAAACATATCGCAATTTTTGGTCTATTGCAGAGCGACGCCCGTATAATTTGCGACCAAATAGTCGCTTTTAATACGAGTACTTTAGTGAATATGTAAAATAAATTAATATAGTCTAAACGTATTCATTTGATGCTCCCTTGAGGTGGCTGTTGAATATTCATTGTTCTTTAAACGGTTTGTTTTGGTTTCCAGACCCACAGAAAATTATTTCAGAAATTTTTATTAAATATTTTACTTGTTTATTTACTATTTAAATAAAGCTGCAATAGCATGTATTTCTTTGCATAATTTAAATATGAAATTGCATTGACATTATAAATTTTATTTGTCACTAGTATTCATCTTTTTACTTCTAAAACTACAGATTACTGATGCTTATTACTAATATGTAGGTTCATAATAAAAATGCAAAGATACTATATGATTTTAAGAAGAATGATAGTACTTATTGCTTTCAAGTATTGACATTATTATTAAATATTTTTGTAAGGGGTAAACAAGTCGTTAAAAACACTGCATATCAGGTAAAGTACCGCTTTCGTGTATGTCTGCGATAATCCGTGTTTTTCTAGTTGAAATATGACTGCAAATTGTATAGTAGCGCAATATAAAAGTCATCAGTTTATAAGGGTTGTTGAGAGTAACGGAAGCAGTTGCACTGACGGTGTATGGGCGTCGGATATTGCGCCAGCATCGCACTTCATCGCTCGCTTCGGCCACGGCTCTTTCTCTTTCTCTCTGCGTTTGCTTCTGACTACATGTTCCATCATTGCTCCTCCATACACGCAATAATATCTTGCTTCTACGAAAACATTTGCTCAGCGAATCATTTGTACATCCGCGTTTTTATCCTGTTTTTTTTTTTTTACTTTTCTAGTTGATAAAAATAATTGTGTTAGATACTCAATTCATTAGCGTCCGAATATTATACAAACATTCAAAATCAGGATTTGTTCATATTTAGATGAAAAAAATTTGCTAATAATTTCTGTTCAACATTTATATATATATATATAACGTAACCGGTTACGTAATTACGCATAATTACATTATGCACGTTTAATTAATTAGTCAATAATGAATGGACATGTTTCATATTAATTTCGGATGAGTATGTCTGTAAGCAGATATTGAATTGCATTATTGAAACTGACATGTTTAAGGCTGGTTGAATTTGGACGTATGTATGTATGTACTACCAATAGGTAAAATGAGAGGCTGAATGTAACAATATTGTTGTGCGACCGCAAACACGCGGACTAGAGGTGTGCGGAATCTACGAAACGTAGACCGGATCACCGGAACGCAGACATGGTTTATTCAGGTATATCCGGAACACGTGCTTTCACCGGAATTTAAGCGAACACCACTTTCGACATTTCTATTAACTATTGTATTTTAGCAATCTACCAAATTGATACAGCAACTGATATCTATGTTTTATTTACTCTATAAACTGATACATAATTTAATTTTCTCCAACACTATAATGTATACCATTCTTTGTAGATAGCTGCCGGATTACGCTATTCAATAAATAAACAGCATTATTTAATATTAAAGATTCAAACGTGTCTTGTCTTATTCTCGAAAAATAATATGCAATTTAATTCATGCGTTTTCATTTTATAAAGAAAAAAAAATATATTTTTTGTTATCCTCGTCATTTTTAATATATTTAATGAAATGCTAACATAAAAGCAATTTTTATAAGCGTTCATTTTATTGAATAATCAAAGGCCATTCGAAAAGGAAAAATAAAATACATATTAGGTATAATTACAATAAAATGGCTATTTTCATGAAATTTAGCACGATTGAGTACTCAGAATATAATTAATTTTCTGAAATGACACAATTGGAAATTAGTTATATACATATAATTGGGGAAATGTAATTTTATGTTAGAATCTAGGGGGGATATTGTAAAATCACTGAAGTTTGTGTTGATCGATTGCAGAACGTTGAAGTACAGCAAAGTGTATTTGTTAGATATTTTCGATAGTTTATGACTAAATAGAAATTAATTAATTCTAGGAAGATTGAAGTGAAGTTCGAGTCTGAAGATCTGACAGAATATTGCACACTAATTACCTATCGTCTGTTGTATAGGCATATCTTGTATATAATAGGTAGACACAACATTCCATCTGCATATACCGTCTTGTTAGTATTATAGATGATGCAAATTGTTGCTTGTGACGACGCTATCTCTGATTATTTCCACTAATTACACTTGCAAATAATAATGGTGACTAATTATAATGATTCGGGTTTAGATTTAATGATTGTTAAAAGGTGACGAGCGAAACTAATTTATCCTACAGATTCGACGTAAAATCTTTTATGACTACTATTTGGAGGAGGTATGTATGTACATACATATAAAATTTATGTGTCGAGCACTTAGTTAATTGAAACCGTTTGTTCCTACTTGTGTTTCTCAGTTAATAATCCCGATTGCATATATGTAGTATGTACATACATACATATGCGAACGAGGTGTATGAGTTAAAACAGTGCAGTGCCCACTTTTATGGAGCTACTACGACGTGTCCTGCATATGAACCTTGTTATATACTTGTGTAGCGTCGTTTTTATTAATTATGGGTACCCTGTTCTAATATTTCAGCTATTGACCTTTTATGATAATTTTCAAATGTATTTAAATTTAAATTAAAATGTTTATTAATATGTACAATATTATTGCCGTACAATGTAAAATCAAATATATATAGGTATATTAAACTTGTGCAATTTTCTGATTTAAACCACCATATATAATAGTATATTGTATAACTTGGAACACCAGACAGAATCAAGATCGCGTTTGATAAAATTTGATTTGTTGGTCTGACCGTAAACATGTAACGTTTGCCAAAAATTATTTCATTGCTTTTTGTGCATCCGTTCCACAATTCCTAATCTTAAAGTTTCAAACGATAACTTAAACTTATTTTGAACGGAACACGATCAAATTTAAATCTATTAGAAAACCGGGTGCAAGAGAATTGTTTGTATTATTTCCATTTCCGAATAGCAAAATGTATATATTTATTCATACGGATATATTATATACATCATATGTAAAAAGTCACGAGTGTGTAACAAAAATTTCGTTACAACACGTGCTTTGCATTACAAATGTTAGTCAAACAGCGAATCATGAATGTACAGTGCTTTAGGGGAGGACAGGGAACACAGGGGGAGGTTATATAGCGTTAAAGTGAAGCGCAAATATAACAGAATATTATCGTGTACTTTGTAAGGAGCAGTATGAAATGCACTGGAAATTTATGCACGTGCTCAACATTCATGTATGCTCGCTTGTATGTTAATATTATTTAAAATGATCAAAAAAAGGATATTTTATAATATCCTTTTTATAATACGAGTATTAAATAAAAAACAAATGTTTTCATAAACTATTATTTATAATATTTTCGCCAGATGAAATTGATTTGTAAGTATTGTGTCTTTTGTTCCAGGTGAGTACTTAATGCTGTCATTCGAGGATTGCGCATGTCCGAAACGTGCGTATCCAATTGAGGTTAGCAGGCGGTATGTTTGCACACGTCATCAATTTTATTGACACAGACACTAGTTATTTTTGCTCGGAAATATCGGCACGCAACGTCTCACATGATGTACAATGACAGTTTTCCCTCTCGTGATGTCCAACGATTGAATATGTATGGACATTTGCGCCTGTCTGTCTCACATCGTTCTCGCGCGTTCTAACATACGTGCAACACATAAAATGTTTGTTGCAAATACTCCGCCTATACATATATACCTATATTTATATCGTATTTCTTTTTCTTTGCAGCTGACATGTCTATCTAAATTATTTTTATATTTATTTGCTTTTCCAATCTGAAGCCGATCCTCGCTATTTCAGAATCTAAATATTTTCAATTCGATTCTTGAATTATTTTTTAATTAATTATGAATTCGATTTTCAAGTTTGTCGCAACTTTTCTGAAAATCATTCAACAAGTGTGTGACACTATAATTGCCTTTTGGACAATTTGTAACCCATTTAAAATATATTATTTTAAGTTAGTTTTAAATAATAGAATTCAAAGTTCACCAATTGTTTGTGTGTAAACTATTCGAAGCATTTTTACTCCGCAGAGAAAAATTAATAATAAATGTCTATATGTATTTATGATTTGAAAATGACTACGGGTAATTTCATGAAAATATTTTACCGCTTCCTTTAGCTATCAAATTGCAAACTTTAATTTTCCTAGAGCTTCATTTCATTTTCGCAGAAATTGGTTTGCATATTGAACATTTTCAAGAAACTAATATGTTCCGGGCGGTTTTGTTATTTGATCTGATTTTGCATTTATAGGGTTTAAATTTATTAAATTATTTATTTTGTAGAATTTTTATATCAACATCGAGGCGTATGCTAACGCTTATAGATATTTGAATTAAATCATTTTCAATAAAAAAATTCTTCTTTCATCGTTGGAGGTTACTTTACGATATTGGAAATTGGAAATTCCTCATACAAGCTTCAAATCACTACTGCTGCTTACTATGGCCTATAAATAAATTTTTTAAACTTTATTTTAAACAGAAATATTGACTCCTAGAAGCATCCTACTGAATTTATGTGTTTAAAAGCCTCCAAAGAAAAATACTTGATGATTTATACAAGTTTTTGCGTAATAAGTGATTAAACTATGAAAATCTTTTTTGGAATTTTAACATTGCAACAAATTGCGCTAGAACATGTTCATTTTTCGCTGCAAGCCGAAATAATTTATCGTTCTAGAATAATAATAAAAAACTAGAGAGTGTGGGGGGGATGGTGCAATGCCAGCGCTACGTGAAATAGAATGTACGTACATATATGCGTCATATTTTTCGGCCGCACCGCACCGCCTTTCAAAAGAAATATCGTTTTGTGGAACGGCTGCTTTTGCATGGCGTTATCAGATCGTCGGGACTGATGATAACTCGCCAGTGTGGACTGTCCATGTCCGCATGATGCTTTTAACGTCGCTCTTGTGTGTGTGTGTGTGCGTTTGTGAAACCTCTTTGTGTGTGTGTTATCTTTTTTCCTTTGGCCACTTTTCAAATTCATTTTTGCTAGAGCTCGCTTTTTATTTATTATTGAAAAAGGGTTCCAGCTCATCAGATTTATGAAAGAATAATTTTATTTTTATGCTTTATATGTGAACATGGACGGTGCATTGCCTTTTAACCGGGTAACTTTGTTATATATTGGCGGTTTCAAGCCTCCGGTTTCTGATAGAACTTCCTCAACAGTTTCTAATTGCATTTCTACATACACAGGCACACGAGACATGAATAGGAGCAACTAGTTTTTTTTTCGTTTGAGCCGCCAGTCAGTGCAACTGGCTTTTAGTTTTAGTACTATTTTATATTCGTAATTAATTTTTTGAACAAAAGTTCGCTCATAAATTCATAGAACTCGTATCTCTATAATATTAATATATGATGAGCTGAAAGCATTGGCGGCATATCGAACGTGTTTAGATAGACAATTTGTATTATTAAAAGTATAAATAATTATATTATTAATAATGTAATATCGAGAAAATAATTAATTAATTATCGGGTCGAATATCAAACACGTCGCAAAATACACATCCGAATACTATATGATTTCTTTATTTATCATAAGTTAATTAGAAAACTTTTGTATATACCTACTCTGCTCTGATGGGAAATGGTGAGAGATGAAATGTATGTGTATATTTCTGTAGCTATATTAGGTAGTATAACATACAGTAATAAATAAATAAATAAATATATATTTGTATAAATACGTTTATTTCCATAACGAGAATGTTTCTTTTGCAATCATAGTAGTAGTAAATACTGAACGGTATTTTGCTGTTTATTTACGAAATAGTAAATCGAATTATTTTAATGATTCCAATAAAAACGAAAAGTTGATTTTCGATAAAAACAAATGCGCTTTAATAATGTTTGCAAAACGATGAAAAGAATTTAATGCCATGAAGCACTCAATTATTTTCATTTTATCAGTAAAACCACAACATCCATTAAATGAATTAGTGTTCCATTTTGTTGAAATGAAAATTTTAACAAAATGGAAATTTATTGTATGAATTTTACATTTTAATGCATTCTTCGAAAACTGAACACGTATACATAGATTAAACATATATACGAGTATATTGAAACAAAAAGGCCGACTTGTACAAAACATAAAATATAAACCGCGGAAAGAAGAGAAAGGTCCTATACGTACTATATAGTTGGGCGAGCTTAAAAAAACAACTGACCGCTTTTTGAGTAGCACAATGATATCTTCATTTTATGACGGTATAATATAACGTAGAGGGTCCTTATTGCTTCGGCAATAAATTACAATCTATAGAAATCCCCTTTTATGACAAGAAGCGCAAAAAACGGATATCAATTTTCAATTGACAAAAAAAGGAATCGTATTTAGTATTTTCACAGCGGGTGTTATTTGGTTAAAAATGTCTCGATAGCAATTCGGTGAACGCAGTTCGATTCGATTTCCCCAAATCCCGAAATCTCGATTTGATCCAGGGCGTTTAATACACTGACAGAAGATCGATGTGTAATCATCGGCTAATGATATTCGGGGTTTCCGATTTCCGTTGGACCGCAGAACAAAACATCAGAGGAAATTAGAGATGCCGGTTATGTGCAATGCGCTTATCCATTCTCTCACATATGAACACACACACACACACACACACGTAATAGACACACATGTGAACATATATAAACCAATAGATATACGCTGTTGTGGCTTTTAGTTCCATAATATTCAAATTGCTTGCTAATTGACATGTCTGAGAGATGGCAATTTAAGTCTAATTAATTCTGTTTTGACGTAAACAGCGCGTCTATAAGGCAACCAATTGGCATCCTTTTACCTGAAACCTTTCATCAAAGCCAGTCTATAGTTTGAATTTTTATTTAATTAATTTCCTTTTAAAACACTGCCAAAATGAACTAGAATTATTTTTAATTATCTCGATATATAAATAAATTATTTTTGATGATTTAGATATATTTTTCGAAATTAATAATTGTTTATTTGAAGAAATTTAAATTTTAAAAAAAAATATATTAAATATTAAATCAAGTGTGAAATGTATTCATGATGCAAAGCAAAATAAGCATCTCTTACGCCTAATTGAAAGGTAGAAATGCAATACGAACGACAACTGAAAACGTATAAAATAACAAAGTCATTATTATGAATACGTGGGTCGGAATTAATTTGATTTTCATAGCGATATAACAAAGTAAACTGAAGAAACTTTACCAAAAGACCAATAAATCAATAGAAGCAACACGGCAAGATTTACGTGCAAACTTAGGCAATACCACAACAACGCACACAGCACTCTGAGCCAGCCAGCAGGAACGCTTCTGCAAATGGCACCTCGTTACACTGTTAACCTTACTGGTTACTGTTACTGATATCACAGGCACGGCTTTGCTTGTTTACTTGTATCTATGCATACGTATGTACATACATACATACATACATACTTCATGTGCAACTTGAGTATCTCACTAAGGAATCGGATATCGATCAGATAAAAATGTTTTTGGAACTTTGAAAAGCAGACACAAACAGAATCATTGTTTCAAATTGGCTTGGTTTTTATGTATTTACAAAATCTGCAACGTTCTGGATTTGCCAACTTCAACTGTGTGAGTGTTAAACTTGAATCTTCTTTAAGAACTGTCTTTCCTTAGCATGTTTGATATTGCTTTATCCTATTTCCGGTAGATAAAAAGGTAAAGACGAAAATTAAAGAAATTACTTTTATATATTAAAATAAAATAAATAAACTTTTTTATTTGTAAATTATTTAATTTCTACATGAAATAGTTTGCTTCTCAAGCTATAGAAGATTTAGTAGTTATTGATCAATGTAATAAATGTTTAGGGTGAAATGAATTTGATGCAAAGCCGAGCCTGCGATTCGTAACCAGTCAGTGAGCGTATGGTATAGGAAGGTATGGTATGGTATGGTTTGGTTACATGAGAACGAACCGTTCGTTCGCTTGTTCGGTTGTTGGAATACGCGCGACCAGGTGGAAGTGACAGCGTAAGGGTAGGTAGCGCGCACCTTCGTAACGGTTTAACGTCTCTTACGGACGCCGCCACCGCTACCGCCGCCGCCGCCACTCGCATGAATGGACCCGTCTTTATTGCTCATGGCCGTGTGCGTCCCGTGATCCAAACAACTTTACTTTCGCTCCATAAAACATTACACACACACACACACACACACACACATTCGGCAAAGTGGGCTATTCGAATCTATATACAGATCGCGCCCTATCTCACGTCACCGACATTCTCATTAACAAACGTATGGCGACCTAGCTCGCTTTGCATTCAAAATAGTTGTCCAGTAAATGATGATTTATCAGCAAATTCACGTCACAAAATTGTCAATGTATATTATTTCTTTTTTTTTTACATATAGTCTCACAAAATGTCTTACCCATATCAATGAGGTGAAATTAGAATTGGCAGAAATGGAAAGAAAGAAACTATTGCCTTCTCGAATATTGGTACTTGATATAGAAAATAAATTTGCTTTCTATATCTAATTTTTGTTTCACTCACTACTTAGTTATAAAAATAAAACATGTATTTATAACAGTATGCATTGTAAAACTAACAATATATTAGCAGTCAGAGTCGTACAAATAATTAGATACCTATCCCTTCTCGGAATCGTAGAGCGTAGCAAAGAAGCCAACTTCATGTTATCCAGAATTCGAGATTTATTTTATTGTCGACCAGATAACATTGGCTAATTGTAACAGTTATATAAAGTTGCCTGCGGATCGCAGCGCCATTGTCGTAATGATATCTTCCTGTTCCATTTCTGATGGCAATGGCTGCGGGGCCACTCATCGTTATGGTATTAGCTCGACTCGACTGTCACTATGACCCTAATCGGGCTGGCCCACCAGCAGAAAACTTTACCGTTCTTTGATTGTTACAATCCGCTTCATGTAAAATCATTTGATTGTCGATCCGCGATTAGATTTCCGTTTTATTACTATCGCTTCTCAGGCGATCCACTACCTACTACGTGTACTTGGCTTCAAATTTTTATTTTGGGCAAAATCTGAAATGGAAATTCGTGCATATTAGAAAAGTGTTACGTTTACATATGTCCTTGAAATATTCCTTCTCCAATTGTATTGCGAATAGCGATGATTGCATGTGTAGGTAGGTATAGTGTCATATATGTATGCATATGTACATACATACATATAATATATGAAATAAAATGAGAAAATATTGAAGAGACTGTCACTGGTACCGAACGTCCCTTTAGTGCATGCATATATGTACGTACGATGAAATTTTGTAAAAGTTGTAAAGCGCAGCAGCGCTTTGACGAGGGTGCATGCCACGGAATATAATATCTTCATTCCCCTCTTTCGCTTTTCTCTGATGGCCGAGGGCGGCTCATATCTCTGACCTAGTGGCTTCTGTGTCGTCTTTGGCCAACAATACAACATATATATATATACATATGTATATTTTACGGCCTAGTAGGTCCACGTGCGTATGCAAATGTGTTCCCGCAGTAACTCATTTAACTTTTGAAAAGTGCTACTAACCAGCCATATCAAATACATGGCTACCTACATTCACCCTTTTCCATGACAAGGAGGTGTGAATTTATTATTAGTATTATTAAATTGTCAAATGACAATGAGAAGGCTTCAGATTTGTTTGGAGCCTTATGTACCTGCACATTCATTCATTGTATATCTATTCATTATTTCATTTAATGTTTATGAGCCTACAAAATACAATTATCTTCTGCCTTATAATTATCTAACAATTTTAAATTTAAAAAGAAAACGAAAATATTTTTGATTCACCGTAACTCTGTATCACTATTGCAATATAATATAATCAAAATGACCAAAAATTAGGTTTGAATAAAATGTTTTTATTGTTGTAATAAAATGTTAGTACAACTAAATTCTAATGATTGAAGCAGTTTGTCGTGAATGAGGAATCAATTTGCGTCAAAGGCACGTTCTAGTTCAGTTTGCAATTTGAGTCTCGTTGATCTATGTATGATACGTGCATGCTATCAAACAAGAATTTTCTGTTGGTTATTTATGAACTATGCCATTACACGGTTCGTAAATGAATCCAGGTGATGCCACGGCAGAAAGAGACACACACAATAAGACGACATACTTGTTGGTGAAGCAAGCAAGACAGCGACAGCAACAGAGTGAGAGTGAACAAACTGCTGGTTTTGTAAAGAAGAAAGCAATAGCCATTTTAGCAGAGGAAAGTTTGCCGAATAATAAACTGAAGTTTATTTTGTAACTAACTTTATTCTAGCTCCGGGAAATGTGTAATTCAAACTCTCCCTTGTAAAATGTTTCCGTTAGTAAACAAAGGGATGTGTTGGTGCGATCCATGTTTACGTTTGCCTGTTATTAGTTATCGATTTCTCTTTATCTGCATATTTGCGCCGACGAGAAATGAAAAAGTGACTTTTCTCCCAACTACTTCTGCTCCTGCTCCTGCTCCTGGCGTGGGGTTTGTAACGTGGGAAATAAAATTGTATGACTACGACCATAGCTTCTAATATAAAACAACATCACCATTGCCTATGTTTTCTTTTCTTTCTGTTATATTTCCCGAAACTCGTATCCAAATAATTTTAGATTCCTTCTAGACATCCCTGTACAGATACGCAAATATATATTATTTTTTATACCCATCCCTTTTCCGTTCTATTTAGGTTTTGCTATTAAAATATTAGATATCGATAGCTTTATATCTAGTAATTTGTCATGCTACAGGTGCAACATTCCTACAGGTATATAATATGTCCTGTATTGGCTTGAGGCTTGGATTAACACATTCCTCACATGTTTGACCTGCAACATGGATATCCGCTTGTACAACTATATAACTCTATAATAGTTCATGATACAATCATGTCCTATGTAGCATTACTCAATGTTAATTCAGCAAACTGACCCAAAATACGTATCTCGGTCGGTGTTAATAAAAACTCGATTATCAATTTCACAGCGCTGAACGTGTTTTCGATATATCATTATCTAAATACAGAGCAATATATTTAAACGGGAGAAATCCTATTGCATTAAAATAATATGACGGTATCAGTAATGATATACAATCTGGGTATAAAATTCATAAATTATGCTAAGGTTTCCGTTCCACAAAGTAAGGTGCTCTAATATAAATCATTGGCAAGACCCTTGGCAGGGCTCTATAAACAACAATCCTGATTAATAACTGCCTTTTTGCCGATGCACGGGGTGCCGTATTTTGCGAACAATGCTGGCAGCGGCAACGTCACACTTTCGATGCTTTGAATCCCAGGATTACTTGTCATTGTTACGTATATAGGTATACATACATACATACATACAAACAGGTATCACCACTGAGTTTGCAAATATGACGCGCGAGGGGAGCGGGGTAACACTAGGTATTTCATATAATTAATCTAGATTAGTGTCAACGGACATTTTAATTCAATTACGCTATATAGATAATGTAATTTAATTAGATATACGAGATGAAATTGGGGATTAGAGGCATCAGAAGGTCTCGCAGACTCGCGCAGAGTTTGTGTAACGTACTTCATTAGTCCGCGGGCTGTTTGCACGTTATGATGTTTCATAAACGGACCCGAATCGTGTCGGCGGCTTTTATTACTGCATATACGTATGTATGTATGTATGTATGCCTCAACGCTGATTTTCTGTTATGTTCTCATTTGTAAACAGAGCAGACAATTTAATACCACTTGGAAGTGTATTATAAAACAGCGCTAGAGGGATGCGTGTCAATAGTAAATTACCGGAGGGCTTTTAAAGTTATACTTTTGTGATTCAATTTAAAATTCATTTCATAGAAATGTATTTTTTGGTTTCTCTTACCGCACTCGTCACGTTGATGAATCGCTTTACGGACTAGTACATATACCTACATATTACAATGCATATACGTACATACATACATATATTGCTGTTGCATGTAACAACGAGGGTGATGCGGTGTCGTAGCAGAATGATGTGCCATAAGTTCGCATGAACGATGCCTGAGATTGCTGTTATACGTAACGTCAGTCGCGATTGACTAATTTTACGGTCTACGCGTTCGTCAATTCATCAAGAATAGCGTTCCCGTTCCTCGGTCGTTCTCGCATCCATCCACCGGCAGCCAGCATCGGCATCAGCATAACGGGTTGCTACCGAGGAACAGATTAAGAATAATCTAAACGCATTTATATTCCAAGCTTCTCACTTCACTTTTCCTTCTCGCATTCGCATCTTCCCTCACGATATTCAGGATTGCCGCGCGATCAAGTCCGGCTCAATTCGCAGCTGTCCAAAAAACAGATGATGTATAATTGAAACAAATTCTTCGCTATTAACAAATTAAATCGTTGAAGGGTCATATTTTCTTTTTGCCTTTCACACAAAAATAACCGCTTAAGGAATGTTTTGTGCAAATCAATTACAAACCCACCGTATTAGCTTTATGATGACGATGTACTCTCCGAAATGAATATCAGGTTTATATGTAAAGGTAAAGGTATACGTTAAATAGTAGTGTGAAAGCGTGCATCTACTAACTTTCGTTTGTGTGTGTATATAGATAAAGCAAATAGTGAAGGACACAAACACAATGGTCTCGGTACAAAACTAACCTGCGTACATACTACAAAGAATATCAAACCGCTTCTAGGTAATGATACTCTTGCACACACACACACACAAGCAGAGATACGAAAGCACCACAAAATACTGCTCCAAAAACATCAAAACAAAACATAAGCAAATGAATGCTGGTATAATATGAAGATATCGTTTACAGACATAGGTGCTATCTAATAATCAAATGGAGACCTTTGTTTTCTAAACGTAATAAATACGTAGTTTGTCTAATTTTTTAAAATTTAACCAACCTCGCTGGTTAGTGCTCGGCGAGTTGAGACTCTGTCAATGAGGCATTTGCATATTTTTTCTTCTGCACGCATTCACTCATGGGATTCCTCCCTAGTATCTGGTTTCCAGACTTATTTTATTTTGTTATTTCTCCAGAGTTACAAGGGAAAATCTAATTTGAAATTTATGGTAATGAAATTTAAAAATCACAATTCACGGCTGATTAAAAACTTGTCTTTTGGAAAAGATTTTGCAGCGATTTGTAATAAATTAAGTTAAGCGTAGAGAAATAGGCCATGGTGTATATAGGAAATGAAGAAGGAAAAAAAATGAAAACAATACCCTTCAAGACCAGAAGAGAAAATCATTTGTTTACTGTGTGACATTGAAAGCGATCGATGTGACCTTAGCCGTTTTTGGCTCTTCGAATGTCGGAACTATTTATTTACATGTCATTTGTTTCGTCTTTTGCCTATACAGATATGTTTGTGCCTATTGGGTTTTTAGTAATATTTTAAGATGGACGACACGTAGCGGAAATGAAGTTAGATGCACGGTTGCTGTTTGCCTTTGTTGGTTGACAGGCCATTTTCCGCTATTCCGCCTTGTGCGATATTTGCCTCGATGTTTGTCAATACAACTCTCATTTACATGAACATACACATAGTAGGTACCTATGTATATTACACAGCCGCATAGTATTGACTAGGTCGTTTTTTCATTAACATTTCATATTTTTCTATGTTCTACTTGACTGTGTTTTTTGTTTTTTGCTTCAATGTCATTTTCTTCGGTACACATCAAATGTAAATATTACATTTATTTATCTGACATTGTTTTATTTCTTAGAATACTATAGCAGTAGTAGTTCCTTCTCATTTTGAATAATGTAATCAAAATAAACAACATTTCTTCAACAAATACGCCAACTTCTTCAATTTTTCATACGTTGTAATATAGTCGTCATTTCGTTTCATCTTTACCAGTATTTTTAATTGCTTGTTTTGAAACCGAATAACGGAAAAATAAAAGCAAACAATCCGCATTCAGTCGTGTTTTTGCGAAAAATATTCTAGTACCTACCTATACATCTTACAGTAAAATATCTACTTTGTACACAATGTTATTTTTGTGCAGTCAACAGTTAAAAATAAAATAATTTTTTTTTTTATAATTTGAAAGAAGATATAAAATTTGTTTTTGATTTTTGTTAATGTTTCCAATCTTGATATAATTATTTGAGAGGAAATATTAGTTACAAGGATGCATGCACATTGTTACTTAGATATTTGGACGGAAATAATTTGATTTGGGTAGTTTTGAATTCTCAATAAACTGGAATTTCTTTAGAATATTACTATTTGTGCAAGAAACGATATTGCCAGTGAACCGAATATTTGTCTAACGTTTAAGCAGCAGCCAGTTTCACACAGGCTATAAAGTTTTTGTAGGGCCACGTAGCAGGAATATTAAGTAGTGATTTGTGTGCCCATTTGAATTTGTGGCGCCTGAAATATATTTGTTTAAACTAGTTTGAATAACAAATTGACTCTGTTATGTTATGTTATGTTAACATACATATGTATGTGTGTGTTTTCGTAGACTTGAAAGATGTTAGGTATATTAGGTAATGCGAGCTGGGACAGTTAGTGCAGGAAGGTGCATCGTTGATGAGATGGATTCAAACGCAGAGTCGCTGGTGGCTAGGTAAACAAAGCCATAAACATTGCCGGTCGAACTTTGCCGAGATCATCTTACACATTGTTTGCTTAACTCTAGTACGTACCCACACACACACACACACACATACTTGTACATACATACATACATACATACTTATCGGTAAAATATATATCCAATTCTACCGTACGCCGCTTTACAACTATCATGTCCGTAATCCCATTGTCCCTTTCATGAATATTTATACGCTGTGTGCGTGAATATAAGTTTACATATACCAGTACCTATATGTGTGCATCCTATGTTTCATATGCCAGTAAACATCATATAAGAAACATTTAATAGCTCACTGGTTCCATGATCAAATTGCTTTATATTCTTCGTAACTTTTTAAAACGTTTTTAAGTTTTGTTTAACATATATCTATTTCACTGCACTTATACTATTTGATTTTTATTTTTAGCTTATAACTCAAATTGATTTTGGGTAAGCTACTTAAATTATTATAATTTATTTTTGTAATCATGAATATATTAGATCTCGACATTTTAATGGAATATAACTTTTAACCTTCCCTGAATCTATTCAGACTAGCCTAAACGATTGAAGTTAAAATTATGAAACTTTATACTTTGTATTTTTATATGAAAATTAGAAAATCTCTTATTTTTGAAAATACTAAACCGGAAATGCGCATTTATAGTAAAATAGTTACGATAAAAATGTAAGATATTAATATTTCGCACAAATTTTGTTCTAAGGGGGTACTGGTTGTTTAACAGAATAACAAAGGAGACTCAATTAATTTGGAATTTATTATCTATTGTAGAAAATATATTTCAAAGGTTGTGAAAACATTAAAAATATCGTAAATAATTTTTTTATCTTGAATTATTCAAAATTTATATTTGAATATCCCTTCTATCTAAACAAAATACATATATAAGAAATGTAAGACATTATAGATATTATTAATAAATTACGTAGCTAAGCGAAGCTTTTACAAAATAAACAAGATCTTTGTAGTTGTATAAAAATTATTATAGCAAAATAATTTAATTATATTGTTTTCAGTAGCTTTAGAGCCTACTGTCTGGATTCATAAAATAATAATGTTATTACATATTTAAAGCTCTACTTGTTAGTCAAGTATATTTAATTCGTCTGTCTGTCTGTCTGTCTGTCTGTGTCAACTAATTTTATTTTAGCTAAATATATACATTCTTTAGCCATTATAGACATTCACAATGGCTTTGCTTGTTTGTAGAAATTATTAGTTTTGTACGCAATTAATTAGAACAAGGAATTCCGTTATAGAAGAAGTAAGCCTTATTTAGGACGAAATGAAAAAAGAGCTTTGTAATTTAATAAACGTAAATAAGAGAACCGTCTGCTGGAGTTTTGAGTCGGTCGAGCGCACATTTATTAAAATTTGATTTATCGATGTTGTTATGCATTACACAAAAAAACTAATAAATCAACTCGTCTGACGTCCGTTGTTTCTTTGCTTCTGCGAGAATCGAGATATCCGCGCAAACCGAATTACATTTCAATATTTTGTTTCATTTTTTTCACTATCTACATAGGTACATACAGAGAAGTGGCCTTGCTACAATGTAACGTGTATTGCCTTTGGAAATAATGCGCTTATAAATTTAAATCGGACGTAATTGTGGAACACAATTCAAAGACTAGCCCACGGCTCCAATAAACGCGTTATTTTATGTTTCCAGTTTAAGCATCCATTCGAATAGATAATGAGATTAACGTGTGCCGAATTCGTATTCTTTGTTTCTCATTGAATTGAAACTTTACGTTATTTTCTCATTCCGATCCATTGATCGTATCGTTTTTCTTGTTTAAGGCAAAGAAGCTGATGTTGTTTGCTTAAAATGAATTGAGTTCTGACTTAATGATGACTGATGTGATAATAGGATAACAGTAGGCCAAGTGTTTGGATATTTGCACAGTAACACAGTGCATGATAAGGAGATGTTTGTGTATAACAAGCGCGCATCCATTAGTGTTGCTGGTTGTCATGGTACCTGCAGCAAAGCAAGGCAAAGCAAGGCAAGGCAAAGCAAAGCAAAGCAAATGAAGCAACCGATCGTGATTGAAATGGCACTAGTGAGAGCTCTAGTAGAAGTCGGGGAAGTGGAAAAAAGGGCAGATGACAACGCGTGTTGCCCTACGCCCCCGGCACGTTCATCGACTATTGGTTTAAATTGCCGACTAGCCTACGCTCGCTCTCTCAAGGCTCATGTAGGGTTTTATTTTATAACAAGCTTGTTATCAAAACGCCCACTTTGACAACAACGATGACACACTACAAGTGAACGTCGCGTCTCTTTTAATTTGGACTACCAACAGCGAAGGGATCTCAATCGGAAAGCACCTTGGCAACGCAGAATACATATACTATACACATACGGATTGCGTTTGTTGCCAGCCGCCAGCAGAGTCTTGTATATGTTTCTTAACACCCGCACATGCATACTTCCGCTCATATGGTGAAAAACATTGTTAATATATATGCAGATAATAAAAATGTATATATGTAATAGTGATAATAATAATAATAATAATAATATGATAGAAGAACGCATGATGATATCGGTCGGCTTTACACGTATTGTTAAGGGTTACGCGGGCCGGCGGCGATCGGACGCGCGTTGCCGCAGCAACGAAAGCAAGCGGCGCGGTGTGCGCGCGCGTGCACCGCCTTCCACGCGCGTGACGTCAACACGCGTGGCTCCTCCCTGTGAGTAACCTCTGAGCGCCGAGGACGCAACCGGCGAGACTGCCTGTTGCTAGTATACCTTGATTGTTAGGCAACACGCTCTCTCTCCACCTGCTGCTCTCGTTGCGCATTCTGTCTGAACACGACGGCACCGGTGTGTTTGCCCGCCGTTCGCGTCCGATACGTCAACCACGTCTTGACACGGTACTACACGTCACGCACACCCGATCGCATTAATCTACGATCTGCCATCAGCGTCGTCGTATACACTCATCATATCGTAGTACATACCTACGGAGAGAGTGCTGTTGTATCGACATCGATAACATCAACAACAACGTGTGACTTCAAAGGTGTTCTTCTCCAGCAGCAGCGTGCTTCTTCGTCAACGGCCGCGCACTCGCTAACTTCTATGTAAACAGGGAAGACTCAGGTATTTATTATTAAATCAAAACAAAACAAACCATTCTCGTTATCTCTCTCTCTCTCTCTCTCTCTCTCTGTGTGTCTCCCTCTAGACACAAGTGCTTCAACATTATTGCAGCAATTGATACACAGTGAAGTCACTCAAATAGAATGCAATTCGCCGCGAGCAATTAGCTCCCCTCTTTTCTATTTAAATGTGACATAAATTTAAAATTCAAAATTACAAATTTGGTTTGCAAATGACATTTTGTTCGTTCGCGCAGAAGGCAGACATCAAAACTTTGTTGCAATCTTTTTGCTTCACTTTGCGTCTGTCAGTGATATTATGTCGAAATTTCTTCACCATCCTTCCTGCCTCCCTTCTTCTTGCACGAACAAAATGCACTCCTCTTACTTACTTTCTTACGTTTCGGTGATGTGAAAATTTATTACTTCTCGTCTTGTTGTGCGTTGGTAGAAATTTACTCAATAAATGATTAGTGTTCAGGTTGCAACTTGAGCTGCACAAGTGCGCCCGCTCGTATCACCAGAAGTGAATCGAAACATGTGTGCACATCTCTTATCGTATCGTTTGTTCGTTCGTTCGTTCGTTCTTTCGTTCAACACACACACACACACCCTTTTCTAATCGACAAGCATAAATCTTCACTCGAATGTTCCGTAAAGTTTTCTCCTTCCACGTTAAGCGCTAATTAAAATGCGAGCCACGTACTTGCCTCACTTACCCGCGTCAAACCTACATTATGACAACCAATGCACTAAATCAGATCTCTTTTATAGTTAATTCTTTTCCACCGCCCGCTTTCCCGTTCGCTTCAGCACGTCTCAAAACAATTAAACTTTCCAAACTGGGCACGAATTGCCGTTTACTTTCTTTATGCTTGAAGGCTTTTCGGCTACTTTGATCGTATTTATCACACAGGCGGAATTTATATATTTTTTCCAATGACAAATTTTGTTCAACGTAAAATACGTTTTTGTTTTTTGCTTCCATCATAAGTACAAGTATGTTGCTTTTTGAAACTTCAATATGAGTGCGACACAAAGAAAGCGCGTCAAAGCATAGATAGATAGAATCTTTGCTTGCTAACGATGTGTTGCTTGTTGTCACCGTGTTCAGAATCGATATATAGACTATTATAATATTTATAGAAAAAGTGTCACCCCCCCCCTCCTCTCCCGTCCTATGTGAAAATGAATCAGTGCGTTGTGGAAATAGATCAAAGTAAAACGATATTCTCTAAATTGGAAACTGCAGAAAAGTTAGTTAATGGAATTGTTAGACGAAATGATAGTTCGTTTGTTTCGAGCAACTCTTTGGGGATTAAGGCCATTGTTGGCGACGTGATGTGAGCCAGTCTTTCGCTCTCGACTGTTGCTGTCTTCGTCGCATTACGACCGATGGATTAACCGTTTCCAGAAGGGAAACTTGGTGCAAGGATCAACCAATTCCGAGTGTCTGTGACGCATGGCCGGTCCACGGATTAAATAGAAACCCGCTCGACTCTAATCCGAAACAGATATCTTCTTGTGTATATGATTTCGCATCGCGCGCTACGATTCTTTTTCAGAAGCACCGCGAACACCGACCACGGACACACCACGGCACACCACTGCACTACTAAGCCTACCGGATTACCCATGCTTGTTGTTGCGTCAAAAAATTCAATTCACCGCTAAATCTATCATTTCCCTCTCGCCCTCTGCGATCAATCTCGACGAGAGAACTTTCGCACTAATCCCTGTTCTGTTATTGATTCGCAATGTTGTGCTCGTATATGAGTTTTAGTTACCAAATATACACAACTCTCAACATTAGACGCTGTGTTATTAAAACCGAATGAAAAAAACCGAAATGTTCGACGTGGCAGCCCGCCCGCCTAATACCCATGTCTTGTCTGACGAGGCGAGCGCAGGTGTTTCAGATGAAAGCCGTTTCGTCTGTGTCGGCTTTATGATAATTAAAATGTCTTGTCGAACTGTGATATAAATCGTTCTCTTTTTGGCATATATATATACACGTATATTGATTTGAACAGCCCTGATTGATATTTATGAGCTAAAAGATTGAAATGTGTTATTGGATGATAAAGATCTATCGCAGACGTCACATAATAAATTTCCTATTTGACAAATTCTATATTTATCATCATTATATTTGGATTGCATTGCATGTGTGTGTTATTTTTGCGGTGAAAACACACAATGCACGCAATATGATATTAGAAATGTCACCGGATATAAATATAAATGTAGTTTGGTGCGTGTTTTGAAGTTTTCAAGATGAGATATAAAATCGAACTTTCTCGTAAATGTTAAGGTTCTGGTCGATTTCGAACAATAAAGATGGACAGTGTGTTATTCAGGCGTCGCGAATGTCCCTTCCGTGTCTGTTCGCAGTTTAGCAGTTGACACGCAACCGCACGTTACCCATGCGTTACTCCTATTTTATTTAAGGACCCTAGGACCGATAAAAATTCTTCTTACTGTTGAGTGCCACGCTACTATTGCAAACGATTGCAAACATTAAGACAACAGGCAAAGTATGATGGGTTCAATGAATGGTTTCTCTTGTTGTTATTACTTGTATGTAACAAAAACCTTTTTTTTTTCATATTACCAAGCCTAGCTTATTAAAATTCAGTGCACTGATGGTTGCTTTTTATAAATCACGTCGAGTCAAGTAGGTAATTAATTATGTGCCGTTTATGAAGGCTTTTAAGCATTTGTTCAGTAATATTCCAGATATGGAAATGACCGAAATCTTAAATTATGCAAAGTTTAAAAGTTTCCGATGTGCATTCAGCGAATGTCGGAAAGAGACCGGCGATACGCGTGCGCTTCCAGTCACGTGGGAGTTTACCTCGTTCCGTAACCCTCCCATCGTCACTTTTCCACCTAAAATTATTCGCCAAACTTGTAATTTCTCTGAGCCTCTTTATGTGCTGGCTGGCACCCCTTGTTCCGTACGCGCGCTGACGACTGTGCTACTAGCTAAAACGTTCTCCTCCACTAGATTCGCTGCGAATTAAATTTTCCTTATTTCCAAGTCATCACTTTTTAATCTCCTTCTTTTCATGTTTTTAAGACAGCCCAGTCGCTGGCGCGGCACGAAGCGGCGTTACTCTACTATTAGACGTTTTACATTTGCAGCAGTGCCCTAACACGCTGATGGCGAACATACATTCCACTTTTTCTCTCGCGTCACTAAAACACCTTCCATTTTTATTTTTCACTCGCAGCGTACATTTCTTTCAATTTAAATAACTTGTTTGTAGTTCTAGACAGAAACAGAAACAGAAACAGCATATGGTATATGTCATGCACTCGCGATGTTCAGTTTTTGCTAATTTGCTCTTTACTTGTGGCACTACTGAATTCACACTCTGAGCACGTTCTTACTTCTCAATCATGTATGTACCTGTATACATATATGTTTTTATATTTAAAAACAACTAAGCTAGAACATTAAATTAGTAAGCTTCTTGTGCGAATATTTTGCAAAATGTAACAATTTCCCTTCACTGAATTTGACGATCTCATAAAACTTTAGTATTGGGTGGATATTGAAGTATTTTATTTCCGAAATTTTGCGCATGTGGAATTTGGGATGAACATTTTTGTGCGCTGCTAACAATGAATATACTCGATAGAAACGTACCGGAAAGTTATGTTTTCACCTTGGAAATAACAAGTGGATCTAATGACGCACCCCCGGCCCCACATTTCTTGTTGGCTGGCTACCCACCGCGTAACATGAGCCCCGAGTCCCCGTAGCTCCTTTCCGTTTATAAAAGCGTAATTCCACGTCGTGCCGCTTCGAATAATTGGCTGCTGTGCACGGGATTCCTCTTCGTTCGTTCTTGTATCGATTGGTCTTCGGTGCTCATTTAAACGTAGCATCTGCCGCCAATTATATGCTCTTACAGACGACGACGACTCTCTCAATATTCAGTCACGTCACATCACATAATAAAGTGTAGTCGTGCTCATGTTTATTTTTTACCTCGTTAATTTACTGAAAAGCAACCAAAACATTCAAAAAAATGTTTATCTATATTGATTCTCATTTTTGTTCAAACAATAACTCGGGGCCCCCCTCCCCGCTTCCTCTTTCCAGTTATGTAGTTGTTGTTGTTGTTGTATGTATGTAAAGGTTTCTTGTATGGGTCATCTGTTCCAATATTGGAGACGTGCATTTGTCAGCCTAGTTAATAATTGATTCGCACGGGTTACCATGGAATTGAGGAGTATCGGTTGGTTGACGCATGTATCCCTCGACCCCAAGCGACCGACCGGCCGCCTGTGAATAGTGCCGTGATTACGGGCGTGAGAGAGCGCGTGCCCTGCACGAACAAACGGGATAGACGGGGACACTATTCACCGTACTCTTCGCTACCCAGAATTATGGAATTTCGAGCCGCGGGGCCACCGAACAAACACACTTAATGAACGAACACAAAATATCGTTAAGTTTGTTTTAGTTGCGAGTGTGTGTGTATACGCGCGTACTTGCTTTCCGAGAACATGTTTGTTTGTATCTTCTGGCTGATCCATTGTCTACCATTCCATATTATTCCATCATTGATTGCTCACAAATGCTTCTATTCGCTGGCGAGATCATTATTTCTTGTGTACAGTCATTCATATTGTTTACTTTAGGTTTTACTCTTAAAACCGTAACAGCATTTTTCGCAGAATTTTAAAATATCCCGTTTTGTTCTTTAATGCTTTGCCCATTTATTATTTTTTTTTTCATTAAAATAATCCGTAAGCTTGACTTTTAAAAAAAAGTTTTATTATTTGAAAAACATGTAATTTTCATTGTACATGCGCTTCCAACAATATTAAGTGTGTATCAAAGTCAGTAAAAATTAGTGGATGATGAGACTATAAGAAACTCGTCAGGTCGAGTCGAGTTTTTGTTACGTTTACACAACCGGTGCGGCGCTCCCGATAGACTCTGTCTACTTATGTTTTTGCCATGTCCGATATTGAGACCGCGAGCAACACCTTGGATACAGACATCTGACTGATTTCGATGTCGCGTGTCACCATGGTGACCACAGCTTCAGTGGAGGAGGGTGGTTGTCTCCATGTGAACCACCCGCCAATCAGGTGTACATCATGGCCGTCACACACACACACACACCAACACGCAGATTGTGGCTGCAGTCGAAAATTAAGTCAATAGTTTGTCGGTACACACATGCATGCATGTATATCACGGCCGCGCTCTATATTGCATTGGTTTATTGAACAGTTACGCGCTTTGTTATCCTTGTCTGCCAGCACGATAGGAATATGAAGCTCCTCATATTTCGATTCTAATCAAAATCAAGCCTCTATTTTGCATAGTCTCGCATAGTAAACATTGTTAATTAATATTGCACACATTCGATTCTATCGTCGTCAATCGAAAGGATTTAAAGTTTTTATGTTTTGCAACATTTTGTCAATTCACTATACATGTACATACATATGTAATTTTGTTCAATATTTCCTACCATCAAAATTAAGTAGACATTTATTTGAAGTAGCGAAACATAAAATATATGGAATGCATACATATGCAGACATACATTCGTAGGTACACGATTCTAGTCCTCTTGTAATTGAATAGCTTCATTTTCGTTAATTATAGCTGGTATTTTTCGTTTTGGATCCAATATTACGAGTGGCGCGAACGTTATATCATATACTCGTACATACATGCATTTCACGGATGTTTATTAAAGTTTGATTTGATTGTAGCATAAACGTTAACCCGCATAGAACACATGCATGGCAAACGTTTTATCCCTAATTGGGTTCACTTCGGTGAAGAGGAGCAAATACGCCTAATACTTACCGTACTGTAGTGCTGCTATGCCAAATGCATTAGTTACAATTCAGAAATATAACCAAAATGCCTCGCATATGCGTCGTGGCTAACGAGTATTTATATTTTGGTTGAAACTGCTGTGCGGTCCGCATGCATCAATTCAGTTCTAATCCGCCTGGGATCACTCAAACTTTTCGGACTTTAATGTTGATATAGGAGGCGTTCACAAAAATGTCTGGCTTAACCACACGCGAGCAACGCTTAAAGCGTAAATGTCGACAAATCCGTAACCGACGGATTTAACAGTGTGCGGTTTTAAAACCTCCCGGTCGCCTTCCAAGAGATTGGAATAAAGTAGTGTAGTGCATCTCTTTCTCGCCGGCACGACGTACAAGGCTAATTAAATGACCGACACGCGAATCCTTCTCGTATTATTTACGAAATCAGATAGCCAGCACAAGGGGAACTGAAGCCCCTGGCAGTGTAATTGTGTGCTGCTGCTACGCTAGCTGGTCAGCTAGCCAGCTAGAGCCCTCTCGTTTCGATGCCCATCATCATCTTGCTTTCAAATTCTCCGTGCAGATATGAGAGGACAGCTTTGGCTTTTACGCGTTTCATCCTGTGCAACTGGACATGAACGGCTTTAACTCACAATAGCTATACCACAACGTCCCTAGCTACAGCTTCACATACTCCACTCGACGAACTGTATAGATTTCACTGATATATAGCTATAGCAGCGGTGTTTCTGAGTTTCGCATTTTCCTCTGGTTTTATTGTATTGTGTTTTGTTTTATCATTATTAGTATTTTCGCTTTGCTGTATGTAGCAGCTGGTCTTTGGTGTTTGCGTTATATAGCTGCGAATGAAACTATATTTTCATCTCACGGAATCGGATACATTTTGCAATCTCTTGTCGGCAGCTCGAGACTCAACCTGTCCTTATTCAATTTACATGCAAATTCGTCAGCCACTCCAGGCGATCGCACATTCCAAGGCATTGACACATTTCGGGAACTGCATTTGGTTCTTTTTTTCCTTTCCATACATAGTATAGATCGCACTGGCATCACATATAGACAAAGGAAGTGACCTGAAGTGAGCTTAATCAATACCAAGCAGAATGACATCAGTTGCAGTAGAAATAACAGTGGGGCATCGTTATATACATGTTGGTCTCCTTACGACCTACTGGATCTACTGATGAATTACTCCGCAACCAACGGCGGCATTAACCGCTTTTGTTGGATAGCGCAGTTGTCGTAAAACAGTCCAACATTCGCTCGCTATCTGGTAGTGCCGAGCGCACAGGACACGTTTATCTGAAAGACGCTGTTCATTTTATCAGCGCCTTGGGTCGCTTTACCAGCGCGTCCGGTTACAAGCGGAGCCATCATCCACCCTCTGGCGATGCATCTCTGGATGTTGCGTGTTGGCGTCCGGATCTATTCTTCCGGTGCTATACTGACCGGCCCAGCGCTGCCAAATGCACACAGTATCATCTACATGTTTCCAGTTTATACAATGTTGCCAGCGACTTCCGATTCTTCTATCCCTTGCTAATTACCGCGTATTACTGCTTCTGATTTCCCAGAGGAAATGAGAATAATATTTGTTGTTTCGAGAAATCGCTCGACCGTGCGCCGGCTACGATCCAAACGACCCTTGAGTGATCTAATTTAATTTTGCCCACCCGCACTCGCGCTACGCAAATACACACATCTCTTAAATCCGTTAATACCCTTGAACAATGACGCGAAAACAAAACCTGCTAATGGATCACCGTAACATATTCTAATTCGGTAATATGACCGTAGCGAAGAGTTCCCAGTGTAGTATTTCATAGTTGTAGTTAATCAAATCCTTTGCAATGACAGCGACGACAATTAAATAATATAATGTATCGAATTTGATTTGGAACGAGTCATTGGTGGGTTTATGACGAATAAAATGTATTTTCCGAATCGCAACTTGATTATGGTTATGAGTAGATGTGCGGATGATTCCCTTTAAACGATGCGGTTTACAATAAACTCGTCATAAATAACATTTCCAGGCATCTCGAGACATCGATCGAAGCGAGGCTAACGCCCGTGGCATTTCCATTGTGTGAATGTCGCCGCTACAATAATTACAAAGGTTACAATTGCATTCGTGCTGGGCTGGGTTGGGTTGGGTTTGGTTCGTCCTTGATTCGGCGACATCATACTATAGCAGAATAGTATAGTCAAGAGAACAAAGTCTCTTCGTTGTCGCTTCCCGCTGGTGGCAGCGTTATGAGCGCCAAGTGGTCTTTAGTAACTGTCGCACGAGACATCAGTGTGTTCGTGGTGCATCGCGAGCTCACTCTACTGCTATTTATACTCGTGGAAATGATTACTAAACATGAAATTGAGACCTATTGCCGCTGCACACTCTGGATATTACACAACGGCGAAATTGCATCTCGGCGAACCGCTATCAAAAGAACGACAGTCGTTGTTGTTGAACATTAAAAGACTCTCTCGCCATAGTGTGTTGTTGCAAGCGTTATATCTTTAATCCAATTCAAATTTTAATACTTGTTTCTTTTATGTGGCCACAAACAAGGAGGTCAATCTCTAGATTGTACTACGACGCAAACACAGCCAGTGATGTATTCGAAAAGAAAAATATGACGTCCGTGCATAATACGAATAGGTATGCCGCTAACTGGAAATTAACTTCTTTGTTTAACTCTATTAAACGTTTCCCTCATAATTTGAACATTAACTGTTTTTGACAGTTTGCAACTAAATATTTGAAGAGACCGGGGATCATGGGGTCAACGTTTAACGAAATATTAACGAAATTATGTATTGATTGAAGTAAATATATTTTAGTAGCCAATCTAAATGTATATTTTTAGTCTGTATTGTAGAATCATTCAGACTGTATCTTTATGGAAGCAATTTAAGCCGTTAACTCAGAATCTGTTGTATTTTCTTTGTAATCAATAATATTTGGTAAAAATATCGTATCTCGCTGCCGAATCAAATGTTGCACTTCATTGAATTTGCAGAATCAGGCGATTTAAATTCACGCGGAACAAAAAAAAAAAAAACAGAATAGTCAGCCACGACTCGACTCCCCGGAATGTGAATATTCGCCATATCTAGAGTTTCTACGTAACATATCACGGTATAACATATCTGTGCCCTGTCAGTGGTTTTGTTTCTCTCCTCACGATCAGTGTTCCAGTTCGCACAGAGGTCGTAGATCTGTATTTGTGGTTTATTTGTCCGCTGGAGACAATCACACACATGCAGCACCATTCGCCCCATCTCGCTCCCAGCCGAGAATAGATTCTTCAGCCACTGTCACATCGAATATTTATGCCTTCATTTAATTCTTCCCATATTGCAAAACTTCTCTCACCGTTTATTTCCAACGCAGGGTTGGTTGGTTTGTTTTTGTTTGATAGTTGTGAGAAGAGCGACTGCAAATTTTTCATTATTTTAATGTGCCCCAAAAAACCGTTGGAAACCAGAACAATATAATTTTGAACAATAGCAACAAGGTACAACCGGACAGTGTTTGGCAAAAGTTTAAAATTAAAAATGTGTGGTACTTTGAAATAAAATGTCGCTTCTGAAGTTTCAATGCGATAAAGTAATGATTGGAATGTAAAAAGTTAATTAGTTGGCGTGGTTTTGGGATGGCTGTTGCTATTGGTCAGCGCGTGCGTACTGTTGGAAGCACGTCCATCGATGTTAATCAACATCATAATCATAATCATAATACATGCTGCTGGTCTTGTCCCCTCGCCGCCGCCACCGCCGCTGCCACTACACTTTGCTATCAATCTCGAACAAGACTTGGACTAATGACGTCGCGACGCGAATATGAACCACCTTCCAGTTATTTATTCAGGTTCGGATTCAGTTGATTTCCTACTCTTGCAGCACCAGATAATGTGACTTGCTTATGTATTGGAGAACATAAAAGGTTTTAGCAGACCGCGTAAAACGAAGTAGGCAATTCGAGTTGGGCAAAGGGTTAATGTTGTTTTTGTATAAATAAAATTCGCTCGCATTGCGGCCGCGACCCGTCACCATGATTATTAATAATCCGCTGTAAACTCGTTCGTGTTTATCATAGAAGCAGAAGTATACGAAGAAGAAAAACGAATAAGAGCAGGATGGTCGTGATTAAAGCAGACAGGGTGCGAAGGGTCGAGCTGTTTGGTGGTCGGTGGGTCGCTGGCCGTCGTAAGTAATGTGTTTTAGTGGGTGTTGCAATACAGAGTAATGCTGGATTTGCGGCGCTGAACCAGTGGCTGGGCCGCACTCTCTTCGACAGTCATGAATTAAACATGGCAGCTACCGACGTGGCGCGCTAAGTACCATGATGCGATTGTTCGGGCAGTGTCAATGTTGCTTGTCCCACATCGCGTCCCCATTAAGTCGGGCCTTGTTCGCACTAACACACTTGCACACACACACACACACACACGTGAAAGCTATCATATATAGTATTACTTGGAGGCTTCGTTCTCCTTTGCCTTGCTTTGCCGGTGGTATGTCTGCTCACAAGACGCCAACTCGGCGTCTAATTTCGCATGCAAATAAAGCGGCAGCGTACACAATTTACTCAATTTAAGTTTCAGGTTTATCCTAACTTGTGTCGTTTCGGCTTTACATAATCTCTCCGCACGTCGTCATTGAATATTTAAGTGTGTCATTAGTGCTCCTCGCAACCAACTAAATTACTATTTGTTTCCCGCGGTTTCTCCATCTGCTGCGCATGCGTAAACGCTGTTTAAAAATTGAATACTATGCACTAATACCTCAAATTTATTAATTGCTATAAAATGTAATCTAATATTTAAATTCAAATAAAAATTAGTACATTTCCGTTAAAAGCGCAAAGTTCGTTGGTCGTTGTTCGGCGCAAGGTGACCATTTCCACCATTTATCTTGGATGGTGGATACATGTAGCATTTCGTTTGCAATCAATCGTGTTGTTTTTCTTTAGGGATTGTGTCTCGGCACGATTGCCTGCGGGAAGCAAGCAGCGATACTTAGTTTTAATTAGTGCCAGGATGCGTTTGACCGAATACAGCACCGTGACGTTTATTGGCTATCTCTTCGTCGCACCATGTATTGCATGTTGTTGCTTGTTCCTAACGGCGTTTGATTGCTTTTTCTGTGTTCAAATTATGCGATAGCGCATGCGTCCAACTGAATTGGAATCATTAGATCTATTTGCCGACAGATATGCTTGTGTCTATTTGGTGACGGACGATAACCTATGTTACCATCGTTCCGCATTCGCATTTCGCAAACATTGGCTCTCAATGTGCCAACTTGCGTTGATAGGACGCGTGAATTTCACGAGGCCTTGCCTTTGTATATTCAGTTCACCATAGAACACATACCTACTACAGTATACATATATATATATATAGATTGCATAGGTTCACATCTCTGGTTACTTCAACACACCCATGCGATCAAACAAATTCTCCTTCTCGCCCCGCGCCTTTCTTTCTCCCTATCCCTTGGCCCCAATAAATATCGACGTGGAGAAAACTCAATATAACTACATGAGCACCCACTCCCTATCAGCACCCACGTCGGGGCCATATAAGTCGCGGGATTTAAGTTATGTGTATGTGCAGTAGCTTCTTGGCGTAACGGCGGCTAGGCTACAATTGCGAGAAATGTACGTTGCACTACATCAAACTGGCAGAAAACTTTACTCATACGAAATGCTGTTTGTTGACTTATCCACTGGATTTGTGTCCAAACTACTTGATTTATTTTAATTTGCTACCGGCGTCCAAATAAAAACTCAGGTGGAAGAGAACAAATTGCAACTTTTGCGCTCATCTGTCTGGCTGTTTGTTTTCTATACATGATTATTGATCTATATCATTTTCAAAGTATTGTTGCGGGTGCGGAAACGGTGTCTGCGGTTTATATTCTCAGAGACGCCGCAAGTGAAATTTTGGACAAAATTCACAATATTCACAAGTTATTTAAATTTGAATAATGCATTAATAATATTTAATGAATCATGCATGTAGCCAGGTATTTCCAGGAAATCGCATCTGTGTCGATAAAATTAGCACTTGTTAATTCATAAATCAAATATGTGGTATGATCCGATTCCCGATGCCCGTGTTCGTGCTCGTGTTCGTGTCGTATGCATGCACGTTTGCCGGAATACGATCCGTGCTTCGTTTATATTAGTGTCGACACCCGATCTCGCGGTCCGTGCGTACCCAGTGATGTATGCATTCATATTGGCACGCCGTACGGCCGGCGTATACATCAAACCCGACCAGAATAATTTCTATCGCCAACATATGTACATACATACATACATACATACACTAAAACAACACATATACACCCACGCACAAATCTATTGCCTTTTTTACTACATGCTGTTTATAAATCAAATTGGATTCTACACACACACACACACTAGCATTCGATTCGTTGTGTAAACGGAGATTCTCGCCTTTGCCGACAAATTGTTAGTCTCGCGCATATATCTTGACTATTGCCATTGTCTGTGGACGATATTTCATCGGGTGATGATCGGTTACACCGTTTGAGGTAAGCTTAAGCTCCGCCTACCGTATTTGATATTGTGCAGACTTTAGGAAAGCTGTGCTGTGCTGTGTAGGATACTCGCCGCAGTAAACACGCGCTATTTTATGACTATGAACAATTTTAAATGCCTATCTATATGCACACTGGCTAACATCTCTCCAGCCAACTATGCAACTGACAACTGGCAATATGTATTTATATTCCCTCGTTTTCGAACAAATGCACCATGTCATTCATGTTCTTTTGTAGCTTTTGGATTTATTGTTTGTCTAATAAAAAATGTCTATATAATAATAATATTTATAAATTGAATGCAATTTTTATAGTATTTGCTAATATAAATTCGAAATCCCGTTGAACATTTGATCGTGGTGTAGTGAAACAAATGATTGTAAAAGGTGCTAGTGCTAGTATTATATGATTCAGGAGGAGGTTGGGAGGTAGGTTTTTTCGTTCAGCCTGATCCCTGGCAATATCAGTAGCTTACAGAGCATTCGATTCTTGGCTGTGATCGTTGGAATTGAAACGCGTTTGGCCTGGCTGTGGCTGTGGCTGGCATCACTATCACGCAACACGAAGCGTTGCTGTGAACATACACCAGGGCAAACGGCAAGCGGCAGGTTCCAATGTGGTTTCACGATCATAAATATGCAATTGGTTCGGATGCTCTACCTACCACCGGTATCGACGACGAGACGAGACGAGACGAAACGAAACGAAACGAGAAGCAACGGCTGATTGTGATTACCATAAGTGAAGGTAGAAATTTATTCGCGCAATTGGAACCCTCTGCTCGCCAGATAAAATCAAATAACGCACAACGCAATGCGAAATAATAATGATGAAATTCATGAGCTGATTGCTACAGTCGCCACATAGAAAATATGTGCCATTCATTGACGTACACTGTTTCTATTCTCCATTTTTAATGCGCACATTAATTGCTAATTAAATTCAATTTCATTTAGTTTTCCATGACCTATAAATAATAAAAGCTTCGAGTTCTTTTGAGAAAGTGCTTTTGTGCATCTGTTGGAAAAGTTGTCTTGACTTTCTGTTGGACCGGCGCGCCGTCGTCCAAATATTGTGCATTTGCTTTCCGGAAACAAAGCAATTAAAGTAACACGGCGCTACCTTTGTATACAGCGGATGTTAATTATAATTAGCGAACGGTATCTAGTTAGCGACTCGATGTAACAAGGCACACGTGAAATCAGGTAACAAACTTTGTTGATGCCAAATCGTTACATGTTACAGCAGACATTTTAATGATACTACACACACACATAAACCTAATTCATGTGCTCTCATTTGATGCTACCTAGCGTATACCACAGAACGGTTTCAAACAACAATATCATGTTACCTGCACACATTTAATCAGTCATTACATTCGCTGAACTGATTAAAATTTAATAATAATTAACAATCATTTCATTAATATATTGATTCATTTTAATAAACATACGTATGTATACGATGTACCTATACGTTCCGGACATATTGGAGCAGAAGAGCGCAATTTCGAATTTGCATTATAGTTTATTTTTCAAAGTATCGTACGTTACATAGATCCCGCTTTGTTACAAGTTGCGTTTGGCGGTTTTAACTTTATTATTGCGTTCAATTATGCTTCAAAATGTTTAGGAAACTATTTAAAATTAAGTGCCTCCAGGATCTCTTCCATGGTTTGTTAATTGTGCAATAATTGCAAAAGTAACTAGATAGCGGTTCTTAAAATCAATTTGCTTTTGCGTTCATTCAATCACCGCATCAAAACCATCGTTCATGATATGCTGAATTCTTAAATATTTTCCGCAAAGAACGATATTGCCTGCTAACTTGAATTGTCTTAGAAACTTTAACTATTCGATCCGTTTCACCTTAAAATTCTATTAGACGTACTTACGCTTGAACCAAATAACTATTCCGCAACTTTGTATCCTTCCTGTTTTCTAGTACTATTGGGAACCTTTGAAAAACTGAAATGACAAATTCAAAATTAGTTGCTTTTCTATTAAACAAAAGTATAAATATTAATCTTTATTTTTTCATATAAACATGCTTTAGTAGGTTTAATAAGAGTTTTAAATATTTGAAACTCAAAGTTGTGACTGCTGCTTGCAACTATTGTTATGATAATTTTGACCCAATAACATGGTAACTTTAATAAGCGCAAATTTTAAAGTGGATAGAATAAGACCAGAACAAGCAAAGTTTGTGCAAGAAAATAAATCGGAGATTATTAAGCAATTTAACGCAGAGAAAGTGGAATCTAAATAGCATATGATTTAAATTTTATTCAAGTCATTCCGTTGAGCAATTACGATTATTAGAATGTGCAGTCAACTAAGATTTATGTACCTACTTCAAGCATTGAATGAGCAGTTCTCGACAAATGAGAACAGACCTGTATTTAGATATTATTTCTCAATAACAAGAAATAATAAAATAAAAAATACGAATAAAATACGATTTAATTTTTAAATTGTGGAAAAATGAAACTGTTGATTATTATATGTATTTAGTACAGTTGATAATAAAATAATATACGAAATAGTTATAATTTATTGTTCACTGTATAGTACGAGTATTATAATTAACGAAAAAATAAATGATTAATTTGGTTAAACAAAAAGTCTGTTGCGACGGGTGGTCAACAATCTACGTCATTGGTCAGTGTGAGAAGGGGGTGGTAGGGGCACGCGTGCTCCAGTTCGTCAAGTGGTCGGGCACCAGGTGCGTTAGCATTTAACATGTACAGCATGTCCAGACCACTCGCTAATTATTATGACATAAATTATATTAAAACTAGACTGCGCGCGCGAGAATGTAATCAATTATATTTTGTAAAGTTGGGAGTGCTATGTTATTCACTTAGCGAAGATTGCGTTGTGCCATTAATATATATATACACACACTACCCCTTGGTAGTCCCGTGCTGTTCTACCGCAACTATTGGTTTCATCTTCTTCATCTTGCAGACGCCAACGTGTTTTCACGCTCCATCATTTAGCCAATAAAGTTTGTACACTTTTGAGAACTTTTTTCATTTCAAATATTATGTGTGCATTGAACACGATGATCACGTTCTCATATGTTGCAATAAACATATACAATTTCGTTGTTCAATCGGGGAAAATGGTTTAATTACGAAATGAGTTAAAGTTTATTTTTAACAGTGAGAGTGTATAGAGGAAAGCAAAATACAGTCTTCAAATTGCAGCATTTTATAGAGGCGGCCATGAAAGTAAGTTAACGCCCTTGTTTCATTTGATGTCAGTTGCGATTGTTTATATTCAAACAGTTAACCAGTAGCGTTCTGGAGTCGAACGAAATGAGAAGCCGCTCCTCTCATCGGCGAAGAGTTTGTTTTATGAATTATTAACAAGGATCTGTTTTTGAACTTTATCATTTAACAACGCTTTAATTTTCTTCCCTAAAGCACCCTCCTTCACTACCCACTGTTTTCTATCGTCACAGTCGATGCTCTGCCGTTTTCTCTCTTTTGACGACTTCCAATTGTTATAATGAGCGCTTTGTATACAATAACAAGGATCATTTTGTTTTGTTTGTACACGTGGCGTGTGCCCTTTAGCCAGTCAGCCATCTCTGCGTATTGCTTACGTTTTTCTCTTTTCCTCACGTACATACATACATACGATACGATATATCAACACATCTTTTACTTGTCTGCGAGTTTCATGCTCTCTTCAATTATATTTATTGGCAATTGATAATACACCTCGTTATTTCGTGAAACAATGAATTTGATATAGAAGCTTTAAATTTATTGGTATTCGTGTTGCTTTGTTCAATTACAATTTTATTTCAAGTTTAACATAAAGGGTTTTGTTATTCGCAAATGTATGAAATGTTCTGGATTCGAAAGTAAGTTTGTAAAGCGGATTTGGTGCGTGCATGACCTGTTGTTAATTTAGGTATTGTATAAAATGTATTTCGATTGCGGACAGCTGACATTTTCAGGATTGTCAAATGATAGTTGAGTTTTGCAAATCACCAATTGTGTACAGGCATAGTTGTGTGTGTGTGTGTGTGTGTGTGTGCGAGTAACATAATTTGAAACATGAATAGTTGTTGTTGTTTTACTTGAACTGAAAGTTATAATTACACCTGGTAATTGGATGCCGAGCGTTTATAGTTGATTGCTAAACGAATCGACAAGTTGTTCGGGCCAGCCAGCAACTCTGGCGCCAGCCAAATCAAATCCAGTCGCGATTTATGTTTTAATATAATTATAAATTGCTTACCGCAACAAAATCTCCATCGTCAACGCAAATTGCTTGTAGCGGCCGTAAACCGTGTGACACTTTGTTTCAACACATGTTTACGACACTTGGTAATTGAATTTCATTATTATCGACAGCTGAGCTGCGACGACGCCATTTGCATTTAACCGCGCTCGACTTGCACGAAGGTCATGTGGTTCTCCTCCTGCAAGGATGCTAAGATGAAACTGGCACTTTATTTCATATTTTTTCTTGGTGAATATTGTCAACATTTATGCAATGCACAATAAATGCACTTTTAATGGCAATCCCATATGGGTTTATTCAGAAAAACGAATAAAGTTAAAAATTCATTAAGTTTTCTCCTTATTTTGTTTTCTTCTGCCTTTTAGAAGATACAATTTTCCATTTTGTTTTCTCTCTTAATGATTTTCGCCAAAGAAAAAAATATTATATTATATACTTGTATATATTTAGGTTCGTGAAACCGACTTTGTTGGTTTGGGGTAACTTTACAATGTATACATCTCCTCCGTCAGTTTATTTCCCCCTTACCTCTGTGTCACTACTTTTACATAATACGCATACGAAGCTCAGTATTCGTATTAAGCAAGTAACTTTCGTTCGCTCCCCATTTTCGTTGGCAAGCAATATGGTTTATCATGGTATAGCTGTCACAATGATGACGTCATCGGCGTCTGACGTGCAACAGAATGAACGAAATAAGACGGCTCCGTCGGGACGCAACAGAGTGAGCACCGAGCAGTCTCCTTCTCCTTTAGGCGGACGCTTACTCTATTCTGATCCTCTTATCGACGTGCGTTTACGTTGCACGTTTTTTTTTTTTATACTCCTTGGTATTATTTGAAAACGAGCCGGCCAAATAATACCCCAGATAGATATAGGAGTGTGTTTGCGATACGAACTGCAGATATTGATGATTACTTATGCTTACATATCTCCACAATTTGTATTTTATTTTTTTTCTAAAATTCCACATTGAAAGTAAAACCTTTTAAGGATATATCACTATTTTTAAAATAAAAACACAAATATATTCTTGATCCCAACAATCATTTAAAATTTTATTTCGAAAACTGTTTTTATGATTTAAACCTTGCTTAAATATAATTTTTATTTTCAAGTTGAGTTACGCGATAAACTCAGTTTCTTATTTTTTCTTGCTTATATTAATTTTGTCCAATGGTTATTTAAATTTAGATGGCTAATTGATGTTTTTGTTTGTTTCAGGTGAGTCTCTTTTCATTGTCTTCATTATTCATGAATTCAGAGGTATTCGTAAGTGTTTAAATCATTTTATTTAAACTATTGTCCGTGTTGGTTTCTCAAGTTTCTATTGAAATTCAAATTTAAATCTTGTATTTCTTTTGTTATGTTACATTTGCGATGCTAGAGAAAAAAATGTTGTAATCGTTGAGAGGAAAAGCAATATTGTCGTTCTAGATTCATTGAGACATACATAGATTAGCATAGAAGTAACTAAAATTTTATTTGAAATCTTTATACGCTGCCGAATCATAAATATTTATAGTCGAGTTGACTCCAGTGCGTCGTCGGATTTTATTCCTTTGCGTGTGAAGCATCTATATAGATACTCATATCAACACGACGCATTTGTGCACGTGCACCGCGTTTCAAACGAAGAATGTGTGTACTCGTGCGTACAAATGCTACTCATATTTACATGCTATTTTATTAGAATCATTTCCACTAGTTTCAAGTATTTGTTGTTTCGATGCACCTGTAAACGAAATGTGATATCTATAGTTTGATTAAACGTTATTCAACATATTTATTTATTGTAGTAATTTTACACTGTTTTCTGAACATTTCTATGACAATTTTAATTTGGTAAAGTCTAATAATTCATTTCAAAGTGAAAACTTTCAAAGATTGCCAGATTCCAAAGTTCAATAGCAATGTAGAATATTATTGGGACCATCAATTGTAGTCGGGAAACTCGGTGGAACTGAATTATCCCCAAACCTTGGGCAGTGATATTTCATTTTATTATAGTTTATTGAACTAAAATTACGAAGTCTCCGAGAATTGTATTGAATTTTCTCATTGTGCCAATAGCACTTTTTGCCTCATAACAACACACACACACACACACACTATATGTTTGCAGTTTGCGGATAATAAAAGTTTCTTCTTTTTTTATTGTTTTGTTGGGTGTTGCTTTGCTAACCATTGGCTTGGCATAGGATGCAACAGTGGCAAAAAGAAATGCGATTCCCCGATATCGGAAAACAATTTTTCTTTACGCGAGCTCTTTTCGGTCTTTGTTCAACACTAAACCAGGGTGTGCTATTTGGTTGGCAGCGTTTGTTAGCGCCGGCTTCCATGTGACCGTGCATGTGTGTCTAGTATATGTATAACTGCACACAATGCGATAGAAAGAATACGATGCCCTTGCTATCTTTGTTAAATTAACAACATTTGGGTGTGTCGGCGTGTTAACCTAATTCGAATAAAAACTGGGAAGTGGTCAAACTCGATTCAGGGATGGTCAAAAAGTATATTTCCGTTAAAATTTCAAGATACTTACTTATAATGTCACATAAGAAAGTAAAAAAGTTTCGGACAAAAGAACAAGGCTATTATGCATTGTGTGGGAAAATGTAAATTTTATCTAGGCCAAATTATAATTCCAGGCGGTGTTGTTTTTAATGCAGCGTACAAGTTTTCGTGATTAAAAAGTGGCGTTGGACGTGTTGTTGCGAAGAAACCGCATCGCAGCGTGTAAGATGTGTACGCACCCTTTCCGAATACGTTGAACGGTTTGCAAGGCACGGCGGGCGCGGCGTGCAGGTTCGGGTCAGTAATAACATTAGTCCCTGTAGAACATGCCGACGTGCTAGAACAATGCCGAATTAGCATATTTAATCAATCAGCATCTTTTCTTTTCTCTCGCGAGGCACTAACGAACGGCCGCGTCTCGCTATACACAATGTCACAGCCACCGCTGCCGCCGCTGGCGTCCCGATGGTCTTTAAGTTAACTTAATGTGTAGGAATCTCTGTCTTTATTCTCGCGTTAATTGAATAATCCTCTCGCACCGCCAATGCCACCCCCGCGCCGCTCCATCCATGGCGCAGGTCTTTCGGGACAATCGAAGTTGAAGGCTTGTCGTCCGCTTTGTTTCGCCATCGTCTGTGCGTTAACAGTTTTACAATGTTTTATAATGATTCGTTTTGCGAAGAAGATAAACTTATAGATGCCGTTCGTTGTATTCTTGTGTTTTTGTTGCCTTTCGAGCTACTTTATTCTGACGACTTTTCCTCTACAGGAAATGGGACCTTGTTATTTCTTCCTGCTTAATAAAAATTCGGTTAACGACTTTAACGTTTTCCACTTTAAACTTTGTTTAGATTTCATTTTAATATTCGTTAAATGTCTTTATATTTATCACGATTGGTAATAAAACATAAATGTGTTTCATAAGAGCAACATAAAAAAATAAGAAAAGAGCGAATACGTATGTATAATGGTTTAATTTAGTTTTGATATTGGCAATGTGTTCATTATTGTCGCATAAACAAATCAGTTGACGACAGTGGGCGGTTTCATAAAGCATAGGTAATGATGGCGGTAAAACGAGCAGAAAGATACTATCCGTCGTATATTTACGGAAAACGATAAAAACACCCCCTTTCGGTGTTATTACGTTCTCGTCGATGAAGTCGAGAGCGAAGAGCGCGCCGTGCTCTTAATAATAATTTCGCTGTCGTGCTTATACTATAAGAAAATAATATATAGACGCGGTTTTATGAAATTTTAAAGAAGTAATCGCTATTGCTTCCTAGCACTCGTAACGCGGATCCCTATATAACATTTATAGGTACTGTATGAGCATAAAAGTGACAGCCTCAGATGCCGACACTGAAGCTGGCACAAAGAGATTAAATTTTATCGTTTTTTTGCTGATTTAAAATCACTTACATATTTATTTCGAACAGTATTTTCCAACAACAACTGTCGCTAGTTAACAATATATCGTACCTACTATTGTCATATAAATCGAGAAGCTTTTATTATAAACTTTTCTATTGTGCAAGTTAATTCTTAATCATATTTACTTAGATAAACATACACAGAGAGGGAGATAGAGAGAGGAAAATTGTTTAAAGGTATATATATGTTTCTTGAAAGTTGAACGAAATCACTGTAGGCACCACCTTTGCAAGTTTGTTCCCCAACAAAATGGAAATGTGATTTAATTATGCCAGTGTATTCTTTTAACTTGTCGTCGTCGTCGTCGTCGTCGTCGTCGTCCGTCCGTCACTAAAACTTGAGATTCTCTCGCTCTGTGTGTATGTGTTTGAAGCCGCCGCCGCCGCCACGTAGCAATAATGTTGAAACACATTAAAGGTGACATGAAGAGTCCTAAAAGTATTACCATAACAGTTGTTGCGCACGTGCAGCGCACACTTGATACGCGCAGGTGCTGATAATAGTGACAGCTTACGGTGCCGACGATAAACTTTTATATACCAACTTTTGGGATGTTTAAGCTACATGTACCTGCCAAACACGAGTGTCACACCGCCCATTATACACCGACGAACAATTCCACTCAATATCTTGAATCCAACATTATTTTTTACGATATGATGCCCTCACCTTTCATATTGCACACAACTGCGACAACTGAATTATTTTTGCACCACTATCCATTCTCCAACACTAGTCATTTATCAAATAAGAAATAAGAAAACATAGTAGGTAGTTTCGAATATATGTTTTATTTAGAAACATGAATTAATAACGATTTCAGTGCAACACGTCGAGCTGTCGGTCACAACAAGATTTTAATAATGGTAATTTATTTTTGACGAAATAATCTACGCTCGTTTTTCTAGCGTAAGCCCGTCCATCCGTGTGTTATTTATTCACCTGTTATGTGAAATGACAGCGTGATATATTTTTAATAGCAACATCCGGTATACATACATACATACATACATACATACATGCATATATATAATAAAAAAAAATTCGTATATTTTTTGTCTGCTTTTATATTTACGAATGTGTCAGTGTTTTGTGAAGCGCACTCGCCACAAAATCGTTAGCCGTACACTAAACAGAAATATTTTAATATTTTATTAAGTGTAACGTAAATATTTGAGTTGGATTTCTTTTCGACACGTTGTCTCTAAGTAATTATTTATAGCGTTACCAGCTAGTCTGAAAACATTTTTTTTATTTTTGTTTTTTGCTGTTGCTATAAACAAAATTGCATGTTGATGATAATCATTTTGATATTTGCAAATGACGAATAATAACCGGGAGGATTATATAAATTAAATAGAAATCCTGCAAATATATTACGATAAATATAGATAATTTTAAATATGGTTACTAATCGATTAGGATCTAATTTATTTGAATATTGTGTAAATGGAAGAAATGTAAATGAATGTAATTAATATTATTGTAGTTTAGAGTATGTTTGCTGTTGGATAATAAAATAATTTCATAAACATTTTATTTTGATCCATGCAAATGTACATACATACATACACGGCCAGTGTAAACATAATCGTTTAATGGAAAATTGTATGTCGGTATGTTTGCTTGTACCTATCGGTTTTGCAAAATGTTTTATTTTGCCAATTAAAGCCCTCCCGCGCCAAGTGATAATTTCGCGAACTCTGTGCGAAAATCCATTAATAAATAACACGTGACTATTTTCAATTAAACTCGTCATATTTATTCAGTCCGATGAATAAATACGGCAGATTTAAAACGCAATAAAGCGTGCTGATCGTATACCAGTGTGGGCACTGTTGGTTTGGTGCAGCACTTTGTTTACACGAAAAGCTTATTGCATGGTTCACTAGCGTACCGATAGCTTGTTGGCGCAATGGTGTTGGGGCATGTGTGTGTGTGTCTGTGTACCTGATTGCCACCGTTCGTTCGCTGGCGGCTGTAATAAGTTAAGCAGCAGAAAAACGCGACCGAGCGCACGTAACCTAGTTGTTTGCATACTCAGTTAACTTACGCACCAGTTCATGTTCACGTTACACTAGTCTGCTGGGACTAAATGCACTTGTAGCTAGATGCATCATAACATCATTAATATGTTTACCTATTTTCATTATGTTCGCTCTGCATAACGGCTTCCTATACCATATTTCTTGTTAATCCTTCTTCCGCCTGATTTCATTACATATTTATAGTTTTTTTTTTTTTTTTTTCATTCCCTATTTGTATCCTATTTTCGAAAGCTCATAACAATAATACATCACAAGTGTGATGTATTTGCTTTTAATTTATTTAGTAGTCGACAAAAAAAAATTACACGTTCATAAAAAAACAGTTTTTCAATTTTTCCAAAAGTCGAAACTTTATTTCTTTATATTATATTTGTATGTATGTATGTATGTATGTACACAATATGTGAACATCATGTGCTACTAATCCATCATTTTGAAATCGTGTTCGCTTATGCCAAACACCTCACGGAGGCGCCACATGTTTATAAACTTTTTCCTTTCTTTAATCGATTTATTAATAATTCCGAGTCGTCTTCGCAGCATTAGCGGATAAACTATATATATATATATATGTACATAGAAATTGACCGTTTAAAACAGAAGCAGAGGGTGGCTGTAAAAATGGTGATCCCAGTAGTTTAAAGGTTAAAAGATAGAAACATAGTGTGCTTGGTCCATGACCCGATTTAAGCAAACACACGGGAACTACTAATTAAGTCCAATCGAGCTCGGTCCATCAGGCCCATTAGGCACCCTCCGTGTTTGTGCACAAACTCCCAATGCTAATTGAGCGCTTCGTCCAACGGCGAAATGTCCATTTGTAAAATGAACTAATCTCTCCTTCTCTCTCTCTCTCTCTCTCTCGCCCTCTCTCTCAGCACCTAAACAGGACAATCTCGATCCCTGCCGCTTTTCTCTGATCTAATTCCCATAGCCATCTCCAATACAGCATTGAATTTTAGATTTTATATTATATTGCCGAATTCTATGTATTGAACAATATTTCCGATGAATCAATTTTAATTTCGAAAATAATTTCGGTACAGTTGTCGCTATTAAATTTCTCAATATAGAAGTGAATATTCCCATGAAATTTCGACATTCTGAAACATTCCAACAATTTCAATTATACAGTACGCAAAATAATCATTATGCATATATACATGCACCGCATATAATATTGTGACATAGAAAATTACATTGAATTCCATTCCGCCATAAACAATATCGTAAATTACATGTAGGCGCTTTCATTTGCTTTTCAGTCGCACAAACACACCCAGCCGACTGCCGCGATTTATATTGCACAATACAACCGCACACGCATTGAAATATGTGTATATATTTAGGCGGGTTTATTTCATATTGATAAACTTTACACGGAATGTACACACACACACACACACACTCGCGCGCGCACATTCAATAAAACGTTTCAACTTAATTATTTACTCGGTCACTCATTGTCCTTGCGGGGCGGACTAGCTGTCCACTGCTCCATTACCCAGTAATACCAAATTATGTTATATTTGTCATATTACGGCTCTTTCGAAATGGCCTTTGATCTTTTCCAATTCCATATATTATATTTGTTGCAATTAAACATGTAATACTCCATAACATATATTAACATTTTAATGTTATTATTGTTATTATTTTTAAAAAAAATGTTTATTAAAGTTATTTAGAATCATTTAGAATAAAATACTAAAAATACTAAAGAATTTGGGGGTTTGAAAATTTATTAAAGCCAACTATAAAATGAGTTATTTACATAAAACAGTACAGAATAATGTTGGTGTGCCCCACCAAGGTACAATTAGCAAAGCTCGCCAACAACTAGGTAGCAGTACTTGGATCGTAAGTCAGTATCTCTCGGGGGAAAGATAACGCTGCCCGTGAACAATTGTTCTGCCTGCCTGCCGGCCTTCGTTTTCGTGCAAATTGGTAGCAGCACTGTGTAGGTACTGTACCTACTTATCCACCTCACGTTTTCGTTTCTAAATTGATTTCATTTTGTCCAACCGGCAATATATACAAGAACAATAAACTTATCCCACTTTGTTGCAAAGAAACACCAGAAAAACGTAATAATAGGTCACTGTTTCATGAGGAGAAAACTTGGTGGTAATACCAGTAGAAAGTTTTCCTCATGTGTGAAATACAAGGAAAGTATATAATTGGACAAAAACATACCTATATGTATGTACGTATAAGAACTTTCATTGAAGTTACATTATTATTAAACTAAAAACATTTCTTGTAATTGACTTTTAAATTAATATGTTTTGTAAAGTTTGATAAAAAAAAACAGTATTTATTGCGTGCGTACAACAGGAATATGCACTCACTTTGGATTTCAATGTCGCGGTAATGGAAAATGACAGATCCCATTATTTACAGAAAAACATCGAGCCTCCTCCACAGAAGTTGCCTGAACGCAGCCTGGTAAAAAAGATCTCTCGAAAAACGTAAGGTGGTTATACGAAGCGTATTAGGAGAAAGCAGAAAAAGCTAAAGAAACAAAAAATATATAGTAAAACACGTTTCAATTTCCTTTCAATGTTTTTTTTTTAAATTTATTTTCATCATTTATAATTAATTCGATTTACGTATATTCAACAAGACATCCTGGATGTATATTTATTAGAAACTCGGCACTAATAGAATTACTCTGATATAAACGTATAAGATAGTTGAATATAGATTTAAATTTCCACGATTCTTTGATATTTTAATTCGTGTCTCCAACAAACAGTCAAAGTTCATAATTGATTTACGCTAGCAAATGCTTTTACGCTCGGAAATGAAAATTGAAAACCTCGTGCGTCGTCAGGTAATTTGCATATTCACAAATGCCCTTATCGGTAAACCACAGCGATTCAAGCCCATCTATCATTTATGTACAGAAAACTTGCACTTTTACGGATTGTTATTTCGCTAACCTCCTCTCCTCTCCTCTCCTCCCCTTGATTAATAAATAACTCAATCTCACTTCGATGAATACAAATTTTGTATATGCAATTTTCTTGATAATTAAATGGTTTTTTTTATGTAAGTGAGCGAAGAAACCGTAAACTAATTTGTAATATGTAAATCAGAATAGTTGACACTAGTTTGCTTGAATAACTTCTGGATTTGTCTATATATAGTGCCTATAGAATAATATTGCAACTCGAACCTTAGGAATGGAGAATCAAATGGGTTACTTACTAAGGTTAACCTCACCGCTGTTAATTTGATCGTGTTGTGAGGTGAAACCGTGAATGTATCAACTGGCTGCGTCGCGTCGCCAGCTTTAGTTGGATCCAGTTGAAGCAATGTTTATACTAACGAGAGTGGTTGTACAGTAAACATGCGACCGTGCAAATGTGTGTGTGTGTGTGTGTTGAACTAACTCATGCTACGCTTGGTCACACCGTTTTCGACACTTTGAAGAAGGTTTTCGACAACATTAACGAATTTCTTCATTTATTTGTAGCTAGACCGTGAACCGTGAAGCGGCGTCTTTTCAAATTGCGAGAGTAAAACCTTCGATAACTGCAACCGTGTATTTATTCTGAGTGCGGCGCTGTTTGTATTTTGGTTTTGAACCAGTGCTCTGCTACAAGGCTGGTTTGTTTATCGGAAACTGTATTTACATGGCTTTCGCACCGTTATTTGCATTCGCGTTGAGTGCGTATACATACGTTTGTAGGTATATGTATGTACATACATACTACATACATATAAAAATGATGAGTGCTCTTAAATGGTTAAATTAAATCTAAACAAACATTAGGAAATAAACGCGACAAGGTTGATCTACTCTACTAGAGCAACTCATTGCTGGCATTTAAGCCAAAGTGTTTTTAGCAAGTTCGTAATAAACATATCACATAGTACAGTAGTGTAAATTGATTTCGTTTTATTTCTCAGAAGAGGAAAAAATCCATTTGAGAACAATCTGCGTAGCCAGGATTTGAATCCGAAACGCGTTTGGCTAAAGCTCTTCCTAAATAGTTTTCTAAACTTTTTATCTCCCTCAATGTACGGTGAATTTCTTTTTAGATTTGCCAGTCAATTACGATTCGATAAAAGCGCACGGAAATTGAGAACACTGCAAAAGAAAAAAAGATGGCTGGATAGATAGATAGATAGATAGATAGAACGAATGCGAAATAAAATAAAAAAGATGTATCTGCAAAACGCAGAAATAGCCTGTGTTGCTGGTCGTTTGGTCGTGATTACGGCGAACAGAAGACCCGCTCTCATTCTATACGTATAGTCTATATGTATGTATGTATGTATGTCCTTTGAGGCAGCTGATACGCGACGAGCTCTGTGTGTCGCTGTGATGCGACTGATGATGATCATGTCAAGCTGACCGCAACGTCCCACTTCTTTCAGCGGTCAAATCCATTCAGCACCGCATATATGAAATATCGACGAGCTGTCACTCCATGTTACACGCACACACACAAATACACCAAAGAGGAATTAGTTCTAAACGTTTCCACGATACTTGACCTTTCATTGTGTTCAGCGTTGCATTACCACAACATTCCTCGTTCAATCCAAAGCACCACGGCCATAAAAAACAGAAATATTCTTAACCTAGTTTCCCATTGTTGTTTTAACGAACACCATTTTTATCTATGCTATGCGACTTGTTTTTATGGAATTGTTTTTGACCTTCCCTGAAATTAATCTGACTATTTTTTGAAATTACATCTGTTTGTGTGTTTTGCAAATAATAATAGAACCTCAACATTAAAATGCCTTGATTCTTATTTATAATAGGCTTGAAAATTAAAATATTAAAACAAAAATACATGTTGACACACTTAACAATCCATCCTCTGCATAATATCCTTGTATCATGTTTGTGATGTAATGAACGCGCGCTGGATTATTTTGCGTTTGTAGAGGACTATTCGCTGGAAGCGTTGTCGTGTAGTTGCTGCTATCATGAAATGTTTAAATACACACACACACACACACAGTTTGGTGTGACTCAATGTGCTCGGGGTCCATTTAGATCTTTCCACCGGGGAAGCCAAGCAGACTGTATTTTATGTCTGCCTAGAGATGGTTCATATAACAACGTACTGCCTGACAGGAAGAACTGTTAAACCCCGGGAGGCCGCAGGGCAAGTCTTTTAGTATACCGTCGACGGTGGCTTGTATAAATATACCCACCTTCATTTAATTAGAAAACCCCGGCTTACCTGTCCGATCTTTTAGCATTACGCAGTCGCAGAGTGTACGCCGCCCCGTTTCGTCGCGTCGTAATTAAGAATTGCGGATGATCTAGTAGGTTTTAAAGTTTCGCCTAGTGCCGTCGTTTGTACGTCTGTTGCATCTTTTATATATAATTTTTAATAAAGCGCTACTCCTTTTTCTTAATTAGATTCTATAATATAAGCAAGCATTCGTGATTTTTCAAGCAGTGCCCAACTGAATAAAATCTGTTTCATTATTGCTAGGCGTCAGTTAAGTGCGACGCGAGTCTTTGATGTCGCTGCACGATTGCCAAGCGGCAGCCAGGGACTCTGGCTATACTTTTTAAATATGCTTCTGCCTTTTACAAGCCAGACAACCGTTATGAAGTGCTTTTTATGTGGCTCTGTTGCAGCTACGACGTAGACCTTGAAATGACTAGATATTAATCAAAATGGACAGCACTCGAATGCTTCAACATTACATTTTTACACTGAATTTCTATAGGCACATAAATAAATTAGAAAACTTCTGAAATGTATTTGAAACGAAATAAAGCAATACATATTTTACATCTTGGTATTCCGTATTGGATTCATGCAAGCATAAAAATGATTCAAGCACACATTAGCAATGTTGTCTACCTTTTGAACTTGGTCTCCCGAATTGACTTTATATATTCTGTGATTCCAACTGCTTTGTAGTTGCAGGCGAAGCTAGTTTTAGCATAGTTCTTTCAAATATACCTTTGACAAGAATCCGTGACACCGTAACTAACGTAGTGGCTCCGCTGATCATGGCAAACTCTTTTGTTCGGTTTTAAATCCGTCTACCTTGGTGAAACTAACTTCTTTGGCAAACTTTGTGCTTATTCAAAATTACTTTCGCATTATATCATCGGTTTAATATAAAAATTTAGGAATCAAATTTGTTTGATTTATTTATGTATGTTCTGAGAAACTTTTCTGGCCAGTGCAGGATGCTAAATGAAATTAAAGAATATCCGAGGATGGCTGCTTTGCGTGATATTCAACAGGTGCTTTATGTTTGCACGTACATATTAGTAAGAGATAGCTTCACCAACGAACTGATCAATGTTGCATGCATAACTAACACGAAATTACTTAAATTACAATTAACTTACGTGGAAACTCTAACAGTGAATTTGGTTAAACACTTTTTAAATAGTTGCACACATTTACATATACCAAACATACCTAGTACTACTATCAAAATATTATTAAATATACAAAATATTAGAAAGTTTTTATATACGCACTGGCTTGCACTCTCTTATACATATTTTGATTATAAAAGAGATATTTTAATACAAACTTCCGGTTTAAATAAGAATAAGAATGTTTCATAATTTTCCTTTCAATCGTTTCGGCTGTAGAGCGTTCACACAAAATCAGACTCGAGTCAGGGATGGTCAAAATGTATGTTCCCGTTAAAATGGCGAAACAGAATTAATTTATGATTACAATACTTTGTATAAGAAAGTAAAAAATCATAGATAAATTTCTATGTTGCTGCAATGATGATGATTTAATCAAAATAATTACAACACGTTTCCGTGGGACGAACGATAAGACTTGTATTGTTTAAAGCCCCAGTAAATGAGAAAATATAAAACAATTTATAGTTGGGAGAGTATATTAAAAGTTGGTTATGATACAGCACAGAGAGCAAGTGTCACTTGTAAACAACAAACACACTGAACGCTGAATTGAGTTCAAGAAGAGTGTGTCTGTATGTATGTATGTATGTATGTATGTATGTATATCGCGCACAATGTAAGATTTACGAACGCATTTATAAGCTGGCATTAAACAAGCTCTCTGGGAACAAAACAAAAGCAAGCATACACCAAGACATAACCCTGTATGGCGTGTACAATGTAAAACCTAGGAGATGCACCAGCAAAACAGTTATCCGCATAGTAGCAGTTAACCCAGAGCGAGCGAACGAGCACGGTGGCTCGTTCTTTTATTACCCAACATTAAGGAAGAGGACGAAAAAGACACCAGTTGTGTGTAGCGCGTCGTTCTGTCGATTAAACCAATTCGTTTTGTTTATCTGGTGACTTAAACTTTGGCCCGCTCGTGTCACCTATTCGGTGGCAATCATTTGTTGTTAGTGTCTGTTCGCCAAGACTTGTGGCGCCGCCACTGTTCTTGGCCAAATCAATTGCAGCATATTTCACCAAACTTTATCATTCCTTTGGGGACTGTAATTTTTCACCGCCTCGTAAACTTGCTCAGTTTAAACGAGCTTTTTTCACTTTGTAAACACCTTCTTCTATATATACATACCTATTTATGTGCATACATACTTTTATCTGCGCTTTATACATTTATGGATTACTTGTAACTTTTTCATTAGGAGATATATAATTCACATGTACAATCCAATATATAATCAATTTAAATCTTAAAGTCTTGCCAAAATTGGAAGTACAGTACATGTTTTCGATTATAAATAACAAAAGCATGTCATTAAAAAAGTGATATCCACATAAATAAAGCACTACGATGAAATCGTCCATCAGTTAAAAATATTCGCGGAATGTCCGAGTGGCGAATGTTGATTTGTGTTTTCCATGGGTTTCGCTGGTTCCCCTGTTTTTAGTTAGTTCACTGATGAGCAATCAAGTAATTATTACATTGCCAAAATTAATGTTTGCTAAAACTCCATCCTGAGTCTTGCACCATACTCTTTTCGTATTTGTTCGCATATACCTACATATTACGGAATGGGTGTATTGAAGGGAGGTTAACATTAGGTATAAATTGATTCAAAAATTTGATCAATATAATGATACAAATGTAAATAAATAATAAAAATATAAAATATAAAACTGGATAATTGATATTCTTTTAATTTTACAAATTTGAATAATTATATTGACTTAAGTAAGCCAATCTGAAATGGTGGCTTAATCAACAAACAACTGATCCCGAAAAATTAGCTCCACTTTCCCCTTTATGCATACATATGGGTGCTGTTTATGTGTGCCAGTAACTTGGTAAGTGTAAAATTTGGTGTGTGTGTGTGTCCGTGTACAACGAGTAGAGCGAGGCGCAGTAACCTCTCTGCTTTCCAATTTGCGTCCATCAATCGAGACCAATCTCGGCGAGTGGATTACTGGGAAATGAAATTTACATAGGCCCAAAGCGCATGTAGTATCTGCAAGCGGACGTCACTGGGATGGGTGAACTGGGCTCTCTCCAGCTTGGGCGATGCGAGGGGTCAGGGGGTACACATAGAACCCAAGGCCATATATGTATGCCCATTGGCGAATCCTGCACGTTGCCCACCAGCTACATACATACATACATATATACGCTCGCATTCTGTTTCATATATACAAATACATACATAGATCTATACCTACACACGTGTGTACTCACACATACATTCATACAGACAGACACATACAAACAAACAAACAAACACATACACTAGCCTGGGTATGTTTCCAATTTGTCGCATCCTATTTGAATAGTTATTTGTTATTTTTTTTCTGTCATTCTTTTTGTCCTATTTTCCCTGTGTCCAACTTCATTTAGCCATACCGATTCCATGTGTGGGTATTATATAAATAAACAAACGAAATTCGTACCACATTATATAACTATCCTGATGTATGTATGTATGTATGTATGTATGAATGTACATATATGCTATTAATGAGGAAGGTTTCAATGATTTAATTTTGGGGATTCCATGTACAAAGCTAAGTTTAGTACATGTTGAATATGTTAATTTAGGTTTTTATGTTGGATGGGAACCGAATACGAATGTGTAATACGGATGTCAGGTATTGTTTTATTATATAGAAAAAGACGGTAGCTACGATGCTGTTCAGAACTTGACGTCTGTTCGTATCACTTTAGACGGATCGTTTTCCATCCAATTCGAATTTTTATGCGACGGCGGATACTCGCGCGCTCACACTCTATAAAGAAATTACCTCTCTTGCGCTCACACACACACACACACACATACACAGACAGACTGGGTTATTCAATAAATTTTGAATTTCAAATACTAATGCCCATCCTCATCCATTTGCATCATCGTCCTTGTCCCCTCCTGGTTTCGATCCAGTTCCATTACGTCAGAACTTACGCGGCCATTCTGTCCGTCTGTTGGCTGTCTCAGCGATTCGAAGACGCCACAATGCTGTCGCTTGCACACCCGGCAACGCACGGATTTCCGAAAAACACTCACACCAATTGCCTCGGAATTGTTTTATATCTTGTATATTGCAGCTCACTATGTTTTCATCGTATTTTATCCTCCTTCAATCCACAACACCAATATTTTACCACTATTACCACACTTGCAGTCCCTTTGACTATTTATTCTATTGAAATCATTCTCCAAACTAGGTTACTCACACATGTATTTTTATAAATGTCTAAGTATGTGCGTGTGTGTGTGTGTGTTTGTTTGTTTATTAGTTTATGTGAGTGTACTACAACAAAGATTAGCATTTTTTTTTTTTAATTTTACCTGCGACTCAATTAAATTATATGCATTGTGATATCTGCAAATGAGTTTCCCAATAATGGAATTGAAAACATCATCTGAAAAACAATCAATGTTGATAAGTAAACATCAGATAATATCGTTCACTAATTACATCGCTTTTTATTTAGGGATGCATGTGTCATTTATATCATAGAACGTTGTATCAATTTAAACAGCAGCTGAATTGTTTTACGACATTGCTCGTTTAGCTAAATTGCTGCAAACGCACGAATTATACCAGAACCGAATTTAAACTTTTGCATTTTTTATTTCTAGTAAATAATTGTATTTTCTTTTTGTTCTAGGTGAGTACATTTTCATTGCCATACGAGATTTCTGTAAGTTTTTCAACCAACTTTCTTACAATTAATAGCACTTAAAAAGTTTTTGTTTACGGAAATTGGAATCTTCATCGATATTTAAAAGTTTTAAGCAAATTTTATAGTTTACCAAACTCTCATCATCATCAACTTAATGTAATTGTTAAATTTACTGTATCATATACCTAAAATAATTTTCAATTAAAATAAATTTCTTTTTAAATCCAGAAATATACGTATGTTCATTGCTGTCCGTATGGTATAGGCTTTTTTGTGTCGCCATGGAACCTCTTATGCGAAATGTTGATAGATTGAATGCTATGACGCATTACTCTATCGATTCCGTGCTAATCAATCGTTGCCGATTCAAAAATAGTGGCAATCCGTCCCTGTACATAGTATGCAGGTTTACGTTGTCAGGTGGTCGGTAATGTTGGCATTATGAAGGTGTCACATGGGTTGATGGATGAGCCCGACCATCCACGCTGATATTGATGACCGACGAACAAGTGCCGTCGCTGCCAGCGAAATGTGCACCACGCACACACGCACACTCTGATCATTTTATTCTATTATTATTATTATTACGACTATTATTCGCTCATAATTTGGCGAGGCCGCAAGCCGCGCACCCAGCCATCCATGATGCGAATGACTACGATAATACGTGCACATACACATACGCGCGCGAACGAGCGAAATTAATTTTCCGTGCAAAAATTTCTTTGTCGGTTTTGTGTGTTCATAATATGCATTGTGTGGTCTTCATCGGACGGGAAAATTTTGTCAACCACCACTGTGTGTGTGTGTGTGTGTGTTTACACGCGAACGAATTAAAAAAAAATGATTAATTGAATTGTGGTGTTCGTTTGTATCAACGAATGTTTTGTTATTATTTTTAGGCAATGGTGTTGATGGTTTTTAGATCTGTTTATTATATAACATATATATATATATATATATATATATATATATTAACACTTTACGCATTATACGTTATTTCTTTCACGTAACTCATTCTAAATCGTTGTATTGTTGTTTGTTTTCCTTCAAAAATGCCAAGTAATCCTTTCGTTGAGCATGATGTGAATTTAAAAACAATATCTCGATGTGTAGCTGCGTGGTGTGTATTCGCAGCGCAACTATGTAGATTGAAATAGCGACGGTATACGTATGCATGCATGTATGTATGTACATGCACGCGGCACAGGTTGGATAACGAGAATCAGTCTCGTCGCACCTGACACGATCTTCGCTGCGCTATCGACTCCACGCTGCCGAATACTAATGCCGCTGCGGGCTCGAATTTATTAACCGGCGTGCAAGACTCCCTTACGCTGATGTACGCATTCAACATTTCTTTCAATGGATGGGCTACATTTGCCGTCGATTCGTATGCGCCCGGCATACAATGTTCACTTTTCTTCGCCTCTAAGATGACGTGAAGAATCGTCGTGTTGTATATATATGTGTGTGGGTGTGTGCTCCCGACCATTCTCGCGCGTTCAACTGATCCTGCGATCCCGAGTTTCAATTCCTTCGACCGTCAGTCAGTCAAGAACAGAACCGTCTAATACAAGAATCGGACGAAGCCAGAAACGCTAGATTTTATCAGAACCAAACTTGACTTGAATCCTAGATGAGAGCACAATATTTGGGTTCCATACGCTATTACATAAAAATCGCTCGTTTACTTTATTTATAATAAATATAATATTTTGCGAATTAAATAAAATTTCCAATTTTTTGACTTTAAATGATGAAACAATGCTTAAATATTAATATGAAAGTATTAGTTATGTTCTGTTCATATATATCTCGAGTAAGATTTATATGAAGAAATGTCATTTTCTTTTTAGCAATTGAGTGTACTAATTTTGAAGTAAATTCTGAACCATTTTGAAAGCGGTTTCTTATTAGGAACTCGTCAGTTGCCTTCACAACGTAATAAAGCAATATGAGGAAAATCTGCGACGAGCGGACGGACTCTGTTAAACATTTGTAACTCAAGTCGCTCGCATCACATACACTTTGCATTACAATTTCTCTTCGGGTCCGGGCTGTCACACGAAGACGGAGCCAGGGAATGACTGATGACGCGGCCTCGCGTACCGGACGCAACCCTCCGCCCGCCACTTTGCGCCAGCATGGGACGCGTACACTAGAAAATTAAATTTAGTTGCTGCGACTTTATAACATTCTGTCTCACTCGTTCCACACCTCCTTGCAGTACTTAACTTTAGCGCGGCGGAATCTAAATTACAACCGGCATTCATTATCTTCCTACCTACCTACATACATACGTATAAGCGAACCATACTGCAAACAAGCGACGACACAATCGCGTGTCCAATTCGCTTTTGCATGATAGGTTGCGGTGAATCAGCCTGCCATTTTAATAAATGTCAACTTTTGACCATGAATCATTTAGGACTATGTCCATCATTGATTGATATGAGCGGTTTTTTTTTGCTTTCGATGTTGTTTGCAGTAAACCTATTATTTCTAGAAATATATTTACAACTTGACATGAATTAAACGTATTTTCTTATAATAAATACCTATGTATAATTTAATGCTAAATATATATATATATATATATATATATATATTATGTTAACTGACACAATTTACAAGGTTCACAGCACAGCATCAAGCTACAAGTATTTATATAAAATTATGAAACATAAAATAGAAGTAAAGTTCTCTATAAAGTTTTCAAATGAAATGTTCGCTACATTTCTTCCGCTCTGTGTAATACAGCGTGTTTGTTGGTGAGCGGCGTGTACAGGTGTTTCGATTCCCAGACCTTTCTCTGCGTACCCGTGCACTTTGGCGACCTTTCATTTTGATTCGCAACGCAACCAACACCGTACTGGTGGTGTTTCTATTCAACAAATAATAATGTTCACACAGTGTGCTCACCATAGGTACTTATCGGATTGTCTCGATTGTTTGTGTCAACTGAACTTTCGATAACAGGGATAAAATTCAATATTGATGATGTGTGTGTGTGTGTGTATGGGTAATGCATTTCTGGTTCGATTAGTTCATTGTAAAGAACAATATACAGATTACGTTGTGTACGCGCGGGCGTACGTAAAGCTTCTCAAACGCGTCCAACCGTAAGGAATCAGAATCGTCAGCACACGTATGTATGTACATACATACATAGCAACAACTTTCCAACAAAATTATAATTCCGTTTGCATCATCCCGTATCTACGAAACTCTGAAACAACAGATAACCGTGTGCATCAAACGTTCACTTACAACTATATTTGTCTGCGATATATGATACGGCATCGTCTTCCGGTAGCATGGCTAGCCGTAAAATAAATTATCACGCCAGAGTGCATGGTGTAGCGAAAATTCATAACACCGACCAAGCTGTTGCTAAATGAGAAGATATATATATATATACAAGTCGGCGGGAAAAACTTTTAACCAAAAGTAAGACAAATTCGGTGTAATTTAAATTAGCAAGACAGAAAGCACACCGTCTTGACTGAACTCTGACGGGTGGACGAACGAACGAACAAACGGACGGACAGACGAACGGACGGGGAGAATGGATGCCGTTTTTTAATGAGAATTCTTATGAAATATTTGCTAGCATTCCACCCACCGTTTCTTTTCTTCAACAAAATGTTATTAATGTAATATCCCGTTGTGGGTGGCCTTGCATTGCTGTTTTCTAAGCATGCGCGTGCGTACTTATCCAAGTTTAACGTGAAAATATGTTGGCACCACGTGTGGCATTTGGCAAAAATGAAAACAATGAACTATTATTAAGTTTTAAACAACAACAATAAAATAGTCGACTTTATTTCGCCTCCAAAACTACTCGTACTATATTGTAAAAATAGATTTTGTAATAAATACGACATCTCTATGAATTAAACCATATGAGATGCCAAAACATTGAATGTAATTATATTTTTTAATTTAAAGAGTATTATTTACCTTTATTAAATAAAATTTCATAGGCAAACATATAACATATGTGTGTAGTAACATGATTAGTCGGAGATAGAACGACGAGCTCTTGATGCTCGGCAAGAATAAATAAAGATATTTTCATGTATATAGTCTACGCAAATTGTTTCCTAAAATGTCTCGAATTTAATCAAATATCTTTTATACATTATATGCTACAGCAGAAATTCAATAAAGAATGTTCTAGTCTTTCGCTAAGCATACGTTTACCATAGCGCGTAATATGAATAAAAATGTACATGTAAAGCTCTCCGACGAAGCAGACTACAAAAGAACTTTAATAATATCCCAGTTGTACTGCGTTATAGATTGTAATTTAATAACTGCTTGCTAGGTAGAGAACATCTCAATATACATATAACAACAGCGCCTAAAGGATCCCATGCGTACATATGTGAAAACGCGCCAAACAGTAGCCCGTTGGATTTCAAGTGCTGCGCGCGTATAACTATGTGCACTTTCTGGCGTAATATAGAGATATCGATTGCCCGCCTATAACGAGTTAACACTATATAGAATACAAGTTTGATACACGAAACACGAGCGCGCAAGCATTAATTCCTAGTTTGCCAAACTGTATAATGAACCCTTAAAACTAATGAACTCCGTAACGCCGCGGGTATAAGCTAATTAACGGAGTAAGCTACGAAAGATAATTCATTTGTTCTGGCGTGATGTTCATCGCAGCCAGCAATGCCTACTCGTCGCACACACCTACTCGCATTACCGGTGCAACTTTGTTGTTTACCTGGTTAGCAGCTCGTACGAAGTAATAAGTAAAGATTGTAATCATGATAAAAATCGGGCTCGAATATACTTTTTGACCTTTTTGACCTGAATCGAGACTATTTTTAGATCTATCTACACTCTATAGTCTCAATGGTTCACGGTGAAATTATGAAATTTTAAGATTTGCATATTTCTGGCAAGGAAAAGCTCCAATTTTTTTAATAAAAAAAAAAATAGGCAATTTCATTTGAATAGTTTAACTGGATATTATTTTTAAGTAGTAGCGCTATCGTGGAACCTGATATATATATATATATTTTTTTTATTATTGAGTATTCTATTGTTAATATAGTATTTTAGTTTTCTTTGTAATACTACGAATATTAAATATAGTGAAATAGTAGAAATCAAAGGAAAACGGAAAATTAATATTACGTTTTAATATGAAATTTTGCAAATTGCAATATCTGAATTAAAAGGTCTGTCCGCTTGCACAAAGCTAGCATCGGTATTGTATAACATACATACATATGCGTAAACAATATGAAAGTTGGAGAATGGCTTGAAAATAACAACTTTTTAAAATAACATTTCTCAAGCAAAAGAATCTCTTTGTTTGACATTTTACTATAAAGAGGTTAAATAAAATAATTATTAAAATTATGTAGCCATCCACATGCAGAATGATTAAAACAAAAGCAATACTAAAAGAGCATCAATCACACACACACACACAATATTTGGAATATAAATTTAATGCAGTTTGGCTTTATGTCAATGCGAGCCTCCGTCATACACAGTTGCTTTTTGAGCAGACTTCTTTTGTGGTAGTATCAATCATATTCCATGTGGCCGTCTGACACGTGTGTGTGTGTGTGTGCTCCAGTGGCAGCAAACCTCATCATATTAAGGAGCGATTCATCTCTCCGCTCCGTCGCGCACTCCACGGATGATTGGCGTGCTCTCGATTGCCTCTTCTAATCCGGATACCATTCTGTACTGCGCCCCCATTTCCCCCCACCCGCCAAAGCATCAATTCGCTATTTCTCTGTCTTGCACCAACACCACATCCATGTTCTCGTCTTTAGTGTGATTGCATTTCTCTCTTTACGACATTCGTAGACGCTGCGATTCTTTAAAAAACCAACGAATATTGTCTGTTCGTTTGTCCGTTAGTCAGCAAAAACTGCAAATGATTTTCTTTCTTTTTTTGCTTTCTTGTTAATGGAATGTAATGAACATTTTACAAGATTGAAAGTATTTACTAGACTATCAAGTCTAGAATTTATTTTAATACCATAAACATGCCAGAACAATCTAATACAATTTAGTTGTTTTCTTTTATTATTATTAATTTAATACTGCTTTGTGTTGTTTAATTAAATTATAAATGTATTGTACTTGAACATATAATCCATTGTTGTTAAAAAACAATATGTATGTATGTAAGACATCGTAAACATCTGAAACAGCGCAGCGAACGAAGTTGTTTCATCCGCCTAATGAAATGATATACGTTTTACAATGAACGTCAGCCGTCTCTGCATTCAAATGACGCGGGTCCTCGTTCTCCCGGTGCGCTTTCATTTGAAACGAACATAAAAATACACTCAGACCATTCGCTGGAAATCTCTTCTTCGCTGAAGTAGTCCGGTAGCGCGCCGTTCGTCGCTTTCATTACATACAGCAAGCGGTAATGCCTGATGCCTGCTCGCCCACCCAGGCAAGGATGCCACTACTAGGTAGCTTTGCAGTTCACTCACCCACATCAGCGGTCAGATTATTCGTTGTTGACACGACTGTACTTATGAGTCATATTTATAACATGAATTTGCGCGTTAATTCTATAAAATTTCAAACATAAACATTATTCACCTTCTGCGTTCCAGAGGTTGTTGCGTTGCTTATTTTAATATATACAGTTGAATTATATTTCATGGAAAATTGAGTTTTGCAATATTCAGAATTTTGATTAGGTTTCCGATTTCAAATTATGAAAATGCCGCTTTGGGGTTGTGATGCCTGTGTTTATTGTTGACGCAAAACAACAATCGGCTGTTGCTTATATTATACGTGAAGCAGGGTAAACATATAAAGCAAATACGAAGGGGAATGAGATAAAATAAAGAACAACTAGAAAATGGAGAAATAAAAAATGCGTCTGACACAAGGAACTGCACCGTGGAATTTAATAATTCGTTGTATAAGTGAAGGGAATAAGCCAGGGTGTATCTTTATTGAATTTGTCATGTTGTGCGGCCACTCTTCAGCGGTCACGGATATGCGCACGTGTCTCACTCAAACAAGGAAAACAATTTCAACTAAGATTAGTGGTTTTAATAACATCAACAAATTGAATACGATTTAATTACGCGTCCTTAAAACTTTGGAAACATTTATGCTGCTTTTAATTTAATTTTCAGAAACAAATCTCGGCTCACATTTATTATCTTAATAAATTGACATTAATTAGTCATTAATGACGACTAACACTTACATAAAATCATCTTAGATATTAGATTTAAAGATTGTGTAGGTAGACATAAATGTAATGTACGTCAATTGAGTTTTGCAATGAAATTGGGTCCGATGATCAATGCCACAACCCGTCCAAAATGGTGGAGGTGCAATGTTCTGTTTGCCTTGACGCGACGAGATTTCATCAACAATGGCGTTGCGCGGTCATTCGTCGGTCCGCAACATCTCAATTTGTATGTTAATGCGAAATGTCGCGTTTACCCTCTGCCACACACGGTACGCCACGGCCGACGGTCACTTTCGCCGCCGAACACAACCGTTAACGTCATTGCTGATACCATGTGCATACTAATCGTGTCACACTGGTTTACAACTGCATTAAAACTAACTTACATAGACTCTTTATTATTTGAAGCGAAAATCATAACGGCTTTTATTTTTATACTAATGTAACTTTTATATTCGGAGTTAATTATAAACAGTGTAGAGGTTTTAATTATCAAATCTGCAATGAGGGATAGTACATTTACAAGGTAATAAGCGTTTTTTATAACGCGCGACCAAAGAGATGATGACAACGCGTTAGTGGCGTGTAATGCAAGGAAAGAGGTCAAACTCATCAATGTCGAAGTGCTAATTAGTATTCTGGAGGAGCTTCGAGGCACTTAGCTGCACAAGCAAACACGAGCACTGATGGCTGCCACCTCACTATATTTTAAATAGATTCCAAATACACTATACTTGCTTCCACCTTTCATTTATACGACACAGTAAATATGTCACACTTGATAATTGTTTACAATAAATCAATCAACCCATATCGACACTGCATCTTCAAAATTACCATAAACATTGCTATCGATTCTAGATTGCATTTCAAGTATATTTTATATTAAATGCACGAATCTGGCTTTTGAGGATTTGAAATTAAATTCAATATTTAAAAAGAAAAACGTTTCAAATTGAAAGTGGAATCGAGTATTTTTCTGTTAATTTTTACGCAATTTAACTGTGCGCGTTCAGTGTGCAAGATAAAAAAAAACCAATTAGGTTGCAATTATGAAGTCCGTCCATAGTCTGTAGAGTGCGTGCGCATGAAATATTTTCGAAAAAATCAGCAATCTCATTTACATTCTCTCGCTTCCAAGTCAATTCAATTTTTACCGTGATTCATTACCAGTTTTTATTCGTTTCTTTCACAGATTATGCGCCGGCATGAATAAAGCTTATTACTTATCATAGCGGCCGATAGGAGGATTATTTCTTGTGAACTTTTAATTTGCTTTTTTTAATGTGACCCAATCTGCGAAGGAATGTAATCAAAAGAAAATTCGCTCCTTTTCATTTTCCAAAGTTTAGGGAGTGACATTTTAATGGAACGAGTACCCACCATCAAATATACGCGACAATTTATATACACAACACTTTTGTCTGTGAAGCTTAATTACTTTTTTTGGGAATTCGTTTATTACGGATTATTATTCCCCTTTACAGAGAAAATGCCTTAAAGTTTCCTAATAAAATACTATAAAATGTAAAGCGTAAATTGAATCATCAATATAATCAGAGAATCATCGTTACACTATTTGCTGATGGAGCGTAAAAATAAAACAGAATGACGGCTCATAATATTTCGTTAAAATTCCGAGCACATCAGAGTTTAAAAAGAAAAGCAAACAGAAGCCGAACAGAACAGTTTGAAATCGTTGATCAAATAAGTAAGCCATATTTGATTCCATTTATCGACCATTTCGTTTCGTATTGGCCGAGAATCCCGAGGCATTATTTACGCGTTCATGCATTTCTCATGAGGCTGTTTCCGCATCAGGCGACCATACTAGCTGCCATGGATTCAACCAGGACGTGTATGTATGTATGTATGTATGTATGTACCACACCATACGAAAAACAAACGTGCCACACACACACCCGACTATACACATCATCCATCTACGTACGAATCTACTCTTATACGACCTACCCAACCTCTCATGCTCGCATTATCTACAACCAATTCCCGCGACCCAATTCCAGCGATACCAACATTCCTAATTTGGAATTGTAACCGAGTAATTGTAGAGTTTAAATAAAGATTTTTGACATTGTAGATGTATTATTCGTATTAATGTTATTCATTAGTTGAATTATCAATAGACACTGTTGTTGCTTCGTTGTAATACAATAAAGCCAAAGATCTCTCTCACACCCCCCCCCCCCACTGGATGCCGAGAAAACGATATATAACATAACCCATATAATACTAGAGTCGAGCTGAACTCTAGGAACGAATAGAAAGTGCTATGTATGTTCGTTTGGTTGGAGATGACTTTGAAGTTGATTTTCGTTTATAATTTGGTTCAGTTCTGAAAACTTTCTCAGAGCAGCACGACCCGACGTAACTTGAGAACTTTTCCAACCAACTCACAGAGAAGGCGCATGCTGTAAAACAAGACTCTCTTGCTCCATGCGCCCCGTTCGTCGCCTCTCTTTTCACCATCGTCGTCCCTCTTTCATAGAACGCGGCCTCTCTTCTCGACGAAGCCGACTGTTCGTCGTCGCCTAGGTGAGGCAATTGTTCCGAATGACGTCACCGCTAATCACATTACACGTCATTATAACTTGGAGCAGTGCGTTAACCCAATTAGCGATGCGAGAGACGGTGAGAGAGAAAGAGGGGGCGACTAGTAGTATACATTGGCACTTGTCGTCGCTTCTGTCACACTAGACCCTCAAATCTCTGCATTTACCCGAACACAACTGAGCTTAAAGGTGGAAACAACCAAACTTTCTCGCTATTAAAAAAAAAAAAACAGCTAATAGCTTCCGCTTTTGGTTTTTACAGTTGCACATTCATTCTCCAACACCGACATTTATGTTTGTATCGTAAACGGTACAACTTTGTATGCCTTTCATACATTTTGATCACACACATAAAAATTTATAATAAAACACACCTGGTATAATAAGATGTACCATCTGAAAATACTGAAAATGACCGAAAGCTTTAAGCGATCATAGAAATATTGATAAATAGTAAAACTTTTTTAGTGTCTCTCGGTCATTATGTAATTCCCCAAGATCCCGTATAATTTGGTGAGAAGTGTTAAACCGAAGATTTTTTTTTTTTTTTTTGTAATATAAATTAATGTAAAGCAAAGCAATTGAGTTTAACAGCGTTTATTGCCGGATCTACACCATTACATATATTTGCAATATTAATTCAATTAGGGGCAAAGATCTTGGCGAGTGGGCTCCCTAATCGTGGCACACGTCTCCGGGTCTACACGTCGTCCCGTTCACCTGAATACAAAAATACACCATGTTACTCTGTGTTGCCACAAAACAACTCACTTGGAATCTCACACAGAATTCCACATACCAACGGTCAACATAGGGATTTAGGAATATAATACAATTCGATTCAATCGAATAACTGGTCAATAGACCAAAAACACAAATGCCTGCTCAGGCCCAAAAATCACATATGCCTGCTCAGGCCCAAAAACACATTTCTACATTGATCGATCTGACCTGCCCAGGCCCAAGCCGGATAACAATCCGACTATCTACAACTACATTGGTCGACACTCCGGTCGACCTGACCTGCCCAGGCCCAAGCCGGATAACAATCCGACTGTCTACAGCTACATTGGCCGACACAACGGTCGGCCTGACCTGCCCAGGCCCAAGCCGGATAACAATCCGACTGTCTACAACTACATTGATCGACACCCAGTCGATCTGACCTACATCAGGCCCAAACCAGATAAACAATCTGGCTGTCTACTAGGAATTGACGGAAAAGTACACAGACTGAATGCATCGACAGCAATGTACAATCCCAAACGACCCGTGTACCAGGAGTTAGGTCCTAACGGAGAAATACACAGACTGAATGCATCGACAGCAATGTACAATCCCAAACGACCTGTGATTTCAGAAAGGATAAGCTGACATCGACAGCAATGTACAATCGACAACTTATTCATGATTTCGGGAATGTTAAGGAAACACGCACAGAATAACAATGATTTACTCACATTTATCACGTCTGCTATTAATCCAATAATTTCGGCAACACTCACTCACAATTCACGGCACACAGTAATATTATTAACACTGCTTATCACTTCAGCACTCAACACAAACTAATATAATTTTTACCAGCATCCACAAAGGAACGCTGCGTGATGCATTTGCCTCGTATACCTAAGTTAGGGTCATAAACATCTCTCAAGTGTTTACTCGCTTGACACTTTAAAACATAAACCATATGTTCGTACATGCATAGTTCAACATAGCTATCGAAACATTCATTTAAACTATATCTCAAAATAAAATTCGTAACAGAAGTAGTATTGGATTTGTACTTCAATGGTTCTTTGAAGTAAGAAGAGACCGAGATCTCCTTTAATAGTATAATCATTAGTGATATTTGATCATTAACTATGTGAGTATAGAGTAAACGCAATCTACTTTACAGCATGGTTTGTTCGAAATCTAGAACAAAGATGCCATCGTAATCAGTCAAAGACGAGGAGTACCAACTCCAAAGTACGACTTAGTTCTATCAAAAGGGAACAGTAGAACGCCGACATGTTCGAGTACTAATGCACGATGGTGATGTCTGTACGCATGAATGTCTGTCTGCATGACTTAAGTCATCTTGTGTGTCTCACAATAGTTTACTACTGCCGGCACAATGCAGTCCTTGAGTTCTCACAGCCGTAGCCGTGACAACTAAACTTGACGCACTTCGCAGATGTTGACATCTGCAAATATCTCCAACAACCAACTATTTCACAAACTTACTTGTTGTTTATGTCGCTTATTATTGGCAATACCAACAATTGAGTAATTTATTATTTTATTCCGTCACTTTTATTAAAGTACTGTGCACATAAGAGGGATCTGACGCTGCCAATGCTTTCGTAAATAAACAGTACAGATTGAAATATATTGCCAAAGGAAGAAACCAACCATCTTGAGAAGTTAATTAAGTCATTTCTGCGCTTTGCACAAGGCGTTGCGTCAAAGATATCACTATCCAGTCGCTCTGTTTGTGTCCGTCGTGTTACGTCGTTTTCCAGGCAATGAATTTACAAAATTTAATGTTTAAAGCAAATTTGACGATAGCTCGCGATAGATATGTATAATCAGGTTTCATTTCTCGTGAACTTTGTCGCCTTGATCCGTACAAACAAGAACGTATTATTATTATTATTTTCTGTGAAATAATTTTGTTCAATATGTAATTAACGTATGCTATTTAAATTGTATTGGAAACAAATAAAAATGATGCTCAGTTATGAAAACAAAGTACCGAATAATTAATGAATGAATAATACGTAATTTTGTTAGTGTACGTGCTGAGCTGCCGGTGTTGAAACAATTGTAAAGTTTAGGAAGCGACGCGAACTCGACGGCGAAAAGAAAACGAAACTATTTCAATTTGGCGTGGCGTGTGCACGTAGTAATTTTAATAAATCGCAGTCTCAATTAAAATAGGTGGGTGTTTTATCACGACTATAAAGTAATTTTCTCTGTCTGGCTCCCTCTGGGCCATTTATCTTGCTTGATTAGTTTTTCTTGGATTAATTGCATCAATTGTTTTTCTCATTTTACCTCTCTGCATATCTGTCTTGGCCCGAATTTCTGCAAGACACCAAAAGAAGAGCGAATTCGCACGCTTTGCAAAAATGCGCAGTATTCATCATTCACCCTTTATTATCCAATTTTGTTCTCATTAAAAACTGTGCCATAATAAAAATAAATCACTGCATTTTCTACATATGTTTTGTAATGACTGTGCTTATCGAGCGTGTCTAATAGTTGAGTAAGATTTTAGTAAAATATTTGCAACATTTTTGTGTTGATTTATGGGAGATGATGTTGGATTTGGCAAACCAAGCATTGAAAGGTGTACGGATGTAAAGAACCTTGATGAATCTAAATGAGAATATGCTACATGCATTTGGAAATATACCATAACACAAACATGTAATATTCGTTTTCTTTGATAAAATGCAAACAGAAACGGTCATGAAACAACGTCCATGGTCATAAATAAATAAATAAATATAGTTAGCTGTGATTATACATATATATATATATGCGGGAGGTTTATTTGTTTGTTTGTTTTTTTGTGCGCGGCCACTAGAAGTGCAAACGAGTTTAAACAAAATAAAAACAACAGACGAGGCTTTGCGTTTTAGATGAAAGTCAGTGGTGAGGGTTGATGTTGTCGCCAGTTAACGATCCAGCTTGGCTGGGTGTAACATTCGGCTCACGTATGACGGTCCATGTGCGGGCGGCTAACTAAGCGTTATATCCCCCAGCACGTACGCAAACAGTGTTTGAATTTTATCCAGCGCGCAACGTTCGTCGTTCTGTTGCTGGTGGCAGTTGCTGGAGGTGGTTGCAGACAAGCGTTACTTGATTCAACAGGTGAAAACCATCGGTGACCTCTTGGGACCGTTTTGCAAGACGGTAGCGCGGTAATGCATAAGTGATGACACCCTCTGAAATACTCCAAAATGTATGTGCTTTGGCAACTGATGCTTGCACGTTGCACGCCCAAACGAATATTCTTAATAAACGCCTCTGTGTGTGTGTGTGTGTGTGTCTGTGTTTCATGTTCTTCTTATTATCATCTCCCTATCCGCCTTGGGCTTTTCTCATTTAATATACTAATACTACGCGTCGGTTCTACTCCCGTATAATTAGGAACCTTGACTGATGAAGAGGCACACTTTTCTAGAGAACACCTTACTACTTTAAAAGAATAGTATTTTATTATGATTCTAAATCCATTTAGGCTCAGTAATAAAATTAGGAATCCACGTACCTACAATGTCAATGTCACACAAGATAATTCGATATTGTGTATACATTTTACATATTGAATATTAGTTTTCTGCGATAACAAGATTACTTTTATGAAATATATCTCTAATAGGTTTTAGAGTGTGGTACCCCATCTACTTGTATGCGCATGTATGTATGTATGTATGTACCTACACCGAGTTGATATTTTTGTGTCGTCTAGTTGATTCTGAGTGAAATACATTAAATCAGACTAAATCTGAAAGCATCCTTAATTAAGCGCGATTCCATTGTTTCTTAATGATTTTACTGCAGCCGATCCAACCAAACAGTACAAAATCACACACTGTTGGAATGGATACCTTATATATATTTCACGTACGTTAACAGCTGTTCTCATTTCAAATCATAATCATCTGGTTTTTGATTTTTATAAAAAATATTGTAGTTATTTTTTAGAATCTTAAAAATATTAACTTCATGTTGTTGAAAATATTTCGGCAAAGAAAACAAAACCATTTTATAATATGAGAAAAAATAATTTGTTCAAAGTAAAATTATTAAATAATATTTGCGATATTTTTGCTGCTTAATTGTTCATATGATTTTATTTTCAAAGTTAACTTTTTTTTGAAGTTTAAAAAATTCTTGTTTTTTAAGAGTTTTCGCCTAACGACACCAAATATCTTTAACGCTATTTAAAATATATGGATGTACCCAAACATGTTACGTGTGTGTGTGTGTGTTTATAAAGCCAATAACTATGTATTGGATGTTTAAAACATGAATCTATGTTGGGGTGTATGTGTGTGTGTAGCGTAATGTGCTGTCGTCCATCTTTAGTCCGGCGCTCGCACACGCAATATCCGTGATACTGCTGTGGCGTATTGTATACTTCGGTGGTTTCTATTTTCTTTTCTCTTCGCACTCCATTTATCTCAGTTTTCTCATCCCCTATCAGAAACTAAACCCGACAGTCGCACTAGAGAATGGCCTGGACGCGACAAGACACAAGATTGGGTGTGTGTGTGTGTGCGTGCGTGTGTTACGCAATCTCTTACAACACTGTCTGGATTCTTTACAATTGGTGTTATTCTGTTCACTTGGTTCCCAAAGTTATAGGAGATTCGATTAAAAATAAAAATAAAATTTTATATATATATATATATATATATATATATATATATATATATATATAATTTTTTTTTCTAATTGAATCTCCTATAACTTTGGGAACCAAGTGAACATATTGCTAAATGATAAAAGATTTAAAGTTGATGATATCATGTGACTGAAATATTTAGAGAACAATAGATATCATATAAAAACATAGGGAGAGAAATAATTTTGAATATTCTAATGAAATAATTATGTTATATTTTATGATAATGGGAATACAAAAAAAAAATGTTCAGCGTTTTTATTATGCATGCTGTAGATACTACATAAATAATATTACGTTCATAATATAATATTAATAATAATAAAATGGTGTATTATACGTTCAGGATTGAAAGCAACGGCTCTTTTTTTGAGAGAGATTTATCGTTAGAGTTGTGCAGGAAATTAAAATTTGTGGAAACTTTTATGGGTATCATTAAAACGGCATTGGGCGAGCACGTCTTCTTTGTGAAATAGCGTCGCGCAAATAACCCCGGCGACACAGATTTTATTGTCTTATTCTGAATTCGAAGCACGCGGGTCGGCAGCGTACTCGTCGCCACAATGCAAACAACAAGTGGTCGTCAATATTTATGGCCGTGGTTTTATCTTTCGACGGTGGCAGCACCGGTTTAATTATGTGCAAGAAACAATCGTTCTTCTCCCTTACGAATAAGTGTTCTGCTCCTTCTCCTCCTCCTCCGCCGCCGCCGCTGTTACTGCGGCCTTGTGTGATTCGTAAGCACACGCGAGTTGCTCGACTGTAATAAATCACGCTCCATCAAGAAATAGTTTTTGGATCGCAGCAACAGGCAACTATATCGTTATGAGCGCCGAGGAGCCCCGAGCGGCCACCAGTCTGCACCCATGCAACTGGTGGTTGTACCGCCAGTACTGCTGCTGCTGATACGCGCTCTCTCTCTCTCTCTCTCTCTGCATTTCATACAGAAACATCACTTATGCACGCGCGTAATTGGCAAGTGCCCAAAGGTTACTATATCCATTTTTATCATCGTCGTTTCTAAAAATATTTATAAATAATAGAAAATTCCATTCCTAAATTTATTTCTCCTAACGTTACTGTACATACATTGTACACAATTCAGAACAGACTTGTAAATTCAAACATGAATACAATGAATGTATTTAGGTTTATTCCGATGATCTTAGAAACGGTACTTGTTGGTAGTACATGTATGTGCACTAAATAATGGATTTCAATTTGAATGATTATCAAATTTCCAAGCTAGGGTGCGATACTTTTATTTGGTGACGCCCGTGTTAGTTGGAGCACCGTGGCTTTGAACCACTGAACTCCTGCTGCTGTTGGTGCTGGTGGTAGTGGTGGTGGTGTCACCGTCACGGCCCCCTGCCTCCTGACATCCCTTCGAACACATGCCGCGTGGTTATTTGCAAGGACCTGACAGCTGTCGTGTTACACACTGTTTGAAATGCCACCATTTCCTGCAACCGCCACGCCACGCCACCTAGCAGATCTCCCGCTACACCTAACCGATCAATACCTGCCACAGAAACGCGTGTGCTCCACCACATCCAAGTTTACGTCTCGCTCCAACACTATTCCATTTCTCGAAAACTAGCAGCCCCTCTGTCGCATACACACAGTCTCTAATAACATGTAATTACAGCATTGTTTGTGTCATAGCACCCGAAACAAAGCCACGATAATGTCTATAGTTTACATACATAAACATATGCACTACAACACTGGGTTGTCGATATCCTTGAATTAACCTTAGACGCATACATGGCATTTGATCAATTCAATATGCTACAAGTGATCATCCCTAACGAATTCTAGTAAAACCAAACCCAGAACGATATCTGAAATTTCGCAATGGATGTTTCATCAAAGCCTATGATGATCGAAGGGGATTTGCTTTTAATTTTCGAGGCGTACATTTGTAATAGGTACAAGGAGGACCATCGTAGCCTTAGTCTTCGATAAAGGAAGCGGTAATATTTTCGCATCCTCGCTCTAAGTTTATCGTACCTTTTCATAGCTGAACTGAATTTCTTTTGCTTCGCTTGACTGCGATTGCTGATGCTTCCATTCTCCCGCTCGCCGTATAACACAGACTTACTCTCGAAAACTGACGAGACTTGACAACCGTTACCAAGGGAGACCACTTAATGAGAACGAGCCCGGCTTCTTTTCTTCACCGAGCCCTTCAGCCGGCAACGCGTCTTCATCCTCTACCACTAATTTATTTTCATTTTTCCCTCAAACTGCCACTGAGCATCGCTTCTTGAATGACACATTGAACAGAAACATTACAATTACCTATAGATGCTTGGTTGGTAGAACAAGAAAAAAAAAGAAATGGAAGGCTGATGATATAGATATATATGGAGAAGGGGCCGTTTGTCAGTCAAAAGTACAAACAAATCGTTAAAATAAAAAATCAATATCGCTTGTGATAAAGGACTTCTATAAAAGGGAAATATTCCACCAAATAAATCCGAATGAAATTGACTTCAAATATTTACCCACACAGCAATATTCATACCATTTGTAAATTTACAAAAGACCATTTTTTAAGCTTTATTATACATTCTTTTTTAACAATGCGTCCTTATTTTATTTCGCGTATGTTTGCACTTATTCAATGTCTAGCGTTATGAAGCACATCACCGACAAAAGGTTCTGCCGATAATAATTGGGGATTTACTTCAACAACGCACTACCAATATATATATATATATATATGTAGCTGCTTATAAATAAAGAAATTATTTACAACTTCTCAACGATTTCGTATTATAAGTCGTCATTAGCGAACAGCGTCGATTCATTTTTAAGTGAGGCTTGGAAACAAATACAATTTTAATGATTCCAAGAAATTTTATTTATAAAGACGATGAAATATGCAGTTACCATCGGAAACATATAAAATGATAACGTTTGTGTAAATGTATACGTGCTTTATTATTTTGTCTCCAGCGGTTTTAATAGAAAAGCAGTTGATACGTATGTAGGTAACGCATCGAGCGCAATTAAGATCAAAAGAAGGAGCAAGGCCGTATGGTTGGCTGGATAGTTGAATGGCTGGGTGGTTCGCGGTGTGCCGATAGGAAATTGCTTACGTTAAGATTACTTTATAAAGTATCCATCGCGCGCCGCCATCAAAGGAGGACGAAGATATTCGCGACGGAGTTTTACGTATGTCTCTGTGTTTGCGTAATCTAATGATCGCGCCGGGGAGCGATTCCACTATATGCCCTATCGTTCGGCTCGTCTGAAGCGCGCTAGGACGCCAGAGACTTCTTTGAATTGCGACAAGATTTCAATCAAATTTCGTACTTCTATTTCGAAGCACTTCGCGCATTACCTTTATTCTTTTTACACGCTTTTAAATGTAGCTTCTTATTTATATTCCGATATCTTATATTATACATACTATACCCTGATGAACTCGAACGCAAAAGTTGTTGCTGCGGTTAAACTTAATCAGAAATAGACGCATTTATTTATGATACGAGAAACGATCTTTTTTTGAGTTTAAAAATGATATAAATCACATGGAATTCATTCCGACAGTTGATATTTTGAAGTAGCAAACAACATATGTATGTCTTGTCGCTGCCTTGATTCATTGCACAATAACATCCTGTCGCGTCGACGAAGACACATTCCAAAAGGGGATATTTATTTCACACATTATCGGGGAATATCGAACTCGCCACACTACCGTATGTAGGTGAAGTGGACACCCATTAAATGTTGAATGGGTGAACACGTTACCAGGCAACCAACATCGCGACGCACAGTACCGTAAACGTTGGACACATAAATGTAGCATAGCATTTTGTTCCGTTTCATTTGCAAAACATACATATAAAAGGAACGGGCGAGAGAGTAAAGGAAAATGTAGTAAGAGAGCAAAAATCGAAAAATACGAATCATATTCTGCAAACTGAAATATATTTCCATGAATATGTGCTTTGAGTGTGTATGCATTTTACAAAATATGCATTTCAATCGCTAGATTATTGTGAAACAAATGTCGCCCAAGATTTAATTGTATCATATTCAAATCAGCATCTTTGTGTGTGTGTGTGTGTGTGTGTGTGTGTGTGTGTAGGGATCGAGCATTTGAAATTCCGAGAAAAAAACCTTACGCATTTTTCGGTAGTGAGGGATTGGAGTTGGATCCCAAGGGAAATCGGCTGGCATCCACATACGAAGTCAGTGGCAGTGCAAACGGACGGACATGACATCTTTTCTGGGGGCGGCGTTATTCAGATCAGAGTGAGTGAAAAGAGATGCGCTCGGCGAGCTGACACGCAGTGTTAACCCCATGAGGTCCACTACGTCAAGCTACTAGTTCCTTCACTCCACTGGCCTTTCGGTTCGTTCCTCCTGACTTGTTTGATCATGTTTGTTTGTTCAGGATAAATCTTCCGGTTGGGTCCCCTGCGGAGATCACCCACGGCATGCAGCCGTCTATATACTGCATCGCACTTTCAAAAAACGACATTGCTAAAATCCCTAGAATAGGCTTTCAAATCTTTAATTACAAACTTTAATCATCTCACTCAGTTTTCTGCTTACTACTTGAATATTAGAATATTAATACTAAAATGTATGCAAATGCCGTACAAACAGTTACGTATTCCATTTTAAAGCGGGTTAATCAGTTTAAAACGAAATGAAGGTACCTATCAAATTGAAATTGTATTTACTGAAAAATTAAAAGTAATACGCAATTTTGATAATTTGGTGCTTTTGCATTTGTGTAAATACATGTATTGATTGCATACCCGTGAATTGTAAACGTAAAGATTTCAATTGAACATTATGAAACCGTGTGTATGAATAAATTCTTTGTATTGAAATAAAAAAAGAACTTAGAAGCGAAATCAATTAGTGTTGCTTGTGTTGGCTTAATAAGGCGTTAAACTGAAGAGTACTGGAGAATAAATTTGTATCATAATAATTGTGTTGAATCAAATCCCGCATAAGATAGGGGATAGTAGTAGTATATGTGTGCAATTGAATAAGTGCGAGTGACGCGAGAAAGCGAACCAGTGTATGTATGTATGTATATTATATAGAAGTGTATTCAGACGCATCGCAGAGTGTCTATTTGCTGAATATACCCCGAGAGCGAATTCCCTGGTCGCACGCCTGAGCACGTTCCACATTACAGCCGTGTGCCCACAACAATATTCGAGCACGTTGCCAATGTATATGTCGCATAGCGCACTCCACCTCACCCCTTGCCGCTCCGTGGGCATCTCGTTGTCGACGCGGTGCGAATAAATCTTACTGTAATTAACACAATTAAGAAATATGACAAAACTATGCACCTCGGCCGCCGGATTATTGTTTGTTATACGTATGCTTGGTGCGTGTTGTTCCTGCTGCTGCTACAATTGTCTAGAAAAACGACGCAAATATTACAGCTTTATTTTGATAAATATCGCACACGTTTTACGTAATGCCCATGTATTTTGTCTTACTTTGTAATTTCATTGCTCGGCGGCAGATGAAAATAAACCGCAACTTGGTTAATAGCAGACTTATATATATGCTCAACATTTTTCATCTACAGCATGAGGAGGAGGAGGGAAAGAGAGGAGAAGGATGGGTGGTAGTGTAAACTGTAAAGCATTGTAATTTAAAATTTTTAGGCTTCAACTTGAAATGGATGCGAGGCGATTTGTCTCTAAATGAGATATGTTAGTGAATAAGATTTGTAGACAAATCGAATGGCCATTAGTTTTAGTGTAGGTTTCAGCGTATCTTAAGCGGCCACTCGATCCGGAATCTCGGGCAAATATTGAGGTTCATTTGATCACAATTTGTTGCAGCATACATACAGACATATGTTACGTATGTTATATACGTGTATCCTTGCCATAGTTCATGCTGCCGCAACGCCGCGCCGTCGCCGTAGTCGCCTCCGACCGAGATGGATGGGCATTACACGACTCATTTCCTCGGCTCTACGGCGTCGTGCTTTTGCCGTAATTCCGCCATAACCCCGCACCGTATTAAATACATTCTTGATGAAATTTCTTCCCATTGTTCGTTAGTGGTCGCGAGTTTCACCGCATCCGCAGCCGCAGCCGGAGCAGATCTTGTGATGGATGATTTAGGAAAGAATTACAAAGTTTACAGTGCGCCGGAGTAGTTTCATCGGGGGAAATCTCGTGGCAATCCCGCGAGATGCCAGATCGGTCACGTTCGGCACTCGAAAACTTACATTAACACACAGTAGTACCACGACCGCGCTTCTTCATATGTATTTTTGCCAGTATGTGTGTGTGTGCAGGTTTTGAAGCCAAGTTTCAACAAACTTTTAGCCCTGACATCGTCGAACCAACACTGCGATTGTTCGTTCGTGCGTGCGTGCACGCGTCACAAGGCGATTGCAGCCTCGGGAACCCTTGACCCCACATTGATCCTCTTCCGATCCACACCTCTCACTCACTCACTCGGTACATTCGCGACTGCAATACAAACTTAAACAATATCTCCTCTTCACCACACAGCGCTTTCCAAAGTTTTGGTAGTCTTTTCCAATGTAGTATATATATATATATTTATTTCATTCTCCACTGCGATAGGAACGATTCAGAAGCACCAACGAACCAGATTCTGATTTTGATAAATCGTCATCTAGATTTATTCTTCTGTGGGTGTTTTTAAATTCATCTGATGGCTGCTATTATCTTTCATCATAAAATCTCATTTATTTCTTTAGTATCCATTTGTGGCTTGTAACGATCATCGTTGAATGCATCAGAGACGACTCATTTTCCCTTATCGATTCGCCAGCAATATTATTGGCGGTCAAAAGTGTATCGGGTTGAGTTGGGTTGGGTTGGGTTGAAGTGCCCGCCAGCGAATGCCAGTGATTCTGTTGAATTCATACATAGCGTGTATTGGCCGTTTTGTACAAAGTGTTTAGTTTAATTGAACTAGAGTATATATGCCAGGGAACAAAGTCTGTGGCTTTGATGACGTCACGTAGCGAGCAATCGCCAACGGACGTGCGGTCGCTCGGACACGCTGGAGCCTAACGGGCACCCCCTCGCCAGGGGTATCGGTCGTGCTGTGGTCGGGTAACACGTTCCACTTTAATATCCACGAGTCGCCATACTATTTATCTCACTTACGCCACCTCACGCACCGCCATAAAACAATATAAACGCATTCGTGTTTATTTACCTGATGTTTATTCGTTACAAAATAATTTCCATTCAAGAAAGATTTACTAAAGTACCTATCTACTTCAATTATATAATAGAATATGATTGAAAGATTTATGAGGGCGAGGTGTCTTTGGAAATTGAAATGAGGCAAACTGATGTGGATGTAAAATACGAGTATGTTCTGCCACCCCATTTGATGAGAAATTGAAAATCAGATTTGATCCGAAAAGTGTGAGTGCTGTGTTAATAAGTTTCGTATGAGGAGGTAATTGAAATGAATTTCATTTTGATATAGTGTGTCATGAATCCGTTCAATATTCGTGTGTCAATAGACATGGAATGAAACCCGCGGTCTGAATCTCTCATGTAAGATAGAATATAATGGTAGATGGATCTGCTCTTCAGTCGTGTCGGTACCTAGTCGTATGTTGGAAATGATCTTGAAATGAAACCAATTACTTTTCTAATGCACCCGCACCGCAGCCACGAATCGAGAAACCGAACATATCGTCGTATAACGAATGTTGTTTTTCAATCGACCGTTCATACACAAATGGTAGTGGGTTGGTTTTTCGTATTTATAACCGAAATGGCCACTTCTTAGGTTTTAGCTCTGGTTCGGTCTCTCAGTTGAACGTTGATAGCATTATTAAGGTCGTTATTTTTCATGTCCGCGAGTGCGGAATGGCTGGTGGCGGCGGGCAGACCAAGTCTGCAGCGGCTGGTCGGGGGAGATAAGCCAATCCCGACGGCAGCAGGCACAAGGACTCGATCTTACTCCCTTCCAGCCCCCCTCCCACAGCACGTGGCCACACGGTTCCTGCGGGACTGAAATATGAATTACGCACTTTACCAACAACGGCCTCCTCTTGTGTGTACCCATTATATCATGAAAACATTAGCTCAATCATCGCATTATACTTATAACCCTATTTATTACGTTCCTCCACATAAAAACCGATTTCATACATCATCGAGGTGGCACTTGCGCTACTCTTGCTAATATAGTTGCCAAGGAACACATTTCACACTACTACTACCACACACTAAACTTTTTTTACACTGTATCTATAAGTACCTACATGTGTATATTTATTAAAAAAGTATTATTTCCTCTTACGGCACTATAATATGTAAATGTAGCACATCTACTACTACTACTTTGACATGCAATAAAATTAATTTGGTCATTCATTAAGTTTGTAAATGTTCAGCATTAATTATGGTTAGATATATATATACGCGTATGTATGTCTGTATGTAAGTACAGCTTGTTACCGGCACACATCCACATTTGTGGTATATGGTATATATGTATGTGTGTGTGTGTGGTATTTACAATGGACAATGAAACGAATACAATGTGTTGTAGTATATGAGTGTGATGTCGATGTCGTTGTGCGCGGCTCTTATTTCGTACAGGTTTCATCTTCTTTTGATGTCTGGTAGCCATGGTGACAATCCGGGACTGTGTGCCACAGAAGGTAGCAATGTGTGTGTGTGTGTGTGTGTACACCGACGATCGGCTACAACAAGAACGACACCAGTGCTTTCCGCGTGATTGCTTTCGCACGGCACTCTATGATGAAATCTCCGTTCAAGCGCGGGACCTTCACTCTTCTGCCTGCCTTCTCGTTTCCGCTCTCCTCCATCTAACAGTTCGCCTTCGTTTATCCCCCCCCCACCACACCCCACCTATCCCCCACCCTGGATCTGAAGGGGAGCAGAGCACCTACCCACCACCACTTATCGATTTTATCGCGCGCACTCCCACCCCCACCCATCCCCCTCGTGTCTCTAAATAACATGCACGATAAACCAGCACAGAGCACACCGACTGCCAATACCGGTTCATATATTTCAGTGTTTTATATGTTTTCACAGTTTTCAAAGGCAATTTAGAACTTGTCCGAAAAACACGCTTCATGTAATATGACACATTTCAAAATCGGCAACTCCCCGATGAATTCCTTCGATTTACTGCGCTGCTGCCTTGCTGCTCGCTCACTCACTCACTCACTCGCTGCACGCGCAAAATAAATATAGAAAACAAAACACCAGGCAGGAAAGAGAGCGAAACGCCAACAAAACAGTTGTTTAACTCGGGAACATTACCAGACAGACTGGAAAAAATAAAATACCTCACCTTGCGATGCCTGTAACTTTTCGGAATTTACCTGGAAACACACACACACGCAAGCACGCACGCACGCACGCAACACAAACAATGGGAAAACGGAGATTTATTTTCAAGTCGCAAATTAAGTTGTGCTGCCACGATGTCGTCGCTGAAATAAACCTGTCGCCTCGCAGTGTTTTCGATTCGTTCTCGTTTGGAATTTCAGTGGACACTACTACCGACAAGAAATCTGACCAATACGGATTGGGGATTGCTTGTAATACATAGTAAATTGATGGCATTAAATCAATTACACTTACAGGAAAAAAAAAACAATTAATCAGTTACTCTGCACCAATCGCCAAAACCAGTAAAGTATATTAGCTCCGAAACTCTGCCACAATTATTATTTTACTTTTGATATACGCTTAACAAAAAAAGAAGATGACATTATCCAGTTGGTATTTAACAATCTTTCTCCACCGTATATTCGTACAAAATGTTATTAGCTCAAAAAGAATTCTGCATCACAAATCGAATGGATGTGTTTACAAAGATTTAAAAGCAACGTTTCTAAATTCCATAAAAATCTTGAGAAACCCTCTAGATTTGTAACGTAGGTATACTATACATGGTACTTATGTACGCGCGTTTATAAATACTCGGTTTTCCATTGGTGTTTTAGAAATGATATTAAAACAAAGTTAATATTGGTTTAGTGGAAAAAAGCCGTTTCTAACAGAAGCCACAAACGTAACCTGAATTCAAATTTCAACCTTGAAACGTTCGTTAACAACATACAGTGAAAATACGTTTCGCGTTAAATGGTAATGAATATGATAATTAGTACTTCATATGGCACCTGGTTTGGTTCCCGCACTTGCTGCGTTGGTGGCGCAGTAACAGCAGCCATGTTTATGTTTTCCACGTGGCCAACTTGGAATTGCACTTTACAACTAGTGATCGCAGTGGCGCGCTACTTCTGAAACTATTTCGCTAGTTTAATACTAACTGCCGGATTCACTCGCGCGTTTTAACTCGTATTCGTATATCTACCGTTTTCTTTCATATCAGCCACGCTACTTTTAGTGGAACCATAAAAAAATAACGCCACTTTGTTGTTTTTATATTTTGTGGTTTGCTTTTCTTATTATGTTTTATTGGCTAGTAAAATTTAATTACCCAAAGCTAGATGGGACCCGTGTTTTAATATCGTTCAAGTATCTTTTATCAAAATTACCAAAAGCGCCACTGGTTTCATTTCAAAATTTAATATTAATTTACAAGATTGTCTGCAATTGTTTAGCTTCCTAATACTAATTTTACTGCATCAGGATATTTAAATGTGATGCTCTATTTTCCCCTTGCTGTTATGAATAGGTAAAACCAGTAGCAGATTTATGAATTGTGAACGTGTGTGTAGACGTTTTGAATATTCAAATCAGTATATTTTATTAATCCGACTGGTGAACACCTGGTGATTTATTTTTTCGTTGAGGTTCAGTGACCTCTTCCTACAGTTAAAGTTTTAAATGCCTTTGGCTAACAATACTCTCGTATGCGACCATACCCCATGTATGTATCATAGCACGCGTACGTCGCTCGGTCGGTCGGAAGGGTGGCTGATGCCTGATGCCTACTACTACAAGCTGCAGCCGTAGAATTTCTCGGTTAGGTAACAAAGGGTGCATGAGAGGGTGAAGCTATGCGCTGCGGCCGGCGTCGTCATCGCACTCGTCGGTTCTGGTTTATGGTTACAATATGTTCTCGGAACGGCAGTAAATGAGAGTAAGCCGTGCACGAATGTTCAGCTTGCAAACTATATTATTATATACGTACGTACGGCAAACTATATAGAACTTAGACTAAAACTATTGACTGCAAAACTTTTCACTAAGAGTACTTCTTACATTTACCAAAGGTATCTACAGACATCTGCGTCATATCTCTACAATGGAAACCAAGTACAAAATCGTGGAATGTATTATGCATTGCAATTAAATTAGGTCTCACTAAAAATAATGTTTGAATCATCTAACAACCAGCATAAAAATTGTTTAGTATTATAATAAAAATAATAAAACTCAATATCAGTGTGCAATAAAATTAGAAAATATAATGTAACGATACAGCAATAAAGCCGGCTAGTACAGTATTACGATAAATTGGCCACAAAATCGAGCGAAAATACTTTCGGAAACTCCATTATCCTCACCCTTAAAATAAACTGTCGAAGTTTTAATTTGATAGCGATCGATTTTCGTAATGCTAATAATAATAATAATGATGATAATCGTTGTAATATATGTTGGAGGATATTCAGAGTGCTCATCTTGTGGATTCGAAAACGCGACCAGCCACTAATGGTACACATTTTCATAATTTATCGTTGCTTTAAGTGTCACTAAATTATCCCTTGTTCATTTAAATTTTATATACCGGATAGCATTAAAATGACCCTCGCATAAAAGATACAAATGTCCCCTTATACAAGGGAACACAGATGCATTTTCATCATTTATTCAGAATATTTATTCAATCATTTTATAGCATGTATTTATAGTGGAATTTCGGATATCTAAAGACACAGAATTTTAGTTTAGTTTAAATGTTAATCATATTTGGCAATGTCATTGAATACGCGGACCTAATTCTAATAAATTTATTACGTTTTTATGACAACTGTTAGACCATGTTTAACAAAAACGATCACTAGTGATCTGACGATTGAGTTGATAAAAAATTTACATATTTATATTGTTTCAAGTGTTTGTGTATATTTATATATTTCACACCAAAATATAAACATGAGTACATACATGCCAAGCACGTATTTGACATATTAAGAAAAACACAAACACACACACACATATATATGTATATAAAATACATTTATAGCGACGTACATGTAAAGTTATGAAACATTTAAATTACATTGTTCATGATACGTACTACATAGAACGTGGTACGTGTTATACCGGCGCAATATGAATAGTTAGGTGAAGCGGTTTTCATTATGTATTTGCATCGCATATTATGTGAAAAGCTTCAAACGAGCATTTTTAAAACGAAATATGATTGTTTGCCGTTCTACGATTTAAATTGCTATTTGTATTTTATTTTGAACATTTTTCAAATGAATTTTTCAAATTTCATTTATGAATTAATGTTTGACGTTTTTCTTTTTTTAACTTACTCATATCACGGTACAAGTAAAATCGCTGAATCTACTAATTATATTATAGCGAAAACATGTTTCAAGCTTCGCAAATGAGCACAGAAACATTGTTGTATGACATGTTTTTATGACAAAGCAAGTAATAAATCTTTCTCACACTTGTGTGCGTTTCGTCTGCAACAGGCAGTATAGCATTGAATGCTTGTAAAGAACAGGAAACATATACGTATAACAGATAAAGCAGACATAAAAGTAGAGTTAGTATGTTGAAACATACGACCCTAAACACACACACACACACACACACACACATATGTATACAAAAAGTATATTTAGAAAAAATTTTTTTGGTTATTATTATTTTTGCGTAATGTGATAGATTTGTAACAAAAAATTTCATCTGAATAAAAATGTTATGAATATATCTGGAGTGCGGAATATGTTCTGGTTGAGGGGTTTTTATTTTAAATACAGAAAAAGAATACATCTATATATGTATATTAGATGTAACAAATCATGTATAAAAACTGTCAATGTGTAATAGAGATAGTATGTATAAAGAAGAAAAAGGGTTCATCAAACGCCTATCTGTATCAGTGCATAGGCGATTGCACCCGCCAGGCGAAAAGTGTGTTTCGGTGGCGTGTGCGCCGGATCGATGTACTATATACCGAACGAACATCGACGTCGCCACCGACAAACTAATGGATATAAGAGGTGCGTGCTCGTCCCTGGAATTTGATTGGCGGAGTGCGAGTGCGTGAGGCTGCGTTCTCTGAAGCCTCCCCCTTTTGTTCGTTCGTTCGTTATGTGAGTGTGTGCCTTTAGCAGAGGGTTCGTTCAGCAGAACTGCACGAGCGTCCGTAGGGTGCGTACGGCCACCAAACTCGCTCACTCCTTCGCTTCGTCGCTCACAATATTCGTACGGGGTCGCACGTTTGTAATTGCAATCGTGCCCCACTGTCGCGCGTACTTCACCGCCTCATTCTCTGTAGCACGCGTTATCTTTGTCTGTAGCGTGCAACACATACACGATATAGTGTGTGTGTGTGTGTATGTGGTGTTTCGGGTTGTTGTTCGTCGTCGCCGTCGTCTAGCTCGTGCGCCCGTTTAAATCAACAGTGTTCTCGTGTTTCGATCGCCTGTACAAATCTTCCCATATGGTTCAAGTACTTGAGACGGACAAGTCGGCTCATTTGGAGTTGCCGGCACTTGTAAGTACTCGCTATGTACCATCCTGAGTATTAGTGCTCACCCATTGCACTATACAGATATATATATATATATATATATATATATATATATATATATATATATATATATATATATATATATATATATATATATATATATATATATATATATATTTATATATATATGTACTCATGCGCCTTTAATTACCACAAATGGACCTAATTTAATATTTTACGACATGAGATTTAAAGTTGAACTTTGTTACAGATTTTCAATATATTTTTTTCCAATTTATATTTTAATCTTATCTACATAATTTTCGCTAACAAACATATGAACATTAGATATGCTTGTTATTAGTTAGATGTATTATGGTGGAGGCGCCACATTCTAAGGATTTTCATATTTATATATATATATATATATATATATATATATATATATATATATATATATATATATATATATATATATATATATATATATATATATATATATATATATATATATATATATATATATATATATATATATATATATATATATATATATATTGCTTGGCAATATTGAGTATGTCATTAATTAAACTAATCTGCAGTCAAGAACGCTTGTATAGAATCTAGATAAGCAGAGTACAACGATTGACTGACTACATAACTCTATTGTTCTCCTAATATAACAGATTTCTCCTATCTCTGTCTCTCTCTCTCTTTCGCCGTTATACTGGAGCATGGCCTGTTGATGATGGTCGATTCGAATAACAGCTCTGTCATGATGTTAAATCAGCGAACCTTGTTTATGAAACGCGTAAACCGATTGATGTCCTATCGTCCGTTCACTTACCCCATTCGTTGTTTAATTATTAATAACATGGCTTTTCACCCCTACCATTGCAGCACTGCCTTTTGCTACAAGCGTTCGTACGAGGTTATCTGACCAATGTCCAGACGGCCTGTAGCCATGGAGATAGCTCGACAATGACAACACACTAATAACACACACACTAACCCAACGACACAATACTCTATTTAATATCTTCACAAAACCAGCGTCATTTTTACTATTTTTATTTAACACTATTTCTAATGGTGTTCCATATTTTATCACTTATCACTTATAAATTAATGTAAACATTATTATTTTATGTAAGTGTTCAAAATGCAGAAAATAAAAAACTACAAATGTAGAAAAATTATTGAATAAATCTCGATCCATTTTACCTTTTATATATATAAGAAATATATTGCATAGTATAGTTGAAAAGTAATAAAAGAAATGTACACAGTTAATTTGTGTGTGTTTATTATTTTCTGAATCCTAAAACAACATCTCACTAATAAATTTTATATAAATTCAACATTAAACAAAAGGGTTCGGAATTACGGTGGCTACATTTATAAATGTATGCTTTGTTCTCCATAGGAAATGTATTCGAGTTGTGTTGCCCGTGCCCATTCAAAAATAATTATTTTAGCAAAAATTTAATATAAAATTTTGATAAAAGGAAATACTTCGAAGCAGACAAAAAATCGTATTTATATATCGCGAATATAATTTTAATTAAACTTGTGCGAGCATATGTAGATTTGCGTATGTTGGTTCTTTCATAGAAGCCCCAAGGCTTCGAAATAATTAATTATTTTTCGCCCCTGTAATACGTGCATTAATTTATTTTCCACGTTGTTGCATACTATTTTTTCTGTTTGTATGTTACAGATGAACCGCCCCATCCAAGTCAAACCAGCGGACAGTGAAAACCGCGGAGGTAAGACCTTTTTCCATCATTTTTTACGCTAAATACATAAATGAGTGTTTAACCATCTAAAGGACTTTTTGCTTTTCATATCAACAGACAAACGTTCACAAGCACGTCAACCATCATTTATATGATTTGCTTTTTAAAATTTCCGGTCTTCTAAATATCAGCCCCTCTTTTACGATAATAAACAACATTTTTTTATCTCCCTCTCATCTTAAACTCATTCGTCTAGACGTGTGACGTGTTTTAACCTGGATCGTATAGTGATGTATTGAGGAATACTTTGGTTGTTGATATATTTCTAGTTAGAATAATTTTTTTTTTCGTAATTTATTTATTTTTTTGAAACTTAGATATAAGGTATATAAATAAGTTTATTGTAAAAAAAATATACGAGTATATTAGCGAAAATATAAATTGGCTTTTTAGGAAACAATTCAGTTGTAGTGAAACATCTTCTTTTTTGTTACTTGTCTTATAAATGAGTAGTTTTAGTTTGAGTTTGAAAAGGTTGAGTTAAATGTAGTTAGGTTTGCTTAGCTTTATGGTGTATTGCAATATATTCGAGTTAAAAGTGGTTGCGTGCGCGTTAACCACAGTCAAATGGAATATAGGTCTATTCGATTACGTTTAGTTCAGTTAGATTTCATTTATTAGGTACACATTTTAATATGAAACGACAGCAACTAGGTTTGCGTTGCTTTATAAAATATAATGTGGTTTGATAGTGTTTTCAACAAATATCTACTAGCAGCAAGCAAATTTAAGATAATTTAAAAAAAAAGAACCTTTTTGTTATGTAACTAATATGATGGCAACATATATAAATAAAAATATAGAATATACATGTTTTTTAATTAATAGCGACTGAAAATAAATATGAAATATCTCTTCAGAAATGAGATCAAAGTGAAATATAGTATTCCAGTTTTGCTGAAAATCGATGCCAATCTCCCTATATTACGTTCACGTGTATGAACACGAGCGAAAACGATTTTCAATATGTCGACTAGGACTACAACGGCCGCGATATTATTATGTGTCAAGAACACGTGTAATTTTCTATTAAACAGTTTGTAATTTTCACAAACGGAATAAGGATTGAGGGGGGGGGGGGGTTTAGTAAAAAAGAATGTTATATAATACAGTGACTGACTGGCGGTACTGGCGCACGTTTCGGCGCGGCACCCGCGTCCGCATCCGTACCGTACCAGTAGGTTTATCTGGTGTGGTAGCGTATTACGGTGCACACGGATTGCTGCCGCTGCGGCCTCGACAAAGACCGAAAGGGAGAGATACGCTGTCACTTCCACACGCCCGAATGCAAGTCCTTAATTAATGGCGCTGGGCGTTCGGTATATAGAAAGGGTACCCTGAGGGGAGGCCATAGCGCTCTCTCGCTCGGTCACGTGGCCCAAAGTAGGTGAACGCAAGCGAGATGCAACTAGTTCATTTCGTTTGATATGTGTCGCAAGGGTGAGCACGTCTATTTCGGACGCGAGCGCGCGCGCGCGCACATTTTCACCCTGATTTTACATCAGTGCCATTCGTTAATATTAGCTAACCAGATCAAAGATAAATCAGTATTTTATGCAGTAATTCTAGGTATTGAAATCGATTTTGAAATTCAATGTTATACTAGTATAACATTGTTAAAAGTCCATCGGCGATCAAATGGATGTACTTATACACAATTAATTTGATCGATGCAAATAGTAAATGTTTTATTTGATTCATAATAAATTAATAGACATTATTTTCACATCGCACTCTAATAGAATTCATAATACTATTTTAAATATATAAATAAAGTCTATACAGTGTACGTCAAAAATAAACTTAATCCCTGGGCATGATAATTAAAAATTAAAGTTATACTAATTTGCACTTTGTTAATCAGATGTTTAATTATTATCCTTGATGTATTTGAATTATAATCAAGTTAGATTTTTTTTTATTGGCCCAGTGACTAAATGAAATTTATATCTGTAAATTGATTATTAAATAAAATGCTATGCTAATGTAATCATACTTGGAGAGGCATCAGCTTTAAAATTAATCAAAATCCGTCATAATTAATGAATTTCGTTTACGTTTTGCACGAATTTAAATGGTGAAATAATTCAAGATGTTCTTCGTATCGACAAGCAGCTCAGTGCGGTTCGCGCGAGTCACTCTCGAGCCCAGTAAGCAGCACCGTATTTAATATCGTCGAAACGAGCGAATAAACGGCGCGAAATCGATCTAAAAAGGGTTTGTTACAAAATTTTAATGAATGTTACAAGGGCGGAGTTTACAAGCATAACGCGCGGCACGGAGCGCCGCAGCGGCTTCTCGCATAACGAAGCAATTAGACACCACAATGACCTCATCATGGAAATTGCGATTCGAGAGGAGTGCGTCCCCCCACCTCCATCCACTCTCACCATCGGTGGTTTTTATTTGATAAACGCCTCGTTCGCCTCACGATATTGAACTCGCCACGTTTTATACTCGCGAACGAAACAAGATAAAATGTTTATAGAGCCCAACGATCGCGCACTTGAACGACTATACTCTAGCACCTCCTTTTGTCAATTTATAGCGCGCTTCCATTTTTATTTATCCTGTTTCTCTCCCCCCTTTTTATGTTATAAATGATTGTTATCTATGTTAAGTGCGAAATAAACAAGTATTGGATATAAAAATACCGTTAAACTCGATTTGAAATAAAGCAAATAAAATGCAAACAAATATTTGATTATTAGGTTTATTTTAGTTATTTAATTCAGATTTTTTTCCATCATCAATTTATATTTATAACTACGTTAAATAAAACAAAAAATTCCGCACGATATTAAAATATGTATATTTCAAATATTCAAAAAAAAAAAAAAAACTCCCATGTACATTTTTGTAGTTTATGCATCTTTTTGGTCTGCATATCTTTACTGTAAGACTAAGAATGAAAATATTGATTGTCGAAATGAAAGCGACAAAAATAGGGTGTAAATAACGTGGGCGGATGCACTTCGATTGCTGCCGGTCGTAACGGTGACATAACGAATAACGTAACGCGATACATCGGTACAGTAACAAAGGTTTAGTGCACGTGTGCTACGTACGGTGCACCTGGGGAGCGGAAACGCGACCGACGATAGCATCGTTACTTCTAATATTTCACCGTGTCTGACCGGTTTTACTACTGCCGGCTTTATATTCACATTTGTCATTGCGGTTACGTACATACGTACGTACGTATGTATGTGTATGTAATACGTGTATGCTGAAACCATTACACAACGATGTATTTCACAGTTGTAAAATATTTTTAACGAAATTAAGAAACGGTATACACTTCACCGAGCACGAAACATATTTTTTCGAATCGTTCATATATTACATTTTGACTGGAAAACATATCTTTTTTGTTATTACAATGGCCGACAAGTGTTATTTATTGTGCTTGAAAATTTATGGCATTTTATTTTTATTTTTTTGTGGAGAGTTTATCGTTGTTGAAAAAAAGTTGCTGGTCGCGGCTTTACGAATTGATATTTTTGTACACTGTTAATTTTATTGTTACGAATTCAATTGATTGGTCGTTCAATTTTTAGTAATTTTACTAAAGATTCTTCATGCTTATCGTGAGATTCCATTTAGTCTTGAAAGTAGAAACTGTTCTGAAAGATAAATATATCATGGTTAAGTTTGGAAGGTATTCTTTTGTAAGTCGGTATTATAGAAACGAAGTAACCAAAATCAGATATGCACGACTCACAGAAGAGATACAAAGTTCATTTGTTAGGGGAGTTGTCTAAACTACATATAATACTGCGGGAATTGAATCGAGTTTCACCGTTATCCACAGATTGGTGCATTTATTTTAAAACCAAAGCACCGGTTCAGCATTTGAACTTTCATTGTTTCGCTTTCTCCTTAACTTTATATACGTATATACGTATATATACGTATATTCCACCTTCTGTGATTGATGACTGATACACCAACAGTAGCAGCACCAGCAGCAAAAACCAACAGGCTAACTACTTTACAAATGAAAATACAGTAAAGTTGTGAAACAATAACAACAACCGTAAGATATTCCTTTTTTCGTTCAGCTACACAAAGCTTTGCCGCTCGTAAAAAACAATAATGGTTCATTTGAACATTGACACCTTCCTCCTTCGGTCGTAGCCGCACAAAAGACTCTCATTAAGCTAATTTTCTCTCGTTTCCAGACTGTCTAATTAACTAATTACTATTTTACATCTCCGGAGATGTCATCGCGTTGCCTGGAATCGATTTCTTGCTTCTTTGCGGTGCGCTGTCTACTTTTTTCTTACACAAACTTTTTTAATTATGACACGTCCATCGTTACTCACTTTATTTATCAGCAGTAGTATAGTATTCCGTAGACTATGATTTCTATTGTATTATAGTACTATAAATACACTCAATACTAATATAGCACTAACTAACCATTTTAGTGTATCAATGACTCGTACATACACACATACTAAACAAATGCTTACAATTCATGTATATTTATGCATTCATGCTTTTCAATTATATTTAGTATTTAATGGTTGAACATATAACTTTAATTGATTTGTACTTGTATCAAAATATGAACTGTGAAAATGAAATATAAATTGAATACTTAAATGCTGCAGTAAAATGGTTACATGTTATAACATATATATATTTATATAGATTACAAATAGATGATGCGTTAGTTTTTAAGAGTGGTATATAATATGTAAAAATCTAAATATTGTGTGAATATTAATAATGTTTTCAGCGCAAAGAGAATAATTGGGATTCGAGGATTGGTCCAGTTCCTATTTCTGTTTTATATTGCAGAGTGCATGATGATGATGATGATGATGATGGTCACGATGGAGGAAGGAAGCAGCAGTGGCGTCTTCTGGAAGTAGGAGCGCCCTGACCGCTCGCTGAAGGTAACTTCGACTTCCAGGAGATAGCTAGCTTCCTCCCGAGTTCTCGGCCCGGAACCCATATGGTCAAGTAAGACCACTTCCTGTCCTTGTTGTGGCCGATGTGACAGTGTCGTTCGTAACTCTTAGACTGTTGTGCGTGGTGTAGTGCGTTGTTCCTGTTGCCATCAGCTAGCCATGATACTCAGCTCGTTCGTTCGATGTATGTTACATAATATACATACATACATACATACATACATACATGCATCATAGCATATCATACACTAACAAAATTATCGGAATTAGAATCTTTAAACATACGTATTTTACGACAACAAAAATTTCATTACATACACCATACGCCATATTATATGAAATGGTACTGACTTGAATCGCAAATTAAATTCGTTTTTGGCGTTAAAATACACATTTAATTGTAATATTTATTAAAACTAGTCGTGAAACAATTGATTGGTAAGATTGCCGCTACCCTACTCGTATGTTTCATGTTTGACTTGAGAATTTGTGACTCCAGTCACAAATAGACACAATTCTAACGTATATCATGTGAATAAAATCATCGAACGTAATCACTGGCAATTGTTCCACTACATCCACTTGATCTCTTATCACTAAAATGCGCTGTCCTCAACCGCTATTATTCCATTCCAGCGCAGCTCGACACGTACTGCATCCTTGTTGTTGTACTCTCACCAATATTTGACAATTTTTAAACGTACATTTTATTAATTATTATTATTCTTAGTTTACAATTTTATTTCTTATTCGTGCACAGTAGAGTACACACATTTATAATTATTGTGTCTGTTATGGTGTTACCAATGTTAGTTTTTTCTCCTTTTTAAATGCTCGTATTTTGTTAAGTGTCGTGTAGCTGAAGCGCCAAGCGCAATTTTCCAATCGTCTCTGTATTCCCTTTCAAAACTTGTTCCATTTTTTCTTACCTACTTATTTTAGCTCTCAACAGTTACTCCACATGTCATATATCAGCTTTTGTTGTATTAAAAAATTTTAAATTTCCAAGTGTACATCTTTATTTGTTGTATACAAAGTCAAATCATATTTTAATAAAAATCTCTTATAAAAAGATATTCCTAATTCAATGACGAGGATAGTCTAGTGAGCAGAAATAGGTTGGTAATTATCCTGTGATTCAGATCCAATACACAATAAATATCCTTTATGGCAACGGCGATTTATTGATTGGAATTCAGGACACGAGTCGCCCATGGTTGATAAATGTGAAGGGAATAGTCTGATAACTGTATCTAGAAACCCTTTACATGTTGACCAAGCCGTGCCAGGTCGTGGACGCTAGTTGCATGGCCCAATGTTGTTTCGCGAGCAAGCTGAATATTCGGTAAGGCAAGCTGATATTCCTTCCAATATAATAGTCTCTATTCTCTCCTTCACACTTCCAACACACACACACACCCCCCTTTCACTTTGCTCCATCATCCTCCCGCGCTCCAATGCTAGCCCAATCTCCATTTGAACTTCGTCCTTTCTCATTAATTCCGCCCTGGATTTACAGAGCGACTTGATCCAATTACTCCCCCACCCGCCCGTTTCTCAGTATTCGGGGATCTCTCCCATGTTATTAATTCCTTTTTGTACTCTAAACCAAAAACCTTTTGATGGCTATCTGTCTCTCTGTGATCCAAACGTCACATCGATCGAATATAATACGTACATACATCTCGCGTTGTTTTATCGTTTACGTTTGTATATCTATATTCAATATGTAGTATACGTTTACGTAACGTGGCGAAGACGGCGGCATGATGACGTTTTGTTGTACGTTGTTTTTGTTTGGATTTGAAAAATATTAATAATAATAGAATGATCATTCTCGTGGGCACCCCTGTCTCTGAAGCATATTTATATATATCTAGCCGCAGTCGCTGTTGTTGTGTTTTGTTATGGATACGATGTGTTAGACGACAAAACGGAGAGCCATCGTTTTCAACTAATCCGTTCTTCTGTTTGTGTGTTGGTTGGTTGGTGTTCGCGTTGGCGCAGACCGAAAGCTGTTCGTGGGCATGCTCAGCAAGCAACAAACAGAAGAAGATGTCAGACAGCTGTTCGCGCCATTTGGTACAATAGAAGAGTGCACCATCCTACGCGGCCCTGACGGAACTAGCAAAGGTAAAACATACACTATACATTAACTATACTTTTATTCCTTTCCACATCAATTTAACATGTAACAAATAAAGGTCGTCCAGTACAATAAATAGCTGCCAGTCCAAACAGTTTTTTTATACCTTTTCAAAGCAACATTATAAAATTGAATTTAAAATTGTCTAAAGTACGCAGATAAACGTATCAAACTCCTCAAATAATAACAATAATAAATAACAAATAATAACAAGCTAGCATGATTAAACTATAAAATTATTTTATTACTACTAGTAAAAAAGTTCGTGTTACCAGAAATTCACCTTCTGTAATGAAACTCATAAAGAATAAAATTTATTTTATAAAACATAAAAATCGTATTAACTTACTGTATAAAGTGTGTTCTGCGTGATATTTATATAAAAGTCTGATAAGGAACATCGATCATCTTTTGTAGCTGCTACAAAAACTATTTTCTAGAATATACGATTCTATAAAATAAAAGTTTGAGAATTTTACAATTTGAAATTTATTGTAGAAATGATTAAAACAATTAATTTGACAGTAATAAAAACTATGAGATAAGAACATCGGTAAATAATTTCAATTATTTGAAGCTATCCTATCGTCTTTACGCATTTCAATATTTAAAGTTTTATTCAGTAATATAGCACATAAGTTTTTCTGATTATTCGTCTTTGTTCAACACTCCCGCCGAGTTTGATTCCACTTCTTTCTTTATTTGTGTAATTCCTCGTCATTCTATTCTAGTGCTGTGGGCTTTGGTAGTAGGTGAGCGTCTGTTTGTGTCGTCGGTCTGGTTCCTTTGCTTGCTCGCTCGCTCGCTCACTCGCGCCTTTATGAAAAGTAATTATTTCTCGCTTTGAAGACGTAATGGGATTTTGATTCGCAGCGCTAAACGAAACTAATCGAATTCATTTCTGTTTCCTTACTGAACACAAACAGGCGTCTTTCTAATCACCTTTGCATCTAAAAAAAAACGCCTGCAACTCGTATTAACTCACCTGCTTTATTATTAACCACCGTTGAATTATTGAAAACGGCGTAATTTTTATGAACATAAGTATCAACATATAATAAAACGAATTAAGCTGAATTTGCTTATGATTGAGTTTGCAGTTGATGGAAATGCTATTGACGGAATACGTATCTCTTGAGACGTTCTGAAATTGAACAGTTCCCACAGGAACATGAACCGTTTGACCGTCAGTCAATTATTTAACGTTTTCTTCGTTTGTCCGCCTCTGTATGTACGTTGTATATACGCTAGAAAGGGAAATGAGATTCTTAAACTCTGAGCACCAGTAACTCCTTTGAAATCTGATGTTTGTTTGTGTTGTTGGAATAGTAGTATTAGTAAAGACCCAACCGGTCGAACGTGCAAGCGAGCGAGCGAACGAAGAGCGTCAAAAAACTTTTCCGATTTTAAAGCAATTTTATTTTCTCTGTGGTAATTCTTCTATTGAAAGATACGCCGAGGCACTTGAGGCAAATGGAAAAAGATGAAGAAATATAACTGCACACTTACACGAACGCACAGATACACATTCATTCACAAAGAAACACAAAACATAATCTGCTTTTGACTTGGTTGCGACTCGGTTGTGGAGGTGCAGGACCTCGAAGACGGAGGCGTAAATCCGTCAGCACCGTTGCTACGGAGCGTATCCTCCACCGATTGAATAACTTCAGCAACTTTTTGCCGCTACTGTCAAAAACGACATATTCTATTGTATATTGACACCCCATGTTCGCTGTTCCATATACGTTCGCCAAATATCTCTATCATCACTGTTTCATATTACTTTGCCAGTATCTTATAGTATATCAGAATTTTCTTATTTCACAACTTTTTTTTACAAAATAATTTACTATTATTCATTTTCATAGAATTTTATTATAATAATCAGAGCAAAAAGAGAGCAAAAAAAAAATTGATGCAGCATGTCGACCTATATACTCTAAAGGGTAACTGCGCAATAATATCAAAAATCTCTAGTGCAATAAATACCATCCGATAATAAAAGTCGCCATTACAGCTCATTAATAGGTGTATCTATAAATCCTGTTTGCTAATAATTGTTAAATAGCCTAAATAAACATTAAATGTAGAGTTTTAAAAACAAACACTGTTCAATTCGATTTCACACTAATGCGTTTCCGAATGTTATGATTGTATACATGTGATGTTATATTGCGAATGGTGTTGTTGTTTTGTTTAAATAATTCGGGTTTTTGGGATTAACATCAGCAAATGTAGTGAACTAATTAACGTAACACGAATATTTATATTCAATTATATGTGTGTGTGTGTGTGTGTGTGTGTGCTTGCTATTAACACAAATTCGTATGTATTTTATCACAAGTGATCTATGTATATGTATGTATGTCGTATGCTCGAACATACAAATTACACACCGACGAGTAGGTAAGCTTTTAATATACACAACACAACTACGTGTTCTCTGATCGCTGTAATTTGATACTGACCACGATATCGGCCGTGACTAATATTAAAAGCGCACTGCTAATACCAGATTTAAGTAAATTATCTACTATTACTACTATTAAATTTTATTTTATTAATATTGCTTTTTACAAATTTAAGTAGTTTTTCATACACTTGTAACAAGTCGAAAATATTTTTAGGATGACATTAGCATTTTTATAGATTTGAGTGTATAATAATAATGATAAATAAAAATCAAAAAAATATATTTGTGTATGATAAATTACAATCAAATGTATCCCTATTTGACTTTTAATTAAACATATTGGTTGCCTATCATGAAGAGTCCTTCACTAAAACTATATAGCAAAGTGAATATAACGATTATTTGAATGGTTCTAATGTTTAGTATGATATGAAATTGGTAAAATGTAATAGTTGTGCAAGTGGCTTTAGTATAAATGAAAAAGACTGTTCCATGCCCATTTCATTGGCATGGCAGTCATTACGAAACATCATTATCCACTGAGCTGTTCTTCTTAGTCCTCGAGCCCAGCTAGCAGGCAGTGTATATATCAGTGATTACATTCCTCTTAACGAGTCGTCACAAGCATGATTTTAAATGCTCTCTGTGCACAGGGAATCTGCTAGCATTTATTTTACTTTATATTATGATCCCTTTAAATGTTTGCTAAATACCTTTCCTGCATAGAGAGTGTAGCTTTTACGTAAGCCTAATTTTCTTCAAATTGCCTCCAATGCTCCGAAGCCGGGGATTAACTTTATTTCGTGTCATTTATATACGTTTTCCTATGGATTTGATTAACATTCCAACTTGCATTCCTCCTGGAGAACACTCCAATTTAATAATTAAAACGATTTTTGTTTCGTTTTGGGTGACTGGCTAGGTACGAGTACATTCTGATGATACAACCGATGTCAACTTTCACAGCAGGTACTACTGCGAAATATTCAACAAATATATGTATTTAATTACATTCTCTGTCGTTGTCTTTGTTTGAATTTTGTCAGTTTCTTTATTTGTCTACTTTTGCTCTGCTGGCATATTTCATTGTTTAATTAAATTTCAAGTAGTTACAACGTGTTACAAGTTTGTGTGTTTGTTAACATCGTAATGAAATACAATACTTTTCAACATATTTAGCTTTATATTCAACCTGCTTTAATTTTACATTTCTCATCATCATCATTTAAGCAATAGCGTTTATCGAATTAAATAAAATTATCCACTCTTCAAGTGACTACTTGGCATTGGATCAAAAGTCCTAAATGGAAATTGTTGTCAGCAAATTTGTCATATAAATTAGACGAAACTATTTCGTATTTCAATTATAAATCGCGTTTGTATGAAAATTGATGCATATATTAGTTCAATAATTACGTGTTCACATATTTTATTTAATTAAATGTAAACCCGGGCTTTCATCCGTGGCTACAAACCAGAAAATAATTTATTTATATTAATATTACTTGGCTTCATGCACATTTTATATCATATTAACAAAATGAAATATATTTTACAAGGATTTTGTTTTATTAATTGGTAAATTTGTTATCATATTTACAATTTTGTTTGGAGTAATAATATATTCAATGAAACCATATTTTGTACAATGACGGACAAATTGATGAATTGCCTTTATATCGTTTGATTTCGTGTTTTTTTTTCACGAATGTATGTTTGTGTGTATGTGAATGAGATAATTAGGATTTCAACTCAAACTTAGAATCTCAAAGTGGTCGTCGATGGGTTTGACGTAAACTCCGCTCATAACTTGCCACGTCACCGAGCTTCAACACCGAAACTGTGATGTGTGTGTGTGTGTGTGTGTGTGTGTAGAACCCGCAATTGGAATTGGAAATTACAGGTCTCGGTCTAGAGCGGATGTCGGTTACCACGGATATTAGATATTTACCACTACTGTGCCAGCTAGCACACTCTACAGATAGATAGTTCCAAACACCACCACTGTACGAAGCTAAATTACAACTGTATTTTTGTCCCCGAGTCCCAAGCTCACTGTATACATATATGTATGTATCTCGTGCCTTTGGGCATTGCGTATGTTTTGTAAAGCACACGAGTTTTTTATTTTATTTTTTACATCACAGGATTTGAGATAAACTTTGTTGGTAATTGCACAACATGAGCTGTCCGTTTCTTTTAGTATCATTCTATATACTGATTTGTGTTTGTAAATGAGATCAGCCATAAACACATTCGCTGATAATGCGTTGTTTTACGTTGCTTTGTGAGAATAAAAGAGTGTGGATGAAAAGCTTGATGGGATTGAATGAAGTTACTGAAGTGTGCTGGAATACACTTGAATTGAAAAAGTTTATCAGAATGACACTCCCCGTTTTATTGAGAATTTTTATTTTTATGTCTAATTGAAATTCACAACTTTATTTCATTTTTAAAAAGGCTATTTTAATTACGCAAATCATAAATTACAGTTAAACACGCATTACACAAATCAAATTATTATTATATGATTTTGTATGATAAAATTGCCAAGATTAAAAGTAATTTATGTTGTGTAAGCATATATTTAAATTGAGAAACGCTGTGAGAGTATTGTGTTCTCCATTTTCATTTTAACCATGAAACAGAAAATTGCTTCATCAAAACTAAAATGAACTATTTCAAATATGAAATTTTCCATTTATTTTCAAATAGTATGAGTGTTTTGTTTATCACAAAAAGTAACAAGCAAATTGAAAATATGTCAGTTTTTATCCCTAAAACTTTGAGCAAATTTTAATTAAAATCTGCCTGTATATTTAGTTTAAACAGATTTTTAGATAGGAGAATCAATTTTGATGACCCGTCATTATATATTTTATCAAAATGTATAAAATTATCGGCTAAATAATTCGATACAATTTATGGATTAATACATAAATATATAGTATCACAGTATGATTTGCAAATACTTAATAAGTACAACTGTTTCATATGTTGCTACAAAAAAAAAGTTTATTGGTTTAATTATACTCTGTACATAAATGTTAGTAATAAGAGAAAATGAATGTAGTAGCTTATTTGATTAATTAACTATACCAAATTGGTTTTTATTTTATTATTTGCTTCAACACTTTAAATTCCTTTGTTCTATGAGAAAAATATTTTCCACCATCTACATAGAAACGAAATTCAACAACAAATGCCATGCAACTTGCATAAACTTTTAATTTGTAATTAATTAACTAATTAACGTGTTCGTTAGGTACGTATTTGGTTTTCCGTGTGTATGTATATACTTGTGCATACACGAAAGAATTACGAATTTAATTTTACGGTTAAAACCAACGAATAATACGAAGTACGAACAATACTTTATCGTTATATAATACTTTTACGAGTACAATTTTAATTTATTTTAAAAATGTTGCAGCCAATTATAACTGACAAAAGTTCCTAGCGTAAAATTCATATTTCATTAAAACTTGACACTGTGCATTATATATATATAGACATATAGACATACATGAATAGATGTTCTTTATTTATAAATTCTGTTGTTGATATAAGTTTCTTAAAAAAATCAAAATTGGCCATTTTATTTAATGTATTAAAGGTTTATTTTAAAAAAATATATAACGTAAATGTATTTATACAAAATATGTCGTCCCACTAGTAAAATATGTTTCCCGGAAAATCTAAATTTTCTTGAAGTCAAATACTATTACCTGTTTCCGTGCCGTAAAATTTCCTGTCTTGCTTTGACGCAATAACTTAATAATATTATTAGAGTCAGATGGGATGTATGTACGTTTATTTTTGTAAATATTATTTATTTTTAACAGGTTATTTATAATATTGTAAACTTTGCAAAACATACCTATACGATATTATGAATTTTTCTTTGTAATCCTTTAAAGTCAATCAATTTATTGACAAAATGTCATCACTTAATTCCGCGTGCTTTATGAGCAGTCATATATCTTCATAACGAATTGTATGTAACTTGATAAATAACAATTTTAATAGCTATCAATTTAATCCTCGGTATACTGAGCAAGATAAATATGAACATGTCATTTAATCAATCTGAAAAACAAAAGAAAATTAATTTGCTAATAGATTTGAAAAATTGTCAAGAGTTGTCAGATAATATTTGTTATGAACATACATACATACGAGTACACATTGATTTTTATAACAGTGCTCAATTACTCATCAATTCAAGAAATAAAAGATTTTTTTTTTAAATTATATTTTCAACACAATTTATGTTATTACTTTTACTAATCCGCTTTGAAATAGAATATAACAAAAAAATATGCTTTAGGATTATAAACCCTATTTTAAATCGAAATTTCTAACGTAACGAAATTATTACTCGACATTTTTTTTTATGAATTAAATAATACACAAATCTGCTTAACGGCAAAAAATAAATTTCAAAATGTAGTTGAATTATTATTCCCATGTTGGCTTCAAAAGTATTTTACATTAAAACATCCGTTTATAAACATGTAACCTTCATGTATGTTCAATTTTACTTATTAGTTTTATACAAACCAAACAAGCATATATTCATTTACTCTATGGAAATAAATTTTTGCAAATTTATAAACAATAAAAATTTGATTTAATAATAATTTTCTAGCACAAGTGTTTAATTATAATTCATAATTAACCAGTAGCCACTACATTCTAACATAAATTATATTGAACTACAATAATATCTAATGATAATTACATTATTTTAATCAAATGTTTTTTTTTTTTCAGGTTGTGCTTTCGTGAAATTCAGTTCGCATCAAGAAGCTCAAGCGGCCATTAATAGCTTGCACGGGAGCCAAACTATGCCGGTAAGTTTTCTTCAATATGTGTTTGAAGAGCTAAATAGATTTATTCTAAGTAAATCAGTATTTCTGTAAAGAAGTGTTAATATTGACCTAGTTAAAATAAGTATATAGATTTTAGTGATTTTCTTTACGGGGTTGAGCTTCTTTTTATCTCTTGAAAAAGAAATGTGGCAAAATTTGATTATTTATGATCAAACCTTAGAGCACACATAACTAATTATATATAAATCATACTTTTTGGGGTTTGGGGTGCGTAGTAGAAGAAAGAGGGGGCATAGCAGAGCCGTGTGCAAATTTTTCGCTGCGAAATGTTCCGATAGCAAGCCAAAGGAGGATTAAATAGGGTACGACGCGGTTGTAGTGGTGTGTATATGTATATGCAGTGTTATTAATGTTTCGGTTCGTAGCGTTATTAAAATAACACCTGGCAGTGTATTTGTTGGTGGCTGTGCGTGAGGTTGGTTGCTATCTTACGAGACCGGCACGCTCAAGTGCTCCTAATGACTGAGTACACAGGATCTGCATATAGTCTAGTTGGATGCCTTCGGCGGGCATTCGTTCGACTGTGTAAAATACAACGAGAGCTGTACCTAATTTGCAATCCGTTGCCTGTAGGCTCTGTGATGCCTGCCGCTATTTACATGAAATAACAAAACCGAAAAGCCCCGGACTTTTGAAGGCCGCAGGTGTTTAGAAACGCGCATTTTTATTCTTCCTCTATTCGCCTATTTGTCTAAACATCCAATGGGAAAAACAACAGAAATAGTTGAGCAGTAATACAAATTTGTTAGATTCCTTGGATGTGATATTTATGTGGAAATCGTATGCGGCCTTAAATAAATATTCAATCCATACGATTCTTTTCTGTTAGTATAAAATAGTAAAATAATACATTAAACAAATATTCTACAATAATATAACCGCCATAGGAAACAATTCAGAAACCTGGAATTTGCTAGACTCGTCCAGTTTAAATAAATGTTTTGATGGAACGAAGATATAAAAAAATAAATAGATAAACAGAAAATGAATACAGTGCACTGTAACATACAAGAACTTATTATTTAAAATTAGGTTTTCTTCTTCCTGACGATAAAAAAATGTAGATGTATATTTCAAGCTTCACTTTTCTGATATTAATCAAACTTGATACTTTCAAAATTCATATGTTTACTTTTGTATTTCGTTTTGAATATTTCTTTCGTGTACATAATAAAATAAAATATCTTTTGATTTTGTTTCTGTGTTTATGTAACTAATCTGAATGAATGTTGTGCCGAAACGAATATGAGAAAATAATGTCAAAATAAAAAGGAAACACACGCACACATAGGTACACACATACATAGAAAGAGGAAAAAGTTTATATAGATTGTCCCTTTGTTGAATAAAGATAATGTAGGTCGCCACACAGGTAAAACATAAAATAGACGTGCTTTTAAAAGCTTTGTCGTTCTAAGTTAAAATCTTTGAAGTGGCAAAGAAGAAACATAAAGCACTGCACTCACTCGCGAAAACCGAATGCGGCGGAGAGAAGAGCGCACGCATTCAAGCTTTAGATCAACTTTTGTTTTTCGTTTAATTCAATAGTTTTATTCTTAACAGACAATCATTTGGGTTGTTAATGAATGCATAAAGCAATTTATTTAAATGATATTGTTTTAGCTTTGTACACATGTAGCCTTTATGATATACTATAGAGTTTAGACTTTAGTACCTACACTTAGTGAATAATTGTGTTACGAGAATAATCGATGTTAATTAAAATGTAAACATGGTATCGGCATGTTTGCCCGGAAAGAATGCACACCTACCGCAAAACGTATTAGTCGGGGAGTGTAATTTCAGTAATAATTACGGCATGATTGTAATGCGGTTTTGGTTTAGCTAGTGCTCAGAGATTGAATGAACGCATCGCAGGAACTCGATTACGCGTAGTCGATTACTTATCTCAACGTACGTATGCTTGATAATTAAGCGACCGTAGCGTACAGCGAGTGCACTTCACACTCGTACACTGAGGCGTGTCGTCGAGGAGACTGGGTTGTCGTCGTTGTATAATAGTGACGTCGCGCATAAACCATTTATAAACTCTCTTACCCAGAGCTTTTAGTCCCAGTTAACAGTTCCTTGTTTCTGCTAACTGACATAATTTTCCTCTTAAATGCATTAAGTGCGGCGAAATGCAGGGCCAAAGGGGCCGGCTCAAGCTAAGGCTCAGGCTCGGGATCGGGCTCGTACGACCAACCAAGCCAGTGATGACATTTCATATTTAATTGACACGCTGTATAACCACAATAGATATACAGTCGCCGTGCACTTCGTCTTATAATTTATTCCGATATTTATTTACATAGCAGACATTTTTAGTCTCATAAAATTACTTTAAAAGAACAATAATAAAAAACTAGAATTATTTAATATATAAAAGTGTATGCTTTTATCCCATGCAAATTGCTAAAAAGGACGAAAACGAACTCTTGTTTTTTGGATGAAATAAACTAAATTTCATGCAACAGTTTATGCTGACATGGCAGTATATTAAATAGAAACATTCTTCATAAGGGGCGCAGTGTCTTATCTACTGTGTGCAGCAAGAATACCGTGGAATAAACATTATCTATAATAAATCTCAACAAAACAAGCAACAGTCTCCGCCGATATGAATGAATTGATGCTGACGGAGGCTGGAGCAATTGGCGACGTTCCGAGGAGAACATTACCTTAAATTATCTTTCCACCGACAAGCTATATGTGCGGAAATATTCCCTTTCTCTGTTTACTACGAGCGAATCACTCTCCGTCTCTGTCTGATTCTGTTGGACTGCTCAGTTCTCTTATTATTATTTCTTCTGCTTTCCACTTTCATTTTAGTTTCGTGTCAGACTCGTTTCCCATATAAATCTCAATCTAGTCGTACCAAGGGGCCGCTGCGCCGGTGTCACGAAAGATATTACCATTTACCAAATTACGTTGTTATAACACACCGTGAAATGTACTACGTGAAACGAACTCACACTTGTTTATGTAACGCTGATTTCGCGCAAGAGAACATCTTCGTATAATACCTACACAGCCAGCAACAAACGCGCGCTCATTAATCTGTTTGTACTGATAACAATAATAGTATTTTAATCCTATGGCACGCGCAACTCCTACACTCTGTCGAAATGTTTCTTGTTCTTCCTTAATAAGAACAAGTCATTTCCGCTTTATGGCGTGTCATTTGTCAATTGTAAACTAGAGATTCGATTCACTTTAATTGAAACATTTATCATTTGTTCTCAACTTTAACTCCCCCATTACGATTGATAGTTTCACATTACAGCATACAATTTTAAACCAACTTCCGCACATGTTTTCTCAACAAAATTTCACTGTCAAGGAGTTATTTTAAAAATTTTATAGCCACATACAAATTTCAATTATTTTATCATCATTGATAATTTATTTTAATCGTTGATGCAATAGACGACTTTATACTTAATTAGGATCAGAATTGCAATCAATAATTAAAATATATAATTATACACGATGTTTCTTTTATGCATCATATTATATAAAATAAATAAATTTGTTATTATTTATTTTTTATAATATGACAATTGATTTTTTAATTATTTCCTATTGAAGATATAAAAGAAGTGTGTTATAGATTTGATTGCAATTAGTTTTAAATATGTATTTAGAGTTGAACAAATAGAAGATAGTTATAAATGTTTGCTAGATGAAATCCGACAAAAGTGACAATCTGACATGACATATTTACTCGTTCCGTTTTACGGAAACAATCAGTGAGATTATTCGGGGCGACAAGAAGCGAGCAGTAGCAGCGCGTTGACATTGTTAAAAGTCGACAGTCGGTGTCGCCCAATGCGACAACCTGATAAAGTAACAGCAATATTTTATATCGTGGCCGAAAGTTTGTTTTATCGCGTTCACATCATGACAAACTGTGGCTTTCTTCATAAATACAGCACAAAGACGTGCCTTCTAGTGTACGTATGTATGTGAATGTAAGAGTTCTCTGCTACCGTACAAAGCTCTACGCTTGCGCCTCCACCAATAAATTTTGCAAATAATCTTCCGCCTGTCAAATTACAAAGAAATGCATTCAGTTCAAGAGTAGGTACTACACTATATCGCAGCTGTACATTGCAATTCTGTTTCTCATATGAATTGCTTAGGCGTAACTTTTATACATTGTCGTCATGTTGACAAAACTTGAATAGAATCATTTTAGTAGTCAATTTATTTTTTGTCTGTATTGAACAAGCAAACTTTTCATCAATTTTGTAAGTTAATAAACCCTAAAACGTTCTATTCACGTCGGTAATTTCCACTACGACACCCCAATTCATTTTTCCCAATCGCCGGCTTTTGAAAGAACACTCTTAAGTAGCGGAAATGATGTCGAAATCAAAATGGATTATACAACACACACGCGCTGAGCAATACACCTAAACAGTGTGTTGTACTACATTTGTCGATTTGGTTTCGAGCACCGTCACAAATACGAATCTGCGAAGCGCATATATGTGTGTGTGCGACCATTGTCCGAACCGCAGTGCTGCTGTTGCTGACGCGTAACATGTCTACGATGTCGTGCGCAATATGTCACTAACTCGAGTTTCACAGACACACACACATATATGAGCAGAGATTCAACACGAGCTTGTTTACCAACATGTTATGTACGTTGCCACACTCGAATATATCGAAGCGTAGCACTTTACCACTACTGCGAATGTGTTATATACTACTATAATTGAAGTTCCAGCAATGGCAAATAGATTCCGCATCGTTTCCGACAAATTTTTAATCGAACTACGCGTTCGTGAGTGGTCGTTCCAAAGATGGTTCAGCTGCTAAAAGCATCGATAAAATTGTCGAAAATAAGTTCTCTGCACATACGTGCACTCTTTTCTATCGACAATTACTTTAGTTTATGTTTTAACTTTACATTCAATTAAATAACAATCTTATTTTACTAAACATGTTTGTACAATTGAAACATTGTTAAAGTTACTTTAGTAAGTTACGGAAATGTACTTAATACCTTAAATTGCTTTTACTGTACTTCAAATCAATTAGAATGGTTATTTATGCGATTTACTTTTATAGTAACATTTCAAAATTTTATTTAATAAACTATTTTGAAATCTGATTTACGTAAAATGTAAGCAGTTACTTTATATGAGTACAAATCTTCTTTTAATATTAGACTAAATTATATATATATATATATATATATATATATATATATATATATATATATATATATATATATATATATATATATATATATATATATATATATATATATATATATATATATATATATATATATATATATATATATATATATATATATATATATATATATATATATATATATATATATATATATATATATATATATATATATATATATATATATATATATATATATATATATATATATATATATATATATATATATATATATATATATATATATATATATATATATATATATATATATATATATATATATATATATATATATATATATATATATATATATATATATATATATATATATATATATATATATATATATATATATATATATATATATATATATATATATATATATATATATATATATATATATATATATATATATATATATATATATATATATATATATATATATATATATATATATATATATATATATATATATATATATATATATATATATATATATATATATATATATATATATATATATATATATATATATATATATATATATATATATATATATATATATATATATATATATATATATATATATATATATATATATATATATATATATATATATATATATATATATATATATATATATATATATATATATATATATATATATATATATATATATATATATATATATATATATATATATATATATATATATATATATATATATATATATATATATATATATATATATATATATATATATATATATATATATATATATATATATATATATATATATATATATATATATATATATATATATATATATATATAAAAAACAATTTCAAATATTTAGATACACAAACGGGTATATATTCAGAAATAGTAATTATAAATTATTTTATGTGTACACAAATTTAGATTAAATCCTCGAGAGTATTAAATGAATGTTATATCAAAGCTGTATAAAAGTACGTCAGAAAATAGATTTATTTTTTTGTTTTTACGGAAACCTAATACAGCCTTTATATATAACTGCAAACAATATCTTATTTATAACCGTGCGCACAGAAATTATTTGTTATTTACAAAGTATCATAACAAAGTATACAAACCTTGGCAAAACAAACAAAACTAGTGTAAACAGACATTTTGAGTTCGTCCTATAATTATATCTATATTAGCCAAGTGTATTAAATCAGTTAATAGCCTCAAATTGTTATTAAAACATTTGCAGTGGCATGCACCGAACTTTCTTATACGCTTTTGGGTTAGCCCATATCATATTTACACTATTTTTCTAATTTATAATATTTTACTAACCTTTGGAACCCCTTTTTACTAAATTATCTCTTAGAATAAATATTAAATGTCAAACTACAAATTAATTAAGTTTTTTGTTTTTCTATTAAACAATTGACAGGCATAGTTGATACGATTTATGTGAAAATAATTATAATAAGAACAAATTTCTATTGCCATTTTCTTATTGCCGGTACCTTTTTTGAAAAAAAGTTTCAAATAAAGGTTGTACAAAATGCTCTATAATTTGTATCCCAAAAAATGTTCTGTAACGATTTGAAATTTTGGATCTAATCCAAATCATCGCATATTTGCAAACATTTTTACGATGGAAGAACACACACACACACACATATATATCTAACTAACCTTCAAGGATATTTTTCTTCTATGATATTGAGTGGACACCATTCTATCGTAAGTTTTAACGCCCGATATTTAAAACGCACTCGAAAATCTAAATACGCGCGCCTCTGAACTTCTCTGAACTTGCTCGACCGAATCAAGAAACAATACTGAAATAAATTTCGTTGGTGTTCAATTAAGTCTTTTTAATGAATTACGTCTATTTTATTCAAAATTCAAATATCATCGTTCCAACAGGTTACTAATTTGTGTTATGTATGAGCACTAATTTGTGTGTAAGGAAGGTTCGAATAGAAATAAAATATTTTTGAAATTAAAACAAGCAGTGCGTGCACCAATGCATCAATTTTAGAAACTATTTTTGTTAATAGAGACACGTACGTAAATATTGATGTACTCAAATAGTTTACCATATTTCTAGGTAACTGCGAAGATGAGACGGGAAAAAGTAAAAACCTTTTTAAGTTCTTGAAGTTCTTGAGAAGGTCAAAACGTATATTTCCGTTAAAATCTCGAGTTCGAAATTTTTCATGATTACAATACTTACTTATACTGCGTATAAGAAAGTAAAAAGCAACTCAAACCTACTCAACTAATTTGATACGTATATTTTTATACAATCTAATTTTTACAAATCTAATAACGTCATTGTATAATTTGCCATTTACGCTTAAATTACAAGATATAATTGCGCTTTTAAAATATTATTAAACACGACAGAAGCAACAAGTTCCGCTAAACTAGTTAATGTAGTTTTAACACATGTTAATTAATAAAATGATTACGTAATTTATGCAACGGCATTTTAAACCACAAAATACCTGGTGGCTAGCAACCTTATCAAATTGCCGAGTTCATTATTGTGATATGAGCGTTGCCCGCTTTTGAAAATTAAATACACGCCCGTAACGTCAGCATGTCATTTCATTTATGTCTATTTGCGCAGTGCCGAATTGACTAAAAGTTTTTCCGGGTATTTCGAGGCTTTATTGCCGGTCAACGGAAACTATTAGAGCATGATGGTAAGCATGGAATATCCATCAGTGTCTTTTATTAATGGACATGTTCCCAACTTTCATTATTCATAAACAGTAGACATAGAATATGTAGCTCGGTCAATTGAAATCACCGGAGCAGTGTGAATTTTTTATTAAATTACACATAAAAATTTACATTAAATCTATAAAATTATCTCATGAAATGAGGTGTATTATTTATACGATACACAATATTGTTCTATGTATATGAAAACAATTGTTTATTTGTTGTTGTTTTTGAAACAATTGAGTGTTTCAAGTTGGTTCCATGGACAAAAAGCACTAGTTTCAAGACAACTACTTACTGTCTATATACACAAATAAGTATACGTCGCAATGTGTACCTGTTTTTCAATTAACTCGGAATTCATTTCAGAAGTTTGCTGCAAAGAGAAATAAATTATATATGTCTCTCAATTTACATGGCTGTTCCTCTCTTTTTCTGTGTGTATTTATTCGCCGAGCGATTCCTCTTCGTCTGTTGAATAATACATTTAAAAAATCTCATTATTTATGTTTTTGCGCTTAAAAAAATAGCGCGCGCGCGTCTGTTTTGTTTAAATTTTAATACTGTATAAACCTGAATTATTTCCGTGCACATCACTTACAGCTTTTCTGTATCACTCTCACAGTGAATTTATAATGTAATTGTTTTACTATAAATTATTTATTTCGGCTCAAATAGAATGTTTTAAAAGTGTTTCAATCGCAAAGTGGGATTTTATTTTCCAAGACATTGCACTCACGATTTTATGGGGTTTCAACTTTTGAATCATACAAATTCGTTCGGAAGCAGATTTTCTATTTTCAGACAGCGTTGCGTTCGTATCAACGAAAACTGATTTCAATTTCTTTCAAAATGTGAAACATTTTTACTTTCTTATACCATGTACTAAGTAAGTATTGTAATCAATATCAAAATTGATTTCGATATTCCTGAATCGACTTTGACTATTGTTGAGAGAGAGAGAGAGAGAGAGAGCTGTACAAGTTATTGCGGATATTTTCTTTTAAGGTATGATAATAAATGTCATTCCATAGGTTTATTTAAAGTTATCAAAAATGTAAGCATACAAATACAAAGACGCGAATACAAAATGATAAAATCACAAAGTATCTTATATTTGTCCCAAGTTGGTGATCCCAGCTTTATAGTGCGGTATCACTGCGGATACCCGAACGCCGTCTTCTTGTTTCGGTCAACTAATGAACTATAATCCCGTAGTAATGAGCAGTAAAACCGGCAGACAGGGAGAGTATCCAATAGCAACCGGGACATAGTAGTGTCGAGGATTTTTTTTTTTTTGTTCTGTTCCATCGAAGGTTTCGGTACCAATTACCCTGTTCGTCCAAAGCGGCGAGCTATCCGATAATTACACAAAACGCGAGCTACCATCAGAGCAGCGACTGACATGTGAAATGTCATTACTGTGACCGAATTCGGACACACATGACCATGGTATGCTCGGTTGTTTATCATGATGCGTACAGCGAACATCGATCATGTAACGTGCGTAAGCTATACGTGGTCCCTATAAATTATTATTGCAATGACGGCTGAAATAATTCTCTTCCTAATGCGGCATGTCATTTGTTGCCGTTGCAGAATCGTGCTGCCGTGCTATGCCGTGACAGCCTACACAATCCGACAGAATACCGCCTCCAACGAAAAGGTTAAAGGAATCGTCTGTATAGCACTGTCAATCTCCACACATCATGTTTGATAGCTGTATACGGAATTTGCTTTAATGATTGCCATCAATTTATAATTGCACTGTAGGCATACGATATGTACATAGTAGGTTACGGAACATGCAATTACTCTAATACTTATACATACATACATACATATGTATGTAATAGTAGAAAATGCCTCCGATCTATGAATTATTTAAGAAATTCAACTGATACTTATAATGGAGCTTATATACTCGTATATGTAGAAAGAATTCACATTATCCAGTAACCTGTAAAATCTGTATCATCTGAATACAATTGGAAATAATAATGCATTTTATTTATTGAAACGACGAAGAATGTTTTGTGACGAATTTCAATAGAAAACACCCAAGTACATACATATATGTATGTATCTACTTTTGGCTGTGTATCGATGATATATTTACGACTGTCATATGCAAGATACATACCCTTCAATATTTATTACATTCACATGAAATTCTCCAGCCATGCATACAATCATATTGCGGGAAATTGAAATACACGTACGCATAGTTGCATCTGAGATTCAGCACAAAAAGATTTCGTCGAGGTATTCTTATTTTCATATAGGTAGTAGGTAGGTATAGATATACCGATATACTTACTCGTATAACTGTATATGAAGGAGGTATCCATTTTTTCATCATCAAATAATAGATACCATCGAAGAAGGATAGAGTTTTCTTCTCCTTTTTCTTGTTTTTTTTTCTTTTTATATAGATATACATCGTTGTAATAATCGTTTTCTGGTTGCGTGTCGGTGTGTGAGTGTAGTCGGATACACATGAAATAACTGACCACCTGTTGATTTCTTCTGAACGCTTTTCACAAATGTTTTTACTTGTTATATGGAATGGAATGAAATGACCGTCTGCCAAAAAGAATAATATGACCGTTTCTCTCTTTTTTTGTGCTATTATAGTTTCGTTTTATTGAGCAATTGATCCATCTATATTGTTTTTATTTTCAAATGTATTTCTATAAATATTTTGCAACGCAATTTAATACTTTTAACGAATTAACAAGACAATCAAATCTAAACACAAGTATCACTTTTTAATTTTCTATAAATGCATGAAATGAAATTCGTTAAGATATAAAAATAAAGATATTGCGTAGCATTAATTAAAAGCCAAGTTTCGTAGCTATTTGAGGATTTTACCTCATACATTGTCGATAGCAAAGCTGGTTGAGTTGACTGGCAAACAGTTACCATCCACATCAGGCCGAAGGCCAAATCAATCTCGCACGCGATTCACTCGTCCATAGCGGACCGCCACAATCCCTTTCTGACAAGCAGCATCCCCTCAACCCCGCACCACCATCGCGCACAACCATCCATCGTGCAACATAGAAATCTATTAGAAATCGTTAAACCCTCGAACCAGGCGTATTCAATTCCTCCGCGTCTCGCTCCGTGGAAGCGAAGCTCAACGTGAATCCTGCGGCATCTCTTCTGTCCATTTTCACCCTACTATATACTCATCCCTATGTGTGTGTGTGTGTGTGTGTGTGTTATACCTACGTTTGAAACACTTTGTGTGTTGTGTTCTTATACACAAAGATAACTTAATTCTTCGGCTGGGAAAATTGAATAAGACTTCCCATTAACTCAACAAGAATAAAATGTCCTTTGGGTGACTGTGAGCCATTAAACATGCATGAGAGTTCGGTCGCGCACGCCACACCACACCGTCGCCGCTAATATGAATTACAGTGATTATAGACCCGGTGCGAAGTTGCAACACGACGCCCGTTAACGTAAATGAATTTTTAACGCACAATTTTCCGCCCTGGTTATACACCCATAGGCAGTCAGCCAGGCAGCGTTTGAAAGCAAACACCCTGCTGTTGACATAATTCTCTTTGTTTTTTCGTTGTCTTTTTATTTTAATTTCACTCACGTTTTTGTTGCAGGGAGCTTCTTCAAGCTTAGTAGTAAAGTTTGCTGATACAGAAAAAGAACGACAACTTCGACGTATGCAGCAGATGGCAGGCAACATGAGTCTCTTAAATCCTTTCGTCTTCAATCAATTTGGGGCTTACGGTGCCTATGCGCAGGTAACCATATCATCAATATCCTCTCATATACAAGCACCCACTCAAACTTTTAAATAATTTTCAAAAGATTTAAGGCGCAAATGCTAATTTAGACTAGTTACAATGTTTGGTGAATATAAACATTTTCTTATAACTTAAGCCAAATTATATTTTAGAAGAAAATATTCTGTCCCATTATTTAAGGATTTGTACAATTCGCTTGTACAAATTCCTTTTTGTTTGGTTCTGTAAATAAGCACTTGTTACATTTCAGCAACAGGCTGCGCTAATGGCTGCAGCAACAGCACAAGGCACCTATATTAGCCCCATGGCTGCCCTGGCCACCCAGATACCGCACGCAACCCTGAACGGCATGGCGAATTCGGTCGTCCCGCCCACATCAGGTAACTATCTTTTAAATTTTGTACGAATTCATAGTTCTCTATCGCTCATAATTGTACACTTTATACACTTATGGATAAAACTCTAAAAATGAGACCGTTGCCAATCCTGCACTTCATATTAGATAAAAACAAGGATACTCATAGTGTATATTGTTTTTAATTTTATTACACAACTATTACATAAATCAAATTAAATTTATATTTAAAATAGCTTTGAGAATCCTTGAATTAAACCCACTGACATGAGCGCCCATGGGACATAGGGCAGTGAGTCCAAACCCATGATAATCTGTACATTATTTTACGTTAGCATAGGTTCTATAAGATGGTATTTATCAGAAATTGTTCCAAAGTGGTTTTTTTAAAATTTGTATTAAATCCTGTGGTCGCCCATGCCCACTGGCCCGTTCCTGCATCACATTACACGTTAATTATTAACTTTATTATAATGATCTTTTGTGAACGTTTGCTTTTTATTATAATTACATGTTCTGTACAATTCACGTAGCATTCATCCCGTTTGCCGCAAAATGCAATATATGGTTGGATGTTTAGTGTTTTGCTATTGACTAAGTAATATAATACTTTTGCGCTTTACGTGTAGCATGTCTGCTGGACCGAGGTCATAAGGGCAAATATAAAGTAATCCTAATTTTACTAATCAGCTCTCCTAATAGGTACTGGTTCAGGGCAACCAGTGAACGGAGCCATCCCTAGTCTGCCTTCTCCCACAATGCCCACCTTTAACATGGCTGCACAGACGCCCAATGGACAACCGGGTGGCACCGAAGCCGTTTACACGAATGGCATCCCGCAAACGTATCCGGGACGTAAGTATTATATACACTTATTATTCAGAGAAAACACTTTATCACGTAAAGATAAAATAATTCTTTGAATATCAATCTAAATTCGAATTTCTTAAATCTGCTTCAAATCGGAACACTACCTGAAAGCGTGCCAAATGAGAACACAACCCTTATTCTCTAGTCTGTCTAGTGCCAGTAGATATCAATGCTAAATTTTTTTTTTTTAATCTAGATGCCCTTCATCTGTCCATTCCAGCCCAAGGGCTTCCTAATGGGGAAGCAGCGCTTCAACATGCGGCGTATCCAGGCATGCAACCGTACCCCGGAGTCGGTGAGTTTTCGTCAACTTATCAATGTTGCATCTGACATACACTCATATTAAACCTATCCAAGCAATTTATAAAATAAAAAGAATAATGATATATCACTTGGAGAGGTTTTATGTGAAAGAGAGAGAAAGAGAGTATACGTAATAATTAAAAGAAACGCTTGTAACATCCAATCAAAGCATGTAATTGTTATAATTTCATACCATTCCATTGTTTCTATTTGTTGATATTTATTTAATGTTTATCTACACTACTTTATAGAGTAGAAATTCAAACACATATTCATTTGTGCTATTTCCCTTGTTGTGTTGTTTGACATGCTATAAAGTTCTTTAGGTGTGTCTGCTTGTAAACGTAAGAATGATAAATATATTTGTGTTTCTTGTGACTGACACGCTTATAATATTTATATTTGTACTGCTAACTTACCATAGCGTATTTAATTTGTTTAAATAAATTTAAAAAAAAAACTAAAATCGTCTAATTAGTTAGTATCATCTGAAGAATCAGTAGTCTATCTATATATAGCTCGTACTTTTATTCTGGTAATATGGCTGTATGTGTGTGTGTATGTGGAACGTAAATATTGCAAGTGTGGTGCGATTTATTGTTGCATGTCACGTATGCATCTCTGTGGTTAAGTTTGGGTGTGATTTTCTTTTCAATTTGTCAGCAGCATATCCCGCGGTTTACGGACAGTTCCCGCAGGCCATACCCCAACCGATGTCGGCCGTTCCCCCCACACAGAGGGAAGGTAAGGACATCCACATATCCACAAAACATCTGTCTTTCATATATGTCTGTTTGTGTTTTCTTCTTCTTCTTTTTCTTCTAAGACACATTACTTCTAGGTTTCACTCTTTGGAAAAACATCAAAATATACCGTTTACGCTTACTTTTTTTAAATTAGATAATGCACATTTACATTTAAAACTGAATTAAAAACAAAGATGTTCTTCCAAAGGTGCCTAGTAATTACGTGTTGAACACGTTTTTATAAAAAATAGAAGCGCAGTAAAGCGGGTGCGTTTTGTAATTGTCGTCGGTCGGGTGGTTCACAGAGCATACACTCGGGGATTGATTGCGCAAACTAACTGTCGACTGACTTCTTTGTGTTTCAATGTTTTCTATATACGTATACTATATCGTATGATGATGCACTGGATGTATTAAGTATTAATGCATTGGCTATTATACGTTATACATATCCGGTGCTGTGGTGGTGTATATCTGTATTTTTCGGTGTTGTGTATCCTGAACCCAATATTTCCTACATTTTGTTAGAAATATTTGCTACTCAAATTTTGAGAATGAGTCATAAATTAAAGTCACTATACAGTTGGATTTAGGAGATTTTTAGAAAGACTTTAGTAAAATAGCTTGCTGTTCCTTCATTAGTCTTTCTTTAGCGATCGGTTGACTGTATGTATGTACGTATAATGTGATGCTAATGTCGATACACAGGCTGTTCAATTTCGGGGCCGGAAGGCTGCAATCTGTTCATCTATCACCTGCCACAAGAGTTTGGAGACGCGGAGCTAATGCAGATGTTCCTGCCATTTGGGAATGTTATCAGTTCCAAAGTTTTCATCGACCGAGCTACCAATCAAAGTAAATGTTTTGGTAAGTGTTTTTGATTTTTGAATTAGAATTAAATTTTCTTTACTTTATTTTAATGACTTGTTTTGAGTGTACCTTTACGATATATGTTTATTATAGTTGTTGTTATTGTTGTTGTTGTTGTTGTATTAGGGTTCGTGTCGTTTGACAACCCGGCAAGTGCTCAAGCTGCCATCCAGGCGATGAACGGCTTCCAGATCGGCATGAAACGCCTCAAAGTGCAGTTGAAACGACCAAAGGACGCAAATAGGCCGTACTAACCCCTGTTAGCGGAGCGCACGACGCCACCGCCGCTGCCGCCACCACCGCCGTACACGCCGTCAGCCGTCGAGCGCCGCCAGCGCGCCGCAGGCGGTCGCTGAGAACCTCGTCGTCGCGAACTTGTCGTAGTTCCGTACTGACTGCTCTAAATTAATATTATACATAGTATAAATACTAGATCCTAGGTGTAGTGGGAAATTTCACACATGAAGAGCAACATACAGAAATGAAAAACCAAAGCAGCTTATAACTAATGATTACTATTTATTACTATTGTATAAGAATATTTATTATTTATTTTGTTTGCATGTATATAATTCGGACACATGGAGGTATATACATGTGAAGGGCAACTCGTATATACATACATACATCCATACATATATTAGGCGTACTAATACTACTATAACTATTATTAATTATTCATACTTAGCAAGTACTATTATTAACTAACTACAAAACAGAAAATAAAACTATATAAGATATTTCTATATTATACAATTATATGAATAAGAAAAGTGCCCCGCAACGAGGGTACAAACAGACTCGCTAAAATAGGACCGTCGAAATTAGACATCGGTCGCCCGTGCGCCGGTTTTCGTGTGCGACTTTCGAAGAATTCCAAATGGGCTGTGATTAAATAACAAATCAGTGTTTGATTGTACAGGCCGTTTTGTCTTCTCGTTCGTGAAATGTTACGTAATTTAAAAACAAAAAAAAAACCCAAAAAAAAAATACCAAAAAAAAATAAAAAATAATTATCATATTTTGATCCTACTCATAATAATGTTATAATTAATTGTAGTAAGTACTGTGTGTTATGGAACTGAAATGCTCACACAACGGCGTACACGGTGTACGAGTCTATAGTATATACTTATAAATACATACATATATTACAGAACCTTAGAGTAGTTTGATGATCGCCATCAGATGAAATAAAACAGAGTCTCTATGTGCCCTGTACGTACGGGGCCGGGCCACACAAGGTATCTTCTTAACATTATTAACGTTTATAATTAATAATATAACAAAACGTGACACGCAAGTGAGTGCATGCGCGATATCGTCCCAGTGTTCGCGCGCTTAGCCATCGGATTGTATAACGCGCAGGTGACTAGACGCGCGCTGTGACGAAGCGTCACTCCACCTACCCCCTCGAAACGTTAAAAAAAAATTACACATTTATATTATATATACATAAATATATATATATATATATATTGAAAATAAAATTATACATATACTTATTATATTAATATATTAAACATATATTTATTAAATGAATTAATATCGATAACGTCACGAAGAATGCTAAAAATCGCTAATAACGATATGATAAAGATATACATATATATACAAAGTACATAGTGTAATATTTCTACTACGGTTTAAGTAATCCAAGTACCAATATACTATTGAACATGTATATTATTAAATGAAAATATACCATAGAATTTAGGTGATACAATATATATATATATATAAAAATAGAAAAAAAAATACGGCTATGAATTGTGGCCAAAGTCGGAACCTACTATGGCAAAATGTTCTTTTCCAAGGTTTTATGAATTTTAATCTTCGCAAGTTTCTACCATAATTGAAGGTTATGTTTTCGTCAAAGAGTTGTTGAAGTTAGTTAAACTTTTTTGCTAAAAACGTATTTTTAAAAAAATACAAGAAAATGCAACTCGGCAGAGTCATTCTAGTCAAATTATCGCGGCCATCGGTCTGCACTTAGCTAATTAAATTAGTATTAATTGATTTACTTCTAAGAGATGAAAATATAATATATTATTACTACGGATGCAAAAAGAAAAAAAAATTGATAATATACATATGTATATATATTATATATATAAAAATACCATTTATACATTATCTTTTTTTGAATTGTTTCCCTTTTGGCTGAGATACAATTGTGCAATATATATAAAAATCACACATACACACAGTTCGACTGATAAACACAATAGACAAGTCTAATTTATTCGTTATTTATATCTATTGATTGATTGATTGATTCATTGACTAATTAATGCTTTGTTGAATGCTTTCAAAAGTTTTTCGCTGATAAAAAGCTTTAAAAAAATAGCACAGCAAACGCAGCAGCAGAATTCTTAAACTATTTAGGTAGTAAAACCCGTTGTTCTCGCTTGTTCAAATAAATACTTGCATTCCAATGCTTGCTTTTCTCATCATACATTCCTCCGGCGCAGGAAAGAAAATCTCAACAAAAAAAAACTCTCTCCTCCATTTTTGAACACTTGAACTATCACTGTCACACAATATTCATTTCATTTTAAACATCATGCCATATTTATATATATATAATAATGAAAATACACGATTTTTAACTGGAGGTGCAATTACACACAAAACAATCTCTAGTCTGACGGTGCCATGCGCTAGCCAGTGTTCAGAGCCATTTATTTAATAATAATAATAATAATAATAATAATGAATTAATTATGTATAATATACCTTATTATTATAATAATAAACTATAAAATATCTAGTCTGTACAATATATCGTAATTTATATATATATAAAACGTATATATAATATATACATACATATTTAAAACTAACAAAAATATGATTAGATGATAACTGATTTGTGGTTCCCCAATCAAGGCATGATCGGATGATAATAATAATATTAATTAATAAATATAAACAATCCTACTTGACTTATATTTAAAAGAAAAAAAAAATGCGCAGTGAAGTGATTCTAGGATACAGGGTATGTTTTTGCAATTATTTGTGTACTTGTTTCTAATCACGTGGAGGGCGCACACACACACACACTAACACATGCATATATATAATATATACCTTTCCCAAACCCAACATCCTGATTCTCAGCCCGATTATTGATATAATTATATTATATAAAACTAAATATACTAACATGTAACTTGCTCCTCCCATTTATTCCGCTGGCCGATCTGGATGCTGGTGACCATAATCATTCATATAAATCATTCATGCAAACACACATATTTAAATAAAAATCATCTGCCCGAATAATTATATCATCAATGCATTTCTAGTGTAATTTATATAATATGCTCTGTACATATTTGGGGTCCATTCAACTCGCACCGTTTTATACAAATGTATATGGTTCTTTCTGTGTCAAAGACAAGAAATGTACCTGTCGATTATTAATGAATTGAACGAGAAATGGGAAAAAAATTTTAAAAAAAAATAAATAAATCTTTTTTATATTTTAGATGCCAGTCATGTTTTAGAAATGGCGCGCTTTGTGAGTGATCTCTTGTTTCGCATAATAAGATTATGACCCGGCCGTCATTTTCATTGCCTGGCCATATTCTATTTTAGCTACGACTTAGTCATTATATACATAGCGAATAGGCAAATTTATTACGTAGAAAAACACACACAAAAATGAATAAAAACATAGAACATATTGGAATAGGCAGTATTGAGATGATTGAGAGGGAATTTAAAATTAGATTAGGTTTTTTTTAGAACGGTGTGAAATGAGATGTAGATAGGAATTTATATACATATATATATATTAGGTTTATAGACTAAAGCGTGGGCCGGCTGGGGCTACGGTACTTGCTCTATTGAAGCCCTTTCATAACATCAAATTGTCTCATTTCTCTTTCAAATATACAAAACTAATTAAAGCTTCAAATTGATTTAAATATATTTTAAATTGAATTTATATATGTATATGATGAGTGCAACATAAATTACGAATAGAGGATGAGACAAAGTGAAAGGACATTTTTGTTCGTTTCCTATATTAGTTTTCGCTTTCGACCGTATCGAATATCACCATCGTTTAGTCTGGGACCAACGAGTTGGTTTACCAGTGCAGGTATACCTACTTCTGATTTGTCGCACAGCATCGTTAGTTCGGCCCCTGTGATCTTATTCATATTAATACTTAATACAAAATAGTATATTTAGAGGGAACCCAAGCCGCGCGCTTGCTTTAACTAACATATTTATAAAACATACTTTTACAATGCCAACTTTTTTTATTGTAATCAAATGATATGTTGATTTTTGTTTGCTAATAAATCTTTGAAACAATAAATGCGGTGGTATTTTGTGATAAAGGTATAAATCAAATGATAAATATTTATTTATTTATATACTATATTGTTTAATGTAATCGATACAAGTGTTTCAATACTAAACTAACTAACTAAATCAAAGATATGCATTTTAAATAATTTAATCTCAAAAATCAAGTTTATACCAAATCAATTTAACTAAATTTTCTTTATTTTGTAATATAGCTTGAATGTATTTATTTTAAATTATTAAAAACAAATTTTATATTAGATTATCAAAATTACACGTGCATCTTACGTGAGTACTTGCAATTTTCTGTTCGAAGAATATGTTATGTATTATTCGCATATTTATACTATTTGATTATTTATTCTTTAAACATTCAAATTATTGTTACAAAATTAAGAACTTTTGTTAAACTTTAGTGCAATGTATCTTGTATCAACAAATTGTTATTATTTATTTGTTATTTATTTATTTATTAGTTTTCATTTACGACAAATATCAATCTACTTCAATTTTCAAGCATACTAACATTACAAAACGAAACACACACATACACAGAATATATGAATAAATTGTAAAAAAAAAATTATAAATGCCTATAGAATTAAATTGCATAGTTAGCAAAGGCTACAAAAATGCTTCGCCATTTATATAAATATACAAATATGCAAGTAACCCCAAATCCGACAACCGTCAAAGCCAGTGTCCTTGGTTTTAATCGAATTATTTTTGATATAAAAACTTATATTTATAGATTCGGTGTGTATAAATACCGAGCCTTTCACTTGAGATTTATTGAAAAAAGAGTAATGAAATAAAAATTTGTGAGTAAATAAATGAAACGTTCGGTCTGAAAGCACCCAGCTCGGCGTGAAGATGTCTTCACAATATTGGCGGCTTTCTTGGATTCGGGGGCGTTCGCAATTTCTATACCATGTACATTTATAGACATGTAGAAAATCATGTACTCATCGTCAGAGAACAACATACATACACACACACATATGCAAACAAATACACACGAAATTTCAGTATTATTATTGTGCATTCTATTGTCATCATACACAAACACAACATAAAACAACGGCCGCACCGGAGGCGGCGCGTCGAGCTTACCAAAAGGCTCCACGGCAGCGCGCCGAATGTTAAAAAAAAAATAACCGCGTATTTTATAACCCTTGCTCGGTCTTGCGCCGATTTTATCAATATATTAAATAATATACAACGTTTCATAACAAAATAAAAGGGAAGGTTCGTCAAGTATGTAAGATAATCCAGGCCCTTAGTCTGCCTACTCTTGCATGTCTGATTTATTACATTTTACACAAAATAAAAATTAAAAAAAATATTATAAAAATGAATTACATAGTAATATGACAATTATTATATTTATTAATATATATTATATGATATATAGTAGATAATTGAATTAACTAATTAATATATCTATAACCTGCTAAACTTGTAATACGATAAAGAAACATATTTATTATAAAGAAGTATATATAGTAACGCGTTTGGTGCCACGCGCCACGCTATATTTTCTAAATTGTGCCGTTTTATTTTTACACATGTGTGTGGATCTTCTTCCGAGATCAGATCAGTTATTATCATATTACAAGTGGATTATTTCTTACTTATATTCACATGTAAACATATAAGCGTTGTGAATTGTCCAAAAAATAATTCAAACATCCATTATGTAGTGATTGAAAAACACTCAAAAACCATGCGACAACCAATTGGGCAACCAATGATTTGAAACGTCCTGCGGCGCGCACCAACTCTTAATTAATTAATCGTACATACGTTTACATACAGACATGTGTGTATGCATGTATGTGCGACGGTCGTGCCAACCTGTACCTACTTTTTTAAGTTTCAATTTAATTCTAAATAATAATAATAACATTTATCGTAAATGTGCTGGTGCGGCCGCAGGACGCACACGTTCTGCCATTTGCCGCAAATGTTGAATGATACATATAAATATATAAATATACACACACAAAAGGACACTTTTTGATTATTATTATTATTAAATCAGTTCAACTACATGTGTGATCCTCAGATGATGAAAATTAATTATTTAGAATGAATCATGTGCACATTATGTTTCTTACATTACACTGTACTTTCTTATATTAAGGCATAAGAACAAGTACTTACATACATACAATACATACATATATTTATTAACTACATTTGTTTAATACCGTTTTACATATTATAATATTATCTAGTTAGCATTTTATTATAATAAGGATATTTTCCCACTAATTTGGTATTATTTTGATAGTCAATTTGACTATTCAGATTCATATGAGAACTTTATAAAAGAATTATAAATTAATAAAGTTAACTATAATACATATCTATTTCGTGCTTTAATTTATGTAAAACCCATCCAACATCCTTTATTCTTAAGTGTCTATCTGGGTCATAATATTTTACATGCTTTTTACTTGCATTGCAATTTCCAGATAATAACAAATATTATTTATTTAAATAAATTTATAAATAATTATGTTTGTAACAATGATTTTTGTACTTTTTTTTTTTTAAATAAAAACAATATAAAATACACTTACGTACATTCTTTACTTTACCTTTCGATGTGATAATTTAAAAATGTGATTCTAAGAGCACTTTTTTTATACCAGACGATCAATTAATATAAATTAATTAAAATTTGTAGGTTATATATAACCTCTTATTTATAATAATATCAATTTGCAACAATTAAATATATTATTAATCAATTATATACAATATAAAAATAGTACTATAATAAATGAATTATAATAGAATAGTAATAAATGTTTTAAATTTACCAATAACTACTTATAAAAATTAAATATATTATAAATAATATACCTTCATCCTTACATACTACTTTTACTTCATTCAGATTCATCAGGTACTTCATACACAAAGTACGTATAAGAAAGTTCAGTGCATGCCACTGCACGTATATTTCTTAATGTGATTGTTTTATTCAATATTTTATGCATTTCTGATTTCAAACGAATTTTTTACGGTACTACAGTACTCAAATTTATTTATATTTATGTGCAAACAGAAGCAACATATTTAATGATAGCTAAAAAGTGAATTATAACATTTGTTATAATTGCTCAATTTTATGAAGTTGGTAGCACATCACAATAGCGACATGAACAAGCTCGATTGTGTAGACAGTCAGATATTTAACAAAATTTAATTCGAATTATTCGAATACAAAATCCAAATTATTTGTGATATTTATACATTTCTTTCAAATTTACAATGAAGAATCTCCTATTTTTATGTTTGTTTGTAATGTGTGTAAGCTCAAAAAAATTCCAGGGTGAAAAACCGGATTGGGCCAAGAAGGACATTCGTGACTTTTCCGATATTGATATGGAACGATTGCTTGATCAGTGGGAGGTTAGTTGCAAATTACTGGAACTTGTATACAATAGTAACTCTGTTCCACAGGAAGATGAAGAACCACTCGCCGATGACGAACTACCGGAACATTTACGCCCACAACCGAAAATCGACCTGAGTAATGTTGATATGCAGAACCCAGAGAGCTTACTTAAAGAAAGTAAAAGAGGGCGTACGCTGATGACGTTCGTACGCGTCACGGGTAATCCAACACGGGAGGAGAGCGAAGATATTACGAAACTATGGCAAACAAGTTTATGGAACAATCACATTCAAGCCGAACGATATATGATAGACGATAACCGAGCAATCTTTATGTTTAAAGACGGATCACAAGCATGGGTCGCTAAAGATTATCTAGTTGAGCAAGAAAGGTGCAGATACGTGTCTATCGAAAGCAAAGAATACCCTGGGAAGTTCGTGACAAAGGATGAATTATAGACTGTTAACTTTGTATATATATTTTTTTTATAAGGAAGATTTGTTATAATAAATGCTAATATTAATTCTGCGATTCATGTTTTGATTGGTCGAGTAACGCTACCTCTCTTCTTAGCTCGTTAACAATAGATGCAAGTGCTTCTGGATTGACTCCAGACTCGCATAACCTCACACAAAGTGTAAGCGTTTCTGGATCCAATCCAGTGCATAATAATCTGGATAATTCCAGCAACGTCTGGAACGTTTCTCTTGCTTCAGCTATTTGTGTATTCACTGCGTTTGGCATCTAAAAAATCACAATTCAATCCCCAGTTGCATCACAAATCAACTATATTTACCTTAAAAATGGTGATTATATTTGGCAATCTTCAAAACACGGCAGTATTTTTTGAATCAAAATAACATTTCAAAATTACTATGACCCAATCTAACCGTATTCAATGTCACCAACATGTTTTTATTTTCATGATCCACTACAACTGTTATACATTTAACATAATACAAATTAAAATTTTAACTTCACGTTATTTCTATTATATTTTAATCATCATATAAAACTGTGTGATGAATATGTTTAATAACAAAATAAATTATATCAAAAAATAATTCGTGATATTTGAATTTGCTGGGCGTAAACCGAATCACGAGATTTGACGTTTGATCAGCTGCCTTAAACATTATCACAAGCAAAATAGTTTTGTTCTCTAAAAATGGCGTTACATTCAGCACAAAAAGGAAAACTAATATCGGTTATTGGTGATGAGGTACTTGCTGCTAGCTGATAGTTTTATTCAATTATTTATAATTTTTTTGTTTCTAGGACACCTGTGTTGGATTTTTATTAGGGGGTATTGGTGAAATTAATAAAAATCGCCACCCAAATTTCATGGTTTGTGACAAAAGTAAGTGTGTAAGTGCGTTTTGTCATAATTGAAAATATATTCGAACAATTTTCTAGACACTGCCGTCAGTGAAATAGAAGAATGTTTCAAGCGATTCGTGAAACGAGATGATATTGACATTATTTTGATCAATCAAAACGTAGCGGAATTAATTCGGCACGTGATTGATTCGCATACACAGCCCGTGCCGGCTGTACTTGAAATTCCATCCAAAGATCATCCGTACGATGCCAGCAAGGATTCGATTTTACGTCGCGCTAGAGTACGTAAACTGAGACATTTGCACGGGTATTTATTATATAATATTATTTTTAGGGCATGTTCAATCCTGAAGATCTACACTAGATTGTTTGACAAATTATTTGTAGAACATAAATACAAAAAAAAATAATTATAGTTGATTGTTAATGGGTTTTTGGCTTTCAAGTAGGATAACTACATTCCGAAATATAATTTGTAAATAGCAATTCTTTATTCATTTATTGAAATAAAATATCAAATCAAGTAAAATACTTCAATCATTAAAATAGCGGAATAAAAAGCACGATTTGGTAAAAATAAACAAAAGCTACACAAAATTATACCAATACTACCTAAATAATACATTTTTAAAAAGATCACAATAAAATCAAAATCTATGCAAAATAGAGAGCACATAAATAAAATATTTAAAATTAATTGCCGTAGCGAATATCGAAAATTATTTTTCTCACTTGTGTTTACGAAATATAAACTCACCCATCTATAACATTTTTGAAACATATATATATATATATATATACAAAATACACAAATATATCTTTTTATTGTGTCGGGTAATTGAAAATTTTAAAATATAAACCACTCAGTAACATGTCTATTACATCTCTGAAACATTTAGAATTTTTTTGTTCGCTGGGCAGTTTCTACACATAAAAATGAGTTTAAACATGTCTGATAATCAATAATAAAGACATTATTGTCATTTGACCAGATATAAATTTTGTACCTATGCGGTAGCTAAATTATTACTTCACATACTCAAAAATACGAATCTTTGCTCCCAAAACGAGTGAGTACGCCCAAAAACTGTTGAACTGTTAAGGCTTCGATTTCAATTCGACATCAAAAACAATTCGAATTAATCTTCATGCGCTGCGATGAACATCTTCTGACTTGTATGCGTTATTGATTCTTAATAAACAAAATATATTTATATATATATATATGACAAAATATTGTTAGACATTTCGAACTTACTCATCATTTTTAAGAACCATTTCGGTTTGTTTTTCCACATAACACCGCAATAATACGCAGGGATCCCCGTGCAGGTTATAAGTACACCCATTCCGACTTCATATGGGGCATCCCAACACGGCATAATGATTAAAAATATACAAATTATCACGAAGAAAATTGGAATAAATAGATTCACCTAAAAAATAAACCACAATTCATTGCGAATATTGGTTAACTATATTGAAAAACATACCCGTATCGGTCTCGGTAAATTTGGTTGTTTATACCTCAACCATAACAACCCAGACACCGATAACATAATAAAGAATGATTCGACGATTGTACAATAGGTAATAAGAATAAATATATCTCCTACGAATAACATGAACAGGGATAGAAAACTCTGAAATATAACATGGCGATTATAATACAATTCAAGTTGGGTTTCGTGAAGTAATTTACCAAAAATATCAATGAAGGCATTGGCGTAAATTGGTTGATGTTAATGTGAGCTAGGGCTTCTGGAAAATGTCCGTTTCGAGCCCCAACGTATAACATTCTGGATGACGCCATAATATGAATACTTAGACCACCAAATGCAGAAATTGCGACCATGATTGGCACTAACCATGCCCAATCACCAAAAATGTGATTCGCGAAAGTCTGGAAACAAATCAATTTTGTGTTCAACAATTAATTGTTTTTTTTTATTAAAATAAACATACCACAGCGATTGCGTCTGATGACATCATTTCGTTTGGTGTTAAAACGGCTAAATATGCCATATTTGCGAAAACATAAATTGATGTTACTATTGGTAATGATATGTAAATGGCGCGTGGTAAATTCCTATTAAAACATACAATAGATATTTGTTCGCATATTTAACAAAATAACTTACACGTATGGATTTTTCAGTTCTTCCGTCATGAAATTTAGATAATTCCTAAACAAATAATAATTGCTTTAATATCAATTCGAAACATATATTTAGATATGTTTACCATCCTGAGTATGAAAATATTCCTGAGTAGAAAGCTTTCGCAATTTTTCCTGGATTTTGGCTACTACCGGCAAACACGTTTTCAAAGTTCGACATATGACCTAAGCCCATCCATGATACGCCAGCAATAATAACGATCACTAACGCACCGATTTTACAAAACATGAACACATTCTGCATTTTACTCGTTGTTTTCACATCCACGCTATTCAACCACGTTAAGAAACCTTTCCATTAAAAAAAACCAATTAAATCATGCATACAAATAATTATTTTAATTTATAACTTACATATTGTTAATGTTGCCACAATCCTAACGGCACTTTCTGGCAGAACACATTGAGGGAAAAATGGTTGAATTACGTACTTAGCGAATGTTAGACCCATAATCGCATTCGTAGTTGGCCTAAAATATTTTTTAGTAAATAAAAAATATTAAGTTTGAAAATTAAAATTGCATTAAATAAATATATATGACAACAAAAAAATAATAATTATAATTGCTAATTACAGAAATCGGGTATTATAAATTATTTATATAAAATAGATACATTTGTTGTTAATTTATGTTCATAATAAATGACTTATATTATAAAAAGACTTACACAAATATTAAATTGGCTGCCCATAAATATAAAAACGATGGTAAAGGACCAAACGCTTCATAAATATATGCGTAATCACCACCGGATTTTGGAATAGAAGTGCCCAACTCGGCATAGCATAACGCACCAATCAGTGAAAGAAACCCACATAATACCCAAATAACAAGTGACAATCCAACGGAATCAACTTCTTGTATAACACCCTTAGGTGATATAAAAATACCTAATCGAAAATGTGTGATAATTCAATTAGACTTAAAAAATCTGAAGACAAAAAATAAACGGTGTTACCTGATCCGAATATTATGCCTAGAATGATCGCTACCCCTTCAAGTAGCCCCAATTGTTTTTTCATTCGAAATTTACCATTATCCTCATCCATGATACTCTTTTGTTCATCCGCGGGAGTAATTAACTCGATTTCCGTCGGTGAACGTAACTCTTTCGGTGCCACCATTTTCACTATATTCACACTTGTACAATTAATAACTAAATGCTTGTAATACAACCCCACAGTTGCATCATGCAGTTAGATTACCCCTTCAAAAATAATAAACAGTAAAAGTAGGGTTACACTAACTTTATAATAAAATGTGTTAACTAAAATTCAAAACAACTAATGTTTGCATTAATTAAATATTATAAACATAGATAACTGATATATAACGTCCTTGATGATTTAATTATTCTATTTACTTTCACTTCACACGTGCACATTTGTTGTTTTGTTCCATCCATTATCTTTCATCTCTTTCACTTATCCGGTTTTGCTTTTCCGGTGTACCTTTCTCCAAACACCCGGGTATTTTTTTTGTATTTAAATTTCAGTGAAAAATAATGAATTATTTATAAATTTGTTACATTAGAAATACACGAATATTTTTATATATATTTTTTTTAAAATACTAATCTATATAGGCTTCAATCGCAAAATCCATCATTTAATGATTTTGTGATCGAAACGTACTTTAAAATCAATAATTATCTTAAATTTTCTATTAATTTTCTATAAATAAAACATTAATTATAGCTAAGAAATATTGTATATATAATACAAACCGTAACTAATAAAACTTTATACTAAAACTAGAAATTTTTCTGTATTACACCAAAGTTATTTTGACGAAACTAACAATTGCCGCTTTTAAAAAAAACAACTGAATTCATCTAGAATTAATATTTATTAGAGCAGATGTTTGCATTTAAGTTTTTTTTTCGGCAATGAGTCCCACCTACTTATATAAGTGTTGCTAAATAAGAAAGTGTATTGCTCATTCTGGTCAGATATTTGCACGATTTAATTTGCATAAATTCTCTAATAACAAATATTTAATCGACCTCGTTTTAATCTAAAAACAAAATGTCTAGAATTTTAATTGATCCAAATTAGCAACATAGTTGCTAATTGCGGTCCGGCTCCAATGATTACATAATAGATATTTATAAGCTAGTCAAATTAATATTTAGTGCGCTACTGACCACAAAAGATACAAAATAATATAAAAGCGTTCGCATTGATGTACATGTAAGCTTGTGACGTCACACAAATAGAAATTGGCTACAAATGTATCAAATAAACGAAAAAACAAGATGGATTTTGTAGTAGAGAAATTGCTGAGATATGATTATAAAAATGTATTTTGTAACTTTAATAAATTCAGATAGTACGGTATAAAATATGATTAAAAATTAGTACTTGATTCTTAATGGTGGAAAAGACGGAGATTGGTGTGCGCCATAGTAATTTTATGTTCATCGCAAGCTTTGATGACTTCAGCATCGTTGTTGGAACCAGCTGGGCTACCAATGAATGAAACTCCACTCTGAAACACGTTTAAAATGTGTTCTATATACGAACATCAAGAAAAATCGCGCCGTAAACTTACGCAACTTGCACGATCCACATTGTCGCGGAATGGGAAAAATGCATCAGATCCTAAAGCAACTCCATCTAACTTACTAGCCCATTGTTTACGTTCGTTATCGGTAAGAAGTTCTGGTACTTCATCGTACATCGCCGACCAAGTTGATTTATCCATATCTTTTCCTGTTTCAGACATTAACCATTTACTATACGTTCCCAGATGATCAATGAAAAATAAAAACTTACCAATTGTTCCATTTACATAGTTGTCGATGGCGTTCGAAATTTCCGCGCGTTTGACACCTTTCTTGAACTTCATTCCAATGACTGTGGGATGTTGACGCATCCACCAGTTATCAGCCTTATCACCAGCAAGTCTAGTGCAATGAATACGAGATTGTTGACCAGCTCCAATGCCAATAACTTGGCCATCACGAGCGTAGCAAACCGAGTTACTCTGGGTGTACTTCAACGCAATTGTAGCAACAATCAAATCTCTAACAGCAGACTCAGGAAGATCTTTGCGGTTAGTCACGACAGTATTAAATAGAGATTTATCAATGACTGCATCGTTGCGTTTTTGTTCCATCGTCAAGCCAAACAACATTTTTTGTTCCATGGTGGCCGGTTCGTAGTCAGGATCGATCTAGTTATGAATCAAATATATAATAGTTATATTGCAGATGTTAGGATAGGATTATACTTGTAAGACGCAATATCCGCCGTTCTTTTTTTTATAAAGAAGCTCTAAGGCTTCTGGGGTGTATCCTGGAGCAATGATTCCATCGGATACTTCTCGAGAGATGATGCGAGCAGTGATGGCATCGCATGGGTCGGAAAGAGCGACGAAGTCGCCGAATGAAGACATACGATCAGCTCCACGAGCTCTGGCGTATGCGGTTGCCAATGGAGTTAATTGCTCGAATAAATCTTCAACCATACATACTTTAGCCTACAATTCATAATTTTTATAAATAATAATTCAAAAAACTAGGCACATTATATTTTTTAACCATAATTAATTTCGGGTAATAAAATCTAGATATTGTTTTGGAAATTGACAAGTATTTTTTATTTTGTAGAAGTTGAGGTAGTGTGTATTAATATAAAATAATTTTCAAAAAATAATAGGTTATTTAATTTAAAATTTTTGTAAGAGGAATTTTATTTGTAAATATGATTACTTATCATTTTACGTCAATCGAGAAAAAAAAAGATTGTTTTGAATTTGCTCAATTGTTAAGAAAATACTGATAACCCTAACTTTTCAAATTGATGGCCTATTAGCCTTCAAAATTAAAAATACAATAAATAATTTATTTACTAAATATTTAAAATTGATAAGCGCAATATATTTTCAGTCATTTCAATTTAAAAATATATATATAATGAGGAATTCATAGTTATATAATAATTAAAAAAATACGATTTGCAATTAATAAGAAAAAATATATAAAAAATAACCTGCTCATGGCTGAGTGGAACACCAACAGCAGCACCAGCTGGCGAAACATGTTTGAAACTTGTAGCAGCCGGTAAACCAAGAGCTCTCTTCAACTCACGAACCAATTGCCAGCCATTAAGCGCATCGCACAAGTTGATGAATCCAGGTGAACCATTGACCACCTTCAGCGGCAATTGAGACAATGTGGTGTAGATCTGCGCTGGTTTTTGATGAGGATTCATACCATACCGCAAAGTCAATTGAGATTCATTCGCAGAATACTGTTTTCGGAAATAATCCGAAATCGCAAGATCATATTCAGATGTGTGGGTAAAAGCTTTTAGTGCAAGTTTTTCCCTAAAATTCAAAGTTGTTTATAATATTCAGTCAAATTTGAAAATCAAAGAATATAATACCTAGTTTGTTTGAGTGTATCTTTATCGGTAGAAGATTTAATTTCTTTGATAATTTTATCGTAATCATTAGGATCGCATAAAACTGTAACTCTATCATGATTTTTAGCAGCTGCTCGTAAAAGAGTAACACCACCGATATCAATATTTTCAACAGCATCAGCAATTTGAACACCAGGTTTTGATACAGTGTCGACGAATGGATACAAGTTACATACTACAATACGAATCATATCATACTTTTGTTTAGTCATATCAGCTTGATCAGATACCGTTAATCTATAAATATGAATTTAGTATATTTTTATATATGATTCATTTTTGTAAATAATACCTTGATAAAATACCAGCATGTACAGCAGGGTGTAGAGTTTTAACTCTGCCCCCCAACATTTCTGGAGCGCCGGTGATGTCTGAGACATCTTTTACCGTCATACCAGCATCTCGAAGAGTTTTAGCTGTTCCACCACTCGCAACCAATGTAAACCCTAACTCATAAAGGCTTTTTCCCAAAGGAAGAAGACCAGCTTTGTTTGATACACTGATTAAAGCTAAAATATATGAATATGAAATAACTTGAATTTTAGCAGTGCATGCGAAAAAAAAAAATCATCTTAATTTCTAGTATTATAAAATATATTCATTTTAGTAGTAAATACGATATTGAGGGTAACATAGTATCAGGATTATCACTTCCAATATATAGAATTTCCTTTACTACTAATAGTGGGTTTATACAAAAAATTTTAGTATTACATTTAGTATTATGGTTTAGCGTATGTACAGGTGAGATATGCAACTGTTTACACATTATAAACATATAATATAGCTATATTAAACATAGAGGCAAACAAAAGTATAGGACTCCTAAGAAATGGGGGCCGAAGCAAGGATCCCATTAGCTCATGTATAACATATGTTTTAATAATAAAACAGCATTAATATAAATCCTAAAAGCAACATGTGAACATCTACAAATGAAATGTAAATCCGGCGTTTTAAGTTGGGTTAAGTTAAGCATAAGCAACTGAGTCAAAAAATTACTTGTTTGAATGAAAGTAGTATAACGTAAATATTTATTTTTAAAAAAATAAAAATAAATTTATTATTAAAATATACGGTAAAACATACCTAGATTTCCACACGTGGCCATAGCTGCTGATTAAAGTAAATAATTGGCGAATTGCGTTGGAAAAAAAGTACACTCAGCAACTAATAAGCAACTCGAGCACAAACTTGCATAAGAAAGATACGAAGGCAGAACTAGTCTTTTTATTCAAACATGCATTGGTAACAGGGGTTAAAAAGTCATGAGATAAGATGATAACATTTATTTTGATTATGTACTTGGTGAAAATACAAATCAATTCGAAAAACCACATAAAAATATGTTTTTCTTTGCGTATAAAATTTTTTTTTATTGCGCCCTAGCAAGGCGCTAATCCAATGTTTTTATTGGTGCATTTTTTTGCGCAACTTTCAATGCACTGGTGTATTTTATATACGCGCTAGGGGCACAATTTTATTTTATTCTGGCGTTTTATTTACAGTTAATATTTATTTGATATTTATTATTTATGAAATATATTTATAATAATATCTTGAACGTAATTTTTATTTTAATATTTCAAAATTAGTAACTGATCACGAGCATTTTATTTACATTTAAAGCGTACTCAAATAATAATAAAAAACTAGAATTTACAAAAAATCAAAACTAAATTTAAATATAATAATGTCAAATTTGAGAAGTCAATGGGTAGTCTTGGGGACGGTAACACAAATTTGCAAGAGGGTCCATACGGCCGTATGTTCCTGGAGTTGGAGGTGGACGGCAATTTAATGGCGGGGGCAGAAAAGAACAGGGTTGGGGCCCATATATATCTTGTTGGGGATAATGGGTACATTTCCACGGCATCATGTATTGAATATCTATAAATTAATTTTGTTTAATGTTAAAATATGTGCTTTTTAAATAAAAAATTACCGGTGGTTGAAGTCGGTGGTAAAAGACTTTGATGAGAATGTGCACATAAACTTTGTTCTGCACTCTCAGTCCTGGGTTCGAGCCTTGTTGTCGATGATACTGACTGAGCTCGATAATTAGATGTTGGTTGTGGTTGTTGCGATAAACTTCGTTCGTTGCGACGAAATTTTGCTCGTCTGTTTTGGAACCATACCTTAAAAAATATTCAAATACTTAAACATGTATTTACTATTCAAATCACCAGTACGAATTGTTTCTTATTTCTTAAAAATTATCTTTATAACTTTCGTTTTAAGGTCATATGAGGAAAACAAATAAATAAATATTTTTTATAGACATTGCCATTAATATATATATAAGATGATTCTTGATAATTTTAATTTCAACTTTAAACAAACATCAAGCAGTATCTCTAATAAAATGAATAGTATTTTGTTAAGTATTGCAACAGTTCTATTGATTTTTTCAATAGTTTCTGGGTACCCTACTACCAATAAGAACGAAAAACAAGCGAATGAAAGCAATCAAACAATAACATGCCAATTTGGGCATATTTTAATAGAAAATAAATGCCATACGTTACACCATTATATTGTAACAGTTAATTGCAAAAATGGATTTAAAGAAACTAATGGTGGATGTCGCTAAATAATCAAAATTAAGGTATGTTAAATTTGAATTTATTCATAAATAATTTTCACCACGACTTTTTACGTGATGGTATTAGACAGTTAGTAATTATAAATTGTTCTAAAACTAAAATATGTTCTCGCTTTTAGATACTCACAAATTAAAATAATTTAATAAAAATAATTTACTGTCTCATATAAACATATATGAAATATTGTTGCAGAATGAAGACTGTTATTGAAAAATATTGTATATACTCGATTGTTGTGTAAAGAAATAAATTATATTTAAAACTAATATCACTACTTATATCTTTTGACGTCTGTCTGTGTGTGTGTATGTATGTTATGTGTGTTTGTGTGTGATATGTATATTCCTGGCAAGAAAAAAAATTAAATTAACCTGTACTCTGGCTTCGCTTAAATTTACACGACTTGCTAAATCCTCCCTAACGAATGCATCTGGATAGTGAGTTTTCTCGAAGACACGTTCTAAAGCACTCAACTGGGCTGTTGTGAAAGTCGTACGATTCCTGCGCGGCTTTTTACTATTTTTTTCATCAGAACTAGATCCACATGGTGCACCATAATCATCTGAAATAAATATATTATTTATATATTTTTGAAATTATAAACGAATTCAGACAAAAAAAAAATAATATAGAGCTTAAGCCACTTGTTCAATTAATGTAGTTACGTAATTTTCTATTCTATATACACGCGGTATTTTGTTGTTTTCAATAATTTGCATAGCTAAAATCTTCAAGTGTATATAAAAATAGTGAATATTATATGAGGAAACAGCAATATGAGATTGCCTTGTTTTTGCCAGAATTAATTAATACGCAATTTGTAAAGACGCACTATTAATTAAACTCTGCTACCGTAAATTTCCCATTTAATGATATGACGCAATTGCCTCATTCAAATAAGTGTATGATGGTTGTGTTGTGTTCAGTACGTGGAATCAGATCAGATGTACGCGATTCCGTGAAGGCGAGCGGGATCGGTATGAATGGCGTCCTCTGTCTTCTGTGGAAGCGCCGCGCCGGCCGTTTGCCTTGTAATATGATACATCATTTGCGGCACACATCTTCACTACTACTGTGTATGTTTCTATATGTAAATCAATCTCCAACATTTGAATTCTTCACTTGTCTATTTTTTCAAAATTTATTTTTCTGTTGGTTGAACTTGAAAACTGTCACAGTAAAAAATCTTTTCTAATTTTTTTGTCATGCACAAGTTTTTTTGTGATACATCAATTCATATGTTTCATTATTTATCCTTTCTTATAATCATGACAAAAAGCGATTTCGAAATTTTAAGGGAAATATTTCTTTTGACCTTCCCTGAAAGAGTCTTACTATTTTTGAATGTGTGTATAAGTGTATGTGTGTGCTAAATCGGCTAAAGGTAAAATTATGAAACTTTGAATTTAAGATTTGTATAAGCCTGGCAAGAAAACCTATTTTTGAAAAAAATATTCTAACCAGACGTGCATTATAAATTATTAAAATAATAAATAAATTTTTGAGTTAAAAGATTTGCATATGGACCAAATATGATATTGAATTAAGATAATACCTTCATTCCGATTGCGTTCTGAATGTCCGTGTTTTTGTTTCAATCGCAATAAACTGCTAACGGTGAATTGTTTCGAATTTTCTGTCGTTATCGGACGACAATCCATAGACGTCGGAACGTGCGTGTAATTAGAAGCGGCGACGCTGGGCGTAAGCGACGGCAAACCGTTATTATAACCACCTAACATTTCGAATAAATAAATTATTCGTGTGTCAAGAAACGAAAAGTCACTGCACCCCTAATAATAATATAGCACGCTGGTTGGGACACGAATCAATTTGCATTCAATTAACAAATTAATTTATTCCATTTATTCGTTATGCGTCGTTTAATTCGTAACGTAATATTGAAATATGGAACTCGCTTTATTATAATTCGTGTGTAATATTTTGAAAACATCTGTCAGTTGGGATAAACACTGAAATTTTTAGTTTGATCGGACACTTGAGCACGAATTGTTCAGTTAATTTGACACACACTCACGCTACACAGTTCGCGGGAACTTTAAATTGATATTAATGTATGTTTATATGTATCGCGTTAATCTAATAAAGGTTGCTAAGTGGCGGTACTTAAGTGCACCACTAACCACACAGCTAACTGGTTCAGGCTTGAGATTTCTTTGGCGACGTCACTTCGACTCCCCACCCGAAAATTACTTAATTTTAAAACCGCCCTCAAAATACTATGTCTTCTCAACAAAATCACGAATCAGGCGCCATTTTCATAAATCACATGCAACTGATATTTATTACGCTTCAACCAGTATAACTCACGTCATTGTATCATTGATATATTTTACATAAACAGCGAAATAGTTACTTTTTTCGTAACAATAATTGCTTTCATATAAATTTCAGACCAATATTCTAAACAAAGCCACAATTATAAAATGGAATGGTCTACATTTTACCATCTTATACGGAAGATTCTATGCAGTTCGTGTTCATACAAAGCTAGACCAAAGGATTGAAAATATTCTTGATTAAATTAAAATACTTTATTTTTTGCCTAATTATACGATAGTACAAATAAAATAGTTGATATTACATTCTTTATTTTGAATGTGGATTAATCCGAATAGTGTATTTTTTTATAAATATAACATTTAAACTTGAAAACAATTTCGTAGTTAAATTAAAGTAATTATTCAAATAACTTTATAAGAGTTCGTAAAGAAGATTCCTGAAATATCCAGAAAAATGACCGTGATCCTTAAATTTTAACTAACTTTATAAAGTATGATAAAAACCAATGCTGCATTGGTGTAACATGAAATTTAATATCAAATTTGAAGTCAGTCAGAACTAATATAAATATAAACTGATTTGCGTTAAGTTTAAGTAACAAATATGTTTTGAAATTAAAAAGATGACTAATGTTCTTTCCACACAACACGAGTAGGAAGAGATGATGAATATAAACTGTACATTTTATTTATGATGAGGAAATCATTTTAACGTAAGAGGACAATAATTAGATCTGAAATAAATTTCGTCCTTTGATTATTTCTTGTCTTGTTTCCAAGATTCTAGTGCGCATGAAAGAGAACTCCCATTTGGTAGGATGGGCTTTCTTGCGAGACGCCTACTAATTTATTTCTGTTTCTTGGGGGTTTGTGTATTTTTGTTTATTTATAAAAACGTTAAATCAGAAAATCCATTTTTTTTGTTTAAAAACAAAACGCCTACTTTCAATGCAACTTACGTGGCTTAAATGTATAAAAAATTTATTTTTTTGAGAAATTGATACTTGTTTCTTGAGCATGTTTGGACCTTTTAGTGATCGATGAATAAATTTACAGCGAAAATTTTAAATTTCTTTAGTTAAAGTTACTTTCAAATATTAAATTGCGAAACTATAAATTCCATTAGTCGTAATATAGTTTTGATAAATTAAACATTGTCTAATTACGTATTGTGTCCAACAACGTTAAGATTTTCTGATAAAAACCGCAAACATCAATAGTTGTGTGAATACATTTAAAAAGCCTTGTAGTAATTAAAATATAATCATTAACCTGTCAACATATCTAATTGCTAGTGAGAAGGGGGTGTAGTGCACTATGGTATATATAATATAAATAGCCGGATGCCGGTCGGACGCCGTCTATGCATGGAGACGGAGACAGATACAGATGTGGCATTTAACCGACGGTAAAAGACAAGACGAATGGTCGTGTATGCCAAGACAGAGCGATTTTCTGATTGCCGCAAATTATGTAAACGAAGTGAAGCGACCATCCGTCAACGAGTGTCGCCCGCGATGACACTTACCACCATAATACATAAATCTCGGCTGCGCTTAGTACCTTACTAATAAAAATACCATACACTACCCTCTAACCTTTTCGACTTATATGCATGAACACTGTATTCAAATATACTTTTCATTTTACTAAAGATCTTCAATTCATTTAAATTTTTTAGAGTAATAATTAAGTATTGGTATCATGAAAAAATTCGATGCTGAGAATTTAACTGAAATATATCTTTTTACCTTCCCTGAATCGAGTCTGGCTATTTGTGGAATGCCGTCTGTGTGTGTGTAAGCCATTGCGGATATTTAATAATGTAAAACATCCGGAAAAGGAAAACCGCTACATCAATCATAACATACATATATGTTATATAATATTAATATTTTCATTAAAAATTACTATTGAATCATTTTCACATGTAATTTAATCTGAAAATCTGAAATGCGATATTTATTCATTCATGGTTTTCTATAAATGAGTCGCCTAGCTGTTCTTTGTGCATATTTATAAAGTTAACCGATTGCGGCATGTAGTCTTATGTAATATGAGCCAAGTGACAACAAGGTAACCAATGCACCGCGGTAGGCCCTTTAGCTTAAAGGGCGGGCGTCTTGCGACCGGGCGCCCACCGCAGTCAGTCACTCAGTCAAATGCACCTCTAAGCTATGCGACAGGCGTCTCTCCTTGCATCGTCACTAGACCGTGAAACAGTGCCATCCGATACTTGACTTGAGGAACCACAAAAATACTATCACTTAATGTTATTTATTTCTTACTCAACCGTAGTACCTACTGTAATTTAAGGCCGTTTCTGTTAAATTATTACTTTATGTTTGTGCGATGTGAGATTTATAGGCAAATGCAAATCTGTCCAGCTTTCCACTGCTCATCACATATGTTTACACTTTTCATAATTAACACAAGCATTATGACAATCACGTGTGTTGAGCACAGGAAATATATTTTAAAATTTTAACTATCAATCGTCAACTAACAAGTTATGGTTTTTGGGATATGAGCGCTTATATTTCTAAGAGGAGCACACAAACATATTTTGTTATATTTTTCGTGTTATAAACAAAATTATCGTAAATTAAATTAATAACGTCAGTTTCATATATTTGGTACACACGCATTGCAAGTTTGCTTTTGATTTTTTATGTGTGTTACACGGTGGTACATGTGACATCCTTATCACAGTGACAGCACCGAGATGTCCCGGACGTCGGCAAGCGCAACTTCTGTAGCATATTCGAGAGCTGGCGTGTCGGACAGCGTGTCCATGTACCAGTAATTGCCGTTGACAAGCACGGTATCGGTTCATGCTAAAAATATTCGTAAATTTGTTGCATTCGGTCGACAACTGTATATCAACCCCGATATACTCTCGTGTGTTTGTATTTATAGTTTTGTTTTTACATTCACTAATCAGAATCATGGACTGAGGAACATGAACGTTCTTTGTTCCCGGTTTCAAATTAATTGCAGGCATCTAAATAAATTTGTCATGTGAACATTGTTTTACTTTGATGAAGAAATATAATTTATTTGACCCACTGTTGTTTTAAAATTAAATTTTATTGATTTATAAATTTATGGTTCGCATTAGCGATTTAGTAGAATTATTTTCAATAACGTTACTTAAAATAGTTGTCGCCGTTTTAACAGGTTGATAAAAGTAGATTACAATAGTTTACGGAGCAACCGTTTTCTTATTTTTATATACATATATGTATACAATTAAATAAACATATATGTATATATATGCACATGTAAATATAAATCATGTTCAAATTATCAAAAGATATTTCCATAATACTTTTAAATAAATATATTAACTCTGATTTGGCATACGGTGGAATGTCATAAAATTAAAAATATTCCCCACAAATTGAGCGAGCTTCATCCTCAATTTAAAAACACTCAAAACCTTCATTAGTAGCTTATAGTTTTCGGGATAATTTATCCGTTGGAATATTTTGCATAATTTTAATATAAAGTGTATACCATATTTTTAACGAACTAATTCTTCGCTCATCAATATTTAAACCAATATATATATATATACGAATTGCTGATTTTCGATTTTTTATTTGCTAGAAACTAATGACAAATTGTGGTCTATATCTTTCTTTGAGTTGCTATTTTAAATCAGACATATTTTGAATTTAATTAAATTCGAAATAAAACCAAATTATTTGATTTAATAAAAAACTAAATAAGAATGAGGATATGTTTCGGAAATAAAGTAGCAATGAAAAAGAAAATAGACATTTTTTTAGTTAAAATAAGTAAACAGCTATGATGATATTCCCTAGCAGGTGAAAAGGCGAATCTTTGTGAAAGACTGAAAGGAAAGGGATATCCTACAACATGCAAGCGTGTTTTTTGAAGACAACAAGTAAAGAAGCCGCAGCACAACACCTGACGGCAATGTGTCACATCCATCGCATCGGAGAGGATCAAACGATGCGAGCCGCGTAGTGCGCACGTTACCGGCACGTCACTCAGGTCAAAATCTTGTGTGTACGCTACCGCGAAACGTCAAATATTGATACGAAACCACTTAATTAGGTGTAACTCGAACATTTCACAGTGTCTGCAGAGCGTTACCGGACGTTCTTATTACATTTTTGTTACAAATGTAAATATAAACCAACGAGAAACTAAATCTGCATTTACCGCTAAAAATGAAATTTTTTTCCATATAGTTAAATCACTTTATTTTGTTTACTACAAAAAATCAAACGCTCATAATTATATTTAAGATGATAAATTTAATAATAAAAATGGCATTTTTTTTTCTTTCGCTGAAATGTATTCAAATTCGCACCCTAAATTATTAGCAATTCAGTTTTATAATCAGTACAGTAAATACACATGTCCCAAATATAATTTGCACATTTAGAAAACGAAACAAAGATATGTTACGAATAATCTATTAGAGACGTAAAAAAATTTTTAAATCTGCAACAAATTGTTAATACGACAAATATTAATGAAAAATAAATAAACCGTCTATAAAGGTTTAAATTTTCATGGCATCGTTGACAAATGAAAATATTTATATACAAACCAATTTTTTTCGTTATTGTTACAATAAAAAATGCTATTGACGTCAGTTTGTGGTCCAATGTATTTACACGTAGCGCTAACGGAAACATTTGTAACAATTGCTTCGCACCTTTACCGGATTTAAGCTTATGACGTAAAGTGCAAAAACGTATTCTCACGGCTGCCTGCGATTTGTTTTGTAAAGCACTGATGTGGACTGACGTGCTGAACAATATACTCGTTCAGTTTCTAAAGAAACAAATGAGATTCATTTCACTGGTCCATATGTTTCTCATAAGAAATAATATTTCAGATATGAAAAAAAAAACAACTATTTTTTCGACAAGCTTTAAGTTTTCATAATCTATGTTTATCTATGTATATATATACATAGATTTATTTTAAACCGCATATACATATGTGGTTTAAAATAAATGTTGATTAATTATTTTATTGTTTGCTAACGAAGGAAGTTCAAATTTGTCAGTTATCATTTTTTGTTGTTGTTTTATAACGGATGCATTTGCCAAATAAAAAGAATCTACATTTACAGCGATACGGGTTGGCCCGTTCATTTTAACCCGTATATTGCTAAGAAAATAAAATTCTCATTTTATTTTTTAACAAATATAATCACCTCGCAAATATAATAACCGTTTATTCTAATAGGCTATAACGTCTATTAACGTTGTTTTATCAAAAATTTTGTTTTATTTTTTAATTAAAAATACTTTTAAAAAAATCATTGAACGCGGTGCATCTCTTTCATGTTCTATGACAAATTTACTTCAAAATTGTTTTGAACATATGATTATGATAAACAATGTTTTGCTAACTACACCCTAGTTGAACATATTTTGTGATAATTTGTTTCAGATTAAGTTTAGATTTTATCCTATTTGTGACATATGTTATCCATTATGTTCAGTGTTAAAATTGTACACAACCTGACGCTAAATAGTAGTTTAAATGTTTTCGATTATTCCTCTAGTATGTTCACCGGAAATGAAAATACAGATTTGTAATATAGAGTTTTTCACAACTGTTACAAACTATTATTTTAAACCCATAACATTATAATAATTATAAGTAAAGTTCGTTAACAATATATTTTTTGTACAATTTTAACTGTAATATTATTAGACTCTAAATTATTAAAGACTAATTTTTCATATATTATTTATGATCGCGTTTACTATAGAATTTTCAATAACGCAATTTAATTTATTAGGCAATGAGTCAACACTGTCACCCTATTTTATCGCCTGTAAAAATCACTTTTGTTAATCTGTCATCTGACACTCCCAAAGTGTCTAGAATATCACAATTGACTATTTGACCAGCACCCACCTTGAGTGGGCAGTGCAATGAATTTAATTGACTATAGGGTGAATCGTGGCAGTAACCAAGCTATAGTTACTAATCAAATATATCATCAAATTATTACAATTTACAATATAATACATGCTCACTGTATAGAATTAGCGTATTGACCAACGATATGAATATTTACAATACGCGTGCGCGTTGTCCCTTTGCACTCTTGAATCCTGTTCGTGTAGTCATTAGCTCATTACCCTCTAATCCTTAAATTACACGTTGGGCCCAGTCCTAATTATGAGGCTAAGCAAATAATTTCTATTGTAATATCAGAGAAAAAAAAAAGGGTCGCAGATGTCTGGAAAATATTCTTCGGTATGCTAGTCGTTTGCATATCAATTTATGAAATAATAATTAGATTCTACATGTTTACTCCACCCGTTCCCTCTGCGTCCTACCCCAACCCCCGAGCCCTTCATGCGGAAATGCAATGGCGCGTGCTCGGGTCCAAGGCAGCAGCAGCCGGTCCTCCTATAAGATCCCCGTCAACTATGCAAAGACTTATGCCCGCTTCTTTGACAAAGATACGATCAGGGTTGGTCTCAATATTTTTTATCCCAAAAAAATTATTTTAAATTTATGGTAAAATCCTATCGGGATTCCTAACGATGAAATAGATTGTGAATCATCATCGGTCGGGTCAAATTCGATACCTAAATGTAATGTGTTTAAATTCCAATCTTCACTAAATATTTGTTAAAAATATTAAAACTAACCTCATGCATATTTTATAAATTATACAAAATTATCATTGCAGTAGCTACATTTATAAATAAAATGATATAATTAATGGAATATTCGCGATACATAATCAAACTAATAAATCGTTGAAATTGGCAGTAAGTGAAAAATGTTCCTGAAGATATTACTATTGAAGAAATCAATAAATAATCATTGCCAATTGTTATTATTTATATTATCTAAAAAAGGGCTAACTAAATATTATCCGTCAAATTATCAATATAATATGCAATTGCTAAAAGGCGATATATCTTTCTTTATAGCGATCCGCTCCTCCCTATAGAATCATAAATGATTGCTATCAGTACAAAAATGACGGGTGTCTTGAGGCCAATATCATAAATTTCGTGTAACTCGCATGAAATTTCTTATGTACCGTTCCTGCATTTTCCGACGGTTCTCTTTCTAATCCCTGCATCCACGTTAAGATTACTTTTATCTTGTGCAAAAAATCTACACGCCATCGTCACTTGGTTGACTGTCATTTAAAAATGGTACACACATCCTTTTGTCCGCGGCTACCCCACGAACAATGGTTTTGGGTCGCAGACAAGTCTGAAAGGAGCGAATGCTCGTTGCGTAAGAAAAAGGTAGGTATATGTGTATGTATGTGTATGCCATCCAGGTGTTTTTATATTGATTTGCCATAACGTTCTGTGTTGAAAACCGGATAAAATTGTACTCGCCGCATGACAATAGAAACGCAAGGAATATGTAGAGCATGATTTCGGATGTTTCAGAGTTTGTAACAAAAAAAAAAGAATGTCTAAAAGAATTATTCTACGACAACGTATATAGTTCCGCATTTCTGTGACGTTTTGCGTGTGCATCTGCACTTCAAAAGCCTGTTTGCTGAGATTTCGGTTAAAATTTGAATTAGTTTCCAGATTTCGGCAATGTTGTTCAAGTCTTCGAAACTGGGGTCCAAGCTGCGGTATATCATTGATCAATTGACAGGTTATGAGATTTTACTAAATAAATATTTGCGTGGGGAAAATAAACATAATATAATTCCAAACTCCTAAAATGGAATTGCAAAAATTCTGCATACAAATATTATGCAATGTTTGAACTTATATGATATTAATGACCTCTTGCAGCAGAACAAAATTTCTTAAACATTTATAAAGTTATATTTATTTAGTTTATAGTGAAGTTTAATAATAACAGTTTTTTGTAAATATAAGGATTTTTGATTTTACATAAAAGTGGTCACAAAACGGAAAAATTAATGGAAATGATATTAAGGATCGCAAATTCTAAAATATGATCAAAACATTTTCTTGCTACAATAATTCCTCACTAATCAATAATATTTTATTGTTTACATACAATTGCAATCAAAATCTTATGCATATATTATCTTTTAAATATGCCTTAGAAAATGTTAATAATTTATTTTTTAATATTTCTAAGTAACAATAATTTTGAAAATAATTTTATATGGAAATGAGTAAAAATGATCAGTTCTTATGCATGTTTTCGAGAGCATAATACATTTAACCCTTGACCTGGGCTAATCGAGGACTTGTAAGATGGATTATGGCGGAATTCCAGCCCAGCCCCCTCTTAAAAATCCGCGATGGGTGACAGCGCGGTCAGAAATACTACGGGGTACCCTAAAGACGTACAGAGGGATACATTTTAAACAGTGGTTTCTAAAATTCAAAAATATAGGGCGAATAAATCTAAACATTAAAATTATCAAACCAAAGAAATATACTAATAATTTATCAAATTGGAGATGGAATATGAAATACTAAATAGGTTAATACGCAGAGGAAACTATCGTTAAAAAAGTTCACTTATGCATATTACTAATGCGGAAAGCTGCTTATAATATATATTTTATTAAGCCCTAAACTAGTCAAATCGAAATTATTCTAAGTTGGTAGCCGCTCAAAATAAAATCTAAGCGTGCATCATGAGGTAATCTAGATAGCTTTGTGAAATATGAGCGAATTTAAAAACAGTTGCGGAATTCCTGCCGTGGTATAAGACATGTTTCTAGACGAAGACTCCCCGCTTACCTTTGAGTACCTATGCATGAAGGGCGCTACAGGTGAGGTGCGGTATGTGGGGATATATTGGAAACGCGGGAAGGGCAACCAGGTAAGTTCAGGTAACCAACCAGCGGTGGCCTACGTACAGAACCGCGTGTTGTCTCAGCGGCAGACAGACACTTGCCGGGTTACTAGTCAGTCTACTTAGTATACTAGTTGTCGGAACGTATATATATATATTTATAGTGTGTAATTTTTTGGATGAAAAACGCGAGTGGTTTTAATCAACTATGTGCTGTGTCCCGTGCTGAATTATATTGGTTAATTCGTTCTTCGCCGATTTTGGTAATTACAAATATTTATCAATCTTTAGTTTAGGATCTGTGGATCTTTGTAACGCTGGATCTCAAGTAGGGAATGTTAAAAATGTATCTACAGATTTAAGATGGTTCGTTGTATATTAGTTTTGAAGACTGACAGTTTTGGGAATCATTGAAGATTTTTTGAAGAAAAGTGTTTTAATAATTTTTAATATAAATTGTAAATAATTTATGAACATAGAAATTAATATTGTTATATATATGGTAAAAAAAATTTTAAAGAAATATATTTAGTTAAAAAAATAATAGATATCTAAAAGTATTTTGACTCATATAGAGAAATAGATATTGTATAGACGTTCATATAGAATTCTTGTTCACTTGTTACGGATAAGGCTAGTTACCTATCTCAGCATAAGCAATTGCAAATATTAATCACGAATCAATAGATGCTTTACAAATCTTATTACTATAAAAAGATTCTCAAAAACACCTTTCAAGTATTATAATTTATGAAGTCATAAATAGACTAAGTTGTGGTTGAGGATGAAAAGTGTTTTTATTGTATTCAACTAATGAAGAATGCAAAGAAACCACTACGATAGAAACAACTTTCGGTTTCATCGTAAATAAAAAAAAGGGGTACGCCTACAAGTATGGATTGCGGTTAGGTCTTCAGGTCAGGCGAGAAAATGATTCAAACCTGTTCCATCGGTGGTAAATTTTGAAGCGGGAGACTTCCCAATCAAATAATTTTCGTTACCTAGGAAGTTTCTTCCTAATATTCCTCCCAATATATATTTTTTTACAAGAAGTAGTAAATTATGTAATTAGTTCATATTGAAGTTATAGACACCTCATAATTGATATCTCAACTATAATAATACCCCCTTTTGCCATACAATATTCCCGCCCATCATCGCCGAGTCATCAACGTGATTAATCGATAAATCGTCACCAAATCTATACATTATAAAGCTGTCAAATAACCATCACCATTCCACATCATTTACCCTACCGCAACAATGGAGCAATTATTATCACCATTGCAAGAGTGCCAATAACATAAAACTCTAGTTTATTGCGGTCGTGTATGTACGAATCGTCTTGGCCAAATGAAAACGGAAGGGTTGAATCTGGCTTGCACGTGCATCATACACAAAGATATCGTGTTTCGTTCGCTGCTCACAAAGTTGCTCTTCTCGACGGACTGTAGCAACATCTCTCTCTGGGCTGGCCGAGAACAGGAAACGTAATACAGGAATGATACAATTGCGATTTTTGTTCACTCGAAAGCAAAAAGGAAGCTACTGTTTCTCATGAGAGTTTTACGATAACGATCTTGCTATTACAATATTATGGTAATGACGTGCGGTAAAAGAACACCAGTTATGATGGTGCACGATAAGATTTAAGATGTAAAATAATTACTAATATGTATACTGATTTGAAACTATTCGCAATTGATGTTTTATGTATAAATTAAAAATAGGAATTCAAAGGGTTTCATGTTTATCTTTTTAGATGTTGAACTTGACCTAATATTAGGTCAAGTTCAACATGGAAATGATTCTATAATAGACTTGGTTTTTATTTATGTTTATATTTTTTACTAATTTACTATAAAACCTGACTTGCAAAGTATATATTGCAATGTTCCCAGTGACATATAAGTAATTCGAAACTTTTTGTACTGGATTTCCTTGAGAATAGATTATACTTAGCAATTTTTTGCGCTGAACGAAAGGGAGATTAATGCATGAATTTGCAAATGCCTCTAAATAAAAATTTCACAGATATTAGTGAGTCAGTAGTGGAAATTTGAGACGGTAGATAAAAATAGTAAAAGTAGTAGTGTGCAGCAGGCAAGGGTGATAGATCTTTGGCCTAAGGGTTACGGTTTTGAGGCCGTACGGGACCTCCCCAAAATCTCAAAAGTCAGCCTGCTCTTTGAACCCTGCGAGCCGGCCCGGGACGTTTTCCCAGAGGAGTCGGACCCTTTACACCACCAGGTACCCGTTCATACTTGAACTGGTTCTCATATTTTTTTATTCTACTTTTCGTAACACTGGGTGCTCTGATATATTTTACTTTTGACACGGTTGCAACGTTATTACGAAAAGGTTCTCAGGATTGAAAATTAATTAAAATATCCTATCCCCAAAACACAACGCAGTCAAATTAGAATTAAAAAATACAAGAATATGATTTACATTATTTCGGGAGACTAAACATCAAACTGTGAATAACAGTTACTTATTTTCAATGCAGAAAGCTACGTTACAATAACAACAGACAAACAAATAGTTTTCGCTTTAGAAACGCTACGATGAGACATCACTTTTGCACTATTTCACATCACCCCTACAAACACTAAAATTCCATAAATTTGGGTTGTATTGTACCCAAATAATACCCGAAAAACATTCTAACTAACCTAATTAGTTCTATTCTGAAATACTTTGGGGCACATTTCCATAAGCTGTTTCTGCATTAAAATGTCCACAATTCTTTCTATGAAATGGCAGAAAAATCGTTACAAAAGTTGTGCGAGAGAAAGAGAGCCGAGTGATTGGTTTCTCGAATGTGGATAGAAGGTAACTCTCGTTTCTCTGAAATGCATTCATTGTGTTATTTAAAATTAGATCATGTATTGTTGCCCCGCAACGAGGGTAAAGTAAGGTCAGGTTGGGTCGCTCGGTCGGTCTCAAGACGAGAAGCATATCACCTGGCATTCATTTTACCAGGGTCTCAATGTCTGTATATGTATCTATAGATCTGTGTGTGTGTGTGTGTGTATCTTGATTTATATGGCATGAAGGTCGATTTTTGCTTATCATAACAGTGCAATGTTGGTGTGGTCGTTTCTAATGATAATGACGAGATTGATGCACGCGGAACTCAGTTTCCGTTACATAAACTGAACCGCACCCTTACTGCATGATGTCTCTTAAGATTCTATTGGAATTAATTTGCTTTCAATTCAAAGTGCAATAGGATATTTGAAGTAAAGAAAAAAAAAAAATTACGATCTTAATACAATTAAAAAGTAAAAAAAATATCGCATAATATTTCTTGAGGATTAGATATTGAAAAGAAGGTTTTCAAATTCTTCTGGTGTAACTGCGTTTTCAAATGATTGACTTTGATTTAATCGTAGTGACGTTATAACAAAATGTTAACGTCCGTTAGTGGAAAATGTAATATATCCATTTCAAACGCAATAATGGTGTCAATATCGTGATAATATCATATGGCACGCTATCGGTTATTACGTGTGTATGTATGTTACGGTGTCACGTGTAAAAATTCTCCGATTTACATGAATTTGATAGGCACAGCAGCTGGCGGAGAGGTTAAATTGTACCATATGGTGGTTGTTGGTTGGTCCGTGCACACGCTGTCACGGATTGCAACCACGGTAATGCACCACTGCAACAAACGACCCTGGCCGCTAGCTTGGACCTTTACTTGCAATGGTTTGCATATCAAGTTGCATTCATTGCATTACGTACATACACACATGCATACGCACATATGTACATAGTGTACATGTACGTATGTGTCGTGCGCACTCCCTAACGGTTTGATGAATTAAACATGATTAAAGTTTTTAATTCGAATTGAATTAATTCGTTTCAACAGTTGTGTTTTGCCATCTATCAGATTATGTTAATTATGCAAAAGAATAGGAACATTTTTAAATATATTATCGTCAATTACATTTAATATAAATAAAGCTGTACACTTTTCATTAGTTTTTAAGTGAAAATTTGCATTAAAATAAATGCATTCTTACAGAGTATTAATAATTGTTTTTCTTGTCAATTAAACATTTAAAGTATTTTGTGTCTCTATTTACATAAATATAATATTTCTTTTCATAATAAATCATAACACGCATACATAAAAAAGTATGAAATCAAAACAGGTGATAATGATCCTTAGATTAAATATCAAAAATATAACCGTTAGAATTAATTAAAATATGAATAGACACGAAACTCGAAAAAAAAGCGAAATTAATTACTATAATTTACATTACCAAACAATAAAAAAACATATTTGATTGGTCTATACCAAATATAATATAGAAAATAAAACATAGTTTTTGGTAAAACAATATTACATTGAACACTATAATTTTCGATCGAAACAAAAACTATTTCCCCCAATATTTATTTTGATCGTGACCTATACAAACTTTGAAACAATATAAAAATAATATATATTTAATAGTCACAGCTTGAGCTTATTATGAAAAGTGAATAAAAAAAATTCATATGTTACCCATAGTTCACGGGGGTGCTGCCTCGTTACTTCCGGTCAATAAATACAAATTATAATAATAGTTTGACAATAGTATCAACCCTATCATTACAAATTAACTGCTAACGCTGCACGATCATATTAGGGGAAAGTTAATAAAAACAACAACAACAAACTTTAGTGATACCACAAACATCATGCGAAGATGATAACTCAATACACATATGTCAATTTACGGTCAATTGATCTTCACATTTAACTATGTGTTGAAAACCACAAATGTATAAATTTTTTTATTTTTGTAACCACTAATAATATAAAAAAACTTTTATTGGTGTGGAACTTTATATAGAATCTATTACTCTTTTCTAGTCCAAAATGATTTTCTTATTATTTTTGTCTCTTGATTTGTTATTACAATTTCTTTTTGAGCTTTTCTTACGACTGGGTAGCGAAAATTCCTTATACAAGGCAAGCTAAAATAGTGGTCCAATTATTATTTGTGTTTGAATGTTGGTAGTATGTATTTTGTCTTCATTTATAAATTAATATTCGAAACGGTTCAGAATTCATTAGGAAGTATTTAATAAAATTGGTATCAATCACGAAAACAGATGCATACCGAGTTACTTATAATTATAGAATAATTAGGATTAAATTCGAATACAAGATGCATTTCCGGTTTACAACATTTCGAAACGTGAAGTGATAATTATCGTTTTCGTTTGATACTTCATTATGCTATAGAACTCATCACCGTATGGCCCTTAAAGCCCAAAGAAAGCAAATCAAACGATTTAATGACTATATGTAAGTCATGATCTGCATAAAGCAATAATAACGAACACAAAATATAAATTGGTAATAAAACGCGAGTTCTGATTATGTAAAATGGTTAATTAGTTACGGTAGTCTACTATACTTATATAACGTCTACATTTGCTAATTTAAGTGCTGCATGTTTTATTTATATCATTATAAAGTTGGCTTACGATTTTAAGACAATTACTTCCAAATATTATAAAATCTTCGGATATATTTGAAATATACAATATGAAGATACATTTTTTGTTAAATATAAAAAATTAACACTAATTTAGTTGTCATGGATCATATGATATTAGTCGGTTGACGAAACAAATGCTTTTTCAATTAAACGAAATTAAATTATATGGTTAATTTAGCGAAACGCTACTAGAACACATTTGTTTCTTGGACACATTGTTAAGTTAGAAGTAGCTGCAATGTCATGTGTATGAATGAGTAAGATATGTAAATGGTATTAATTTTATTCATGTTGACTCAAGTGGCCGCACGTGGGTGAAACGAGACTGTCGACGGTAAAGGGTCAGCGTTTTTAAGGGCACGCGAGTACGTTAGAAATACATTATTTACTCTTCGGCACATCTTGGTACGTAATCTTGAAGAACAGCTGTCGTTACCACTCGTCTTAACACCTGTCTTTCAGTTTTGACATTCTTATATTTGTATTGCAGATTTTATTGCTTTAAAATATTTCCAATACTATTCAATTTTTTATACTTCTGTTATAAGTATACTAAAGAATACTATTTTTAATGATATCCATTATTTATTTTATTCAATTTAAATAATAACAAAAAATTGTATTTGAAAAACACGATGTTATCATTTAGATAAATTCAAATTACTCAATTGTGAATTTATTTGATATTAATATATGTGTGGAAACTTTAACGTTTCTACAAAATTTTAGCGTATGTTTATAGAGTTTCGCAAAAAAATGTTCATGCGTAACTATACGCAACAGTCTACTAAATATATTTCTAGTAAAAATATCACATCTGTCACTATTAAGTATGCAATGTTAGGCCTTATCATGAAAACCCCCTACAAGAAATAGAAATTGAAAAATGTTCTCTTAAGGAAATATTAATAAAAAAACAATTATTTTTGGTGCAATTTACATCTAATCCGCAGGTGCCACATAAGTTAATTTTTAAAAATGAGTAACACTTTAAATATCAAGTACAAATTTCGTTATTTAAGTTCAAAATGTAATTTAAACGTTGACTCCTAATTGCATCCGATATCAATTTTTGGTTATTAATAAATCAAACATGTATAATATTAGAAATATGAAGGTGGAAATTCATTTCCGAAAAAGCGGACACCGTCTTGCAGGTGGCTTAAATTAACTGTTTATTCAGCCCGTTGGAAGTAATTTAATAAATCTTTGGTGCCCCGGTGCGTATTCCACCTGCTTTTGGCCTTGCAACATGTTATTGGGGTCCAAAATATTTTGGTGAGTCGAAATGATCATTAAATTAAACCAACACATTGTGGGTGCAAATGATTTATAAATTAATGTGAATGTAAAGGATTTTTTACCACCCACCCATTTAATGGGAATAGATGATGTTATGTATGTAATAAATTAGAACACAAAACTATATTAACTTAACAAATATAATTTGTAATTATGACAAAATTATTATCTCCATCCATGGGAACTTGCAATTTATAAATATAATAATATGAAACACATCAAAAACAGTTTTGAATAAAACAATTATAATCCATTAATGCTATCATGGTTTACATATGCCTCCGATTATTAAATAGACTATTCTCACGCAAAATGAGTCTGTCATGTTATAAGTGACCGATTCCCACGATTTTATCTACTAAGGAACTGCACACAAACACATCGTCTTATTGTGCATGATACCGTGCAACACGAAATATTGTTCGGCCGTTCATAACGCTTCATAGTCTTGACTTGTGGCGTCTTATAGCACATCACGATATAGGTATAGTATATACCTGTCTACCAAAACGAATTTTGTCTGCATGAAGGTCGGCCATACAGGACTAACCACTTTTTCCAACTCTAATTGTATAAATAAAAATTCCAATACTTGCTTCGCGCCAAATTGTCAACTATATACAATATAAATTACGATTTCAATCGAAATATATTATTTGAAATATGTAAACATTTACGAATATTTCACTTTTATATGTGTAGCTAACATTCTAAATTTACACGAAATGCAGATGCAGTTTTTTAAATATGTTCTGATAAAAATAATATTAATCGATAATGTATGTATGTTTCTATTAATAAATTTAATGAAACAGTTTGTGAAAACTTCCAGAATTATTAATGGGTGTTGTTTTCAAAATGAAGTTAAATTGAAAAATAGTCCTCTTTGCCATGTCTAACCAACTATGTTGTCTTTTAATTTCAGATCCAAACCAACCATGCTGAAGTGGACGGTAGCGAATCGTCGTGAAACTAACGGCGCGCCGCCAGAACGCCCGGCGTCAAGTACCTGTACTACACAACGACGCAGTATCGACGCACTTCGGGAGCGGAAACAGCGTCGCAAGAGCACTAGACGAGCGAGTTTGTGTCTGCGCTCGAACAAAGAAAACCAATTTACAACGACACCTAGTAACAAATTAGACACAACGAATACCACCGATGGCAAAGCCCTGAGAGATGTCAGCAATATCACTCCGAATAACAACAATAACATAATTCAAAGACGAATGAGTTCAGGCAGACCGATTCGAAAATCTATTTATACCGACGATGAACTAGAATCTCCCGCGATACCAAGGTTACGGAAAAAACAGTGCTTGAAAAAACATTTCACCTCGCAAGCCAACTGCGACAAAATTGAAGGGAGACGAGTGATTATAAAAGAAAAATGCGAACATAAATGTCAATGCTGTGATCCGACGCCCGAGTTTCCTGAAATACCTGCCCCACTTTACGCATCCACTTTGCCATCATTCCAAATGGAATATTCTCCTTGTTTGTTACGAAATTCCCAAAGTGTAGCCGCCCTTCAAATTCCTATCAGTTCACGTCAGAACTTGCCGTACCATAGTTTGTCACATTTGAAAAATGTTGCCGGATTAGATGAAAACTGTTCGCCGAATAAAAAAGCGAAAATCGATCATGTAACTGATTTTCTCCATCAAATTTCCTTTATTACATCCCCGGAAGATATACGAATACGCAATTTAAAACTTGCTAATGGTAAAGATGAAATTACTGTTTCTCCATTATTACGGAAGTTTGTTGATTTACGATTCAGCCAAATCAGCCTGGATAAAAATGATAATCCTTCCGTAGATGATTCATCCATTTTTAATGATATGTCGTTGGATAAAATAGTCGATGCCATTTTAGACACAACCCAGGGTTCAGAATGTTTAGAATTAAAAGAACGTGTTAAAAACGAAATTCTTACAAAAAAAGAAGAACATACCAATGTCATCGACAGCGATAACCGAGAGACCGAAACAAAAGATACATCTTTGTCTGAAATGAAAGATAATAATTTAATATCATCGAAAGAAAGTCAAAGAGTTATGAACGACGAGGAAATTCACAAAAGAAAACGTTCCTCGTCCAGCTTAAGCGATAAAGCCGACTACAAACGTCGAAATATTAAAGATTACGAAAGCGAAGCAGAGACTAGTTTTGCACTGAAACGTCAAAAGTGCATACGCCGACGAAAACCAGTCATAAATAATAACAATTTTATAGACGATGATTTTCTGGCTACACCAATATCAGTTATTAAAGATGAATCAAGTTTGACGTCGTACAAAGACGGATTGAATGACAATTCGTATAGTTCATCTTGTATATCGGGTAATCCAGCTGGTAAAAGCCAGAATTTCGAGCAATCGTCGGTGTTGAGTCAGCAACTGGATTGTCTCGCTTACAGTCCTTGGCGGAAGGAGATTTGTTGTGGTTTGAGCACACCGGCGCTTGAGCGCTTTGCCAAAGACGTGGTGTTCAAAAGAAAGAGACCATTAAAACGGAGTGCCTCCTCGCCTGATAGCGAAATGAAACCAATAATAGCTATTTCGTCCACACCGACTAAACTACTTCGAGACGCTACCGAACCAGCACACATAGATCTTCATATTTCACATACATCTGGGACACTACAAGTAAACGGTAATTATTTTATAAATATTTATATAAACGTGATATAGAAAATTCATCTAAGTAATAAATTATTTGGAAAGATCCAATTGTGTTGAAATAATAATAGGGTGAAATTATTTATGATTTTAATAATACAATCGAATGCTCATTCATAATTGAATACAACTAAATAATGAATAGAAGATTGAAAAATCATTACCATGTATCATAATTATTGTTTAGAATACCATATTTAACCAAGAATGTAAGATATTTGAAAGTTTTTATGTATGCAATTTAAATTTTAAACACCAAACTTATTGGCACATTGCCAAAAACCAAAAAAAAAATCTAGGGCGAATATTGTAAATAAAAGTATTGTATTTTTGCCAACTTTAGCTACACAAATACTGATTTTCTTTGTTGCCTAGACTGAACTAAAAGGGCAAAAGAAATAAAGTAGAATCATTTTTACAAAGCTTATAAAAGACACATTGTTTTCATTTTAACTATGCACACTTAATAATGTTCCATAGAGTAAATTTGCTTGATTTTCTATGTGATTTACTTTAACAATGTTACTAAAAATAGCAAGACTATTCATAAATAAATTTGTATGCAAGAAGTTTACGGAGAAATTACGTGGTATGAATGAGTGTACACTACCTCAAATTGAAGTTTAAACATTTATAGCAGTATTTTGTGCCGAAACTTCATAAAACCATCTAGAAAAACTCTTTTATACGTGTAGCGTATCGTATTAAATAACGTTGCTCTTCGTAAACGTCAAGAGAAGTCTTATTTGTGAGAGGCCGTAAATAATTTTGGAACTTTTGCCATCTAAATTTAAGATGAATTTCGAAAATGAATGTTTTTGCATTGCATAGAAAATAGTGGAGTGGATCAGTTTGTTGACAGTATTTCAGACGAAAATATATCGCTTAAAAACGGCTTGGGAATAAAAATGCATTAGACAGTTGGTTATTGTATGAAAGACGAGAATAAGGCGTGTTGCTCTTTGCGTGTCAGAGTACAGTTCGTTGGTTTGGGGGTGAATTAGTTAGATGGAAGAACACCATTACCATTAGCATCATCGTTCAGGTTTCTATATCCGGGTCTTTCTTTATTACATACCTAAACGTCAACATTTCAAAATGCATACACTAAATAAGCTGTTATATAAACATTTACCGTCGTATCCGTATAGTTTTATGTTTACCGTAAAAAATACATTTTTAGAAACATTTTATAGGATAATTTGTTTTGCTACCGCAATACATTTTTTAATACTTTTGTGAAATTGGTACTACGGAAATTCATCATTTCAATTTTCATATATTCTGCTTAGTGCTTCTACAACTTTACAAGTTCGCGGAAGGATTTATATTTAACATCTGTTCTAAATTACGTGATCTACCATTTTTATACGATTTATCTATTTTCTTGTAATACAGAAATTGCACTCAATATTATAAATACAATTAACTAATAAAGCAAATATGGCTCATAGATGACTATTTATTTTGATAGTTAAATTCAATTTGATAAAGATAACAAATCAACTCCTCCTCAAATCAGATTTTAGTTAATTATTGCAAAATACCTACCACTTAAACTAATATTTGAATATTAACGATATAATAAATACATAAAATATATTAGAATCTCAATTAATTCTGTACCCTAATTAATTACGTAAATTTAATTAAAAACTAGATATGAGCATAAAATATATCAATCTCAAACGCGTATAAGTTACACACTGAATTTCACTCAGAAATAGTGCAAAAAAATCACTTTAGATTCTGAAACAAAAACTTACAATGTTTGAGCAGTTAAGTTGATAAATATTATACTGCAAAATGTAAACGGGCTCTATTCAAATAGAAATCTTATATAGTTTTTTTTTCTTATTCTCTTTTGGCAGTTCTTCGATGCAGGGATTTACAAAGGAGCAGCGGGGGCCGTATAAATGCTTATGTAAAGGTAAGTACCGAATACTGTGTGCACTTCAAAAGCGTTGCAGTCAGACTTATGGTTCTTTTGTATATGGAAAGGGTTCGTGGCGTATTTGTTTTGCTGTATTAAAATGGCTGTGTGGAGTGTTTTCGAATGAAGTCAATTGCTCGCGTTGAAATGATTTTAAATATTAGAATCGATAACAGAAGCGTGTATACCCTCAAAGAGCTAATACAACCACAATGTGTATCAATATTATAGTGCGTTTAAAGGTTCATGCGTTGATTGAAAAATGTTGAAGATTATCGAGAAATGTTTTAAATTTGTTACAAAATAAATAAATATTTACAATTTAGATAGGTACTTAAAGAAATAAATTTTCGATTTTGAGTAATTTGAAATTAAGTTTTTATTAAAATGTGAAATATTTCCCACCAGTGAACTAGATTGTTCACAATTTGGAATTTCATTAAATTTTTGCATGAGTAGCTAGGTGCACTTGGTAACTAGTAATATAAAAGTAAAGTACATCGTTTAGAATATTACGGTTTGACATTTTCAATGAGCGTGGGTTACATACATATTGCATTTCATTGCATGTCTACATATTATACTTACAGTCTACTAAATAAGTTATGCCTCATACGCCATAATTTGATTTTATATAATAATACGCGAGTCCTTAGGAATGTTATAGCATTACACAAATCCGCAGTCATGGTTCAATAAGAATTATATGTTATTGAAAAAGCCAATGAAATATTTCATACCTATTACGATTATTAGTCAAAAAACTACAGAATTATTTTTTTGTTTCATAAGAGAAGACATATTTTATTATAGGAGAGTTTTTACTTTATTTTACGAAATAAATAAATATTTCAATGATGAATAAATTCAATTTCGAAATTTTACCGGAAATATACCTTTTGACCTTCCCTGACTATTTTTGGAATGATGTGTTGTGTGTAAAATATTTTATTCTGATCCGTGTTCGACTTCAGTATTAATTCGATTTACAGATAAAGATTAATGTGCCTGACGCATCTGGTTTTTTTTTATACTACAAAAAAATATTGCAAATGGACACAGTACAAAATGGCGTATGGCAAAAAACTCGTTAATAATATTTGAAAACGATATGAAAAAAAAAAATTCTGAAATCAATTGACACAGATATTCAATAAAACCCATGTATACTGTTTGAAAATCGGTCGTCCAAACAAAACCTACGAGCGACTATTAAAAGCGATCAGTGTTCAAACAAAAACAAAAAATTGTTCAACATGTATTATCTGTTGCGTTTTGTATGCCCGCAACATTATGAAAACAGAACTCACCAACGCGCAACTGTTCGCTAAATTGACCAACTTATATGAGTGCGATTGTTTGTTTCACAAGGGCGATAGGGCACGAGGAGTACACACAATTATTTCTAGAATAAATACAGAAACCAGTGGCTGTGTGTAACGTCAGACATTGTGAAACCGGGCCGCGCATTGGATCCTGGGGTATTTCGTACGGATCGATAGGGGAATATTCGCGCTCGGTTACGTCATTCTGGAAGCCTATCCCTTCCATTTCACTCGCTCATAATCCCCACTCTTTCCCTCTACAAACGACGCTGACGTCATCGTGACTACTTTCACAATTTACAATTAATTTAATATGAAAATCATTATTTCATATTTCACATAAAATTAAAATAAAGCCTTCGTTAAAATATCATATTTTATTTACGAAATAAACCACTAATTATAAATAATGGGAAGAGAATTAGAACGCAAACTGATCACTATGTTAAAATATAGCAATATAACTCAGACAAGTTAATCCGTGAAATCCAATTAAACGCAATTTGCACTATAATTACATGCAGATTCCTAATATCAATTATAATGATGGCCGAAGTGATTGTACAAATGCGAAATCGCATGCCATTTGTATAAGCTAGTTAATATTTAAGCGTGAACTTATTTGCATTAGGTGTCACTGTTATCGGATCATGGGAGTCGAACGAAAAAACGCGGTGGATTGCAGAGGACAGCCGTTCAAGCTGAATCCAGTGATCCGCAATTCGATCACAAATTTACATTTCATCTTACGAAAGGCGAGATGGCGAAACGGCTGCAGCTTGAAGTTTGGCATCGTGATAGGATTCAAAGGTTAGTAGTTTCTTTCGATTTTCACTTAAATTGCTATCTGTTTACCGCTGAAAACGAAAACGAGAACGCAAACTGATTCCTGTTGACGTTTTCGTTTGATGTTTATGCATTATGTATGATTCGCTTAGTATAAAATAAAATGTTGTTCTTATTTTATCAAATACAAAGCGGGCAACGGGAGAAAAAAAGCGCAAATACGTTTCAATATAGAAGGCGATTCGAACTAACTACCTTTACCACAAATATAATATATGTATAAATTTTCGGCGATATTCGTTAGGATAGAAATAAAATTTGTGAAGACTATTTTACTGAAAGTATCTACCAAAAACATGATTTCGTGCAATAAGCACATATCTTACGTTGCACAATGGCTTGATTTATATTTATTAAAAAAATCTAAATGTATTTTTTCGAATATACAAACTTAGTTAAAAATTGCTTAGTTGTTCAGGTTTTTAAACGAGTTTCACTGATTATTTCATGCATTCCGATTCGTATAGTTCATAAATCTTAGACTGGATTCATTGTAAATGGAAATATTTTAATGGCATTCGACGAAATAATAAAACTTTTCCTGAGTGTTTTTTCACTTTCTTATACGAAATAATAAGTATTTTAATCCAGAAAAAAAATCGATGTCAAAATTTTAACGGAAATATACCTTTTGACCTTCCCTGAATCAAGTCTGACTATTTTTGGAATAACGTCTGTTTGTGTGTGTGTGTGTGTGAGCACTCTAAAGCCGAAACGGTTGAAAATAAATCTATAAAATATTAAATATGAATATTTTATATGCCTGGCACGAGAATTTTCTATTTTTGAAAATAATATTTAAACTGGAAGTACTTTTTTACTTTAGAAGTGTTTTAAATGTTAGTAAAATATTAAAAATATGATACACATACATACGTTATTTTTAAAATGTATATTTTTCTCTTATCTAAATAAAATACGTATAAGAAAGTTTAGTGCAAGCCATTACATATATATTTTTTTAAACTGTTTCCCTTTTTGTCTAGACCAATTGATTGATTATATTGTATTTTCAACTGTCCGAAAATAAATGTACTTTTTCTACTTCGCCAGATAAATATAAATATATATTCTAAAGAATTTATTTGTAAGGTTGTTTGTCATTTCTTTTGTAAAAGCAAAAAAGAACAGTTGACAAATTGTTGAAGAGAAGCTAGCAAATTTTGTAATAATTACGTTAAGAAAATGATAAATTTCTCCCTAGTTGTCAGTTTAAAATAAATCTATTCCGATTCAATAGTGTCGTCAATAAAATGAGTTTTAAATCAATTTAGGCATAATTATTTCATGCTTACCCGCCCTATTTAATTTAGGGGCATTTATAATTATATGTATTTTTTATTATCGAAATACAATTATTAAAGATAGGGGTCAACGTTAATTTATTTTCCAATTATACTCTCTTTGATCTGAATTAAACAACGACGTATTTAAATATTAGATTGGATAATATTTAATTAAATTTACGTCTTCAAATATATCAAATTTATTGCACGCGAACCCATCAAACCTTTGACACATAATAAGTTAATTTAAGTTCACACGAAACTAAACATGTTCGTGGTTATAAATGAAAAAAAATAATTCATATACTCTAAAAGATACAAAGTGTTCCTAAGTTGTTCCTAGTTAATAATAGTAATTCCCGTGAATTAGCGCAAAACCACAATATAGTAATCTAGCTTTTCCTGTGGACATACTACCTAAGTTGACTTTTTGTTGTTCCGTGACTTGATGACCAACAGTAGCGACCTCAGGTCACCTAACCGCAACGCACGTGTACTTAAAGCTAAACCTAACATGCAAATACCAACCACGCGGAATGGTTAGTGCAGCCCTTGGACCTAATGCAAAAACCGCATAACCACAGAATTTTGTCAACAGCCTTTCGCATCAGATATCACTGATGTAACTATTTCGTTTAATCATCTATAAAGCTATTACGATGTTAAATTGTATAAAAAATTGTATACGTAGAAAATCGATACCAGAGGTTCATGTTTTAGTATGAAATATTGCGTATTTATAAATAAGTAATATTTCTTTGACCTCTATCAAGGGCGCTTGTACAAAAAGCGCACCACCATATATTTAATAAATTGAGTATTTCACAAAGATTAGTCTATATAATTACGTAATTAGAAAAAGACACTAAAGCTCTAGATAATAGTAGTTAATCGAAATGGAATCAACAAAATTATATAAATTATTTCATATCTAAAGAATTTTAGAAACTCACAATATAGATTATTTTTAGTTCTTTTTCTAACACATTTATTATTCAATAAATATTTTCCAGTAAATATTAACGATTAAAATAATATAAAGAAATAAATACAAACAAAAGGCAGCTCTAATACATTATAATACATAATGGCGTAAATGAAACAATAAAATATAAGCGTCCTCAGTATGCTCAAGTATCCTATATTGTTCTATAAATTACATGAATGCAAAGATCAATAATAGTAGTAACGTAAACTAAATAAAAAATGTATTTCCAAGTAATTTTAATTTCAGTATTTGGTAATACATTGCGCTTCAACTGATTTGATCATCAGACAATTACTATAATAAGAAACAAAAGGGAATAATTTACTTTTCGAACCTTTGGGAAAATACCATATGGTGTTATTTTCAATTATTCATTCGTAATTTATGATGTGAATGATGGTGGAAGTCTTCTATATTTTCATGTAACTATTAAACTGTAAATTTCTATTTAAATGTTAAAATAATAGAAGCCAAATATATTCCGGTTATACAAGAACGGGAATACCTCTGACGTCACCTAAACTAATTTTCTGCTTGATAAAAGAACCTGTGTATTTATAGTAACCTTGGTGTATATAAATATTATAATAAGGTACGGTTAACAGTTAAAGAAATACAAATATATATCAATAACATACGTGAACGCATTCAACTAAAATGAAAATGTATTTTTATAAACCGAACCAAACGAAATAATATTGTTCAGGTGCACATGTTCAACCGCACATACATATATGAAAACCGCGTTGCATATATGTAATGTAACTTGAAAGAAATACTGTTTCGACAAATATGCTTTTAAATTATTTACAAGTAAGTGTGGTTTGGGAATAACACATTGTAGAATACTGATTGGATCTCACAAAATATACATTATTCTTATTTATGAACTAACAATTTTGGAATAAATAATAATTCTAGAATAGGAATACATGTTTTACGTTTGACTATTATTTATTATTATTATTTATTTTTTGTATTTAATTTCAAATTAATAAAAAGAAAGAGTGTAGAATAGCAATTTGACCGCACAATATGTGACCACACAATATGTGAGTGCGAGGAAAAATAAAAAGTTTCATATACTTGTTTGTTTTAAAAATAAAACTCAGAAACATTTGTTGCTTGAAGAATAAAGATTTCGCGTTACATGGTTTATTATTTATAAAGAAACTTTACGTTTTGAGAATTTATAAACCAGAAAAAAAAGCAAAAGGTTTGTAAAAAATTGGTGAGAATAATAAATAAAAATAAAATATACGATACTATAAACCGTCCGAGTTTATAGTTCAGGGGTTATGTGTTGTCGTGCATCCCAAAATACCATATATACACACCCACTGAGAGAGTATTTTGTGCGACTTTACGTGATTAAAAATTCATCCAAACAACATTAGTTCGACGGCCGTAACCCGAATCCCTGTACATATATTCGAGGAACGCGACCGAAGCAAGCGCGTGGACGAAGCCGCACTGGCGCGATTACACGGCGCAAACTCTAAACTGGAGCACCCCAGGTCGCCGCCGATCGATGGGGGTTTGTATGAGAGATCCACGCAACGCTCGCGCCAGCATCTTCAGAGGCCGTCGAATTCGTGCTCAAACTACACGGTTACAACTCATTCCCATCAAATACGTCCGACCATCAATTATAACAAACCCAAATCCAAGATAACACAAGCTATAATGTTGATAAATACAAGAAATGAAATTATGGAAGTGTAGTTAAAAATACGTTATAGCGTACGCGACTGAATCCTAGATAGGAAGAATTTAACGAAGTCAAGTTGTAAAATGGAAGTGTAGATCAAGTGTGTTGTAAAATGTTCGTGTAATTCTAATAGTGATATTAGTAGTAGAGTTAGAAATTTCAGAGCGTAATTATTGATATTAGAGCTCAAAGATGGGTTGGATAACGTGACAACTTTAGGATTTGTGGTACTGGAGTAGTTTTGAACTGAAGTGTTACTTGGTTGTAAAAGCGAGTGGAGATTAATTGGGTGTTTAGTTGAGTGGGACAAAGATAGATAGACAAGGGTTTTTTAACATTGAGCCTTGGTGATGATGTCCTTCGTGTCTTCGGGGCCGGCGTGCGGGGAGAGACGTGGCAGCACTGAGAACACCCACAAGAGCTGCTGTTGCAGAGATCACCAAGACAACCATTATTCTAGCCATCGCAGAGGCAGCGTAGGACGGTCATCCTCTGCGGGAACTAGTAGCAGTGTCGCGGACTCTCCAAGTAACGACGCCTGACCCATACCTTCACAGGCACAACAGTGAGTAATTCTACAATATCGCACTTATGGGTTTGTTCATCATGCTTCAGAAATACATACTCCGATCATCATATGCATCTATTTATCACTACTATCTCTTTTTTTCAACAACTCTGTTTGCCTTATATACTTTTTACTAGATGAAGAAATGATACTGGATGTATTTAATCAAAAATATACAAAAACAACACTAGGAAATTACGTTTACCATTCCTACTAATAAAAGCTTAAATATAATTAAATTTTCTCATAATTGCTCTAATATTTCTTAGTTAATTCATTTCTACATGACTGTGGAACTATTTAACTAAATTCAATCTTCTTATTATTTTGAAGTCCATTACCCGATGAAATAGGAAATCAATATTTCATCAACATTTTCAATCACTCAAATATCACAACTAAAATTGTTAAAACCATTAATATTGATTCGTAATATGACGACATATTTTTAAATAATTTATAACTCCAGCTTTTCATAATACACTTACAAAGCTTGGTCATTTCGAAACTTCGTATATTTCACACTAAATGAGCGGATGCCAAAATTAAAAAGATTACCGTTTATTGATGTTATTATTTTTAGAACACATTAACTTTAACAGGACACTAAAAATAATATATTAATGTATTTCCTTGTCCATTACCTTATATTGCTTTGTATAGATTTCTTAAAGAATTTTCCAATAAATAATACATCAGTTCAAATCAATAAACTATTGTCAGGTATATTTTCGGTGACCTGATAATACGTACATATATTATTGATATTTCAATTGGCTGGAGTTCGAACAGATGATAAAACACGAGAGTTAAATGAAATGCGGTGAAAAATTACTTAATGGCCTTAAAAAAATCGTTGATTTAGAAGCTGTAAGATAGAATCTACGAACGCGACCAACGAGCAGTCAAGTATACATAAAAAGCGCTTATTTTCACCCACACAGATATTTTGCGGCATTTCGCTAAAAAAAAATTAGGGCAAGTGCTTATGTTGCGCGTTATCATACATCCGATCTACATTATCAAAGTTCCTGTTATTAAATACGTCCGTGACTTATAATAAATTAATGAAAATGAAATTCATGTTGGAACAAATTATAGAACCTTATTAATTTGCAGTCCATATAACATTAGAGGTCTTACACAATAACTATTGTTTAGATGTTTTAAATAATATGAATAAAAATACATATACTAATTTAATATATAAATATTATTTTATTAATTGGTACATAAATGATTGAAAATGTAAGAAATTTAAAGCTTTATAAAATAATATCGCATGTTTAATTAATTTTCGAAACATATTTGAAGCTGGTAGCAATTAATGATTATCTACTAAATATAATTTACGACGTGGTGATATCACGTCAACATGAATTTATACATTTGTGACTCAAATATCGCAATTCATAAACCAAATAGTTTCGTCAAAAGAAGCATACTGAATACAATATATTTCCTGAATACAAATCTACAAAAACGAGATAAATTTCCGCTATAGTTATTTTTTGTATATATATAAGACAAAAATAACGGTACACAAAAGGTGATAGTATATAATTCAAAAGATACATACGGGAACTATATAAAAAACAATAAAATGAAAGCTTCATAGAACAGGATGAAATATGTCTACCTGGTATATTCATAAATAAAGAAGATACCTGCCTGCATTATGGCACTGAAAGGTGAAAAATTCACCTAGGAACCCTAAGGGTGATGTTCGTCTTAATAATACATTCGTTCACATACATTAAACATTACGCAATAGATAATAATAGTTTGACGCATAAATATAAGTTAATTTTGTCCCTAGTTCCTGGTTCTATCTCCAGCATAAAAAGGTCATACCCTTATTTGGGAAGAGACGTTAAATATTGAAAAACAATTATTTTAAATATTATAATAAAGATATATCGTTGTAAAGAACTAATTAGGAAATATAATAAAAATAAATACTATTCGTAGTATTTATTATTTAATGCCAATTGATGTGAGTTTATGAATACATCGATGTTATTTTAGAACTACTGTGAATTATTGGCGTTGGATGGTGGGAGTATGATCGATGACCATTGTATTTACTTGAAACTAAATGTGGTTGTGAAAGTTGGGATAAAACGTATTTGCATTGTGCTGTTTTTCTCCTTGAGCTTTTAAGCGTAATCTAGCGTTTTATACTTTTTTTGTTTTGCTAACGCTTACTATTTTATTTTCCAGGCGTAGTGAATTCCTAGGATGTATGTCGCTTCCTGTAAAACATGCTGTTAAAAAGGTTGGTAATACAAAAAGAAGAAAAAGATCTAAAATAAAAGAGAATGTGAATCATAAATAATTTCCTAACTAATCACAGTCAACTAATTTCGAAATGTGAACTCTATTTTAATATGTAAACTTTAATTTAAAAAAAATCAAACTAATTTCATTGGAAATTCACCTAATTGGTTTTTGCTTTATTTGTTGTTGTATGCATTATAGACGTTTCTCGTTTGTTAAAATTTTAAGAGTATGCGCGCGTCAATTGTGTAATCGTGTCAAGGTTACATGTAACGAGAAAAGTCTATTATACGAAGCAATCATTTTGTTATATCGTTCTTAGCTACATGACGCAGAAAATCAGGATTTGGTTGCAGAATCTTGAGCCAACTCCCATATGCTAACTTCCTATGCTATATTAATAGCATGATTTTATGTAGTTATAGTTGTACGTAAAGGTTTTACGTTTCACGTTTTTACAGTGTTGTTAAATATTTTAAAAATCAAAGAAAATCTTATAAATTGTGACAACTATTCTAAAATTGTATTGAATTTATACCAAAATCATGGACCTGTGACAACTTTAACACTTAATTTTATAATATTTATTTTATTTTAATAGTATTTCAACCGCTCCGAAAATAATTTTTGATTTTTATTTTACAACAATAATATAAAGTCTATATAAGTTGAGATCCTCTGATATGAAATTCCAATTTTAATTTAATTAAAGTTGATTTAAAATAAATAAACTTTTAAGGTAGCTCTGTTGGAATAAAATTAATTTAATGTAATTCACAGCTTTCGTTGTTCTGTTTATATTTAGAGCAACTATTTTCTGAGGCACTGAACAAGATAATTTATATGTTTATTGTCTGTAATGAACAGTAAAAGCACTTATAATTATCTTATATTTTTCAACATTTTAAACTATTGTTGGCATTAAGACAAATTAAAAATAAGAGCTTGTTCATTACTGAACACGCAAACTTACCAATTACTGTACAATTTACATTAGGTTTGTGGTAACGTGCATATATGAATACATTTCCTGATATTGCCAATGATAAATTTACTAATGACATATACAGTAATATGTACAAATAATTATTCTTATCAGGACATTTAGTAATTCTTTTTGTATACATTACTTCTATACACATTCATTAATTTCCATTATATATCAACAAAGGCTTTTAAATAATTTAAAATCATTTCTTCCAATCTCTATAATAGTAGTGTATTAAAAAGCAAATAACATATATTTCTTGCCAAGGAGCCGAATCAGTTTATATTTTATTTCCCATACATCTTACCGACCTACTTTCAGCAATGGATTTAATCTCTCAGTAAATAATCGTGCGTTATTTGTGCGTATGTTAGAAAACAGAGGTCACTACAGTATGGAACAGTTGTAACAATTTATAAGGTCGTGCAATGCAATTATTTAAAAATCAATACTCAATACGAAGCAGTCCAGAGCGTAGCAAATTATACACTCGAAGCCATATTGCCGAAGTAATAATATCAGCTAAATGTTTTATGTTTTCCATATTTCAGGACATTAATGGAACATTTAAATTACAAACGCAGTCATCCGGTCCGGCGCAGCACTACCAATCGTCTCTAAGCACCCCACAAAATTCCGGGTCATCGGCGCACACTGAATATACATCGACATCGAGGACATCTGTGTTGGATCACTCGGCAACGATCATTATGGGCGAAAACAGCCAGTCAAGTGTGGAAGAAGAGGTGCTGAGTCTCGACGATTATGACACGGAAATTGTAAAGAAAGCAAGCTCGAAAACCAGTTTGAATCAGCAACAGAAAGATGCCGACGAGAACTTATTCTTGCGGTATTTGGAACTGGACCCGATGGAAGGACCCGAAGCGATACCCGCTGCAATGCAACGCAAGGCAAGCGGAAATAAGTTTGGTCGCACGCCGTTCACGGCCACAAAGAAATTGATTCGTGTTGCGAAATGTGGATTTGGATTTTCGGTCGTGTGGACCCATCCACCTCGTATTGAAAGAGTTGAAAAGGGTTTACCCGCGGACAAAGCTGGAATTCTCCCCGGGGACTATATTATATTTGTCGACAAACATAACGTTGTTATGATGCCGGAAATCGATATACTAAATTTAATAAGGTAACCTATTATTTCCATCCATGTTCTACAACAATAATATATCACGTTTTACGAGACCACGATAATGAATGTTGGGTATGGAATACGAAACACTTATAACTGTTATTGGCCAAATGAAAATCAACTTTTATTACAAATACGAGCCCCATTATTATTAAGTATATCATACCTACCCATTCGATAAATCAAACTCGTATTTACGACACACACGCTATCGAAAACATATATTGGTAACCATATTTATTCTAGCCACAGCGACCAGTTTCTAATGGTTTTATATTTATTATGATTTAAAGTATGAGTATAAAAACATTTGTTTTTATATGCGACTAGAATTTATGAGGCAGACGCGCGAGGTACATTATTATTCATGAAGTAAAATCGATTGCCATGACGTTATTTTTTTACTGGAATACACAGTTATGTTGGATCCTATTTCTTGTTACGAAGCGTTTATTTTTTCTTTCTTTGTACAAGCGTACCCTAATTAGCAATAAAGCTAAGTCGCCCCAGTGCCTGAGCTTCATTTAAAATTCAAATATACGCTTCCATTCCTATGTAGAGATAAGACTAGAGTTTACTGTAAAATTCATTGTAATAGCGTTAACGGTTTTGCTGAGAGTTTCACCTATTAATTTCTACGCAAACAGTACTCTGCATTTAAAATATTTACTTTAAATTGCGCATTCAAATATGTAAAATTATTCTAGCTTGATCTAACTTTATTAACCAGGATACGTTTATTTTATTTTAATATCGTATTTAACAACATAAAATTGTTTATTTTTAATACAAAAAGACCTTTCTGTACTATTCAATAATTACTTGATGCTATTAGAGTTTGAACATATTCATATTTAAATTATTAGAACAATAATTTTCATTCCAGAATTATATAATACTACTACCCAGTTTTTGCGTGACAAAACCATTTAATAAATGAATTTGTAATTTTCAATTTAATTAGATATTTATATTATATGCCGTCGCGTGATGTGGGTGATAGTATTTAAATAACGTAATACAAAACGTATCAATTAATAAGTAATCGTATAATTAACAATTGACGTTTGTTTGTTTCCAGGTCATATGGAAGTCATTTGACGTTAGAAATCTTCCGAAGAACCGCCACTACCAAAAATGGCGCCCCAATGCTGGGAATCCGACCAGCAACGGCCACAATTAATGGTTCTGATGCGACGTTGCCGTCGGTCACATTTCAGACTCAGCATCGCCCGTCTACAGGATGCTCCACTAACACGGCGTCGGTAGATTACAACCGACGTCGATTGCATTTACCTCAGGTTACCTTCACGTCGGAGGTTGGTAACGGTGTAATTGTCTAACCAACACATTCCTCTCACACTAATTCGGTTCACTTTGACGTCACAATCACGCGGTTTCATTCTAGGTTCATTACTTCACTTGATCAAAAGTTCACTAAATCTAATTAGACGGGAAAACGGTTTTAGTTTTTCTTTTCTTACAGAGACCTTACAACTTTAATGCAATTCGAAAATTTATTTTAATTTTAATTAGTTTCCACATGGTTATTTTTTCAACAAAACAAATAATTATTTTTTAATTTCAATTATCGCTGCAAAAAATATGTTCTTGGCATTTAATTATTTTGTGCTAAAAACATTCGATTATATTCATAAAAATCCATTATAAGGTCTACTTGGTAATACTAATATTAATATATACTAAAATGTTTTTATATTATTTATTTGGATAAAATCAAAAATTAGAATTATTTATTGCCAGCGAAATCCTGTACAGATTAGTATACTTGTATTGCTAGTTACGTATATTTAGGCTGTAATTATTTTGTACATTTACTTATTTATAATTTTTTACTATTATTTACTATATTATTCATGTTTGCTTGAATGTTCTTTGTTTCATGTGTTTTTATATAATTTTTTAATCATTATGATTTGTATGAGTGTATATTTTGTATAGAGACTATTTATGAGTGTATAAGTTTTTTTTTTTATGTTTGAAATTTATTTATTTAAGTTTTGTCCGTATTTATAATTTTCCATCTCATTACATTTTGTTTGTTATCTGTTACACCAACAATCTTTTATTTTCATTTAAATAAATATTTTGTTAATTATTTTTCTTTTATTTATTATATTTTTCTTTTATGTTTTTCATCAATTTACTATTAACTTACGAACACATAATCGTTGCTAACATTCATGCTAGTAGCTTTTGTCAGTTTTCCTCATACATACTTAATTTATTTTTAAATTCATTAAATCTATCGTGCACACTAATTGCTTAAAGTTTGCCCCAGTCTATTTATTGTAAATGAATAAAATATTTAGAAACCAGCACCAACACCAGATGAAGGACAAAGACGAGCCATGTATCAATTAATTAATAAAGAACAACAATATGTAACTGCATTGCAATTTGCTGTGACAAGGTTCGTCTCAGCATTGCATGAACGACCAGATTTGATAACTCCTCAAGAACATCATACTTTATTCCAAAACTCTGAAGAGGTATTGTTAAAGCATTACCAATACGACGACGCATTTATAATTCGTAATGATTAATATAGATTTTAAGAATAACAGAAGATATAATAGAAATATTAGTACGTGATGACGGCGAACCTCAAGTTCAATTATTACCGAAAACATATGAATTGAAACTCTACGAAATCACAACAGCGTATAAGCGTTACTGTACAGGGTTAAAACGCGCTGACTTTTTGCTAGCTACGAAAACGAAAAACTCCAATTCCGAATTTGTTCGATTCCTACAGACTCCAGCGATTCCTAGACGTCGACCAGATATCACTAGTTTTATTCACAAACCTTTAGAGCATTACAGAGATATTCTAAAATTATTAAGTACAATATTAAGTCTAACAAAATCAAATCAAGAAGGTTACACAACAATTAATCGAGTTGTTCACGAAATGCAGGTCAGTTTTCTTCATAGAGTATGAGGTCTTATTTGAACTCATAATGTGATATTTTAAGGTCGTATACCGAGAAATCACTGCAGAAACTGGAGTAATGGAACCAGTTGGAGAAGGTAGACCATTACTATCCGTACAAGATTTAGAAAATAGATTAGTATTTACGAAATGCAAGGTAATACTTAAAGTTTAGAAACCAACTGAAACTATTTTAATTTTGGTTTTGATATTGTTAGCCGTTCGTACTTAGTAAACCAGGTAGACAATGGATTTTCGGTGGTGATTTAAGTAGAGTAGAAGGCAGAACGATACGTACATACTGGGCACTATTGTTTAGTGATCTTATACTATTTGCTAAAGTATCGCGTGATAGAGTATTATTTATAACTGAAGAACCACTACCACTATCGCAAATTACAGAAATTTACTTCAATGTTAGAAAAAAAGGTAATGCCAGTCTTTGATTTATCATTAAATTTTCTAATATATTGATTTACAAATATGTCATATGGTTTTTCTTTGTGCAGCAACTGAATTTAGGATAACCGTAGAGCCAGGTGGGCGAAGTGCACAAAGCCCGACGGCACATTGTGGACCAGATTTAACTAGAACACCACGAAAAAACGCTAGTAAAAGATGTGTAGTGCTACGAGCTCCTACATTAGAACTTAAAGCAGTATGGCAAAATCTGCTTCAAAGACAAATGTAAGTGGTTTTTTTATTAATGCATCAATAGAAACAGAAATGTATTAAATCTTTACACTATATTTTCTGCAATATATTCATTTTATATGGGGGTCATGTTCGCCGTTTGAGGACTAGGATTTAATTGAAAGATGTTGAAGGAAAATGTCCGTGTGATAAGTTATGTTAGAAAATAGCGAGTGTAAAGAATTAAGATTCGCTAATGATATGAAATAGGTGCTAAATTGATGTTTCACACACAAGTATTAGATGTTTGTTGTTCTATGTATGTACAACAGTGCTGTTGTATGTATGTACATAGGACAAGATGCAAAAGAGATACACGCTTATTGTTGATTGATTGATGGTAATTGCTTGTTGTGTGCACAGATTCCACGTGAACTCTGGCGTGGACGGTAGCTCGCTGAGCAGTCCTATGGACTCCCCTGACGTTCCTATCACCTCCTCTGTGGCCACGCTGCAGTCGGCCGAGTCTCTGTCCATCCGACGGCAGGTGCGTCTCGCTGAGTTGAGTAGCGGTCACTACGGCGACCTATTAGATCCTGCCTCGCACGCTGTTATTAGACGTCCGGCGTCGCTCACTGTTCCCTCAATGCCCTCCCCGCTCGTCAACACACCTGACACTCCTTCGGCCAAGGTCACGCCTTCGCTTAACTCCGCTGACGGTACACATAGCGCTTCTGAGAATGATTTGCCCAAAACCTCGCACACTTGTTCCTCAACCACGACCACTACTTTTCACGAAGTACCCCCATCTCCGTCCGCCATTCTGACCCCTTCCTCCGAATCCCCGGAAGCCGTGCTCTCTGATCCGGAAGATATAGATTTCATAAGTTTCTATGACGAATTCTGGGAAATGACTTATTTTGAACACGATCTTCGTTGTATCAGTATAAACGATTTCGCTAATGATGACGACCTAGACGATTTCCCTTTGACAAAGTGAGCATTATTACTCTAACCTTCCGTTATTGCTTTCTCTCACTACTAGAACCAAACTGAATTCTTTCCTATGCCAACTATTTTACTATACCTATACTATATTTATAACAACATAATTTTCTAAAATGACTGCCTAAAAGTACCTTTCGAGAAAAAAAGAGAATATAAATTACATTAATTTTTATACTACGTTGGTACCTTGTAAACAGTAACAATTTATATAGTAAAAGTAATTTATATTGTTGTATAATTTATACAAATATATTTACAAATAAACCTATTAGTTATAATAATGGGTTTTTATTTGCACCTCGAAAATCATCCATTTTATTCATCATTTTGGGGGTTTAATTCAGCGGTCATTTTCCAGGGACAACGACCTGTAAACAGTTCTGTTTCGTCAGAGATGCAAAAGCAAATCGATGAGTTAATAGAACATAAATGTAAACAACTTAGCAAGACTAGTAGCAACAAAGGTGGCGCCATACACCTTGAACAATGGATGAAAGGGCAACTTGGTAACGGCAGAGCTGATACTCCAGAATACGAGCCTGAGCCCGAAGTATGGACGCACGAGGAGCTACAGAAACGTTCCGAAGAACTACAATTATTGGATACAAACGAGGCTATTCTAACTAAACATAACGAATTGAATCAAGACGAAAACCGATGTGAGGAACTGATATTATCTGATCATGAACAAAGTCCGTCCAGAAGTACTACTACTGAAAGCCAGGTATGGACTTCCCATTTATTATTGCTTAGTTTTGTTATTTAGTCATATAACTAGTTTAGTCAATATCTTGGAGGCAGTATGGAAGTAGTCAAGTATTAAAAATTAAATCTATTAAAAAATATATTAAATTAACCATTGACAATTTTCAACTGCATTAAAGATTTGAATTGTAGTACATATATTAATCGTTAGTTTCCATTACATCCATAGCCAAAACTTGTATCTCTTTATAGCACACATTTACTATGTAATTGTGATAATTAGGTTGTTTGTACGTGTATTACATGATAGATAGTTGTAGAGATGGTGTTGGATCGCATGAAAAATGGTGCAAATAGTGTGCTGCTCTGTACCAATGGCTTTGGATCTCATGGTAACTGAACCGCCTTAGCTAGCATTATATTTTAAAACCGTGATTTACAAAATTAGGTAACTGTGCGCTCTAGTCCAGTAGTACCCGAACAGGTGGTATCCGTTTGTAAACAGTGCCATGAAACGTGTCTGTCGAATAACAACAGTCCGAATTTGAATAGCCATCACACAAACAATAATGTCATTCACAGCAAGTGCCACAGTAATAGTAATAATATTAACAACAGGATAGTAAACAATACTAGTAAGTAACAAAGGTCAAGATTATTTAACAATTTTTTCTGATTCGCATGAGTACTACATATTTTCCTAATAATTACTATTTTTCATTTTATTATCTACTTTATACGCTTAAAACGCAAATGAGAAAACCTATGTTAATAAACTAGACTGGTTCTAATTCAATTTATATAGCTAGTTGTTTATATGAATTCAAATCAAAACTTGTGTTACACACCAGTAAATAATATGAAATATGTTTCAAGATGTATCCAATGATAATGAAGATAACGAATGGGGTTCATTAATGCTTATGGGTTTGGCTGCCATAAACCCAACTACTAGTTTTGTTAAATTAGATCCATTTGCCCCTAAAATTGTTCCAAAAATATCCGTTGTGCCACCCACGCCTGATCCAACATCAATAAATAAATCCTTCACAGGAAGTTTTAAGAATTGTAACGATATATCAAATAGCCCTCTAAGACGTAAGATTGTAAGTTGTTTCGAAAATGAATTTCGCAATGAAAATAATTAAATTTTAAATGTTATTTTAGATGACAAATTTAGATCTTGTGAAAGATTACCAAGACTCGCCAGAAGATTCGCCTCAAAACGAGCACCCCTACTTGGCGTTAGATAACTGCAACACAGCGATACGTAGATTTGGAACATTGTCTAGTCTGGAGAAACTGACTGCTGATGAACTCGCGGAGACAATAAAAAATTCCTCATCGGGCAGTGAAGAAGAGGAAGAAGATGAAGAAGACTCGACGAAAACAGATCCTGGACAAGTGGCATTCACAACATCGTTAAGGAACTGGACATCGAAAGCGGGTTCTTATGTTTCAGAAAAGATGGCATTCTTTGAAAGATTTACAGATGATTCGAAAGAAGGATTTTTCGATAGGTTTTGATTTTATTTTTAAGTTTGGGAATTCTACTATAGATTATTTCACATTGTAGGTACTTGATGAGACAAAGTGAATCGTTGGCAAATGCTGAAGATGGAATTATAGGTCATGATGAGGAATTGGAAACTTCTGCAGCTACTTCTGGTGAGGAAATTTGGGGTACTCCTACGAGTGGTGGTGAAATGGAAGATCCTCTTACATTTTTAAATAATGGAGGCAATTTATCGGTAAGTTTTCTGTATTACGTAAGATCATACGTTACTTGATTTAATTTCCTAATCAGAAAATTAGACTTAGTAGTAGAAAAATAATTCATAAAAATTATATTGTTTTGGGTTTCTGTAAAATTATTACTACTATCAAATCTATAAACGTAAAGTGGGATAAGTTTGTCTAATACTTTATCTAATTTTCTGTGCAAGAGATATATAAAAATAATTTATTTAATGACTTTGTTTTTTTGTGAATAAATGTTATATGTGCCAGTTACCCCTATAAAAGAGATAGCTAGTAATTGTTAGGGAATCTCGGGTATGGATGTAATGTGATATATGTGTAATTAGTAATCTAAATTTGTGTAATATAAATAAAACTAAGCATAATTTAAATAATTTTGTAATAGTACAATTACTATATGTGTAGCCACAATCTGTTAATTCAACCAATGAAGACGACACCGAACTGATGATGGACGAATTACTAATGGCGCCACCAATGAGTGCAGCAATAGTTCGGGGTTTGCTACCTCGCAGACGTTTAGAACCATTAATGGAAGAAGAAGATACTGATTCGTATACATCATCGTCTTCTTCTGACAAGGCTACGCCTTCGCCGGAAGAGGTAGCTTAGTAAGAGTTAATTATATTAACTAACTACAAAACGGTACCTTGCTTCTTTGTGTGGATAGAGTAGAAAGACAATAGAGCCAATTAGGGCATTGAAAAGTTTAGAAATAGATCCCAATGTAAAGAAATGAGTTTAGAGTTAGAAAATGTTGGCAAACAAAGAATGGGAGGGTGCGAAAACCGGTCCTATTGCTCATGGTTGGTTTGTAATGTGGGCAGGGCAACGGAACTGGCGTTGTTGCTGACGACTGCTTGTCTGCTGTGGTTCTCGCAAATCGCACTTCGGAACTAAGCACCCCGAGTACATCTCCTGTCAAGTCTACAAGTCCAATCTTGGCCCGCTCACAAAGCTACCGCCACATTATCGAGGACGTGGAGGAGGCGACATTTCTCCACCGTTACAACTCTCAAGTAGTCAATATTCCGATTGTGAAGTACAAAAATATTGAACCCGTCGCTACTTCTACTAGACCCAAATCAACACGATTGTAATTTTTATTTTAATAACAAAGTGGATCGTTGTATATAGCTAAATCTAATTGCAGTAACATTCTTAGAAAAAAAAAACCTTAGCTTTGCTCTATTGCTACTAATAATTTGGGTACTTTGACTTAGTATTTGTTCTATACTGTATGTACACGATTCACCATAAGTTATGAGGAGACTATTCTATTAATTATATTAAATATTGAATAATATTAATTATGTTATAGATTTGATTTCTTCAGTGCTCGCCGATGTGATCAGCGAAGAGTGTATGAATCTTATCAAGGACCCAACCAACTTTTAAAAGTATTTAATAAGGATCATCCCATACCTCTCTCGGTTTCTAATACATACACCACACAGAAGCCATTATCACCAATGCTAAATAAAGTGAGTTTTCACTTTAATGAAAAATGTAATTACAAATTATCAAATATAATAATGATGTGCTTTATATAGGACAAGCTACTTGATAGAAGATTCTGGAAACAGCTGAGCAAACGAAGGAGAGTCAATCGTGTACCTCAAATTCCGGCCTAGAAAGTAATTTATTGTTATTGAGTGTCAAAATAAAACGAACATTTTTTTAGCTCAATCGAAGTGATGTGTATTATCGTAAACAATTCCGAAGTTTACATTTTTTCCTGAAATGTTAATGTAGTTAAATAATTATGAATTGACTAACTTTAGATGTAAGATGATTTTACAATTTAAAACAATCATGCCTTCGATATGCTTAAAAATGTAGCAACATACAAACATAGTTTTAGCAGTGTCATCGTGTAAATAGAATAACTTTTCGTTTATTGAGCGAATACGTTCGACCATTTTTCCCTACTCCATGCAGCCATACCTGTGCAAATTGTGCAAATCCAAAGCACGTTTAAAATGTTATTTGTTAACGCCTCGCTATACATCACTATCTCCAAATAATAAATATTTTTAATAATATCTCATAGCATCAACGCAATCAAATCATAGCTTTTTTAAAACATGCATATTCGCGCAGTAAATGTCTAACATAAGTGAGAGGTTGATACTTTAAGAAATATCTATTATAAGAATTATTTTCTAATCTAGATGTGTCGAATTATGTAATAAAAACGAAAATATTAATCGAAATATATAAATAACGAGATGTATTAAAAAAAGAGTTTCATTTTTAAAAATGAATCGTACATACATATGTTGGTGAAGCTAATAACAATTTGAACGTGTACAGTACCTGTATTTTTTCACTACTTTTCATTATTAACTCGACGAGTTATTCATATGTGATATTACATTGTATACTTATGCGAAATGAGGTTAACTTAGTTATGAAAATAAGTAACTTAGTTTTATTAAATTAACACCTCACTCATTTTTATTTCGAATTTATTGGAAAGTTACAACAAAACACGAATTGTATATGGCACAGAAAACAATATTAAAATTACTAAAGTTGATAATTACAAAAAAAAGCTAATACTGGTCTTATTGCGCTTCCTTAAAATCATATGACAATAATTGTATTTTTTCGGCGGTTTCTTCTAACAAAGACATACGATTGTTTAGGTATTGTCGGGCTTCATTGAAGGATAGTGTTGAGATATCACTTATTGTTGCTTTACACAAAGGTGACTCTTCTATGATATGTCTTTGATAAGCTGGTCTAGGTGTTCGAGTAGATATTCTGCCAGTATCTACCTTTGTTGTTACCCATGGCTTAATTACTGGAGATTCCACGCAATATTTCGTTGATATAAATGGCGGTTCTAGAAAGATATAGATCGTGATATAACAAAAACTAAATATCTGCAGTGTCATGCACCGAACTTTCTTATCCGCATATGAGTTAAACCATATCGTAGTTTTCTAATTTATAATATTAGTTCTAACATTTAGTTCGCTTTTACAGTAGATATATTTCTTAGAAACAATATAAAATGTCAAACTTCAAATTATTTAAGTCTATTTTGTTAAACAATTGACAGGCGCAGATGATACGATTTATGTAAAAATATATTTAATAAGCAGAAATTTATTTTGAAGCCATTACTCTTTTTAGAAAAATAATTCAAACAAAAGTTGTGCTAAATATAAATACCTTTAATTTTTGTTCATGAAATTTTTCTATAACTGTAACCATTTTTGAGTAATTGCAGAAAATGCAAAAATTGACTAGAGTAAACAGGCACTTCCGCTTTGAATATTTTTTCAAAAATAGAAGGTGCACACCTCAGGCATATGCAAATCTTAAGTTCAAAGTTTCATAATTTTAGCTTCAACCGTTTAGGCTGTAGAGAACATACACACACACACACAGACACACACACACACACACACACACACACACACACACAGACACACACACACACACACACACACACACACACACTCAGACGGACGTCATTCCAAAAATAGTTGGAATCGATTCAGGGAAGGTCAAAACGTATATTTCCGTTAAAATCTCGAGATCGAAATTTTTCATGATTACAATACTTACTTATACTGCGTATAAGAAAGTAAAAACTATTTAAATCTAATATATATATAAATAGTTGGAAAAATTACTTTTTGCCGGAGGTGGTTTCTCGCGAGGCTTGCGTTCTTCGGTACGGTTTCTTTGGAATATTCGCAATTGCGGAAATACTATTTTCGGACTTTTTTCACATGGAATTATAGCTTTTGTAGAACCTCTACTTCTTGATCTACTTCTAGATGGTGTCGATGGACCAGATTTTACTACTGGTATTGGAATTTTAGACACTTGTTTTTCAAGTGGTGGACCAAGTTTTGGTATAATAGTCTCTTTTTTTATAATTTTCGAGCGTTTTTTTTCGACTTTTATTTTCCGTTTTGGAATTCCCGATGTAAGTTTCAAGGTAGAAGAGTTATCGGATGTGTCACTAACAGCCGAAGTATCAAATGCAGATGTGTTGACAATAGGTTTTGATATTTTACATTCACGTTTAGTTTTGATCGGTGTGTCTTTTTTCGAAATGGATATATTTCTATATTCATCGTTTGAAAATGATACATTTTTTGTATCAAATACATGTGAATTTAATCGATTTCCTGCTATAGAACTGGGTATTGAGTGTTTTACAACTTCTTGTTGTATTTGAATATTTGATCCAGATTTATGACTTGCAATTGAATTAGTATTCGATAAAGGTATATGTTCAGGATGAATTGACCAAGATTCAACATGTTTATCCATCGTTTTGTGCACTACTTTTTTTGTACTAATTTTTATTATAGGCTCAGTTTTCACGTTAGATCTCTTTTGCTCAATTGCATTTGGTTTTGTTTCACTCACATCTTTATCATTTTCGTCTTGATAGTTTTGAATTCTCACTATATTCTCATCTATTGATGCATTATCATCGTTTTTAGTTTTATCTGCAGATTGTTCCAATATCTTGACAATCTTATTCAAATCATCGTTCTCATATATTTTCAACATTTGAGATATTTCAGTTCGAACTGCAGAGCGATGCATATTCATATTACTTAATATTTTATTGCTCTCATAATTTGCCATAATCAAATCTAGAATTTTTGATTTAATAACATCCATTTCAGGAGATGGAGTATTTGCAGGAGTACGTGAAGAATGTGGAACCTGTGCACGTGTGGTTCTATCAAAAGATTCCGTTTGATTGGACTTTTGTGCAACTCTAATAGGGCTTTTATATTTTGATGTGCTGCAAATAGTTTTCGTTTCAGCCGGTGTTACATCAGTATCTCGAATAAATGATTTACGTTTAATATTTTGTATATCTTCATGATTTTTTCTAAAATTTCTCAAATCTAATGGAGATGTACTTGTGGATACTTTCTCTGTACTGCTAAGACTGATCTGGGATTTGTCTTTTTGTCTAAACTGAGCGAAACGAGATCGAAATTTGTGACTTTTCTTATCAGTGCTCTCACTTTCATACGGCTTTTCACTATCGACAAATAACTTCATGGTATTGCAGCTTTGTTTCGTTGAAGATGTAGTTTTATCTTTTTTCATATAATCCTGAGAGCGCAATTTGAATGCGGCTTTCATGGGAGTGACATGTTTTCGTGGCATAAGATTTAAGTGATCGTTATTTATAATTTTATTGAAAGATGCCAGTACTGCACCAGGTGGTCGTGTAATTCGTGGAATACGACTAGACTGGCCACTAGTCTCGGGTTTATTTAAACGTGTAAGCGAATCGACTGCCGGAGATGGAGACCTGTTTCTAGCGATATGTCGTTTTCGGGGTATTTGATTTATATGAAATTGATTTTCATGTTTTTGTGAAATAGGATCAGTCATTTGAGCTTTTGAGCTAGATTTAGGAGTTCTACTTCTAAATAGTTTTTTTGGTAAACAAAATATTTTAGACTCGTCCTTTTTCATATAAATAGGTTTCGAGGCATTAAAAGATCGAAGATTTTTTGGTATGGCGTCTGTAGCTTGTATTGATGTTGTCGAACTTTGTGTATACATATCATACATAAGGCGAAGCGCCGAATTTTTCGACTCTCTAACGATAAGGTTTTCTTCCAATAGAGTTATTTTAACTTCTAATTTATTACATTGCTCCACAAGTTTCACAAACGCTGGATCTTCAGTGACTGTTTTTATCCTCTTGTATTTGCGATATTTTCGTCGAATCTCGTCCGAAACTTTCACATTTCCTTTATTTTCGTAAGCTAATGGATGCTTTAAAGAATCTTGTATCACCGTTATGGCGCCGCAATGGTCACAATAGCATTTTTCGCAATCTGTATTGTTAACCGAATCAACACACTTTTTCGTTAATTCTTCCTTTAGATCACTAACGGTTCGATACACTGCGTATATGTGTGCATTATTCGTTGATTGATCTACTTTAGCCTTAGATACACTTTTAGTAAAATCATGAACAACAAAATGAGTATCATTAGACTGTGAACCATCATTTTGTTGCTTAAAACTACCATCTAGTGGTGATTCCGGAAATATCTTCGATACATTTTTAGCACTTAAATATTTTTTGCCTAAGACCGATTCGTAGCTATAATCTGTAGTTTTATCTGTTTGACTGTAAGTTGTTACTTTTTCGGTACCATTTGTTGATTTTTGACGAACACATACTTTTGATTTGATACTGATTTTCCCATCAGAATGAATAACGTTGACGGAGTCATCTTTATTCTGATTTAGATCGGGCGACCCAAAAATTTTTTGAAATACGCCAAATGGGGTAAATTTTACCATTATTTTACTTACATATTATCCAAAAGATGTAATTTTAGACATTCAAAAGAGTAAACTTAAGATTTTCTGACGCATATTTCCATAGATATACAATTTAATTATTACAACAATAACTAAATTACATTTAAATATAAATCCAAATCGCTGCGAAAACAGTTGCTATTTTTGTTTTTGTTAAATTACACCAGTGATATATCTCAAATAATTCATAATGTCAAACCTAGATACAATAATCAATCAAATTGATACAAGTAAGTTATAACATCGCAATCAAAAGCAATACTTAACTAATTACCGTATTTGATAGACAAACCCGAAAAACAAGACGAGCAAGCGAATGATAATGAGTTCGCTACATTAATGGTTCAGGAACTTCTTGGCAAAATTTTGAACGATGCCTTTGAATATTCAGGTGAGTTAATTGTGCGAGTAGCTTTTCAATCATTAATCAAATCTATTTGAAAAGATCGACGATTGCAGAAACAGTTGGTAGAGCTACAAGAAACTGTTTGGGACGATATAAGTTCTTCTTTTGTGAGCAATATGACGACAGTAAATGTAGAGTAAGTTTAATTTAGATTTTTAAATATTTACATCTGATTTGTGAGCTACATATATTTGATATTCTTAAATATTGTCCGTAATTAGATTTTATGTAAAAACAAACGAATACATTTTTAAATGCCAAACTCTCAAAGCATTGTGACTAGCAGATAAAAAATTTATTTTATGAAATTTATTCTCTAGACATTATAATGATATTACAAAAAACTACAAGGAAGAGTTTCTGGAAATTTTACAAAATTTAAAATGTAAAACAATGAAAATCCCGCACGCAAATAGCGATTCGAGTTTAGAGCAGCAAATCCAAAATATTGTCAATGAAATAAAACAGCTGGAAACGTCAATACAGGAGAGTAAAATATCAGAGAAGTATTTAAAAACTGTTCAGTCCGTTGGGAGTCAAACCGAATACAAACTACCATATAAAAATAAATCAACAAACTTATTGCAACTAGATGACGAACACGATATAGAAGACGAAGTTGTGCTTCAGGTTATCCACCATGATGACTTCGAGAGTTCTATAGAATCTTCTAGCATACCAAATGCAGAATCCATGGAAGAAGTAAACTTAAAAAATATCTCAAATACAGAACTGCCAATTTTAGCACAAGGCGACCAAATACCATCGATTTCAAATAGAAATCTACTAAACATGCCAGGCTTCTTAGCCCAAAGTGGGGAATCCGAGGTAGAACAGCCAGTACCCGATCCGGAGCCTGAAGAAAAATTGAACCATACTGATTCGCTAAAAACGCAAAAGAAAAAGAAACTGGGGAGTAGAATATGGAAATTTATAACTAAAGCACCAGCGTCTGAATGTAATTCATCGTATTTATAGATCTATTGTTTTTCTTGTTTGTAACTATTTTTCAATAAAAATAAGTATTTGTTCGAAAAGTCTTACAGTGTCTTATTCTCTGACACCCCATTTGATGGGAATAAGAATGAAAAGATTTCTAGTGTCTTATTTCTGAAGTGTTTGTAAATATGGGGCAATGTCATAGGACCTGTTATTTTTATACATTTCCAATTTCCTTGACTATTCTAGTTACCGTAATTTTAAATAGCTTGTGGTTCTGTAGAATGTGAGAATGAGTACTGTTCATTTATAAATAGATTCACGAACTCAATATTTGATATTCGCGTTTGGCTTTTTAAAACAAATATTTCTATAGTCGAAATGATATTTTTTTACTAGCAAAAATTTGTGTATTATATATAAATATATATAATAAATCAAATGCGAAACTTATTTTGATCAATCATATTTTGATGATTTGGTTGGAAGTAAGATTTAAAAGAAAAATGTATCTACTACTATAATAATCAGCTTGTTTACAAATTAATGGTAACTCGCCAGTATTACTTTGAAGTATCGTATATATTGAAATCGTGAAAGTATTTGTAAGATGACATGAATATAATCACAATAAGAAGACTGCAATGCGACTAAAGCATTCCAAGGTCCTGACAACTCCCACCATGTGTCCCGTTTGATCGCATTTTGGTTGGGACACCATGTTGGGACGTTAGCACTGAATGCCATATTTTCACCTATAACCAGAACACAGTATCCATCTCTTCCCCCCGTACTTGCTCCTATAGCTACTAATAGCACCGAGCCAAATTGTAGCCCGCTGATCGGAGCGCCATCTGCAGATATAAAATCAGCCTACGTCCTTACTCAGAGCCCCACTTCTCGTCCAGGATACAAGGCGATTAGAAGCAGCCAAGAAAGTGTTTAGTGCACACATCACACATTACAATGGTGAGTACCTACATTTCTGCGTAACTCTTGTCAATTATTGTGTGTGTCCGTCTGTCTGTATCAAACTATGCCACCGTCCCTAAGTAAACTTCCTGAGCCGACCTACGCTAGAGCGTTCAAATATTGGAAGATCAAGATAAAGAAATCTTTAATTGTAGGAGAAGTGCAGGAACAGTGTTACATGTGGGCTAAATTATGCTATTCCATGATTGAAAATTGTCACCAGATACCAATTGTTTTTTTTTTTTTAATAAGTTCAGTCTAATTCGCAATTTGTATCGGTGAAAATAGTGTAACACTGTTCCCAAAAGTTCTATCATCTACATTTCCATCGCTCATATGCTCAAAACAAAATACTGCTCCATTTCAGTGTAAATAATCATTTTATGCTTCAATTTGAATATGCTTAACTCATTTATACACATTGCTAGTATAAAAAAAAACTAGATCTTAATTCAATATTTCTTTTTTCTCTACAGGCAGATCTCAGTGCTAAGGACGTTGAAAGTAAGTACAGAACAATTATCACATAATAACATTAAAATAAAGTGAATAAAAAAGTGATATTAGTGTAACTATCTTTGGTATAGTATTTTCGCGTGTTGCGCTAAATGTCGGTCAGTATCGTATAAGAGTCTAAATTTAGAACCGCGTGTGCTTATATGGTGCGCCGCATGGCTAACCCAAGGGATATATTTTTAACTACGCGCTAGTAAAGATCATGTTCCATATCACGGTAAATTTAAACGTTTTTTTAAATTTAACAAATCGATATTGGAACAAAACTAGGTTTCAAATTAAATAAATTTATAATAAGTTCATGTAAATGGCAATATTAAAAAAAAAATTCATATAAAACAAAAATAAATTTTAGTTCACACAAATCTGAAACCGTTCAAGTTGCAATATCAGCAATATACATAAATTTATCGCATTAGACTTTTCATATGATTTAGTTATTTGGTGGATTCGCCTCTTAAAATTGTTGCTTACTTTTCGGATTTTTCTATTTGGAAGATTAAAGATATAGTTTAATGCCGATATTTCTGATATACTTAATATATAAGAATAATTATGTAATTAAATAAAAAATGTTTGTTTAGGAGCGAACTTCGTGTTCTCCATCTACGATTTCGATGGCTCCGGTGTCGTCGATGCCACCAACCTTGGTGACTGCCTGCGTGCACTTAACTGCAACCCCAGCCTGGCTCTCATCGAGAAGATGGGTGGTACCAAGAAGAAGGGTAAGTTACTTACGTAAAAAAAAAACTACGTAAACTAGAAAACTAGTGTTGTTGGTGTTTATGTATAGTAAAAATGTATGTTTGTTGTGTAGGTGAGAAGAAATTGAAAGTCGACGAATTCTTGCCAATCTTCTCCCAAGTCAAGAAAGAAAAAGACCAAGGATGCTATGAGGACTTCGTAGAGTGCTTGAAATTGTACGACAAGAATGACAACGGTCTTATGCTCTCCGCTGAATTATGTGTCTGCCTTGCCTCTTTGGGTAAATAAAATAAACCAAAAAAATATTTCAAAATGTTTTAAATAAATTAACGTTCGATTAATTGTTGATTAGGTGAACGCCTTGAAGATGCTGATGTCGATGAAGTATTGAAGGACTGCATGGATCCCGAAGATGATGAAGGCCAGATCCCATATGTCCGTAAGTATCTTACGCAACCAATCACTTAGATTATTCAAATTATTAATTCAATCCCACTCTCATTACTCGAAACCCAAATAAATATCTAAACTATCGTTTGAACCCTTAAATACATCGTCCTATTTTTCTGGACAACCCTAATTTGTTATAAATAATGTAGTTTTATAAAAACACCATTTAAATTAAAATAATTTTATAATTTCACCTCTATATATGGTAATCATATAGACTGATCTCAATAATAAATAGAGTAACGTTACGTTACAGACTATATAGATATTCCAGTATTTAAATGGTGTTTAAAATACCTCCCTCGTATTGTCATTATATTGCTTTACCTCCCTAAATAAACATTAATCTCTTGTCAGAACTAGACCCCGTCATTGTAATAATAATGTCACCCATCTTCCATATATACATAACACAATCTTTGTAATGTACCTTTACAGCCTTCCTTAAGAAGATGTGTGCTTAAGAAATTCTTTTCCAACAAATTCGTAAGTAGATAAATGGACAACGTAAATAGTTGATTTTCTGGATGTGTTTTTCCACGCTTCTTTTTTTTTAGTGATTTTTACACTTTCAGCGCACTGCGAAGCTATCGTGTGTCTATAAAAATTATGCACGATGCTTAAAGTGTTAAATTATGTTTAGGCCTACAATGCCGTATGGAACGAATAACCACTGCTCTACAATCTTTCATTTATCATCTTCAGTTTTTTTATTTTTCACAAAACATAACGCCTTATTATTATAAGGCTGTTTGTTACATTCAAAATTACTTTTAAGTAATTTCTTTTGTCGTAGAAATTTTAGTGTTTTTCATAGTTATTTAAAAGTCAAAATTACTTTTAAATAATAATACATTTTTGTGGTAGATATTTTAGATGTTTTTCTTGATCTTATTTCCTATTGTATAGGGAAGTTTTATGTTTAATTTATATATTGAATCTTTTGTTCTAATTGGCTTCTTACGATTTTTATGTTTTGTTTTATAAATTGGCTTATTTTTATATCTACGTGACAACGCATGCAAAATTTTTAAATTTGTTACACAAAATTTTTATTTATTTTTATTTCTTATATCTATATAAAAGTAAAATGGATTAAGAAATAAAATAAATCGTATGGATAAATACGATTTATTATAAATAAATAAATAGATTTTCGCGTTTATAAATTTCTAAAAGTTAGCAAATATAAATTTCGGTCGAGATTGAAAATCATCTCATATATTAGCAAATATGAGACCAATATGAGATCAATACTTAAATTATGATCTTTACGAAATTTCTATAGCAAATCTCGATCGATGTTTTTACAAAATAGACGAAATAGAGATATATAATAGTTTTTGTATGTGCTCTATTTCTCTAAATGATTTATCAAAATAATATAAATTTAACTAAGTACAATAAATATAAATAGCAAATGTTAGCACGCTATTTTCAAATGTCGCACTGCTTTATATGAAAATGAGTAATCAACTGTATTTTAATAGAAATGTTCATGTTTTAGCGATGCTTAAAAGAATGTGTGATGGCTGGGGCACTTTTGCACCAATTGTTCGAGATTAATCATCCAAAATCAACAACAAGTAAATGTTAACAACGTACACAACTACAACATCGAACAACAACGTACAAATCTAAGTCTATCAACAAACGTTGATGTGGCCTACGATTAAAAAAAATATAAACAATTAATTTATTGGCTTTTACTTATTCTATTCCTTATATAACTTTTCATTCATTGAATAAAAAATATCATGTACAGGGATATGTTTACCATCATGTTTATTTTTCCTGTAAAATAATTTGTTTCTGTATATAAATGTAAAAAAATACAATAAAAATACCAATGTTTGGTACCACCAAAAAAATCATATAAACGTTTTGTATGAAATACATATTTTATTTATTACATTATCTAATCCGCTATTTATTTCATCCAACTAAAAATTTATATATTCAAATATAATTAAAAAAATATATTTATACTAAAATAAAAATCAAAAAAATGTTTTCTTTTTAAAATAATTATGATATTCTTTAAGGAAATTTGTTAGCTAGACAGAATATAATTTTTAAATTATCTGCAGTGTATTGTACTGGACTTTCTTATACGTAGTAGATATATTTTGTTAACTGAGCGTTCTCAGCATCCATCGAATGGACGCAATTGATTATACTTTATTGCATGGAAATTAAGTTAAAACGTAAATATTGAGAATCAATTGCGTGATATTATTTCGATGAAGGATGACGAAAAGACAAAGCGCTTGCGCTTGGTCCACGCGTTGGATGCTGAGAACGGATCGAAGTCCTGGATATCAGGCAGTTTACATCTCTTCTCTGTTTAACACATAACGAAAAACTGCACATCGTGCATGTCCGTAAAAGATCGCCCCCTAAAAACAGACACCGTTTTAGAACCGAGCGCGAATCATTCGACATTAAATGCGACCAAACCGGCAGCTTCTTTGCCTACAACATTTACTACTTCCTTACTATCGAATATAGTGTTTTGTTGTTGTATCCGGTCGATTTTATGTCTGACTGTTGCCGGAAAATAAAAGGGTATCCCCGTGAAGTTTCAAGCGATATCCGCCACTACCAAAGCGGTACTGTGTGAGCGCGAGTGTGCGTAATCCAGAACCGTGGTTACTACTGTTTAGTGGTGTTTATTTATTTTGCGGCAAAGGGTTTGTTTGGAGTAAGCAAAAAGTGGTTCAGTGGTCAACATGACTGATGTCCAAAATGAGGGTGCATCAAGTCCGAAATTAACTGCTCTAACCGCAGCAAATCATAACACAGGTAACTATTAATTTATTTACCAAATAATTAATTATAAGTTCAGAAAAAATATATTTTTTCAAAATCAAAATAACTTTTATTTATTAATAAAATTAACTTATTATCTTATATAATTTTGTATAAATTTTATAATGTAAACAAAATAAATTAGAAAATAAAAACTATTTAACTATTTAAAATTTTGCATAGGTTATAAAATTTTGCTGATTCAATTTAAGAATAGTGTTTTTATATTATTAATAATATAATATATCTCTTTAAATAATTCTTTTTAGTTATTTTAGTCGTTAACCTTTTTGAGTTAATTTTTGAGTCAGTTACGAAAAGTTCACGCAATTCTAGACTACCTAACATTTATAGTATCAAAATACCAACGAAGTTAACCTTTCGTAAATCGTAAAAACAAAATATAACTTTAAAAGGTCATCCAGTTATTATATACAAATCAGTAAGTTCTTTTCTTGAGATTTGCGTTTCCAATCTAATTCTATACGTAACAAATTGGATTAGTTACGCCGTACAATAATGTTTTAAGGCTTCAATACGTTGCAGAAACGTAGTTAAACTAATATCAAAAATAAACATTGTAAGTGTTTACATTTGATTTGCAAAACTTAATATTTCATGCGCACTATTGAGATAAATATTGATAGATAAATGGAAATAATAAAATGACGATATATAACTGCTGCAAAAACATGATTTTTTTCTTTATTAAGTATGACTCTACAAAAAATTAAATTGAAAAAACATTCGTGTTTCTTTCAATTTAAAGAACATTAATTTACAATTCTGAATTTCTTTTTTTTGTTTGACAAAGATTCTTTAAGTGATAAATGGTCAATGGATGAGACGGATAATTAAAAAGAAATAAATTTTTTTGGTGAACGGAACCCACCTATTTCATATTTATAATGATAGATTTTATAACAATGCTTGATGCATGATAATCGTCGTATTTTCTCGTCTACTGAACGTTGTTCAAATAATTATATATTATTGATTGGAGCATCTAGTTACAAAATAAGGTTATTAATTGAAAAGATTTTGATAAATAATTCTGTGCTAGCTGCACTTATTTCATGCCAATTAAAATATATTTAAAAAAAAAATTAATTAGATTGAAGAAAATCGCTAAAATATAAATAACCTTGTTTAGAAGTTAAAGTGTTGATATGCTATAATAAAATTTAAAATAACTTCACAATTTCTAAATTTATGATTTTGTTTATTATTCCTTCATCCATTTCTAAATATAATGAGCAGGTTCAAAGGCGTTGACCGTTGCCACCAGTGCAAATATTATTTAGCTAGTAAAAACCATTGTCACAAATGATATAAACATTTATGAAGAAAATTTGATAAAATAATGCACCATTCATAAATTCTTCATAACATATAAATGGCTCATTTAATTATTTCAATGAATAAATTAGCCATTTAATTTCCAAAATATCACGACAAAAGCCTCGAAATTTACTGTGAATAACAGTCAATAATCAAGGCGCATTTTGTGTCATATAGCCATCGTGCAGTTACCTGTGGATTTCCATATTAAACTTTATAAAGAACATCTATATTTAATTTGCAAATGGCACGGAATGGTACAAAGATGTCATCATTAAAATATTTGTATTGATCCATATTTTTGTTCTATAATTCTAAAATTAACTCAATAAAAAAAAACCATATTTTATTACCTATTAGTTCATTTTATATTCGCAAATACGCAAAACTAATTCTTAATAATCACGCATTATTCTTATATTTTGGAAACTACTGAAAAAATATTGATGATAAAAAAAAATTTTATTGTTAATATTTATCCAAAAATTAAAAAAATGAGAACCGCAAAAATTGTTAGGTAGTTTTAGAAATATCGCTCTAACGGTATAAATTGTTTGCAAACTATTTAACATCCAAACCATGACACATTTTTACACATAAAAATAGAAGTGATACTTGATAAACTATTATGTAAACTTACCTACATATATAATAATTACAAATGCAACGAACGTCACAACTATTTCAATCAATTATGTTTACTTCGATAACCTGGCTGGTTTAGTTATAATCTTCGCACCAACAGGTAAACAGTGTTAACCTTGTACCATACATACATACAAACCTATATATACTATATATATACATGCCTATAAAGATACAAATATCATTTAAATGGAAGTATGATGTAATAACTATATATAGTGTTGATTTTTGATATGTAAAATGCACAGTCAAATATCGAGGTTTAAATTGTGTTAATAACATGTTTGCGATTCTTACGACATAAATTTAGTAACGATAAGAAAGAAGCAAAGTTTTAAAGATTTTTTAATGAAACAAAATTACGGTGCTACTAATTTTTTAATAATAAATTATTTAAAATTCCTCTCACAATTATATCCAGCAATCTTAATTTGATCATTAAAAACTCAATTATATTTAATCGATATAAAATATCCAGAAAACGCCTGTTGTCACATCTGTTTATTTGTGAAGATGACAAATAAATATGTGACGCTCCCTAATGTGTGAGATATGATCAGAGTTTAATCTGCGAGGTCCCTATGTGATGCACGGTGACTTCACCGCCAGCAATTTGCAATCATTTATTACCCACCCACACGTCAATTATTATTTTGAGATAATCTTCGTAAGTGGAACCATTGTATGTCTAATATCCTATATATTGATAGAGTATTGGTGGTTCGTTTTTATGTTCACCGGTTATTAAATAATTCCTTAAAATGTAAACGAGGTCATAGCATTTAAAATTTGAAAAATATACAAATATGGTCCCATGTTATTTAAAACTGTCTATGCTATTATACGCAAAATTTAGAATCAGAAGCACTAAGGGACTCCATGAGAGGTGGAAGAAAACAATTTACGTGAATAAAATTATGGTAGTAACAAATTTGTGTATTCATTTGTCATTTATTTCAAAAGTAAGGATTATTATTATTTCTGATACAATTTTCGACATTTTAAATGAGATATTTATGACTATAAATGCAATTTGTTGGAAATGTGAGAAGTGTACATATACATGAATAGTTATGATCAGTTTTAATAGATGCCACTCATAACTAACAAGGAAGTTCTCTGGACTGGAATAGTTGGTGCAGCGTAATTAAACATTATACATTACATACAAATAGCTTCATTTACTTGAATCAGAATCTGGACGTCATTAAAACATCTATTCGTACAATATATAATATTTTTACTTTCTTATACGAAGAAATAAGTAAGTATAATATAAGAAAAACTTTTAGAAAACAACAACAAGAGAATAATTCCATTTACTTTTGGATTTAAAAGAATTCTATTTGAAAATGAAGTGGCAACGGTATAAAATAATCTTGTTTTAAGTCAGCGCGACTACTTTACCAATAAATCATTTAATGATAGGCTTATTTCCGGTTTGTTTAAATGCAGGTACATTTCAACATATGTGATTATCATGAACAGCCGTTGCTCGATATTTTACGACCTGTGATAAACTGTACGTGGCACAATGACTGTTTTAACAGTTCCCCCTATGTGATACACAAATAATATTGAAACGAGCATGGCTCAAATAAATTTTCATTAAACACTAACTATAAACGAAGCTGTTCTCATGGTTACTAAACTTCGAGGGCTATATAATTTTATTAGAATGGCTATACAAAATATAGTACTACTACAAAATTGTAACTAACATATTTTAACGCGATTTGATTTCATTTGAAATACATATTGTAAAACACCAAAAGGTGTATAAACATAAAATTACATAAAAAATATTAGAAATCTATATTTGTTTATAAAATAGTTTCTTGGTATAATTTGTTTATTTATTTGTCTCGTCTGAATAAAACTGCAATAAGTGAAATATTGCATACAAATTTTACTATTTGCTAGTTATTACAAAAGTAGATAGTCGCATTAAAATCTGGTGTTCAAAAATGTCTAATACTTTAACTGCTGCAGTCTGGCTTTACTGTTGTTAAAAAAGTAAGTATATATCCTATTCATATACTAGTTAGACAGATCTAAAGAACTATTTCTAATTATATCGTGAATTTTGACAAAGGTTTATAATCTTAAATAGCGTGTGTCAGGTTAAAAATAAAAATACATATATTTAGAAAATTGTGAACCACAACTAACAGTGGACTTACCTTTTAATGTTCACTGCTTAGTCCCTTCGCCAGATGTCGTTTGAACCTGAAACAATAACTATAACATTTGAATAACTAACATACATCTCACCCTAAGCATAAATATATATAATGGGGTTGATTTTAATTAAAAACTCAAATCAAAAATTAGTTCAGTGATGTAAATAAAATCCTCTGATAGAATTTCATGATATGATTTTTTAATGAAGTCCAATACGACATACAAATAGTATAATCGCAATGTTGACTGTCAGTTAAATATAGTATAAAATGCGGAATACGAATATTATTTGTCTGTTGGAAGCAGATAGATATAAAAATAACATCGCGAACAGGTCGCAGAAACCGAATTACCTAACGTCATTTCTTTTTACGAGTCTTGCCAAAATAGTGTTCTACTATTGGAACAGTGATTAATCATATTTGAATCCAGACCAGGTGAAAGCCTTTTGGAATTCAATAAATTCGTACATTTTCCTGTTGTAACACAAACCATTTATAATTCAAATATCGCAAAGATCGCTAATCGATTCAAATGCAATTCAAGTAGTTTTCATCCGATGAATAAATCTTTTTGTTTACGTATGCTTATGTGGTTCTCTTGGGCAAAAAGGCAAATTGATAAATAATGGTCTCATTTTGAATTCATGGGGAATATATAGCTTGCATATTATATTCAAGGCAGAGGGTTTTTGTTCTATTGCATAACAGTTATTTCAGCAATACTATGAAGGTGTCTCTTAAAGACGAAAATTTACCATCAGTTGTCTGACATTTATATACAGCCTAACCACAAGGGATGAGATTCACCCTCATTCTTATTTGGTCTCGCATTTTATCAAATAAAAGATTCAGATGTGATCTTGTACTACATAGTGTGGGGCTTTAGATAATTAAATTAGACACATGATTTGGTGGCTTGACAGTATTGTGTTTGTTAATTTGATTTATGCTCTGATATAAGTATTTTCATTTCATATTAAATTTACGATTTTCTGTTATTATCTTTATATTACTTTATGTTTGTATACAAATGTAAACATTATGATTAAATATATATTCTTGTATTATTCAAAATTTGTGTTTTTATATCCCTCTTATCTAAAATTTGGAAATATGCAATTAAAAAAACGTTCCTGGTAAACATAAATTATTAAATATGCGCAAAAAATTGTTATTAATATATATTTTAAGAGTAATATATAAAAAACCTCATAGAATGCTAAATGTACCATTACCTTAACATCTGCGATAAGAGAATCTGTGTTACCCAAAAAAAGGAAGCAAAAACAGATATGTATGTATAAACAGATTTTAACTACAGGAAGATACACTGTATTTAGATCTATAAAAAGATTGAATAAATTCGTTGACATAATTTTGAAGTAATCGAAAATTTTAATGTATTATATAAATATGGCACTAGTAAAAAGTTAATTAAGTTTTTAATGAACTCTGGCGTCATCCGTTTGACTTTAAAGTATAGAATATTTACGCGGAAATGAAAACATGCAAGGTTTTGAACTTCGCTGTATATTTCACATTGACTTTTGTATACTTGCAACAGATGGCTCTGGATATAGTATATTTATGTAACATACTTGTAACGCCTATAACCATGCTCTTATTTTAATTTCATATTATTATTCTTTTATTTTTCTAGGTAAGGGGGCCTTTCTAAACAATACTTATGGACATATTTTGTAAGTATATGTTAGTTCAGTTTGATTTATTATTTAGTTACAAATATAAACTTATCCAATTTGTTTAATTAAATAATATTATTATTAAGAGATTATATATTTAAAAAAAGTGTACTAGAAAAAATACAATGTATCATATTTTCTATAAAATATATTTATTTGTTATAAAGGAGCAAAGTAAGATATATAATAAAAATTGTACTACTTTTTATTCCGCGTTCTAATTTTAATTATGATTAATCGGACGATATTAAAATTGAAAGTGTATTTAAAATAATATGTACATATAATGAAATATAACATCTAATTTTGTTCCCTCAATAAAATATTTGAAGTACGCCAATATTTATGAACTATTATAAGTATGTACATATAATTGAATAAATTATATTTTATTTAAGACTCTATTGATGGAACTCCTAATAATTAGATTAGGTCACGTTCCATAAATGTAATATTTGAATATTTATAAGTATATTTCAACCGTGATACATCTGATCAATAGATTTTGTGAGACATTTTAAAGATCGAACCAGTAATAAAGTTATTTTCGGCATAGTAGTTCGATTTTAGTCTGTATAATATGCGTGACCCGCCATATACCACTCCTACACGATATGATTTATGCAAAATTGATAAACCGCATCAGAATTTACGAAAATTTAATCATTTAGATGCAAATTTCCAATTGTATACATACTACATATCTATAAACGTATTAGAAAACTCAAATTTGATGAATTAAAAAATACACCACAGTTTAAAATTTCGACATATAATCACAGTTTAAATCTTCTTAATAATACATATCATATTAATCTCAACACAATTTATAGGTGATTTATTTTTAAATGCTAATTTACAATTATTCCATGTGTCGCACATTTTAAAATTTTAAAAATTTATATATTCACAACTTCATATTAGGCTATTCCATATTACGAACTTCCAAGACCGAGACTCTCGCTCAAACTATCAAATTGCATCAAAATAACAACGTATGCTGTTATTGATGCTATAATCTGTAAGAAAATTATTTATTTATTTACTTCCATGGTCGCATGCTGAAAACGATTATATATTTTAGTTGTCGAGTATTTTCAACTATTACTTATACTTTAGTTAGTGTGTAGACTTATTAAAAACATAAGAATCTTTTACAATATAACGTACCGTATTCAATAATGAATAGTTGAGATTAAAAAATCCACAAACAGTAAATCGAAGTTGGCTATGTAGCATCTGAAGTGAAATTAGTTTCATCTAAAATATTTTATTTCATTAATAATTAAATGCCACTAGAGTTGTGCATTTTCAAAATTAACGACTTCTCGCCGAACATATTTGGAATTTTTTGGTGGAGTTGCGTTATTATAATACAAAATTATTTTTGATTGCAAGTAATTTATTACTAGAAGTCGTTTACTTCGTAAACACAGTTGCACATAGAGGGCTTATAATGTCTTAAATAAAAATATTAAAGCCTTAATATAATTAAATATATTTACGTCTACTATATGTCGTTGCATTTCCGATTGATTTGAAAATTTATTCCAAATTTCGTGTACCAATAATCCAGTTTTGTTTGCCTGAAATCAATTACAAATAAGAAATAATATATTAAATAAATAATAAATATAAACAAGTATAGCAGTGTTAATTTTCATTTTAAAAAGAAAAACAAATCCTACAATACACTGAAAATTTTATAAACGCTATTAAAATCTCGATTTTATCCTCTTTTATTTCATTATAAATACTGTTCATATAAAGAAGTATCATATTGTGCGATTTTATGGCGATTTACTATTTTATAGCACTATGTACCTTTTCCGCAAGCAACACAAAATATGTTACTGCAATAATAAGCCACATCATTGACAGCAAAACCCGTAGACCGCACACAATTATAATCAACCATTTAAATTCATAATTAGATTTGACAGCAATAAGAAGAAAATTCAAACAGCTCACTGCTGCCCCGAAATTCATGAATAGTTGCATCAATAGTTGTATAGATACAGCTTTATTAAATAACAATGCTATTTTTGTCAATTTAAAATGGTTCTCGCAAACACAAATAATTTGATTTCTATCAAAAACACCGCATTGTAAATTAATTTTTAAACAATCAGTAAAATGTGCATACATCCTGCTAATTATTGTCGTGTAAGAAGTTATGAAAATAATCGAAAAAGCACTTCGAAAACAAATGATTTTCAAGCTTAAATAATACGTATATGTACTGAAATTATTTATGTAAGCAAGTAAAGAACCGTCTATTACATTTACGATTAAATACAAAACTATGACAACTCGTATTTTTATTTCATTCATTTTGCATTCTGCGATGAAAATTGAATGTGATACATGAATTTTCATGAGCAACTTTATGATGTATTTTATTTTTGAGCGTTTTAAAAATGTAAAAATGTCGAAAAAACATTTTAATATCATATACACAATAACCGCTGTTGTATCAAGTACTAATATTATCGCATTATTTAGAAGGTAAATACTGTCGCAAGTGAGTGTTATATACGCAGCGCACATTTGCAGAACAAAAAAAGGTGTAGCCCATAAAATATAGTTCATAAATTGATTCCATGTTAGTGGATCAAGATCCAGTGGCACTAAATTTAAAACAAAAAACTTGTCAATATTACACAGTGGCTTAAACGCAAATATTAAATTTGGTTTTTTGTCAAACATATTTTTAAGACACTCTTTCATAACATACAATTATGTACTGTTCAGAAATATGAACATATCGATGGTAAACATTAAACTAATTAATTTGTACGTTGCCATTAGGATATTACGATCCAATATAATACGGTGTGAAGTAGTTTCGAACGAAATTCGAACGAAATTATTATGAAGTTATTTTTAAATAATTATAGAATAGATTCGAATGGCAGAAGCTTGTGGAGGATTGGAAAAAAAATTTTTGCCACCCAATTTAATAGGAATAGGCATGAAGTAATGTAAATATATGTGTCGTAATTAATTTATAATAAATACCTGTGTTTCAAGCAAAACAAATAAATGAATTATAACTACGATCCACATCACTGCTGAAATAACCCACTGCATGCATACAATCGCTATCAACAACTTATTTTTAGGAATTGATTTTATAGTTATTGCAAAATAATTCGAACAACTCAAAGCAGTACAAAAATGTACAATTATTTGTGACAACACTTGTAGAGATACGTTTTTATAAAAACACAAAACGTTTTCCGTCAATTTAAGATGACATTTACAAATAAACATCACTTTATTTCTATCAAACGTATCATATTTTAAACACGTCTCCACACTAATATTCAAATGTTCAAATATTTTTCTAATTATAATCGCGTAAGCAGTAATGCAAAGTATCGCATAAGCACTATAAATGCTAATAACTTTAAAGCTAAGGTAGAAAGTGTTTGATTGTAGGTCGTCCAAAAAATAGTATATTTTAAACTCTACAATTTGTGATGCTAAATAATAAGCCATCACAAGTAGACATTTATGCTTATTTGATTTTCGTTCAGTAACGTATATGTTATCGGGTACATTTATTGATGCTAGTAATTTAATAACGTGTTGAATATGTGATCGGTTTAAATACGAGAATATCATAAAAAATGATTTGGTAACAATGCCGAAAATAACCAATATTGTATCGATAGCTACAATTGCTGCACCATGTAATCGAAAAATACTATGAGATGTCAGAGTAAAATAAGCTGTTAATAATTGTATAACACAAAATGGAATAAACCACAATAAATTTTTCACTATTTGACTACATGTTATGGGACGTTCATCTATTGGCACTAAATTTAAAACAAATAACTTGTCGATATAATGCAATGGCTGTAGTGCGGAAATCAATTTTTGTTTATGATCAAACATTTTAGTTTAGAAATTAAGAACACTCTCTGTTAGGGTAGAGAAATGAACAATGTATTAATCATAAACGAAGAAAAGTGCTATCAAACAACAATTTAATTAATATTTTCATTAGTATTAAAATAACTATAATAGATTGTTTGATGATCGCACGAATAGATATAACAGTCGATATAATTCGATTAATATTACTCGATAATTGAAATTTTGAGATACATATAATAAAAATAAAAATATTTTAGATTCTAATTTTGTGTATGGATAAATATATAAAATGATTATAAAATAATAAGTACCTCCTTTTGTAGCATTGCAAATGAAATAATTATAATTAAGATACATATTAATGCAACTAGAGTCCACTGTGCGCACACAATCGAAATTAACAACTTATATTTGGGAATTGATCGTACAACAATTACAAAATAATTCGTACAACTAACAGCAGCGCCGAAATTTAAAATAATATGTAACAGCAACCGAATAGACATATTTTTGGAAAATAACAAAGCAATGCCCGTCAATTTAAAATGAGCATTACAGGCAAAAATAACTTTATTTATATCAAAAATCTCATATTTTAGACATGTACTTAAACAAACATTGAAATGTTTATACATTTTTGTAATTATGATCACAAAAGAAGTTATGCATAATATAGCAAATGCTGTATAAATACCAAACAATTTAAAGCTAAGATAAAATACATGAGATTTAAGTTCGTTCATATAATAATAAAAACTAAACTCTTCAAGTTGTATTAATAAATGAAACACTACCGCAATTTGTATCTTAATCTTGTTAATTTTTCGTTCAGTAACGTATATTTTATATGGTACGGCCACAGTCATAAGTGAGTCAATAACATGTTGAATTTGAGGCCGTTTTGAATATGTTAAACTCACGTAAAATACTTTTGTTAACATGTATAGAACAACCATTATTGTATCAATTGTCACAATTGTTGCACCATATAAACGAAAAATACTATAAGTTGTCAGAGTGAAATAAGCTGCTAGGAGTTGTAACAGAAAAAATGGTATAAACCACAGAACATCTTGCACCGTTTGCCGCCACATTGTGAGACTATGATCAATTGGCAATAAGTGTAAAAAGAAAAACTTGTCGATGTAGTACAATGGCTTTAAGGCCGAGACCAAATTTGGTTTTTGGTTTAACATTTTGTTCATGTTTTAGAAAACACGAACTTTCTGCCTAGGCATAGAATCGAATAATGTTATAATTATAACTGAACAATAACGATATCAAACATCAATTTAATTAATTTTACTTGGCTTTTAGAAGAATTATTAATATGATAGTTTAATTGATAACAGCACATACATACATAAATAGATATTCTTTTGAATATAATTCGATTAGTGTTAATCTATATAGTAATAAAACATATATTATAATCATTGAACTTAATTAAACAATGTTATTTATTTTTAACAATATATTTAGTAAAAAGTGTTTCAAAGGTTGGTAAAATATTATATTTTCTGGAAATTCTCAAAATTTGTATTTGAATATCTCTAACTAATATAAGTGCAATGGTTTTTCGATAATTCAATCAAAAATGTTATACCTCTTTCTCAAATGATTGGAACCTGTAAACAGTTATCAGCATAATAATACTATTAAAAAGAGTCCACTCCAAAGCATTTACAATAGCTTCTATCCCCGCACTATTATTGCTTAACATAACTACAGCATTACTGCAACTAACAATTATTCCAAAAATAGTAAAAATCTGAGTTAATAAAACTATTCGGAACACTTGATTCAAATTAAACGCTAAATGTATCAACAGAAAATGACATTTTGATAATTCGAACAACTTACTAATAGTTTCGCTATTTGACAAATAATCAGAATTCATTTTGAAAAATATTAATTTAAGAAATGACATAAAAGAAGATATACAGACGAAACTAATACCCGTATATATTGTTGTACACGTGTAGAGTAATACAAATGAAAATATATCTAATGCAGTCGAGTACTTAATTAAATCATTACCAGCAAGATAGATATAGCTAATCATTAATATAATGAGAAATTTTATATTTGATTTTCGATGCTTAACACATATAGAGTTTAATATATAAAAATTTAGCAATGGTTCGGTAATATTGTCAAATTGTTTACAATTAAAAATTCCGCTGATACTTCCGATATAAGTAGATATAACACTTAAATATATAACCGCATTGTCGAAATACGCAAGCAATGAATTTTGTTTATTATAATAATCCATGTTGTTTGAGAGTAAATATGATGCGGTAAATATTGTAAAAAAAGGCAACGACCATAACAAATTTATCAAAAATTGTGTGTTTCTTCCGTATCGTTTGTTTTCTATATGAATATATAGGCCAAATATTTTACTACAATAATTTAGTGGTTCCATTGCAAACACTATATTAATCATTTTTTTCATGATTTAACTTTGTTGTAGCACCACATTAACACAAACTTTTCTTTCAATAATAAACACATAAATTAATGTAATTTCTATAAAGAATAAAGATTATTGATGTTTTATATTAGAGGTATTTTATTTTCAATTTACTAAATTAAGTTATTGATAAATAATAATAAAAACGTATGAAATGAACGAATTTAATTATATGATTATATATTGTGATGCGTTATATTTAATTTACTCTAAATAATCTAATGTTTGACAATCTTTTTAAAAATGCTTCACTGGCTTATACATCCCGAGTAAAACATTCGCATATTTGAAGTATATACAAGTATATGCTAAGGCAATGCAGATTTCTCCTAAGGTGATGAAATATAATACTATACATCTTCAGCAGCTGATTGAAAACTGTTAACAAGTAACGTCATTATACCAACGTTCAGAGCAGTCAACTGTCCTGCAATTACAAAGTATACTATATCCATACTTCTGCTGGTTAACATTATCGCGTAATTACAGCAGTCAACAATTAATACGAAATTCGTCGGAATTTGAGTGACTAAGTAAACTTGAAATGCTCGATTCAAATTAGACGCTAAATCCGTCAAATCGAAATGATTTTGTGATAGTTCAAATAAATCTTCAATTTGATCGAATTCCACTACTGCAACATCTTCATTCGTGTTTGAAAACAAACGTTTTGTAAAAGACATATGAGAGGAAATACACAACATAATAATAGCGGTGTAAATAGTTGCAAGCGAGTACGTTAAAAAAAATGTAACCCTCTCTAAATCGAAGACATCAAAAGAATGAAAACAGTCCATAAAAGTCGGAATCAAATAGAGAGTAATTGATAATGTCACAATTATTATATTTGATTTTCGATGTTTCATATATATTGCTTTCGGAATATTAAGATTAAGCATTGGTTTGATAATGATTTCAAATTTGTTTCGGTCAATAAAACCGGTGATACTTCCGAGATAAGTTGAGAAAATCATTAAGAAAACACTAATAATGTCGATAAATGCAAAAAACGGTTTTTCATTTTGATAAAATTCAATTGAACTTGAAAGCAGATTTGACACAACAAAAATAGTAAGAAATGGTAACGACCACAACAAGCTTCTCAAAAACTGTGTTTTCCTTCCGTTTCGTCTATTATCAATATGGACAGATAGTCCAAATATTTTACTTAAATAATTTAGTGGATTCATTGCGAATACTAAATTAATCGATTCTCCCATTATTGAATTATTTGATGTAACACACCACATAGACCACTCAGATACTACTAGTAATATTGGAACATGGACACATATATATCAATGTTCGCCGAGAAATTATTTTAGCATTAATGTTTGTATTAAATGACCTAGACAACTATATTACATATTTTAAATTATTCATAAATATATATCTAATGAATCCTAATGTTCGAAGTTAATGTATCATTATAGTAAAACATTTTTAATTGTAGTCATCCAAAATGATTTCAATATTAACATTATTACTATGCGTTGAAAATAATGAGAATATAATTTTCTAAAAATAATAAAATCTAAATTTAAATTTATTTTGTGTAAACTGTTTCTTTAAATTAAAGCATTTAGATAATATACCTGTTTAGCAAGTGATTGAAAACTGTAAACGATATCCAGCAAAGTGAAACCACATAGAACATTCCACTGTAAGGCATTTATATTTATACCTTTCCCAAAATATATATCTGGACCACTTATCACAACAAAGTTAGAACACACGACCATTGTAACAAAAATGTTTAAAATCTGTGACATTATTACAACTTGAAATATTTTACTTAACTCAGAAGCTAAGTCAATTAATTCAAAATGATTTTTTGATATCTCAATCAATCTTCCAATACTGTTGTTATTCAAAATCACGCACTCGTAATTAATGTGTAAAAATAACATTTTTATAAACATCATATACGAAGATATGCAGAATAGAATAATAGCTGTATATATAGTTGAAATCATGTATACTAAAGTATATGCAAGCGCATTTAATTTGCTGAAATCACCATTCTGTTTAAAATCTATAGTAAAAACGTATAAATACAAACAAGTAAAACATGATAAAAGTTTTATATTTGATTGTCGATGTTTTACAAGTGCCGATTTTCGAATATTTATCTTCAATAATGGTTTGACAATATTCACAAATTTATCTCGATAAAATAATCCATTGATACTTCCGATATAAGTAGATAAAATATTTAAATATGTAGTAACGGCGTCGACAATTGCAATGAACGGTCTTGCACGATCATAAAAATCATTCGAATTTGAAAGTAAAAATAATGCAATATATAATATGAAAAACGGTAACGACCATAACAAATGTCCCAAAAACTGTCTTTTTCTTCCATATCGGTTTTTTTCTATATGAATATATAGGCCAAATATTTTACTACAATAATTTAATGGCCCCATTGCGTACACTATATTAACTGGTTCTTTCATTATTCCTCTTCCTTTTTATGTTACACCCAAACAAACATCTCACTTGATAATAAATTCAATGACTAATGAATTTCCAATTGTGAAGGCGCACATTATTTTTACTTTCTTATAGGAAGTAATTTAGTTTTACATAAATTGTATCAACTAGGCCTGTCAATTATTTAATAGAAAAACAAAATAGACTCAAATAATAAAAATATGAAAGTATGTAGGTTTTCAATTTAATTTAAAAATATAGTTTCCACAGATATTCAATTATAAAGTAATTAATAATATTGAAATTGTAAAGCACTAATAGTAAGTTTGAGTAATTAATCATATGCTCAACTGCAGAATCGTTAAATAATTAATATATTTAATAACTATAAGTAATGCAAGTAATAGTACAAATAAGCATATTTGAAAATATAACGAATATCTTCAGTCTTAAAAATGCATTGTTTAAATTAACAGCAATTTTCAATAATTCACAAACGTACTTCTAAACAAATAATTAGAAAATATGAGTATCCAGTTTCAGAAAAGTTCGACAAATGTCGACAAGCGTGTCTATAACTGGACATAAATGCCATCTCACGTTCTTGACTTTGGAATACATATTTAAGATTGAACAAATTCTATATTTAAGTAAATCAAAAATAGATACCTGAATAGTTACCAACTGATAAGAAACCACAATAAAAGTGAACCATATTAATCCAACAGCCGTCCATTGTATTGAGGAGACACCATACGAAAAGGAAACATGTGATTTTCCATTCAGAAATGCAGCAACACCATTCGCAGAAGTAAGAGTAATTAAAAAATTTATTAAAATTTGTGTCAATAAATGTATCATGAACACTCCATTCATTTCCAATGACAGTTCAACTAAATCAAAATATGTTCTGGTCAAGCACAATATTTGATTCATACTATCAGCATTGGATAGGTTTGAATTTACATAAGCAAATAATCGTTGAACGAAAAATGCATATGATACAATTGACACCACAATAAAAGCACTGAAGATGGAGACCAGCATATAACTCAACACAAATGTATAGAATTCGGTTAAACCGGTTAACGAAGAATTTATGAAATCCGCCAAATTCAACCAAGTATACATAAAAGTGATCAATAATATACGTTTAATATTTGCACATCTTTCTAACCGATAAACTTCTGTTGGTGCTTCAAGCTGTTCTAGCTTTTTTATAAACATTATGAATCGATTGCGATTGTAAAATCCTCTGAATATTATTATATAATATATCGTTACAAAAAAATACGCACAAATAGTATCTATAGTTACAAATAATGATGTTTGCTGATTGGGGAGCATATTTCTCATCGATATGGATAATGCGTATTGATAAATTACAAAAAATGGTATTCCCCAAATCACATTTCGTAATATTTGATGTTCATATGTAGATTTAATTTCTTCATTTTCAATATTTATCGATAGAGCAAATATTTTGCTAACATAATTTACAGGTTTCATAGTATAGTCTAAGTTATTATTTTTTCCTGTCATACTTCGTATGTATTATATTGAATTTTTAGGATATGTAGGTATTACAATGATCAATATATTTCTCTTTTTCTTATTGTAATTTTATGTTGACGAAAGATATTTTAAGGTTTCGAAAGCGTCTGCTTAGAGAAATGTGAAAATATATGGTAGCTTATTGAATAATATTGCACGTAATAAATTTGTACCAATTTGTAAGTTAGTGCATTATCTAATTAATTTTGGTTAAAAGATAACAGAATATCGTAATGGTTCGCAGTTTCTTATACATATTTTTTTAGATCATATATTTATATTATTTTATTAATTTATAATATTTTACTAACCTTTGACACACCTTTTCACTAATTAAATTACATATAATAAATATTAAATATCAAAATCAGTATTGAATGTTTTTTTTTCTAAAAGAGGAGATTTTTGCCTGGCATATAGAAATCTTAATGTTTAATGTATTAATATTAATTTTACCATTAACCGTTTAGGCTGATAAAATATCCGTTAAAATCTCGAGTTTTAATTTTTTCAAGATTACAATACTTACTTATTACTTCGTACAAGAAAAAAATAATGCTTTGACAATCGATAAACTAATTAATTTCATTTTTTTTGTGTCATGAAACATTACATATATTATTTACTGTTAAATTTATTAGTGACTTAAAATATATTTTCATTTCGTAATTTCACTAACGTTAATTAAAATTATTTTTCTGTTAAAATATAGTGTGCAACTAAATAAAGGGTAAATAATTGTGTGCAACAAAATTAATGCAAATTTTCATCATTTTTAAAATAAAATTAAACGCTGGAACATTACAGAAATTAAGAAAATTACTGTTATTAGTTTAAAATTAAATATAGTATCATTAATTTTGACTTTAAAATATGTAAAATTTCCACAATATTTCAGTGTGTATTTACCTCAACAGCAAGTGAATCAAACACTCTGATGATCCAATAAATCCAAAAAACTGCCACACAAGCCCACTGAACTCCACTTAATAGTGAAATATAGACTATATCAATTCTACCTCCTAGTATCATGCTAAAATATGTCGAGCATCCAACTGCTGAACAAAAATTATATAATATCTGTGTTAAGATATGTACTTTAAAATAAATAACCATATCCTCAACTAATTTCGTTAGTTCAAAATGTAATTTATAGATTTGCAACTGTTCATCAATATTTTCGCAATTAGAAATTTGATCATTTATAAATTTGAATAATTGTTTCACAAAAACGGTATAAGATGTTATAAGCAGCACAGTACTAGCACTAAATTGGCACAATAAGTTTAGGCAAATAACAACGGGGAATTCACTAGGATAATATCTAAATCGAAACCAATCTGCGATTGCCAGCCATGTGTAGAGTAGAATGAAACATGTAACGCGTTTTAAATTATATTTTCTTTGGGTCAAATAAATTTCTTTATGTACTTTAATTGCTTGAATTGATTTTCCTAATAATTTAAAATAGTGTCTTTTAAGTAATCCACTGATTATTACTGAAACACAAGTCGTTATATATGTAAAAATACACATTATATCAATATATTTAAAAATTGAGCGTAAGTCACGGCAATTTAACACATATTTATAAAAATTTATCAAAAATGTTAATAAAAATGGTAATGCCCAAATGAAATCTTGCAAAAGGTTATAGAAATAAATAGTTTTTTCATTTGTTACGTATAACGAAGTAGCAAATATTTTGCTTATGTAATATAAAGGTTTCATTGGATATTCTAAATATTGTTTATTAGTATACATTTTCTGTCAATGTGTTATTCGTACTGCTTTTACTAATTTTTATTACGATAATTGCGTCCATCAAATTCAATAAATAAATTACATTATTTATTAATGACAAGAAATACCACATTACTTGATAATTGTATTTCATTCGAATATTTAATAGTCAAACGAATTAATTTGTTCATAAATTAACTGCAGTATATTTATGCATAGTTATATATCATTTTATGTTAAGCAGTTAACAAACGTAGTATATATTTTCTTACTACTATTTTTACAAACCAAAAGTGTGTATTTATTTAAAATTAAAGAGATCAAACAATAAAGCTTTTCAGTAGTGAAAACATAATTGGCACACAAAATATATATTTCATTATCTAAAATTTTATTGCACCAAATAATCCAATATACACATTCAATGACTAAATAATTAATATGTTTAAAATTTGCTCAAATTATTATTCAAGTCAGATAAAATAAGAATATAATAAGCCACCATGGCACAGAACTGTAACCAAAGCATGAATTAATATACTGAACATAAATTGTAGTAAAATAAAATATTACCGTTAGTAAAAATGCGTAATTAAAAGAAAATAATCCAGAAATTTTAAATTTGACTTTCGTATGTTGCAGTTGAAGCGATATAATTTTTAGCTAAAATAGCAATTGTCTATTTAATAATTCAAAATTCATTTCAATTTCTCACATTTACGATCTGCCTTTGAATATCTACACGATTGCAATTGTAATTCCATAATTAAAAACTTGTCGATATAGTACAATGGCTTTAAGGCCGAGACCAAATTTGGTTTTTGGTTAAACATTTTGTTCATGTTTTAGAAAACACGAACTTTCTGCCTAGGCATAGAATCGAATAATGTTATAATTATAACTGAACAATAACGATATCAAACATCAATTTAATTAATTTTACTTGGCATTTAGAAGAATTATTAATATGATAGTTTAATTGATAACAGCACATACATACATAAATAGATATTCTTTTGAATATAATTCGATTAGTGTTAATCTATATAGTAATAAAACATATATTATAATCATTGAACATAATTAAACAATGTTATTTATTTTTAACAATATATTTAGTAAAAAGTGTTTCAAAGGTTGGTAAAATATTATAAAATAATAAATATTATATTTTCTGGAAATTCTCAAAATTTGTATTTGAATATCTCTAACTAATATAAGTGCAATGGTTTTTCGATAATTCAATCAAAAATGTTATACCTCTTTCTCAAATGATTGGAACCTGTAAACAGTTATCAGCATAATAATACTATTAAAAAGAGTCCACTCCAAAGCATTTACAATAGCTTCTATCCCCGCACTATTATTGCTTAACATAACTACAGCATTACTGCAACTAACAATTATTCCAAAAATAGTAAAAATCTGAGTTAATAAAACTATTCGAAACACTTGATTTAAATTAAACGCTACATTTATCAACAGAAAATGGCATTTTGATAATTCGAACAACTTACTAATAGTTTCGCTATTTGACAAATAATCAGAATTCATTTTGAAAAATATTAATTTAAGAAATGACATAAAAGAAGATATACAGACGAAACTAATACCCGTATATATTGTTGTACACGTGTAGAGTAATACAAATGAAAATATATCTAATGCAGTCGAGTACTTAATTAAATCATTAGAAGCGTCAAATAATTAATATATTTAATAACTATAAGTAATGAAAGTAATAGTACAAATAAGCATATTTGAAAATACAACGAATATCTTCAGTCTTAAAAATTCGTTGTTTAAATTAACAGCAATTTTCAATAATTCACAAACGTACTTCTAAACAAATAATTAGAAAATATGAATATCCAGTTTCAGAAAATGTTGACAAACGTGTCTATAACTGGACTTTTTTTTTGTGTCATGAAACATTACATATATTATTTACTGTTAAATTTATTAGTGACTTGAAATATATTTACATTTCGTAATTTCACTAACGTTAATTAAAATTATTTTTCTGTTAAAATATAGTGTGCAACGAAATAAAGGGTGAATAATTGTGTGTAACAAAATAAATGCAAATTTTCATCATTTTAAAAATAAAATTATACGCTGGAACATTACAGAAATTAAGAAAATTACTGTTATTAGTTTAAAATTAAATATAGTATCATTAATTTTGACTTTAAAATATGTAAAATTTCCACAATATTTCAGTGTGTATTTACCTCAACAGCAAGTGAATCAAACACTCTGATGATCCAATAAATCCAAAAAACTGCCACACAAGCCCACTGAACTCCACTTAGTAGTGAGATATAGACTATATCAATTCTACCTCCTAGTATCATGCTAAAATAATTCGAACATCCAACAGCTGAACAAAAATTATATAATATCTGTGCTAAGATATGCACTTTAAAATAAATAACCATATCCTCAACTAATTTCGTTAGTTCAAAATGTAATTTACAGATTCGCAAACATCCATCAATATTTTCACAATTAGATATTTGATCGATCATAAATTTAAATAATTGTGTCACAAAATCAGTATAAGATGTTATAATTAGCACAGTACTAGCACTAAATAGGCACAATAGGTCTAGGCAAATAATAGTTGGGAATGCATTAGGTTTGTTTTTATATCGAAACCAATCTACGCTCACCACCCATGTGGAGAATAGAATGAAACATGTAACACGTATGAAATTATTTTTCCTTTGGGTCAAATAAATTTCTTTATATACTTTGATTGTTTGAATTGATTTTCCTAGTATTTTAAAATGGTTCCTTTTTAGTAATCCACTAATTATTATTGAAACACAAATCATTGTATATATAAAAAGACACACTATATCAATATATTTTAAAATCGAGCGTAAGCCATGATAAATATGTATATTTGACACATATTTATATAAATTTATCGATAGTGTTAATAAAAACGGTAATGCCCAAATGAAATCTTGCAAAAGGTTATAGAAATAGTTAGTGTCTTCATTTGTTACGGATAACGAAGTAGCAAATATTTTGCTTATGTAATATAAAGGTTTCATTGGATATTCTAAATACTGTTTATTAGTATACATTTATTGTGAATATGCTATTCGAACTGTTTTTACCAATATATGAAAATTCTGTCGATGAAAATCAATTACTAAATTACATTATTTATTACTGGCAAGCACTTACCACAACCACATTACTTAATTATTACATTTCTTTCGAATATTTAATTGTCAAACGAATTAAGTTGTTCATAAATTAACTGCAGTATATTTATGCATAGTTATATATCATTTTATGTTAAGCAGTTAACAAATGTAGTATATATTATCTTACTCCTATTTTTACAAACAAAAAGTGTGTATTAATTTAAAATTAAAGAGATCAAACAATAAAGCTTTTCAGTAGTGAAAACATAATTGGTACACAAAATATATATTTCATTATCTAAAATTTTATTGCACCAAATAATCCAATATACACATTCAATGACTAAATAATTAATATGTTTAAAATTCGCTCATGTTATTATTCAAGTCAGATAAAATAAGAATATAATAAGCCACCATGGCACAGAACTGTAACCAAAGCATGAATTAATATACTGAACATAAATTGTAGTAAAATAAAATATTACCGTTAGTAAAAATGCGTAATTAAACGAAAATAATCCAGAAATTTTAAATTTGACTTTCGTATGTTGCAGTTGAAGCGATATAATTTTTAGCTAAAATAGCAATTGTCTTTTTAATAATTCAAAATTCATTTCAATTTCTCACATTTACGATCTGCCTTTGAATATCTACACGATTGCAATTGTGATTCCATATTTCATGGATGAGACGTCCTAGTTTATTTGCCTAGAATATTATTGTCTTGTTTATAAAAATTCAGGAGACAATCTGTATGATATATTTAAATATAAACAAGAACTAGCGATGATAATCGAACATGTTGGTCTTGTGTATGCTTTTCACGCATACATTTTTGTTCCGTTCAAATATGAAACAATTAATTTACCTCCATTTCAGTTAAAACGAATGCTCGAACAATGTAAACCATCCAAAAAGCAACTATCACTCCATATACTGTAGTAAGAAAAATATTCGCTTGGATGAAATTGATAGAGAGAGTTTGTGACTGATTTACAATATAGCAAACACAATTCAAAATATATATTGTTAGAAAGAAAATCAGATTTAGCATTTGAAATTGGAACGTATCCATAAATTTATATAGAATTGTGGTTAACTTAAAATGTGTTTGGACAATCCTAATAAGTTCTTCACTGTTGCACTTATTATTTAAACGTATATCAAATAAAATATATTGATACATTCGACGAAATATAGAAATATATGAATTAATTGATAAAATGTTTGCGGTGATAAATATTATTGCCATTAAGAAAACTATACAATAATTAAATTGAATAATATTGTTTTCGAGTAAAAATAAATAATATAAAATATAATTGCACATGATATAAACTGTTATTATGCTAAGTATAATTTTTAAATTATTTATTCGTTCTCTGATGTATAATACTTCTGGAAATTGTAGTTGCATCATTGCATTTAACAGTTGTGTAATTCTTTTCTTTTTAACTAATGCGTCTGTAATACCTATTAATACAAAGATATTATAAAATATCACACATATTAAATCTAATAGAAATAACATCAATGTTGTAAATCCGAATGAAAATACAGATTCGAATGAATATTTGGTAGAGTATAAAAAAATTAAGCAGAAAGGTGTTGCCCATATTATATCTAGTAGAATTTCATAAATGAATGGTTTATTTGTTAATTCTGAAGGAAAAGTCAAAGAGGCACATAACTTGCAAATGCATTGTAATGGTTTTAATGCATGCTTTATATTCACTGTATACGATTGTTTAAATTTTAACATTTTTTTGTTGTTGAGAGATTTAGACCACTACGCACAATTGGAAATACTAACCATGTCCTACAAAATAAATTCATAATTCATCACAAAAAAAGTAATTCTACTAATGAACAAACTATTTATTAAGAAAATATATTTTATAAAAATAATATTTCGTATTGAGGGAACTGAAACATCATTTATACAAATAAAATTTCCGATTCTAATCTGTAATGGTTATTTAATATTTATAAAATATAAAATTCACTTTATTGTTGAAAATAACTTTTAAATAATAACATTGAATTAATTTTAGAGAATAATTCAAATATACACTTTCAATAATTATAACATTATATTTTTAAAAATGTTCTTGTTGAATTATTCAATTGAATTAAAATAAAAATGTAATATACCACCATAGCACAGAACTGTAATCAATGCATGAATTAAAATATTGAACATAATTTTTTGTAATTAAATATTACCATAAATAAAAATGTATAGTCAAGTGAAAATAGCCCACAAACATTAAATTTGACTTGTGTTTGTAGCAGTTGAATCGATATAATTTTGAACTAAAATAGCAATAGTAAATTTAATTATTTTAAATTTATATCAATTTCTTACATTTAGCAATTGTCTTTGAATACCTGGACGATTGCTATTCTTATTCCATATTTCATGAATGAGGAGTCCCAGTTTATTCACCTGAAAAACAAGTACAGGCAATAAACGAGCACAACCGACGCTAGACGAAAGTGTACGTTCTATGTATGCTACACGCGCATGCGTTCTTCTAATTTATTCAAATATATAACAAATCAATTTACCTCCATTTCAGTTAAAACAAATGCTCGAACGACGTAAATTATCCAAAAGATAGTTATAAATGCATATACAATAGTAATTAACATATTTGCTTGGAATAGATAAATTTGGTCCAGTTGATTAGCAATAAAACAAGCACAATTTATAAAATATATTGTTAGGTAAACAATCTGATATAATAGTTGCAATTGGAAGATATCCATAAATGAATATACAATCGTTGTTAGCTTCAAATGTGTTTGGCCAATTATAATCATTTCTTCGATATTACATTTATCATTCAAACGAATATTCAATAATATGTATTGATATATTCGGCGGAATATAGAAATATATGCAATTATTGGTAAAAGCGAGGCAATCACAAAAATTATCACCAATATGAATGTTACACAATAATAAAATGCAATAACATTATTTTCTAGTAAAAATTTATAATATATTATACAATTGCATAAAATGTATATCGTTATTGTGCTTGTAATAATTATAATATTATTTTTTCTTTCTTCGATGTATATCTCATCTGGTAATTTTAGTTGCTCCACTGTATTTAATATTTGCGTAATTCTTTTCTTTTTAATTAACGCATCTATAATACATAATAGTAAAAGGATATTGTATATTGTCACACACGTAAGATCTATAATAAATAGTATCAGTCCATGGAAACCAAACGATAATATAGATTCGAATGAATATTTTGTAGCATATAAAAAGGTTAAATAAAAAGGTGTTGCCCACAATATATCTACTAGTATTCCATAAAGTAATGGTTTATTTGTTAATTGTGCAGGAAACGTTAAAGAAGCACATAATTTACAAACACATTGTAGTGGATTTAATGCATGCATTATATTCATTGCATAAGACTCTTTAGATTTTGACATTATGTTGTTTATATGTAAAATAAATGTGCAACAATCCAAAAGAAATACTAACAATTTCCAATAGAATTTAATATTTTATTATAAAAAAAAGCAATTTTACTAATGAATTTCATAATAATATATTATTATAGTGATAACATATTTGTCTAACTAATATTTCATATTGAAATATCTGCAGTGTCTAGCACTGAACTTTCTTATACGTATTTTGTTTACACATATAAATCTTCAGTATATAGTTTTATTACTTTACCTATAACCGTCACACACATACATACACACACAAGGCAAGTGCAGAAACACACACAGATAGATGCCATTCCAAATATAGTCAAGCTCGATTTCTGTTAAATTCCGATATTATTTCGTGTAAGAAAATAAAAAGCTAATTTTATATTTAATAATTGAAATCTATTCATAGTACTTTTAAAAAATCATAAATCACATGCTGTTTATATATTTTAAATTTATTATTTTGTTTCAGTAAATATATTTAAATATAATATTTGCACTTTATAACTAACATTTAAGAGTTTGTTCGTCTTAATATGTACTACATATATAGATGAAAACTACAATATTCTTATTCTATGCTGTCGAATTGCATTAGTACTACTATAAATGTAGTGAGTGAACTCAACACCTAAAACTTGTATCTGTAAATTTTTAGTTTTCTTTAATTAGTTCATTAAACTTACCGTATATAATAATGTTTTATCAAATCGGACATAGCCACCTAAAGTCAATTGTAATTTTGTATGTTTCATTTGTAATGATATTAATATCATCTAAAATGATTTAATATGAATATTTTATCGTGAATAATTATTCAAAATATGATGCTTAGGTTAATAAAAAATTAAGATATGCAATGATTACTAAAGATTTCAACAGCTAAGCAATTTTCAAATATATTTACATTTCTTCTTTGGTAGTCCGCATTTTCACTTATATACGCAAATTTATTCCAGAATTCATGTAAAAGTAAAGCTGATTTATGTGCCTAAAATATTTAGAATTTTTCTTAAGTTTAGCGTACCAAAAACTTAGAATACAATAAATTACCTCATTTTCCATAGCCGTATACGACAAAATAATAGTAGCAATACAAAAAATTGGAGATATCAACCACTCTAAATAAGAAACATTCCTCAACCAATTTATATCATTGCTTCTGTCAGGTAACAGAAGACTTCGAAAAGTTACCATTAGTAAGTTAGAACAATCCAAAATTGTAAGAAAATTCATAGTGATTTGAGTGAAAATATGAACAAAAAATGCTTTAGATATATTAACTGCTAACTCTCCCAAATGTAAGTGGATCTTGCTCAGACTGATGATATTTTCCATATTTTTCAACGAATATTCATCAATGGATGATATATAATTATTTATATTACTATAGAATGCTTTCAGTATAAAAGCATAAATAGAAACGCTGATTACAATAAATGCTTTGAACATTCGTCCTAAGTTCAAGCGATATGTTAAAAGTTCTGGTTTTTGCGTAATTTCTTTCAACAAATAGTAATCAACAATTATCCATACAAGAATTGCAATAATTGTGAATATAACAGAATTTTTAATTGTTTTCCGTTCGAGGAAATAAATACTATTAGGAATTTCAATCATTTTCAATGCGTCCAAAGAAAGTTTTATTCCTTTCCGATTATAATATCCGCTGAATATTACTATTACAACATGAATCATGTAATATGTGGTAACAGTCAAATTTAGCATAACTGCAAATGGTCGTTTTAAAGCTAAAAAGCTCATATTTGATATTGAAATGTACATCCCGTAGTAATACGTGGAAACAAATGGTAAGAACCAAATGATATCCCAGATAATGGTTTTGACGCTCGTCGACTTGGATTCTTCTATTGGTATCAACTGTAGTGCGAATATTTTTCCGACGTAATATAGCGGTTTCATGACGTAGTCAAGATCTGTATTGGTATTTTTGGTCATTTTTGTAATTATATTTGTGGTTCTGATTTTTTATATATAACTAAATAAAATCATATAAAATGTTGCTTGCGCGTATATATAACGTGCATTTTGGTGGAGGCGCTTCTTTTATTTAGTCATAAAATATGATATTAGCACAAGTACTTGACGGCTGTTTTTAAGTATCTATTCATATTTAAAATTTATGTTAATTTAATGAATCCTCTCATTTTTTATAAATGTTTATTCTGCATATAACAGCACTGAATTTTGTATAAATTGTCACAACTTAATGTAATGATAATTTTGATGCAAATACAATTTTGCATACAATATAATGTTTTAATAGTTAGAATTGTAATGGTCAACTTGATCCATAACTACATAAATTGTTATATATAGCATCAACATTAAAAATTAATGTGTCTCCAAACATAATTATATACTTTTTATATTGTAACCAGTCATTCGAAATATGTTTAGAGATGTATTTAATTATAATTTTAGAAATATTTTCTATTAAAAGTATATTCACAACACATTTTTCTCAATCAGATTCATGTACGGATTTTAGTATGGAGAAAATATAATAACTTAAAAATAGTAGTTTTTCATTTTCAGAGCTTTAACCAAACGAGCTTTTAAGTGTCTCTATTAGATCTAATTTAAATACAAATAAACAAATATTTCAGTGCAATTTAAATAAATGTTTAATAATTCAAAATGCATTTGATCCACCGATTATTTACCGCTGATGTATGCGATTCCATTACAGTTTTTTAATGTGACGGATAAAGTCTCGAAGTAGTTTATATCGTCGAATAATAATGTATATAGAATATCACAATATTGTTAACTATACATTTACACTTTAGTAAATGGAACGATAAATATTTACTTAATCTTGTCATGAATTTTTTTAGAATATAGCGAAAAATATAACAGTTATATTTTTCTTTAAATACAAATATATTTAATACCAAAATTATGATCTCAATAATTTTCAACAAATTATACTTTGTAATATTCCAAAATCATTGGTTGCCAATAAAATTATAATGAGTAGCTTAACAAGCTTTATTATCAACTTTTATTTTGTGAAACGATACTTTTTTTTTGTGAAGTAGAAAAATGAAAATGTATTTTAACAAATAAAAAGTAATAAATTTATATATGTTATTGTCTTCAACGACAACTATATAGGCAGGTACGTCGAAATATTGGAAAATTGTCAACAATATATTTTTAGCCCAGTCGTTTTTATCTTTGCAAATAAAATAATAATAATAAAGTCAATGAAATATGCATTGAGAACAATATCATCTATGCGAACGTGTAATACATGCGTTGAACAAAGATAGAGGCGTGTGTGTGTGCGTGTATATGGGACTTTATGGACGGCTCCGGTCGATCGGGCATGGCCTGTAGTCCGGGGCGCAGAATCGGAACGATAAAGCTCCAGACACCGAAAGACTAGGTTGGTACGGTAGCCATACGCGCTCCTCTGTCGACCATTCAGTTGTTTTGACTGTTTGGTGCCGGGTTCACAATTGTGCGTTCTTCTTACCACACACGAGGTATGTAGGCTCCATTGTTTTTATCCGAAACGCGGAACCAACATCGTTATTAGCTAACTACGCACCCAAATGTTTAAATATATTAATCACTGTTTAATATAAACACCTGGCTTTTAAAATAAATGTGAATCTATAGATTATTTGAACCGATTGTGTCGGTACCAGTGTCATTCATATTGAAATTATTTTATACTCAAATTTAGGATATAAATCACTAATATACTAAAATCCTATATAAATTATTAACCAACAATCTGACAGACTCACATTACTTATATTGAATTTTTTGATAATATAAAAATGTTCGAATTATTTAGAGTTTTATTGTCGCCAAAATTAGTATTAACTAAATGAAACTTTTACATTAGTATAGTAGTTATTAAGCACATTAGCCTTAATCTATAACATCAGCGGCTACAGTATTTTCTTTTTCTATCTGGCTATTGATCAGCTAAATTATATTTTATTAAACTATAATCATAATATTTATTATTTCATATAAGAACACTTGTGTGATTAGACTTAAATGATAGGTAAAGTAATAACTTATTATTACTATTTACATTTTTTCTTAAATTGAGAGTAAATAGTTTCGAAATTTGCGTTACTTAACTGCTATATACTACATGCGTCTTAAGTTAGTCATGAGCTTCTTATTTGTAAATATTGGTGAAGCTGAACTAATTTCAAATTTAAAATAAATTGATGATTATCATTATAAATAACTAGCACTACTGAATAAAAATAAATCACATATATTTAATTTTTAATAAGGATGAATACCAATAAAATACCAACCATTTTCTATTTGTTTTCAATTTAAATTATAATTCTAAACTCAAAAAAATACTTAATTACGTACAAAAGTTATCTTTTGACAATTGAATTAAATAGCGACCGAACATTTAAAACATTCCCAACAATTTTTCTAATTATTTTAATAACTTCTCTTGTTAATAATGGGTGTGAACCTTAATAGAACTGTAATTTCTGTTAGACTGCACATCTGAAAAGGGCGTGCTCTATGTTAAACAGTGTTTAATTTATAGTAGCTAACTAAATTTATTTTCCCAATAACATTTTACATCTTAAAGAATTTTTTAACGATTTTCATACAAAAAAATCTGTGCTACTTTTAATAATTTTTATTCTCTTTTACAACACATATTACCATATGAGGTAATTAACCTAAAGCCAGATGCACACTATCAAATAGATATTAATCAAACCGTGAATTATATCTCTTTGTTCTGTATTTAATAGTGTAAACCTGGTTTTACGAGTTAAGTACTATTCACAAATATGTAAGTATAAGATTATAATCTGAAGATCTTTTCCACGGTCATTACGATAATTTTAACGTTTTCGTAGACATTTATTAATTTCTGTTTTATTTAAATATGACTTTTACGTGTTGCTTCCTTTAAAATCGATTGTTCTACATTCTCAGTTCTATTTACCTTTGTTCAATTGATATAGATTTTTGTATTTTCTGATAAAAAATAGAAGAATATTGTACTTCATACATATAGATGACTGATAACTAGATACAATTTTTAATATTTAATATATACATAAATCATTTTATAAATTTTACTATAGTTAATTTAATAATCTTATACTAACATAAAAATATATACATTTCCTTTTTCTTTGTAAAATGGTAAGTATTGTAAACTGTACTCTTATATATTAAATCAGTATTTCTAAAATTTCTACATACTCGGCCGTATTATTTAATCAAATTACGATAATTCTACTTGTATTTACTCTCGATCGAAGTAGTCTTAATGTCTTACTATATTTGATGGGTTTGGATTCAAAATGCAGTATATAGAAACTAATAACTAGGGTGAGGCAAAATGAGTCAGCTATACATCATAGAGATTTAGTGCAAATGGAATTAAATTTTGTTTTGTTTAAGAAATACTGGTTTAAATATATGTAACAATAGGTTGCAAAATATTTAAATTGTCGCTTATTTAATGATAAGTTGGCTAAGTATCGCTTGTACTTGAACTTGTCACTCAAATATAATCAATATAGTTGCAGGTATTTTTAAATAGGAAATAGTATAAAATAATTGCCTAAGTAGATTGCGCCGTATCTTTAATGTGGGTACCCTTGTTAAAACAGGGATGGTAGTAATAATTAGGCCCCTATTGCAATATAATAACAAAAAATTGCATTAGTAGATTTGCCTAGATGCTTATCGCTGTATAAACGAAAATAACCGATTGCACCGCATCGGTTGACCACATATTTTCTTTGCCAATTCACATATATAATTTATGTATTTGAATATTCAAATTTTAAAACTGCATATCTATTTAAACCAACAAGAACCTTATTGTATATGCTTAGGTGTTATATTAAGTCTACACTTTCGGAATACATCACAAGAATGAAAATTATTTTTATAATATGTAAAGCGCGCATTTCTTAAGGAATTGTTCAGTAATTTCGTGTTTTCTGATAAATATTTATTATACTTACTATATTTTTATCCGAGTTACGTAACTTGGAAAGGAAAAGACACGATTAATCAACTATCCTTCAAATATTTACTTGATACATACAACCATATTTTATCGAAGTAGGGAAACCAAAACTTAATCAAGCTTATGATGAATTCAATCGATACGCAGCAAAACTGATTGATCTTATATACAACATTTTTTTCCCCTAAAGTCTTACAGAAATAAATTGTAGTATAAAATACGATATATCGTGTAGCTTCATTTCTTATAGATTCCTCTATTTATATTTGAATTTATTTTATTTAAAAAAAAAATTCATTTGAAGTTTTACAATAATTTCTATAATTCCGAAAACACGATTGGTGATAGTGAATCCTGTTTTACATAAAGCATGCAAGATATAAATAAATAATGATGCAGAACATGTGAGTTTAAAAAAAAAAACATCGATAGTATTGGAAACGATAAAAATCTAAATAAATAAGTTGGTCCCATTTTTCTTTTTATTGGTGTACGTTGTACAAGGTACAGAACCAGTTTTATTATGATACTTATAAGTTCTCTAAAATTTCGACTGAATCATAAAACATAAATCACTTGATATTGACGGGGAAAATATTGGCAACTCAATTACATGATTGCGCTAATCAAAAGGGCTTTTCGAATTGAAATTGCCCAGAGCATTTCAATTAAGGAAGTACAATTCTCCACATGAAAAATATGTAGAAATACCATAAAGCGAAATATGGATTATTACATATGTCTTACGAAGTTTTCTCTAAAGTAATACTTTAATATAATGAATTTCATCTTGATTCAAATAAAATGCATTTTTTGATTACACTTTGAACAATATTCATTCTTAAGACGATAACTATTACTGTTCTTATTAATGACTATCTCTTAGAAGTGTTACATATGTTTCATTGCAACAATATTAACTAGAATTTATGGCTATCTTATTACTACCCAGCATTTGCTGAAGAAAAATAAAGATTTATTGCGCAAAATAAAAAAATAATAAGTGGAATTTCCAGAAGTAGGACAGGGATTATCTATACGTCATCGTTGTGTGACATTACACTTGTTGCCTAGACGACAGGCACTTTATAGATCCATGCACGTAGCTGCTCTATTTTGTATATGCATTTCTGTGTAAAAGAATTTTTCATAAAGAAAATCATTTTTTAATATACTTTCGTAAATTGTTCAAATTTGAAAATTTGCATATACAATATACAAAATATTTCCAAGTTCTCTGTCTTAAAAATGATTAACAATATGTTCATTTATATCAGCAAAAATATCATTTAAGATGCTAAATGTGATCTTTAAATTTCAGTATTGTTTGTATTTAAATATATCTTAACACCATGACAACAAACCGCTATATGTCTGACTTGATTTCTAGTAGTACTTTATAGTCAAGTACTTTGTCCTACTCCAATATTTTAATACCAACCACGCCATACAATATTCAAGTAGATCATCAACGTAATACAATAAAAGTTCTAAAAGTTATTTTAAGATTTGTAAACATGTATAAAATTCGCTATGCAGAACGTATAAATTTAAATAAATAAGTATTTGTATACAAAACTCGACAATATATAAACAATTGAAAAATAAATACTTGCATACGAAGAGAAAAATAAATATTTCATTGATGTTCAAAACTTTTAAACCAATTTAGATGTTCCACAAAGCAATTTAACATTTATTCTGCTTTAACTTTTAAAACCCTTCACGAAAATGTTGAATAGGTCGCGTCAATAAAAAAATATAACAACTTTATAACAAGTCACGAATTTACATGTTACATGTGGGTTATATATAAACAAAATAAACAAGCACATAAACGTATGTGCTGAACTGGAATAATATATCATATCTTATATCTATATTTAGGATATATTTCACGAATTTTCTGCATTGCACATCTACAAATGACATGCAAACTAGAAGAAATTTGTTTGAATTGATACTATGACCCATATCCACATCTCCGCCGTAACTCAAAATTATGGATGTTCTTCAAAATATGTCTTCATCACAAACTATCACATAAAATACAAATTTCAGTTCATTTTACCAAAATAACAATTTTATTTGCCGAACATGCGTATGTTGAATTTTTTTTATATTAAGTTTTAAAAGCAATTGTATCTAAATACGTAAATAATTCTTTAATAAACAACTAGTATTTTTTTTATATTGATCCTGCAGCAGAAAATATATAATTGCAGTGCCCCCATTAAAAACTTTTCGTATCTCATTAAACTTTTACAAAACTCCTTCAACAACCGTGTTAAAGCCATTTGAATGATTTAGTTTTAAATTAATAATCTAGAAACTTCAGACTTGTCAAATATAAACGCCTGTTTAAATTATTACATCAAAGTCTAAGTTTTATCTATTTCCCTTTAATGAAATTTATATTTTGGTAAAAGCAATGCGAATTTGAATAAAATGTAATAAAATAATTAATTTGATATACTATTTTATGCTTGAGAATATATCAAAATTCGCACTAAGCATAACTATATTTTAGTTGTAGCTTGAATACGTATTTATTAGACACTTAATAATTAAAATCCCATAACCTCGGTTAACATCGTAAAATGTTGTTTACTCATAAATCATAATAGTAATCTTTGTGGGTCAAACCTCAAATGACAAGTTGGAAAATAATGTAAAACAAATAATAAATATTCATAAGCAAACTGAAATTTTCGCAAGAGAAAATTGAAAGTGAAGACGGTTTAGTTTCCTTGCGGTTTGCTATAATGCACATAGTGTGACCCCAAAATAAAATCGATCCCATTTTTCATCGGTGATGGGTTCGTGCTGTACACTATTTAGCTGTAAATTTAGTGCAGACAGATATAAAACGTTGATTTTGGAAGAGCCGACGACAGAATTTCCTTTAGTGGATTATTGATTCTGCTGGGTAAACATAATGCCTCATTTAAAACACAATACGGTAGACCAAAAATTGTAATCGTGCTGGATTTTAATAATCAGTATGACATTCTCTGCGAAATACCATTAATTATTTTATCTGGTTTAAATTCGTATTTATTTCGGATTATGAACTAAATTATCATTTTGCAAAGAGATTTACAAAACGCCCAAAGATTTTAATGAATATCAGATTAACCAAATAGAAATTGAAATAGTTATAAATTTTTATATTTGTATCAATCAGATAATCATGCTATATATTTCTTTATTGGTTAATAATAATATTTTCGTTGATACATTAATCTGATAAACTATATAATTAATCATATTGCATTTAAAATTCTCGCCATGAATATGAAAATAAAAATAAATAAAAACTAGTCGAAATATTCCAATATTTATACATAATTGTTAAAAAAGAATATATTTCAGCTGAAAGGCAACTCCACCATTCGTTTCTATAGATTACGTGTTTCACAAATTTATTGCGAAAAAGTGTCATTAGTTAAACAGAAATAAAAAAAAGAAATTTATTCACGAAAGCTACATCAAAGCTCGTGCTATTTTGTTAAACTACGTATCTGAAAATTGCATGACGGTTGCCGCAACACAGCAGTTTTAATTTAATTTATTGTGCTTTATCAATCCTAGCAAAAAAGAAAGAAAAGTTTTTATTCGACTAACTTTACAGTAAAAGTGATTTTTTACATAGTGCATACATAGGTATTTAAAATTGTACAACAGACTTTTAAACTAAAACAAATTAATTTTAAATCAAAAACTTTTTGCTAAACATTTTATTAAATTGCATTTTGTAATTGAATCACCTAACCAGAGTCACCTGTAATACATGGGATGTACGTTAGTGAATGCCAGATGGGTTGTACTGTGATTTGGTATCTGTGTACTGTGATGTAATGTAATTAGGGAAGATCTATTAAGGTGTCGTGTCCAGGTCTGATGAGACTTATTTAAAATTACTAATATATAGTGCAATAACAATTACGTTAAATGAAGTCAGCGAACTATAAACATGGCATTCTCATGATATATGCTGTGTTACTGCGTGACTATTTTTTGCTACCCTGTATCTATACAAACACGCATTTTTTACTTTCTAGATTAATTTATTAAAAAAATGACACAAAATATTAATATTATAAAGCAACATCGCATATTGTGTTGATTTTTCAATTTGAGAATTTTAACAACATGAAGAAAATTAGTGCTGTTTTCACGTAAAGGGTTTAAGGAATATCTTATTTATGAATTATAAATTTTGTTTCCGTAATTAAGGAAAATCTACCCAAAATATAAATGTTTTAATCAGAATCAACTGGGTCGATCATAATCTTAATTTGTGTTGGTATAAAAGTAATAAAACACATCTGGCATAAATTCACAAAATCGTGAATCCTTAATTTTTTTTTATAGAATGTTTATTTTTAATTCTAAAATACCAGCAATGCCTTGTAATGAAATTTCCTATATGTTTTTTTTTAATTATTATTTATTTTACATTTATCATTTTTTAATATTTTACTAACCTTTGAAACACTTTTTCACAAAATTTATTTCTTACAATAGATAATAAATTTTTATCATTTTACATTCAACCGTTTAGGCTATAGAGAGCTCACACATATACACACACATTTTTATCATTTCAATACTTACTTGTTACTTCGTATAAGAAAGAAAAATCTATGGAAATAGAGTAGCATTTTGTTTATTTGAAAATATACAATAGAAAAAAGCGAATTAAAAGCGGTGTACCTACGTAGTTGCAACAAAGCACCTTGGTGAAATGTGACATTCTATAATAGCTAGTATTAGGATAAAAAGCGGAAATATAACTACGAAAGCAATCTTCGCCGTATATACCGGGGCATAAAGTACTTATGTTGTGGATGAGTCCAAAATAGAATTTGAGCAAAAGCTAGATCGAACCTTCTTACCACATTTGAATGCGAAATATGTTTCCTTTCATATAGTATGTAGCTATTCCATGACAGACGCAGTTTATTTTTAGAAAAGCAAATACGCATTTAAATTTCAATATAAATCAATAAAAAAAAACACAGTTTTCGGGTCTATGTAACATTAATGACGAAAATTTGCATAAAATTACCTACAAGATTGATGTTGCAAACTTACAGTAGTTCTTTTTTAAGAACTATATATTCTGGAGGTGTGCTCGTTCGTCAGGGGTGTGCTATAGGGGTGCACATTTTAAGATCGATAAAACCACCAAGTGAACATTTCTACATGCCTCAAATATAGGTGTGTTTGTGCCAACCTAGCCTATGTGGCCTAGCCTTATCCCATACGCCGTATATGTAGATAATTAACACGATGAATGCGCAAATTTCGCCACTGACACGCAGTCATATCATATAACATGAGTTTAACATGAAACTACTTTACAGTCCTTAGGCAAAACAAGGCTGTTTATTACTCCTTTAAAGGAGCATCATTTATCAACTACTCCAGTTCTGCTTTGAGATAATAAATAAAACTTGGAGATGTTTCTATATCTATTATAAAATTTTCCCTATAGACATTCTAAGATGAACATGGCAAATGATGCTGCTCTTATAAACTTGTCATTGTTTGTCATACTTCGTTATAGTTATTTCGCTTATATACGTAATGAAGTGGCAAAACTCTACTTGTACCACATTGAATATAAAATAAAACGTAGTTTATTTGCAATAGTAATTTGATAAGTAACTATATATCACCATTAAGCACCGTAAAATATCCAAATAGTCTGCAATTCGTTTATAGAGCACATTAGTAGTTAAAAATACATGAACCAATATCAAGTCCTATAATTACAGAACTATTTTTAAAAGCAAAATAAAAAAAGTTTTATAAACAAGAACAAAGCAACGCGAAATCATGTCACAACCGAATGTATCGGAAACCGATGGGCCTACAGCGGACATTGCCCCTAAACCAGAGCCACAAGAAGGGGTAAGATAATTGTCCAACGAAAGTAGTTAAACCACAGAAATATTCAATTATTTTTATACCACACCACAGTGTCTGCAATCAATACTAGTATTGTAGGATTTTTATCTAGTTCACGTAAACAACGTCTTAGCTTATAGAACAAAACAAAAAATCTGCTGCAGTAGAATTGAATTTGTTACCCTACTTAATTATTTGCAGAAAATAGATGCAATAATTTCATAGTTTCTAGTTAAATATAATAAATTCTGAATATGTATAGACAGAAATAAAATAAAAATATGTCGTAATAATTAAAGACGAATTATTGGTTGAGATAGAAAAAATAAAAGTTTGTTTAAGCATAATAAATTACAAGACTGAATGTGTCTTTTTACCGTATATTTTTAGATGTTTACGATATTCGATACAAAGGACAATATCAATTTATATGTTCTGATAAAGTAGGAAGCGCATGTAAGCATAAATGTATAACAATCCGAAATAATGTTTTCGGGAATGTGACCAAGTAGGGTCGATTGTGTCGCACGGAACCAGGCACGAAATAGGTATCCCGCGCGCCATATGCCATTCTTCTACTTTAAAAATAATTGCGCGAAAACACACATACCAACGCACCCATCATAATGTTACACAAGAGAACGTAATCTGCATATACTTATGTCTCAACTTGAGCTTTAAATAACAATATAAAGCTTTTTACATCATTCTTTGAATTTACGAATTATAATGTTTAGTTAAACTTTATTTTATGACAGTTTCAAATAAATAAGACTTCGAAATTTATGTCTTGTTTCACCTTTGACTTTGAAAGAAACTCGAAGGACATAATTAAATTTGTTTTTTGCTACGGGGATTTGATCTTTAAGTGCTTGCAATTTAAAAATAAAGAAATTAAATTAGCTTACGTACAGGTATAACTTTATTACTTGGATGCAAAATAGTGGAAAGATTCTAAAAATATACTTGAACACTGATAAGTAAAATAATGTTAGTTAAAGAATTTCATATCTAAGAACAGAGTTTTTGTAAAATATGTTGTCGCAATCTTTGACATACAAGGTCAAATATGTAATTAAGTAATTATAGTTATTATAATATAAAAATAATTTCGTAGGTGAAAGTTGTACCAAGTAACAACTCATCACCTCAACAGTACTTCACTCAACCGCTAAATCAACAACAGTATCAACAGCCTCAACAATATCAACAACAGCAACAGCAGCAGCAACAAAATTTCTCGGGAGCTCGACCAGTACTACGCCGTACAGACAGTCGAGGTTCATTTCGTCCTCCTGTTCCCCAATACCAAAACCAAATTCCTTTTCAACAGCAACCACAACAACAAAATACTGCTGTTCGATTACCAACTCAAGCAAGACCACCACCTCAAGCTGGAAACTACTACGGCGGTGGTCGGCCAGGGCTCATAAATCCCGGACCAAGATTTCCCCAACCGGGAGTTCCACAACAGCAACCGATTCGATATGCTCCACAATATGAGAATCAAAATCAACCAGATGGTCAGTTTAGACGAGCTGTAAACGCTGTTTCTTACGACCAAACTCGTCAGCAACGTCCAATACAACCTGGGCCTCGTCCGCAGGGGATCTACCAACAGAAATCGTTACCCGGACCAGTACCAATATCGGCTTCACCAGGAAGTATCCAAAAAAGCTTCACACTGGATAATTCAGATGTGAATGTGAGTCATTCTGCTGAAGAGCAGAATGGCTCTGATGCAAACGCGAAGATTTTCAATAATAAAAATATGGATTTGATATCGTCGGAAAAACCACAAAAGTATGAAGAAGTGAGATCTTCCAGTTCGTTAGGGTTTGCTGATCCAGAAAAGGATATTGATACAGTAGCTCTAAATGGTAAATCGGCGAGTCGAGAGGATATTGTTGAAAGACCAGATTCACGAACTGGATTGAGTCGTGATCATTCGTCAAATTCCAGTATGTTAAAAATTACTGAAGATGATGATGATGATGCTGTTATTACACCATCACGAACCGCGTATGTCAGTGAAGCAACACGTTCTGGAAAATCGACACCAATGTCCAATTCTAGCGACAATATATCACAGAAATCTGTTGAGATCACTGATTTATACAAATCCAAATCGCCTATGCCAACAGACGAAATTAAAAAACAAGCCGTCTACACAAACGAACCAAAAACACCCGAACTTAAACAAACTCCAACACCTCCAATGAGAAACTCAACTGATAATTTATCCATGAAATCACTTGATGTTGATACTACGCGACAAATTACCAGAACTCCATCTCCTTTAGCTGCAGAACAAACAGTATTGAACAAATCACCAGTTCCAGAATTGATACCAACAAATAGAATAGTGACAGAGGTACCAAAACCATCAACTTTGAATATTCAAGAGAAAATATCGCGGTCACCGTCTCCTGCGGCTGCAAAACCTCCCCCATCTCCACGCAATGATATAGTCAAAGCTTCTACGCCAGATAAAGATCAAAGGAAATTTGTACAACAAAAATCACGTGATATGTCTCCAGCAAATTCTCATAGTGAGTCTCCAACTTTGAAAGAAACTAAAGGAGTGAAACAAAGTCCTCGAGCAGAATCCAGAGGAATTTTAAGTGGAAGGCGAACACCGTCTGCTCGATCAAGTAATTCTAGTTTAATTTACTAACCATTAGACACTTTTTGACTGGTGAACAATTTGTATTTAATTGTTTGTGGTGTAGATTGACTAAACGTATAAATAACCATAAGCAATGAGATACTATTCACTTGTTAAAAATTGTTTATAGATTTAAGTTTAGATTTACTCAAAATTAATCGAGAATATTTATATTAATTAATTCTTTTATTATTTTTCAGAAGGAGATAATGATAGTGGAGTGGACGAATCAACTCAAGGAAATGTAAGTTTAATACAATTAAATTTACCATGTTCAAATTCAAATAGCAATATTTAGTGAAAAACTATACAAATTAATTTTATTTTAAAGGACCGGTCATTTAATGGTGAGCAATCATCGCCAAGGAAGACGCCTAGTAAAGTATCTGGTTCTAAATTACCATCCGGTAAATGTAGAACTCCAGTAAAAATGCTTCAAAGTCCAAAGAGTCCCGATCCATCTAATTCCGTACCGGGGTCAGCCGATAAGAAAAGTATAACTCGTAACTTTTTTTTCAATTCTGAACTGCAATAAATATTTCTTTATATAGAACTACCTATGAATAAAGTACAAGTTGGTTCAGCTCCTTCACCAAATATCAAGCTAGCTAGATCTAAAGTTGGATCCCTGGATAATACAAGTTATAAACCGGGTGGTGGCAAAATAAAGGTAGAAAATAGAAAGATTGACTTCAGTAAAGTTCAACCGAAAATCGCCGCTAAGAACGATGTGTATAAACCAGGTGGCGGTGATAAAAAGGTAGGATTGATTTAGATTGTTTTTTATTGTTTTACTTATCATCTTACATTGTTAGAGCCGTGTCTTTAGTGCGGTGTACAGGGCATCAAGCGTTGAAATAAGGAATTACGATGACGACGAGGTTTGTGGTTAGATGCAGTAGCGTTTTTTTTTGATATTTTCGAGATATTATAGAATTCACTATTTTTGCATTCATCAACTATTTTTGATGATCTCGAGAATTCGTAGGTTTTTACAACGGGGTAATACACAATTAAACATAGTTTTTTATTGGGAACCACTATTTTCGATTTATCTACGAAGGTCACAGCACGACGCACAAAAAAAAATCCTTCGTAAAAATATCCATTTGTGTGAATCACTACACTGCAAATATGTGCGAAATTAATTAATAATTCGCATTAGGCATAACCACCATATAGCAAATAGTAAATCATTCGCAAAAGTAATTTAAAATAAGTGACTGATACTGACTAGAATGTGATATATTTTATATTTCATATTGAAACTCTTACAGTAAAATTGTATATATTTTTTTTCGTAATTAACACATTTTCATAGATTTCAAAGAAATAATCTCTATTCCTAGTTTAAAGATTTATATAAACTACGTATAAAATCAAAATTTACTGGGATATATCTTCTCAATTTCACAAATGCAGATAAGGATGAAATTGTATACTGGCCCGAGTGTAAAATTTCGTATAATTTCTAGATTCAACAACAAAAGTTAACATGGAATGCGAAATCGAAAATCGGCTCGTTGGAAAACGCGACCTATAAGCCAGGAGGAGGTGATAAGAAAATCGAAACAATCAAAGTGGATTTCAAAGATAAGGCCAAGCCGAAAGTTGGTTCCAAAGATAACATGAAGCATGCTCCTGGAGGAGGAGACATAAAGGTAACAAATCACTAAAACAAAAAACCTGAATCGATTTTTACATATTATGCATTTAAATTATTGTTATTTATTTAAATTATTGATAAGTATTAACTATAGTTTATTAATAATGTGATTGGGTGCATGTTGTGTATGCCAGATTAATAGCATAATAGCATGAATTTTATGTCGATAGACTTATTAACAATTTTTGTAATGTATTTTAGTCTTTAGAGGAAGTTCCACAGCCGAACGTAAGTATTTTTGTTTATTTTGTATCAAAAGTTATTTATATTCTTGCGAATCTTGTGTACTTGGTGTGTGTTTGTTATTATCATAGCATATTACATTCACTCTTGATTTCTCTCTTATGAGAGGAGACGTTGATTATTGGCCGAAATTTTAAATAATCAATAAAAATTCAAAAATTTATTTTTAAATGCGTAATTTCAGCCAATTTCTCAACTATTAACCCATTAATTGCTCTCAATAACGAATAAATAAATATCTATATTATTTTAAATATATGTAGTTTATAAAGTTTTATATTAGCTTCCACTATAGTTACTTACGTGTAAACCAATTATGTAATTTTGTTTCATATGCTTTCTTTTTGAAAAATATTAGGAAGAGGTAAATATATGATAATTTTAGAAAAGCATGAAGGCATGTAACTAGCACAATTGTTTAAAATTACTGTTTGTTCGTAAATATAATTTTTAATTATTAAAAGGTGGGTACTTAAATCAAAAAAAAAAATATATATATTCTATTCGCTGATTAAATCGATTTCTTGTTCAATTTAATTCACAAATCACAGCAATCGTTTTTGATCGCTTTTTCTCTAGCATGTCACCTATAAATATATTCTTCCTGCACTTTTACTAATTTATCTTGTACATATATTGTATAGATTGAGAACAGGAAATTGGAGATACAAGCACAAAGCAAAGTGGGGTCACTTGATAATGTAAAGCACAAACCTGGCGGTGGTGATATAAAAATCTTCGACGATAAAGACTACTTGAAGCAGCTCTCCAGCGATCAGAATGCTCTAACTGGTTCACAGGTCAGTCTAGAATAAAAACAAGTGTTTCAATATCGTCATCTTATTATTTATTACTGTGGAAATAAAACATTATTTTGCACCTAGAAACGTTTTATGTTTTTGCTTATCAAGAACTCATTTAAATCAGTCAGTTTTAATTATCGATATCTATTCAAGGCAAATAAACTCAATAAATCATAATTTTTCAAACATATTTATATGACGAGAGAGTTATGTATACATAAATATTTATTAAAAATGATGATTCTACAGTAATAAACATTATTAAAATATTCTTTGATTTTTCAGTGTTGCGTTTTCATATTTTTAATAAAAAAAATAAATCATCTCTCACAATATAATCACAAATTAGTGCTTTAGTTTATAATTAAAAATGCTTTCATTATAAAATCACATTATAAATGGTACTGCTTCATATTTTTAGTTCGATGAAGATTATATGTATACATTCTATTAGAGATCAACAGCAAAATTTTATATCATTTTCTAAGGTAACTGCATCATATTGCACTGCAACCTTTATAACAACTAATAAACTAAACAAAATTTACGAAGGTAATGGAATAGATTAATATTAACAACAATATAACATTCCATTTATTTAATTAGTTTAAATTATATATAATTTCATAGCATGCGTGTGTCATCGGAAATGTTTCTGTTGATTATTTATAATTTATAAAAACAAATCATTACTTTTTGACAGAGTTCCCTACGTTCACAACCGGAACCAGCTGAACCGATTTCCGATGAAAATTTGAACCAAGAACGCTAATGAAATTGTTCAGAAACCGAAAATAAAAAAAAAATAATCAGACCCATCCTACACACTATGCACTGATGTAACATTTAAATGTTGCGCCAACTCCTTATCAAAAAAAAAAACAAAAAAAGCGCATTATTTGAAATGGAATTTTTTATACAAATAATATGTACTAGGTTTAAAAGATAAAAATCAACATTGTTAGATATATTTAGTTATGAAATATATCGTGACTTGTATGTTTAGGTTTAAAAACAAACAAAAAAAAGTTTATATTATATATTTACATGTGTTGCTCTTTGCTACGTTAACTCATGAATTAGCTATTTAAAAAAATATACTTTTTAGTAAAATTCACGTCTTGTGTATTACATAATACGAGATATAACAATTTATTGTTGCGCCGCCGTTTTAATCTATTAATTGAATAATCAGTAATTTAATTATTTTTTATATTATCTGAAAACTGATTCACTTATTTTGAACACTGGAACTGATTATATGTGCACTGTAAAATTATTATACATTTAGAGCATTCACTGTTCAATAATATGTTTCCTCACATTAGTTAATTTACGCAACTATTATTAGCAGTCTGTGGCACATTTTGTGATATTAATTTCGACATTTTCACTCAGTCAAATTTGTAAATTTAACAAATATCCTTATACGTAATTTCCTAAAATATTTTCGTCTTCATATTATTCCTACTTATCAGACGCATTTATTTGGTTCATTTCCATAAATATGTTTATTCGTCAAATATAAAAAATAATTTACTGTTCTTATAAATGTACCGTTTTCATTTATAAATCCAAAAAAGTGCGTCTATAATTCAGATGTTTTTATTAATCCAATTTACGTACTTACATGTTTGTCCCTTGGTAGACAAAATATGTAGTATGCAATCACGGCATTATTAATGTTCGTAAAAAAAAAATGTATACATTAAAATTTATATATCTAATTGACCTTAAATAATCTTTAAAAAAAAAACATGCTTTTTGAATTTAGATAGGCAATATAACACTTTCAATCTCTTCATTACAAACAAAATAGATTGGATAAATATTATTTTTCGTAAATAACCGTAAAACAAATCGTAATACACTAGTTGAAAATATATACAGATTAAGAAGAAAATGGAACATTTTATGTAATTTATTTTGGTGTATATGTTTATAAAAAAAAAACCATAGAAAAATATTAAAGAAATATACAGATACTAACATAAAACAGCTTGTGTATCAATCAACTCAGTTCACTTTCAGGTAGTAATTTGTGCAAAAATTAAGTAAAAATTTGCACAAGCACTTCAAGAAACGTATATATAACTAGTTATATTCTGCACAGATAGAAGTGCTAAAAAAGAACACTGTATTTAGAAATTCACTTCACTGACAATAAGTAGGAACACATGTGAGTATATATTTTCTAAAATGTTTAATGAAATGTACAACTCTGTTTTCGATCCGTATACGCAAACCAGTATTTATTAAATTCGAAATAATATGTTTACCTTCAAAACTTGTATTAACTGGTTCTCGTATGCGGTGATCGCGCGGAGATTTTAATTATGTAAATTATAAAATACCGTATTGTATATACAAATAAAATCTTTTCTAGGAGGACTACGACAACAATATTGTTTATGTAAAGAAACGAAGCAGCAATATAAAACCACCGACGTCATTGAACATTTCTTCGCCGTCGACGAAGCGTAGGGTTAGATATTTAGATTTAGATGGACCACGTTCGTTGTTCGATGATAGTCCACAACAACCGAAATCGATTGACTATCAACGACCAATGTCAGCTTGCAGTAATTCTGCAAGAAAGAAGTCCAAATCAAGAGTGTCGTTCACCATTATGGATCGTCCGCCGTGGCGATATTAATTTACAATACATGAAAAGTACTTATATCAAATGCACTGTGTCTTGTTGACAAAATTAAATATTTGAACTTCAAATTTAATCTAGCACTTGTTAGAAATAAATTTGTGCAAATAATTAGCAGCTATTATACGTATATAAATATTGCGTTTTGTATAACTCTATACGAAATTGCAGTATGGTTTGAGATTATGTTAGGTGAATATTCAGTACAAATATATAATGGATTATCTTTCAAAATTTATTAATTAAATTACATATTTTGGACATTTTCATTTTATAGGTGGTGCATTTTTTGTCATACTATTTTATTCCGTGTTTTCGCCGTTGCATCAATGTCACTTATACCTTTAAAAATAACATGCAAAATTCATGTTAGGTTCACATGTTATCTTTACAAATAAACGAAATATATTCTATTTGAATCAAATCATCAAGATAGTATGTGAACTAGGCATATAGCTATAGAGTTGCAGTTTTATGAAAATCATTCAATAAAGTTTGTTTCAAAAATGATGGTTTTATTTTTATTATGTTTAGCTCTCAGCTAATATCACGTCACTTATTCGTAATTGAAACATCTGCAGTGTCATGCACCGAATTTTCTTATACGCATATGAGTAGTTACATTATTTTTCTAATTTATAATATTTGTTCTGACCTTTGGAACACTTTTACGCTAAATATATATCTTTGAATAAATATAAAATGTCAAACTTCAAACTATTTAAGTCTGTTTTTTTTTTTTTTTTTTGATAAACAATTGACAGGCGCAGATGATACGATTTATGTAAAATTAAATGTAATATGAAGAAATTTCAAGAGCCATTTTCTTGTTTCCGGAACCGTTTGAGAAAAAAAGTTTCAAATAAAAGTTGTGCAAAATGCTGATATCTATAATTTTTACTGTAACAATTTTTCTGTAACTGCAACCGTTTTTGAGTAATTGCAGAAACTGCAAAAAATGACTAGAGTAAACATGCACTTTCGGTCGGAATATTGTTTTCAAAAATAGGAGGTTTTCGTGCCAGGCATATACAAAGATTAAGTTTAAAATTTCACAATTTTCCCTTTAGCCGTTTGGGCTGTAGAGCGCTCACATACACACACACACAGACGGACGTCATGCCAAAAATAGTCGGAATCGATTCAGGGAAGGTCAAAACGTATATTTCAGTTAAAATATCGAGTTCGAAATTTTTCATGATTACAATACCTACTTATACTGCGTATAAGAAAGTAAAAAGTTATTAGTTAAGGGTTTATAGGTTCAAAAATAGTGAATTAAACTCAATTTATTAGTTTAAGTAACACATGATTGGTGGTTAAAATTACAAATTACAAGATGTAAAATGACTATATATTTACAGTAGTTGATTATGAAATTGGAATAAATAAATTTAAATATTATTCATTTTTGAATGAAGTCCAAGTAATTTGATTTTTATTCAGAAGTTCGTCTGTTGTTAGATCATCCAATAATCTTATCTAAAATAAGAAAAATCCAAATCATTTACCCGTTAGGTTACATAGATCTAATAATATAATGAGCATATATGTCACAACGGAATATAGAAGTTTTTAAATCTGTTATATTATAAATAATATTTAATAGATGAATATACATAAATTAGATTTAATTTGATATCAATAAAATGATCGAGTTACGCTACTGATTCAAAGTTATATAATTTTCCGATAGATGGGGATGTTACCCATTTAAAGTAGTTCTGATGTCAGATTAAAGTTTAAATAATTTTTCTTACCCACAGTATACAACATTTTAATAAAGTTTAGTTACTTATTTTATAATTTAGAGATATTATTTATTACCTGTTTTCTTACATAATGTAATAACGTTTCTAATTGCTTTGGGTCACACTGCTGCTGGAAAAAGCGCCTCCATAAAGCACTAGCTAAAACCTTATCATCTGATAGTAGACCTTCATCATAAGCGATTAAAGCTGCTTGGAATTGTTGCGATAGCTCATCGACTTGCGTTCGAATTCCTGATGTGTTCGCCGCCTAAAATCTGTTGAGTATTTGATTTAAATTTCGTAAACTCCCGCCTTTTCTGGGGAGCACAGATGGCAGCACTGGAGAATCCGTTCGCGCCGTTTTTTATGTCATGTCGGGTTTGTTGCGCGTTTGCGCATTCTGTACATGTTGTGTTCACTTGGGTACGGAAAATAAATGTAATTCCGCCCCGGGTCAAGTGTTTTATTGTGTTCGCCCAACAGGTTATGGGCCCAGCGACACAGACCCGCAGTCTCTTACAAGTGAACAGTCGCGCACCGCCGGCAGAAGCTCCAAGAAGCCGGATTCCGTTTTGAGGTTAGGTCCAGCCACGTGCAAAGTGAAAAACTGACCGAAAAACGATGGAGAACGATCTGGTGCGTATCACAAAGCTGAAAAACAGTGAAAACTGGCCACTGTGGAAGTTCCAAGTGCGAATCGTCCTCAACTCGCACAATGCCTGGGGCGTCGTCACCGGGACCTCCGTGAAGCCGGAGCCAGCGGCTAACCAGAATGCAGAGCAACTCGCGGGGCTCAACGCTCGGCTCGCAGAATGGACCAAAGCCGACAATTTCGCCCAGAAGATAATCGCAACGACGATCGTGGACCAGCAGATGCTCCACATCATCAACTGCGAGTCCGCCAAGGCCATGTGGGACAAGCTTCTCTCCGTCCACGAGCAACGATCCGACGCCAGCGTTCACATGCTGCAACAACAGTGGTATGTCATGACAAAGGATCCGGCCGACGACATCGCGACTCACATCTCGAAGTTGGAGGATCTAGCACACAGGCTCCGGAACCTGGGTGAGCAAATTCCAAACTCCCTAATTATCACCAAAATCCTCATGACCTTGCCTTCCCGCTACAATCACTTCGTCAGCGCGTGGGACTCGACCAGTGCCGACGAGCGAACCCTGGTCAACCTGATCTCTCGACTCACCATCGAAGAAACCCGGATGACCTCCCAGGAGAAGTCGGAAGGGAGCGCCCTCGCCGCCAGGAAATTCAACTCGAAGGGTCCAGGACAAGGGCACCGAGGAAACCAACAAGGCAGCGACCCGGCGCGGAAGCCAGGGAAATGCTACGAGTGCAACAGGTACGGTCACTGGGCGAAGGATTGTCGGAGCAAGAAGAAGAAAAAGGAGCCAGGTAACTCGCGAAATGACGTGAGGGGTGACGCGCTTGTCGGGGAGCTGTTAACCTCGATTGCAGGTCACGGTTCCGATGAGGATGGCTGGTATTTGGACTCTGGGGCGAGTGACCACATGTCAAATCGGCGCGACTGGTTCGTCAACTACGTCGAGTTCGAACAGACGTCGTCGGTTCGCATGGGCAATGGGGAGTACATTAGCGCCCGCGGCTCGGGAGACATCAACATTCTCGCATTCGACGGACAGAAGTGGGTTCAGAGACACCTGGCGAAGGTCCTGTATCTACCAAAGATCAAGTATAACCTCTTTTCCGCGGGAGCCGCCCTCGACAAAGGCCTGCAGCTCGAATCGGACCATTCCACGTGCATACTATCTCGAGACGGCAATATTGTTGCAGTGGGAGAGCGTCAGAACAAACTGTACCGGATGAAGTTCCAGGTCGAAAGCGTCGACACCGAGATGCAGGCTCACCTCGCCGAAGGTGAATCGCTCCAATCGTGGCACGAGAAGCTGGGGCACCAGAACCTCGCGCACGTCAGGAGCTTCCTGAAGGCGAAGGAGATTGACTTCAAGGACCAAGAGGACATCTTCTGCGACGCCTGCACTCTCGGAAAGATGCACCGCCTGCCGTTCCCGAGCTCGACGACGAGGACCTCTGGGATAGGACAACTGGTACACGCTGACGTCTGCGGCCCCATGCCGGAGAAGTCCATTGGAGGATCGAGGTATTTTCTTCTCCTGAAGGACGACTTCTCACACTGGAAGAAGACGTACTTCCTCAAGAACAAGTCGGAGGTCGCGGACTGCCTCGAAGACTACCTGAAGAAGGGGGAGAAACACCTGGAGAAGGGCGTGATGACTCTTCGAACGGACAACGGCCTCGAGTTCATCAACCAACAGGTGGAAGAACTGACTCGACGACTCGGAGTCACCCACCAGAGGACCGTGGCCTACTGTCCGCAGCAGAATGGCGCCGCGGAACGGGACAACCGAACGCTGGTCGAGGCGGCCAGAACCATGCTGCACGCGAAGAAACTTCCCAGGAAATTGTGGGCAGAAGCTGTCAACACTGCAGTCCATGTGCTGAACAGCACCGGCACGAGCAGCCAGAAAGGAGTGCCACCGTGCGAACTCTGGCTTGGACTGGCAGCCGACACATCGGGACTGAGGATCTTCGGCGAGGAGGCCTTTGTCCACATCCCCAAGGAGAAGCGCCGGAAGTTCGACCCAAAGGCTGAGCGGGGATTCTTCGTCGGATACGACAGCACGGTCAAAGGCTACAAGATTTGGTTTCCTGGAAATGACCAAGTCAAGACTCACCGCGACGTGAAATTCTCCGGTCGATCCTACTCACATGACGTCGCTCCTGAGGAAGACGAGTACTCGGAGCTGAATCTGGTGGGCAACCCGCAGAACTTCGGAGCGGCAGAACCCGGACCACGCCTCGCAGACGACATCCGTGGGGATTATGACGAGGAGCCGGAGGGACGCGCTGAGGGACCACCTGTCAGAGGCGCTGAGGGACCACCCGTCAGAGACGCTGAGGACGTGGACTTGCCAAATCAACCGGAAGATGATCGCAGACGAGACCCGCCGCGAGGATATAATCTTCGTGATCGACACCAGATGAATCCTCCAGCGAGATACGCCGAAGTCGCCGCCTCTCAGGCCGTGAAGGAGATCCTGTGGCTGAAAACCTTGCTGTCGACTCTTCTGGATTCCGGTGACGTACCTACGACGCTGATGATGGACAATCAAAGCGCCATTCGCCTGATCAAGAACCCGGAATTTCACAAGAGGACCAAGCATATAGACGTGAGGTTCCATTTCATCCGAGAGAAGTACGAGTCAGGAGAATTCATTCTCGCATACACGCCAACCGAAGATCAGGAAGCAGACCTGATGACCAAACCACTATCGAAGGCCATTCTTCAACGCCAACGCGAGATGCTTCAGGTGGTGGACATCAAACGGTTTTGAAACAGCTGTCAGTTTTTCAATGGACATCATTTAATCAAAGTGGGAGTGTTGAGTATTTGATTTAAATTTCGTAAACTCCCGCCTTTTCTGGGGAGCACAGATGGCAGCACTGGAGAATCCGTTCGCGCCGTTTTTTATGTCATGTCGGGTTTGTTGCGCGTTTGCGCATTCTGTACATGTTGTGTTCACTTGGGTACGGAAAATAAATGTAATTCCGCCCCGGGTCAAGTGTTTTATTGTGTTCGCCCAACAAAATCAATCATTAATTTATATACATACACGTTTAGATTTAAGTATACCCCAAGTTTTTTCGCTCTTGTATTAACATCAGCCAACATTGCTTGAACGATACTATTTCTCGTATATCTTCCATCTTCACCTTCTGCCATTGTACGAACTAATAACATCCAAACATGTAATTCCGTGACTAAAAACCACGAATAAAACGAGTCCGGCAGGGAGAATAAGTGAAAAAATTCAGCGTATGAAATTTTATCTGCTACAGATTCATATAAAAGGTAACCCGAAACTTTCAATTTCTGCAACAAAATGTTTCGTAAATTAATTAATTATTCATTTTTGATAAACATTTTAAAAGTGACTCGGTATAGTTGTTTTTAAAACGGCTCTAATGCCGCAATGCAAGATATGTATGGGAAACGTTTCGAAATAACTTACACTTTTGTTAATATCGAGAAAAGATATTTTCGATAAGAGAGTTTTAAAAAAGCCGTCATTGTGTTTAGTCGCAGCTAAACAAAGACTAGTGTTTGTTGATATGTGGTTGCTTTGGTTGGAGATTACACACAACGGATACAATTTCGTTTGTATGTTATTTCGCCCGTAATAGAATATCTGAAACAATTCAAATGTTATGCATATTTGTGTATGTGATACAAAACTAATATTTTTTTTTTTTTTGTTTATTAATCAGAGGTTATGTATAATAATATAAATTAACCTTCGAAATATTAAACAGTCGACAGTGAAAATTCATTGTAACTGATTTATTTCATCAAATCACCACGTCGCTCCATAGAAAATTACTTGCGGATCGGATAATTTTTAGGATCTACTCTTCATTTCTCTCTCCTCCTCCCTATCAATGTGCAGCGAGCAACAGCAATGGCCAGTCGTTTGATAGGTACAGGTATACATTTTTATTCATATTTATTTATTTAGCTCAATATATTTTATCATTTCTATACTAAACGAATTCTAATTATTCGTATAATTATATGAAATAGTTGTTTTTGAAAATAATTTCCATTGACATTTTAAAAACATGGGAGAGACATCGAATGATTCGCATTTGATGATTTGATGTTCGGAGAAATGATATAATTGATTTTACATTTCAGTAAATGCATCCTCAGTTCGATACGATGTAGATGTTCATATTATTATCGCAACTAATATCAAATGAATATGGATCGAAAAATGGTTACAGATCTAAAGAAAGGAATTGTGTAGACCATGATATTTTACGTTTTTCCAAAACGATTTCAAATGCTATTGATTAAGCTAGATTATTAGAACTTATTCCTGTAACCATTTGGATCTACTTGTTTGAATTTGTTAGCAAATATTTATTTGTTACGATTTTTTTATGTACAATAAGAGCAAGCTTCTCCGTCGTATGTAATCGTAAGGATCACGATAAAACTTCAGATAATTATGTATTTAGATTCATTGTTATTCAGTGCTTTTACTTAAATGTTTATATTATATATATATTTCTTTTTTTTTATCTATACTTTCTCTTATAAGCTAAAGAGATACTCTAACCATAAACCTCATTTTCAATAGATTCCTCAATGTTTAACGTATTTATAATCATTTTAAATATCATTCACTTTTTCACATTCAAATCGAATTTATAACGACATCTTACATAACGTAATTCGCTATTACAAATATTAAAAGTAAATCTCGGAATATGATTACAATCATTGACAAAAGATGATAATTGTAAATATGATTAGGATTTGGCATACAAATAGTTATTTAAATATATAAACATTATGGCATATGTCATACTGGAAATTAATATGTGATTTATGTGCATCCGCCGTCAAACTGTATGAATTTATTTTTTCTCAAAAAGTACAAACGAAATTTGTCGACTTATGTCTGAATGTTTTAAAACCAAATTTAGCCACCGAATGTCGTCCAACAGATTAAGCAACTGTTTGCTTACTCGGAAGTTAACGCAATTCAGATAAAATCTTTGATTTGTGCCATAATTGATTTGTAAAGAGAAATTGCATTGTCATCTTATAGATCTGTTTTCTATTTGATTTATATAAATTAGTAGTAGTAGACGAAATCAAAAAATCAATGTAATTTTGCTATTTAGGATAAGATATAGAGCCACCCTATCAGTAAAATGAAATCGAAGAAAGCGGGAAAACCAACAACGGATCAAATGAATGCGAAACAAACGGATGAATATGATTCATCAGTTCTTCGCAAACCATTGGTCACCAGCGTTTGTGGACTTGCAAAAGCTCTGAAATTATTTGAAACCGCCACTAAGGAGGTTCAAGATTACTTGACGAACGAATGTGATATCCTCTACGAATGTCGAATATGTCGCAGTATTTTCCGCAGTCTAGCGAATTTCATCATGCACAAACGGTCATATTGTCAAGAAAAATTCGATATAAATTTCCGCACAAAATGGACTAGAAACGATGAGAACGATTGCTTCGATGTGTTTCAACGGCCGCCAAACGATATCAAACAGAATCGTATAAATGCGAACGATGATAGTAAAACAAAAAAAAACTTAAATTCCATTGTAGAAAGTTTGGCGCAAAAGAAACAATTTGGTTTCGAAATGGAAAATTTTTCTATAGGTGAATTTTACGATGAACTCAATAAGCAAGAGTCTGAAGTAGATAATGATAAACTGCAGATGGCTTTAGAATTGGAGAACATCGAGGGTTCGGATAATGGTGTGTTTCAAACGCTACGAAATCGTGCTTCGTTTGATACGAAAAAAGAAGAAATGAAGTTGGAGGTTTTAGAAATACACACTATGTTAGAAGGTCAATCTGCAGTATTAGGTCCAGATGGAAAGGTTTTGAATTTGAACCAAAAGTATGGAGCGAATTTAAAGTCATCCGTTGAAGATAACGAAAATTTGATTTGTAAACAATGTAAGTTTATCCTTAGAGCACATCATCAACAATGTGATTTAACAATTGCCTTTACAAACGCAATCAGTATTATGATAAGGTCAAACACCATATCTGTTTTTTTTTAATATTGTATATAAAATCGTGTTATTAATATTTGTAATTTATTAGACTTTGAAATTTATTGTTCATTTTAACTATACGAATTAAGTTCGTATTTTAAACAGGATATTCGAGTGTAAATTATTTTTAATCATTTCACAATTATATTTAAAAAATATAAATATGAGCTTATTTATAATTTTGATTGCGAATTTAAATCAATTTATAACAATATGAAACCCGTAAATAAAGTTATAATAAAGATTTGCGCTAATTGTTATTGTTAAATCAGTTTGCAATTTATGTTTATTAATGATATTAATATAATTTTAAAATATAGGTAACATAAATTTTGCAACTCGTAAAACATTCTTTTCTCATATGAAATATAAACATGAAAACTCAAGATTAGTTTATCCATGCCCCGAATGCACGGATACATTTGCAACAGTTTGGAGCGTTTATCGGCATCTCTATAATATTCACCGTAAAACATTGACTCAAGTCCGAAAAATGCGTGCTCAAATCCAAGCGAAAGCCTTACAAAGAAACGAAGTTCCTCTAGAGAATAAGTCGACACATGAACGAGTCACTCGAAGTTTTAACGAACAACAAAAAATCGACGATGAAAACCAAGTGAGTGTCTTAATCAATTTTCCCCTTATGCTAACTACAATTTTAATCAAATATTCGCCAGGCGTGGATGGATAATTTCGAGGCCGATAACGATCTGCAAATGTGTGGTGGTTGTGGTCGTAGATTCGAGCGAAAAGCCGCTTTAAATTCCCATTCTCAAACATGTCAAAAACGGATAGCTGCCAAAAATTTGATCAATCAAAATCGACAAAAACGAAGTGCCGCAGTGGATGAACCCGTTAAACCACTGCCAGAAAAAAGAAACGCAAATAAATTGAGTAAACCCGATCACGAACCAGTGGTTGAAAATAAAAGAATGGTTGATAATAATAAGCAAAAGCAGCAAATAACGAATGTTGCGAAAAAACGAAAAATTGCCATTCAAATTCGATGTGATTATAATAAACGAACAGATAAAAGAGCGTTGTCGAATGTTGAAGAAACTAGCGAAAAAGAAAATACGGGGAAAAAACCTGATGGTGATTTGAACAAAAAATTAATTGATTCCAATTCGCAAAGAGATGAATCTGTGTCGTCTCCTGATATGTTTACAATAATGGGAGTTAATAAAAATATAAAACTCGAATCACGAAGTGATGAACTCATTCATCTGAAAGGTACGCCGCCCTTGTGGCAAATAATTTAACTCGCCGTTTTTATATACAACATTTTTCACGTAGCGGTTATAGTTGAACTGTATATCAATAGGGTTGCTACTAGTTGAAATATTATTTTGTTTCCAATTTGCATGATTAATTTAAATGTTGTTTAGATAATATTGTGGATTCGGAAGTCGTCTCTATTCCAAGCACTGATTCCTCACCGAATAAAGATGAACAGGATCCGCTATGTATAAAAGACGAACATAGCGATGTGGATTCCGAAATTGAGGAAATTTTAAGCCCTGAGTTTGAAATAATTTCGGCCGAAACAGAATATCAGAATAATGATTTGAAAAATATAAATGAAAGTACTTTAAAATTGATCAATTTAATAAACTCTGATATACCTGAAGAAAATGGTAAACCAACTTTGGACGAAAAAATGACAAATTATGTAACATTAAAAAAATTACAATGTTGCACATGCAACTTGAAATTCTCAAATATCTCAAAGCTACGTTGCCATATGGCGTTGCACTTCAACTGGATGCGTTTCAAATGCGACATTTGTGCTTTTAAAGCGTACGATAAAATCAATGTGTATGATCATGTTAAATTTCGTCATAATATTCAGGAGTTTGATAAAATTGAAGCGGTTATTTTTCAAATTCCCGATTGGGAAACATTGGAAATGTCTTCGAAAGTATTTATCCCTATTAATGAACCAATAGCGCCGAGTAGTGATATATCTTCAATTGCTTCTACTTCAGAAGAAAAAAAAGAGCTGGACTCTTCAGGCAGTATTACACCAGACAACTGTATTCTCATTGATACGGGCGAAAAAATGGTGACTAGAAGTTTCAGGAATCGGGGACGACCCAAAAGAAATAAGAAGGCGCTGAAGGTCAAAAAGAAAATAGAAGATGTCATTGCTAGTGGTAAGTTTATTGATTGATGTTAATTTACTCAAATCTTCTTTTCATGGTTTGTGTTCAGCTTTCTTATACGTAATATAAAAATGCGTATATCACATTTTCATATATTAACAATTTTTCTCCATTCAACATTTGCTTCAAACTCACCCCCATTTTTACGTAGTTTATAGTGGTAATACACGAATATAAAAAATATATTTTTTAATTTAATGCATCATTTTATTGTTATATGGGAACAAAAATGTTATAGAATAAACTGTAGTTTAAATAAATAAATAAAAAACATAAATTGAGGTTGATATAAGAAATATGTCTTCTCTTTTATGTGAAGTTACGTATAAGAAAGTCGATTTCAATATTTAATTTTCGAATAGACTTGCCTTGTTAATAAAGAATTTATTAGATTTAACTTTGAAACAACCTGTCGAAACGAATGATTTATCCGATAATGATGGATCTGTAAATCGAATGCCTGCGTTAGTGACTGAGTCGATAAACACGCAAGACGAAGCAATGAGAAAAATGGTGTATGAGGTAATATTCGGACAAGAAGCAGCGGTTTTGAAAACGAAAAGTGAAGAAAAGGAGTGTAGCAAAGTGAGCGCGGTAGTCACCGAAAGCGTTAGTAGTGTTATTTCTAGACCCGTACGACATCGAGTAAAACCTATTAATAAAGATTTCATTTATGATTTGCATGACTTTAAAGAACAACCAAAAACGGTACATACATATAACAATAATCGTAACCTTTTACAATCAGTACATCCCATTTCAGAGTCATTAGAAGATAATAACTCTAGTAAGAAAACTAACAATACAATAAATCGGCGACATAAACATTTAGTTAACTATTTTGAAAATATGGATATTACTGTAAACAAATTGAATTTGCAGAAGAATGCCAATGAAATTTCATTTGATAAGCGGTCCAAGCAGGTACCTCGTCACGCTGCTGAAGTTTACGCCATTGATAATGTCACTGTCGTAGATTCCAAATCATTTATAAAGCATCCACAGAGTGACGGCGAAGATGATGATATCTATATTGTAGAAAACGAAGAATTAGTTGCTGTCAAATAGTTTATTTTATTCCATTATATTTTTAATTAAAGGTCCTTGATTACATTTTTTTTTGTTTAAAACTACTAAGTGACTAAGCATTTCTTGAGATGTCGCAAGTATCGGCAACATCTTCATATTCAAGATTCAAAGACGAGATGACGTCACAAGTTCCATAACAAATACATTTAGTTATATTATCGATTTACCAGTGGTGTAAAATGCAACTGTTTCGTTGAAATATTGGGGATACGATAAAAATGAAATGAAAATAATAAATTTATTGTTAAAATAATTGAGAATATTAGATTATTTGTTTGAAAATTGAATGGACCTTTAATTCATTGTTTTGTATATAATTGCATCCATAAAGAATAAATTTTTGTTATTCACAAAAAAGATATTCTATTTTTTTAAAGTTTAATATAAGATATAAGATTCCGAATTGATATTGTTTATTTTAAGGAAATGCCATTTTGAAATAAATCTAATACGCAAAATTGTTTTTGCTAATTTAAAACAGGATAGTCTATATTTTAGGATTTAGTGTAAGTTGTATGAATCAGATTTAATATTGCTTTTAATCTATTAATAATCAAATGCCACTGTATCCAAGAATTCTCACATCAAATAATGAATACATTTTTGTTATTTATAAAAAAAAGCGTCTATTTATTTAAAGTTTTACTCTGAGGTGTATAGTTTGATGTTTATTGTTTGTAATAAATATAAACGATAAGAGAATCTTAAAAACACATCTACTTGATACTGCGTTTGTATATTATATTTCCCGCCATAAAATGTTGAGGCAGTGTTTATGGAAGAAGAAGCTGATGTTTTGGCTGTTTGTCGTATGAGAAAAATCAAGTTTATTCTAGTGTTTTCTCTACATTTATTGATGAAATGAAACAATTTGAGTTGATTTTGAACATGTGGTTGATAATTTAGTGTGTTTAGGTGTATTGATGTTGTATTTTATAATGAAATAGTGAAATAAATAACTACATCGAGCGGCAGCAAATGGCGTCAGATAGTGAAGCTTCCTGCGTTGGTGATCCAAATTTTGCTGTTATTTGTGGTTTTCTAGAGAAATTCGGTACACAATGTGGTATTACGAGTCCAGATTTTTTAGAACTACAGGAAATGCTAGAAAATACACAAGAACGTAAGTTTTATTGAGTTTCATTTCACAATGGCAACTGATGCTTGTCATTTACGACTAGTATCATTAAATGTTTTGTTTATCTACCGGTTCAATTGTTTAATGTGTTTGTTGTTTCTGCAATTTGTTGTTCGAAGCAATTTAACTACTATACTGTTAACTTTTGCGTTTTAAAATGCTCTGGGTTTTATCGTTAAGAGCGTCATTGTTTGATTTGCCTAACGTAACAGTTTTAATATTGATTGCATTAGATAAATAGCATTAGATTCTGAAGTCGTACATCGAATATTCATCGCTTGTTGCACATTATTGTTTCTACTGATGATCATTATTCGAATTGTTTTCTTTTATGTTATGAATTCGATACGCCCCTCCCCCCTTATTTATGATTGACAGCGTGTTTTTCAAACTGCACTTATGTTTTATTATTTATGTTTGAACACCTACTTCTAATGTGACGCAGTTATTTTTTTATGATGCGAAAACGAAAGAAGGGCGTGTTTCTGTATTTGTACATTTGAAATACAAATTATTGCATGGTTGAAATCACTTGTGTATTATTATACAAAACCATCACAAATTTACCAAATAAACTAACTTTAAAATGTATGCACATTTTAATACCGAAGCAATTGAGAAGTTTGCATTCATTATTTTTATGCGCATTTTATAGACATTTTTTTAGTAAAACTGGTGAATTCGTATAATTTATATATAACATACAAAGTTTTTATTTTCCGTATATATCTTAAACTTCACAAGCTTAAAATCATTCATGATTATTACCATGACATGACTTTATTTATTATGTTCCTTAGATATTAGAAGCGCCACTTACAATTAGTTTTGCATTAGTTATATAGTGGATTATGTTAGAATATAACTGGATATATTTAAACATTATTTTTAGTATCTATGTATTTGGTTGATCTACACGTGAAACTATTGCGAAAAGTGAAAAAATCGGTAACCGCAGATCGTTGGGAGCGTGTACTTATCAAACTTTGCCACACTTACTCTAGCCAAGATGCTTGGGAACTTGAACGATTCGGGTATAAAAAAGCACGATTATCATCAAAGTTACGTATTCTCAAGGTATTTCATCCCCCAAACATTCATTCATAAATTACTGTTAATTACCCCCATTGACTTCTAAACTATAGCAACTACTTGAGATGCAGTTTGATTACAATCCAAAATTCAAAGTTGAGATAAATAAACTGACTTCAACCGAACTGCGTACTGAACCAATCGGCCGGGATAAACATGGACAGTCTTACTGGTATCAAATCGATGACCATTGCGAGATGCGCGTTTATCGTGAAGATCCTGATGAAGAAACATGGGTGCTTGTTGCTAAGTAAGTAATTTCATGTTTGAAATCATGTAACCTTCGCTGATATGACAGGATCGCAGTAAACAAGTTTTTCACAGTTGCTAGCTTGTTTTTTTCTTTAGATATTAATCAATTTTTGTTTTGTGTTTTCTTAGGAATCGAGAAGGTTTGGTGAATCTAATAACACAATTATCATCCGGTGATCCATCCCTCGGTGAATTAACACTGAACGAAGATAGCAACACGAACAGCTTAGAAATCGAGAAACCAATCACTGACACTGGCCAAACATCGTCGTCGCTTGAGATTGATGAATCATCCGTTGGAAACGAAGATTCAAAAGAGAGTATTGCTGAGCCGATACAAAAAGATTCGTCTTCGTCCAACGAACATATCATCGCATCCGCTGTGGTTTTACCGCCAGAAATATCTGACGCACCAAGTGATTTAAAAATCACCATTTCCACGAAGCAAACGCACAACATAATCGAAACAGCGATTATTCTTCCTAAAGAAGAATCCATCAGTGCGAACGTGATTCCGCCAATTCAACCTAGTATCATACCAGAAGTCGGCATGGATTTGAGTCTTCCACAATCCATCTCGCAATCATTACCCACACGAATTGTTGATTTGAGCAGCAAAAAGAAGAAAAGCATCAATGAACTTGCCGCGAATTTGCGTTACAAAACACAAGATCAACTGAGCAATAAAAATCCTGTACAAGAACAAGAGATCGATTTGAGTATGAAGAAAAATTTAATGGACCCAAAGCAGTTTTCTTCATTAAGTGTCCCGCCATTCGAACCTATTTCCATTGAAAGTGCTTTACAAATGTCAACTGATTTTCCGGAATCCGAGGAGGAACTTGGTGAAGAAGAAGAAGAAGAGGAGGACGATGAGGAAGTCGAAGATGAGGAAGACGACGATGAAGAATTGGATGAATCAGATGAAATTAATTTACCAAGCCATATGATGAAACGTCCTCGACTGGATCGGCCAACATTATTAGGCAATCGAAAGAAGAAATACAGTGATGAAGAAGAGGACGATGATGAAGAGTACGGTGATGAAATTGAAGAACCCGTTATGTTGATTCGCGGTGAAGGTTCTGGGCGCGAATGTAACAATGAAAATCTTTCAAATGTTGATGATGTTGGTGAAGCAATAGAAGAAGAAATAATGTTTTTTTATGGTGAAGGTTCTGGTAATGATTGTAAAACAGGCAATATTAAAAAAGATGAAGGTGCTAGTAAAAAGCAAGACAAAGCTTCTAGTTCGAACGTTAATTCAAACGAAACAAGCGAAAGAAATCGGGCTGCAACAATGAAAGATATTAATGAGGGTATGGGAAAAACTATTAGTACAAATGTGAAAACGGTGGGCAGTACATTAATAAGTGGCAAATCAAATATTGACAGTGATGTGAAAAGTGAGTCACCGACTGAAACAACAAAACCACACAAAGTTGGTAAAATTGTTATCGATGTCAAATCACCACAATCATCACACACGCCAAGTCCCATTAAAAAATCGAGGTGGGACGTTGGTCGACCTGTAGATCCACACATATTTGCTACCCCTGATGACGTCCCACAAAAAACTGATGCAAAAAAATTGGACACTAAAGTAACTGCGATGAGTACAAATACCAGTATTAACCAATTAAAACATGAAAGTCCCGACAAAAATCCGTTAGACGCTGCAGACATTGAATCAGGCTGCTTAGTGAATAATGTTGCTGAAATAAAAAGTTCGTTAATAAATAAACCAAGTTCATCACAATTGCTCAAAGATGATTTAGATATAACACCGAAAGGTAATGTACAAGATTTAGTTTCGAAATGGGAACAAGTCTCCGACGACCAGAATGCAACGAAAAATAATCCAATCGAAACTAAAATTGATGAGAACTCAAAACAAAGTAATACTGAATTATATTCTACTACACCGAAAAAACCTACAATGTTTTTTTTTGGACCTGGTTGCTTAAAATTGAAAACACCCCCAACCGAAGTAAAATGTGCAACTCTTGAATCTGATTGTGAAATAAGAAATAAGGATAAAGTTGTTGACGAAAATTGTAGCGAAATTGTTCCTAAAAATAAGGCTGATAAATCAATAAATAATTTAATAAATGCAACAAAAATCAAAACAAATCCGTCAACGGTAAACACTGATATGTTTGACAAGGAGGATTCAAACAATAAACAAATTCAAGATACTTCCTTTGCAGACAAATCTGATGCACTTGCTTCAAAATCCAAAATAAGTCTAATGGCTAAAGATAAGACGCAAATAATTGAAATTTTACCTATTTTAACAAACAAAGACACTGGTGCTATTTCTATAAGTAAACGTGAAATTCAAAATGAACCAACAAGTTCAAAAAATAATTGCGAAGAAAAAAAATCTGAAGAGAATTTAGATAAAAGTAAAATTTTGAGCTCTAATGAGGCAAAAGAAATCTTATTCAAACCTGATGTAAATATTGAAATCAAAGAAACATGCACCATATCAGAAGACAATACGGAAATAGAAACAGCGACTGAAAATCTTACTGACGAACTATTAAATAAATCTATTATTTCTGATAAAATAGAATCTTCAATTGTAGAAGACAATCAGCATCACCATAAATATAGTGAACCTAAACAAGAAATTATTGATAATTCTTCGAAACCAACAATTGAAACTTCTTTTACAAAAGGAGTTGGTCAAATCGAAAAAGCTTTGGATGTAATCAAAAATAGTAAAATTCTTTCGATTGCAACAGATATAGTTGAAAAGCCTGAGACAAGTGGAAAAGAATCTAATATATTAATTGAAGAAGCTGTTGCAATCACTACACCAGAAGAAATATCAGAATTAGCTTCAAACAAAGACGTTAATATGATCACGGATAAGGTTAGTGATGTAACAAGATTGGAGACGAATTCCACAAAGGAGAATATTGCTTCAGCAGCTACACCTACAGTTGCTTTAGAATTATCTAGGAAATCGCTCACAACTGAAAGGGAAGAAACAAAATTGATAAAACTAATAGATGAAGCAAAAAGTGAAAGTATTATATATACCGTGGACAATAAAACTGAAGAAAATTTAGAAGTATGTACAAAAATTCCAGACATTCAACAAGTTGTGAGTGCAGCAACAGCGCAAGAAGGAGATGAAGCAACTAGCATAACTCAAGAAAACGTATTAGATCTGAATGAAGAAAAATCGTTAATTTCTCAAGTACAATCGGATACCTCTATAGAAACTGTAGAAGTAGGAGTAAGTAAGTCTGCAAAAATAGAGCAGCTAAAAAGTGTTGCAACCATTTCTGACGAGAAACATGAAATTGAATCAGAAGAAATTATAAGCAATATAGATGAACCAGATCGAATTTCTATTGGAAATATAGATGACATTAAATGTCAAAATGTTCCAGTTGAAGCTGAACCAACAATTGATCATTCTGAATTTAACACAGTAAAAACCACGGAAAACGAAAAGACAATCGAAACTAAAACTATTTCATTACCAATATCCGAAGAAATTACAAGTACAGAAATTAAATTAGCGGAGGAACCTGTCGAAGAAATATCTAAAAAGAAAACCATAGAAGTAGGAACAGAATTATCAACATCAGAAATACTTTCAGATTCAGAAAATGATAAAACTGTCGATGAATTAATTGATGAACTTCAAACAGAAATTAAAACTTCAGAGCAAGTTAGACCTACAAATGAATATTTTGTAAAACCTAAAAAAGAAACTGATTCAACGATCGAAACGGAATTATCACCAAATATACCAGAAAAATCTATTGAAGAAGCCAAGGTTGATTCCGCAGATAGATCTACAAAAGAAATTATTTCTTCATCTGAAGAAACTATTCCAAAAACATCTGAACTACAAACTGAAGATAAAATAAAAGATGTATCTATCGAATCTGAAAGTACAAGTAATTTGCTCGATGAAACAAGCATTAAAACTGATCATATACCTACAACAAAAACTACTTCAGGATCTGAAGAAACAGCTGCAGACAAATCTAATGAAGTTGGCATTCAATTAATCACTCAAAATTCAGAAGATATTTTAGAAACAGAAAATAAAATTATCGCAGATACATTTCTTGAAGATAAAATAATTGCCATAAATAAATCTCAAACAGACGAACCTACTTTAGCGCTAAAGTGTGAAGAACATTCGAAAAAATTAAAAAGGGAAGAAGAATCTGAAATAAAAGTAACTTGTGAACTGAAAAGTGAGAGTCTGAAAGCGAAGGACACATCAGAAAGGCTATCTATAGACGTTGTTGAAGAGAAACTCAACGAACCAGAATTTTTAGAGCAATCAGTGTCTTCTACCGAAACTGTTGAACCAGTGACAGAAGTTTTGGAAAATAAACTTAATGATCCCGAATGTTTAGAAAAATCGTTTCAAGAAATTAATACTAACGATTTAATTCCCAAAGATATTGTTCCAAACCCTCAACCATCAGAAAGCGAGCCGACAGTTGTAGGCTCACTTGAAGAAAGCCAATATTCAAAAGATGATAAAAATGATGAGAAAACTATTGAATCTACACCAGAACTTCTAGCTGAAGAAAAAGAAATTAAAATTCTGCCAATTGAAGAAAATCTTCCTTCACAAGTAAATAAAATAGATGATGTTGCTATTAAAACAAAACTTGAAGAAACAAAAATTGAAACTGGTGAATCTTTATTAAAGGACCGTAACACTGACATAGAGACTATAAGAGAAAGTAAATCTGTAGATACAGATATAATGATTTCTGCATTTGATGAAAGTCAACCATCACAAAAAGATATATCTCAGTCAGAAAACAAATGTGACGAAATTGTAACTCTAGTTTCTTCAGTTGAAGAAATTCGGCCTATACAAAAAGCTAATAATAATATAAATACTGACACGGAGCTCATAACAGGAAGTAAAATTGAAGAAGTTGGAATTGTTTCAACTGTCGCGGATCCAAGTTCAAAAGGAAATAAAAAAGAAGAATCAATAGAACCAGAAACCACAACAGAATGTAAATCTGAAGAAGTAAATCAAATATCTTCTTTTGAAGGAACAGAAATAAAATCTAAAGAGGAATCTCATATTTCTTCGATTGACCAAATCCATGCTTCGCAAGAAGATAATAAAGAACAAATAAATATTAAACCAAAATCTACAACTGATATCATAGATGAAAAAGACGAAAATAAAATCGCTCTTGTTGCAGAAGAACAACCTGTATCTGAAAATAAGACTGTTGATTTTAATGTTAAATTAGCGTCATCAAGTGAAAACAATCAATCTTTACAAGAAGATAAAAGTGACCACTTTGCAATTGAAACAAAACCTGTAACTGATACTAATTTTGAGAAAGATGAAAATAGTATCACGGATACGGATAGTCAACCTTTATCAAAAGATAATCAAGAAATCAATGTTGAGTCTGGAGCAAATCATTCAGATGAAACTGTAAAATCCATTAATAATTATGCAGTACTATTAAATGATAACTCAACTAATGCAGAAATTGACGATGAGCAAATAGAGAGTAGTCAAACTATAGATGAAAATGCAACTGATCTTTCAACAACTGCCAATCAAATCAATATAGAATATGGAAAACTCGAATCTAATATTAAAGAAAGTATCGATGATACAGTTACAGCAGTGCAATCAGAAACTAAAACTGCTGAGGATAACCCAATAATTGAATCATCAGATACTTCAAAGACTGTCGAGAACTTGAATTTAATTATAGTGGCCAAAGTTTTTAATCCAAACACTGATACAGAATTGCCTGAATCACTAGAATGTACTACTGATATAAGCACAATCGATATTAAACTTTCTGAAGCAGCTAAGCATGATTTATTGGATAAAGTTAAGCCACTCATATCTAAAACAATTGACGATATTGAACCTTCTGTTAAAAATATAATTATATCTGATGATCATAAAGACAAGAAACACCCGATATGTTTAGAAGAAAATACAACAATTATTAATGATAGTACTAAAGAATCAGTTGATACTCATGAATATTCCACAGAAATACAAAATATTCATGAGCAAACATTGGCACAAACAGCTTTAATTAGTTCAGAAAAACTAACAATTAGCAATACTAACGAAGACATTGTTAAAGAGTCAGTTGATACGCATATAAATTCTGAGGAAATTAAACGCATTGACGATAAAAACAGTAGTAATATAGTTGAAATGTTAGAAAAACCAATAGTTGATAATTCTACCTCAAAAATGAAAAAAGTTGATATTCAAGAAAATACAAACGTAATTGTATGCGCAGTTGATAAAAATCAGATTGATGCTACATTAAATTTAACAACAGCAGAAAATAAAGTGCAATTACTAGGATTTGCTCCAAAAGAAAAAATTATAATAAATGAATCCAATGATAAATTAGAACCATCTAAATGCAAAGCTAGTCAAAAAAGTGATGCAGATGCATTGGAGTTAAATTTGATGGATAAAACTAGCAAACATGTAGAACTAATTGTGGCCAAAGAAAGAGATTTTATAACTGAGGAACCAGAAAATTTAATAAAAGTACCAACTGATATAAATATAAAGCCAATCATAGACGAAACAGTGTGTAAACAGACATCAGATGAATCTTTAAATCGTTCAAGTAAACAAGAAGCAAATACAGGCATGTTCGAAAAAAACGATTTCAAAGGATTTGATTTGAGCGAATCAAAATTGGTTTCAAACGTGTTAGATCCGAAAAAAGGCTTAATTAAAGTTAAAGCATTTGCAATCGAACAATATACAAAAGTTATAAACGAGAATGTTAGTTGTGACAGTAAAGTAGATACTCATAAACTGTTTCCAGATAATATTCTTAGTAGTATGAATTCACTGGCAAAAGTCGGCATTAATAAAGAAAAAGATGTCATAAATGATATCGAGAATGAATTTTCCAGCGATGATGATATGGGCGGTTGCTTAGTAGAATTTGATGATTCTGATCAAAGCGAAATTGAAGAAATTACTGCTCCGTTAATAGTGAAAGGAAAAGAAAGCCCTAACAAAATATCGGATGAAATTGACGTAAATAAAAATAAAGGGGAAGCAGATATTGATTCAGAATTAATAACACCAACTGATTTAAGTAAGGTAAAAGATGAAAAATACAAATCAGAAATTGATCAAGATACTGATGTTAACATCAAGAATATTGACTCAGTTACGGAAGCGATTAAAATAAAGAGTAAACCAGGCCCAAAAAGTTCAAAAAAAGTCGAATTATCCTTGAAAAAAGATGAGACTGACATCGATTTAGATGAAGATAATGAAGAAGAACGAACAATAAAAAGTGACAAGGATAATGAAGCAGATTCTGATGTCATCAAACCAGTTTTAATTTGCGTAGACATTGCAAAATTGAAAGGAAAATCACCTGAATTGCCTGAAAATAAAACTACATCTGAGTTAGAAGCTTCCCCCAACATATCTTCACCGCAAGTAATTGATTTGGTGGAAGAAGATAATGAGAGCAATGATATTATAGATGTCCCTGACTCAGATCCTTTAGCTGGTACTGAAGAAGTATTACCAATTAAAAAAGTTGAATCACCTAAACCAGCAGCAAAAGACTTTTCTCTGGCTACATTTAAATTAGATGGCAGTGATACAGCAGATACATCACTATTACCGGAGCCACTTGCTAGAGCGTTGCGTAACCGTAAGATTTCACTTGAGTCTGTGGATAATCGTAAGCGGAGTCGTGTACAGGAAGAGATTAGTGAAACTGGAGGCAAAAAACCACGTTTACGTGGAAAACGCCCTGTAGATGTGAAACTACGACGTAGTGTTGAACAAAAGTTGGCGGAAGCTGGAAGTAGCAGTGATGATAACGCAGAGCAAGACGCTACTAATACAGATTCACCTATAACGAATACACCTGCTATTCGAGGTTCAGGGAAAGCTAGACGAGGTCGAGCTAGAGGATCTGGTAAAGTTGAGGCAGCTGGAAAACCAGCAAGCACTAGCCCTACAGCTATTAGTGATTCTCAGTCGGATACTTCCAAAACAGATGATGTTCCTGCACCACCAGTTATAAAAACGCCATCTCCACGTAAAAAAAGGGGTAAGTGTACTAATTATTTTCGTATTGAAAATAGCAATGTAGATTTTATATTTAATAAATATTTTGTTTTAGCACGATTGTTGGGACTCGATATAGATCTCGATATATTGAACGCAACCAAAATTAAATCCGATGGAACACCTGAAGAATGCGGTAGGGGTTCTGTTAGACAATCACGGAGAATTGCACAAATCAAAATTAAAGAAGAAGCTGAACGACGAAAAATAGAAGAAATCACTCTAATTGAAATCAAGGAAGATCACAAAAATAAGAAACATAGAAAAGATGATGATAAAGTAAGTCTATAGTGAATTGATACTTAAGTATAGTAAGAATAATTATTAACTGTTTTTTTTTTCTTTAGGATGTCAAATTTAAACTCGACAAGAAAAAGAAAAAATCTAATATGGATAGCGATGATGATAGTTCTGATGATGAAATGGCGGGAAATGATGGCAGTAAAAAACATAAAAAGAAGAAGCATAAAGATACAGGTAAACTGTTTAACACATCAAATCCTTGGCAATCTACATCTGGCTCAAGTACTTCGCACGAAGAAGAGGAGGAGGAAGAAGTGGAAGATGAACCATCCGATGAAGAAGCTATATTACGATCTGATCATGAATTTTCACCAGAGAGTGACCTTGAGACTGCTGAGGCTCAGCCTTTACGTCGAGCACGTACAGTTAAAAAAGGTAAGATGAATTATTTTATACAAATCATATACTTTCAATGCAACGTGCCCAACTAACACAATTCATGAAATTTTATTTATAGAATCTGATACCGAAGATCCAACTGACGAACATGCATGTCAAAAATGCGAAAAAGCTGATCATCCTGAATGGATTCTACTGTGCGATAAGTGTGATTGCGGTTGGCATTGTTCCTGTTTACGCCCAGCATTACTCGTCATTCCAGAAGGAGATTGGTTTTGTCCTCCTTGCCAACATGTAAGTAAAATTCTTAAACTTATCGACAACTTCTTCATTATTATTTTTTTTTTAACAGACCGCCTTGATAGATGCTTTGAGAAATCAATTAATTGAGTATGATAGACTAGCAAAACGTAAAGAAACGGAAGTGAGAAGAAAAGAACGATTAGCATATGTTGGTATTAGTCTTGACAATGTTTTACCTACGAAAGAAGGAGCTGGGGAAGAAATTGTAACGGCTCGATCGCAAGAATCTGGCAGTGAATCAAGTGAAACTGGTTCAAGTTCTATTTCGAGTTCTGGCGATGAAAGTGAACCGATTTATCAATTGAGAGAACGGAGGACAGCGCATAGTTATCGATTCAATGACTACGATGAATTAATCAACTCTGCCATCCAAGTAAGTGCATGCTAGCTCTGAACTGGAAGATTCCTAGAATGTAAAACATGAAATAAAAATTTGTATGTGTATTTTAGGATGATATAAATGCTGTGAAAGGTGCTGGCAATCAAGGCCGTGGCAAAGATATTGCTACAATAGTTAACGCTGAGAAAGAAGAAGTACAAGCTTTACTGGAACAACAACAACAAGAACAACCTTTACAAGAACCTGAAGTACCTGAACCACCACCCCTTGTAGTTCCAGTTTATGAAGAAACTCCAGTTGTAGAAGCTGCTGAAGAGCAATCTGAAGAAGATTCTGGTGAAGAACTTCGAGTCGTTCCGAAACACGTCGGGAAAAAGAAACATAGGAAACTGAACAGTTTAGACATTAGCAGTGAAGATGATCCGGTCGATGATGATGATTTTAAAGTGACAAGGTAGGCATGAAAACATTAAAGAACAAATCTTTTCTTCTAAATTCACGTACGACTATTTCTAATATCTGGATCTTACAGTGCCAGTGAAGAAGATGAATTAGATGAACTTGGAAGCGAAGACAGTGATGATATAGAATTGGGTCGGAGAGGAAAACGAGGTTCAGGTCCAATCAGAAGATCTACCAGAGCTCGTACTACACGTTACGATAGAGATTTTAGTAAGTGACCGCAAAAAAAAAATGAAATATATGTAACTCTTCTAATTTCGATCGTAGTAAATGATAATTCGGACGAGGAACCGCGAAAAAAGAAAACACGTTCCATTTGGGACGAGTCTGAGAGTGAAGAAAGCGATAAATCATGGGGCAAAAAGAAAAGAGCGTATGTTCATAATTTTGTAATTTAATTTATACAATTACACAAATACTTTTATTTGTTTTTAGTAAGAAACCACGGTCAGTACCTACACCGAGAACTAGCAAAAAAATGCGGAAAAAGAAGAAGCGTCAAGATGATTCTGATCCGGAAGCTTATAAAAACCGGAAACCGAAAAAACCAAAAATAATATTTGGTGGATTGAATGAATCAGATGACGAAGAAGTACAAACAAGACGAACACGAGGGAAGAAAATAAATTATATTGATGCTTTAGGTTCAGATACTGATGAAGTGAGTTATAAGGCAAAGAGAAAATAGATGCGGGACTAATTAAATAAATTTTTAGGATAAGCCAGTAACGAAAAAACTTGAAAGTGAAGATGAATATGTCGCGAATGAAGAAGATGATGAAGAAGCTGCAGGGCCTCTTGATACCAAGGACTCTGATTCTGAATCCGCTTCTGAAAATCTCACCCGACCCCCACCCCATCTACCAAAAACAGTTCTTATGTTCAAATCCCCGAGTCGTGGTAGAGGTAGAGGCAAAGGTGGTATGCACAGACCGTTGCATTTAACACAAGATCCATCACTGGTCACCGAGCCAAAGTCGCTTGACCTAATGTCGAAAGACATGTCAGTTATCCATCAGAATATGTCCCAAAAGATGAATATCCCAGTTATAGCCGCTAATCCCGACGATCTAAATGAAGAAGAAGTGGGAATGATGATGGAAAATGAGGAATACGCAAAGAAGCAACTGGAGTTGATGGCGATCCAACTTGCTAAAGAGAAAAAAAGAAAGGAAATAGAAGCGTTGAAAATGGAGAAAATTGTTCCACCACTCGTTATACCGGTGCAACCAAAGAAACGTGGACGAAAGAAGAAAGTCGATATTGAAGCTGCTGCCGCTGCAGCGCTGTTAGCACAAGAACAAAACACGATACCAGTTGCTGTGAATACCTCACTGATTGGCCAGTCTCCAACTACACCAATGACCATCTCGCCGAATTTGAGATATGATGATTATTCATCTACTGAAGTATCGCCAACAGTTCCTACAACTATAGGAGATTTGACACCTAGTCCACCTAAACGCCGTGGACGGGGAAAGGGTAAGAAGACTTTGGCAGCGGAAGCGGCGGCCGCAGCAGCTGCAGCGGCGGCTTCAGGAATTCCAATTCCCGTTTCACTTCCCATCACAACATCACCTTCTCCATCAGTAGTACCAGTTGCAACAACCACCATACCTGCACCAGTTATTGTTACAGCGACTATCGCATCTAACCTTTCTGGTGTTACACCCAATCCTGAACTACCGACAGTGATCACACCTTTAGCCAATGATTTACCACTCCCATCCGAATCCCTTCTTCAAGTTGGCAAGTTAGGCATAGCAGCGCCGCCACAACCGTTCTCCCAAAGTCAGCCGGCTCCTTCAGTCATAACTCGAATGCTACAATCACAACCCATTTCAGCACAAACATTCACAACAGCCGCCAATTCGATGAACCAAAAATACTTCGGTGGCATGCCATTGGATCAACCTCGAGGTCTACCCCCAGGTCAATTCACGATGGGTAACAGAGGCAGAGTTCCTAGTCCGTACAGACAGTCTCCTCCCGGTATGAATTTGTATCCGGGAATCAGACCGACAGCTCCGAATTCTCCACACCGATTACGGAGCCCAGGACCGCCGAACATGCCTCAAATGTTCCATTCAACTCACCATTCCTTGGATCCATCACCTTCAGGAGGAGGGCCAATAAATATAAGCAATCGTGATAGGAGTTCACCGGCGATAGCTCTACCCCCTGCAAGCAGTCCAATGGGAAAGGATGGCCCAACGCCGCCTCCGCCACCGTACAGTCGAGGACCACTAACAGGAAGTCGGTTTGCGCCAGGCGAATCTTCTCCAGGACCTTCGTTACCACCGACTATTCGGCATCACTTACCGTTCCCACAGTCCGGCTCGCATCTTCAACAACCGTCTCCACCGCCACGACCACCAGTACCTGGGAATTTTTCACCTTATCACCCGCCGCCGCCACCTAACTACCACTATGGAGCTTATCCACCCGCTCCGTCGTTAGCGGCCGCCGATGACGCATTGCCACCAACTGCATACCAAGGATCACCGTACCCTGAGCATTTTAACACCGGCGAAATGGCCATACATTCATCAGAAGGCAGCAATAGTAAACCGTTCGACGAAGAAGGCAGCGGTGAATTCGGTGGTTTGGTTTCGTACTTCTCCAGTCAAAGAGAGGATGATTTAGACACGTAGCAAGTAAGTTAGTGACGAATTATTATCTATTATAGTCGGGGTTACACATGATGCGGATAAGCATCACAAAAGCATTAGAAAAATTCTCGGAACTGTGTGAATGTATATATATATATAAATAGTTGCCATGCGTGAGCGTGCAAAAAAACTTTTTTTGATAGAATAATATTTTTATTTTAATAAATAATTGGAAATTATTTTATATTCTTGTTGACGTGCATTTTGTGCTTTAAATAGATTGTGCGTGTGTATTTATTTAAATTTTAAGTGGAAATTTTATAGATGATTTATTTCGCATCCACACAGTTCTTTTAAAATATTTTTGTCGTGCAGCTTGTACACTTTTGACTTGAGATTTATTTTGGTAAACAAATGTGTAATATAAAATACATACAGATATTGTAAGTCATATTTAAAATTAAAGAAATATATTACAAAAAATATTAGAAAAATGAAAAACAGATTATCAGATATATGAAATTTTTACATGTTTAGTGTTTAGCTAGATTTTTTATATTAATAAAATATATGTTATCTTTAAAATCACCTTTTTTTTTCGTTATGCTAGCAGTGATCGATGGTGACCCCAAATATCATTTAATATTTACTTATTTAAAATAAATATATTTTTTACAATTTATTAAAAACAATATATTATGTATGTGAAAGTTGTATATATTTGTATATAAATACTTGTAGTTATCATTATAATCGATGAAAACATAATATAAAATATAAAACAAAAAATATAAAAAGAAATCGTTTCTTATAAAAATTTTAGTATGTCAATTCTATGGTAAATTGCTGTCGGAGAAAACAAAATCTGTTTTATACAGTATGAACATAAAAGAATGATGTTTCGTACGCAATTTTACTCACTACCCCATAGTAACTTGCATAGAAGCAAAATAATTCAGTTATAAATACAAACATTAGTGCGTATTTTATATATAGATTTCTTCATAATAAAACTCGGACGATTTGTATATTGCTTCGTTGCATGAAGCTTGCAAATTTAGGGATTTATTTAATAAATTATAAATATATATTCGAAGATTCTAGTCTTCCAGAAAATAATTTTATAATTGGTTGCATAGTCGAAAATAGATTCAGAACGTATGTACATAGTTCTCAAACATCAATCTTTTTTGCTCAACCTGTTCATAAATATCAACTAATCCCAGGACTTTTGAAATAACAACGTATTTTTATTTTCAGAAATATTATAAATTGTCTATTGCAAATAATTTGATATGGTTACGTATTGGGTTTGAATATTTTTGTACTATAACAGGTTTTGTATATGTTCAATAATTTAATTACTACCACATGGAGTATGCAGTGGACGTGTTCATACTGAAATATAGTTTTAAATTGTCACGAGTAGTGATAGGTTGTTCAAATTGTTATACGTTTGTCTATAATTTAAAAAATAAAATATATCTACTTTAAAATAGTGCAACTATATCAATGTAATGAGTAATGTATTAATAATAGTTTAATTTTTATCTTGTGATATCCATTGTGTATTAAATTTGGTGTAAACATAAACGAGTGAATTGTGTTTTTACCTTTATAATATTTTATGGTTCGACCATCTACCTTTGGTTACCTAGGAGTTGAGAAAAGGATTGTAAGGTAAAAATAAACTATTGTATTTAGAAAAGAAGTCAGTTTTTTTTTTTAATAATTTTTAAAATAAGTCCTACAATTTGTGTAACATAAAAACAGATTAACAAGTTTCACTAGTTATTTTGAATTCTACGTACAGCTGATATATTTAATTAAATATCAACAAATTGCACAACAGTGCTTGATTATTTTATTTACACAGGGTTATATGTTATTGGTTTGGCCGACAGTGTAGTGTGATATATAAAAATATAATTTAACAAAACAGACAAGCGTTAACGGTAATGTTCTACAAAAATAAACTCCTAATATACAGATATACACTCAAATCAATTTATTTACACGACGACAGCCTAATATTGGTAGTCATGCAACACATTACATTGAAAATAGTCATTGTTGGATTTCGTGCTATTTGTCCACTATATGCTTAAGGCCTAACAAAGTGATTTTATCAACGTGATCATTCTTTAGCAGAATTTTATTATCTACCCAGCGATGTGTACCAATACAGTTGCGTAAGATTCATTTTGTGAAACAAGCACACATCTACACGAATTTGTGATCTCTCTAAATGTTACAGACACTGTTTTTTTTTTCAAATTCTGTTAGTTACTTTAAGGCTGTTTTTTTTTAGTAAAATTCATTTGGTCCATATGTTATAAATATGAACACCGATATATTTTAAAGTCATATTATTATATCATTTTATAAATGCGATAGACAAAATCTTATATGGCTTTGGAGATATTTAAAAATATCTACCGATATTTGAGTACTTCGGAAGCATCTTAAACATATGTTTTTATATAGTAATTATAATACTTAGTTAAATACAATATTATGCATTATATATGAATTAAGTAGTGAAAATCACGATTTTGTGCATTTGGCAGTCAGAGGAAATCAGTGATATATCAAATATAAGATTACTTGATTCATTAGGCTACAAATATCTACATTTATTGCCATAAAACATATATTTCCAATACACATTGGGAATTTATGCGTTCACTAAAATACGCTATGATTGGCCGAGTACGGCTCGCATTTACAACTATTTTGAAATTCAAAAGTGCTTTAGGTATTTTAAATAAATAAACAAACACTTTTTAAATTCAAAGATAGGTGTGAAAATGAGCCTATCTTCTATATTTTGTGATAATTTTAAAATGTATAGTTTATTGACAACAGATAATAATTATCAGTGTTCCATAAAATACATTCAAATGACCACATGATATTTGGAAATCTATTTTACCGTTTCGTTATTATTGAAATACTTTTTCGAAATCTATTGCCGTATTAAATACGCCATGTTAATTACCCTGTTCTTTTAATTACAATCTTTGCGCATTTTTGTGCGTGTTTACACAAAATAATTTTTATCGACGTTTTGCTATACATTTATTTAAAAATAAAAAATAATATTTTCTTTATAAATATTTATTTTTGAGTAACTTCTTCTGCCAGACAGAACACCATTTGTGTTATTAATATCACTATATAATTTACAGTTTCGTCACATCTGTTTTGTATTCTTACTAGTTTCGATTTCGAATAATTAGTATAATTATAATACTTTCCATAGTAGAACATTATATGAGCACAGCACTTGTAGGCAATAGGCCTATAGTATCACGGATTGTTTATTTATTTTTTTAAATTACTAATTTATATACAAAGTAACAGTTCTTCAACAATTTTTCATATATCAACAATTTTGATAAATTATCTCAACAAATTACTGCAACTTTCTATACTGTTTGAGAAATGAGATATAACAATAAGAATTCGATAAGTAGTAGATTTAATTTTTGGCACTGAAATTATTAAGGTCACCGAAAGTTACAGTAATGTTGTTTTATCTCATGAAGTTTGATCATGATGTCGTGTTTTTTTATTACTACCAAATGTGAACCAAGTCCCCATTTTTCGACCCAACGAATTCGAACTGTGCGAATTTATTTGCAATGTTGAACCCATATAAGCCGAATCTCTTTTGTAGTTTTTACCACCTAAAAAATGGAATTATTCCTTAAGTTAAATCATATTTTGTTTAGCTTCAATTTTTATTCCTAAAGACCCACCAAACATTCAATATTGTTTAGTGTTACGTAACAATTTTGGAAATTGAAGAAAATTAAATAATAATTTAAATAAATAGTGTGAAAACAATAAAAAATTATTTTTAGTGGGCCTAGATAATAAAATAAGTCATACACTCACTTCGCGGTTTGCTTGGAGGTCTTCGTTGACATCGGCCTGCTATTTTCGCTAGTTTTCGAGCAGCTGGGGGAAACTCTAATCCTTCATCTCGATCTTGAACTACTAGTCGACGTTCCTGTGTGAATGCGTCAAGCCATTTTTGTTTGTCGGTTGCGGAACGACAGCAAAACAATAACCATTTGTCTCGAACGCAACTGTATACTTTCAAACCATGCCGAACGCTTGATCCCAATTGAGGATCTAAGATATAAATAGAAAATAAATATGTAATAAACATTTTATTTCCATGATAGATTAATAGAAAATACAACATGCAAAAGTTTAATATTGTTGAAAGACGATCATAAAATGTCACAGTAGTTTAATAAAATAAAATTTTTGATATACCATTTTTATGAGCAATGTTATGTATATTTTGCTTACCTTTTCCATCTGGTATATCGATAATTTCACTAGTATCGAGACATATTCGCCCTTTATAAACGAAAGTGTTTCTTTTCAAGATATCCTAAAGAAAAGAAAATTGTTTATTATTCTATGCTAATAGGAACAAAATATAATTTTAAAAAATAAAGCTGTTAAAATTAACGAATACCATATTTGGTCGATGTCATAATTATTTAGAGTTGAGAATATTAAGTAATAAAAAAGAGAAATCTCACCTTTTTACAGTAGACAATTTGATGATCAAATAAAAATAAAGTTATTGTATTTGTCCACATGCCACTTGTAACACGAATTACTTCACCTTGATGAATTAATTGTGAGCTAATTTCAATAAGATCTTCCCCCTGAAATTCCAAACAAAAATTAGATTCATAATGAATCAAGTATATATTGAGAAATAACTTACTTCCCAGCCTTCTACTCTCTGCTGCCATGCGGATAACTTTTCCAAACTCTCCATACGTCTTTTTCGTTCGTTTATCAAAACCGCTACATCACGCATCGCTTCAAGTGCTTCTTTAATTTTCCCATAATCTGCATGATCGGTTTTGGTATACTTGAGCAGCTCAGCTAACTGCAACGGATACTTACATATCCGTTGGACAGGCGTCAATAAATATCCATCGAGTGGTATTTCAATAAGACCACGCATCAATCGACACGCTTCAAAGAATTTACTATAATTATTAAACTGGTACAACTCTTGCAAGGTCGCAGTAGCCATTGGGTGGTGATTGCAGTAATCCGAGTACATTCTGAAACCGGCGCGGTGCGTTAAAAAACATGTGCCTACACAGCTTCTATGCGGCGCATCCCAATCGATGCACGATTCTAAGTCTTTGAGGAATGATGATTGAAATTTGAGCATGTCTTCGAGGTTGATGAAGATCGTTTGGATTTGTTCAGGTGTGAACATGTCTTTGCGACGTCTGCACTCGGCTAGATAGCCTTCCACTACATCCGTTAACACTTTCACAAAATCCCGTTCGGTATGCACTAATTCACGCACAACACTCGTACGCACTTGTTCGTTGGATAACAGGGATATGCTGGTGCGTCGGCGAAGTTGTTTACTCGCCGATTTCCCAGATGCCATCGCTGCCAAGCAGTCTTCTACCGTGTCTTCTTGGCTTACCCTCAACTACAATAAAAAAATAATAACAATATATAAATAATTTGCATGATACGCAATTCATAGTCAAATTATTATTTATATTTTAATATTTACCCGAACAAACGCTGCTGGAAACCATCCCTTTCGTCGATTCGTAGATCCCCACCACCAATCTCGGTTAACCGTTTCTAACACCTCGATAACATCGCCTGCTCGGAATGCAAGCTCTTCAGCTTCAATGGCAACGTGATCAAACACTGCTTCAGCTAAGATGACCATTTCTTCCAGCTCCAACGACTTCTTTCGTTCAAGTGATGCAATCGATGACTCTGAATCAGACATCATTTCATCGTCTGACGTTCCGCCACGACCATCATGTTCATCTTCGCTCAATACGTTTGCACCTCCTAAACGTAAACCTAAACACCACACAAATAAAAAAAAGTTCTTTTTCGTACGTATTCAATATTTAAAATGGAATAAAATTGGTTAAATTATAACATACCTGCTGTTCTCGTCCGCATTAATGGTGATAATTTATCGATATCGACTGGTTGACTGAGGGATCTTCGAAGCTGGGGTCGACTACCTCTTCGTGGCCCTCGCAATTGAACCCCACCTGGTGCATCGGGTGGGTTGCGACGAGGACTCACCCTTTGCGGCCGTCCTTTCACTGGCGAGGAAGAAGTCATTAGCATCATTCGATGGTATGGACTTCTTGTGTCCCACTGCAGTAATCGTTGACCCCCTAAATCCGAGTGTGTTCGTCTTACGTGATGGTGTTTGTGCGTCCGAGATTGTAAATCGGCCTAAAATAACAAAAATATCTAATCTAATAATATTTCTAAGCGGAAAATAATAATGAGAATATTTACTCGAGATGCTATTTCATATTCCAATTTTATTCGAGCCAACCGTGTTTATACTATATAACAACATTTCAAAAAGCGTGTTTAAAAGGTATTTATCATCAGAAAATACCTTACAGAAGACTAATTAAACATTTTAACAGAGCATAAATCTATATTCTTTCTGCGAATAAATTTCTTGAATTTCTCATAAAATTGAAACAAATGCATTCATATTTATGCCATGGTACATTTCATTTAAATTTATAACATCTTTCACCCAAATTCATATCACTGAACATACCTCGCGCGCATCTATCAAACACTATCGAGTATATAATTTATTAAGTTCGAAAATGATTTATGTACAAATTCAACAAACATCAATTCATCGAAAAAACAACACTACACATTTTTTGAACATGTTTAGGTAGACTATTTTTATGCTTGTACAGTACATTACTTATGAATCAGCGATAACGACACTTAATGTCCCACAAGGTATGCTTTTACCTATACCAAACGCACTGTAATACGGTGAGTAATAAATACAGAACCAAGCGAAATCAATAACGAATTATTCGCATATGCCAGACGCATATACTATTGAACGTCGCAAACAATTCTTGTGTTTATTACAAGTCTATGTAACACGTTTCATTGTACCGTTCGCTAATTATACACAAACTCAGTTATCACCTGGGCTTTGTTTTAACACACGTCGCGGTACATTAAGGAATGCGTTGTGTACATAGTAAATATTATCTCATATATGTATGAAGTTTCACAAAAAATGCAATTAAATTTATTATGTCAAATGTTTGTGCTTTGCTAACAGACGTTCAACTGTGTGCACCGAAACATGTTTGCACACATCCTGTTTTTGACTTCCGGTTCGGTTACTGGTAGGAAAACTTATCAGTTTCATGTAAATGTGACGTTTGTATATCACAGCAGTCTACACTAACAGTTTGTAAAGCAGAGATTAAATAGCGCGGTTTATGTTAGGATATGTTTACTACATGTATCCGACACTGTTGATTGATATGAGTTTTCGAACTAACTTTATTCAAATTGTAGTTGTAGGACACAAAAACACTAAAGGTTGATTCGTACAAATTATGAATTATATGTTTGTTTAATTTAGCTCTGATAAGATATAATATCTTATTCAAATAAATTACATATGTCAGGGACGCCAATGGTCAATATGAATTTTGAAACATATTCAATAAGTTTATATGTAGACTTTCGTACCATGGATATTTTAATTTATTTTTAACTCAATAATATGTTTTCGTATATTTAAAATTTTCGTTTATTAACATTATATTTTCCACAATTTCACCTTCTTCCTTCAAGGATGAACCCTTAACTGAGGCCATTCTTTTAAAATGCGCATTGCAATGTAATTTTACCTTGAATTTCTCGATGAGAATCTGGTTGATGAGGTGGTCCGAGTGTGGTCTGGCGCCCCGTTCTTGGGGAGCGCCATTGTTGTCTCGCCGGCGTCGCACCGGTTGGGGGCTGTCCGTATCGTCTCCATGTTGGTCGGTGTCATGCGATTCTGAACTGTCGCCCCCGACGCCGCCACCCCCCGAAAAACCGGACACCATCTGTAAGGCAAACACCTATCATTAGCGATTGTGGTTACAAGTCAGTCGAAAATCATTTCGGTGACTTTCTCACCATTACGCACTAAAAGGACAGGGCTGGTTTAGGGTTTAAATCAAAACACAAACACACTCAGTAACTGATTTAGGTATTTTGCTACCCTCCCGACAAATTAACCTTCTACAGAATTTATAAATATATGTTAAAATTTATATCACTCAATGAAAAACAAATAAACAGTTACTTAATTACCAATATATTTCCTGTTATGAGTAACAGTCGCAAAAATACATTTATTATTAAACTAGTTTAGGGATTCACAAAAAAAAAATTACATATTTAATCTGAATTCATTACGTTTTATGGTAAATCCGTTACTGAGAGGAAATAAAAATAATTTTTTGTGTGGTCAAGATAAGTAAATTGTTAATTAGTCAAAGACACTAGTTATTTATATATATATATATATATATATATATATATATATATATATATATATATATATATATATATATATATATATATATATATATATATATATTAATTTTTGCGGGAAACCCCAAATTATCCCGATTACAAATGAGGAATTTCGTAAATGCATAAATGTGTATTTAATCCCTGATTAGTAATAACGAATGTCTTTGAATTGTAATATTTTATTTTAAAATCTTACTATTTAAGTATGTGTTAATGGCAATTTTGATCTGATAAGTTGCGGTATTTTATGTGGTAAGTTACCGGAAAATACTTGTCAATTTACTGGTAACACTCACTTTAAAAATTATTTTAATTTAAATATACTTGGTATATATTTAGTGTTGTATATTTTAATTCGGGCCTTAAAAGCAGTCGGCACAAACAAGAAATAAATCGTTTTATTGCCGTGGCCAGAGGGAAAACAAATGAAGCGTGTCAGACGTGATTGCCGCGAGATTAAAACTGATTTAGCAAGATTTAAAAATAATTTATTTTTTTAGAAGAGTTTTATAATATTTCGTTGAGGCGTGTTATTTATGTTCTAAATATTAAATGCGTTTCGTTTAGTTCCTGAGCAATAATGTTTAGATGAACATTTTCAACACGTCTCACATGATGAACTACATGAGTTGTGTAGAGATAAAATAAACAAATATAATCAAATAAAAACCAACACTAAAAATACGAAAGGATAATATGAGAGAGATATATATGAAGCTAGCTAAAAGCGTTTTGAAGTTATTCAATGCAAACTTACATAATAATCACTGGTGTGAAAATGATGACTGAATAGGTATATATATTTAATTATGGATATATAATATACGGAATAAATATATAGCAGAGTTAGATAATACTGAACGACACTTATTAAAAGGAACATCAAATAAAAACATTCTTACCAAGCTATTCTAGCGGCGGGCTAGTGTGGCCAGAAAAACATTTCACAAACATTAATTAGGTATTTCCAGAAATTTACAAAAATTATTGCAATTTTGGGGGGCTACCTAATAAAATACCACATAACCGATTTCCCTATTTTAAATATATCTCTACCTCTAGTGACAAATCATTATTTAGGTTTTTTTTTTATTAAAAACAAACAATGTTCAACAATATTAAATTAAATAAACATGTGTGACAAAATATTCATCAAATCAAGAAACATTCAAGAATTCATTACTGTTGAATACTGTGACGGAAAACAAATGTTGTTATTCAATTGAATTGACTACCTATTCTTTGTTGGACACCGAATGTTTTTTAATTTCATTTATTTTAAAAGTGAAAATGTGCATTGTTTTATTTGACATCTAAGGCGAAAGAAATAAAAATGTGAGATGGATTTTGTTGTTTTTTTTTGTATTTACGTTAATTTAAGTAATTTTTAATTAAATAAGTCTTTTGAGTTTGTGAATTGAATGTTTTATAGTAGATACCTCAATTTGTATGCCGCTGTCGCCACTGTTGCATTTTAAACTACGTGTTGCTTTATTATTTTTCTTCCTCTCTTTACTCGATCTCCATACCAATGGCCCGAATCTGCTCGAAAACCAACAAAACAAATAGAATTACACATTTAAAATAACATTAACTAGTTATCGTTTCTTGGGGATACTTGCCAAGATTTTTTTAAATAAAATATATATAAATTCATTCAAATAAATTTGTTTTAAATTCAGTTGTATGACTTCTAGTTATCTCTAACATTTTGTTGTATCAAATATCATTTTGATTCGATTTTGTTTGAAGGATAGAGATAATTCGATAATTAGAAGTCATACAACTAGAATTATAAAGAGAAAACAATGATGATTCGTTTCGTACCTATATTTCTGTTCCGTATTTTCCGCATCTTTGGTGGTGGTAGTTGCTGTTTCAGTTGTTGTTATATTTGCTACATGATGAGGACTATCCTCCTCGGAAGGATCAATATACATTTCTCCGTAATCCGAAGTGCAACTTTCCTTGCTTCCTTTCTTTTGGAAACGCAGTGAGAATGTTTTCCGGAATTTTTGTAGAACACTTTCTGCAGCGCTTGCTGCAATAACATTAATGTGATTAAAATTTCCCGAATTTCAACTCAACCTTTTGTGCACATATTTGGGCTTTGCACGAAAATATGCGATGGAAAATATTATTAAAAGCTACTCACAGTGCTTAGTATTCTATATGATGAAAAGATTTCATTGTATTTCTAAAATATTTCTTGTGATATTTCTACGAAAAAAACATTTAAATATTGTAGGTATTTGCAGCAACTAAAGCAGCTTAGAATAGTTCTGAATAATAATGCATTCCGTTTGCACTTTAGACAGATATAGATTGTTCCTTCAACAAATGCATATGTTTTATAAAGGGATTTATATAAATAAACCTTAGAATTCGAAATATTGTTCAGACAGACACATTTAAAAATATTGAAAGATATAACATATAAAAAACTGCAAAATCGTATTCCGACAAAATAAAGACCCTATTACTAAAGTTATTTTTTTCCTTTCTTATAACGGTTTGTGCATCAAATGATAAAAAAAAATTCTATCTCAATTGCAAAAGATTTATGTTAACGGTTATTACGCATTTAATTTAAAAATAAATAAAGCATCTAATCTTCGATAAAATATTGATCTTACCATTTATAGTATTGAAACAATACGTTGTCATAATAACAGATATAAAAATTAATAGATATTCAATCATACTATTAGTTAAAAACACGTAAAAATAATACACAAAACACAAATGGTGCAAATCACAAACGAACATACACTGAATGAAAAATCTAATCACCTATGAGTACATGTCATCTATCTAACCAGTGTATACAAAATATTATTGTTTAAAAACAAAATTTAACTCGTTTAAAAGTTGAATTTTACCAATAGTTATAAAGAACAAACTTTATTGTGTACACTGAAAAAAGTTTTGAATATACGAGCAAAAAACAATTTTGCTGCACTAACAATAGGACAACAGGTGCACTTTGTATAATAATAGTATATTTAATCTACTTTAATTTAGCAACTTACGTTGGTTTGAAGACTAAAATATGTCTTTTTATCTAAAACTAATATGAAATCTTACAATATTGGGATATTTACTATAGAAAAAATGTGAAATCGATATTTAACTAATAGATATGCGCCATTACTTTGAAGGTTAAGTTTATATGGGGTATTTTTCGATAAAAGCCAATCAAGTAATTCTTTTGTGCACACTTCGCTTTTATGGCTACAGTAGCTTTAGCTACTGTAGTTTTGTTTAATTAAAAAAAAAGAAACGAAAATTTAATTAAAAAAATTGTTATTTGCATAAAAACCATAAAAGAGTTTGTAAAATATAATTTATACACCAGACGACACAATTTACTGTAATAACGAAATGTAATTCGCAAGATGGGAATATTCACACATATATTTGACAAAAATGACGATTCATGTAGCAACTAGATGTAAATCTCCTGGAAGATTTTTTTATTATAACGCAATCCGAGTAACGCTATTCAAAAACTAACGGTTTCAATCGTTTCTCAATCGAGGAATTACAGCAGAAATTATATTATACATTAAAGTCTGCGTTTGCGTTTGTTTTATGGTAAAGTGCAAATATATTGATTCTATTTATATATTTGAAAATTAATTAAACTAGTATTATATGGTTGAGCGAAATAAATGTTTTCAAGTAAAATGTATTGGGGTTTCTATTCATTGGGGTACGTTCTTTCATCGTGGTCGTTTGTCACACCTGGTGTATAGGGAGAGAGGTACGTGTTTTGGGTCACGTTCACAAACCTGTCATATTTTTAAGCGGCTGTCCTTCTGGTGGCTGCAGGCGTGGATGCGATAACAGTGTTGCTGAACCCATATTATCTTTTTGGCTTGGCCCGTCTACACTGGTAGCGCTTGTCTTCTCAGACCATTTCCTAAAATCAAATGAATTTCTAATAAGTACCTGATTACAACACACCACATTAATAATTATAAACTTTGCGATAATTATTTGGGTAGTTCTAAAGCTCGTAACTAGGAATATTACCTCAAAGATAACCTAAAATTATATACTAAGTACATACATATAGAACGTCTAACTAATATAGTGCAGCAAAGTGTTAATTAAATTTATGTAACATAAAATAAAAGATGAAAATAGAATATATAGGAATATTTATCTAAAACATAAAATTGGTATAAAATAATACATTAATCATATTTTTTGTCAAATAATATATTACGTATACAGATATAATTGCAATTGTGGTCGATAAATTATGCATATATTAATTAATTATATCCACATATATTTTTATCAATATATGTGCATCATGTATAATACATATTTTATTTTGTTCGAATCGACATGTCATTTCATGAGATTAATAAATTTATATTCGTAATTAAATTTAAATTATTTATTTATATGGTTAAATTAAAATATATATGTGTATACAAAACGTATAACCTCAATTTGTAAAAACTGGGTGAGGCAAAAAATTGCATGGGGGGAAAGAGTATAAAAATAATGAAGCCTCAGACAGAAAATAAATTGCTTGACGCTGGCTATTATTTGAGAATCGCGAAGGGTGACTGGTGCATCACCATACGTCATTCCCCATTACGCTATTCCTGCTATCTAAAACATTTATGCTTTACGAGTTTTATCTCATTTCACCTTTCAGCACCACATCTACATCTATAAATAAATTCTACAGATTTTATTTCAACGTTCTTCTATCAAATAAGAATATTGATAATTCTTCAAATATAAAGAGTTTAAAGAATATTAATAATATAAAAGAAGCAATATCCGTAAAGAATTTTAATAAATGTATACGATGAAATAATTTCATAATATATAAATTCAGATAACTTTGAAGAATTTTCTAATATGCATATAAAAATGTTGCGGTATATAACGAAATAAAACATACCTGTTCGATTCCCAGTCTGGTTGATCGAGCAAATGTGGAGTAGATGATGCTTTAGCTCTACGTGCTGCTTTAGAGAGACCTGGTGACCGCCTCCTATCAACAACCGGCTCGTGTGACGGCTACAAACATATAAAAATTATTTATCACAAAAATTATATTATTGTTCATCGATAAAAAACACAAAGGTTTATGATATCCAAATACTTCTAATATGGAGTGGATTATCAATTTTTTTAAATATATTAATCTATGTTATATTTATTTATTATATTTAATAGATATTTTCTTTGCAATAAATTATACTAAAATTGTATATTTATTTGAATATAAATATTACCGATATTTTCTCATTAATTGATTAACGTCACACAAATACCTTGGTTGAGTGAACAATAACATTTTCTTATCAACTAGTTGATAGCAAATTCAACAAGGATACAAAATAAATTATAAAAGATTACTTCATTTCGTAAAAATACAAAATGATTGATTTCGCAAAATTATTATTCCCTTTCCCACGGGTTCGATCTTTTTAAATACTTTTATAGGAAGTATCACGATTAAATCATTTAAATGTCACTATCAATAATAGTCGGAACATTACTTATACATTATTATATTTTGTAATTATTTTTACAATTTTGACAATGTCGAAAAATAATTTTCCTTCGTAATATTGTTGCTTTTTTACTGGATACATATTTCATTGCTGCCTTGTTTTCGTGTTTCGCCCTGATTTTGCGTCATTGTATTTTTCCATTGAAAATCATTTGATTAGTGGGGAAATTTGATGAATATTAATTGCAAAGTAACGTAATTTTTGGTCGAAACCAACGCGACATTACCGACGCAAATTCATATAATGGGTGCTTTCCAGCAAGGGAACTTTGTCAAACAACGTCAGACATTCTCAAACACTGTGTCGATTGCTAGTTGGAACACTTTAAGAGTTACGTACTCTACCCAATGTATATTAAAAAGCCATTCATACACTTTTCATGTAAAATGTAATACATACATATGAATAAAACACAACATAAGCCATTTTTCTCCACAATTTCGTAGAAACTATTTTATATACACAACTACACAAAACTACACAAAGAATACAACTGCTTACTTGACTGTTTTTGAAATAATTTACAAGGCGTGTTAGAAGTACGTGTAAATACTACGAATCGAAATGTAAGTTGTAAAATTTACATTTTATTTAGGTAAAAAGACCATATACGTGAGTGTTTTATATACTAGACGAAATATAGCTACATTGAATTAAATGATTTAACTAAACAGATCTAATTATAATAGGAGTTGCAAATGAATGTCTTCAGGAAACTAATTACATTTTTTTTATAAATTAATGCATATATTATTCGCGTAAAGAAAGTCTGAAAGTTACGTTTAATGACTGTCTCATTATTTATGTTTTTCTATAAAGTAGCTACATATTTTAAATGTCGCAATATAATCTCCGTACTCTTTCATAATGTATGGATATTACGATAAAAATTCTCTAATAGCGCTATGAATAAGTTTTATAAATGATGAACAACAGAAAGTTTAATATAAACATATGTGATAAATATATACGCAAAAGATACAAATGTTCATTTAACCGTTATTTATTCGTCTGGAAATTAAATTTCATGTTTTTAAATTCATTGTTATCAATTTTTGTTTGTTTATACTAATTTTAAAAAAAAAGACTGGGATGAGTTTTTCTTTCTTATACGTAGTAATTAGTAAAGGAGTCTTAATGTTTTTGGAATAACGTCTGTGTGTGTTTATCGGAATCAGTTAAAAATACAAGAAAAAAAAATTTTTACGCTATAAGTAGTGTTTAATTTAGCGGATAACCACCATTTATATCCTTTATTTTAATATTTAAATGTTCGTTTATAAAACGTGAATTCTGTATAGAATTTTCAAAGTTAAATCACTGGTGAAAAGATGAAAAAGTGTTTATTTTGTGGAATAAATAATAATGTTTGTCGTGTAAATTTACATTTGTTAAATGCGTGAGCGTGAGGTTTTTATTTATATTGAATTTAAAGGTTACAGAGTATTTGTGTAGTGTGTTATTAGACTATATAACCCGTATAGTATATCAGAGATGCCGTGGTACTACATACAAGCGTTACGAGTATATGTAAGTTGACTATATATAGTTTAATTTATATTGTTATGAATTCCTTTCTTTGACTGTTGTATATACATAGTATATGCTAATAATAGTATCAAACGAAATATGCTAAACAAATATTTTAAAACAGTGACTTATATAAATTCAAAATTCTTCGCAATGAAAATATAGTTTATATATGTAATTACTGATGAATATATATTAAATGTATGGTAAAATATTTATGGCATTAACAATTAAAAAAAATGATTAGCGTAGCTTAAATGATTACGGATATAAATCAGCTTATTTCCGTTTAGTGCCGTTAGGCGTAACTACGAAACGTTTTCACAACGAATATTACATTTGCGGATTCAGTCGAGGATTTGTGAGTGTATATTTTTGATAAAATCATACGAAAATATTTTCGCTCAAGACCGTGTTGCGGTGTTGTGCCAGTGTATCGTGTGTGCTTTTGTTAGTGGCTATATCACAAGTAGCTACATGTAATGTAAAAGCACTACCGGGATCCGAACTCGTTACATAAACATTGGCACCGTTGCGTACCGTTGGGAAACGTTCTAATACCGGCCCTGGCCTCAATTGTTCACAGTAAAACTAATAGCATATACGTCGATGGAATATGTAGAATTTACAAAGTTATAGTACCTTCTTAAGTATACTGAGTTTTATATAAAAAGAAAAACTAACATACGTTAAATATATATAGGATCGTGACGTCACAATCCCTAGAAGCACGAAACTTAAAATAATAACTTCATACCAAGCTTCTACAAAAATTAACCGCAGTGTCTTGAAATTAACTTTCTTATACGTATTTTATTTTTTTATGAATCAAGAATATATAATTATTTATTTTACAACATTTTTTACTAAAAATAGTTTAAATTCGCTCTCTCTCTCGCACACACACACAATCATACAAACAAACACACACACAGCCAGACGTAATTCCAAAATAGTCAAACGTGATTTTGTTCGCGTTTTCGAACATTTGCGCGATTTGAGTACTAACTTATACTTTGTCTTTATACATGGGGTAAGTGGGCTGTCTTGTAGGACAGTGCGATACTGAATTTAAGATGGAGTTTCGAGTGATTTCGGTTAATAGGAGTACCTGAACCCACTTCCATTTATCTAAGGCGACGGTTCTGCTATGGGTATAGTAAGGTACCGGTCGCGTCATGCATGATTACGGGGATGACATGACAGTTTAGGGTCCGCCTGATCGACCGCCCAACGAAATTTATTACCCAACTGAAACGCTTGAATTGAACATTGATTTAACACATTTGTTTCACCATGCAATCCTAATCTCTTCAAATACGTTCAAGCACACTTCGTAACACTATTTCATTATGTATTTGATGTAAATCAAGCTTTAATAATTTTCAAATGAATTTTAGAAAATTAACTTATTTTAATATGTAATTAACTCGAAACTCATACAACTTAAAACGTAGATAACAAATAAGTTCTTTTATTTTTATTATGTTTATAATTCTAGAGTATAAATATTTTTCCTACAAATATTTATAGGTGAATATCACATTGCATCTAGATTACAATATAGCAATGACGCTAATGGAAATTATTTACAATCAGAATTAAACTCATTATGATTCGGATGTACAAAAACATGTAATACTAATGATTAGAATTGAATGTATATTAAGTAGGGAGCATAGTGTAAGTATTCGCGCACATATCACTCATTATGTAATATTCTCCTAATTAGTGTAGTTATCAACGTATCCTCAGGGAATACAATACCTACAATGCGGTATGTATTTCCAAGGCTCATAGCGCCGGTTAATTTTATTTTGTTAGTAACTATAACTGACGCTGTCATACGAATATCACATTTGATACGCTACGTATAGACTTTAATTAGCTTAAATATATTTTGAAGTCAAGATCACGTATTAACTTAATTTTAACTTAAATATAGAAGACAAAAGTATATTTGTGATTACTTTCGTTATTAACTCATGTACTTAATTTCTTCAGTTATAAAGAATTATAAATTTTAATAAATAAGCAGACTTAAAAATAATTACGCCCGATTTAATTGTCTATGTATTTGGTTTTGAATATTTTTTACTCACCGTGACAGGAGCAGTGTGGGCGACTTCAGGTGTAGGAGGTCTATGTCGCGGACTGGGATTCAGACCATGTATTTCAGTACCTTGTCGTTTACTGGGAAACTGCCCACTGAAAAAATATAGAAACAAAACAAAATTTAACTTTTAATTCGTTGTTATTAATTAAAAAAACGAATTTCGTTTCGGTTTAGCTATTGCTAAAAAATAACTTTTCCAATTAATTTTTTCCCAAACTTTTCTGCTGAATAATATTTTCTTTGCACGACAAACTATTTTCACATACATATAATACTTTTTCTATTTGAAATATAAAATAAATTACTTTTATTTAAAATGCATTCAATAGAATTCTAACAAAATTCGGAAATATATCAAATATATCAAATGAAATATACGAATTAAATATTGAAATCATTTTTGCGTTTTTATATATTCGTCTAACTCTACTATTATTATTTTAGACGGTTATCCACCGATTCACTTTTGATAAATGTTTTGTTTAACTTTCGTTACACACATTAGTTTGTCTGGCGAAAAGTGCCAAAGAATGACATGATATATGTGAAGTTTTTACGCCCAAGAGAAATTTCATCTAAGATGGTTTTTTGTTTCCAACTTAAATATTGAATATTCAACAAAAACGTATTGATTTTCTATAAATTATAACGTTTTGCATTTATATTTAAGTTTATGGTTCCTTGTACAACTTTCCGATAAACATAAATAAATTACATTTTGTTTATAATTGTTTTATAATTTAGAGATTTAATTTTAACTGTAGGTATATAAAAAAAAGTACATTTTAATTATTATTTTTAATTTCGCATTATAAAACAAAAATAATCTCAGATTTAACGTAATTAATGTTAGTCTAATTATGTTTTTAATTGGCTCTAGTAAATTTTTAAATATAAGCAAAAATAATATTCTCAGAAAAACATTTAGATTTTTTTAGACATTATTTAATATTAAAATAACAGTATTCTTTACATATGGTTTTATACATTTTGTTTCTATAATTATTTGTGATTGAAATATTTCCCATATTAATTTGACCAATATTTAGACTATAATATTTTTAAAATCGTAATTCACAAATAAAAAGAAATACTTTGCTAAATGTAGCTAAATATAGCTACTGGGTATAACGGAAATTACGCAAGCTATAATGGAGAAGAAAAATAATAAATGCATCTATGGCACAGCTATTGTTCATTGTTCGATTGCGTATTCCATTGAAATCCATCATCAATACGCGCACGGTCATCACACCTAAATCAAAGGAGAGAATGGACCGGAGTATAAATTGCTACATTCGTCTCTCGTACTTTACATAAACTGTGTGTGTTGTTGGCATAAACACCATAGTAGAACAATGCTTGCATATACAGCTACACAGGAAGCTGCTGCATCATCACTAGAACTAGCTATAGGCATTGGATTGGTTTCCCCGTAGCGGTCGTCGACGGAGACGCTCCTTAGAGAATATATCACTATAATTTACATAACAGGTTTGGGATGGCGGTAAATGGCAGACACATACACTTCATGTGTGCCTGCGTGGAAATTCGTTTGTTTCGCAACTTTATATTATACACGTGTTTGTTCTTGTATAATGTTCTTGGGTATGTGGAACAATATAATAACTAGGATAGTCTTCTGTGTATTCAACTATGCGTATATATGGACCCTTTTCGTCATGTCATGCTTCTCATACATATCTCTCCAACAAAATCATGGTTCTCCTAGATACTCTTCCGTTATATTATAACTTCCAAAATAGTGGTTAATAACTTTTAGTTATATCTATCTTCCAGACAACGAAATATTTAAAAAGAAACCCTTTTTTTTCATAGAGCTCCTCGATTCTGTTTACCCTCTTATTCCGAGAATCAACCTATATTCTAACATTATTTCACCCACGTAAAACTTCTTCGCCAATCTTTCATTTGCATTCTCTCAAAATCTCATTCTAAGAACATTTTTTACAATATCGCATTGCTCATACTCTCAAAATCCGGAAATATATCGCTGCCAAAATACTGATTTAGCTAGAGGATACGACGCAAATATGTCAGACAAATGGAACTGAATCCAATGACACAAATAAAAATTGTGATAAGATTGTGCATATGTCATTTTTGATCATACAATTTTCTCCCAAAGCACTTTTAAATCAATGTAGAGAATAGAACTGCATTTACTAATGCAGCCTAGACGACTTGTGTGAAATAAAAAATTGGGACATGGACGAATCTAAAATTCTATTTGTAGGTTTTGCTTATTAATGAAAGCTTTTTATATGCGACAACTGACTTCCCTTAAGATTAATATTGTATTGGAAATGCGAATTAAAAATTTATTTAAATAAATGCACAAACGAATTTTAAGTTATTAAGACAGTACAAATTGCATTGCCAAATTTCATCTATTGCAATGACCACACGGAAAAGTTTGTGAAACATAATATAAAGTAAATGTTCTAAACGAGTTTTCTATAGAAACGGAACAATTGCTTTGCTAAACAAAAAATCAATGATAACCCTATAAAAATAATATAAACAATCGGTCTCTGTATGGAGTCCGTACAAATAGAATCCAGACGCTGAAGTGTTCTTATGGTGGAGTTTTTATTATTTCGCAAGAACATTCCGGCTGTATATAACTCATCCGATTACATACGAAACATATATTCTTCGGCAAACTCTTTTTCGAGAGTTGGAATATATTTTTCGGCCGAACCAAAACGTGTTACGGGTCCGAAGTACATGCTTCTGCGCTACCGCGGCCGTCCACCAAACGACCAGTTGTGTATCTTCTTTAAGATGGGTCCTCTCCATTCTCTTCGTTGTGGAGAAACCGAATCTTTTTCTGATGCTCAATATTTCATGATTCTCTAAGTAGATTATCCCGCGAAACGGACCTACATACGATTTATTGAGTATTTTATTTGAGTATATCGGTTAGATAATTGATCAAATTCTTTTCGAAGATTTTTATCCAAATTTATTCACCTCGAATATTCAAGATTTATTCGGTCTACATATATTATCATGATACATATTTGAGTATAGTTTGGAATTAGATATTTAAGTAAACGTAAAGAAATTCTGGAATAGAAGATGATTTGTACTAAAAAGTACATTTGTGCAAATATTTAACAGACAAACTTAATTAACTTTCAGGGTGCATATAAAATGAAGTAGTCTGTATTTTATAGGAGCATAGTAATTAATGTAAATTTGGTATATTTTATAAAAAAAAGTTGTGATTTCGCTAGAAAGTTTGTTATCAAGAATATAATTCACTGGTAAAATGAATAATTTTTGTCATATCAAAATGTTACCAGTCGTACTGAAATACTTGCAAATGCTTTACAGTAGCTCTGTATGTGGTAGACCACAAAAATAAAAGTCCAAAACAACTCCACAATATCCGTTATATTACATTCTTCAATCTGTATCTTGTGCTCGGATTTATTCATTTTTTTCTGGTGAAACAAATTTACTTCGGCTCGGTACATAATTTAAATGATCACTGCGGTAGAATTGGAATATACCGTTGTTTCGTTCACGGAATGTGTAATCAAGAGTGCATTGGAACGGCGTCACGAACGCACGTCTGTTTCATGTCTGACTGTCTCATCTTGTCGCCTGGTGCATTTCATGAATCATAAATTCGATCCGACAATCACCCAACTTGCCCGCCACCACCCATTATTCTTGTATGCAATTCTCGCGCAAAACGACACATTTACAAACTTTCACAGCGACGCTAGATCGTTTGCTAAATTAATTAGAGACTATGCATAGATGGTGCACTTGCAATCTTAAGTTTGAGTAATTATTTAAAAGTTTCTGGAACGATTTTTAATCCAATTTTCTCGCTACATTTAAAAATAACATATTTTCATACTGCTATTTGAAGATAGAATAAACATAGGAAATGTTTTGTAGAAATGAAAGTGACAAGGGGTGACAATAAGTTCATTTTATCTGATTTGGTAGTAAACCCAGATTTTCTTTGAGATGACAGACTCTTCCGTCAGGGTTCTATGTGCTTTATTTTGTCCTGGTTTTTTGTTTAGCTCTCTTTTCTGTGTCGATCGTTTTCGTTGGCTTGTCTAGCTACCTGCCTGATGTCTAGCTCATGCCATTTGTTCCGATTGTCAGTTACCTGCCCGGTATACTACATCTTCGTGTATAGGATTTTCTTTCCGTCCCTCAGCTAACAATGAAATATTGTTCTGCTCAGATTGTCGCTGTTGTCTTCTACGTTTCACAAGATATATTCCAATATAGAGAACCTTCGCAGTTGATCGCTTTTTCAAAATTAAACTTCTATTGCTTTTTATATTGTTTGAACGTCATTTTTCTCACTCAACCAAAAAAATTTTCAAACTATCCTTGAACCAGAATATTTTCAAACAGTTTATTGAGTTTTATTATAAAACAACCTAATAAAGGTCTAAATTTTTGAAGTAGACTTTAGTTTTTTAAATTAAAAATGATTGAATCTTATTTGTCTGGTTTTAGAACTGGAATATTTATTAAATAAACATGAATTTTTTAAACTAGTGTCATTTTTCAGACTGAACTCAATCTAATCAGGCGGTACCTAACTGTAATTCATAAAAGTAAATTTTAAAACGATATTGACAGTTCTGGGTTAGAGATATTTTTTTTGTCAAGTCAAATTAATGCATCAAAATATACATGAGTTGAAAAATAATCATTTTTAGTTTGCGAGCCCGGTTGAAATTTTTGCACGATATAGATTTTATGGTTACCTTAGATGAAATCTATGCATAGAATATGTATATTTTTATGATTTACGAGATCATGCATAAATTATCCTCGTACACCTTTTTATGTGGAAATAAATAGATGATAAATATTTTTATTAGATGTATTTCGACATTGAATGTTTTTTGCAAAATAGTATCACGTTTGCACAATTTATATTAATATCTGCTTTACAATAATTTGACCTTAGATAAATTATAAGATAATGTTGTTTAACATACATTATCTGCGAAGGTAGACTGTTTAATTTTTATATACTTGAGTAATCCTTGCAAACGTTCCCACAGCGTATGCGATTAGTATGCAGGATACAAATGCAGAGGCGTTTACTGCATAAATGTTGTTGTAAGGTAAACATAGACATGCGGTCAAATATTTTTTATTTCAAACAATTCATAGAAGACTATTATAAATAACTTGATAGTTTTTACTGAATCACAACCACAAATTACTCAATTTCCTTTTGCTGTTATCATTATAATAATTTAAAATAAATTCCAAGTACACTATAATAAAATACGGCAAAGGATTTAATATGGTTTATTTTTTAAAAGAATACATTTTTTATTAAGATTTGTAAAGAAATTGTGGGAACATAAGGTAGAACAATAAAAGTGATACGAAACATAAATGTGATGTCAAAAGTTAAAAGCGAGAATAAAAAATATTAATATTGCTGTATGAAGTTTATAGGTAAACATATTGTGTAATGGTTGCGCGATAGCCTGCATACGAAAATAAAAAATGAAGTTATTTTTAAAGGTTAAAGTGACAGAAACTCATTTCTTTTATATCATTTGTATTATAACTTATGCACGAACTTGTAAGATAAATTCGCGGCGGTAAGAAGAACTTGACAGTTCAATTTGAGTTGGTTCCTTGTATCCTTGACCTTTCACCTACGGCACTATACACCGGAAACGGAAATAGTCAAGAAGAGGGTGAACATCTCAAATTTAAAGTCGGTTCAAATAACTCACAAAGCAGAAAGCGCTGCAGCTGTTCGCATAGTTTGCACAGTGGTGTGAAAAGATTTTCTTGAATTTTCTGCCATGTAGCTTTTATCATTTTGTTTGGTAATATAGAACTGCATTCTAAGAATATTATTGTTATATGAGTTAGTACTTACTGATGCCTAAATCAGAACCAAATTTAGTATTTTACTACATGTATAAAAAAAATAAAAAAAAACTTGTTAGTATAAATAATTTAAATTAACAATATACATATATGGAACATAGTTTATGAGTTGCATTTTAAAAAATATATAATAACTGCTTTTTGTGTTATAAAATTGATTAAAATTTAATTTTTAATTAAAAGTTATAAACGAATCAAAAGTGATTTATGAAACTGCAAAATGACATTACTCGAGTACTAAAACGTGGCAATATATATCAAAATGATGACGCAACTTAACCGGACGAAAATCTTACATTTTCACGCGAAACTACGAAAGTAATTTCACAGTGGCGTTTCGAAATCTTCTCCAAAAAATATATTAACACTAATCATTTAAAAACAATAATAATATATGAAATATAAATTATTTATTATTAAATCATTTTTATATTATATATTTTAAAAATTAGTTTAAAATAAAACACAACGGTGAAATATTCTACAAAATGTAAATCAACAAAAGTGTCTAGTTGAAAACTATTGTAAACTATAAAAATGTTTGCCCATCTGATATAAAATTCTAGAGACGCGCCTGAGATGCCCTGTCCCTGACCTGACCTAAACATTTATATGCAGCAGGATCTGGGATACTGGAGCACAGGCACATCATTGGCTAGCGGAAGTTGTGTGTTTTATGGCGTTACTTCCGCTGTGACCGAGGACATTTTTTTTTTGTGGAGAATTTTTTTCGTTTTCACGTTATACTTGTTTTGTTGTGATTTACGCGCAGCCTGCAATCGTGAATATATGAAACAAGGGTTGCTCTACATTTACGCTGTGAGTCTGTGAGACTCTTTTGAAAAGTAGTCTTTTTGTGTCATCTACTTCCCCAGTCTTAATACGTAAGTGGTTGCTTGTGTGAAAATGTAATTTTCCTGCTTGACGCTTTTATGTCAGCGGTGATTATTGTTCATATGAAATTGCGCGACGGAAATTTGAAAACGTTTCAGATAAATTAAAAAATAACGATGCACCTAAAGTTTTTTTTTTTCATTATATATTTTTCCAAGAAACATGTATGAGATGGTTGATTTGTTTTATATACTCATAGCGCAATATTTTAAGACTTGTAACTGCACAATATATGCATCTATTAATAGAAATGATTTAAATGGTAATAACTATTAATTGTATGTTTGTTTATCTTTCTAATATAATGTAAACAAAAACCCAAATTAAAAGAGTAATGCTTCTTGTTAAAAGTTGATGCTAAATACACATTTTGGTGGAGTTGGCTATTGAATTATTTTGTGAATAATTGTTTCAAATATGTGTGTAAAATGTGCATATCCAATTCGTAAAGGTTTCGGAATAGTAATATATTGTATCAGAAGCAAAACAAAGTAATAGGTAAGCTTTTTCCGTTTACTGTCTCCGGGATATTTTAGAGGATTAAGCTAAGAAGAAGTAGGAGACGGTTTAGTAGTAACATTTAACTGAAAATAAATGTACTGTGTTTCGGAGCGCGCATGTGGAAATACAGGTATAACTACTGGAGGCTCTAAAGATTGAGGATGCTACTGGCTGCGTGATGGTTTCGAGATGCCAGGTTAGGCTCTCAAGTACCACGTACAAATATCACATCTGCCAAAGGTAAGGGCAGCGCAGCCCAAAACGATGGCAATCTTAGTAGAGTGGTGCTACCCGAACATCTGTTCACACTACAATAACTCTCTGATTTTCACTTTTCACCACCCTCGCTCAACCGTATCATTTTGAACGGCACCGATTTTATTTAAAGTAAACATTTCCTTTTCATATCTCCTGAATAAACATCTTTCGGTGGCCATGGTACTTTCAAAAATATTTGCTTAGTATACTTATAAATATTTGGCGAAAATGCATGACTGCATATAATACCTCACCGAACGCTCGCTTAGAAAAACATTTTGAGGGAAAACAATATGTAGAATTTAATATGTTTGTAATTTTGAAATAAATTTACAATATAAATATCTAAATAATGAATGATTTATTTTTAATTTTATTATCTTAGTGCAATTTAAAATTCAAAACGCATATTTATGGTTAAAAACAAATTTCAGGCATGTAATAAATTTAAATTGAATTCGTACAGCACCAATTTGGGTTATATTTGAGGTTTATAGTATTTAAAGGCGCACTAATTCGCGCGAGATTAATGTATAGATATAGAACGTAATTTGCCAAATTATTCACAAGCTTATAAGAAATTTACAACATTTCAGTGCTTTGTTACGCTTATAAATACCTGATGATATTTGAAATGACGTTTGTTAATAGAACTCTGAATTCTCCAAATGTTTAAATTACAATAAATGTCATTTTCATAAAACAATACATCAGAAATATTATTTAGTAACATATCGTAAATAAAATCGATCAACTTTTTTAAATGTAAATATGTTAATTTTTTGAATGCAACTTTTAATTTTCAATTGAAACAAAGTTAGATATATTTACTAATACGCAAATAATATTGGCACACTGGTATTATTGTAACCAAATTGAAAATTAAGTTAAATTATCGCGTTTCTATTTATTTTCTGCACACAGAATTAGTATTAAATTAAATATCGTACTTATTATTTGTTTATTTTACATAAATGTTATAATATTATTACAAATAATTAGAATTCCCTAAATTTCTCATGGAATACGTGACATTTAAAGCTACGAGTTAACATATAATACCCTATGTACATTTATCATTGCTCTTTTCGTGAGACATTTCACATTTAGATAGGTAAAACCCCCTCGGAGATTGTAGAATAACGAACACTGAATACACTTGTCGCATAATATGTCAAATGTTGCTAGATGAAAGACTAGGATAATATATCTTATAACAACTAAAGGCTTAACGGTATTTCATTGTAATTTCGTAAAATATAACGAAAATTTGTCATTGTTTGAAATTTCCGGATTTATTGGTCAATACCAGTGAACGATAATAACGAACTTGGATGTTTTTTTTATTTTTTATTTTAAGGTAATACACGTGCGTGGGAATGTGTAATTATACTCTTTGTCTATTACTAGTTAACCAGTGAATAAAACAATACGGTGATCATTGGTAGCGCCTTTAGGAGTAATAAAGCATATGGTAATTATAATTATTATGGACGTTCGGTAAAAGATGTTAAGCTTCATTTATAATGGAAATTTTGCCGCATAGCTACGTAATACGTAACACAAGAATGGTCTGTCTGGTTACTAATGCGCATTTGAACGTAATGAAAGGAAAAGATCAAACAAGAATTATGATAAAGCTGAATTTCGTTTCCAAATCTAAGTTTCAAAATCATTTGTGAGTTCTTACAGTGACGTAAATGCATAAGTCATTGGTTTGAATTGAAACTCAAGAGGATTATATATTTATTTTTGTACTTTCTTATACGAAGTAATAACGTAATCATGAAAAAATTCAATCTCGAGATTTTAACAGATATATAGCATTTGAGCTTCCCTGAATCGAGTCGGGCTATTTTTAAAATGATATCTGTGTGTGTGTGCTTTAATGCGAAATGAAGAATTATAATTACTGAAATGTTTAAAATGTTGTATTTTAATATCTTTCCTATCTAAACAAAATACATCTAAGAAAGCAGATATTTTAAATTACAATCGTTTGACACCGTTGCGTTTGATCTTTTTCGGTGTTATCTGCTCCGAATTTTATATGAAAAACTTTTCTGATTTACATAATTATTTTTTGTTAGAAACGTACAAATATCACAATGTTGGCTTTCAATCAAAAACAACGTATCACATTGTTATTCAAGAATCATAAAAATGTACATAACATTTGTCAAATACTGACAATTTTTAAGCTAGATTATGCGCTCCCTTATCTTTACGTAAATAGCTTTCGCTTTATATTTGAATAAATTGAATATAAGCCGCGGCACCCTTAGGCCACGGCTTATTTGGCCTAATGGGTAAGATGCTACTGTCGATATAGAGAAACGTATAGCACCTAACGGTGTTTTATTAGGACTTGATGCTTCCATATGAGCTTCTAAGATAAGGAACGGAAATACAGCAAAAGGAATAAATATCGGTAGTGTTAGAGGCGCCGCGCCGTTTTACCAGTAAAGGAAACGATATATCTGCTTCAGGGCACGTTTGTTCAATTTCTCCCATCTGTAGTAGTACGAGTACTCGTGTGTATGCACAATACGTATTAGTACACCGTGAAATAAACATTACAGACTACAGCAACCTTTATCGCAAATAGATGTCTATATACGTAAACAGGTCGAGGACTGCATGTCACCGACCGAGTTGTACGACCATAAATATTTACTAAGCACTGATTCGTACACATATCTTTTCTTTAATATTTGAACAACACATTTTAAACAACGCTCTAGTATCATGTATTGTCTTAGCGCACTTCAAACTGGTCTATATGTTACGATAAAAATAATTGTGTTTTAAAACATGGACCGACAATTCCTTATATATTGTAAAAATTTATTTAAATTTATTTTTTGAGCTTTTATGGAACAAGGGAGTAATTAACATTATGACAATATTCCGACAAAATTAAAAATATAAAGTACGAAAGATATCTTAAATTATGCTAGTATGAAATAATAACGGCAAAACTCTAAAGCCATTACGAAGAAATAACATCTTACGTGCATCTCTGTACACCTGCTCGCCTCTTACAAGTAACTGATGGTTATTCGTGTAAGAGTTTGTACTGTGTCATTATAACCTACATAAATGGTGATTTACTGTGAGTAGGTGTCTTATGTATAAAGTTACGACATAGATTGCCTTTTAAAGACTCATGCAAATTTATACAATTCCCATTTAAATTCGTGCATACATTTATGCATAACCTTCATGTCGACACAATCGTTTTAAATCAAAACTGCATTATGAACTGCTGTAAAATACAACTAAATTGCACTTTAGAACATTTAAATATATATTTTGATAAAAAGTAGAATAAATATATTTTCTATTTTCATGCTTAAATACAATTTATTTACATTAATTATGTAAATATAAAATGTATAAGATAAAAATAGAATGACAAAAACTAAAATTCCTAAATTTGATTATGACGAAAATGAAGGGGAAAATGTAATTTTGTGCTTGATGATTGCGAGAATATAATATGTTATATCAACTTGGATATATGACGCTCGTTTGTTCTTTCGTTCGTATAATAACAATTTTTGTGGTCCCGTTTTTCTGGAAAGTACCAATCCGATTTTATTTGAATTTGGTCTACAAATACTGTTCACAATTTGATTCTGATAGGCTCCAATATATTACCAGGGTTCGACGAAATGCTAAAATAAGCCAACAAAAATATTACACATTTTTTATGTAAAACTTTACAGTAAAGTAAGCAATCCCATGAAATATACGCAATAACCTGAATATGTTCTTCTTCTGCATTTGGAATCGTACTCGCGCTTACAGCCTGGTGTAAGTTTAATATGAGACGCAATTTAAAATTTATCAATAGTAAAAGTAGGTCAATTGAATCCCTTTAATCTAGAATTTTAAAGTTTTTGCGACTACAGACTGATTGAACCTCTATCCTGTGATATTACGCGAGTTTTCGGTGTTGAAGGCGATAAAAAGTTCACAGGTGACGTAGCACATGCGCAGATTAACAGAGGACGCGGTAAATATATAATTTATTCGGTGAAACTCAATATCACAGCCACACGATGCCAACGAAATGCTACAACTATGTGCAGTTTCAGCTAATGCAATTCGTATACACCGTCGTCTCGTAGCTATTGATTTTTTCAACGCGACCTGTTTGCTGGCTTATCTTATTGCTACCAGACGCTCTACTGCGGCTACAGCATCATTTTCATTTAATGGAATAAGCAGTTAAGCTCAGCTTAGAAAATTATGACGACTGTTACCCAATTAAAATTATCGCAAATGCCAAAGTTGATTATTTTTTCTACTGTCGCCTTTATCACATTGCATACGAAATACTTTAAAATTCTATACATTTTCCGAAAAAGAACTTATTCTATACATTTTCTTTGTTCATAATATTTGTTTTCTCTTCCATTCTTGCATTAATAAGGTGATTCTATGCCATTATTATCAGAGTTTTTTTTTCATTTTCGCCTTGTCACATTAGAAAAGCACAATGTTGTTGGAATCTGTTGTTTTCTCGTCTAATGGTTGTAGTTTATTATATTTATTCCAGTGAAAAGATGATATATAATTAAAATGTTTTATTCATCTCTTTGATATTTTATTTGTATACGATGTTTGTTGTAACTTATAATAGGCGCTTTTTGCTTCGCGTTGTCGTGTGTCAGAACAGGAAATAGCTTTTGTTTCATATTGACTTGTTCCACTATTCAAATCAGACATTTTAACTATATAAAAACTCAGACCTTTAATTGCGACAGGAATATTAATATAAAATATTTCAATATGTCTTCATCTTTAATACAGAAGATAAACCTAAATATTTTTATGAATATGGCTGTAATTCTTTTATATCTCATAAAAAATGTCGAATATCACTAATTGAAATATTTTAATAAAATTCAACTTTTAAGTTGTACAATTATGAAAATTGATACTTTCATATTTCACCAGTAAGCTTTCTGAAGTTTATAGCCTATCGTTAATGTTGAAATGTCTATGCATATATACAAAAGTTAATCTATATTATGTTTCTGTTTAGTCTAAGGGTTTTGTCTTAAATTATAGTTACACTTATAAGAGATTTATGGTCGTTTCATATTTCAAGATAAGAACCAATGTGTAGAAGAATAGTAAACAGATGTGGTCATTTTTAAGTTCTGGCGACGAACCTTTTTGGGTAGTCTTGTGTAGAATGCTGAAGTGTTAAAGCGTAGAGATAAACCTTCCGAGACCGCAGATATAATAAAGAGCACGATTTAATATAAAACTTGTATTATTATATATTAATTAGATCCCAAAACCCAACAGGTTATGGGCCCAGATAACGTGAATTAGTTTTTATAATGTAATCGTGCGTGAAAAACATTTTTAAAGTGTTCTAAATTGTGTAATAGTCAAGTGTGAAAGACAATGAAATATTCAAAGTTGAAAAGAAATATTAAAGTCTTTGATGGTGCAAAATATAGTGTGTGGAAGTTTAGAATAAAAGCTGTATTAGCTGAACTTAATATTATCAAAGTTGTTGATGAAGTGATTCATCAAATACCTGGTGATGAGAGGAATAAAGCCGAAAGAATCGCCAAAAGTGTTATCGTAGAATATTTATCGGATTCTCTTCTTGGATTTGTGAAGGCTTACGATAAATCTTTAATGAAGTCAAATTTTATGATGGTGTGATAACTGCAATCGAAACTCTATCTGAAGATAATATAACATAAGCTTTGGTGAAAACAAGACTATTAGATCATGAAGTGAAATTATCAAATGTGTGCAATGATACTAGTGCTAAAGAAATTCATGTTGAAAATATAAGAAATGCATATTCTAATGTTAAACAAAATCAGTGTTTTAAGAAAAGAAATATTAATAAATTTAAACCAAATAATAAACCTTCATCAATGAAATGTTATCATTGTGGAAAAGAAGAACATATTAAAAGAGAATGCTGTTATTATTTAAAAGGACAAACGTTTAAACCTTTTAATAATTAACATACAGAACAAAGAAGAACACTCAAACTGTTGAATTAAATCAGCAAGAAATTAACGAGTCATCTGGTTTTGCTTTTATGGCTGGAAAGAATTAAACAAAAATTTTGTCAATTTTCAACAACCAGAAGAAATTTCAATAGCGAAGAATGATGTCGTCATTGAAGCAACGAAGAAGGGAACATTGAACGTGGTCAGCAATATGGAAAATCAAGGACTACTGGAGAATATGTTGTATTGTCCAGAAATTCCATAAACCCTGATATCTGTTTCACGGATGCAAAGTTCTGGATTGAGAGTCATTATAGATGAAAGTGGTATGAAAATAAACAAAGGGTGGTAAGACTATAATAAATGGTAAGTCTTTGAACAATTTGATTTAAATGCTGTTGACTTTATAGTAAATATAAATAATATAAGCCAATGAATTAATTATGAAATATGACATCAAAGTTTAAGTCATATAGGTAAAAGCAAATTCTTTAAAGTTAAAGAATAAACATATTATTAATGATATATGGCAAATAGATCAGGTTACACCAAATGATGGTTTATGTGAAGCATAAATACTTGGTGAACAAACACGGTTAGCATTTAAAAGGTAAAAGACAAAAATCATATAACGCGACCATTGTTTATTATACATTCGTATGTTTGTGGTCGGATCACTTCTCCTAAAATATATAATAAAAAAAAAACTATTTTGTTGTTTTTATTGATGATTATACTCACTGTTGTGTTAGATATTTAAATTGACACAAATTAAATGTTTTTCAGTTTTTAATGACTGTGGCAAATAGAGTGAGGTTGATTTTAAATTAAAAAAATAGTAAATTTATATATTAAGAGAATATTTGTGGATTGGGGTAAATAATTACTGTGTGAAAAAGGTATAAGCTATCATTTGCAAGTTCGACGAATCCTTCGGAATAAATGGTGTGTTGAACGTTTGAAAACAACGTTAACTAAGAAGTTTGCACAATGAAAATTGGTGCAAGTATTGAAAAGGTTAAACACCATATGAATTGTGGCATTATAAGAAGCCTCAAATAAAGTACTTGGTTCAATTGTTTAAATGCATGATAAAACCAGTAAAAATAAAAATTATGATGAAAATTTCATGGAAAGGAATACTGGTAGTATATGAATCAAATGGAAATAAAAGAGGGATGTGGGAACTGCAAAATGAGTAGCATTTAGGCATGTTATTTTTGAAGAAATAAATGTTCTGAAAACATGGCCTATGGTAATAACGAAAGGGGTTGGTTATAGAACTCCTGTGATAAAACTGATATTTCTGAAATTTATTCAAAATCAGTAGTAAACACAAAAGTAAAAAAAAGGGTTGGTTGTAGAACTCTTGTAATAAAACTGATATTTGTGAAATTTAATCAAAATCAGTAGTTGAATCAAAAGTAAAAAAAGAGTTGGTTGTAGAACTCTTGTAACAAAACTGATATTTGTGAAATTGAATCAAAATCAGTAGTAGACTCAAAAGTAAAAAGGAAAGGAGTTGGTTGTAGAACTCCTGTAATAAAACTGATATATGTGAAATTTAATCAAAATCAGTAGTTGACTCAAAAGTAAAAAGGTTGGTTACAGAACTGCTGTAATAAAACTGGTGTTTCTGGTATATGATCAAAATCAGTCAAAGAGTCAAATCAGATAATTATAAAATAATAAAACACACAGGTGAATCATTATTTAAAATAATGAAATGAAACAAATATTTTCTGAGTTAAGGAGAAGGATAGAATTAAAAATCGAAAGCATATTTCTTATGATGAAAATAAAATAAATGATTATATTATGTCTGCGCAATCGATTATGTACAAAATTCCTATTTTATATGAGGAAATTAAGAATAAGGTTTAAAGAGTTAAATGGGAACATGCTATTAAGAAAGAGATAAACTCTCTTATGATTAATAATAAATGGACTTTAGTAAAAAGGCCTTAAAATAGAAATATAGTTGATTGTAGATGTTTATTTACTATTAAAAATGATGAATATGTAAATTCATTAAGATATAATGCTCGAATAGTTGCAATAGGTGTCGTGTCAATCAAGAATATCTTGAAAATTGTAATGAAACTTTTGAACTAGTTGCAAGGATTTCAAGTTTGATATTCATAGTAGCTTTTGCAAATCAATTTAACTTGTTAGTTCATCATATGGATGTAAAACAAAAAAAAAGGATTTTCTAAATGGTAATTTAAAAGAGGAAATTTATATGGAAGTTCCTCAAGGTGTTACAATTAAAGAAAATCATGTCTGTAAATTAAACAAAGCCTTATATGGACTAAAAGAAGCAGCTAGATGCTGGCTATAAATTTTTTTTGAACATGCTATTAAATACAACGGATTAAAAGGAAAATTCTTTTGCTGATAGATGTATTTGCGTTTTGATAGATAAAATAGTTCAAAATGTATGTATATGTGGTTTTATATGTTGATGATTTTGTAATTACAACAATGAAAATTACTAAAATGAAAGGGTTTAAAAATTATTTGATGTATAGTAAATATACTATAGTAGAATTGAAAGGAATCAATCTATTTTCTAGGTAATAGAATTAAAAGATATAAAATAATAGAATAACTCTAGATCAACATGCATATATAGAAACAGTCATAAATATATTTAAAATAAAAAAAATATACGGCTGTAAGTACACCACTTGAAAATTATGTTAAATTTTAAAGCTTTAAATTCTGATGAAAAGTACGATGCACCTTGTCGTGTGTTAGTTGTGCATAATGATTTGCACATGATCAGATTTTATTAAAGCTATAAATATATTGAGAAAATATATGAATAAAGGTAATAAAGAACTATGAATATGTCTTAAAAGAGTATTAAGATATTTGAAAGGTACGATAGATCTCAAATTCATTTAAATGATTATAATAAAATCTAAGTGGCTATGTAGATTCATATTGGGGTAGTAATGATCATAGTGATAGAATAAGTACAACAGGGTATTTGTTGAAATTATTTGAAAGTAATACTGTATATTGGAGCACGAAACAATAAGTTTCGGAAGCAGCTTCTTTTAGAGAAGCTGTATAAATGGCCCTTTATGAAACAGTAAAAGTAGCACTATAGTTGAAATCATTATCTACAAGTATTAATATGAATATTGGACAACCTATGATTTATTGCGAGAACAATAATGGTTGCATTAGTATAGCGAACAATCTTAGTAGTCATGATAGGTCGAAACATATCGATACATAATATGATTGTCAAGAAAACATAAATTGAGAAAAATTTAATAAAAATAAAATTATGTGTTAACAGGTCAACAGTTGGCGGATGCTTTAACAAAGCTTTTACCAGCAGCCAAATTTGTGAAGCTGAGAACTGGAAAGGGTTTAGAATAATATTGAATTGAAAATTATAGTATTACTTGTAAATTCTAGAAGTAATGAAATGGTCTGATTAGGTTTTTCTGGGTTTCCCTAATCCTACGCAATGAATGTTGGACCATATGTAAAGTTAGCCCCAGAAGGTGCAAGGAAGGTATGTCTCTGCTCAGAAATAAAAACAGATTTAAATTAAGAATTGATAATGCCGTTTAATTTTTGAGGGGGGCGTGTTGAAATGTCTATGCATATATACAAAAGTTAATCTATATTATGTTTCTGTTTAGTCTAAGGGTTTTGTCTTAAATTATAGTTACACTTATAAGAGATTTATGGTCGTTTCATATTTCAAGATAAGAACCAATGTGTAGAAGAATAGTAAACAGATGTGGTCATTTTTAAGTTCTGGCGACGAACCTTTTTGGGTAGTCTTGTGTAGAATGCTGAAGTGTTAAAGCGTAGAGATAAACCTTCCGAGACCGCAGATATAATAAAGAGCACGATTTAATATAAAACTTGTATTATTATATATTAATTAGATCCCAAAACCCAACAGTTAACACAACCGTCTATTTCGGTGTTCTTAAAACAAATTGGTTACAGCATTTTTATTTCCGTTTTACTATAAAATTCTTTTCGCTGTTTATTATAATGGACTTCAACCATGCACGTTTCCCTACCGGAAAGAAAAATATGTTGCTATACGGTTTGAACACAAAAATTAGTATTTGAGCACGCAGCATTGTAAGCATTGTATTGGCCTCCGTGTTTCCTACGTTTATTTTTTTCGTTGGTGTCAGCTTTACGGACCATTTGTGCGTGTATCTATCGCCAACGTAAAAATATATTTCAACTTCGTTTGCGTGCGTATCCCTAAAGTGAGCATGACATTTCTATTGTAACCGACACCTATCAGATTCCATGTGAAAACATCGTATTTCCTTTGAGAATAATGAAAATAACACCGAATTTTATACATAAAAACTAAATTAAAAAATAATCCTGATTAATACGAAAGCTTTTTATAAAAAAAGCATACAAGCAAAAATGAACAAGTTTGGCAATATTTTTTTGTTGGAAACCATAACAAATATAGAAAATTTGTTTTCCAAAAGAATTTTTTGAATAACATTCCATTTGGATGTCTACATTGAGGATACAAATTAGTCGAAAATGTATCAGGAGTTACAAGATATGTTTGTCTATGTATCAGCTAGGTTGAGTCAGCTGTATATAGGCACAGTTAGATTGAACAATAATTGCTTTAATTAGAAACGTACGGAACCACAAGGCTAGACCAAATATATGGTGCCCTTTTGAAAATGCATTATGTGTGCCCATGCAAGCAAGTAATTCGATTGCCTTTAATTAGGATTACTGTGTTAACTCAAATACAATGCAAGATACTAGGAATGGATTCTTTTTTATATATTCAGTTTGTAAATATACTTAAAGATTAAATTATACAATATAGCAGTGACAAAAGAAAATTATTTTACTGTGGATAATGGTGTTGCAGTCATTCGAATTTTATTTGTTTCCAAAGTTATAAAAATTGATGGCAAAGTCAACTTTATTATTCAAAGCGTAGAAGATTCCACTCGTTTATCTTCGCAACGATAATAAAACGATCATATAATAGAAAATCTCGGCTTTTTCTTTGTCTTCTGTGAACGCAAACTTCTTGCTGGATATAATAGTTTATTGACCAACTGTCTATATGTAATTGAGATGAATAGAAACTGTATTTATTGTCAACAAATGCATATTGAATGTTCTCAGTGCGCAATCATTCTCAATTAAAACGTATCAAATTTGAACTATCTATTTCAATAATATATGACAAGAAGTTATTTCCATTTTTATAAATAAGTAGAGAAAACGAAAATATTTAATTAGCTTTCTCATTTATCTATTAATAAGCATTTCCTATACTAGAAGTATTGTTAATTAATAATTATGTATAATTTGTATTTTCTATAAACATGCATATTGTGTTCATTTATTCCTTAAAACTAAAAGTGTACAACGATTAAAAAATTACTATATTAATTAGTTTATTTGAATAATAATGTTAAGTATTTAATCCATTACGATTATTTGCACCGCGAAAAAGTAAAATCCACTTAGAATAAAGAGCGATCCGAGTCCTTTAGAACAGCGCGTAGCATCTGCCTTTTGCACTCGACTTCAAAATCAAATTAAGATGTTTATAATCAAGCCATTCAATATGACCCAAATGGATTACGTTATAAGACTCTCTTATCTCGCCAAGGAGAGCAATTTGTATTTTTATTTTTGAAAACGCTATTAGATACATTGTTGACCTTTTTGTCTGTTCTTACCATTCACTTTACCCACGTACATTCTTCAGTATATGTAGATATAACAAATGATTTATATTTATTAATGAAGTGTAAATATGTTATATTAAATCTACAACTTAAGTGTCTATTAAAATAATCATAAAATCATATTATTCTTTATGTGTGTTGCTATATGCCAAATGTAACATTATGCGCACATTTTACATTTCTCCTTATTTGGTCATAATTTACGATAAATGTTTATATTTTCGAAACTAAACCTTCAAAATAATAATAATGATATACATATATTCTATTTCATGTTCCCAAATAAAGAAACAAAATATAGTAAAATTATTATAAAACATTAATAAAATATTGAGTTATCTTGCAGCTATGTTTTAAACCTCTATTTTATTTTAGCGAGATTCACTCAATTTAGTTTTATTATACGTATATAATTTTTAATTAAAACTAAACATGGTTAAATTTTCAACGAAAATTTAATTGAAATATCAACATACATGCCTTATTTTACAATTTGTCGTGACAATCTGATCATTAGCCGTTTGTCCTATAATTGGCAAAAGTTCTGACGACTAACGGAGAGAGTGTCAGAAACAGCCTGGGCTCTAACGCGAAAAGCAACAAATCAACGAACCCTTTTAACAAACAAAAGTTCAAATGAACTTCACCCAAAAGTAATGAAAGACCAAAATCAAATTTAATTCGCCGTAATTGGCACGGAGATTTAATATTATTACTACTAGAATTTTACAAAATTATATATATTTACTGAACATTTCACATTTAATTTATATGCTTCAACTTATACATTAAATAATTTATCTGTGGAAATATATGGAATGTGCGCAGCATAAAGTATGCATTACATTGCCACTCCAGTAAGGGCAAATTCACGTCACCACTGGCGGGTATACTTTTCGATGCATATTTAATAATGAAAACGTATTTTTGGTATACGTTATATTGAATTTTTAGAAACTTCTATTGATATTGATGATAATGTTCATCTAGAATTCTGTTGTTTGGCCATAATAGAGTGTGAATGATTTATTGTTTTTTTTTCTCCAGAGAATATCTAATTGATCTAAATCGATTACTAAATAATACCTGTCTTGAGATGTTGAATAAATCGTTATCTTTTGAATACCAGTAACTATGTGTTCTTTGTTCGTAAGAGATAAGAAAAATATAAGCTTAGGTGATGCTGCTGTTTATTTTTTCTAATTAATAATAACAAATATAGATTTTGTTATTAAAACAATAAATTTAATTAAATTGAGGTTTTGTAAATTAATGAACAAATTAAAATATAAGTATAACAATCCAAATTTGATATAATTTAATCAAATGTAATAAATTATATAAATTCGTAATTTGGTGCATGTCCAATTATAGTCAGTGTTCTAAATTAAACTATAACATTTAACATGAAATGATTATTTTTAACACGATGATTAATTTAGAAATGTTTGATCATGAATGACAATCATCTAATGCATCTATGTGATTATTTAATGTTGTAGCTATTATTAGATTAAAGGTCTAACATTAGACTATATTAAATTTAACTTAAAATTGACCTTCTGTGCTATTTTGAATTTCATTTACGTAAATTATTTAGCTAAAGTAAAATTCTAACACACACATATATTTCTAATGTTTTATAATATACGTAAACATATTATTTAACATACTAAAATTGTCCCTTTGGAAACCCCTGGTTGTATGTAACTTAAGAAAGTAAAAAATCACTGAGGCAAGAAGAGATGATAGTTTAACATAATGTATGTACATATGTACGTATACGAACAGGAAACAAGTCCCCGACAATACGTTGCTCGCGAAACCGGTTACACACGGGAACGTAACAGCAAGGTAACGATTACGCGTCTATCAATTTTTTGTTTCAAATTGTTAAAAGTTTTTTCCTCGCGATACGTTGACGTCACCAGATTGCCCCGCTGTTGCATTAATTATTTTGTGATCAATCGCTAGAGTTTATATTTTTGCAAAATCAACAAAAATAGAGCGGAATATTAAATCAATTTTCAATCGATTTGGCTGATCTTTTATGATCGTTGTTTTAAAGATAAACCTAAATTTTGTTTACTATTAGTTGTCAATATTATGCAAAACCAATGCAGTAATTATGATAAATAAAATTTGTGAAGCATCATAAAACTAATAAGCAGGTATGCCAAAAATATTTACTTTCCAATTTGCACAACAATTACAACACTCAAAATGACATAATAAACATATGTTTAAAAACAATTATCAAATCAACTATAGACATAAATAAAGTTTAAATACATTTCGTAGTAGGATTAAATCGTATTAGATCATATTATCATATCAATTTAGTTTTAGGTGTGGCTTATATTATTTTTAGTTCGATAACAGATCATTTTTGACATAAATCTAATTTCGCTTATATTGGCAAAATAATTGGTAAAGTTGTACAATATATAGCATGCCGTGCAGCATACCTGAAGCCTATCTAACTCATAAAACTTAAATTGTTAGTTTCTGTAAAATAGCACTTTGCGCAAATGTTGCTAACTACACCGCTTCTGAAGTAGCAAATACACGATATTGCTTTTATACATGAAACAATATCACACTATAATACAATACCATCCATTTCCAATATCTAGAGGGAATATATATAACTATTTCAATCTAAATCATACAAGCAGTATTAAGACATCGATCAATAACTAATAAATAAAAACTTATATATTAATCAACTATTTTCATGGTTTAAATACGATTTTATTATAAAAAACCATATTTATTACACGGTGAAATGTATTTAATTTTCATAAAATTGTCAAATTGGAATTTATTATGAATTTTTTTTTATTATTTTCATTGTTTTTTTTTTGTTCAATTATTCTATAAAAAAAGAGCCTAGTGGATTTAAAATGCGAGCAGCACGAATTGTTTACTCATATATTATGTAAAGCAAATTTGGTGTAAATCCGTTCAATATTTTCAGAGGAGAAAAAGCGACAAATGTTGGCCTTACGAGATATATTTTTGGTTTCAAGGTGATAAAATACGACCTTATTGGAATATTTAATGAGTAAATATCAATTTACAAGATGAAAGTACTCCATACACCAGAGATAGATAAATTACTTCCGGAATAATTACATTGAACTTCACAAAAACAATTTTAATATCCGGTTCAGCACGATAAATGAAATTCTACTTCGATATTTGTTTTCGTATTGTACCATCCATAACGATGATGAATTTTCTGGGAGAGGTACAAAAGGTATACAGATGTTTTCAAGATTAATTAAAATAGCAGGCAATATGACGTATGAATCTCTGCTAGAATACTTCAACAGTTATGGCTTGTTACGTTGTTAAACTTGAGCTAACGATGTCATTGTGCAGAGCAGCTAATTTGCAAATGAAAATTGTACAATTAAAATAGCTTGATAAGAATTTTAAAAATATTCGTTATTGTGTTGTATTTGAATAAATTTAAATACAAGCAATTTTTTTTGAATAAAACTAAAACACTACTTTGTTATTTATTTATGTTTCACAAGAATTTTATTAATTCTGATCAATGGAAGCATTGAAATGTTTAAAAAACAGTCGTTTGTGTAAAAAGTAAATTGAAGATGAATGAGTGTAAAAAAGCTAATGAAAGTTCTTCGAAACGACAAATGCAGATATGTTTTTCTATTCAGTTGATAGATGTCTAGTTAGTGTATGTTTTAAATAGATGAAAAGCACTAATTAGATCTAGTTTTAAAATTAACGAGTTCGTTAAACAGGTGGCTGAGTCTGGTTATTAAGCCTTGTCTCGCCCGCGTGTCTGTCGCATTGCATTGGTAAATACTAGAATGAGTCTGATTGCCCGAGTCACGCCTGTCACTGTCCCTTCGCACGCGAGTAATTGCATGTGGGCGCAGTCCACAGGACAACGAGCTGATTGCTATGATGCATATGGCTCGGTCCGGTCTTGGACAACTGGATTTCGACCTAATCAATTTATTCTAAAGTTCATGATTATCATATCAGACATTTAACCTATCACCATATACTCCCATCTTCCGGGATCGTAGATTTAATAAAAATTAAATTACCTTTTTATTAAAATTGACGTATACGCTAATATCGAATCATTTTTTTCTATTTGCTTATTTATCACACACACCTATTTTTGTTTGAAAGATAGCAAAAAAATAACAACATTATTAAAACAAATTTCATACATAAAAGAAATTTTATTTTTCTCATATACTTTTATAAAATCTGTGCGGCATTTGAATTTTGGCTAAATTAGTAAAAATGACAAAAATGGGACGAACAGTGCGCTTGATCTTTGTGTTTGAGAATTGGTGACACGTATAACGAACTAAGTCAGCATCTCATTTTTGCTCCCCGTTTTTTAATTTCTCGCGAATATCGTTCACATGTCGAATCGGCAATTTTCGCCGGATGATGGAAAAGCATAATTAACTAATTAATTACATAAATAATATTTTGACAGTTTATTAACTCAACAATGCAGTTTTGTGTAGTGGAATGCATACAGTATTATTATACTATTTTTGATTAATAATATACTTTCAACAATTTTCAATGATCGATTATTTCTTGTATATTTAATGGTTGCATATTTTACGATGATTGATAGTCACAATGATACATTGTTCACGAGCAATATCAATTTTAAAATAATGAAATAGTAATTTTTCTTGTGTTTCTTGCGTTTATTTTTAAATGTAGGTTTTATCAAAATGTCTCAAATAACTGTACAGCAATATTGAAATCTTATTTTCAATAAAACTAATTTCTATTTTCTTTATTTATTACTCTAATATATTATATAGGTATGTTTTGACCGGTAAAGATAAAATAAATTTCTGTCAGTATTAATAGTTCCTAATTTTTTCAAACCATCCTTACATGTTCAATCCATTCAGCTATAACGCCACATAATAAATCAAAAAAATATCTAAAGCTGCGCGACTAACTTTTTTTTTGCCAATGTTGACCGGAAAAGGTTTGAAACTCTAGATAAAAAGTTATAATCCTGTAAACTGTAGTGGCCCATATAAAAGCGAACTTCAAATTTCATTTTAGCATGGTAAGGTGAAATTTGCATTTTCAAACAAAAGAAAAAAATTGTTTTAGTAATTTACATCTCACCTTGCGGTATGAACCACCAGAAAATTTACAGGATGCTGTAAATTGTATTTCGGTTTTTATGCTCTAACGATATTTTGAACATTAAAAATGCATTAGCAATATGTTTTCACATTATTCTGCGAGGTGGTTTGCCACCCCATTACAATTTAAATAAACTGAGACGAAAGTCTTTGCAATTTTCCGTTTTTTTACCGTGATAAAAATGTATTCCTGCGCCTGGCATAATAATACGCAGACGATTCGTTTTTCAATGTCACACGCAATACTGTATTTATAGTTAGTTATTAGATCATATCTGCTAAATTTCTATATTTATTATAAAAATGTCCTTTCGAATACAAGGTAAACAACATTGTACAAATACTTTAGTATATTTTATTAATTTTCTAAAATACACATTTAAAAAACTGTATTAAATAATCGTAAAAATCAACAAAGTAAAAAAATATTTAAGCGCTTAATATTATTGTGGAAAAGAGTAAATATACGATGTAAACATAAATATATGAATACAGACAAAAATGAAAAGCTTCTTATATGAAGATTTGCTTACAAGGGATTTTGCTCTGAAAATATCTAAAAAGAATAAAAAAATTCAATATCCGGACCACTAAACAGATGGCGCATGAGTGCGTGTGCACCATACAAGAACAGGTGAAGTCGTTTTTAAGCCATTAAGTTTTTCGTTTTAATAATTTATTTGTATAACAACAAGAATCGGTAAAAACAGCTAGCCACCAAAAAACCGCCAGAAATGTCTCTAACATTCTAACGGTCATCTTCCTTTTATATTTTTATTTCATCCCATGCATTAATTTAGTATAATAATTAATTTAACACTACGTAATCAAATAGTTTTTCCTGTAAAAGTATTTAAAAATAATTGTATAACAAAAATATTTCTGGGAAAACTAATGACGCAGGTAAAAATGTTTTAATTAATTTTAAAAAATAATTGAAACTCGCTTGAATTTTATTTAATTACGTCGTATGAAACTCTTTACATAGTAGGAATTTCATTTTGACCGCAGATTTTCGACCAAAATTATGTATAAAATTACAGTTGTGTTTCAAACAAAGAATTTCTCTGAGAAAACAGTGTTGACCATCGTATAAAAATTGTATTGAATCGATGTTGCTAGCTCGATACTTTGCCACAAGGGTCAACTTTTCATACATGAATACTTTAGTAGAACGTCATTCGAGGTTCTGTTGCATTGGAATGGCATATAGTATCTGCCAGTATGTTGCCAGTTTATCCAATGCGCTCGGTGCTCGCCACTCGCCGCTCCACGTTATCGCAAAATGCAATATTGAATACGTTTCGGGTCGGTCATCTAAAGTTCATGTTTGCTCCCACCTATACTACTTGTGCACGTAAATTTTTAATATCTATTTTAACTCGACCTCTATCCATTGAAATATATAAAATGCTAGTTTTACTGCAGATTAAACTTATGCATTTTCCTATCTTTAACTAAAAAGCATGGTGAAATATTTACAATGTAGATTGTAAGTACTTTGGTTTTATCCGTGTTCTTCCAAAGTGTATCTCATAATGTGAAGCTTTATACGTTGTTTTTATTAAACCACAAAAAGTGTTCCAGTTATGATTTTATTGTAAGTAGGAGTACGCGACTCGTAATAGCTTGGACTGCAAGAGATCTTTTCAAATACGTATATCAGTTGAAAACAATTGATAAAAGTACTTGTTATATCGATAAATATTGATTATTTACAGTTTATATTTATTCACTTACACTCAAGCTATTCCGAGTAGCCTGCACATATGTTTTTACAAGTAAGATTGTAAATGTATATTTTAGTACCGAACAAAAAAAATATTCTATTTAATCCACGCGTACATAATCTCTGCTTGGTCTACTTTCCTCTAATTAAAATACGCCTAAACCATTTTGAATAAATGTTTTTTCTAAATAATCCAAATGCGGTTAAACGAGCAGTATTTTTAAAAAATAGAACTTTTTCACTTGTGGAAACATTGGTATTTATTGAACCAAACATTTTAATTCGTAATCAACCATTAGATTAAAAAAAATCCTACACAAATATATTACCAACCAAATTTTCAATTATATTCTAAACTAGTGTAAATAATTTTTTTAAAAGGATAGCACTTGTTTTATTTTAATTATTTTAGAATTGCTTTATTTTTAATTCGCTGAGGAATTTTATTGTTTCATTTTATTTACGCAAAAGTATATAATAATTTATCCTGGCCGTACAAATGATGGATAACGCTTAAACGAACAATGGAAATTGAAACTCTACTCTCTATTACAAGTGTGTCGAAAATTTTTAAGTAAATAAGATGTAAGTTGTAAAATACATATTGATATTTGATTATTTACACTTGTTCTTGGATATGTTTACATAAATCACTTGGTGTTATTCATATATAGGAACCAATGTGTGTTTTCATATACAAGATAAATTTATTTTAAATGTTGGATGAAGACACAAGAGACACATTAAATATTTATTTAAATGATTATGCATATGTTATAATACAGTATTACTGTCAATATTTATTGTTAGTTACGCGAACAGAAACATTTATAAGTCACCAAAATTGATGACAATCATAAGTCAGCTAGAAAAAAAGCGCCTTATATATTTTGATTTTCCGATCGGTTCATCCGTGATTTGAAGTCTATAGAGAGTTCCCAATGCAAAATATCCGATTTCATTTCTTTTTGTGTATCTATCCAAACATAGAAAGGAAGCAAACAGGACACATCGAAAAAAAAACAGTCCTTTATTTAGACTTACATTGTCTTCGTATCAAAGATCAATACCGACACCGATTTTCACAAAGAACAATATTGAAATTGCTTTTGTATAGTCCATTCATGTAAATAGTTTTCATTGCAATGTCTGCGCTGGCCAACGTTAAGTTGTTATATTTCGATTTTTGTATTGAAAATAAAAACACGACAAAAGATCAATGACAGAGAGGAAATGAAATATTTATATCACGTCGATTAGACTCAAATGTGTTTCATAGTTGTTAATAGCTTTTTGACGTTATAGAATAATGTGTTTTTGAAATATAGATTAGTGTTTCTAAAGCCAGAAAGCAATTGCACAATTTTAATTAGTTTTCAAGTTATTAATCAAAGCATATAATAATCTATTATAAACATATTATGCAGGGAAATAATTTAAATAAATATACTTTAATAAAGACACATTGCAATATTTAAAAATATTTATTTGTGTAATAATAATTTAATGTAGACAAGTAGGCTACTCGGAATAGCTTGTATGCTCTTTATGTGAGCAGAAGATTTATTACCACCACTGTGCAAAATATATATTTGTCTTTTTCTATCATACTACCACTTAGATTCTTCTGCGTATATCGCAGTCCAATCTATTCCGAGTAGCCTATATGTATGTATGGTATTCCAAAGTATTTCGTTTAGATTTTTGGACGTAAGCACTTTCATCATAGTGGTTTGTCAGGTAGCTTTTATAGGAGGCTTAATTTGAACAAGCTTCCAGATTCAGAAAAAAATGTTTTCTAGAAATTGATATTAAACAGGAAAATGGTATTTTTCTGTGATTCTTTATGAAAATAATTTAAAAAAATAATGTTATACTTTTTGTTTATACTTTATGTTTTATCTTTTATACTCTGTTTAGTGTGTAGTAGAATTACAACTAAAAAATGTTATATTTTCCCTTTGTGAATCCGTGATATAAAATGTAGCTTTATGAGGGTTTCGGATTCGGGCAAATGGTACCATGTATTTGACGGTGCCGACCGTCGAGTAATAGGTGCATGCGCCAATTTTTTTTTTATCAACCATAGAACTGTAGTTTATAGCGCGCTAATGAAAACATTCAAACAATTGTTTGTTGTTTTACTAATTACAAAAAAAAACGTATAGTCTAAAGTAAACGGCAATTTATCAAGGTTGTTATTTTCTAATCGATACAGAACCTCCCTACACAATAACAAATTTAATATTGTGTAACTGAAATTATTCGGAATTACATACTTTTCGAGCCATGACATATTGTTAAGTAAATATGAATTTCCAGGATATGACAAAACGGTGCAAACAATGTGATGCAATTGACAATTTAACACACTTATAACCAAATATCTACAATGCTGTATGAATTTTTATAGAAAATGCGTACTTTTTCTGTACATCAATTAGCGTTTGTTGACTACAAGTATTGATTAGTAGATAAATCTATCAATATTACTGAGTAATGAACTCGTGAATATTGTATAGTTCGTACTGCTTTAGATACAAAACTGTATCAATATTAATTTCTATATATTGCGCTTTGTTCGTGTAAATAGCACCAATATAAAAAAAAAGTAGGTGTATCTATTTTTATTAAACTGAACACCAGTTTCTAAATATAACAATACATATTGATTTTATCAAGAGCACGAATAGGTCACAGACTTTAAAACAATACTAGTTATATATTTATTGAATAAACTATATAATACGAAAATGACTTTCACCGTGGATAAATACGAATTTCAATCTCAATATGACGCACATTAAAAAATGTTATCAGTTGCTATTAAAATATTATTAATTTCTATATAAGAATTTTTTATGAGCAAATACTTCGACGATGACTTAAGCATATTAGAAATAACATAACACCTGGTTGCTAAGGCGCTAAGTCACCTGCCGCTGTCGATATCTGTTTCAAATGCTGGAAAAACTTTAATAAAAACGATTGGTAGCACACTTTGGACACAGGACTATCTAAATTTAATCATTTGACAAAAAACCAGTGATTTATATTTGCATTTGAACAATTTAAAATATACGAATTCAGTCATTTGAAAAATGTAATTAATTTATTCGATAACAAATTTAGTTTCGGAATTTAGTAGATATAACTATAATGTTTCATTTATTTTTGTCTTCTAAATTGTTAGATAGATTTTCGATTTAAATTTCGGAAGTATTCTTTTAAATACTTATTGTTTTCAAGTTGTTTCGAAGCTTTAGAAATGTGGAGGTTATTATCCCATGAAACGTGTAGTTGCTAGGAGTTTTCCACGGCAAAACACTTAGCGATGACACAGCGATGTTGCAAGATTCACCGTTGGGTGTTGTTAAGACGTTGGCCATCACACGACCAATCAATGAATCGTGGGCCGTAATATTGCTATTGAAGCTAGTTTTCAAATTGACTTTAAAATCATGGTTCAAAATCTCCAATTTCGTGTTTAGCCTAAATGTTAAATAACGGTTTGCCAACTTATCCGTGCCTCAATTGACAGAAGTGGAAGAAGGATGGTAAACCCAAAGTTTTGGTTACTTAGAATAGACAATGCGAGTTTCGAAATGAAATAAGAGCTATTTGTCGACTATTATTTTATATTAGACAGTTTTTACAACAATAATTTTTTTTTTTCATTTTAAATAATTTTATTGATTAATTCAAAATGTTAATAAGGCGATTAATTAATACATATATACATACATATTATGATAGTCGTGGACATATAGTTAAGATTATTAGATATATACAACAGTCAGACACAGAGTAATTTGACAAAATGATTTAATTACCTACGATTATAGGAAAATATTTCGTAATATATTCGTGCAATTTTCTAAATTTGAAGAAAAGAGATGTTGATGTATATATAAGTTTGAGGAATTGAAGTAGTTATAGTATATAAAGAAATAAAACAGCACGTGGTTGAATAGGGGTAAATTGAAAATATTCCATAATGGCCACTTACACTGTAGCGCGTCTGTACGGTTTCGCGTATTTCGGCGAGTCGCTGGCTACGTCTAAAAGATCATCCCACGACCGGCTTGGAATGCCACACAGTCCTTCCGATGCGAACTCCAACATCGACGAGAATAACCAGCTCGACCGTTTCTCCGTGGTAATGCTGCCACTATCACTTTCCTTAATTGCACGCATATCAATTCACTCTTATCAGAGCATGAATCACTATCTAACTGATGATGTTTACAACAATTGAAAAATCATTGCCCACACACGCACGGGAAAATAACGGCACTCATACGGCACTTTGAAGAGGCGCGCGCGAACACAGTAGGACACTCACAGTGATACTGGTTCGAATTTCGAACTTTAGCGTCTCTCTGTTCCAACAAAAGTTATAATCGAATACTAGCGCGGTCGCGGCCTTCACATGGTTACCTCACACGCGATACTACCACTCGTAATGACCATCGTTGCGACGTTTCCGAGCCAGGTTCAATTTACTAACAGTCTTTCGTACGAACTATCCGCACTACAACTGCATCATTCTACAACGCTACATCACGTTTTTTGCTCATCAGTAATTTCCCATTCAGCTGTCATCAAATGATTCCCTATTTTCTCTAAGCTTACGGGTCATTTTGGTCCACAATGAGTGTCGAATGCAAGGTGGGATGCCAGTAGGTATACCCACAGTCATGCAAAGATCATACTAGCTCGATTAGTCTTGACTACCTGCCTTAGTTTTATTTTGATGCCGCTTTTTACCCAGACACGCTAAATGTATATTAGACTCTAGTGCTTCTGAGCAATTTTAAGTCATTTTCTTCCTAATTTCGGTAATTATCTGGATAATTTGTTGTAAGATATGAGGAAGTCGTTTATAATCAAGTAGTTGTAATTTATTAACGGTTGTATAATTAATTGATTTATATCTTGGTGTAATATAACGGAAGGCGAACGTCCGAAAATTATTAAATTCTAATGTTGATTTTATCTAAATTCAAAAGTTTAAGCGAAATTTGTAATATTTTTGTTTATAGCAAAACGGAAATAATATATTTTCATATGATTTAATATTCGTCGTGAATCTAGAACTAAGACCCTTAAAATTTTAAATTGTTTTAATAATACTACTTGTACAATATCTCAAGAATTAAATTCTATAATTTCTATTCTTTTAAATTCTTTTAATAAAACTACTTGTACAACATCTCAAGAATTAAGTTCTATAATTTCCAAGAAAACAATTGCAAAGTGCTTTTATTACATATTAAATGTATAACTCCCAGTAGCCACTTATTTATATTTTACCAAAGTAACAAACAATCTCGGAAAAAATAATTACAAATCCTATTCAACGACGTACAAAACGTGTAATCCCATCAAAATCTTAAGTTCAAATGGAAAATATGCAATGATAAAATAGTAAATGCAAGAGCACTATAACCAGAAATAAAAAATAAATGCAATACGTAGCGATTTCCTTCACCAAATTTCCACGTAATATATATAAAAATTTATGCGGCTTCAAATAGCTGCAACCACGTCAGCTTTCAAAGTCATCATAAAGTGTTGTGTGGTAGAGCGCAGAGGGTGGGTGGGGGAAGGGTGTTTTTTTGTGGAAATGGATAAATAATAGTAGATCAGAAAGGAGAACGGCGATTTTACACGAAGCGGTACTTAGAATCTGGTTGTTCGTGGAACTGATTGAAATGGACCGGTGGTGCATGGGTGCTCCAGCTGTTCAACGCAACCGAAACAAATGCAAAGGCACACGCAAGTGCGACAGAGAGAGTTTCTGTATGCAACTAGACGAGAAGGCGAAATTTGATACTAACATTTTAGTCGGGGTTGCATGTTTCACTATAATTTCATATTGTTGAAAAATATATTTATAAATGTATATTGTAATAGCGTAATTATTTGCGTTTTTGTAAAGGGTTTTCTGCCATCCCATTTCATGGGAATAGGCATGAAGTTAGATATATTATATAGAATACGAATATCTGCAATGTATTACACTGTACTTTCTTGTACGTATTTTGTACGCACGCACACACACTCTCTCTCTCTCTCACACACACACAAATACACACACACACACAGAGACCGACAAACACACACAGTCGTCATTCCAGTCATCAGATTAGAGTGAAGTAAAAAAGTTACTATAGAGTAAACAAGCACCTCCTTCATGATTAACTTACTTATTACTCCGTTTCATAAAGAAAAAATGTGCTTTACATAAAATTGATTAGTTTATTAATAAATAAATGCGTTAGCTGAACTATGGACAACAAGCCAATAAATAAATTAACGGCTGTGTGACTTATTAGACTATTGAATTTAAATGATTGTTCTATTTCCAATGTAGTTCTCCTTGGAAATAGAATACATTACGAGAAATCGTTGAATACATATTCGTTAAAATATACACACTGTACCGGACTTCGATAGCTGTCCTGACATAAATAAATATTTAATTGTGCCTGTACTGTAACACAGGTTCGCACTTTATTTAAGTTGTTTATTGAACCTGTATAAATATTTTACTTATAGATCTCGAAGCTCGTTTTCAAGTATAATTTCATCATTCAAATATTGTTATTCAGTATATTTCAATAGCCAGATCTCTTATTCCGTATTCTTTAGCGTTCGAAAACAGAAATGAAGTAGATATTGTTTCTAGAAAATTATTTGTCTCCTTTGAATAAAATGCCTTGAAAAATATTGTTTTACTCGAATGTATTTTTGAACTTTGGTGTTATTATTAATATAATTCCGAAAATAGAATTTAGAGTTTGAAAGGTATACACAATTCGTAAATAATGTATGGTTCGATATTTTGTTTGCATATGTATGAAGAATGTTATTGTACTGTATTTTGTGATTTTCCAACAAATATTTTTCCGCACCTAACATAACACTGCTGTATTGCGGACATAGTATATTTTGCCTGTATAATTCGCGAGTGTATTATTCAGAACAGGTACTTGAGATTATTTTTGTGGATTGTAAGTGCAACTTATGTTTTTAAGCAGATTAAATTTTACGCTTGATTTACATTTTAACAAAGTTTATGTATACATTTTGACATACGACTCTAAATTTGTATCAGTGTAGAAATTTGGCGTGTACTTTTGTTTTATTTTATAAAACTTCGATAGGCATATTGTCAAAAAAAAAAAACTTTGCATGAACAGTTTGAAACTTACTCGTCGCCATCCAATATAAACTTTTATATTTATTAAGTACACAATATTGAGAGACTGTTTTCTGTCGAGGGAAATTATACTTCTGGAAAACAAGTACCAAAAAACTAGCTAAAATAAATTTGTTATTATAAATCAATTTAAGCTGAAGTGAAATTAATTAATCGTTCGATATTGAAAGAAAACTGTCCAATAAATGAATTATATAAGATAGAAAATGAAATTATTTTCGTATTTATTACATTTTCGTTCGATTTTCAATTAGATTCGACGCCAGTTCATCGCATCGCAACGTCTCTTTTGCAATTGTAACTCGTATTGGTAGCACGACGACCTGTCTCGATTCATAAATATGCATCCTACCATTTAGATGTCTGTTTATATACGGTGTATTCGTATCATTTTCCATATATGTAGATACATTGGCTGTAATGAAACTCCAACTAACCTAGTTAATCGTAATGAAGATCTAATCGAAATAGCTACTGGTGTATTTCACTACAACAATCAAAACATTATACGTTGCAGGAATCGATTACCAGATTACGCATCTAAACGTATTTCTTGTTCATTTTATTTACAAATTACACCGTTCTGAATAGAAAATATTATTTGTCCTAAAAAGAAAACAGTTCTGTTTAAAATACTTTTAAATTGGAGGAAAAAAAACTATAATCGAATTGATTGATGCGAATTTGTTGTAGCAGCATGAATAAAAATACATAAAATTCCCCCTACACACACGTACGCACACACACAAACACACGTGAAACACACACACACAGACAGATCAAAATTAAGCAGACAAGATTCAGATCTCGAGATCGAATTATGTCATAATTAAAATTCTTATTTATTACTACGTATAAGAAAGGAATTAGCTATCCATGTTTTCACAAAAAATCACGTATTTTCTGTTAAAAATCAAATGTGCTTAAGTGAATTTTAAATATCTATAGAATCTGTTATATTTGAGAGTAATGAATCGGTACCATCTGGTATATGTTATACTAGCAGCATGCAATATTCCAACATTGTAGGTACAAAGCACGTTGAGTTTAATATAACGCACGAATAGTCACAGTCTGAGTTCATATAAAATTTATACAAATAGAGAATCCCGTACAAATTGCCTAGCGTTACAGCTACGGATGTACTAGCATATGTATAGATCTCGTGCCTCAATAACGTTTTCACCAGCTATAATCGTCAATTTGAAGTGCCCTATCAACGGGTACAGCAAGCGCTGTTGCGTCTTCATACCGTCGAGTCGAGATATCAAATTGAAATGGCCACAGGTACAATTTGGTTCAGCTGACAATTTACATTATGCTAGAATTCATCGTCCATATCACACATCATTTCTATCTTTTATTTCTGAACTTTTGTTCCTACCAAGTCTTTAAAAAAAAAAATTTATTTCATTTCTTCAAATGGAATATTCATATAAAATATTTGTTTTATTCTTGTTTTCGTAATAAATTCCTAAGGTTAATATTGTAATGCCTAAGAATATGAAAACGATGAATTTTCTGTATTAACTTATTTTTTGATAAATGTATAATTCTTTTTCCACATATGTAATTTAAAAACCAAGACGAAATACGCAAAAGAATGTTGAATCATTTATTATTTATAAATATGTATCTTAGTTTAAAGAACTTCAAAAGATGTATTCCGTATGCATTAATAATTAATCCAAGATTTTAATTAATATAGTTACTAAGTTGCGGTAAAGTTTGTAATTTTTAGTGCATAGTGTTATTAATTATAATAATTTTTAATTATATGCTACATCAATTTTAATCAATTCTTGCAAAACAACAACGTGAATTTACGACCGTAATTCACAAAGTTTAAAGCTCCACGCACCAACAATTTGTAAAACAAATCAACAGGGAAGATTTATGATTTATTGCACGGATTGTTTCGTATACGATACTAATGATATATGTACGTCTTTCGTTAGCAGAAGTGTGTGGCTCGATTCGCAATCGATACACGTTCCAGATTAAACACCTTCATGATTCTTTTATTTTTTTCAACATGATTCAGCAATTTATTCTTTTTTGTACGGAGGGTTTTATCAAATTTTCCACCACATCTTCTTTCACGCGAGTTTTTCGTTAACGGTTTTTATTTTCCGCTGAAGTGTCTATTTATTACGGTATGTTTTAATTATGCACTCTTTTCACTCGTTACTTCTTCTTAAAGTTATAAGGTGGCATTAATTCGGTTATGGTTGGTGCTTGGTGGTTTATATTATGCATTTGAAATTTAGATTGTAAGCACTCATACATCTACTAAAACAGTGGGTGCTATGAAGTAGTACAAGTTGCTAATTAATTTTGTCTATAATTGCATTGGCGCACATACTCTGTTTAGTATTGTTTGATTATTATAATTGGTCTATAAGTTTGGTAATCATCGAGAAATTGTCATTCCGTCTCTGGTCATGTTTGGATATCCCTCGAGCTTGAGCGAATCTACAAATCGAGTAGGATTGAATTATTCGCTACTAGTTCTGCGCAATTAGGAAGGTACAGACGCTGGTTTTGCACTCGAGTAATTCTTGTTGCGGCATTCGAGGCGTTACTAAATAGTCCACTCGCAATACACGCGCTCACAATATTCCCGGCAGACATCGATTGTAATTACGGATTTGACATATATCAAAGAAGAGGCAAAAGAAATAGGACATCCTGTAAAAAGATTCAATTCATTTATATACGGTCCAATAAATGCGTAATTAAATTGCTTGTTGTGTGTGCTCCTATAATATAAATTTCATATTTATTCAAATACATACTTGCAAATCTATTCAAGCGAAATAATTCTTAAATAAAATTTGAGATAAAGCATTAAAATTTTATTATTAAAAAAAAAAATCGTTGAACGAATAACAAATCGAGGCTCACTTTTAATAAACTGTTTATTATTATTTTTTATTAAACTATTTTTGTCAATCGAATTTTGATATTTGTATGTGTGTAAGTGTATATATGCGCGCTCTACAGTATAAGTAAAATCAATAATTAAGATTTGAATATAAATAATTTATTAAGCGCAAACGCCTACAGACAAATAATGTTCACATCGGTCAAATAATAGTTTAACATTAAGTAGGCGCAAGATATTACGCCGAAAACATCGGGTAGTTGAACTTGGCCGACCACGAACACAAACTCCAACAGCAGCACGTCCAGTCAGACGCCGGCAACTAACGGATTCAATGAACGCCTTCATATTCTCTCATAGTTGGTCCTGGCACCAGTCCAAACATGGAAACTCTTGCAAATATTGCGTTGAATTTACTGAACCATCATAATACGAAACCGACGGCGAAGGATTCGCTTCTTGCTATCTGAATTAGCCTTCTATATATACTAGCGGTTGACATGATAACAAACATCATTCTCGCAATGTGGTCTACAAATTATTATCACATCCCAAATAAGGGACGAAATCAAACCGTTGGTTAACCATTCGCCGGAGCAGTCAATTTTTGAGGCACTTTATTTGAATAGTTCTCAGATTTATTATGATCCCAGATTATTACTGTTTCATATTCAAAAATATATTCTAATTTAATAATATAATAAACGAAATGAAGACAGTCCACCACGGTTATTTTCACGTATGCTTGTAACGTATTATATCGCCTAACAGAATTCCATAAATATACGATCTTAACAGAAAAGCTTTATTGTATAATCATTTTAATAATATAAATTTTAATTTACAACTATGGTCTCACTTATGTAGAAATTATAATGTGCAAATTTTGCAATGGGAATAAATCTTCATTACTAGACAGACTATTTGGAGAAACGTACTGCAAGTGCCAACTAAGAAATGAGTAATATCTTTCGGTGGCACTGCAGATTCACATCTGTGAAACACTAAATTAAACAATATAATTTCACATAAACTGATTAAAATCATAAATTAAAATGTTCATATCTAGTTCCTAATTACCACATTTAAAAGAATAATTCATATAAATTAGAAAACTGTTAATCTCACCACTAAAAATAGTGCAACGAGGAATCTATATAAAGTTAACTTTAGCAGTAATGATAGAAGTTTTCTGAATCATTTTTTGTTGCTTCTTTTTAATTTCTTCTGAACTCTGAAAGGCATGTTTACAAATTAAGATTGTTTTCCCATTAAAAATTCAAGAAGAAAATAAAGTTCGTTCAAGTTGAACATCGGTGACATTTAATTAATTTAATTATAATTTTCTTACGTTAGACGACATTACCTTAGTAAATAACAGCCGAAATTGCTCGACTTTTCTCGAATTGTATTATTTATTTAATGAACTAAAGATACAAAGAACTCGAACTCTCAATTTTTTTTTCTTATTTCGTATCCGATTTAATTACAGTTCAGTTATCCGTAACACAAAGAAACAGTACTTTAGCAATTAAATAAGGGCCAATTTTATCGCTACTTATTATGTGATCTATAAAGTAAAATTTCTATAAAAAGCAATCTTCTATTCATACATTTATCACAAAATACATCTTCATACATCTGAGTACGTAACATATTTTCATATCGTGGTGACATCAAAGTCAAAGCAATATGTAGCTGAATTATATATTTCCCTTAAGTTTATTACTAGATTTATGGATACTATTTATTATAAAGGCTAAATAATAAGTTTCTATCAGGGTTATTATTCGAATTATATTATTATATACAGTAATTTACAATAATAATTATCATTTTAATAAAACTACTTTGGCACTAAATTCCGAACTCGATATTCCGTTTCTAAAATTCTATGTATTTGCCTGTTTTTACTTTCCATGCTGTGGGCAGATATGTGGGATTTTGTGGATAATATTGCTGTTACCTACGCCAATAGTGTTAGCAAGAATTTAATGTAATGTAGACGGAGATTTACGTGGTTTCTCACAATTGAAATGTCATTGGTTCATCTGCGTAGTGAAACTTAAAGTAAGAGCATCATTTGAAGCAGATGTGTTTTGTGAAGAACCAATATGAAGAAATGAAAAAAAAAATGTAATATGCTTTAAACACGAAAGCAAACTCCAGTTTTTTTTTTTAATTATTAATATGAACGGTTGCGAATTTTATTAAAAAAAAAGTTTTAATAAACGCTGGTATTGCTATCGCGGCTGGTATAGAACGGATTTTCGCAACGAACCAAAATAATTTAATTCGTGTCTATAGAGTAGAGCAGTACATGACGTCACTGATTAAATTATTTTGAATACTGTCGTTACGGGTCGTATTCTATGAGTATAAAACCTCAATGTATTGTGTTCTATAATATACGAAAATATTCCACGTTCATTCTTAGCAAATGCAACCACATTTAGAAGACGCTTATAACTGTTGTACAAAGTTATATAATTATTTTAAAAGAATCTATTTAAAACCACCATCATTTGCTTTTTTATATTACAGCAGTTATCATTACAAAGTTCAAGTTGTGTAATCAGTAAAGTTTTGTTTAAAGAAAAATGTTTGTTTCACAACTAATTGATTAAAAAGATTTCTGTACTCGAAATGAAGGAAAGAATCATTTCCGTTGGGTGCGTTTTGAGAAAATATGATTTACAAAAGAGGCAACCCACGTAAAAGTATTTTTTTCTCTCAGTGTTGCGAACGAGAAAATTCGTTATATACGCAGACTTAAATTGTTAAATAGCTGTGTTAAAAATAAGCTGAATTTACAATTGGGATATAACGGCCTTTATTGTATAAGAAACCTATTTGTGAAACTGGATTGTAATTGTTTGAAAAGGAAATAAATCTAATTCAAGAAATAAAGAAACTTTAAGATACCCTTCTTTAAATATAAAATTCAAGAGTAATAAAACTTAATTTATTTTGTTTCATCGTAAACTCTACCAATTTTATTGACGTTTCAACTTTACAAGGAATTGAAATCGTGCAGCATAAATAAAGTAGACTCAATTTAGCCGCCACTTTTTATTGCATCGTTTATTTTTTTTAATATGATTATTAACTGAAAAGCCAGTCATGGTAACTTAATTTTCCTTGTTGTAAAGACGAAGAAAATTTCTTAACGTGCTCCGACTCAAGATCAACTACTTTCGTAATATAAATTTCATCTTGTTTTATTTTGCTCAACAATATTAAAGAACTTTTCTGCATTTTATTCAAATTTAATTTACCGTGCATAAATTGCAGCGAGACTCTTTGTTCACTTAAGTCTTGTTCTAGTGATACAGAGTTTAATAGCATAAACTATCTTTCAAAGTGAAACAAATAGAACAATAAACAACGGAGGAATGTACAGTATTCAAATTTCAATACACCTAGAACATATTTGAAACGCAAATACCGTCCAGCACAACTATACTCTGTGTGGGATTCAATATTAATATTTTTGGTTCGTTAAAAAAGTTGAAACAACACACGCAACAGCGATGCTTTTACTATTTGCGATTTAGGTTAATCCGTAACCGGCCCGAGGCTACAAACTGGTGAGGAACGAATACTAATTTTTGATTTTATATTAAATACCGAAAATAATAAATGTCCCACTCAAAATCTCCAATTGAATTGGTATTATATAGAATTTCGGATTGTAATTGATATTGGCTCTAAATCTCTGATAAGTTCAAAGAGATGTATGTGTGTATGTACGCGTTTGTGGTACCCTTCACTCGTTGACCGCTGGCTTTATAAGGCAATGCGATACGTAAACAAGATGAAAAACTTACCTATGCTTGCTGTTACCGGAGAGGAACGACTTGGGTAGTGACATTGACCTCTGCTGCGATTCTGCGAGACCCCGTTTCTGTTTGTCGTCAACGTCAGCCGGTGCACTGCCGGGCCGCGTCAGTATCATCTCGCGCAGCGGATCACTTTTCGTTGAGGAAGTCATTGTTTGATCTTCCAGCGGTGTCGAAGCGCCCGAACTCTTAATATTACGCGGACTTTTGGTCACTGTACGATCTGACGTGGTCACCCATACATCACTACTCGAGGATGAGCACGACGAGTTACCAACGCCAGATGGTGACCGGCTAACGTTCGGATTCACCGGTGATGTTTTGCGTTCTTGTTGCTGCACTATATCGCGGCCTTGCGTGGGTGTTGTACGCCGCGGTACACCTAGATCAGCACGCTTACTATTATTATTATTATTATTAAACTCAACAGCACTTTGATCACTTTTATCACGTTCCAGAACACGACGCGTTATGTGTCCGTACCTGTTGTCCGGAGATAGACGCATCGCGCCATTCTTAGGGGTAGGACTACGTTTTTTGTGCGGTTCCGGCGTGGTATGCTCCATTGAAGAACTACGACTAGTATCCGGAGGTCTTTGATGTGTCGGATAACTTTGTGATACTTTCATGTTGCTGGATGTTTGATACATCGCTTGACTTGATAGCGACTCACGGTGTGCACAATGTGGCCAGAAATCACATGTGTTTGAGTTACAAGGATTTTTGATCTCTGTAGTTGGACTAGTTGTAAAACTATGACTAGGAGTGGTTATATTTGGCGTAGTGGCTCCTCTTTGAAGTGTTTTCGTCCGCTGTTGCTGTTGCTGCTGTTGCTGTTGCTGCTGTTGCTGTTGATGCTGTTGCTGGTTATTTCCAACGAAATAAACATTGAACCCATTATTTGATGGCAATTTTATGGAATCTTTAGGAGGTTCCTCGCGACTACGATCATGGTAACGATGAAACAGTAACGCTTTCGCAGCGGCACGACTGCGACTTCCGTATAGGTATTCAGTGACAACTTCGGCTTCACGAATCATTTCCTCGTCCAGTTCATCATTAATTGAATGCGCTGGTGTGCCATGCTGTGAGATTTGTCTCCGGGGACGTTCGCTGACGCCCGAGTTTGATGCTTTGACAACGACATTTCGATGTGACGGTTCCGGCGCTTGTTGGGGGGACAGTTTCGTAACATGCTCCCGGTAGGATGCCATCGACCCGGGTGATCTTTTCTCGGGCAGTTGTAGGCTACGTGACCGGCGCACACGGTGCTCATCCTGTGACACAATACTACTGCGTACCACGGCATGTTGTCGTGATGGCGCTGACCGCCGGAATGGCGTACTTGACCCCGATGGTGATCGTGCTGTGAAGCCACCGCCATCACCACTAGACGATGAAGAGCTCGGCGACGAGCATGTCAATTGTTTATTTGCATCTGAAGATGCAGGAGATCGTCTCTGTGACCTGTGATGAGCTAACCGAGTTGAACGACCAGACGGAGATGTTTTCTCGCGTGAACCAATACGCTCTAAAACTGAATCAGGAGAAGAGTTCAATATGATTGAGGATACGTTACTCAAGTTCAATGATGAGCTATTGTTATCTTCCTCATCGGCGTCTTCATACATGTCCAGAGAATTAGTATGTTCGGATAAACGAGGCATAGTTGGACGACTAACACAACTATCTAGACTGCGAAAGCCAAGCGACGAGGATGAAGAAGACGATGAGTCTTTGTATCGTTGTAGGAATTGTGTGCGGCGATTTGTGCTGGCTTCCTCCAGGGACTTGGCTTGTGGAATACGCGTATAGGGCGAGTGATGCCCTGTAGATGATACAGGAGATGGCGTCAATTTTGGACGCCTTGCGTATGATATTGAAGTAACCGATGTAGCAGGGCCTGATGACCTTGGTTCGGGCATTGAACTCCAGTTTATCGGTGGAGGTGGTGAAGAAAGTAATGGCGGTGACATCGGCGGACTTATCACATCACTGTCTACAATCGCATTCGATCGAGGCAAAAACGGCGGCTTTCCGTAGACACTCCGCACTGGCCGTGTTTTTGTAATACGATCCTGAAATGCCGGCGGTGGCGATATAATCGGAGTCATCGGTGGCGGGGAGAAACACTCAGGGATACTATGCGGCGAGGGTGTCGTACTAGTATACTCCATATCGCGTGAGGTTCTTAGTGGCAAATACGCCGGCCGCGTTTGATGGTGTTGTGTATTAATTTCGCTACACTGGCCAGGCTCACTGTTGCAGTGATAATCTGCTAGTTTTATTGTCGGCCGACGAGATTGTGGCAACGACGTAGACGCTGGTGCCACTAAAGAACTTCCATAATTCTTCCTACGATTCTCATCTAAAGAACGCTGTTGAACTTGAACCCACCCGCTGCGACCTAAATAAACTCCATCCACTTCTCGGTCGCACCATCGAACGGGTGATAATTCGCGAGAGCATGCAAATAATTCTCCTGAACTGACTTGGCTAGTGGATATGAACGATTGCTGTTGTTCTTGTTGAGTTTTGCGTTGGTATCCATTGCCGCCGGCGCCCAATGACTGATGTTTGGTCAGCATTGGTACGCCACCGCTCGTTGTCCGCGTGCCTCCATATGACCGCGAGCTACCCGTGGTCGTGAACACAGACGTAGGGCTTGTCTCCCATGGTTCGGACGTACTGCGCAAGTGCAGGATGGACACGTTTGACCCCCTGTTAACAAATACAAAACAATTCAATATTCTGTGCAAGCATAGCGTTCCATCTCTATTCAACCAAACATTTCGTCGTATTCATAAAGTTATTTCCAGGTTTGACCTTACTCTTCTACAAACATAAAACCATACATTTCCCCATTAAATTCACTACAAAGAATTGTTGTCACATATCTGATGATATGATACGTACATTTTATTCTTTAAAGCTCTTCAATTTAAAAATAATTCGTGACATTTTTATGAAAATAAACAAACAAGACGTTATTGAGAGACGTAGGTAAAGCCTCTATTTCGAGTTGGTGATGTCTGTCAATGGGAACATCTCAAAAGGACACGAACGTTCTTAACATTAAAATGCTTTCTTTTATAAAATATGACTATAAGAAAGTAAACACTATGAAAACAAAATAAATAAAAGTGAAAAATCATCTGCAGCTATTACGAATATAAATGTCTTATTGTCATCATATTGATTTGAAAATGTCGTCTGTAGCAAGTTTCCTAATAAGGGAATGCGAGCTCATGGCGCTGCTCATTTCGAATGGAAATTTTACTACTACAGCAAATCTAACTCAGAATTTGATTAATTTTCTCATTTCGCCTGCCGAACGTATAGCATCAGCTATAATGGTTGTTTACTTACTTTATATACCTATATACTGTGCTTATATATGTATCATATACCTGGTCAGATTGTACTCTTACATTTCATAGGTAATAGTTTTTACCCGCAGGATATTTTGTTTCATATTCTATATAATCTAGATTTGTAAAGTTATGTACATACATATCGGTGCTTATATGTTATAAAATAGACACATGATATGCGCCACATGTTGCTAAGTGCATTAAAATCATCATATGATTTTCACATTAATTACTCATTTCATATATTCAACACGCAAAAGGCCTAGCGTGTGTTATATGTACCGATTTCAAATAAACATGTGAAATGCATGATAAATATTATTATTAACTTTCAGCAAAATTGAAGAATCAATACCGTATTCTACATGCAATTTAGGGAATGTAGTCGATTACTGGCCTGACCGTCTGTGAACTTCAGCAAATGCTAAAAGAGGCGACGACCGATGCTCCAATAAATAACTTTTTAATATCTCATATTATTATGCACATTTTTAGTTAATTTAAATTAATATGTTTGATTAGTTTGTTGCATATTGTGTGTTCAATAGATAAAAACGTCTAGATTTCCAATTTGATACACATCGATATAAAATGATAAATTTTGTCATGCAAATCTAGTTACAAATGCAAATTCTAAAGGGACGATACATGAGACAGTAATGTAACACGAAGCCGTCCATTGGAGGTCATACATATATATGCATAAATCTATGACAGGATCGTGTCAGGTTGTCTATGGATGGATAAACGTGCGTAATGCAGATTTCCTATCCCACGTATAGATCTGTGACGTGGTCGCGAACCTGGAGCCTCTGGCCGAACCATGTCCGCCCGATCACATACACAGAGCTGAATATACAGTTATGCTAACCAACCGCATTGGGTCATATCATCGTTTACCTAACCAGTCACTCAATTAAGTAAATACCGTCGAATCTATACGCCTATATTCGCGAGCTTAGTTTAATTTATTAATTCATATAATATATTATTGGCCACAACCACAACGTTATTTAATCTAATAAGCAAACAATATTCGCAAAATTGTTTGAAATCTCTAAGGAGATCTCAAATTGATACTACGCACCAAATAATAAATAAATGAAATAAAAGCATAGGCTATGATAATTTATATGAATAATAATTGATTGCGTACAATATTAGAAAAACAATTCACTCGTTAGCACACACCTAATGAAATTGTTTGCAAAAACCAATGCAGAGTTGATTGCAAATGATCAATCTATATCTCGTTGTACTGCAACCTTGTAAATTCGATTTGGTTCGTTTTTTACTTACTAAACTAATTAATGAGAGAGAACTGTTTTCTTGTTATCCTACTGCCAGCATTTTATCCTGGATTTTAAGAAAACAGTTGCACATTCTTCTTTTTTCTTTGATTTGACCTACAAGATTTTATAAAAATTGACCATATTTAATCGTTAATTTTTGTCATTATATGGAATTATTTTGAAATTAGGATAGATTTTGTGGTTTTTTATATATGTTTTTCACACAGCCACTTTGATATATATGATGGTATATCTCCGTTGACATATTTTATCAAAGTTTAAATTGATGGATTGAAAATAAATTGACGAATGCATGCGGGCGTGGGTGGTAACAGCAGGAGAAAAACGCAAAGGGTTGTATATATATATATATATATATATATATATATATATATATATATATATATATATAAATATATAAATGTACCAATAACAAATATTGTATATATTTTGGCTGATGTTATTAAAATTGATAACATTTCACTCAGTGCCAACTACCCTAAAAGACATCTTGATAAACAAGATATGTGAACATAGGTGCTTAGGAGTAGAATTTCATTTACGAAATTACTGTTACTACTGTTAAATCCTTTGAAATTGTACTCAATATTATATGGCAATAATTAATGAAATAGATAAAGATTCAAATATTTTCGACTTCGAAACTAAATTATATTGTTTTGTTTTGCCTCAATACTTGTAATAGAAGAGCTTTTATAAACCGTTGATGAACATATGGAGAATAAGGGTTGCGTTCCCAGTTGGCACACTTTCAGGTATTCCGATTTGGGACGGTACGAATTGGCCCAACACCATATGGAATACCTACAGTAAGTAAGACACAATTGTTCTACTTTTGTCCACCTGATAACCGCATTAGTTGCCTTGTTAACTAGTGATACGTTTCAGTTTTAATTAATTTTGTTTCAAATTTATTTACATGAAAATTAGTTTCATTATATCAAACGTACGTTGCAAATCAAAAAGCACGTTACATTTATTCGATTGTTTTTTTAGTTATTTGATTTTCAACCTTTATTCATTAAAAACGTCAATTAAATTTGTGTGCGATAATTCACATCGAAAAAATTTTACTATTCAATTAATTCGTTTTGCATTGCAATGGCTGGTACCAGCTTCAATCAGTTTATATTCGGCTAATTGATTCTTGTATTTATAATTGAGTATTTTTTAATAAACATCATTTTAAATTGACATGTAATTGCCGTGTACTTATCAAAAAAAAAAATTTATGGGTTTAATACAAACAAAAGTGATTTATACTAAAAAAAATGGAGTAGGTATTTGCAATAATATTTAAATATATACTGTATATACTGTAAAATGTCTTTGATTTAAATCATTTTCGTTTGACAAGAATTTGAACTAAATTGAAATACAACTTTTTAGAAGTATACAGATTTTTTCGTCATCGTTTTATAAGATACCTATTAACTGATACAGCCTTAGAGATTATTATATTTTGACAGTGTAGACCAAGTTAAATTAACTCTCCAACTTTGTGAACTTATCCCAAGAAATGTATGATTTCATACTAAAGGGGAATTGATGATTGATACGTCGCTAAGGAATTCAATATCGAAATTACATTGAATACTTCTGGGAATTATTTATTTTTTATTATTTTGTTTTCGAACTGATGCGTTTCAATATACATACATCCCTCGAACAATAATCTGTTGTGCTGCTGAACGAAAAGTTTTCAATGTTTTCAATATAGCAACGATATTCTGTTCATTTTAAACGAAATGAATTGTATTTTCATTAGAGATAGGAGTTGTGCTTTTTACAACAATATATTGTTTATTTCTACATCAAAACTGTTTTCCATAGAAGAATCTGCGGTGTTAGTTTTTTCGCTTAACCGGCTGTGAACGATCAACGTTTGTAAACGTAAGAATGCCAACAATTTCCAATGTACCATAAAGTGAATGTTGTAATAATTGTTTATGAAATTAAATAGTACCAAGTAAGGCTATACGCATTGTTTTATTACTGAGATAAATTGTTTTGTATAACAATTTCTTGCTTTATAATTCTTCTTCTCCTTTTTACTTTCTTATACGAAGTATAAGTATTGTAATAAAAAATAATTCGATCTCTAGATTTTAACGAAAATATATCTTTTGACTGAATCCGACTGTGACTATTTTTGGTTTGACGTCTGTCTGTATGTGTGTGCATTTTGTTTAGATAGGATATTAAAAAAATTATTTTATCTATCTAAACAAAATACGTATAAGAAAGTTCAGTGTAAGACAGTACGGATATTTATATGTATTTTCAATGATAAAATCATCATTTAAAGTCGTTCTTTGTGCTTAAAAGTTGTACGTTACTGCAAATAGTAAAGTTCTCGCGGATAACGAGAATTACAGAAGTTTACTCCCGGAAGTGCCCAGAAACATGTTCATGTTTCGCTAAGTACAAATGCAACTCACTGTAGTTACAAACTGTCCGCAATGTTTGCTTTGCAGGGCAGGCTCAAGGTGGGGGTGAAAAGCACAGACAAGCATCAAATTTAAGTTTGTCGAACAAACAAAAACGTATATTTTGAAATCGTTACCTTGATACAGTTTTATTTTCGCATATAAATCTGGTTACAGTGCATAAATAAATACGAAATGAGTATGTACGTGTTTGTCATAATGTGTCCACTTCTTCATTTATCGTGAACCTGTTTGCCAAATATAACTTTTCAAACCGTTATGGAATGTGGGCAGATGCCAATTTTTTGTATTTAACTATGCATATTTAAACGGTTAAGTACATCGTTAATAATCAATGTAAATGTCCATAGCGTTTTATATAAAATCGTACTATTGTAGTTCTATTTTGTATAATTCTAAGATTGTTCATTTTGCATCAGTTGAAAATTCAAAATATTTTTAATATACCTATCTAATCATGCATAAAAATTCAGATAGAAAACTTTCACATCAAAAGGTAAATTTATTATAAAAATATGTAAATAAGGAATTTCGCAGAAATATTTGGATAATATCTCAAGAATTACACGAAAAATGTGAACATAGGGAACCAGTCATTTATATGGAGATATCAAAAACGTTTCTATTGCATATTTTACGATATGTCCTTGTAAACCCACCTTCAGAAACGTCATAAATATATATTTTTAAACATACTCGCGTTCGATCGACAATCAATTAAATTAATACCGAAATAATCCTTATACGTCTTCTGTTTCGTAAACAGAAAAAATATTTCAATAATATGTACATAAACATTAATTAATTGATAATGATGAAATTCTATTAATATTCTAAATAATTACTAATTTAAACATGATTGCTCCATAAAGATGTTACAATATCCTCTTATAGTGAATAATACTTAAAAATATAATCGTTGCCAGAAATAAAATAAAATTAGGAGTTATCGCTAATAAAAAGTATGTGGTGTGAAATCAATTTTTTAAACGTGTATTTTATATCGAACAATCGCACGTAGCTTGTGCTTTTCCGTTGAGTAGGGTTTAGCACAATACTGAAGTTCCAGAAACTTTTTTTCATTCACTATCCGTTCTTCCACTTTCAACACCATTACACACTTCAGTCTTTTTCTAGACTTGTCAAACTTTTCTTGTATACCATATTTAATTTGTGAAAATAAATTTAGTTTTTATCAATACAAGTAATCTCAAAGACAGCAAAATTAAATTCAGGGTCAGATTTGGAGATCATTGTGTGATTTTGAACCAGTTTGTAAATTTGTAACGTTCGACAGTGTACGTCTCGAAGCTTGTTTATATATCTAAATTTAAATTAATGTTCTACTACCAGTTAAATAGAATGTTACTACGGAAAATACATTCAAAAATAAATGCATACATTTTTATTAATAATATAAATTAGGTACAAATTGTTTCGTTTTATTTTATTTATTATTTGAATACAAGTTTGGATTTTTATGAAAGCTTTTCCATGTCAGTGTAAAGACTTCTGTAAATTGCTTCAAGGAGTTAAAAATAAATATTTCAACGAGCACATTGAAGACGAAAAACAAAACAAACATCCAATTGAACTTTAAAAAAAACTGAAGAAAACACTCGGCGTTACTGAAAACTCAGATTTATGTTTACAAGCAAATGCATCTAGTTCGTTCACAATCAAACACTTATAAAACAGAGAAGCATTCTACGATTGAAGTAATAATTCTTCTTCATTAGCTGAAATATATTAAATTGATGGCCGATCACATTAAAAATGCATCAGTGTTTAAACTATTCAATTAAATTTAGATAACAGTGCAATACTATTAAGATATTTCAATCGCACTTCAATGCTGAGATTCACTACGGATTTTAATTACATAAAATTTTAAGCTTATAATCAATTGATAATCTCTGAGAAAAAGTTTAAAAAACATGTAAAAATAACGATATATCGCTATAAATAAGTTACCAATTTGCAGCACGATTACATATTTCCTGGTATATCACAATATAATGTCACTAATATTACACTTGATTAGAGGGCCTAGAAACACCAGAAATGACATATACATATATAGTAAATTCAAGAAGTGTTTGCTTTGTTGATTAATATATAATGATACTTCGTCAACATTAAACAAATTTGCAGTAATGTTCAGAATAGCATGGTAAATTGAGGCAAATGTTCGTATTTGCGAAGCTATAAACCATCTATGAATACGACAGTAGATGGATGTATTGCACCAAGAGATGAGTATTTGTAGTAAAATGTAGATCAGCACTCACCTGGCACTCATGATGTCTGCGCGGTCGGCGTCTGCGCTTGGACTGAGGCGCGAGGTCGAGTTCGCGGGCTTGGCCCCCGCGTGGACCGGTTCCTCGACGGTCGCCCACCGTCTTGGAGGCTCTGGGCGACCACGGCCCGTATTGCCCGCCACACTCCCAGCACCTACTCGGACACTGTCCATACTGCTGTCCACACTCCTCTGCAATCCAAACCAACCACACTGACAATTACGTACTCCACTTTATGGATATTTACTAATAAATATTGACCCGTATCAATTTCCGTATTTGATATTGCGTCAATCTCAAAATATATTCGAAAAAATGTGTTGCTCACTCAACACATACATATAGATATACCGTAAGTGGAATCGTGGGCTGTTCAATTATTATTTGAATACTTTGTGTGGGGTGTTTACCAACGAGCATTTTCTAGGAAAAATATATCTACTAACAAACACCAGAGCAATAAACCGAATAATTATTATTTAGAATCTTTACGATAAAATATTACAGAATTACCAATAAAGCGTAAAACAATAATAGCCACTAAGGCAAATAATGGGCAATTTTTAGATAATTAAAAACTTCTATACCATATTAATGATGGATAAATTAAGCAAAATAACATTTTATATTTAGAAATCTTTTGTTATCAAAAGAGAAAATTTGATTGATAAAGTGAAGACGACATTCTTTCGGTTATTTAAAAATGTGTTCTGTTCATTTCCATATGAAAAGAAAATGTATACATTCTTATAAGTACTATCGCGTTTCTTCTAAGGAAACTTTCTGTTTTTGTATTCGTGCGAAATAGCACTTTATATTTCCTTAAAGGCGGTAGGTATGATTGTTATTCTTTGGAATTTTTTGCTCAGATACAAAACTTTTGTCTTTAGGGATTAATTTTTTGTGTTTTATAAAACTATAGTTTTAATAGTGAAGATATACTAGAAATGTTTAGTTAACTTTAATATCAATTCTTTCTGGTTTCCACTTTCCCGAAGAATCTTCTACGAACTAATGCCATTGCTAATCTTGTCGCAATATTTAGGCATGGAATGAATGGAATGGAATGATGATTAGATGCAGTTTGCAGTAACCCTGTCAGGAATGTTCGATTATTGACTTAGACTTTGATCAAGCCAAAGCATTACATGCACGAATTTGTACAGTATGTATTAGGCTTGCAGCGCATGCAGCATTTACTATTTTTTTTTAAATAATGAACGTATTTTCAATATTAGCCTATAGGGAAAATGTATTAAAATGCGTGAATTAGAAAAATATTGTCATTTTTACTGTTAATTACTACGCTAACAAGTCCTTAAACATAAAATAAAGCAAAGAATTGATCAGTAATAAGGTTTTATGATTGTCGAACATATATTTAGATCTAACAAGAAACCGATAAATACAAAATCGGATAATTTGTTTTATATACAAATAAATATCAGATTTCCGCAGAGAAATTCACGACCCTCCAACACAAATCAAATTTATGTATTCCCAACCATGACGCTAACAATTGGCCAGTTGTACTGCCCCTTGGGTATTGTCAGTTAAACTTTCTTCATATTCTATTTAAATAATCATGCACAATAAAAAATACAAATATGTTTCAAATATTAATAAATCTATAATAATCATGCGTATTCACAATGATATTATTATATTTAGTTGTGCCGTTTTAGAGAAATTCATTCCGGTAGAAAATCTATGTTCAAAAATATTGAATTTTCTCACCAAGCAATTTGAGCAGATTTGATAAATTTGGTTATATTGTACCTATTATTATTCAAAATATAAAAAAATATCCATAATCGATTTTTCGGTAAAATATATCCGTATTTATGAAAATGAATATTTTATGAAAATTCCCGTGGGGGGGGGGGTACCACGTAATCATACACAAAATCACGCTCAACTTGTGACGTGCTCAACCGAACGGGTACGAAGCTATATGTATTGAAACCACGTTTGTGGTGTCAGGTCGGTAAACGCGCATGGCGCCAAATAACATAATATTGTCTTTTTATCACGGAGTCCTGAAAGAATTGTTTGTGATCAAGAGAAAACAAATCCGATAATTTTCATTTAACCGAAACTATTGACAGCTAGAAGGTAACACCAGTCGTATCCTCGAGTGCAACATAAAAACATTAGTGGGTTGTGGGTGATTTTTTGCCAAGTAGAACTTTACAATGAAAAAAAACACTCTAGTGCTACAATTGATCCGGTCAACAAAAACCGAATTTACGAAAAACGTAATTCATTAGAGCAGTTTATCAAACAATTCAGTAAAAGTAAGAACGCTCTTGAAAATAAATAGAGCTAAACAATAGTAACAAATACTACAGAAGAGGTAGGAATAAAACACGTTTATCAAAACATGAAGTTGAAATTAGCAAATGTTTATTCAGGATTACACTCACACACATGTAGAACATAAATACCAAATTAACACATATCCATTTGGGAATAGAATAGAGAGGTAAAACATTTCCTACGTTTGCATACTGGATAGGTGCAGAATCGTATTTTTTTTTTAAATGAAACTAAACTAGACCGGATATACTTACGTTAACCGCCTGCTTCCGGGCCGCTTTGGTGGAGGCCGAAGAGGACGGTTGCTTCGTTTCACGGTCGGCAGAGCGTTGTTGTAAATGGCGACTGAGTGCGAACATTTCCGCTAAACGTGACCGCGTCTTACCGCCATCAGTCGACGCACTTTTCACCGGCGATGCAGCCTTTTGTTTCACGCGATCAGGGAACACCAGATGCTCAATATTCGGCGTGTAGCCGGGATCCGCACGGACGAAATCTTGAATGCTCAATCTCGGACCCGTACTATTCGATTTCCCACTAGCGCCAAATCGAATCGGTGATTTCGACGCGTTGCTCGAACGACGTTTCGTGTTGTTTGGTTTGTGCACTGTTGTTGCCTCCGCCAGCGCCAAGAGTCGGTCCCGGTGCTGACGGATGTGCACTTCTTCTCGGCTCATCATTCTCTCCAATGCAGACGAAACCGGTCGTCAAGTCATTCGAAATGTGGATGATGGTACGTTGAGGAATTGTCTGAAAACAAGCCCCAACAGATACGATTGAAAATATAAATAATTTTTGGCTATTACAAAAACACATAAAACTTTAATTAAAAATAGAGTAAAAGGAAATAGTATATCTTCAATTTAACGACGTATACAAATCAAAGTGAACAATATATATTTAACATTTAAGTGTACATTTATAGTAAAATAGATTTGTGAATAATTCTTTTGCATAATTAAAAACTTGAACCCAGTATACTACATGATAAAATATCGTTTATTTTGAGGCTTCGAAATCAGTTTAGAGCACTTATAAAAGGGTACTCAACAAGAGACTTCAAAGTGAATTATTTCTCCATTTAAGTTAATCGTCTGCAATTAATCAAATAAGTGAACAGTCCATAGGTAGAAGTAGAGCGGAAACAATTGAAAAAATACTTGTAACTCAAAAACGCCACACATGAATTATCGACTATTGTACATATATACACAAAACAAACACAGCATATGTTATCAAAACCACTCAAAATTGACATTAAAATCAGCAACTTTTATATCACTGTCAATATTTGCCGTAAATTCAATCTGTTTTTAGTTCGCTGAATAAAAACAAAATATGAATCAAATATGCAAAAATAAAATTGAAACATGTATTTTTATAATTGATTAAAACGAAAAAATATTTTTCTAGTATAATTTCATGTTTTTCGAGGGTAATATTTATGTAATAAATTAATTCAGAACATGTCTCAAGTCTTACACCACTGCGAATCACTCTCTGAATGATTTATGGAAGTAGAACCTACATGTAAACGCATTTATATAAAACAACGTTCTCGCAATAAGATAACTCATATTTTTCACATAAAACAAAAGATAACTTAATGCGGATAAAGAACTACATTGAAAAATATCTTTAGCTATTACATTGTTCTCAAATCTGAGACGCCTCCACCAAAATGTAACTGTTATTGATAATTGCCAATATTTCTCTTTTGTGGTGAATTTTTAAGTATTCTTGATCACATCTAGTACTTTTTCGTCGTCTAGAGAAAGATATGACAGAACCAGTGTATAAAACGAAGTGGCAGAATAAGCTAGTAAAAAACAGCACGAAGGTCCATTAGTGTAAGCATCAAAGGCTTCAACGCGTGTTTTTAAATCTTTGGAGGGTCTTTTCTTTCTTGAGTAGTCGTTTTAACGGGCCAGAATGCGTAAAGATTTTGTCTTTGTAGCAGAAATAAAAATGAAATACTTTTTATTTTCTTATACGAAGTAATAAGTAAGTATTATAATCATGAAGGAGGTGCTTGTTTACTCTAGTCATTTTTTGCGGTTAGTAGCGTATTATATATTAGTAAAATAACAAAAATATATATTTCTAATATGTATAAGAAAGTTCAGTGCAAGCTATTGCGGATATTTTAATACCGTAAATTTATACATTTATAATACTCTAGTCAGTAACCAAAAGTTACAGGGAAATTTAAAATACGCAAAGAAATTTTTAATCTATATTTAAGATGTAGCTATTGACTGATACATTTTTTTAATTTTTTTTTTAATTTAATTTTATTTATGTAATTAGATTATATACTTCACAAAATTAAAAGTAAAAGAAATATATTAATAATTATTTGGTATTTCAAAATAAACACAAAAGTCATTCTTCATCGTTTAAAATATTCACAATTTCGTGGTAGCGTTCAGTTATTTAGAAACATCAAACACTTTTTTATCAAACGGATAAAATCTTACCTATAGTTCCATTTTGTAAAAGTTATCGAGTGTAAATAATACTTAGCGCAAAATGAAATTCCGGTAACTATATCTCTTATGTTCAATCTATAGGTAATTACTTCCTAACGTGTAATTAAAAAGTGCTTCAGATGTTTGCGTTGAGAAGCGAATTTTCATATAATTATTTAACTTTACTCATTAAGTAAGCTTTATTTTGTAAATTATTTGGTATGTTTGATATATGTATATATGCAATTAATGTTAATCTGGTAAATAACTGGATATTAAAAGTAAACTGAGTAAATGCGAAATAGTTTCGATGGTATATGAAGGACTAAAGTTTCTGAAATGTTCATCAAGTTATGGTGATTTAGTGTTCTAAAGCCACAGTGGGTTTAGGAAGTAAAACGTTAATCATTGCAGTTATCACCGCGCTCCACCACTACTTGGCTGCCATAAATTCTGTTATAGCTACATATCAGTCAACTGTCGGAAAGTCTCGATGAGGTTAAACTTCACGTTCATTTCAAAATAGAAACGGACATTCACGTCTAATGCAATATCTAACATTGTTCAATTTCAGAGTTTCGCTAAACTCTGACGTTCATTTTAAACTTTTATTTGTTCAATGTTTGTACAAAAAAACTGTATATATCTCTAAAATATCTCATACATCATCATGAAATAATATATCTTGTAATGTATATATGTGATCTGAAGTTATAGTTTTACATTATTGATATGAGCTTTTTTAATTTTTATTGTGTTCACGTATTAAGATCGCTAGGTCATTCGTTAATAATCTAGCGAACGTAACGTGCCAGGAGCCCATAAATAAAATTATATCATATGGTGTTCATTCTGCGCACGTGTCGAATTCTATAGTCAAAAGCTCAAAAATTGAACTAACTTATGTCAAGAGCTTGTATGTTATATACACAAAATCGCTACTGAAACTATATGAATACACGGCACCCGGGTATGGTGTTCATTTGTTTTGAATCTCTACTCAGTTTGAATACATACGCATACATACACCGTGTGTGTAGAGCATTAACTAAGCAGAATTTGCTTTTGACTTGACTATATTAATTTTCTATTACTCACACGTACAATTCGCTTAACTTCGCAATACTAATATGTTTGTTTAGAAGTTCGATTGATAGAAATTTGTCTACTTACTAAGCAATAACATAGTTACAGAAACTGTATATATGCACATATTCGCCGACCAGCACCGACTTCAGCGGGTTATCGCCTTTATGCACACTTTATTAGAATTAGTGTTGCTCGAAATGAGATTTAGAGGTATGGAGCAAGATCCTTGCCGATCTTGACATGGTGGCAGGGCTTACTTACCTAAGAGTGCAAACTTACAGGCTCTACGCATTCTTTCTTTCTCTTTGTGTGTAAATCACAAATTATTTGACATGGTTCACATTTCCTTTGCGAAATAGGATTCCCCCAGTGAATTAGGTTTAACGCAAATTTATACATGAGATAATTTAATTGATCAGACTTTTTATTTATTGATTTTTTTGAGAAATATACTTTTATATTTTTCGGTAATTTCACAAATATATAAAACAATGACAACTTAATTGAGACGTATATTCTAGAGATGGATGTGAATGGTTGTCCATGTGTATGTCAGCGACAGTTTGTTTGAAACATTACATAATGTTAGTGACGTAATTACTCAATTAATCAAACACACGCAGTGTACATCGTCCATGGCATGCATGTGTTTTCATTGGGCGCGTGCATCTGTAATGTTGTCATATTCTATGCACATACAATTTCAGATAAATATATATATATATATATATATATATATATATATATATATATATATATATATATATATATATATATATTGCATATACATACATACATGTTGCTTTAGCCAAGTTCATATCAGGCAGCTTTCAGTCGGAGATATATGCATACGCGATTATTTTATAAACCCAGTGTTGTGGATCAATGATTTTAACGCCTGTTCAACCTACATTATTCTCAATTTATATATTGCTAAATTAATGGATATTCAATACATCCACAATTGCATCCAAATTATTTACGAAATGATCAATTTCTTTTCAAAAATATGATTTATAAAACTTTGAAAACGTGTAAATAAGTAGCCAAAGAGTACATTATATAAATACATTAGTACAAATGGAATGGAAATGCCTGTATGAAGAATTTAATGAATTTGAATGAAGTTTTAAAGCATAGAATCGAATAACGAAAGATTTTCCCCATTTGATATGAATTGGCATGAAGCTATATATGTATATATACACATATATAAAAGAATGAATAATTAAAATTTTATATCTCGGCGAATAAATGTATGTGCAGAATAAGGTTCTTTGATTTTTCTGCTTCAGAAATAAAACAACAATCATCTTTTCGTTGTGCAGCAACAGAACTCAGTGATTCCGTGAACAGCGAGTAAATCTAGTTTTATCAGTTAATCCTTGACTGCATCTTTTATTTTGTTTATTCTCCTTTAGAGAACTCGTCGCCCGCCGTTTCTCCTAATCTAACGAATTCCACGTCGCGGTGAAAACGTGCACAATCTTCTATCGCATTATTTGAATATATACGCTCCTTTTTTTTGCTTTTTTAATTTCTACTGAAATACAGGCGATTGTGTTAAATGATTACGTAGAAAAGAATACGGTGCAATTCCAGCAGGTATAAAATTAATTTACTTTTTTTACGATAAACTTCTGCTTTCAAAACCAAAATACAAGTCTGGATATAGAAACGAAAACCTGAATATATATTAGAAAGACCACAAAACGCCCATTTTTAAGAGATCTTTGTAATTTTAAATATATATTTAGAAAATAATAATGTTATATTTATCTATAAGTGCTTTGTGTTTGAGAGCAATGCTCTTAACCAATATATATAGTTTGTTTGGAGTAAACGCGGTAATTCAGAAATTTAAGCAAACAGCAGTAAGTTGCAGTATTGTAATCCATTCGGTTTTGAAAGCTTGAAGATTAAGTCGGTTAGCACGTGCCCAGTTTGTTTGCTGTTCCCACGATTACCTTCGCGTCGCTTCAGCAACCCTTAGCAACACGACAAAGCACTATTATACATCTAGACCGGCTAATAGAAATTTCACCGGTTACCACCACGCCAGTGAATACCCTGCTTCAATTTCAAAAGTCACATGATATTCCAGACATACCTATACTTGAAATCCAAACCAGGCATGCTCAAACATCTTATTTACCAACTATAGAATACAACAACGTCTTACAACTATAATAAATCTAGCCTTTTGATTCCAAAACCGTCGAGAAATTTCGTTGAAGAGTTATTGTTATAGGTTTAAAACTAATCATAGAACTGCCAACATATATACAGCGCAATTTCATCTTGTATATGTACTAGTTTTTACGATGTTGCTGTACAGCAACATAGTTGTCTTGTTGAAATTAAATTGAGGTTTCAATTCAGTTTGCTATAGCAGTGTTTCGCCATTCTTTACCCGTGTTCCTACCACGCTCAACTGCCCCACTTCTGGCTTCCATATCGATCGGTTACTACGCGTTCCATTTTACACCACCACTATACACTACCCCTTCATCCAACTACAGGTCTGCGTAAATTCCTCCACAACCATCGTTCAATCATATCATATTGGATACTACGTTTAAACACTTAAATCCTTTCATTTAAACAGAGAATATATTGACAGAATCATAATCATTTATTAGTTATTGACTAAAGCAGATTAATATTTATTAAGCTAATTATTACAGTAAAATTCTAATAAGTTTGGAAGATCAATATCAAATTTCAAAAAAAGTTAATAATTAATTTAATCCGCGACCTACTTTGCAAATATCCTTAGTGACATTTTTGTAATTAACTAATAACACGTGCCGACGCAATAAATATATATTCAAAATGAACTTTTTTTATTAAACAAAAAATTAACTAATTTCTAAATACACCAATCGCTAAAATTAGATTTTCATTGTCACATTTACCCACTTTACCAAAATAGTTTTATATATAATTGCATTACCCCAATTTTGTGCGTTAAGTACAGGGTCGCTTAGTACGAAAACCACCACGTAATGTAAACGTTCATATGCACCATAGGCCGTTCCGCAAGAACAAGAGGTCAACCATGGAATAAATGGATTAACGCGATTTACACTGAACTAAACAAGCTCAAGTGAGAAGACAAACGAAAAACGCCAAATTTAAATAATTTGCCACTTTTCGTAGTATTAGATATCATTTTATTAATATTAACAGTTATTGTAAAAAAATATATAGGTTTTTTGAGTAATAAAAAGCGTAGAAACTGTGATGGTTATTTCTTTTACGGATTACTTAACAAGATATCTAAACTTTACAGCATGATTCGTTGGCTATGTTCATGTTTTGCAACAAACAACAACGAATAAATGTTAGTTCTATAACTAACGATCTCAAACAACCAAGCAATGTTAGTCCATTAGTTGTGCTAGTCAACGTTTATCTGTTAAACTTAAAATAGCCAAACCGCACCAAAGCTCGTTGCTTTTTGATAAATCTCAAAATACGACAAATATATCGTATGTTTGCGCTTTAGTGATTTGTTATACACGTATCTATGTATAATATAAACAGAAAGCACAAAGGGTTTCCGTCGCTCGCGCTTTAATAATAAAACCACAAAACCGGTCGACCTTTGAGTGTTTCATGGCGTTTTATAAATTATAACAAAACTTTCCTGCTGACGTGCAGGTAACGTTATCGTTAAAGGTTACATTTGGATTCATATCTAAACATTGCCAAATCAAATTATTAATATTTAAATTTAATTTTCATGTTACACACTTGTATAATTTATAATGATTTTGAAATAACTTTCGCGCCAAAGTGTTTATTTATTTATGTTGCTGAAACGAGGAATGATTTATTTTTAATCTATTCATTAAAATTATAACAAACAATCTATATTATTATTTTTATAATAGTATCATGTAAATATATACAGAAACAATGATAAAATAATAACACACACACACGCATACATGTAATAAAGGTTGAGCGAAATATAATTTCGTTAAAAACTTTTACTTGCGAAACTTCACGCAACATTCCCTGTGTTCAACGAGTGATATATTCATTTATTCTGCGCGTATATACCATAGTCATAGTCATTGCAGAACTGTGGAAAATTAAATTTTGAATTATAACATTACATATAGCATAGCATTTTAAAGTTCAAATGTATGTATTCATACAATATTCTTTTTGTAGGGTAACTTTATATTTTGTTTTATACAAATATATACTCATTTAATTTTTACTCACATAATTCGAGCAAAATACACATACTGTATTGTGTTGCAAATAACTTTAGTTCACTCAACGAGATTTAGAATCAAAATAAATCATGAATAGAATATATTTTTCACTTTCTTATACGAATTAATAAGTGAGACCTTCCCTGAATCGAGTCTGACTATATATGGAATGGCGTTTGTTTGTGTGTGTGTGTGTGTGATTTGATTATATTTAATAATCATAAAGCATATAATGAAAATGCATTGTATAAATGAAATTGTACAAAAAGTAAATTACTTAGTTATAAAAATAAAGTTCGTATAATTTATAAATAAAGGTAATTATATCAATGTATTTTTGATACAACCAATCAAATATTGGATGATTGAATTCGTTATTATAATCAATTATTAATGGGATTGGTGTTAAGCGTAGTTAAATTTGTACAATTGGCTTTTTAGCAAATTGGGAAACCAATCGCAAAATGTAATTAATAAAAAAAGGATTATAAATATAAATTTGTTTGAAATTCTAACGGTCTTTATTGACTACAGCATGAAGTAACTTAGAATAAAATGCTAACTTCGAGAACTATGATTATTCACTGCGGTTAAAGTTACGACAAACTGTTAGTTTATTCTTAAGATAAAGACATAAAATGTTTGTTGATCCTGAATTGCATTTATTGTAAAAGATTTACTTGAATATTGCAGTATGAGTTAAATAGAGAAGTTTAAAATAAATGTAAGAATTGTGAGTGAAGCTGCCAGACATCAGTGCTTCGGGATCACGAATATTAAAAATGTAATTCCACTGTCGACTCCTGCTCGACTGCGCCGGCGAAAAGACAAATAGACCTCTTATGCGAATAGAGATAATAAATCATATCTTGAATGAAAATTATATTTGATAAATATTATATATTTTACTTTTTCTATTGAACTTTCAGACATATTAATAAATTAAACTATGGTATGTTTATTTATTTATTTTGAACAATTATTTATTATAATTGTTTTTTTTTTAATCAAAATAATATATATTTTTGTTAATTAATACTTAGAATTAAATACACATATACGAAATTAGTCATTAAAATGTTACTATAAAATTGTTTTTTCATTAATTAGAAAACATTTTATTTCTCAACTAAATAAGTTCCGTACTATTAACCTAATATATAATTTTAACAACTTTACTTTAAAACAAATGTATATAATTAACTAAAATCTAATTATGAGCAAAATGTTTTGCAAACGTATTCTATTTATGTTTTAAATATAATTTGGTATCTTTAATAATTGTATTACCATCTAATAATCAGGATTTGATTTGTAGCAACAGATCCAAAATTATTTTCGTGGATCTAATGTTTACTGAACGAAAGTTTCTAATTCATATATATATATAAAGTTAGATTAAAATTACTTTGTAAAATGAGAAACTCAAGTTAGGAAAAAGACTGCATCCTTTTCTTTGAAATAAATTATAAACTTAATATAAGTAGCATAATCCTTAATATAGCTCTACATTTAACACATGAGAAATATTAATGTACATATAAGTATATATGAAAGCTTTGCGCAATTAGTTTTATTTATTAGAGTTTTAGCAACTAAAATTTTATTTCCATGCATGTAAATTTGCATGCGCAACTCAAGCAACCATGCATTTTATTGTAATAATGATAATCATACCAAAAGCTCACATTATAAACACCATATCTGTAATTCATTCCTTGCGGTTTGTGTCACTGTTCGTTTTGGCATAGATTGAAATTATTATTAACAATATCACAATGAGAACACTTTTTTGGCAAACAAAAAATCATTCACGTACAATAGGTATACATAGCTATTGTTGTAAGATTAGTATAAAGTTTGCTTATTTAATTAAAATTTTTTTTTTTTTCGGTTCTTTGATAACACTTAACTTAAATGTTTGATTATGTCTATGATAAAGTGCACAAGTGGGTGTAAATGTCCGAGTGCAACGAGTAATCTATAGAAGTTTTGTGCGAATTACTATGAGTTCTAGTCGCCACTCCGTCTGGTCGACTAAAGACTTGCGTATTTCCGATGTTTGCCGCCGCCAACATCGTCCACCCTCGCAGAACTTCGTCCTTCCAGGATTGTATCCTGGACTTTTGATACATATACATAAAATAACATTTCTCATATAATTCAAACTTCATGCCTATTTCCATCAAATGTAATTAACAAAAAATCTTTTACATCACTCATATCTTGACAATTTCCCGCCATTCAACAAGCTTCTTTTGCAATTCTGCTTTATGCATTTATTCACTTATTCCGAGGACGACCATGCATTCTCACACGATTCTGACCTACGTATTAAATCTTTTTCGTCAATCATTTATTGAAATAAGAATACAATTCAGCACTAATCTAAATAGAATAGATTGCATAGGTGCAAGCAAAAGAAGCAAAATACGCTTTAGTTTATTTAAGCTAATTCTTGAACGCTCGCAGCACTGCGCCTCCGCCATTTTGCATAAATGATAATATTCATCCAACTTTGCATCGCATCGTTGCTAATATTATTACAAAACAAATATATAAAACAAATTCTATAACAAGAACACGTTTGCAATTTTGATTCGATGTCTAATGACATTTTAATTTATACCTATATGAATCATTATTGAAAACTCATTTTCAATTAATGTATATCGAATTGACTTGGACTAAAAGTTGAATAGCGCAATTTTGAAAAGAATTGGGGGACTTATTTCAATTTGATTGATTATTAAATGAGCGGTAACGACAAATGACCAAAAACGGTCAAGTATTCAAATTGAATTCAAGAGTTATCAATGCCAATTTAAATGGATTTCATACAGACATCATATGAAATCAAATGATTAAATTTTCATTTAAATATGAACAATTTTAAAAAAAATTTTGCTTATGGTTAGTAACCGTAGTAGAAAACTTAAATATTATTAATTGATTGTGTAGTTAATTCACGTGGTGAGGCACATTAAAATAATAAATAAGATAAAAACACCAAGTTTTTGTAGTTATTTTAATAAAAAGTTAAATATTTTATTAACTACATGTACCTATTTCGTTTTGTTCAAATATATGATAATGCTCGTAGTTCCACTAAATAGTAGTTATCAATATTGTAAAATTCAATGTGAATACGTCTCTGGTAAAGGACTTGTGCGCACACGTGTAGTCGCGCGTTCATCCTGGCAAAGGACTCGAAGCTTATCAATCATAGGAAAAAACTCCATTAACACTTTTGTTCGATGTTTTCTCGCAAAATATAACAAACCAAAGATAATAGACAGGGTGTTTGTATGACGGATATTATGATGACGTTGGTGCGATGAGACCAGCGACCTCTGTTTGTACGGTTACGAACTTTGTCCTTCCCTACTCCGGACCACCAACCGTCCACCGCGTCTCTATATCGATTCGGCGGCCAACGGCTAGACCTGTTTGAATGCTGACAATAGCATTATCATTCATCCCACAAACCATTCCTTCTTCGATGCACCCATCACCGATCCCTTTCATCATAATACATCATGAACCGAACAAAGTTATGTCTAAATCAGTCAGTTTATGTTTTACAATCTAGTCAGGATTTTCATCTCATTATAACCGTAACAGAAAGTTTTCCTTGTTTTCGAAATCAGATTATCACACATTTCTTTTCAACAAAATAGACTACATGTATGAATTTTAATATTCTATAATCTCCTGAACAGAATATGATTTCAATTTTTTTACTTATACGAATGTATATAAAGCAGTACTGTATTCTATTATCCTTAATATTTAAACTGATCTACTACGTATACGTAAGACAAATTGTGGCACACTTTATAAACTAATTTTATTTAAAACTAATTGTAAGACATTTATTATTCAAATGTACCAATTCTATAATAAAACTTTTCCATTAACAATAATTATTGAAGTATATGAACTGATACGCGAGTAGCGTCAGACTGGCATCAGACTATATAATTCGTGTAACTTGAATTGAAACAGAATGCGAGATGTAACTCAGGCTGCAATATGGGCGTGAGGACATTGAAATGAATTATCTAAAACGTGCATTAACTAACTAACCTAACCATAAAGTTAGAGATTGTGTACACATTTCAGTGCACATGAAAAGTTAAATACAATCAACATTAGCACTAATACCACAGTCATCGATATCACATTAAGTTGTCTATAAGTATTAACAAATTCAATAGGATATAAAATAAGGATTCTGAAATTAATTATATGATTTTCTTGTCATGGAGAAGAAAATTTTCTCTTTTCATAATTTAAATGTTATTTATGAGTTCATTAAAAGTTAATACATAAATAAGTAAAAAACTTTTTGGCTATTATATATGCTAACTGATACAGTTGGGAGTATAATATGGGCGAGTTTGTATGAATAGTAAGCTTTTCTATGGCTTTATTCACGGTGACAAACTTCAAACGGTTCAAAGTTAGTATTTAGGGTTCCACTTTTCAACATAATCGTTTTCAGGCAACCAAATGAACAATGGTCTATACACGGCATATTTCAAGTATAAATATATTTAAATTATCAGCTTGAACAAATGGCAATTCAATTATATTTATAAGTTAGACTAAAATTCTAAGTCCCTAAACCCGTGTACGGAATATTAATTTATTTAAGCTACAGAATCCGGATATTCCACCCACATAAAATTATTTTACATTAAATAGTAAACTGTATTTCAGTAGAAATTATCACTTTCTTATATGATTTCGAAATTTTAACCGAAATATATTTTTTGACCTTCCCTGCCATATTGACTATTTTTCAACTGACGTCTGTCTGTATGTGTGTGTGTGTGTTCTACCACCCCATTTGATGGGAATATTTAATGGAAAAAATAAAATTGTAAATTAAACGCTATAATTTCAGTGACCTTCACAAATGAATGAATTCACAATGGGTATACGTAGTATGCACTTGTATGTTTGTAGGTAGGTAGAGAGGCGTGTCCGAAACAAGTGCAAAGTATATATTTCAATCGACAACAAATGGCGTTACGTAATCATAGATGGAAACAATATTATGTCGCGTTCTCACGTTATTACTATTATCATGTTTCTTATATGCATGTATGTATGTATGTACATACTTTACATTTATACACATATTTACGTTTACTGTAGCGACAGAGCCACGAACTTCAACCAACAAGTACATGATGCCAAGGTTTCACTTACAATACAAAATGTATTACTCTTTAATGTATTATTATTTATGAAGTATTATAAATGGAAATAAACTTTGTTGCTCAACATAAATCTATTACCTATTTAGGTTATAAACATTTATATTGATGTTTATACTTAAATAAGTTTTTATTAGCTGAGTAATAACTATAAATAGAAATGTCCATGAAGCGAATAGCAAAGATATACGCGCATGCGCGCATACCATACTCGGATTGAACACTTTCGAGTATTGAATCGGTAAAGCTCGGTTAATATATAATTTGAAAATTATGTCAAAATTTAAGAAAATTCTGTTGAATTATGTAAATATTGGAATAAATGTAATGCTAAAGCTATTTATAATATATCAATAATAAAAGTTAATTGTTTTGTTCGTTATGCGAAAATTTTAATTTAGTTGTGCACTATATGCATTTGACATTTTCTCAACTTTTTCATTAACAAAAATAATAAATAGACTAAAAAGATGTGTGTTCAAACTAAACGCAAACTAATTATAAATAATGTAAAACTTTTTTTTCAAAATGATAAACATCAACACCTATTTTCATCATTGTAAAAATTGTTGTTATTTAATAAAAACAAAACTTTGCAAATGTAAAAACGCAAATTTCAAAAGAAGTGACTTTATTTATTTATATCTCAAAATCTTAAAACTATGTAACTGTAACGCTATATATCATACAGTATTCTTTACGCTTTCTACATTTCTATTTTCATAATGTTGTAGTTTTGTGAAATTGTTTTACATACATATTATTCATTATCGTACTCATTTAAAATACCCACATAATAAATAGTTTACATATTTAGAAAATGTCTCATTTATAGCATATACTAATCTCGAAACCACTAAACAGTTGTAAGCGAAATATTTTACTAAATTTTGTCAATAAAAATATTGATATTTTTGCGAAGTTTTGTAGAAAATATTTATTATATGAGTACTATTTTTCAATTTCAAAAACATGTTTTGTGCTCGTTTTGAATGAATTTTGCATACATTGAAAATCAATAATAAACAAAAGGTCCTTTTTGACATCATATAGCTATAGAAGTAGAAAGGAAATTGAATTTCTATATGATAAATTTCAATTATGAGAATATTATAGAGACGTTATCTATCTTTGCACACTACGTATATAACTAAAAACCATCGTAAATGTTTTTATATATATATATATATATATATATATATATATATATATATATATATATATATATATATATATTTATTTATTTATTTATTTATATAGGTATATAATTTATTTTACATAACGAATTCCTAATTTCTGACTGGCTTTAATAAAAATATGTATTATGTAAGTTTCCTAAGAATAACATGACTCAGGTAACTTGAACAAATAATTGCACTTTGCAGGTTTATGTGAAATGTATCAAGAACGGTTTTTTTTTATTTACTTTGTTGAAAGTTCCTACAAAATAATTGATAATAAAAGATTTATATATCACATAAATTATACGGTTTATTATATTTGATTTAGCTTTAATGAAGGTTATTTATGAAGGTATATGCGGGATGGTAAAACTCTAAAGAGAAAGTAACTCATCTGATACGCGAGGGAGGTGACCTAATGTAAAATTTTCAATAATTTACGGTATTGTACAACTCAATTGAAACTACGTTTCAAAGTACTAGAATTATTTATAAGCGTGCGTTCGCTTATTTATTTTATTTCAACACAAAAGGGTCGTATGGTGAGTTTTCGTAAAGGATAAAATAGAAATAAATAAATCAACATTTGCGAAAATATAACTTCTATTGTAACTGATTAATTAATTCTATGCAATAACTCTGTAATGAGAATCTATACATTTTTGAAAAATGTATTTATCTAATAACGAATATTTAATTGAAAAACAACAAAAAATATGTTCAATATGTTTTATTAAATTCATCAATATTTAATTCGAAATTAAATTATTTTAATACAGTTACTATAGCAACCAAGTCAACTGGGTGATGTTGCTAGTTGCATCACAATTGTGATTTATATTTTTGTACAATTTCCGGTTAGTCAATGTGCATTTGAAGCTCAATCGTTTTCTGAAATGCGGGCAATTTCCGTATTGTATAACACTTAATAATATATAAATTAGAGAAACTCTGTTTGTATATTTTTTATGCAACACATCAGGATTTGCTTCGATACGCATGGTTTGCAATTTAGGTATATGAAACCATACATACAAACACAAAAAACGTGTTCCTTACTTTAAAACTGTTGCTTCTAAGTTTGTTAAACCGGAAGTTATTGAAACTGTTATTTACCACGAAATTCTTTGCCGGAATTTCATAATTTATAATTAAATAGGTCGAGTATCATTAGCCGCATTTCTAAATGAAGTAAAATACGTTATTGCGAACTCGTCAATGGAGATGTTCAATCACGCTGATTGTAATTATTAATCAATTTACTCAGGTCGTTTCTTTTTTGTTGTTCAATTATATTAATAAGATTGTGCGGCGAATTCTGTATGAGTTATTTTATTAAACACTGTACTTACTTGAAATTTACAAGATTTAAAGCATTTCTTTTATGAACATTCCTATACGAATGTATGTATGTACATTAGAAAAAATAGTAATCATGAAAATTATCGTTCTCGAGATTTTTATACACCTTTCGACCTTCCCTGAGTCGAGCCTTACCATTTTCGGCATAGCGGCAGTGTAAATGTGTCTGTATGTATACATGTGTGTGTGTGCGTTATATTTATATATTTATATATATATATATATATATATATATATATATATATATATATATATATATATATATTTCTAAAAGAAAAATATATAATATGAAATACCAAGTGAAGCAATAAAGCTAACTGAATAGCAAATGCTTACGTTTTATTCGTTTCTTCATGAATAAATATCTTTGTAATATCATTTCGCACAAAAGCCCCACACAAATAAACCCGAATAAAAATTCGTGCACAACACACAAAGTTCTAAAGCAAATGTAGAACGCACGAAAAAGTACGAAACGCCGAGCGCTAAAATGTTCCCGTGCTGAAGGGTGGTTATACTTTTGGGAGACGCGCGCGATACCCGGTAAGGTAAATAAAAGATACCCACTGCCGATAACCGGTGCGACCAACGTGCCGCGTTCGACGTTCGATGTGGCTCGCGGTAACTCATGTACTTAGTGCCGCCGGTGACTGTAACTATGTTTACGTGATGTGTATAAATGTATGTTAACCTTCGTTGAACACGGCTCTAGACGTTTGTGTGTAATATGTGCACAGGTGACAAATGAGGGAGGGGATCTACCTATTTTATTATTCGCAATTATTGGTTACATCATGCTTTTCAATTAAACATTCCAGATGATGTTGGAAAGTCATGTTACTCCGTACGTTCGAAAGTACTCATTTATCTCAATTTATTTCATATGTACACACACCAAAATTACTTTAATCAATCATTTCCTAGCGTATCAAACAATAAATAAATAAATATCAAATTTATTCCCCAAAAAAAAAATTGTATACAAGTATAAAAATATAAGTTTAATTAAATATAAAATAAATAAATGAATAATTCATGTAGGCGCCACGCATCTTATAAACCCTTAAATTAAATTGGACACGTTCGGTGAAAAGACCTGAGAACGCTTGAAGACCACGCTAACATTGTTTTTTTTAAAGAAAATTTATTTCAACTACTAAATATACTGATTCTCCTCCCGCTAAACCCAAACATAAATCTCTAAGTTGTAGCTTGTTTATGTTATACTCGTAAAGTGAAAGTATTTACTATGTATGGAGAAAAAGTAAACATTATTATTGTCTAAATCAATGTTATGGAAAATGATGTGGTCTTTTAAATAAAAGCAAATTTTAGCATGTTTTCTGATGTGGACAATAAGTACTTTGGTATTTGATTAATTTGTGACACGAGTCCATCAGCTGGTTTTGACGTTCGTGATATCAGATGCCATGCGTGTGGTACGAAAGTGGGGAGAGAAAATCAACAAAATAAGAAAAAAGAACGGCATTGCTGTGACGTCACGTGGCAAGCGCGTGCGCAACAACGACGTGCAGTGTGCTCTGTTGTGTTGCGGGAGCAGACAGAGCACATTTGATCGAAAAAATCGTGAAAAGTCTTTATTATTATTTGTTCGGTAACGATACGATGGCTGCTGGTTGTTGTGGTACCAAAAAGCAGAAATTAAATAACTCAACGAGTATACCATCGTGTAACGGCACCGCAATCATGACAAACGGTTCATCAAATGGAATGGTTGCTCTACCAGAGATGTGTTTCTTTTGTTTCGACGTTTTGTACTGTCAGCTGTATAACCTCGATCCACCAAAAACACCAAACTTCAGTAACGATGCCTAGTAAGTTCTTTATTCAATACCTTACTTTCCATTCATGATTAAGCATTTTTTTGCAAATATGTTATTTGATCTCAATATTGCAATATTAATTAGCTCGAAATTCTTAACCTCGCTTAACCTTTTCGTTTTAAAAAAATTGATCTTTTTAGCAAGCGCTTCTTTTGTTATTTTCGTATTTGATCTTTTGTTATTTTAAAAAGAAAAATTCGATGAATGTTTCTTTGTTTACGATAACATTTCTCCATATGCTAATTTTACTTACTACTACTGCTCTTTCTCTACTAATATTTAAATACTTAAATTGAGTAATTTTGTTATCCATAAAATGTGTAAAAAATTATTGGTATTATATAAATACAACTGAGCAATATCGACAGACCTATTTGAATCTAATCTAACAATATAACTGTAACTCAACAATTGAATATTATATTTGTATTGTATGCAACCAAAAATAACTCGTAGCCACCTGTTGGTAAATTATAGAATTATTATTTTATATTTTTTGGAAAATATATTTTTGATGTATGCTAAAAATGTAATAGTTTGCATTACTTTTAACAATTATTTTTTGAAATTTATATTGTTTAAAAATTCAATTTTTGACTTTCCTATATGAAGCAATAAATATTGTATTCCTTCCCCGAATCGAGTCTGACTATTTTTTAAGTGTGTGTCTGTCTGTGCGTGTGTGAGAGAGTGTAAATTTACGATTCTTATATGCCTGGCAAAAGAAACTCCTATTCAAACCGGAAGTGCTTGCTTCAGTCGTTTTTTGCAGTTTCTGCAATCTTACCAAAACGACTGCACTTGCAGTAAAATAGTTCCAATCAAAATGAAAAATATTAATATTTCACACAACTTTTGTTAGAATTATTTTTTCAAAAAATTTACATATCAAACCAAAATGCATATAAGAAAGTTTCCAAACATATTTAATAGTTAATATTCATATAAATAATTCAAGACAAAGAATAATTATCTTTTGTTTATTGTACGATGACATTGCTTTTTGTCTAGTCCATTGTTTGTCACTTGGAAAATTGGCAAAGATCGTCGTTTGCGAGGATGTATTGGGACATTCAACGCAATGAATTTACAATCGGGTCTACGCGAGTATGCGATAACCAGTGCATTTAAAGACTCTCGCTTCAACCCGATCACTCGCGATGAGTTCCCAAAGTTAAGTGTGTCCGTGTCAATTTTGAGACATTTCGAAGATGGCAACGATTATCTCGATTGGGAAGTTGGCGTTCATGGCATTCGCATTGAGTTCATCAACGAGAAAGGTAGCAAAAGAACTGCCACATATCTGCCGGAAGTAGCTCCCGAACAAGGTACTAAGACTTTATTTTATTGTACCAAAATATTTTTTATTATTATTAAATTGCGATTCTAATTTCAGTAGTAGCTTGCATAGATACATACATCATATCGTAGAACGAAAATTAACAAAACCTTCGCTCAATTAATTTTTTTATCCTCATTACTCCTTACACTCTTCATATTCCAACTGTTACTCTATATATTTAATAACGAAGCAATTTAAAATTAAACTAATACAATGTATATCTAGTGTTGTATTTTCAAAATATTATTTTTTTTGGTCATTTTGAAAAATTAAATATAGAACTCTGCAGACGAACATCGAACATCCATCCAATATCCATTAACTATAAAACCTCCACATTACATAAATTTTCCGCATTATCCAAGAATGTTTTCATTTATTCCGATTTTTCCCTCCTTTTTTTATACATGCTCTATTATACCGTAATAGGAAAACAATTTGTATATGAACCTGTTTTTTTTAATTAGAGCAAATAAATAATATTTGAAAAATCAACGTAACCAACGCAAAATAAGTGCGAACAAAGATGACATTGTCTAGTTGCTAATTCCGCTATTACAGGCTGGGACCAGATACAAACGATAGATTCGTTGCTACGTAAAGGCGGCTTCAAATCGTCCATATCGAACGAACTTCGGCGCAGCATCAAGCTAACGCGTTATCAGAGTGAAAAGATAACGATCAGTTATCAAGACTATATGAACCATTGGAATAGCAGACGTTGCTAGCAGCTAGTGTGGGGGCCCACGATGTCACCGATGGCACAGCAGCCCCCACAACAGCACTATTACCCATCATCGCATATGGTCGCGCATCAACCGACGCCCACCTACGTCATGGTACAGCCTCAGCTGATGATGCCGACCGCTGCTACTCTGCCTTATGTGCTGCCGCCCATTTCCACGCGCGGGGGAGCGGTACACTGGTGGGGCGAACACAATACAACACCATCGACTTCGTTTAATCATCATCCGCCGCACTACCATCATCCTCATAACCACCACAATCATCAATCTTTTCAACCGTTGCTACCACCACCGGCCGCTCCACCAGAACGGAGCCACACTACCCCTGCCGCCGCCTATCCATCGCCTCCGTTTCGGAAACGCAAGTGACGCCCAAGAAAACGCCGCTGTGATTGGTGAACACCACTCCAGAAGGGCTCTAACCACTATTATCTCCAACTCCTTACTTCCCTATCCAAATCTTTACTGCGGAAGTTTACGTTAAGTTACTTTTTATGTTTCATTTATTTCATTTATATTTCTTCAAGTTGACGTCCATTATTGGCGGTTTGAATTTGTTTTACACCTAGTAGTTAGTGAATGAGTAGTTCTAGATACCACCACCAGATCTAGATTATTCCTTCCGTAATAAAATCAATTAACTTCATGGTTATCCCTTCGCACTACGAAAAATGAGGCAATCGTATGATGGACGCTTCTAATTAACAGTTAAACACGTGTCCGTCTTTGACATTGTCTCCCGTCTGGAACAATTATTATAAGTCACGTGTGTGCCTAAACCACCGCACATAATATATAGATACATCAAAACGAAACAGACAGCAAAACAAGCCATAGGCTGCGCGACACTGCTTTCTTAACACAGAAACAAGGTATTTGCGACAAATACTAAATAATATTATACCTAGTATATATAGATATGCACCTATATTATTAATATTTGGGTTGTTGATATATTTGTTACATGTATGTTACATTTTAAGTATAATAATCACCAGGTTTTTTTTTTTTATTAAAAAATGCATTTATCTATACGATACATGATTATTGCGAATGAACAGTTTTCAGTTCCAAAATTTAATACACAAAATGTGAATCTTCAAAAATAGTATTCAGCGCGGTTATATTTACTTTAAAACGTATTCCTTCAAATAGTTGTGAATTTGTTTCATTTAACGCTGGCGTTAACTACATATTGAATCTATTTTATTTTTCTATCGAAACAATGTTTAATGCCGGAAAATTTAGTAAATTGTTCATTCGTGTTTTTGATAATATAAACCAGTTAGTTTCATTTGATACACTCGAACACATACACATATTATTGTTACCACAAATTACCATTAGTGGTTTTCGTGACATTGGTAACATGGTTACACCAGTGCAGACACAATAATGCAATTGTAACTAAAAGAAATTAAAGCACTTGAACTGTGCGGTGACATATTTTACTCAAACAAACAAACAAAATATATATAAATTTTTATATCAGAAAAAAATCATATTTTCGGTGTAGTTACATAACGACACATATATAATCATCATATTATTATTATCATGGTGTTATGGGATATTTGTTTTATATCGCCTTACATTTCAAATGACTCGTAGTTTTGTTATATGGTATCTGTTTTCCAAAAATCACCACCCCCTGAAAGGGTTGGAATTTGAGCTCTGTTAAAAAAAATATATGTAGAGTTTCGAAAACCAGCCTATATTTGTAAAATTTTCATTGTTAGTTGATGTTAGTCTTACCCAGCAAATACTCATTTGAAATAAACAGCGAAATGATAAAAAATCAAAACGTAATTCTCATTATATAAATAACAAATAGCCAAAATAAAATAACTAACTGGATACTAAGGCCAATATTTTATAAATAAGAACTAACAATATTAAAATGTGCGGTGATTTGTTTTTATGGTGCATAAAGTTGCTGAAATAATATATATATGTTTTAAAACTAATTTTAATATAGTGAAATCACCCTTTTAAAACCTCAAGCAAACTAAGTTGTAATCAAATTGTGCTGTTTACTTTAGTTTTATAGTTATATAAATTAGTGATGATCATTGCTCGATTTTTAACACCTTTCTGTATTCATTAAGAGTACCTACATTCTATTGCAGAATAACTGCATCTTGACAGTTTTTATTATAGAGAATATTGACTTAAAGAATACACTGCCATTTTTTATCATCTCGACAACAAATTATAAAAATCATGTATTTGATGATCAATGTTCATTATTGTTCCTTAATCTACTGCTATTTCTTGCAGAAATCGATTAACACGAAATTTAATTAATGGCTATTTTGTGCTATGGTTGAATTATTCACTTAACATTTTTCGAAAATACAATTTTTAATTGTTCCTATAGCTGCGTCAATTTATTTAATTATTCATTGGTTTAAATACATAAATCAATGCTAGAAGCATATAGTACGTCATGCGACTTGAAATTAAATCGTATGAAATTGACAATACGTAACAAATATAATTTATATGAAATTCAATCATACACAATGTTTCCATTAATTTATTTGAGTTCGTGTTCAATTATGTTTAACTGTTGGTTGTAATAGGTAACAATTTGGGTTTAAATATAGAAATGTCCTAACTCAGGGCCAAGGGCTGTTCGTACTTTTTTGATACATCATTACTGGTAAAAGGCAGCCCTAAACTTTGGTACCCGAAAATTGAAGTGGAGCACAAATATAGTATTTGTAAATAAAATAAGAAAATCTTTGTGCCTAAACAGCAAATTTCCAAATTATAATTCAGAAAAACAAAAAATTGCATTTACCACTTACCCGTGGTATAGTCAATGTATTTGTAGAAAGAGAAAAAATTACTTATGCAATATGTAGTTGGGTTTCCAGGTTGAAAAATAAAACATTTATATTTAACTTATTTTTTTTACTATTATAAAACTATTACTTAAACAATACAAGATTAAAGAACATTCGTGCCATGTTGCTCTTCTAATTGTTGTTCGATTTGGTTGAGTTTTTCGTTGATTTTATGGACAGCGAGCATTTCTTGATACGTAATTAAAGCCGCTATTAGTCCCTGTACTGCTAGCAATCCCAATAAAACATTGCCGATTGGTTTTGTATGTTTGTATAATAACTGAAATACTTTTAGCGGTTCTTTCGTTATTGGCGGTATCGCATACGTATTATATCGAATAGCAAACTAAAATAATTGATCCAAATTACGATTTTTGTTAAAAATTGTGCAATTTTCATAAATATTGAAAATATACATACAGGTATTGCAGATAACGGTGACAAAACACATGGAAAAATCGTACTAAAAATTGATTGGTAAGAAGCCGCACGGAGTTCTACGCAAACCGAGCAACTTTTTTGTAAAGCCACATCAGTTACTATAAACTAAAATACATTTTTTTAATATTTTGACGCATTTTAATGTTATTCAATAACATACTTGTTGATGAAATATGCCGCTTATTAACGAAGGTAATGCAACAACTGGTAAATACGAAGACATTCGACCGTAATTTAATAATCTTAACTTGACACGATAATGATTATTTATATAAATGGCGCTAAGTGCACTCAAAGATGAGAGTATCGTGAAGCCATAGTTAAATATCCATCTTTAATATACATTTATATAGTTTACGGTTGTTTAACAGTAAGATTATACGTACACATCTTTTTTGTTTTTCCACCCTTTTATAACATCTAATTGATATTTTAATGCGTCTTCTTCACTTAAAACGATTGCGTCTGTAGGTATATCCGAAAATTTCTTTTTCATTAATGCCATAGTGAAAAATGTTATTTCACATTTCTAACCTAAAAATATCGTACGCAAAACAAAATGGCGTTGATTTTTAAAATAAAAACTCACGTAAATAAATATAAATTTTATTGAAACAATTATAAAATATTTGGAAACAAAAATATATGAATTAATAAAATACTGTTATATAATTATTCGCCTTTGTATGAAACAAAATTATTTTCGGTTTCTTTAATTTTGACTTCGTAAAGAAGATGAGGACATGGTAAAAATTGTGCTACTCTTTTCCAAATATAAATCGCTAACATTTCGGTTGTGCTCGGTGTATCTTTGAAAAACTCAACATCTTTATCCAGATTTTTATGGTCTAGTTCTTCCATGATTGCTTTCTTCATGGCTGCATTTAAATCTTGAATATTCATGACCATCCCCGTCCTTTTGTCCACTGGTCCACGTACGCTGACTTGTACTAATATGATTTATTTTTAATTTCTTTACAAACAATAACTTCGATCATTGTTAATTCAATCATTTACCTTCATAGTTGTGGCCATGTCCGTTTATATGATTACACTTTCCATACACCTTTAAATTATCTTCGGCTGTTAAATATGTACTATTCAATCTATGGCAAGCACTAAACTGCAATCGGCGAGTTAATTCAACAACAGGCATTTTATTTATACACAAATCTTTATCTTACACAAAAAAACCACAACCACCTGTTAGGAATCTCCACATAAATAAATATGAAAGTAATTAATTTTATTTCGTACACAGAATAAATTAAAATATCAATTTACATAAATGAAATTTGTATCAAAGTATAAAACAGTTAATAATTAATAAAACCATTCGCTCCTACAATAATTTGTTTAAGTTTTGAATTTATCAGTTAGCACAATTGTAGCAACCACAACTCAGCAACTTGAGCAACTGTACTACTCATATGTCAAAAATGGATTACGAAGAAGTGTGTTTGTAATCAGAGTATTCTGTGTTTAAACCAAAATAAACAAATACATTGCTATTAAATGTACGTGGTATTTATAATGAAATATATAAACATGCTTTTTTTAATACATTGGCATACATTTATTTAATGTGTATTACATTAATTTTAAGTATTTTTGAGTTAAATTATGTTAAAGCGTAAATTATTGTTACAGTTTAAATAATAATATATAAAATGGCTCCTGTACCTTTGGAAGGGCTTCAAACGCCTGTAGCGAACAGTATATCGCAAGGAAGTATCGGAGGGCCTCAAGAAGGAAACCGCGGCGGCCTCATATCATTGGCGATGTTGATCGACTTTATCGTACAACGAACTTACCATGAACTTACAGTCTTGGCGGAGCTGTAAGTTAATTTCTTAGTGGACTATAATATATATTAACCTATATTTTGAAATAGGTTACCGCGCAAAACTGATATGGAGCGTAAAATCGAAATCTATAATTTCTCTGCTCGAACGCGCCAATTATTTGTCCGATTATTAGCGTTGGTGAAATGGGCGAATAGTGCTTCTAAAGTTGATAAATCAGCGGTAAGATCCAAAATGTTTTTATAATACTTCGGTAATAATCGACATACGGCGATGGTTATCGAATATGTATATGTTGTGTATGTTTTTCACGCATGCGTCTTCTATACTTATTAAATGATTTATCGTATTGTATTTTGGATTAGAATATTTAAATTGCTGTTTGTAGCGTATTATGGCGTTTTTGGATAAGCAATCCTTACTTTTCGTCGAAACTGCTGATATGCTAGCTCGAATGGCGCGCGAAACATTGGTACAAGCCCGATTGCCTAATTTCCACATACCAGCCGCCGTTGAAGTATTAACAACTGGTACTTATGGTCGTTTACCGGCTTGTATCCGCGAGAAAATCGTTCCGCCGGATCCAATAACAAATTCAGAAAAACGAACTACGCTATTGCGTTTGAACCAAGTTATACAACATCGATTAGTTACCGGGAACTTGCTACCACAAATGAAGAATCTTAAAGTACTTGAAGCGGTTTGATATTCAATTGATTATTGCTGATTTATTAAATATTTATTCAGATTGAAAAGGGACGAGTAACTTTCCATGTTGAACATGAATTTGATGTTTCACTTACTGTTATGGGTGAAGGACCGAATATCCCGTGGCGGCTCTTGGACATTGAGATTTTAGTTGAAGATAAAGAAACTGGAGGTATTAGTTTTTACTTTTTTTTGAATTTATGTTACTTAAATTTAAGTAATTTCTATATTTAATAAATATGCTAAATCTATTAATTGAAGACGGAAAACCATTGGTACATTCATTACAAATCCAATACATACATCAAGTGATACAAAACCGACTGGTAGACAACCCATTACCCCTAACAGAAGTATATAACTGTCTTCACTATTTCTGCCAATCTTTACAACTTGAAGTCCTCTATTCACAAACACTACGTTTGATTCGCGATCGACTAGACGATCATGTTCATGTTGATGAATATATTCCCGGCAAATGTCTAACAGTTTCTTATTGGAGGTATTACCACTAATCAATTATCATAATTACCTCTCTACATATTTCTTATTTATGTGAAGGGAATTAACAAGTAAAGATCCAAGATCAGAATTAGGCTATCGTTTAACTGTTCAAGTCGACACGTACGATCCAGCAAGGCCTCTAGCTGTTATACACGTTCCTACTTTAGGAAATAAGGTAAAACGAAAATATATTCAATTTAAAACTGTTATTAATTGATTTGTGACAGGAAAGTGAAATAGCAGATCGGGCCATTCGATCCGAGCTGCTGTCGATGGAACGTTTATTAGTTCATACAATATATGTTAGAACTCGCAGTAAACTAACAGAAATCAAACAAGAGTTACAAACAATGCTTAAAGATGTTGAATGTAAGTTTATTATTATTTATGTAAGTAATTTATAATAATGTATTTTAAATGTTAGGTAGCTTACAAGGTTCGCCAGCTATTTTATCGGTAGCTGTACTTCAACCGTGTTTACGAGCTGAGCAATTATTAATAACCGTCGATACACATACGGGAATGTTGCAATGCCATGTACCCCAATATGAACCACCGTTAATGTTAGAATTGCACACGGCGTTAAACGGTGAACATTCGCGCTTGCCGGGTCTTATATCCGAATTACGTTACTGGATCACGCAACGGCGATGCGAAAAAACATTGCAACATCTTCCTGCCACACCACACGAACGGTTACCGCTACTACACCATCCGGATCACCCACTAACTAGGCTTGGTAGACATCGGATGTATATTCAGTTGCACCGGCATCCAAATGTTATTTTGGTAATATTAATTGTTGGTTTTATTCAATATTTGCTCAAATATATGAGTTTTTAGATTGTTGAGTTGAAAGAGAAAGAGAGTAGTCCGTGCGAAGTTGAGTGTTCGTTTTATATGGCTGTCGTGAAACATTGTAGCATTGAAGATAATCCAAATGATGATTCGATTGAGACTGAATTTCCGAAAGTTTTCTTAAAGTTGTTAACTTTGATTGAATTTGATACGTTTGTTGTCACACACGGACCATACACTACAGTTGATGGTGAGTATTTTAAATTTATTAATATACCGTAACTATCTTTTATAATTAATTATTTAGAAAAGTTAAAATTATGTAGTTTCTGTTATCCTAAAAATATAACAAATATTACGACTTATTCATTTATTTTGTGGTTAAAAGATCAAGACAACCACTCTCCTGTAATCGAAGTAAATACAACTGGAGATAAATTAGGTTTAAAACGTAAAGCGGGAGCACGTCCAGATTCCGCTTCGCGGCGCCCAAAACACCCAGCCTACTTTATCCCAGAACTAGCGCACGTAGTTGCAATGTGCGATGAACGCCTACCATTCGTTTCTCTAGCACAAGAAGTAATAACACCACACTACCCACAGAACGTATCTAATCGAACAAATTTCAGCTCACTAAACGTGAAATCTATCACAAAGGTGTGCAAGTTGAAGCGAACGCAACTTGTTTGGTGCTAAAGCTTGTTCAATTACCTCCACCTACGTCTGCTATTGGTCAATCAGAAGCTTGGCAATCGTTGTTGAAGCGATTGTTGAGTGTTGCGATTCGAGTCCAAGGAAAAGGGGTGACCAAGACGTGGATGGTTGAGTTTTTGTTTTATTCCAGTCCGTTATCCAGTACGCATCCGAAAGAGCAAGGCATGCGGCGTCCTGTTTATTTTCAATATGATATGGGACCGGTGGATATTGTATCGAAAGTTGTGGATGCTTTGTTGAATGATTGGGCACAAATTGTGCATTTGTATACGATTGTTCAGGATTTGGCCGAATATATGATGATTGGTAATTAGAGCTTAATGTTGTTTGTTACAAAAATATTAATTAATAATGTTTGCAGATAAATATAATTTATCTAATATGGTAACTGTAAAATCATACAACTATAGTAAACTATTATTGGGTTACGGCCCTGAACGAGGTGCTACAGTCACCATCCAATGGAACACTATCGATAAAGCTTTCCGCTTAGTTTTCGGCAGCTCAAACATAACTCTAAACGCACATTCATTAATGCGCGAACAACTCGAAGCACATTTAAACGAAAACTTAAACTTAGCGCAAATTGTACACTTACTACACGAGACTTATGAACCGTTAGTGTCGATTAGTAAGTTGCCAACATTACCGCAACTAGCAGTTCACAATTCGGTAAGAAACATTAATAATTTGCGGGAATAAATAATTATTTTTTATATTTTATGTATTACAGCGTCCACAAGTACCGGTGCAAACGTTTACTATTATTCCCCAATCAGTAACATTGTTAAGGCTCGCCTATCAGGGCATGTATTGTTTGGAGATACGACTAAGAGGTGGAGGACTAGTTTCGTTACGAGATGGTGCTTATAGTCGTTTTGATCGTAGTAATGTCGTAGATGGGTTCACACCTACTCAAGGTTTAAAAGTAAGTGGTGTCTTTGATTTTTAATAAGTCATCAAGGTTTTGCGATCATATAATAAATTGATTATTAATGTTGTAATATTTGATTCTATAGGCGTTTTTGTCAAAATACGTTGATGAAAGCGCAGTATTTCGCCGACGGTCTCAATCTGAAGACGATAATCCACCGTCGCCTATTCCAATGGATGTGGAGGGTAACGCTGGATTCTTAGGGCACCATCGTGGTCCACAATCTCCAGCTCAACAACGCGAAGCTGGATTACGGTTTCATCCGCCCCTAACACCGCCTTCTGGCTCAAATCCACACACTCCTGCTAGCCCGCTTACTACAAACATGAACCAAAGTAACACGCATACTAGTTTCGGTTCTAGTCCAGCTACTTCATTCAATCTAGCTTCACCACCTTCTCTCCCCTCAAATATCAATCCATCACCGATACCTATGTTACCACATCCAAGTCCAAGCTCAGGACTAGTAGCAAACTCACCGTTGAATCCATTACATGTACCCAGTCCGGCTGGACTTATGTCCACTTCATCTCCAGGACCAAGTTCGAACATGCCTGGACATTCACCAGTCAGTAGTTTCATGCAAACAGGTTAATTAGATTTTAATTTAAAGTGTACAGTATTTTAATTTTTAAATTAAAATACTGCAGGACACACAGATGGTAGCCCGTTCCAGTCATCACAAAGTATGACATCGCCAGCTGCTTCTAACTGGCCTGGTTCGCCTAGTGTACCAAGACCGTCTCCGAGACCTGGTCAATCACCTGGTGGTCACCCGGCGTTACATAGTCCACAGTCAGATCACAAAATAGGCAGTCATCTTTCTCGAGTATTACCTCAACGATCTTGGGCTGGTGCTGTACCCACATTGCTCACTCATGAGGCGTTGGAGTTATTGTGTTGTCCGTCAAGTCATCCGCAAGGACTTCCAGGACCGGAATTAGCTCCGATTGAACGATTCTTGGGATGTGTGTATATGCGAAGACAGTTACAACGGTTCATTCAAACAGAAAATCATGTAAATGTATATAAGTATAGTTTATTTGCTTTAAGAATCGGATACCGAATGATGGTATATTTGTAGCTACCAAAAACGAAACGACAAGAAAATTGGAAATTATATTTTATAATTACATCATTTTAAATAATAATATTTATCATTTACTTGTTAAATATAATTAAATTTTGAACTTCTAGCTGACAGCAATTCCAAGTACAGAACCAGGCGTAGTTCATTTCAAAGTGGATACTTTACAATGTCGAGTTGGTTTGAATCCACAACATTTACAATCATTACATATCAAAGTTACACCATTACCGGAAGCGAAAGATCAATGGGCACCAGAAGAATTACAAGTATGCAACTTATACTTTATAAATTCTATACAACCAAACTAATTTTTAAATAAAACAAAAAATATTATAATATGTTAAAAATCTATTCGCATTACTTTTGTTTGTTTGTTCAAATTGATAATTTTTAAAAATCAATTTTTTTTTTGTCTTTATGTTAATAGATAATAGAAAAATTCTTCGATACTCGTGCAGCAGCTCCTCCATATAAACCGAACTCACTATGTGGGTTTGGTTGCATGTTGAATGTACCTTACAATGTACTTAAAGATTTCGTACAAATTATGAGATTAGAATTAATACCAGGCCTTGCTCAGCAACAAGGGCATAAATGGTCGGTACAATGGGCCTTACGAATACCTCCATCAGCAACTCCAATTGTACCAACAGGAATGGCGGCTGTTATTGTATGCCGAAGTAAAATATTATTCTTTGTAAGTTTCTTCAAAAACAACTTATGACAAATCCTACAGATAAAATAAAAGCAAATAACCATTTCATATAAACTACATAACAATTAATGTTTTGTTTATTTGAACCATAATTGTTACTTTTGTAAATTTAATGTGCTGATGCAGATTATAAAATTTAATTCCAGTTACAAATTACACGTATCGGTGTCCAATATCCTAATAATATGGACCCACCATCACTGGTTCTACCAATTGTATACGACGTAAGCACAAATTTGACTCAATTGGCGGAAAAACGTGACCCAGGTCCGGCGTCAGCCATCACAGCAGCCAGTCACCAGTTGAAACGCTTTGCCGAATTCGGCTTAAATATGAATGAATGTTCGTTGTTCCCGGCAGTTCGTGATCTACTATCAAGTTTGGTATTACCATCTGAACCACAACAGGTAAGATCAAGTTAACATTTACACCCGCGTTTAAATCATTTTTATTTTGTGGCAGATGAAAGAAAATATTTTTTTTTATATATAATATATATTTAAATTAATTATTTGTTAAATGTTTTTATATTTCAGAACTTATTGAATTATAATTATTTATAATTAATAATATCAATTTCAGTTATAATTAAGGTTGCCCAGTCACCAAATTATGCTTGTTTTATAGTTTTCTAATGCCCAGGTCGCCCAATCGCCAGCACCTGGCGGAGTGACCCCAACTCAAATTCAATCCCCTGCAATGCAGATGCACTCTCCGATGCCTGGTGGTCCAGGCTCTAATCAAGGGCCAATGCCGCAACAACAAGGTTACCCAGTTGGGATGTCCATGGGGATGATGGGGCCTCAATGATATGGTAATTATAATCTATATCGCAACATTAAAATACAATAATTAATATCATCTTCATTGATTCTCTGTTTCAGAAAGTGATTTTTAGTTATATTTTTAGAATAGTAGCTATGTTTTTACACACATGTAAATAACACAAATATTTTTTCCAACAGTATATGTATCTTTATTGATTAATTGTTGTATTTTTATGTTTCTTAAAATTATAATAAATCAGTAATTATAATTAATAATTACTCGAGAAATGTAATTGAAAATTTCGTACAAATTCTGAGGCTAGTATTAATATCAGGCCTGGGCCTTAAGAACAATTCCGATTATATTTTTATGTTTCTTAATATTATAATAAGTAAGTATAATAGATAATTACTGGAAAAATTTAATTAAAAATCGCAAATTGATATTTGCATCATATTTTCAAAAATATTGTTCCCTAATCACGCTTCAAAAAATGATTCAAATTATATTCTAAAATCTTAAACATATTCCAATATTAATCTCGTGCACGGTACGGAATTTAATATGATTTTAAGACGCAGCCCGTTAGATAGCGTCGTTAGATACACCCAGTCTTCAGTGAATTTGTGTGTAAACTAAATTATTAGCATTTTCACTAGTGTAAAACGGGCTTCATTTGAAAATGACGGCTGATTGTGTTTATATTTTAAGAGGTTAAATTTGTTATGAAAATAATATTTTTTATAACTGTGTAGTGTATCAATAATATAAATAATAAGTAAGTCGTTTTGCGATACTGGTAAATTGTAATTAAAATATCTAAATTTTTATGGAATATTTATAGGAAATAAAAATGTCTAACACAATACGACAGTTAGAAGAGCGCGTCGTAGCTACAGAAATCACGTTAATGAGATGGAGTGATCGCATGGATTTATTAGCTCTTGCAAACACGAAAGGTTATATCTAATTTTTTTGCAGTAATTTCATACAATTTTCATATATATTTATATTAAATAAAAAAATCATATAACTAGTAGAAATTATATTATTATCGGATCATAGGTGAAGTGTCTTTGCATCGGTTAACATGGCAAAAAGTATGGATTTTACCGCCGGACAAAGAGGGTAGTACCGTCGTTGATATGAATTGGCGCCCCGACGGTAAAATTATATCAGTCGCTTACAGTTCAGGCGATGTTTTACTTGTAGAAGTCGAAAATAAAAACATTCTCCGCACAATAAATATTGATGATAATATTTCATGTATCGCTTGGCTGCAAGATAAAAGTTTTATAAGCACAATTGAAGCAAATCCAGCTGATAAAAACAATGAGAAAACTAACGATGTGGTAAATATCCATTTGCGCCAACAAGAAAAAAAAAACATTTGCAATTTATTAATTATAGGGTGATTCATCGAAATATTTACCCGATTTACCATCATTAGCAAACGAATTTCCTTCAACCACAAAAAATCCAGTTGAGAATCTAGTCGATGTAAATTTTGTTAAAAATCAAAATGATTTAAATATTTTAGTTATTGGTACGAAATCTGGTACGTTACAAATAAGTATTTTCGGTTTATTTACTTGCGCATTAATAAATATCAGTACGTATTTAAACAAAACTTGTACTATTTTAAACGCGCATATGTCCGAAAATTTAAGTGTTTTATACGTAATTGTTTGCGATGAAGAAAACAATTTACATACTATAGTTTTGGATACATCAATTATTAGTTCGTATTCGAAAGAATTATTTGCGATTGCGTTAAAACACGGGTATTTAGTTAGTTTATTGTTATATCTGGAAAGCACCATGTCGTCGATTACGGAGGCATGGGAAAGTATTCTTTTGGAAATGGATTCAAAGTTATCGAAGTACGCCTCAAATGTACCGGAAGGTACTGTTTCTGCAGATTTTTTGGATTTGCTTATGTTTGGTATTCCATCGGATGAAATGGAAGAGTTTTTGATGCAAGATTTAACTGATAAAGGACTTAAAAAAATGGGTCATTCCATTGATTTGAGTTATTCGAATATTCAGAAATTGTTATTGAAACATCTGACACAAGTTGGACAGAATATCGCTTACCATTTGTCTGAGTTAAGAGGAATGGCGAGGTTTGCGTATCGATATAAGGTAAGTTAAAAATTATATTCATAAAAATTCCTAGTGTTATTAATAAATATATGAGTTAATTTTCGAAATGAATTAAAAATAGACTCTTGGACTGAATGAAAAAACTATTACGTCAGCAATCATGGCAAACGGTTCATTTTTGGTAAAAGGAGTTGAAGTCCAGCAAGTCATCAATCATTCCATGACAAATTACAAAGCATTCTTTCGATGGCTGTACGTGGTTATACTTCGTTTAATGGACGAACAAACACCACCAGAAATTCCAAAAATGGCGCAACAAGATCTTGCATACATAACCGACTTTTTACAAAATTTCGATAGCATCGGTAATTCAGCAAACGGGCAAAAAGGCCGGTTTAATTTAGAACGATTAGGACAATATTTACTGGATGCCCCACTGACTATACTGTCAAAGAATGACAGTAATATATGGAATAACTTTCTTGAACAACATGACCATATCGCGAATCACGAATCGACAATTAAACATTGCGAATCGATGTCTTTAGTTCAACAACATAAGCATTTAGTTAAAAGTATTATTGGTATTTTCACTGAACCCAATGAACTCATTTCAGCTAGTTTCAAATTTAAATTGAATTTTAAGTGCCTAAATATAACTGATTTACAAAATGTGTCTATGACACAATTGAATTATAATGAATATACAACTTTAGTAGCGCTTTCTGATCAAAAATCTACTACAGACGGTATATATTTGCTTGAAATTTTAAACTCGACTCAAATCAGTTGTGTTTATTTATTTTGCTCTCACATACCAGATAATCAAAATTCTGCAAATTGCAAAATTTTAGATGTTAAGTTTTATTCCACCACTTATCTCTCAGTGCTTTTGGAAGAAGCCACTGAAAATCGAACCCCTTATTTATGCCAAATACCAATTCTAAATTTGAAAATGCATTTCAAACAAATTTCGATCGATTCTGATTTGAGTACGAACGACTTGAATAAAATTGACATTTGTGAAATAACGGGAAACATTATACGACAAATCGAAGGAATGACTGCGTCCAAATTCTCAGTAACATCCAGTCGACATGTTTGCGTTGTTTTATCGGATAATCAGCGTAAAGTTCAGTTATTCGAAATGGAAGCGGAAGATGATGATGATGAATTAGATGATACATATGTAACGGCTACTAGCACGCACGAAAATGAAGCAATGTTACAGGAACCAATTAGCGATTGTTCTTGAAATATATTATATATATATTTTGTTATTTTTTAATACAATAAATAATTACAGAATACTGCTGGTTTAGTTACGCCATTTATTTTTGCTTTCTCTATATTTTGCTGTTAACATATCACAGATTGTTGTTTCGCCAAATTCTGTCGTGACTAGATTGCATAAATTCTCTTCATGGCAAGCTTGATCACATCCTTTATTCAATGCTAAATCACCCTCACGCATTTTATACCTAAAAATTACCAACAAACCATCGTATATTTTCGCACAAAAAACGAAAAATGATAAAACTCTACCTATAATATTGGTCTAACATAGTTTGATTCTTCGACATGTTTCGTATCAGCTGTCCCATGTTATGCAAGTTCATCGAATCCACACCATATGCGTCTTTAAACGAATACAGTTTGAACCATTTTGGAGGAACATCAGTTGAATATTTGTTTGCTTCTGTTACATTATATATCCATTCTTCGTAATCTTCTACAGCCTAAATAATACATTGAATACATGAAATGGATAATTATAGACACATGATTGTTAACACTTACGTAAGTTAGAGCGTTAATGTCGTAAACGCGATAATTTGGATTTACGTTTACATAAGTAGTAAAACTACCTCCATTAAAGGCAATGTTGATCGGTTCTATTTGATCAGATTCTTTGTAATATAGATTCATTTCATCGAAATGAGTATGACCAACAAATTGAGCAGCAATTACATGTGAAAATCTATATAAAAATATATAGAATTAAAGATATGACGTCACTGATTTTATATTTTTCATCTTTTACTGTTAAAATTTCATCAAATAGTTTTAATAGTTAGGCAAGATTAAAATAGGATAATTGAAATATAATCTATAGGAGGTAACTCTTCTTACCTTTCGATAATTTTTCTATATTCGGTACTCCATTTTTTCAAACATGTATTGTCGCCAGTGGGTACATGTGAAAGTATATGAACTGTTTCCGCGTTCTTTTCGGCTTCGAATAATGTATCGGTAAGCCATTGAAGTTGTTCTTTTAATTCAAGATCGTCGTAAATTAACCACCTGAAAGTTTTCAATATAAGTTTACATACGATAATGTATTTTCGTTAAAATAACTCACCAATTGAATGTGTAAGCAACGTTGCTGTTCATTGCAATGATTCTAAAGCCTGGTTTTACCAAAACAGTATAATAGCCACCTTTTAGAATTGTTGCTCGGGTACTCTCTGGTAACCAATCCTTCCATTCATCAGCTACTAAGCTATATAACCATTGCGTTGATAGTTTAGCATCAGTTATGTTATCCGGGGCAAATCTATAAAAATTTAAATAAATACTTTGGTATACCAACTAAGAATTATGATTAGACATACTCGTTAAGAGGATTCGGTTCATGGTTTCCTAAAATTGGGTAAACTGGAGTTCCTTGAAATACTTTTTTGAATTGAGCATACATTTTTTTAATATTTATCGTATTTGTTGCCACCGAAGTTGCCCAAACTCTATGGTTTATTATATCTCCAGTATAGTACATATAATCTATATCCTAAAATATAAATATATATAAAAAAAAACATCTGCAGTGTCATGCACCGAACTTTCTTATACGCATATGGGTTAAACCACATCGTAGTTACATTATTTTTCTAATTTATAATATTTGTTCTGACCTTTGGAACACTTTTACGCTAAATATATATCTTTGAATAAATATAAAATGTCAAACTTCAAATTATTTAAGTCTGTTTTGTTTTTTTTTTGATAAACAATTGACAGGCGCAGATACGATTTATGTAAAATTAAATGTAATATGAAGAAATTTCAAGAGCCATTTTCTTGTTTCCGGAACCGTTTGAGAAAAAAAGTTTCAAATAAAAGTTGTACAAAATGCTGATATCTATAATTTTTACTGTAACAATTTTTCTGTAACTGCAACCGTTTTTGAGTAATTGCAGAAACTGCAAAAAATGACTAGAGTAAACATGCACTTCTGGTCGGAATATTGTTTTCAAAAATAAGAGGTTTTCGTGCCAGGCATATACAAAGCTTAAGTTTAAATTTTCATAATTTTCCCTTTAGCCGTTTGGGCTGTAGAGCGCTCACATACACACACAGACACACACACCACACACACATACAGACGTCATTCCAAAAATAGTCGGAATCGATTCAGGGAAGGTCAAAACGGATATTTCCGTTAAAATCTCGAGATCGAAATTTTTCATGATTACAATACTTATACTGCGTATAAGAAAGTAAAAAGCCTAGTAATTTGTCAATAAAAATTTTGTATAATATTTAACTTACTTTATGAGTTTGTACTTGATCCATAAGATTTAAAACGCTGTACCACGGCATATCACAACTGCGATAATCACCCCAATTGCCAGCCATGGCAGAGGGTTCCGCCGGTTTACCCTGGTTGGTACCGCAGCACAGTGGTGCATCGCACAAAGCATTTGCACCTGGTGCGTACAACTCGTCGAAATGAATATCAGTTATTTGTAACATACGCACCGGTTTTGTATCTCTTGGTGGATAACTCTAAAAAAAAAATCCAAACAGTTTTAAATTTAAATTCAGTAATTTTGGATTGCTAAAATAACGTACCAATAATGGAGGTCTTGATAATCGCGCAGGAATATTAACTGACCAATCATTTGAATTTACTGGGGCCGAACAACCGTAAGGCTGAGCGATAATATTGCATATTTTCGCAGGTGTTAAATCTGCTTTATTGTCAACAATAAAAATAAAGATATCCTAAAAATTTATTAGTTTTTAACTAGATTCAAATTATTTTTATCAGGTAGTACGAAAATTACATACAATATTTAAATCAATTGCGCCATTACAAACTTCAGGACTCTCAATATTAGCTCCAATGCACAGTTTTTTAATCGCAGCACCTGCCAATTCTTTTGATCCACCATTTTGACGATATGATATAATTATCCTTGCAACTACATTGCACAATGTGCAAACGATTGAATTTTGCACATTTTGTATAACAGATCGGAATTCATGAGGCGCATTTACTTGCTCTAGTGCTTCTTTCAAATCTTGTGTTTCTTCACCATGTCTCATATAATGATTTAGGCCATTTACAAGACGATCTTCCAGATGCACTGGTTCAAAAATAATTAAAAAAACTGTTAGAAACAGGAAATACAACATTTCCAACAAATATGCTAACAATAATAGTTATTATTAAGCAAATCGATGTACTACTAAATTCACGTTAAAAATAATACTGATAATCCTAATTACATCATATTTTTAAAAAAAAAGGCAATTAATTATGATAATTTTCTACAATTGTTTATTTATGAAAACATGTTTTTATATTTTTGCAATTAAAATAAAACACAATTTAGTATAAATCTTAAAAAATAAAAATCAAGTATATATATATATATATATATTTTTTTTAATTTAACAGCTATATACATAAGTTGAATCCCAAAATTTATAGTTTTTTTTCAACCACTCGGGTAACCGGTTTTGGTTCCTTTATTTATAACGAATTTATTCTACATAGAATTGTTCAAATTTATACTATTAAACATGTCCTACATATTTTAAATTCTTTAACTAAAATATATATAAAAAAATTACAATATATAAAATATATGCATAATTTAAATTGTAAGTTACAGTTGTGCAAACAATTATGTTACAAAATGAAAACTACGGTATATAATGTATTGCGCTTAAAAAAAACCAGTCATTTTTATAAGAATGTTTTTTTTTGCTGTTTAAGAACAGCAATAAAATTAAAAATATGTGTATTATATACATAAAATAATTAATAAAGTTTATAACCTTTTGGTTGTGCTAGCCTCTTTCCACAAACAGCCCCAACAATTAGAACAAGTAAAACAATCCACTTCATGCTTTCACACTTTATTATTTCGTATCTAAAGACACAGTGGACGCTTAAGATACTGGCACACCAATATATGTGAACCGATCCGTAGAAGTAGCATTATACATTTTATCTCTTCAATGAAGAACAATTATGTTATCAGCAAATTATAATTTGAATAAATATCGCTCATTGTAATTATATTACAGATTACTAACTAATTATAATAACACTGTTTTTCTAATTACAACTAATTTGCAGTAATTAATTTAGTATCTATAAAGTTCCAAAAAAATGAATTAATCTCAAGTAAAATATCAGATATTTACGTATATAGCTAAATTGATTATTTTATATATAACTCATTATTGGGGCATGTGCTCATTTAATTTTTCCAGTTATCTGCTTTCTTTTTGAAAATATAAATGCGTGACATGACTTTAATAGATTGGTGAAAATATATAATTATATTTTCCAGACATTGTAAATTGCTTTCTTATCTACAAATGTTTTTCTGCGATATACGCAATATATATTGCTTTATTGAATTTGTAATTTAAAATAAAACAGTCAAAAATAGGATCTTAAAATAGCAAGTTTATTATAATTACAACTCGGTAATTTAGATAGTCTCATTTCAACAGTTTTATTATCTTATGAACAATAAATGTATTTATTGTCAAAACACGATTAAAATAACTTATGTGTAGCAAATCTAATTGTTGAAATAGTATTTATATAGCGTTTGTAAATTTGTACAGATCGCGTGCACACCAACTAATAAGATAAAAATAATAATATATATTTGCCATTATTATCAGTAGTTGAAAGTTGCATAATACGTAAGTAAATGTGGAAGCAACCTCTTGGTTACCAACGAAATTGATCAAGTGATAAGATATATTTATCGATAAAATAATGCAAATAAATCTTTATAATATTGAATTTGCAAGGTTACAATTTTTCGTGTGATATGTTTTTAAGTGGTGAAATATTCTAGAATCATTTAAATCTTGTATAGCCGCTTAAAATTCTATTAGTTTAAATATAACGGAAACGTGCACTTATATAATTTAATATCTTAAAATTGTGTAAGATTTTTCATTAATTACAGATAGTCGAAAACTTGAGAATCTATTGATTATCGCTGATTTTATGGATTAGACCAGTAAATAAAAACCCCGAATATCTGATAACCTTCAAAGATCGCGCAAATCAACGTGTGTTGCTATTATTGATGTGTTAAAAAAGATAAAACCAACCTATTTTAAATGTTTTAAAAACAAGATTATGTTGCCTTTACTCAAATAGTAAATAATTACATGAATAACATTTTGAAAATGAAACAAAGTTTTCAATATTTATTTCCCAACCATTTTAACAATAAAACATATTTATTCATCCATATCTACATCATCAAGTTGTAGATCATCTAACATTTCTGCTAATGTTATATGAGGCATAGTAGGATCACAATCCTCATCAATTTGCAATTCTTTCGAATTGTCCTTAAAAATGTTGATATTTTGTCGCAAACCAGGATCTTCTTCCAGATCATTCAAAAACTCGTTATAATCACTAGAAAACAACATACAATTATAGACGTTTCCTTAAAATACTGAGTGACAAATACTCACTTAGCATTTTGATTAAACGCTGTGCTCTCTGGCGCCAAATGTCTCAACTTCCAATTTCGAACACGACGCCGATCCCCGTAATACTTCCTAACCAAGATAACATCAGGTATTGTATTTCGATCGAGTTTATCGTAATTCGAGTCGTTTATATTGCTGTCTTCAACACTATACCTAATTGTAAACATAATAAGTACTCAAGTGTTTTAAATTACTTTGAAATACGTACCCAAGCGCCGAATCGCCTGGTTTTAAAACATGACCAAGATGCGTCCTAGTGTGTATCGTGTTTTCATTGATACCAAGTTCAGATGCTCGAACTAACCACACATCAGCTAAAATATGTTTGGTTGATACTGTACCTTGGCCCGGGAATGTTTTACGATTTTTATCCAATATTGGCTCGATGTCCATGACAATGAATTCGATTAATTGTTTTGGATTGCAAATCGATGTGAATGGATACCGAAAGTAAATAGTGTTACCAATTTCAGCAACTTGAAACAACAACGGATTTTATACACATTTACTTATAAACGTAAGTGGAAACTCACTTTGTGCAGTTGTTGGATCAATTAAATGTATAGCACTTGTAACTCTGTAAACCAAGCATATCGGACTGATGCAACCGTATTGTTGAGTTAACTTTTTCGGTAAACATATAACGCTGTCTTTCGATATTGGTACGATTTCGATGCTGTACGAAAACTTGTAATTGTAAATATTACTGTGAATATCATGCGAGATTAATTTTTTTGAGTGTTGGTATCGACAGGGTAGTACTGTTGTGACAAAATCAACCATTTTTCGCGCATGTGCTTCGGTGGCGTAGAAAAAATCTAGACCATCTGTGGAATAATATTGAAAGTATAGCCATTTTGAGTGAGTTGGTTATTTGTGATAAGTACCGGCAATTGGTTTGATGCCCAATGTGTTTTCGTGCGCTTTGTGTTTGAGAATAAGTTGCTCTAAGTAGTAAAACGTTTTCATGTTCACAGCTTTTTGGCGCACTTGTACGAGTGCTCGCCAAAAATCTTGAGCTTCAGAGCGATGACAATCATCGCACATATGATGATTGATTATATATTCTACAACGAATACTTGTTGCAAAACTGCTCCCCCAGTTACTTCTGCATGTACTGTTAATTTCACCTGAATACAAAATTACAATAAGTCTTTAAAAGTTTTCGAAATAGTTGAAAACAAAAAGTTATACGTTGATAAAAACAAATATATAAAGTAGTAATTTTTGTACACTTTTAAATATTTTATGTAATGTTCAACCTTAATTCTTTTCGAATGAGGCTCGGTCCAAATGAACCCAGCATCAATCAATTTAACGCGAGCCAATCCTTTAAGTTTTTTTAAGCATAACGTAAGTAGCTCTCTGGATTCCAGCGCGCAGAAAATCCATTCGGCCGGTGGATTCAAGTAGCGTTCGCAGCCTCGGCAAAAATACACGACGACTTGTTTCGGTATGCCTTCGGTAATATCGACATTCGAGCGCAGACAACCTACACACATATTTGATGGGTTTGGTGTGATCACTGCACTGCATTCACAACATAATCTAAAATCATTATTATTAATGAACATAAGCGATGTTTCTAACAAATACTACATATAACACTTATGATGATTTGCTTACATTCGTTTTTCAAGAGCTCCCGGCTCTTGGCCATTCTCATTTAAATAATCCATTATTTCTACCTAATACGACTTTAAAGATACAAAATACACACGTGCTTATCAATTACACGTCAATTAAAAATGGGTTATGTTTTTAAGTTTACTCTTGTTATGTTGGTACCACTCTCTGGTTGGTACCAAGGAACAAGTTGGTATGTAGTCGATAATGTAGGATTGCCATTCATCTAAGGCCACACTTAATATGATTTTCGTAGCAAAATTTTGTTATATTTATTTCAGACTAATTAAAATCTTGTTTATCGTTAATATTTCACTCTTATATGATAAATATATTAAACATATGTCTATTCCCATTAAACAATCTTATCTTAACAATCTTTCGCCATTCAACAAACTTTATTCTGAATGTTCATACAAACTCTTTTACTCCACTAGCTCACTTTTCTTTCGTGTAACTCATTCTCAACCATAATTATCCGTAGAAATGTTAAAATATCTCGCATATATTCCTCCTAACATGTAACAACCAGCAGACATTCTTCCCTTAATCTCGCAATTAATTCTTTATGCATAATCTAACATTTTGCAATAAACTATTTTAAATATAATTTAATAAATATCTATATTTATAAAAAAATAAAATTCAAGTAATTAACATATTTAGACTGTTTGCTTAAATAAAATTTCGTTTTATTTATTTATTAATAAACTTAAGATAATTTAGTTTGTGATAATACATAATAAAACATTCATATATGATAGAGTTAACGTAGAAAAATAATTTATTTTCTACGCACGAAACTGTTTTTAGTCGAATTTATGTGAAAAAGTAGCACCTTAATTGAAATGGCCTATTAAATGTTAGAATAAGAGTTTTGCTAGGTAGAAAATGATCGGAATACTAATATTTGAAGTCATAAATGTACCTAATCACCCTATGATCATGTTTTATTAACACGTTTTCTAAGTGGGGTACTGGGTTTCATACAAATGCCCCCCTCGTTATACAAGTTTACAAGTTGTCGGACGAGTTGGCGTGCGACGAGTCCAGTTGTTGGGTAGTTGAGCTTGTGTAAACTGCGGTACGTGTCTCTCGATAGTAATAGTGTATTTTCGATAAATCGCATTTATTACGACGGAACATAAAATCTCAGTGACCCCTTACTACAGATAACAGTGTTTAGTGCTGTGAGGATGTCCATTTGGTTTATTTCTTAAATGATTTAAGTAAGTATTTTTAATCATTTTATTGCCGAGTATATTGTTTACTTTTTTTTTATTGCTAAATATACAAAATTTCGCCAACTCAGCCAAATTTAAATACAATATGGGTCAATTATTTGATTCAAGTACATATATTCGATTATTTTTATAATGACTGCCTAAATAATTTTAATTCCAATTATAGCACGATATTTTTACGAAAATTACTCATATTTAACAATTAATCCCTCATTTATCTATGATCATAACTCTAATAAAACTTTTCTTTGTTATACGTTTTAAAGCCGCGATACGAGATTTATATGTTTTTAGAATTATTTAAATTTAGTAAATTATTATAAAATGGAATTGCACAATTTGCGAAATAGCTCATATTCATCTGTGGATTGCTTTAAAGTTGTTTTCGGATCATGTATAATTAATAAATCTCTCATACTTTTACTTTAAAGATTCTGTAATAGTTATGTGAGAAATATTACGTTCAAAATAATTTCATGTTTCAAATATTTTTCTAAGTATTTTAATTGATGCTTCTAATTAAAGTTAATGCAATTAGTTAACTTTAAGAGTTAATAATAGAATGATGTCATTTTGTTCTGGCATTGTTTTGGAGCGGTATGCTAAAATTTTGCAGTTGATGTTAGTTAGCATGTCCAAGGCAGACAAACATCTGATTCATTTGCTCGTTTTGGGATCTTAAATTGACACTTGCATTCACTTTTATTGGCAAGTTGTGTGTCGTTTAGTAATTATTGTTATTAAATGTAGATATCACTGGAAAAAAAATAACATGTTACTTTCACATTCCTAAAGTTGGCATGTGCATATCATACAAACCACTTGTTGCCGCCTTTATAAATGTCTTACACATTGAATATTCTTTATATTCAAAATAGGTTTACTCGATTAAACTAAACTTTTATTGATTCAAATACTTATTTGATTTTCAAATCAATTTCACTCAATCTACGCAGCTATTTGTTCATTTCGCATTTATTTCAATATTTGCTTAGATTTTTATTAAAAAAACTAATTGTAATTTAATAAATTTAAAAATATATATATATACTATATATATAAACATGACATTGGCATTCGAAATAAATAAAATATATGATTAATTACTGCAATAAACTATTAAATATTTATATTAAATATTTAAACTTTCTTATTTATATCTGAAGAAAGTAAAAGTGGAATAGTATAATTATTATTACCTGAATTATTTGACGTAACTTCCTGCTAATTCATTCGTGTATTACGTATAATTATTTATGATTTTACTTCCTGTTTATATGTGTGTGTCACCTATAGATATCCGAGATTTAATAAGGAATTCCAAAAAATTGGACCAAAAAAACAGGGCTATTCTATTTATTATTTATTTAGTATAATTATAGCTTTAGTATTTCAAAATTGCTGTATGTCCACAAAGAGAATTATTTATGTCAGTGGTAGATATAAGTCATCGTAAAATAATATAAATTATTTTCTTAATGAAAATAAAGAACATTATGGTTTTCTTATCAAAAATATAGACATTTATAGACAAGTTACGATGCAATTACTTATATTATAATATTCATTATTTCTGTCATAATGATTTATTATATTTTGCATACACATTCTTGAAGTTCCCAATTTTACTAAAAGAGCCAAAATTACACTAAAAGAATCATTGCTAGTGAATGTGAATAATATATTTAAATAGTATTTCTAGTTTTCTATTTTCTGAAATAGCAAATATAAATACGTTTATTTGAATTATAATGGAGGTTTCTCTTCGGAAAGTAAAATATATAAAATGCAAATGAATAAATATTAAACGTATCCAAAGTGATATTAGTAATTTACTGTTGCATTAAAATACATATTAGATTAGCCTTTTCCAGGCATTTTCTCTAATGCTACTAAACGTTTTATAGTATGGCTTGAAATAATAATTCTACAATATTTCATTATTGTTATTATTAAATGTATTTTTTATATTTATTCAAATCATTACGTAGTGGAGTAAATGGAATTAGTCTTCTATTGGTACACTTTATTTGAGTGAGAATTACAGTATTGTGAAAGTAAGATTACAAAGCATATCGGCATACATTTATTTTGGGAGTCAATCTTTTATTTGTTACTTATAGTCTGTGACAAAAGTTCATGATAATTATCACCTTTTGAATTTACCGTATTGATTCAGATCTTTGGTAAACGTCGACTTTAATATATACCTATTATAATTAATTACGGTAAAATGTGCTAAACGAACATCAAAATATATGAATTTCATCCAGTATATTAACATATACAAGTAAATTATATCCATATACTATTATAATAAATTAAATAAAATCATTTTATTTTGCGTACGACATTAATTGTAAGATTTATAAATATAAAACAGCTATCCGCTGCCTATACGGGAAAACAAATTAATTCATTAATTTTGATAATAACTGAGGGTTGCCAGCACAACTGCTTCAAGAATGTAGGTCCCGTTACACCTGTCTTGCTCAGGGCTGAAGTAAGTTACATTTAAAATAAAAACGCAGACAAAACCTAATGGAAATCCGTTTATTTTATACGGCAACATTTCTATCCAACATATGGCCTTGAATTGAACACCTAGTAGATCGTACATTAACAAGGACATTCGTGCTGTAGCATTTGTTTTGTTCTTAATAGAATAATTATCTATAAACATTTTTTTTTCACCTAAAGACAATCCAAAATGAAAACGATAGAGATTATTAAACATTAAAAATTTTTTTTTAAATACAAGTCAACGGAATTATTTATATTCTATGACGTAATTCCCGAATATGTTTTGTACTGAATTAAATCTAATGTGAATATTTTAATGAATTGTTTATATGAATCATATTTAATATTCCTGTGAAATTATTTATACGCCAATTAATCATATTTATAGACTGGTACAATTGTACCTAATATACATAATATTCAATTGCATTTGATTATTGCAAGGTTATTAGGTTATAACCCTAGTGTAATTTATGAATTTAAATTCTAAGTTATAAACGGTTTATTACGAATTTGATTATACACAACTGTGCAATGCTAGTGCAAGGAAATTTAGTTAAAAATGGCGGAAAAGAATCGGTATGGTATGTTTCATTCACGAATTACAAATAATATATATTTTCTCGATTGAAAATGAATAAAAAAATCGCTTTCACTCATATATAAAATTAGTGGTATTTTTATCTTTAAAAGAAAGCGCACCAAAGCCAGTATCATTTTAACTGTGAATATGTCACACAGTCACATCTGAAACAAAACCATCGCATGCATAGCTGTGCAAGTTCCAGTCGATGATTTTGTTTAATTCTTTTGTCATAGAAATGCGTACGGTGACAATTTTTTTTAAACTGCAACTAGATATTATAGCAATTTTATGTGTTTAACACTTTCTCAAAGAAATTATCTTAGAGAAAATTAATGTTGTATTTCTTGCTTATCCGCACATTTTATGTAGCTTAATGAAAGTACGTTAAATTGTACAAGAAATTATGTAGTTGTATTTTATATCACATATGTCTAAGCGTTCTTTTAATTCTAGGCCTGTTTTTGTCGTTCTGATCTTATTGAGCTACTGGTATGGCGTTCGATTGTGGCGCTTGGTTTGCCAAATACTTGCTGTGCTTGTTCAATTTTGTTTTCTTTGTAAGTTATTTTTGTGTTATATTGAATTGTATATGGATATGAGTTGGTAATCTTTTTAACAGTTGGCCGGAACAGCAGTTCTCAGTGTTGGAATATGGCTAGCAATCGACAAGGATTCATTTATTGCACTCACCAAAACGGTTGCTGTTGAACAATTACAAGTAAGTCGAAATACAATTATTACAATAGTTCAATAAGGTGATTTCATTTACAATAATATTTACTTTATGCAATAGTAGTTTATATATATGTAAATTTAAGGTAATTTAAATGTAAATTAGTTTAATATAACAATGAAAAATAATCATTTTGTATTAGATAAGGTTGTAAAAACGCCTTTAAAATTCTATATATATAAGCATAAATAACGACTATAATCTAAAAAAAATTCATATTTTTGTTAAATCTCGTAATCGATTTTTTTATGATCAGAATACTTTTGTAATTTTGTATAAGAAATTAAAAAGTACTATTTTATGATTTAAATTCGCTGTTGTTTATCTCATTATTTGATTTGTTAATTAAACTAATTACGCACCGTTTCGCTTTCACCTATTGCGTCTGGCTGATCTCATTTAATAAAATTATCTTATTTTTCTGTCAACACATCTGTCTTCTCAAACACATCATGCTCTCTTTAATCTGAAAATTGGCACTAGGTGCTACTACATTATTACACCTATTTATTAATTAGTAATTATACTTGTTGATTGATACCATCATTTTTGGGTGTGCGAAATTTTGAGTTATATATGCGCTGTTAAAATATTTACGTTTTTTTCAATAAAAAATGATTTTATACACTGCAATTCCATTACACATTCTACTAAATTATTTGATTTACAATAAACAATTTATACTTCAATTATTTTCAAACGTCAATATTAGCAACGAAAAAAAAAATTACCGTCTCACATCAACACACAAAAAGTGTGTAATAATTTAAAACTTTTCAACCAAATTTCGAAAAGGAAATCATTTCGTCATTTCGAATTTAAATTTATTATAATTAATTCTAGAAAATATACACGTTACCGTATATGGAATTCCTTATAAGTTGTATTGAACAACAACGGATTTTTTTGACTTTATGTTATATGTAATATCTGATGTATGTAATGTGAGTGAATAAGATAGACATGAAATCGAAATAGGTGGTTAAATAATTTGTGTGCCTTGTATCACTCTTAACGCTCGTAAAATAATAATGCATCAGGTGAGGCGCATTAGAGGCTGGTTATATGGGTCAGTATTGTTCACATTTTGTAAAACATGCGAGGGTCGATGCACCCTTCGAAAGGATATTGACAGTAACACTGGTTTCATAATACATTATTGTGTCTATATATGCTCATTCATAAACCACTTTAGATGTATCTAAAGATTGAATAAAACCAATCATGAATCATCAAATCATATATGAATTATTAATTTTCACATTGTTCTTTTCTTGCGTTTTAATTTCATTCGAAAAATAACCGGATATTCTTTCCTATATACGTCTACCACTGCATTTGCTTGCGCTCAAGTTCTGTGAATATGCATTAACAATAATCAATATACTGCATATGTACTGAACAAAAGATTTATTTTTTCTATATAATATTTATTTACCTTTATTATAAATAAATTGATTTCGTATTAATATTAAATCCATAAATTTCTATTAAACTTATTTTTTCTTATGGTTTTTTTTTAATTTTAATTATTTCCTTTTTTAATATGTAGTCCGTAAATATATTGAAAATGGTTGAGTAATTTAAAATTTTATTTATAGACTAAACTAGAATTCATTTATAGTAAATGTATGTTGCAGACACGTACAAAAATTTTAAATTGTTTACTCATGAAGTTCACGTGTTTAAAATGATTGTGTTTGCATATTAAATATCGGACAGTTTATTAATTTTTAGGTCACTAGAAACTGCAATTACCACTTGTAGTTCAAATCACGTGAGGTGTTTTGCGTCTGGTGTGGAATTTACTTAAATAATTTGAATTTTACCCATAATTACGACTTAAAACAACATTTAGGAACATTGGTGACATTAATAAAAATAAATTAAAAATAGCGCACGACATTCCCAATTTGCGTCAGCCAGACCAAAATATATTTTACTGTCATGATTTATGCATTTTTTATTAGTACTATGTTGCTCTCTTTGTTTCAGCAATTTTCACAACCTGCTGTGATTGAGCAAGCCTCCTATATATTGATAGCAGCGGGAGCTTTTATGTTCGTCGTTAGCTTCCTAGGTTATTGTGGAGCTTTGCGAGAATCACAATGTTTGCTTACAGCGGTAAGTTATTTACATTGATGCTATTGTATGTATAGACTATTAGACAACGAAAAAACTGGTATGACATTATAGGAAAATATGTCATTGCACCTACAAAGCGTACATAATTTATAGCCAATTCAAGTCTATCTATTATTTATTCAAAAATATATAAATATATTCTAGTTACTGACAGACTGTTTCTAGACTAGAAAATTAGAATATTTGAAGTATTTTAAGAAATATATTTGGGCCAAATACGATTTATGTTTAGTAAATAAATACTTTCACCGTAAACTATGTAAATAAATTAGACAGAAGATTCTCTAAAAAAGTAAAATGCCGTAGAAACTTTATTTATTTATTATCAACTAATACATTTTTATAAATGACCAAACATTTTCTGTTATTGATTGATATTTAACAGTCTACTGCCACTATGCAAGTGGTTAATCAGTTTTTAAACCACGTTCAATTTAATACATCCGAATAGGGAATGATATTCGTCCGCTTACAGCCGGAATTTAATTGTAAATCACCCATTTAAGAGGTAGCATCAGGGTCATTTCGAAATATAAATATAGAACACTTTCACTCCCATATCTATCAAATGTATATGATAAGAGATGCGTAATTGATTTCTTAAATAAAATATTTTTCTAATAGAGCTTATTAAAAATTAATCAAATGTTATTTCAGGGCTTTTGTTCTCTAAATTGTTACGTATCAGATATGTAATGTAAATAATAACTGTTTGTTCCGTTATAATTAAAATGAAATATTAATATTGGTCCTTTGTGCATAGTTGAGTGAAAAATGGTTTGGGAGTTAAGTGTTACATTGCATGTCACTTAAAAGGGGTATTTTTAATATTAAGAGTAAATTTTAATAGTGTAGTAAACATTGCCTATTTTTATATTTCAATCTCTATTTCGATCATAAATTGAACATACATAGAATTTTTTTAAAATCGTTAATGCTCTAAACGTAAAATATTTATTTTGGTTGTATATGTATTTTTGTATGTTTAGTATGGCGTCTGTTTGGTTGTGATTCTGATAATGGAAATCGTAGCGGGTGGTCTAGCAGCTGCCTACAGAGGAAAGGTAATTCTTTTATTTTATTCATAGTTTTTCAACGACCTGAATCACATTTATTAACAACAATGCTAGAAGCTTGCCCGAAACAACCAAATATAAATCACAATATATTAAAAAAAAATTTACAATATTGAAAATATCATATAATTTTCGTAGGCACAAGAAGAAACAAGGACATTCTTAAAATCAACAATTAATAAATACTATGCCGCAAATAATACCGACGCTGTATCATTAATGTGGGATCATCTAATGGCGCAAATGCACTGTTGTGGTGTTGACGATTACACCGATTTTAAAGAAAGTCCGAAATGGGTAACCGGAAACAAAACTGTGCCAAATGCATGCTGCGTTTTAACCGGAGATATCACATTATTCCAAGTGAGGGACAAGAATTGTCCTTACTCTCCTAATGACTCGAATTCTTATTATAAAAAGGTAAATTTAAAAAAATTGACATTACGATTGATTATATATATTTTTTTCTATTATAATTAGGGTTGCTACAACGCATTGATAGATTGGATTCTATCACATACAGATATCGTAATTGGAATAGGTATCGGTTTAGGTTTAATACAATTGCTTGGTATATTCCTAGCGTTTTGTTTGTGCAAATCGATTGATAACTATCTTAAGTGAGTATTATTAACTATTTACAATTGGTAATCACATTTAAACAGACAGTTCATACAAACTAAACAATGTGTGTTCAAATATGTTGTGAACTGTCTGAATTTTCAAATTGTTTCTAATCATCAGTATTATCATTTAAGAGATAATGACTGCATTATTTGATGAATATGTTAACAATTGCACTGTTTTTGGTGATTTATAGTTTATATACTTATGTTTTTTTTTTTGTTATGAATGCTGAATTTTATTTTCTTTATCGAACTATATATGTATTGTTAACTTTTTAATGTAAATGTGTGTGTGGGGCCATATTAACAAAATCGCAAGTGCGTTATAGTTAATACAAATATATAATTGATTTTTAAATCATCAAACCAACGAAAATTATAATGCGCATATTGCATATACCAAAGCTTATTACTCAAAATTTTTACTTTTATATCAGACTTTGACATTTTGAATTGTATTTATAATATATTATAATAAGATTTTTGTTAGTCATTTTTTTAAATAGAATCAAACGTAATCTCACTATTGTACAAAATGCAATGTTCATTTCAGATTGTTATGAAGTGGCGAACATAAAAAATATATTATGGTTTTAAAATAATAATAAGATAATCATCAATCACTACTCACAATCGTATCCATGGTTTTATTCCAATGTTTGTGTACTCCTGTCCATTTATAAGCGCGGTGAAAATATGTGAAATATATTTTAAATTAACAAAAGTACTACGAATTAAAATAAGAAATGGTAATAATTATATTATCATTAATTTATTTTCTACTACATAAATAATCATAGTTCACACACACAGAATTAATAACAATACACAAATTACAATTGTATTTTATTTATTATTTTATACTTATATCATATCATTCACGTCCACTAATTCTTTCGCTGTACTGTCCGATGATGTTTGTGAACTGTTGGTTTCAGTTGATGCCCATCTCGTTTCGTGAGTTTCTTTCTTAATATTTTCCGGTTTAATAGTTTCTAGCTTCGGTGCATCAATTGGACCTTTTGTCGCATCCGTTGTTTCATGACTTTGGTATAGATTGCTGGATAAAACCGGGTCGATTTTATCCCGGAAATTTTGTAATGTCGAATGAAACAATTTAGAACACGCCTATCAGAAAAGTAATTACATAATTAAAATTTGTATATATATTAAAGTTTGATAATTTCTCGGACGGTTATTAAGTGGACTAAATAAACTTACCGCCATTTTAGTTAATGATTCATCAGTATGTTGCAATTTTTTTTTGCAATCTGATAAATCAGAAGCTAACGTCTTGATTGTACTCGCAGATTTGTCATTCTTCTCAGACAATTTATGGTTTTCATTTTTTAATTCAATCATATATGTTTCAGTGTCGACACGAGCTTTTTCGCTTCTTTGTAACTGCTGCATTAGTTTGCCAACATCCATCAAAGCGCCTTGGTACATCACGAAGCCTAATGGTGCCAAAAAAGTTTAGATCACTATTCAAACGCTAAAACCTATAAATAATACCTTCGGATAGTTGCGTATTGCCGCTCGATGACGAATCGGTTCTGTCCCGTTTTGATGGACTATTTTGGAAAATAGGTAACAATTTCTTGTTGCCGAAAGATATTTCATCCAAGGCTAAAGCTGATGTTTCACCCATTTCGGTAATGGCTGGCACTGGTTCCGGTTCATCTTTCGGTTTATCAGTTAATTTTCGGTAATGCAATGAGTCTCTGGTTATAACTTTCGACACAAGTTTACGGACTTGGGCTCTTGACAGATTTAAACCTAACGTATATATTAAATCTTCGATATCTTTCTCGAAAATATACCCGCAATGAGTTTGATCAAAATATACAAATGATAGCAGAAGGTTTTTATCTTTAGTAATTAATTTAGTACGTTCTTTCTTCTTACGATCTCTATCTGAGCTCTTCCGTTTTTCTTTATCCTTTTTGTCGTCTTCTTCTTCTTCATCGAATTCGTCATCTTCGTCGTCGTCTTCATCTTTTTTACTGGCTTCTTTCTTTTTATCGTCTTTACGATCATCAGATTTCCTATCGTCTTTTTTGTCGTCATTCTTCCTGTCCTTGTCATCTTTCTTATCTTTGTCGTCTTTTTTTTCCTTTTTATCGTCGTCTCTCTTTTTGGAATCGTCTTTTTTCTTTTCGTCTTTAGCCTTTTCCGGAAGGCAATACAGTGCTTTATAGATGTTGAAACCAAAATCCCTCATTAGCATTTCGTTGAATAGCTCAGCGAAAAGAGACACTTCGAATGAGTGTTCTTTGGTGTCTTCGGGGCGGTAATCGAGAAGCAGCGATAGGGACATGACAGTACAATCGAATTTGCCGGATTTGGCGGTGCGGGAAGGATGCACAATGATGTGTTGTTCTTCTGGCAGTGTGTATCGTTTTTCTAGTTGTGCCTTTTCTTTCTCATCCAATTTCTTTTCTTCGTTCTTTAACAAGATTTGTAGAAATAATGAACGCTAGGAAAATTAAAGTATGATGCAAATAAAACCTCTTTTTTTCGTTCTTCTTTTTCTTTCTCTTCCACCTCCATTTTAATGTCGGTTTGTTCGGATGATTCAATCGAATCATCTTCAGTTTTCTCGGCTTCCGTTTTAAGGGTTTTGGTTAATCGGGCGATTAGTTGCGACTTAAGTCCTTTGCTATTGATCGAACGTGCCTTCAATTCGTTACGCAAATCAATAACACTCATCACTTTAGGATCAAGTTGAGAGTAATGAGTAGGTTCCAATTTATTATCGGCGGTTGGTTCCTCTTCCTGCGAACACACAACCAAGTTTAGAAAAGTGTAGTTGTACACTTTGTGGACGGGGGATGGTGGGAATAAACATTTGGCGACAGTCAAAAACACACACACACACACTTGTATTCAAACGCGCATCTAATTACACTGAGAACTGAACAACAGGCAATCTAAAACAGTCGTACACAAACAACCAACCATCCATCCGCATTCGTTCGTGATTATCTGGTTTATGGTGCACGTGGCTGGCCGCGCCAAACGGGAACGGTGGGGAACCATTCCCGCAAGGCAGGTGTTGCGGCTACCGACGGCTCTCTGTCTCGCTCTCTGGCTGTGCAGAAGTCTCTAAGTCCACACTATCGTGGAAATCACCTAAGCATGTCACGACAGCTAGCAATTGTACACCGCACATATAATATGATAAAAATAGAGAGAGATAATATAAATAACATATATCAATGATAAACAAAAGGGGGCGGGGCTGAGGGATTTGTAAAAGAGAAGCAAGTAGAGTAGAAGTGTAGTGCCTTTTCGTCAGCAGTGATGGCCTCATCGCTGTCCTCTGTCACCGCTGTGGACGAGCGCAGCTTGCGTTCCAGCTGCTTCCTGTAGTTCTGGTGCAGTTGGTCCCATTCGAGTCGCGTCGGCACACAGCTCCATACATCTGGCAGAAAGAGCACCACTGTTTCAACCCGTGCTGGCACCACTTTCCCCTTGTGGGTACTCTCGCCGCGCCGGTAGTACAGCTCCACGAAACGGTACCTAGTAAATAAGACATCACACAGTCGTGAGCACACGCTAGCTCGCACGCACTTTCTAACAAATTTCATTTGTTGACTGTTTTGTCCCCTACTACTACTACTGTGCTGCAAGCAGCGCGACTTTCAATTCAACACTAACACTCTTTCTCACTTACTGCCTTCCTCTGGCCTACGACCGGACACCCTCCATCTCTCCGCTGAAAATAAAACGCACACAAAACCACGGTATTCGATGGAATGGAACCAAGCGGATAAACAGTAGGTGAATGATGTGCCGGTGATATTATTTATCAACATTTCGTGCGAGAATATCAATTTTATAAAGATACAAGGTTTCACACACATCTATACTTAATTTTCAAACTATTCACGATAGTGATTCCAAAATATTGATTATTTAGTACTGTGAAACCTGGTATTAATCAGGGTGTCTTATATTTATATAATAGACACCCTAATAGATATTAATTTTTACACAACCACTAGTTGGCTTCTTAAAAGTAACCTACCACTGAGTGCAGTTGGACAAATCAATGCCGGTGAGTGCTCGACATGTTCGAATCGCCGTCTTGATTAAAACTGATGGATCCTTTTCGGGATTTTCGCCATCCAGTGACGGACTCCATGGACCTCCGATTGCCATTGTTTCATTCTTACCACGTAGACCTACCAAGAAGTTGATCAGTCTGGTCGGGTGGACAAAGTCACGTTCTTCACTATCTCGATCTTTTTTTTCTTTGTCTTCAGCGAGTGCACAACACTTGGAGTACATATCTTCAATGGTTGGGACACTCATCAACATTACCTACATTTAAAAATTATTTCAATTGTTTTCTTTTTTTTTTGTAGTGTTCAAAATATACCTTAGCAGAAAATATATAATCTGCATCTGATGGTTCTAGAGAAATTTCTCTTTCGGCAACTGGATCAACTTCTTTATTCATAATATGAAATGAACAAGGCTTATTTAACGCAAACGGATTGTGTGGCGGAAACGCATCAATCCAGCGGAAATTTGTGTTAAAAAAATCAGACGGCACATACAAATTAGTATACCGACGACGTATCTCCAGAACATCCGCATCAGATCTACAAATAATAAAAACCAGTAAATACGTAATCTACTATTATAAACAATGAATAGATATATTTACAAATGTAAAGCAATTTTAGGAATTTGAACCATATAGCGAGGAACAATTCGAGTGCGACGTCGCGATTTTGGTGATCGTGATCGTCGCCGCACCGGCGATTTCTTGTCCTTTTCTTCACGCTCGCGAGCCCGCTCCTCTCGACGCCGTTTTCTTTCGACTTCATCCTCTTCCCGATCACGATCGCGAGAGCGGTCCCGACTTCGTCCGCTCACAGAACTTTTGTTTGCTCTTTGATTGTTGCGCGATGACGGCATATAGTTTCCGTTCGTGTTCTCGACGGGAGGAGGTACGGCGTTGTAAGTGCTAGACAGCGCATTAAATGATTTATTATTATTTGAGTTTGAGTGGCGCATTGACGATCCAGAGGAGGTGTTAGTTAAGACTTGTATACGCGTCGCATTCCACTTGAAAGGCATGTTTGGATTGAAGGTAGCTTCAACAAGAACGCGATCACCAACGATCGGACTTGAGCCTTTGACGCACGCGTTTGTTTGAAAGAATACATCCTCGTCAACAAAGCCGAAATTATCGTGAACTTTGGTTACGGTTCCTGTAAATACGCGTTGCTTAGCGCTTGTATTTGATGATGAATTTTGTACTTGTTGAACAGTTTGCATGCTTTGCGTTTGGAACGCTGTCGGATTTAATGCGCGCGGATTTGGATAAGTGACGGCCTGGACTTGCGAGAATAACTGATTTGGATTTAATTGTTGTCCTAATGTTGGGTTCATTGCTACTGAAGTGTTGGTTAATTGTTGTAAGCCCATTCCGATATTTTGTTGTTGAATGCTCATTGGCGTTTGAAATACTTGTTGTGATTGTTGGTACTGAACAATGCCCTGACCCATTCCTTGGTTCATCATCTGCTGTTGCAGTGGGTTCCCTTGACCTACAATACCACCCGTATTGGTAACTGCACCTCGGCTCCACGGAGGGTTTTTGTTACCTCCAAAGTGGCCCATGTTACTCATGATTACTGCCTTTACAAATTTGGTTTATATTTTGTACTTATAACACAAAAATTCTACACTTTTCTATGAGTTTATCAAGCAAAAAACATTTGAAATTACTCAAAAATGCTTGTTTTTAAGGTTAATTCAAGTGTCATTGAATAAATATCTCTTAACAATAATTGAAGGCTACAAATATAACTTGTTCTTATTAAATAAGGTTCTGATTTACATATACAGTTCAGTAAATATGTATGTTTTATAAAAAATAACAAAAAGTTCACAGAAATACTTAATAATGGCGTGTTAAATCTGATACCCAAAAATTACGCAACGCTACCAAATGCGCTCGTTTCTACAATCGTGATCTAAGCATTTTTCGTGGTGGGGATATGACGTCAGTTGTAACCAATGACATTGATTTAAGCATTAAAAAGCATTCTAATTATTGGATGCTAAGAATTTACATATCTTAAAAATATAAAACTCCGCCCAATTCTCAAACGTTACACTTACACGAATGAGCAAATCAAATCTCAAGTTTATTCATTCCCAAAATCAGCCAAAAGAAAATATTTTTAACATTGAAATATTTGATTTGCAAAATCATAAAAAATATTTAGGCATTCCTTAGTATTCATAAATCGAGTAATCTTGATTATGATTTAAAATATAATTGTAGTTACTCTCATATAATAAAATTTACAATAATTTAGCAAGTAAAGTCAAAATATAGTATTAGTGATTAGTTGACTATTTAATGGTTAATTTCCCATTTTTATGTAAAAGTAGTTTCCCTCCAAAAATTTAAGTTTTAAATCGGGGTCTACACCAGTAAAAACACGGAACATTTAATACGAAACCCAATATACTGCTTATTACTATTTGAAATGTTCATGCAATTAAAATATGTTTAGATAAAATATGATAGTTACATTAAATGATAAATAGTCGCATTATTTAAATTCGAAATATTAATGATTATAATATACAGATTTACACATTTAAAAAGTGATTTGAGTGAAGTGACGTCATATCCTTAAAATGGCAGCACTCGCCTTTGCTCGGCGTGCATGTTTTTCCTCCTTCCAGAGCCTCCTAACAAGTTGCCCGGCGACCAACCCTCTGTATTGTGCTTCATTTGCTCGACAATTTGCCAGCAAAATGGGACTTCCACGAGTGTTCTTCGATATGACTGCTGATGGCCAGTCCGTTGGAAGAATTACTATTGAGGTAAGATCAAATTTCAATTTGAACTTGCGCGAGTGATTAGGCAAAAATAGAACTGGGCTATCAAACACCATTGGAGCCGACCATGCTTGTTTGGTGCATAGCAAATTTAAATTCGCTTTTACATGTTAATTGCTATAAATTATGATAATATTGGCAACTTTTTCATTTTATTGAAGTTTACTTTATTAATTAGACCTATTTTAAAATCGAAATTTGTTAATGTAGATATGTTCTCGATTCAATAAATTCACCGGTGTGGTGAAAAAAAGCCGGTTTTATCATGTTTTTTTTTTTGTTTTGTAAAATGCTGATAGTGATATTTTTTTAATTCTATTTAAATTAGTTAATTTATGTGAGGTCAGTAAGATTATTTATCAAAAAAAAAGTCGTTAGATGAGTCCCTCCCAACAGGATTCCCATGTGTTGCATATAATCAATTTAAAGTGCATATTGAGTTTCTAATCATAAATATCTGCGAATATTTACTTATTTATGACTTGTAAACATTAAACGAGGTACTAATTTTATAAACTGTAGGATAGAAAATGATATCATTAGAAGGTCAAGGTGATAATTTTCCGTTAAATTATTATAATTTATGATTGTTAAGTAATATTCCGCGTATATTTTTTTATGTATTTTAAATGAAATGTTTATAAATCGTATAATTAAAGCACTTTTTAATTATCTTGTATTTATTATAAATTTAGTAAATGGAAAATTTTCATGAACACAACACCATTTTTGATAGAAGATATCGTAAAAAGGCGTTTTTGTTATATGATTCTATGATAAACTACCAGTGATAGTACAATGTCAGGGACAATTAAGATTAAGATGAAATAGAAACTAAATTTGTTTTCTTGTTTTATTTTGTTCACATAATTAGATGTTGGAATTTAATTAATTTATATTTTATGCAAATTTTGTTATATTTAATTAAAATATATGACTCGTAACGACGTTAAGTTTTAAAATAAATTTTTGCATTGTGAATTTAGCTTCTTTTTTGAACTTTTTTTTTTTTTTGCTTTGCTGATGGTTAATTACTAAAGAATTATGTGTTTCGTATGTTTGTGTAGTTGAGACAGGACGTAACACCGAAAACGTGTGAAAACTTCCGCGCATTGTGCACAGGCGAAAAAGGATTCGGCTACAAGGGCTCCACGTTCCATCGCGTCATCCCCAACTTCATGTGCCAGGGCGGTGATTTCACCAACCACAACGGCACCGGTGGCAAGTCCATCTACGGCGCCAAATTCGGCGACGAAAACTTCACGCTGAAACACACCGGACCCGGCATTATGTCGATGGCAAACGCCGGTCCCGACACCAACGGATCTCAGTTCTTCATCACCACCGTCAAGACGTCCTGGTTGGATAACCGACACGTTGTCTTCGGGGCCGTCGTCGAGGGCATGGACGTCGTGAAGAAACTGGAATCGTTCGGTTCGCAATCGGGCAAAACCTCGAAGAAGATCGTCGTTGCAGATTGTGGTCAACTTTAACTTTGATTACCTTTATTTACTACTTGTCAAGAACAATTTTATTTTTTTTAATGTTCCCTTTTGCTTTTTAAATTAAAAATTTTGTCAATAAATGTTTAATAATAATTATTGTAATTAAGAACATGATTTTATGCAGTCCATTCCATTTTTGAACTTGCAGAAAAATGAAAAAAAAAAAGAGTATGACTAATACCAGTAATTTAATAAAGTCGTCTAAGTTTTATGGTATACCGTAACCAAGTGATCCGTTCTATGAATCTAATAAAAGAAATGTTTTAGAGTAGTGGAATATTGCATTTATTTGTGATCTTTTCACTGTCTTGTAAATGATAGCCCTTAGGAAGTAAAAATAAAATTAAATTCAAATTCTCTCTGTGTCACGTGTTTTATATATCTACGCCAATTAATCATTAAATCTACCTCCGTGTGTGAGTGAGTGAGTGAGTGTGTGTGTATGGGAGTGGATTTAATTATTAGAATGCCCTTGACGATACAACCACAGTCTTATTTGGAAATTTCCACTTGCTTAGTCACATGTGCTGCCACACAGGTTGCATAAAGCAAAGGGAAACTGCGTTTGATTTCCATCCGACCGTTATAATCGCTCTAAAAACATAAATATCACGGTTGTGTGGAGATCGATGCATAATAAAACCAAGGAAAAAATTGCTAATGAACAGGATTGTAACTCTGGGTCATAAATAATAATAGGTAACATTATAGTAACATCCATGATTTTATTACATGAAACAGTCAACATTAATGTACAAGAACCACAGAAACAAACTATTATTTGTAACTATAGGACATTTAGAATTTATGAAGATGTCTATATTGCTTGAAACCACTGATTAAATCTGCGTGTCTCAATATGTCACCGTGCCAATATCCGCCAGCGAATTTGGCAACGCTTTCAACGAACAGTAAAATCTTTTGCGAATCTCAAAAACATCGTTTATACAGTAATTATTACATTTTCTAGCCTAGAAATTATAGGCGAGGAGTGTAGGCAATTTGTCTAAACAATCATAAAATTAAAACATTTTTAATGCACAAATCATTGTGCGTTTCCCTATAAAATTCTGTAAAATTCTCAAATGTGTACTAATACAAAAATTATTTTACTGCTCAATTATTACATTTGGTAAATATATATATATTATTTGGTTGAATACAATAACAAGAATTTATTATTTACATTGCTGATTTGTTTAAAATTCTACGCTCCATATTTAACTATTCAAGATTGGAAAATGTGTACAGACAATATTTTTTTTTATTGACGCGCCCTGTATGGGCGCATATACAAATATATTTAAATTACATTCAGTACAATATTGTCCAGCTTTCTTTAAATAGATATATCAATATAATGACAAATGTGTCGTGTTTTGGTGAAATAATATTAATTCATGTCATATCTTTCTTGTCTAGCTTTTCTTATTTCTATTTTTTGTTTTCTTGCAGATAGACGCTTTCCTATAAACACACTTATAATATCTTGAGCAATTTCATCATAACTTATCATTCTGATACGAAAATATATTAAATAGTGATTTCAATCTTTCACCGTCTTACATTTACAAATATATGTATTTTGTCAAAAATCTATTATAAACATGATTGTACTCCATTAATACGTAATATAAGGAATAAGACACATTTATGTAACAAACAGGATCGTCAATAATAACCTTATGGTGTCTTAGGCCTTTAGATGCATACTACTTTAAAATAATATATTGTCGTGATCTCAATTCATTAATATACAAAATAAAACGTGTTGTTATATTCGTCATACATTTGGTGTGATTTATACAAGGTTTTTATCTACCCCCCTATTTAGTACGTCCTGTAATATATATTTATTTGTTATGTGGAATAAATTAAATCTATATCTTGTAAGATATTTAATTTAGGGGACTGTGATTGTTATTTTACTTCTATACGCTTTTCCACTCGCGATAAAAATAGTTCAATTTGTATTGATCTAACTTGAAAAGAAAGAGAAATTTATAGTAGTTAATTAAAATGATTGATAGTTAGTAATTATTATTTATTAATTAAACAATTACTAATCAATATAGTTCCACGTAATTCTGATGATTCATTATTATATAGGTTATTGATTGTAGTTTGGTGGATGTTTTGTTTAAATGTATGTACCGCATTTTTCGAGAATGAGTGAACTAAATAGTGAATGACCATCATACAACGAATAATCTAAACATACTGTACTAGTCCAGGGCCGGACTAGCTATTCTAAACTTGACTGTTAAACAGTCCAAGCCAACTATAAAACGAAAACTATAATTACATTTTGAATGGTATTTATGTACAAATTGATCACTTTCGAAATGGAAACGTTTTTTTTTTTCTTCCGTATTTGGTTGGTAACCAGAGCATTTAAAAACGATATTTGTTTTTAATCATTCTTTGCATTTTGTGCTAGAGCACGGAATTACGAATTTCATTTTACAAATAGGTCTTTCAGCGTCGAACAGAGAGAAGTGGTGTCACAACTTTCGGTTGTATCATCATCGTTATTATCTTTGCTCGAATACCATCCGCTCGACGTGGAACCACTTCTAGATTTCCCTGAAGATTTAGTTTTCGGAATGGCGCCCTTGCTCGGCGAACTTGTGCTAGACACAGGGCTTGGTGGATTTTCCGGAGCTCCACTCCGTCGCAAAAATACTTCAATTGCACTGCCTAGTACTGCAGCATCCACCAAAGAACCACTCCTTCCATCCCATACAACTTTATTTTTAGAATCTTTACTATTCTCCTTACTCGGTTTTTGTTCTTTACTTCTGATGATTGTCGGCGATTTTTCCTTCACAGCTGTCACTATTGGTTCCGCCATCTTTTCTGCAGGCTTATCGTGTTGCTTAGTCTGACCTTGGGGCTGATCTTGATTTTCATTTTTCGTGGACATGGGTTGGTGTCTTTTAACGAACCAATTTGATGGTCCCGGTTGAGAGGAATTGGCTGGTTGTTGATTCATTAACTCAGTACCATGCAGGATGGAAACATCGAAGCTATTCGATCGTTTACTTTTCAAACGATTTCGTTTTTGCTCCAATGAAGCAGGTTTCTGGTCATTAACGTTTGTTGTTTGGTTAATTTCAGTTGCTGAGGAGGTAAGATTCGATAGGATAAAGATAAGATCTGTGTTCGAGCAGACAATCCCGGCCGCTCCACCGGCGCTCGCTTTTAGTGAAGAAGATTTATCTGATGTAGATGGAGGAGGTAATTCAGAGGCGCGTCGTTTAGTAGAAGGTATTGCTGTCAGTTGAGTGCTCACGAAATCCGAGTATCTCCGTACGGCAGACGGCTGGGTATATCTTTGCGTCGAGGCAGCAGGTGCTCCTATCCCAGCTTCGTCTAATGGCTGCACTTCGCAAACTTTTTCATTGCTCGTATTCCACATCTTCATGCGAACTTTTCGTGCCGTTACAATGTCGTCCATAATGTCAAGTTGTAAATTGTGTATGCTGCCCCGGTGCTCAGTGGATGGGGGTCCGACGGCTCCTGATCCTGACATCGATTCCCGGCGACTACCAAGTATTCGGCCCGGTGCACCGCCTGCCGGATACGCGGCTATCGATTCACGTCGCGAATGCCCAAATAATGTTGTGGGAACTTTGGATATTGTGACGACGGAATGCCGACGTCCCCCGGGACTTGGGCCTGGAGCTTGTGACAGAGTGGCCAAGAATTCTGCCTCACGCGGTGACGGACCTTCTCCGCCACGGTCTGACAAACGGCGGACCTAAAAACCCATCAAAAATAACGTTTTCATGTTATCTTTTTCAAATTGTCCTTTACCATGTTTACTTATAGTTGATATTTCCCATAGTCCTAACATTATTTTACTAAACAATCCTTAATAATATAAACTTTCATATGGTATTTAGAATTCTATTTATTTTATAACATATGCATATTTAAATTTTTATATGATTTACAATAGTACATAATCACATCCCTACATGCATGGTGCCACAATAATATTTATTCAAATTTTCATATAAGTTATAATAGTACAAAAACACATCCCTACATGTATATTGCCTTGAACGAATATCTATGAATAGTAGAAAATACTATAACTCGTTGCAGTTGTGTTAGAACCGTGTACATACGCTATCATATAGGTAAATGAACACTATTACGCGCCACACGCTAGTCATAATTTTCAGTAACTACAAGAGAAATATGCGCTGGTGTTTAATGATAATAGGTGTAACATTTCCATTAAATACATTATAAATGGAGCTACGTTGCTTTAGAATAAATATTTCTGTATTAGTTTCAATTGTATACACAGATTAAACCAGACAGTACAGGTTTAGAAATAATCTTTTTTGAAAAAAAATTCAAACCAGTGTAGATTTGAAATGGTGATTACTGATATGTGAATGTTTATATACGTACTTGACTGGCAGTGATTCCTGAACATTGTGGAGTTGGTAAAGAGTGTTTGCGAACTTCACGATGATCGCGCCATGGTGATAGTAAATACGGATTCATCATTGGCGAATCAATGTCCAAACTCTGTTGTGGTGACATGCCATCGGAACGTTCGATTTCCTCGAATATCACACCTGGCTCTTCGACGACAATCACCGGTTCCATAGAGCACTGGCTCATCAATGGAGTTAGCGATGCTCGTCTCATTTTTACTGATTATTACCTATACATAAAAAATCTCAATTCTTACCAAGTCATAAAGATTCAAATTGACCGTACGATATATTTTTTTAGTTCCAACTATAATTTATAAACAAAAAATATAACCAATTAGATTTTATGAGTTATTGAGTAGTAGTTTTGAATAGTATAAAGTAACCACTAAAAGCGTTGATAGTATTTATAATATATTCCCTCAAATATATTAAATCATATCTCTGAAAAACACATTGTGGTTTTAAATGTCGTAACAACAAACCACAGGAAAGGAAAACGTTTTAAGTACATATCATTTGTTTATTATTATAAATTCAAATTTATTTTGTTAATAAATGCACAGATGAAGCATGCTATTAACATTTAACGATGTTTTTGGGAATCGTGATGAAAATATAATATAATTATTAGGCTATAGACAGTGCAATCAAAATACCTACACCTTGTTTTATTTTATTTATCATATTCAAAATTAATAAAGTGCTATTTAGAGCTCATTCTAAAGGAACATAAATAAATTCATGAGGTTTCTGCCATACAATATAAAGTGGTGTTTTTCATCAAAAACGAATATACATCGATGTTCACTAGAAATCATAATTAATAAAGGAAAATTTTTATTTCCATCACGAACACATATAGGTATTCCACTCTGAATTACTAAACATATTTACCCCAAATAAAAGCATAATGACTTCCAATCGAAATATATTATTCAGAGCCTATATTGACCTAAGTCTGTAAATAAAACATACACAGTCTATTTTCGTTAAAATCTCGCGACCGATTTCTTTCGTATTAACATCGTATAAGATAAATATTCAGTGTTACTCTGAATTAAATAGCATTGCTTTCGTCAGATTTGTGTTTTAATCTGAAAATACCAATTAAGTTAATGGAATGCGTTGGCATGTTTTATAATCCCATAAATGCATTATTTTACATATTAATACTAGTGGGAATATAATTGTTTTCAATGCGAAAAATAAAGATATATACTCCTTTAATAGAAACGAAATACGTATTGTTTCTTTAAAAATTGAACAAATCGTTAAAAAGTTTTAAAATTCTTAACGATTTGTTCAACTTCAGTATAGTAAAACTAGATTCATTATTCTTCAAAATTTATACTAAACGCGTTTGTTGTTAATAAAATCTAAAATAAATTAAAATTAACCGTTAATTGATTTCAAAAGTGAAACCAGCCACGAGATGTTTTTGAGTGGTTTATTATTGTTTATATAAAAGCAACAAATCTTATTCTATCTTATTTATAAAGTTTTTTATTTCTCTGATGAAATGCTTAGAGATAAAGTTTTATTGAATTGAAACCATTACGTCTCTATTAAATTTCTGTGTTGGCCAGTTTCTGGGAGAAAACAGTTAATGAACCCTGAAAGCTTTGTCACAAAAGCTACTAAAACATAAGACTTGTTATTTCCTCGTGCCTTTTCCTTCATTTTCTGGTCGAATCGCCTCTCAGAATTTCTTGCCCCTTTTATAGATTTATGATTAAACATAATAAAATGCCATTACCACTCAACGTAGAGTATACTGGCGATCCATTATCGTTTTATTGTTTTATACGAAATATAAACGAAAGTAATTGAAGGTAACCATGATTTGACACGAAAAATATTATTTCAACAGGAATATACATTTTTAGTTCCAATGGTTACTTTGGGCAAAGATAAATAAGAGTAATGTTTCAATCTTGGTTCAATGATTTTATTTTATTTAAATCGATCAATATTTAATGAATATTTAACTAAAACTAAACGAATGAATAAACATAAAAGCTGAGTTAATCGTTTGCTTGAAAACATATATATCCGAAGTTTTTTCCTATAGAACAAGTTAAATTAAAACACGCTTTGATGTAGAGTGGACTCGGTTTGACAGCGTAGCTTCCTTTTGTTAGCGAACACGTTATAGTCAGCTTTTCTAACACTGCGCCATTTTTTCCTTATTTCTTTGTCAGTCCTTTTCGTATTTTTTTTTTTGAAATTGAACGTAATAAAACCGTGGTATAAAATAAACATGTTCGTGTTTAACAGGGAAATGTATAAAATATTATTTAAAATAGTAGGTTACGAATATTTAAATCTAATTTCTTGACGCCAAAGGGGATACATGTTAACGAAGATATGAATATAAATGTAAAACGTAAATATTGCTGCGAACATATATCGTGAGCGCGATTATTTGTTTGAGGATTCAGTAATGTAGAGGATGTAAGGAATAATAATATTTCGCTATAGGTTTTAAAATTCAAATGAATATTGGATTTTCCTTGCAATATATTTGTTTCGAAACTACGCATAACGTTGTATATTTGAATTAATAATATTTTCATATTATTGAGTTATTTTAGTTTCATAATAAAAAAGCATTTTAATGAAATTAAATTAGTTGTATCTATGATAAATGTGACAACACGAAGATGCAGATGATTGTTCATCTCGCAAAAAGCAAGAATGCTTCGTTTTTAAGTCCAAGTTATTACAGTTATAAATGCTCCTGTCAAGAGCATTCGTTTTAATAATCGGATACCTGCTCGTAACGTATATCCCGTATTTCCGACGTTGAATCTCTTAATATCATAATTTTAATTTTGTTCTACTTTTATTTAAAAAACATATTTGTCAAACACCAAATTTAAATTTATATATTTAGAAAAATATATATATATATATATAAGCGAAAATTTGTTGTACTTCCAATATATGGATTAAAGAAAATATAAACCAATTACCCGCGATTTTAAATTGTTTGCAATAAATAAAAACATAATAATCTGTTCTATTGTCTCAATATGTGAAAATTGTTCAAAAATAAATTAAAAATAGACTAATGATGACTTTTAATTTTGTTTGTCTCTTGAAGTTGGAACAAACCATGTTTTGACCCCTTTGTGCTTAAAATATATTGCGTAGGAATGCGTTTATTGATAGAGAAAATATTATTTTAGAATAGTAGAAAACAATCTTTTTTAACGTAAGTCTTTAATAGTTTGTTAACCTCTGCCATGGCGAGGTATATATATGTGTATATAAAAAAAAAAAGAACATAAAATTAGATATATTTTGGAAACTAATTAAAATTGAAATATAATTTATATCATAAAAATAAATAGAACTGAGTATATTAAAGGCGATGTAACTTTTGTACAAACTAATCCGACACATCGTTCGTTTGATATGTGTTGCTCATTTGGACATACCACTAATTTGGACAACTCCCTAACTTGGACTTGTTGTTCTTTTGGTGATGTCGATCATTTGGGCTTTTCACATTTTTTGGATTGTCTTTTTTATACGCAAGCTGCTTTTTTGATATTTCGCTCTAATGGTCTGTCACTTTTATAATCCGAGTTACTTTAGATGTACTGAAAGAATTCTAATCAAAGCTAAAACAGATTCTATTTTCATATCTCTCATGTGAAGTAGATTATTTTGTAGAACTGATCAAAACGTTGGTATATCACCACAATATTTTGGTAAAACATAAATCAATTGCAATATGACAGTGGAACGTCCGTCAGAGAATGATGTATCTACCCCTGCTAATCTTATAATATACAGTCGCATGTCACTTAATATGATAAATTTTTTATTAAAGAGTGAATAATATGAAATGCATGTTTTACGATGCTGAGAACAATGCACCCGTCAATTTGAATGATGTGCTCAAAGTGTCTATGTGACCGTAATATTAGACGTTCTAGATTTTATATATGCAGACCAGGTCGGCACGGTTCATAGAATCTCGTAGCCGGTATATACCAGTGATGCTACTAAACTTTAGATAGAACGAACGGATCAATAAAGCTCTTTAATAATTATGCACGCTTGATTGTTTTATATTCGGTGCTACATCTGTGAACGTTTAGTTAAATTTTATTTCTTGCATAAATCTAAAATTTAGCAAATTTTATCCTGGTTCCATTTGCGCTAGTATTTGTTTCCCCAAAATATACTAAATAAAATAAAAAATCTTTTAAAAATTCTATATTCTAATTATTTAAATCCCTTACGAACATGGAAACCAATATATCTAAAGATTATATTTATGGATGTTGTGGTTGGTGTTTCGTGAAACATTTCTATTAATAATAAATAATTTAAACACATGGTTAAGTTTCACAGAGGTAATGTGAAACTTAACCAAGTGTTTAAATTATTTATTATTATATCTAAGGATACTTTTTGAGGACATTCACCACAAGATAAAATAATTATTTACATTACATTGTAGAAAACACAGGATTATATAAACATTCTATAATAAAGGATACTTAAGCGTACATCACTTACTTTGATCCTAATGTTTCAAAGTTTATACAACAACTATTCAAACAACAAAGCCACCAGAACCCTGTTTCAGGCATCTGTATTATGCGTTTAAACACTCTTCATTATTAAATGTTTCTAGGTTACTTATAATTGATGTTAAACATTTGAAATAAATCAACAGTTGTATTGCGCAGAAGAACCATGAGTTCGTTGCAAATTTTTCCAGGGATAGCAAATTCAGATGTCAAGGTTACGTTCATGATCAAATCAAATGTTGTGTATGACCTAGCCGTATATAAATCAAAATAAATACATTTTTTTCGTTTTCTTAATTACTGTGTATAAGGTATGCAAATTTATCTGATTTGCGATTTCTATTGAACCCAGCATTCACATTGCAAACCCTATACGCGCCTTCACGGCAATTGAATTTTACCTTTAAGGATGTTAAGGTTGATTTTGCAAACGTAGCACTTTTTATATTGGCTGGCATTTTCCGGTTTGCCGCGTATTTGTTGTCATATAATCACTTATAGAAAACTAAGTATTCCGGAAATGAAATTAAGCACTCATGTGTGGCTTTTAATATTTATTTTGTGTTCAAGTTTATTGATACTGAATTAAAATACATACTTTAAATGTTTACAACGCAATATCAATATTGATGTTTCAATTATTTTGTTGATGCTTTTAATTTTAAATTTAATATTTGCAACAACCAATAATATTTAATCTTATTACTAAATTAATGATAAATACACAGCGTAGTCCATATTTCTGAAAGTTTATAAAGCTGTTCTATACTTTTATCATAATATCACAAAATGTACGAAATGTTTATCAATTTGAAATAAAGTAGAAAATATTTAAACACATTTTACCAAGGAGCACAAAATGTCTTTTTTCATAATGAATGTATTTCTCATAGAAAACGGAAACGTATCTAAGTTAAAATTAAATTTATTCATTTGATGCATGAATAGCATATAAATTGACATTTTACAGTGCGAGTTGATTAAGCTTCTGGTAAAGAAGTCAAAATATTGCGTTACAGCTTCAATTGGAATAAATGTTATAAAGTAACACTTCAAAAACTTGTAGGTTGCGACAGTTACACGTGTTCATTACATTTTGTGTAAATTTATTAGCATGTCTGGCAACTATTTATTGATTTCAAATGAAACAATTCCTCCACATGAAATATGTGTCGTGCTAGTCAGTATATAATTTATACGTAAAGTTTTGTTTGTTTTATTTCCTAACATTTACAATGTGATAAAAGGCGTAAAAGTTTAAATGAAATACGTAAAGCGAAACAAAGGAAATGAGCGGAGGAACAAAAGATAAATGCGCGAGGTAAAGATAACGCAAACGAGCATTAAAAATTGAAACTTCTATAATAATTAATAAATCTGTGAAAATATCTTATTCGCAGATTTTGATTCGAATAATACTTTTTATTAAATTAAGAATGAAAAAGTACAAATTTACTTGGTTATTGATAAATAAATCTTGAACTTGTTATTGAAATGCATTGAAATGCAAAGAAATCTAGGCGCGCCGAATTTAAAATCAATATTTTCTGCCAGGGTTCCACTGTAGGGTGTAGTGATGAGCGCTTGCAAATTGTAAAATTTCTTTTTTTTTTCGAAGTATTTATTTAATTTTGTGCTTTATTCATAATCAACAATTTCTTAACGTTATTTTCTGAAATTTTTGAAACTCTACCAATATTGCAAAAAACACCCAATTTTATATTTCACTAATCCTTTACTCTCCCCAGAGCCAATTTAATTTTAAATTAACTATACAAATCGTATTACATATTTTATTATGCCATAATCTAAAATTAGATCTCAGTCTTAAAAAGCAGATTTTTATGCGGATATTTATTTAAAATACTCTTTTTTGGTACAAAAAAATAACATTTCGTTTTAATATACATAACAAATAAATTTCGCACTTTTCCTACTCCAATTGTCTAGAATTTTTATTTGATTAAAACAAAAATATCAACTTTAAATAAATAACAAAAGAGTCATATAGTAATAAATTACATCATTTATAAATATAGAAATGTTGGCAAATGAGTCAAGTTTGGTTGTCAAGTACAAGAATGCGATAGATGCATACAGCCTACGCATTTATTTAAATGACCCAGGACGAATTTATTATAATAGACCTACATCATAAACCGGTTTACGATATTCCCGAATTTGTTTCCAAGTTTGGAAAATGTGTTTTTTGTATTTACATATTACACGATATCGACTTACATAATTTTTACTTAGTTCAATGAAACTTTAAGTTAGGAATTCAAATTAATTGGGAAGTATTGATATATCTATAACTGTTTATATGTAGAAGCGATCAGCGATCTTTTTATATACAAAATTAAAATGTTGAAATAAAATATTCTCATTTTAATACTTTCTGCACAATAATAATTTAGAAATGAATTGTTGAAAATAAATCTGGGTTACCAAGGACATAACTACGTTTTAAATGTGTGTAGTAATGTTGATAAACTTGGCTGTCGGCGTACGTGTGTACTTTTGAACATATATAAATTGTAGAGAAACACTAATGAATCTATATGGTAGGCACATCTAGAAATTAAATGGCAATTTGAGTGAATTTAGTACATTTGTTGCATATAATGCAATTAGTGCTTTGAATTTTCTAATTCAAATCGCTTCCAATTCAATCTCTGTTGCCAACTCCGTATTGCCATTATTGCCAATTAGTACTCGGTACTTGGAATATTACTTGTCGATATGTTGTCGTTCGCTATCTCGATACGTATTAACCATTTCCATAATAGAAAGAGAAACCTTAAACCTAGGATAATGATGCTTCATTAAATCAATTTTCAAACTTCAAACTTTGACGTATATTAAACTTTTTATATAGATTTTATTCTTGGAAAACTTGTAGTATAAACATGATTAAATATATTTTTCCGATATGTGCAATTTTGAGTAATTTAGCTATGAAAACATGAATAGTTTTGAGTAATCACATTAAGAGATTCAGATTTAAATATAAGGTGTGGGATGACACCTACACAGTAATTAAATAGAGCTTAGATGGCTGATAAGCGAGCGAATAAAAAATATCTATCTCTTAATCTTAATGTGATTCATGAAGCAATTGCAATTTTCTAAAAATATATTAGTTGGTTTTAATGATATTAACACGACCTTCTCTATATATCAAGATTATTTTAGAGCATCCGAGAATTTTAAATATTTTCGATATATCTCCCTTTAACTGAAAATATTGAACAAAGCAATTTTTTTCTCGTTCCCATAAAAGAAAGCAAAAAAATCCACAATATTATGTCAGAGATTTACCGTTTCAAATTTTGGTGGAGATAAAATCTTTTTCGATTTGCGGTAGAGACAGTTTTTAGTAACAAAAAAAAAAAATGTATATTTATATATATCAAATTTACAATTTGATGTTTTATTATCTTCTCTAATAACCTAATATAGAAACATTAGTAAATAAATATTTGTGACAATATTGAAATGTAAGGATTGAGAATTTGATAAATAAAAAAATAGAATAATGATTTTTAACAAAATGTATTTTACATGATCAAATTATAGTTCATTGTATCGAAAAAGATTGGTTTTGATACAAAACAATAATGTTCTATTAAGTGATCACAGCCGACAGATCCATCGACCGCTTAGTGATATAATTTCAATATGTAGAGGTATTAACTGATTGAATATTTCGATAGCAATCTATTTGCGAGAGATATATATATATATATATATATATATATATATATATATATATATATATATATATATATATATATATATATATATATATATATATATATGTATGCATTTTCGATGATGAATGATAATAATACATATGTGGTTGTCATTCCACCGTTGGGAGCGATCATTAGACAATAGTTCATATCGTCCAAATGAATATATAACATTCAATCAATAATTGGTAAATGTAGCAGCGAATTTAATAGCCAGAAGTGGGGCTCTAGGTAATCGGGCCACGGGGTAATGCTAGCTTGACAAGGCGTGGTGCGGTAAAATGGGTTCCTCATTCCATCGCTAAAATAACCCTGACCGTTCATCGTCATCATCAAACTACATATACATACATATATGCAGTGTACCAAGACGAAAATTACATTATATCTCTAAAGAGGCGTATATGTGGTAATTTAATAGTATGCGCTACTATTGTATGCTCCATTTATACGTGAGATTGTTTAGATATAGATTCGACACTTCATTCTATAGAGATAATATTCGCTCCTTATAATATAACACCTAAATATAGTTGACTTAGTTTCCTTATATATTGATTAAAATTACATTATTTATGGCTTTTAATCATTTTTAAAAATAATTCATACTTGGTTTGCAACAGGGAAGAGCTCCTTGTATCATATATTTATGTCGCATATATTGTTTTTTATTCTATTATTCGATCCAGGAACGAAACATTGTTATATAAAATCAAATTTTATATATATATATATATATATATATATATATATATATATATATATATATATATATATTTGATTCCTTCTCCATTCTTCTGGAAGACATGGCTTTGAGCTTTCAATCTTTCCCGATTACGCAGAGACTGCTTCTTCCATTTTCCAATAGCGACGATCGCGAACTGTGCGTGAAGTAAACTTTTATTTAAGGAAGACACATTGTATTGCGTTGATAAAATCCTGTTTGATATTGTCCACACAATAGCACCCATTCTTTATGAAAGTCATTTAATATTTATGTCATTTATTCCAGAAAAATATTGTTATATTTCATGGAATTACCAACCGTTTTCATATTGTGTATAGATCGATGTATGTATATTTTTAAAAACAAATTTGTTTGTTTCATTTTCGCATGGCGAACCATGTTTTAATTCATTGATGGACTTAGTTATCCTATCAATCACGATTTTCGAATGATCGTTCAATAAAATTCATAATTGCCCCTGGCACTAATTGCATTTTATTTTTTGTTCAACTAAATTCTGTTATTTTTGAATTTAAATACAAACCCAGTTAAATGAGACCCTATCCAATACCTCAATGCCCCAACAAATTAATTTCAACAGAACATTTTATTTGCATACGAAAAATATTTGACATTTTATACAATTTTTTACCTCGCTTCAAAAGTTATCTTTTATTTTATATTAAGGTTGATCAAACAAAAGTGCGATGTCGTAAATACAAAGAATAGAGCTTATGCTCAATGTATATAGGGAATTTTTAGTTTGTCCAAATATTTTTACACATATGTTTTATTTTTGAATAAAATTTTAATATCACTTCATATGAATAATTGTCAATTTCTCTTTATGTAATCAAAATTTATAAATGTAATTTGAAACAGTGTTAATGTTTCAATATATGACTTTTTTATTATAATTAATATTTTTGCTTTTGTTTGTTGTATCGGATTCTAGAATCCTCTTAAATTGGTTATGAAAGCGTGACAAATTTTCATATGAATTTTATTCAATTCAATTTTATATCAAATGGATATTTCGAATGTTTTACCAAAAAAAGTTCTATGTAATTGAAAAAGGTTTACTTGTTTTTTGTTGTATACAGAAAATATATACCTGTACCGTTTCTGAGTTACATGATAAAATTAATCTGTTAGTGACGAATAACTAGGTCATTATCGTGAAGATGATCAAATATTCATATTCGGAAATTGATGAGTCGTTTTTTAAAAAGTGTTTCATAACAGGTGCATGAATTATTTATCAAATTTAATGGAAAAATACTGTCTGAAAATAAATCTATTTCATAAATTATTTTATACTTTTATCATCAACAATTTTATGTTTGCAACGTTGCTTGAATGTGGGCCAATTTTTAATTGCGGGATGTAAAATAATTTCATTTGAATGTTAAAAGGTGTAATGGTGGTTTAATCGAACAATTCACTCAAATTTATATATAATGGTTACACGTGGCGTAAAGTAGATTATAGAGCATGTATAATATATCGTCGATTTACGTTCGCAATAACGATGTATTGTTCATTTATAAAACCTCCACCATTTAATAACATTGTTATAACATGAACTGCAATTTAAAAACTTTTCACCATTTTGAAGGATGTTTTCAAAATAAAATAAAACTGTATTTATATGTCATCATCAAAAAATATCGCGTTACTTATTTAATTAACTTTAATTACGTAATAACTATAATACTTACAACAGTTTAGAGATAACATATGTTCATATTTGAAAAAAAAAATTATGCATTTGTATATATTCTTGGTTCTTTTGTCAACAAAAGCAAATATCATAGCTATAGCATTGAGAACTACGGGTTGCATATGTATAGCTTTCAAGCTATTCCGAGTGGCCTGTAAGTTCGGAATAAATCGCAGCAGTGATACCACGAATATATTCACATAAAAAATGTGGTGGTGTTTATAATATTAATGTTAATATGCTTATATAGATGATAGAACCACTTTGAAATGTATACTAAATATGAACGTAATCTCCTGCCGGATCTCTAAAACCACTCTGATTTTGAAGATGTAAACGGTATGCTTATGTTTTATGTACCCTGTGCTACATTAAAGTTATGTTAGTTGACGCGTATTTGGTGTTCAGTATGATAACATTTCATCAGAATAAATTCGGTTGAAAACTGCCTCGACGCGACGGTCGCCGCATTGTTGATGGGCACGTTCGCCCGGAATTTAAAATAATGAACAGTTGAATTTCTAGAAGTTTCCATTAAAAGTTTTCTTAAACCAAAATATGAGATCGTGCTTAACATTCATTATGCTAATTTTAACTTAATTTCAAGCTAAGCTCTGCCTAACTATTTTCATTACCAGTAGATGTATTTTAAAATTATTTTTGTATTATCCTTTTTTGTTTAACATTTATAAACCATAGACTTATATATTTATTCAACAACAAGATTATGGATTATTGGAAATTTATATAATAATAATAAGATTAAATAAAAATAGCGTACATACAACTTTTAAATAAATGTAGTATAGAATTTAGTTTAGCATTTAAATAAAAAAGCGTATGTAACTCAACGAACGTATATTTATAATAGCTTTGAATAGTAACTTTTAATGATGCTTTTAAACATAGTTTAACTTGGATTTGTTGTTTTAAAATTGTTTTGTTTGCAAAAATAGAAAGAATATATAGAGATATTCATATATTCTTGTGTTTGCTTTGTTTTTTGCCGCAACTTTGAACTTTACGAAAGACAATATTTACTAAATATATATAAGCGTACGAATAGGGCCACCAAGAACGCATTTCGAAGCTTATTTTTAGACATAAAAAATTACGTTTATTACATTAGATACAATATTTACCTTAGGATTATTTTAGCTAACAAACTCTTTATTACAAAGACAATTATATAATAATATTTTATTAAATAAAATAACAAGCAACCAAGTTAGCGGGCAAGCAACGCGGATTTCATATGATGTAAAGCAGGACGTTAGAAATATAGTATAGCAGGAAAATATCACAATAATGTGATTTATCACCATTTTACAATAGTATGAAATAAAATATGTTTATTAATATTAAGTGTTGAATATCGACTAAAATTTGTTTGAAAAATACAATAGGACAATACATATTATAATATATTTATTAAAAACATGCACCAATTGTCACGAACACTGAAACATGCAAATTTATCGACCAATATTACATCAACCATGTTTAAAACTGACATAAACATCACATTATCTAAATATTTATATTCCAGTCGAGTAACTCGCCGTCGGGTATTTTGATTTATTAAATATTTTTAGCTACAAATACTGTATTGTGCGTAAAATCTGCTACTAAAAATAGACGTACAAACAAAATAACAAGTTAAGGCGATTAAAAAAAATATATTATTAAATATTTTTGATAATCTATAAATATGTACATACAAGTATGTGCCTAGTTAGTATATCCGTAATGCATTATCTTACAAACTAATTCAATCCTGTCCTCGAAGTAATAGGACGTGCTTAAATTTCGAAGCAATATGTAATTAGCGACGTATCGGCAGCTTCGTACTTGTAACCATCCCCTAGAGGTGTGACAGAATCTTTACTTTAGACTAACTTAATAATTAGCCTTGGAGACGCTGTTAATGTTCCTATGTAAGAACTATTGCACTTGATAGGTATATACCATTAAATTGATTACCTAAATGCAGAGAAACAAACTAACATTCAACACTAATACTGCTTCCATCTCTAATTGCGGTTTCTATTATTACGAAATATCAGCGCGCTAAGTTAAATAAATCAATGCCTTTGTCTAGAAATAAAAGCCCCTGCCTAAGTTACAAATCATTGATGTGGTACATGAAAATAATTAGTATTTGATGTTATGTGAATCAAATTTAGGTTCGACCGTAAATTTTCAAAATCAACAACCCTAATACGAAACCGGCACCACACTTCGAAGTTTTGATGTATGAATCACGTCAACAAGTTAAATTGATATTTGCAACACTGCTCCTCCAGTCTCGTTCAATGTACATGCAATGTAGCTCACTTGTTGCTTAGGTAAAATTAAATATCGACGCAGAAATAAAATAGCCATTACACATTTTATAATGTAATTTCTGTGCCCGCGATGTAATGCATTTTAAATTTCCGAAGCGTAATCAGCTTTGAACAATATTAATCTAATTACATACAATTTTCCAGTCATATATTGATGAAGTTATTTTTGCTCAAATTAAAAACAGAATGTTTTTTTTTTGTTTGTTTTTAATATCTCTTAAAACTTGATACATAAATGTATTAGTATTTTTTTCTAAATTTTTTATCCTAATCCTTATTAGTATTTTTAAAAATGTGCAACTATTAATATTAATATAATGTAAATGAAGTATTCATTTATATGAATTGACATTTTTCGATATATTTAAAGTTTAAGGTTTTATTTTGAACATGATGTATTTGCCACTTTAAATATATATATCCGGATAGATATTTGCGTATAAATAAACTATAAAATCTATTTTTGAAATAATTTTAAACACTCTAATTTTATAAGATTGATCACGACTATAAAACAAGTTTTCAGTATGAACTATCAAATCTATTTTTGTATAAATAAACACTTTAATTTGACAGGATACATTTTATTAAGATCAAACTGTTAAGGCGTACATATAAAAAAAACAAGTTCTTTAACTAAATAGTTTCTTTGAAGATCAACTTCTGTAAACTTTTGGTTCAACTTATATATGAATTACTTATTAGATGAATATTATTTTGATTTATTCTATTTCGACGATTTATATAGTTAAAAGATTCTCTAGTTCATTATTTCTTTTAAATACACAATCCAGCTACTTTTAAAGAAGTATTTTGTAACAACACTAAGATTAACAACACCAACTTTTGGACATGAAAAAACACCAAAAAAGTCGCCAATATTGCTACTTACTCGATGTATCGAAGAGCTCGAGCTTGTTCACAGATATGACCCGCGAAAATTAATGACTTTTGTCCCTCAATGACCGCATGAAAGAGTGTGACAGAGCTAATGCAAGGGGCGAGAATACAGGAATAGCTATCTCTGTCAGCGTAGCTGGCACCAGAGACGCTGGATTTTCACGGGGAATAATACCAAATTCAAATCGGAAAAATGTAGAGTTTTGCGTGAACGCACTTGACGACAGAACGCAGACTGGTTCGCGTTGTGTATCTGAGCGAGCAGGAGATCCTGGCTTCGAATCGCGCAACCCTGCTAGGGATGCTGTGCTGTGTGAGCTCAAAACTCTCTTTATCCTGCGATCCTTCTTCTTCGTACACAAATCATGTATTTGGCGTCCTTGTTTTGGGATACTCCCTCTCGCTCACTCGCTTGCACACTAGGCCCTTGTCTCTTTCTACTTTTCCACAGTTTCAATTCACATTGAACAATTTGTGTGTATGCATGTGTACAGTTATACACTCTTGTTTCATAAATTAATCTTTGCTTTGTCGTTTCCAATCGGTATTTGCATCATCATTTCCAAAAAAATCAATTAAATATGCACATCAAAACCTGTCAAAATTTAATTCTTAATTTAATTTTCTTCCCTCAAACAATTTTCAAATAATGAGTTTATCGATATTACAATTGTACGCAATTACGTTCAATTTCATAAATATTGACCAATTAAATTCGTTGTATTTAAACGCCAAAAATAAATGCTATAATTAACTCTAACTTAAGTTATCTAATTAAAATGTCAACAGTATTATATAGATTTCCAAAAGAAAGTATTGAACTTGACGCCCTTCTGCATTTTGATACGAAACAATACTCGTTACAATTCACAATCCAATAAGAAATTGCTGCAATTGTTACCATTGAAATGGGCAATTGCGCTATTTGATTTCCCAGTGGTAAAAAAGATATAGCCGTAGAAACTATGAATCATAATAAATATGATAAGAATTTAGCAGCAACGATAGTAAAAATCATGATATATTAAATGGAAATTTTCAATTTTATCATTATTACATTCTAAAATCCAATTTTGTAAAGCAATATATTCGGTATATAAATTATCACTTGGTTGTTTCATTGCTAAATAAAATTTCTGTCCGGGAGGAGAATAAATTTCTTATAACGCGAGTATGTTGGTTTCGCTGTTATTTTAAGTATTTTACAAAATATATACGTATAGAAAAAACATTCTGTAAACAAATGTTCGTTACTGTACCAATATAACATTGTGCTCCTACACCGATAGATGAAAAAACCAGAGTCTTATATGAGGCGTAATTTATACATTTTATGAGCATTATTCATATTTATCGAACGGTTATTTTGCCGAGTAAAAACTTCCGTTATTGAATGCTCCAACTAGTAAATATTATTTAGCTGGTATATGTATTACAAAACAATTTCATAATAGACAATGATTATTATTTAAATGCAAAGAATCAAATTTTATTGGTAATTGTCGTTACAGAACTATAAAAGTTTATTTTAACGTCGTCAGATATTAAACATTCAAATTTCAATTTGTTAATTACGCAAAACTTCGTGCTACATGTTTTAGAGTAAACGTTCTGAATACTTTTTAATTACTTTAATTTTTCAATTATTATTTTCATATAATTCGCACTGGGGTATGAGATATTCACTATGATTAAAATTAACGCGTATATTTTATAGATTGTTTCGTCTCTCAATGTATGTATTGTTTATTTTCGAATCCTTTGTGAACGCTGTACTACAGCAAATATTAGACAAGTTACGTTTTTTGAGTCAATATTGAAAATAAAATTTTTTGATTTAATATTTAGTAAATTTATAAAATATCATGTTTTCCCTGTGGATGTTGCGTTTTATAAAATTACTTTCTTGTCTTTTTAAATAAAACATTGGTTAGAAAATTAAACTGATGACAAATATATGTTCAAACAAAACAGAAGACTCTTGGTTTTTTCAGACAAATGTATATTATTGCCTACTTTTTGTATTTTTCTACGAAAAGCTATACATATATATATTTTTTTAAATTGACATATGCATGTTATAGTTTGTTTTGATTATAAAATGTGAACCGTAACATTGACTAAGAAAATATACACTATTTGCGACAATAATCTAAATTTCTTTATCATGTAGCAGATTTTTTTTAAGGCCATTTTTATGTGTGCAAATTGTTGATTCAGTAAGTAATACTTTATGTATCCATTATAAAACTTGTATTACAAGAAAAAAAGTGACGTTTAGTTCAGAGTTGTTATTCTCTTTGTAGGACGCATATAAACAAACGAAACTATCTGAAATATTAATTAACAAACTACACAATTAGCTACCAAAAACATTAAAATCAATATACGTAATAACATACTATGGCGTCTAATGTTTGTGAAATTATAACATTTATTATTTTTATCAAACTAATATGTATACATATATAGAACACCTTCCAACATATCCGCAATGGCTTCGACTGAACTTTCTTATACGTATTTTGTTTAGATTATTGGATATTCAAATAAAAACTATATAATAATTCAAGAATATATAATTTTTAAAATAAATTAAAAATCTACGAACACACCTACACCCATTTTGCATTTCATATGTTGAGGAATTTGGGTTTAACTAAACTGCAGGCAAAGACATCATTGACATGTTTTATCTTAGATAATTTTTTTTACTTTCACTTTTGCATTAAAGTTGTTTTGAAAATTTGTGGTACAATGATGAAATAAATGATGATTTGTGAAATGTTGTCGGTTGAGCTGAAATTGGATTAAATCAGAAGCAAAACGAATTTGCTAAATATATTATTAAAGGCCAATCTGATGTGAGTCAACATTCGATGTAGTCGGTTTTTATACCTATTGGTATCTTATCGATATACGAACAAATAAAGTTCGGACAGTGAAAAGCGTATATTGGAGACCGATGAAAATTTACGATACTGGAATCAATAAGTTCTAGTTTTAAATGAGAAATATAAAAGTAAACTTAGAATTCGTTTCATAGATTTTTATCGGTTAGTTACACTGAAAAGAGAAAATTACATAGTACCCGTTTTACTTATTCAAGTCATGTATTTAACGAAACATCTTTTTTTTTTCTAGCCGTTGGTGTTTCAATTTACGAAATTTTCTTTGCATACATTATAAATGAGTGAAAATTAGTTTAGTTTATAAATCAAACAACAGTTTTGACAAAATTAAATAGTTGTTTCATGCTGGATTTTATTTTTTCACAAAGATGAATGTCAAATAATAATAAAGTTCGTTTTCTAGTAGTAATTTAAACATCTTATTGAAAACCTAAAAAAAACAGCGTTTCTTGTTAAGTTTTTATAAAATGATATTTTTTTCACAGCAAACTTGGTGATATTGCAAATTAATTAATTTTTTTAATTAACAAACTTTCTTCATTTATTTCAAAACGACAAAGTATTGATTTGTTTTTGATATAAAAAAGGTTTTATTAAATTTTGATGTTAATCGTTTTCGTAAATTTGATACGGTAAAATTCATTAGTTCACAAATTATTCAAATACAATTAACCGTACTATACAAAATTTGAATTATAAAACAGAACATCATAAATATTTATTTGAAACTTTTCAATTTATACTTTTTTCATGTTTATTACTATAAAAAATATTTCGAAATTAATTCTTTTGAATAATTTATAGTCTAGTAAATATTTAACAGACTTTTTTGAAATCTACTATATTTATCTTGTTCTTGTAACTACCAAAACTATTGAAAGTAAAATGATATATCTTTAAACTTATGCTTTATTTAGATGTGAATCTTTTATATAGAAACGAAAATTCAAACCAAAAGTGTAAGTTTACTCTACTCATTTTTGCGGTTCCTGTAATAACTAAAAAACAGTTTCCCTTATTGTAAAAATTGTAACAATAAATGAAGGAAATTAATATTTTGTGAAACATTTAAAAAAAAATTATTTTTATATTAATGTTTACGAGTAAGTTGAGACAAAAGTATGGTGAATTTAACTTTTTTACAAATGTGTTCGAAACTATAGTTAGAATAACAAATGTAGAATTTGTGATTTATGAAACGCAATAGTTCCAATTTTCACTTGAATTTAGTTTTCGTTTTGTTATGTAGTGAAGTGAAAACAATATAATGTGATATATCGCCGGTATACACGTGTGGCATATATGACGGTTGATAAGGCAATTTACTCGGTTTTGTGAACATCCCGGCGTCACGACGCATCGTTCCGATATAACGCAACACAGCGAAAACCAAGTCTGTACGTATATTGTACTCGTTGTTGGTAATGAACCTTTCCAATGAAAATATGAACTCCCTCTCTGTCTCTTCTATCATATCGTAGTTTTGCAGTGAACGTTTCAATATTCATTATATTGCAGTCCTCCCAACGGAAGTAGAACAGTGTCGTCAATTTTAATTTGAAAACTTCGCATTTCCTTTTTTTAAAATCCTTTCTATAGATGGTGATTGTTTTTACATGAATTAATATATAGCTAATATATTATGAAATTACAAAAATTACGAAATTAACATCTTAGTCATATAAGATTTTAAAGGTGATTTTAGGTTTTTTATTTTTCTTAGTATCTATTTCAATTGTTATATATTTAATGTATATACCTTTATAATATTAAAATTGAATCCATGTATAAAAACAATTTAAATGATTATACAATAAAAGATCAGTACAATAAAGAAAGTGTTTAAATAATATTAATATTACGAATATACAATTAAATTTTATTTTAGATGATCTTTCTTCATACACCTCTGGAAAACGATACATTTAAAGCTTTTAGAAATACAATTCGTTAGAGACATCTTTCAGAATTCTAACGTACTAGCAACGAATCAATACGCGCTTTTCAAATTATAAAACATACAAAATATATGTCCTTCCTATTTTTCCTTGACTATCTACACTATAAAGTAACACAATCTTATTTGGTTTGTAATATTTGCCAATTCGTAGGTAAGAATTTTTGAATAAATGTTGTGTAATAAAGAGTCGCGCATGTGCTGATATTAGCTAAAACATGGCGGTTGCAAAAATATATACACATCATGAAAGCAATTTTATTTATTATAAGTGAACTAATTTCCACAATAGATATGTTGAAGCTAGATTCTATAGTTAATATTAGTGTATTGTGCATCATTTTTATTGTATTCATTTTATCTACAATAATTACAGGTATGTTACATTAATAATGTATTGTTTACTATTTACACGTGTATTTAAGTATAATTAAAACAATATTTACTTCTACTTAGGTGTCTATTTATTTATTTTAGATTTAGATGTATAGATATATATTTAAACTTATTTTATTATTATTATTATTTCATAATTTAAATAATAAGTTTGTTTTTTTACTGTACCTGTTATCATGGAGTAGCAGATTAGATAACATTGTAGTTGCAATTTCAACATACATTTTTAATTTAGTTCCTTAAAAAGCGTTAATCCCATTTGGCATTTTTGACCAATCAAATCAAATCTAATCAGAGCTTTACAGATAATGTTCTTCCCTTACAAGATTTATATATTTTTGAATTATTATAAATAATTCTATAATTGAAATAAAAAATAGAGCTAAGCATGTAAATGGAAGATTTAATTCAGCAAATATTAGTTCTAAAATGTATGTTTTTAAAATATAATATAACGCGAATTAAACATAGGCGCTCATGCTTGTGCGCTACTAAGGCATTTTATATATTATTTACAAATGTAATATAAAATAGATGTCAATAGATGTAGCACGCCTATTTGGTGTTATTCGAGTTTATACCCTATGTTATTATTTTCCGATTTATAATTTATAAAATGACAACTTTGACATGGAAACCTGAGTAATTGTTATATACTTATACCTACATCGTAGACTTTTACCGATTTTTATTTTATATGTATTGATGTTTTTTATTATTATTTAAAAGATACTTTAATTTAAAGCACCTTTTGAGTGTGTATAATAGTTAAGATAAGCATCGTAATTTCGGAGAAATGTATAATAATTTGAGTAGAATGTAATACGTTTATTGATTGTGTGATGTGTGTTAGGGGGTGTTTGTAGTCAGTTGCTGACTAATCGAGAACACCGCACCCATGCTGCGTCCATGGGCAACGCTCAGGTGACGTGTTATGTGTGCAATTCTATGGAAAGCCCCGATAAATGCATTGAAATCAGGGAGAACCGGACGGATATCACCACGAAATGCGCCACCGATAAAATGTGTATGGTACGCTGGTTTTTAACTCATAATGTCCCATTTACCAGATTTACTGGACATTAGCGATTGCGTATCCAACTAATTTAAAAATAAAATTTATTGAATGCATTCCTCCAAAAAAAAATTTTTTTTATTTGTTAACTATACCAGTCGAAAAGCTAATTAAATCATAATTACACGAGATTTAACAAAAATAAATTTTGAATAAAAAATATACTTTTAAACTTCGCAATATTTTACTATGAGAAAAGCTATTATCACCGCCCCGGAAAATTCTTTCAGTGTAGAATATTGCATTTTTCAGGTGACACATTTTTATGCAGTGTTATATAACCTTTGCACTGTATATTATTAAATGTCACCAAGCAGTGTAAATAAATTCTAATTAAAACTTTAGGTGTAGGGTTCTTTGTGTGCATATATAGTATATTTCATGTCCCTCAGGTAAAGAGAATATCGCTTACGACGAGTACGGGGAACTCAACATCTGGACCCAGACTCTGGTTGCTCGAGCGAAATTGTTCGAAACATTGTGAACCCGGTTGTATTATGATTGGTGAACGAACGAAATTGCATGCATGCACCACGTGTTGTTTAGAAAATTATTGTAATAATGATAGCGGTACCGCAGCTACACTCTTCCAAAACAGCCAAAGTGTTCAACATTTATGCATTTATTCGACTTTACTTACTTATTTTTTCTCTTTTTTTTAAACATTCTAAATTGGTTAAATATTTGAAAAGTTGACTCATTCTGTAAATACATCTATTTGATTTAATGTTTAATGCCAGTTTTTTTATGTGCAATACATTTTTTATATTTTACATTTTTCAAAATGTGTTTTATGATTATGATGTTTCTACTGACAGGTTACCAACATTAATAAGTGCCAAAGATAATGTCATAAATTGTGAATTTGTATAGACTTTTTCTTTTCTAACAAGATAGGTCTAACACGTTTTACGAGTGACAACTTGTGATTGATATAGCTGCTGGTAAATTATATTTCGGATTTATATAAAAACTTTTTGGTACTAAAGAAATATGTCTTTCCACTCTAAGGTTTATATGAAACGTGTCAAACTAAATTAGAAATATGGAGAAAGTTGTTTGACCTATTTTTAAACTTTTAAATGATCGTATCATAAAAATATTTTTTGGGAAACATATTAAAATACAAAATTTTAAACATTCTTGAAATTATAATTATGCATTATTATATTAGAAATTATGTCCGGGCGATTTTTAGTTTACAAATGAACGAATAATATCATTCCAAAAATAAAAAAAATTCCATTCAGGGAAGGTCAAAAGTTATATATCCGTTAAAATTTTAATAACAATTTTTCTCATGTTTGCAATACTTACTTACGTATAAGACAGTAACTATATTGCGAATCATATTTGCGTAGTAAAATTGCAGACTTCATAACACTGGTTAAATATATTTTAACTTTATACGCACATTTTATAGCTCAGATTTCTGACTCAAGCACAAATTCAATTATAAGAAACATAATCAAAGATAATATACGAAAATATTTACAAAAATCAGCGAATAATTAAAATCAACGTCAAAGCCACAATTTTGTATATATAATAAGGTTACCTAATAATATAATTAGCAATTCAAATAAAATTTGGCAAATATATATAATTAATCTCAACTATAATAATCATAAATTTGTCAAATTAGCCTAAATACGAATATTTTTAATATGGAAAATTTTACTTCTGATGTTTAAGTTTGTGGTGAAATATCATTTTTAAATCTCTTTTCCACGATCTTTTTTCATTACAGCAGCTATTAAGTTTTACAAAAAACATGACATTTTACAAATGTCTAGTATAATTCTAAAAGTTGTGCAGATTTTCTCATAATAATTCTGCAAATTTCCTACACAAGAAAGATCGTGTAAATCTGTATGAAATATTTGTTGTTTACATACGTTATTCGTTATAATAATTATTTACATTTGATGTTAATATTAAATTATAAATATTTGTAAATTTGAATCCCTTTTTTACTTATTGTTAGAAATATAACAAAGGCACTTTATTTTTGATTTATAAAATAAAGAAAATATTTAAAAGTAATAGAGTATATTTAAATTGAAATAACTTCCAAAATCAATTAAATTCTTATTTACAGAAAATTGACTTTCTTCTCATGAATTTTAAATATATAAAGGTAAGAACTGTTTCTATATTTATTTTGGGAATACACTGCAAAAATATTAAAACGCAAACCACGATTTCTTGAATGAATTTTATGTTAAAGTATTATATAATTTCTTAAGAAATGTGCGTTCTGTAAAAAATTGATAAATACCAGTTAACAGCTAGTGTCAAATGACAAATAGGCGAGTGTTTACAAAGCCATGTGTTTTAGTTAATATGTAAGTAGCTAACAAGGTCTCTGAGGATGCATATGTTCCGTACACTTATAACTATAAACATTGCTTACATTAATTACAATGGCGACCAGTGTTGTGCATATAGTGTTTATATTATTAATAAATAATATTATGTGCTCCTATGTTCCAATGGGAATAAATTCAGAAAACTACGAATTAGTGTTTCCGAAATTATACAGCTCAACAATTCGTCGTAAACGTGACCTATCATCGCATTTTTATGAAGAATACGATACAAATCTAACAGTTATAGAACTAAATAATTGGATCATAGAATATACAAGAAACCCTGCATTCCATTTTGCTCAAAATTACACCGTCGAAATAATCAGTAAAGACTCAAACAAGTCCACTCAAGAGCGACCAGATTGTACATTTTTAAGTGGACAAATTCACGGTATCGAATCCCAATCATCAGTTATGGTTTGCGATGACCAAGTTAGCGGTTTCGTGAACGTTGGTTACGATTTATACTTCGTTGAGCCACTGAATAGTTCGAGTCAAGCGCATGTTTTGTATCATAGTGATTTGTTGAAACGGCGAAAAAAACGAGAAAGTAATTTAGGTAGTGTATGTTTCACGTCTGAATTTTACAATTTGACGGGAGATGCTCTGGACGATTCGGCTGACGATGACAGAATAATTGAATTAGATGATGACGAAGACGAAGGTAATGGAAGAAATCTCGATAAAACGACGTACAATACAAAATTTACTGACGGAGAAATCGATGAAACTGGGTACTTTTTTGACTCGGCCTGGGAAGCCCATCCATTTAAAAGTAAGCAGCATATAGTAATTTAATATTTATTGAAGTAAACATTTCTTTTAAATTCATGATTTACCTTCAATTTAATTAAATATTTCTACAGATTTTTTAAGATATTGTTCTCGCTATGTTATCATTTATAATTCACTATTTTATTCTTTTATTTGTTATTAGTTACGTAGAAAAATAATATTGTTTAATAATAATTAAATAAATGGAATTGTATTTCTTTCATTAGAACGAAAAAGTAGTAAAATAACAGCACCCCGACGCTGGTTGGAAATTGCAATTGGGGTAGATTATTCAGTTATAAATTTTCACGGAAAAAACAAAGTACAACATTATATTCTTGCTCTTATGAATATAGTAAGTTTTAAATTTATTTTTTACTGTAATTGTATATTATACATTTTAAAATGAAAGGTTATTTATAATATATATAAACCATAAGACTTAATCAAGTCTATATTTTTAGATATTTTACTATTTATTTTGGTTATTTATATATGCATAAAAGAAAGTATGGGTTTATTTTCTATTATGTTGGTTTCGAATATATGTTTTGCAATATAGGTAAGTGCAATATATCAAGATCCATCTCTAGAAGCAAATTTAGAACTAGTGTTGACACGAATGATCTTATACGATCACAAACGATACGGCCAAGTCAGAGAAGGCAATGCAAGAAAATCACTTGAAAATGTCAATGGTTGGAATAAGAAACTTCATACGACTCTCAGTGCGTCAAATATAATATTCTTTGAATATCGTTGATCTTATTCATCAGTTTTGAAAATTAATAATAATAATGCCATGTTTATCACACTTTAATAATAAAATGTAATTTTTTTTATTTAAATCAACGATATGTGTAAAGAATTTATCCAATTAGTATAAGATATATTTCTGACAACCTACAATATTTGTTCTTTTTATTGGGGAAATATCTAAGCTTCCGGCGAACCCAGGCACGATCTAGCAGTATGGTTAACGCGAGTAAATATAGGAGGTCCTTCCGGTTACGCTCCAGTTTCCGGGGTTTGTGATCCGAACCGGAGTTGCACATTGAATCGTGATGAAGGACTCACTAGTGCTTTTATAATTGCACATGAAATGGCGCATGTGTAAGTTACATTCATTTTAAATAATGTCTTTTATTGTACCTTTGAGAGTACTTGAGCAACGAATTTAGTTATTTAATTGTATAATGTTTATTTAACTATTTGTCGTTTATCTACCCTTGGCTGTTTTGAAAACTTAATTAAATTTTTTTTTTGAAAATAATAAATGAGTGTTCTAGACTTGGTTTAACGCATGATGGTGATAAAAAAGCTCATAATTCTTGTGATCGGGAAGCGTTGGACGGAAGCGTTATGGCGCCTATGGTTGCTGCAACATTCCACAAATTCAGCTGGTCGAGTTGTTCGAAAAAGGAATTTCATCGACGCGCCATGTTAGTAGTTGCATACATCTTTCAATCATAGCAATCATCATTCATATATGAAGTTACATTTTGTATATGAATGTACATAATTTTGTAATAGACTAGATATTGCTAGTTTTTACAAACAATGAGATTGGTAAACAAATAGAAAATTGTTTTGCAGTATTGTGAAATTAATACTAATTCAAACAAATGCGCTAGATTTATATGTGTAACTAAGTTGGTTTTATTTCGATTTTAACAATATAATTACAACATTTATATCGTTTGTTGAATATAGACAGTGGCGTTGTCTAAAAAATGCCCCTCCGGGCAAAGGAGAAGTTATATTAAAGCCTACATTACATGCAAGCTTTAGTATGGATGAACAATGTCGGATGGAATTTGGGGAAGGGTGAGCTTTTGACATTTTCTTCTATGAAAAGTAATCTACCCACATAACAATGCCCACACATATTTTCTTATATTCCTTCCTCTTACATTCATCCAAATAAAAATCAATATAATATTTATTATAGATTTCAATTGTGTCGTACCCTTGATATAATGGAACCTTGCGCCCATTTATGGTGCGGTCATATAGACACACCTTTAGTTTGTAAAACCAAAAAGGGCCCTCCTTTAGAAGGAACTATATGTGGCTCAAATAAGGTAAACACCGAGTGCATAATTCGCAATACTGATTGCTTTATTTAAATATGAGTTAACTATTGTATTTAGTATTGCATAAATGGATATTGTGAAAGTGATACATTTGGATATCAACTGGAACCCGTTGCCCACAATCCGCAAGATGGTGGATGGGGTAATTGGTCAAATTGGGGTTCTTGCTCAAGAAGCTGTGGGTTCGGAGCTCAATTTCGTTCGCGGTTTTGCGACAATCCACCGTAAGTCCTTGGAACTATTTTAAATTAATTACTACCGTTCTTAAATTACTAACGTAAAATGTCATTTTAGAAATATTTATAAAAATGCATAATATGTTTAACGATCTTTATAATAAGATATGCTATTAAGAGAAATATTCGTATGAAATTATTCGTTTCATCTAAATAAATCATTACAAAATTTAATTATAATTTAATCTAACTTTTAGTACAGCTTATGGTGGTAATTACTGTAAAGGACAACATGAAGAATATCAAATTTGCGGTAAACAAACATGTCGGGAACCACTGGTCGATTTAAGATCCGAGCAGTGCTCTCTTTTAACAAAGTTAATTGAGATAAAAGATCCCGGCAAACAAAACATGACTTGGCTACCATATGAATCTGAGAAAAGTATGTTTTATAACGCTGTTTTCGTAATGATAACAAATGCATATTTACTTCGTTGTGTCGGAAATATTATTTTATAAATTATATTTATTTTTCTTTCTCACAATTAATATTTGTGTTTAAAGTTTTTTTAAATTGTAGAATCCCAAAAATGTCAATTGATTTGTGTATCCAAACAAACTGGAGAAATATTTTTAAGTGGTGAGAATTTAGTAGACGGCACTCCTTGTTCGTATGATCAAGACAGTGATATATGTGTTCAAGTATGATAATATTATAATTTTAAATGTTTTAAAAGTTTTTGATTAATTTTTAATTCAATAGGGCGCATGCCAAAATTTAGGCTGTAATGGTTCACCGAAATCAAGTATCCATGAAGATTCTTGTGGTATATGTGGTGGAAATCAATCTGAGTGTAGAAATATGACTACTGATTTTCAACGAAATATAAAAAGAGGTAAATCACCTCACAACTACAAATATTTTTATTTTAATCAACAACAATCTTAGCTTTATGCAAATTAATATTTTGCTATTGATCTACAATTTTCTTTCAGAAATGAGTCGGGTCCGTGTTATACCTCGTTTAGCAAGAAATATTTTGATCGAATGTTCCATATCAACCGTACGAAAACTCAGCGACAATTCTGTATTTCTAGTTATGCGCGATCGTCAGAAAGGTATCCGATATAATCTGACGACAACTACTGAAGTATCTAGGACTAATTTTGTGATTCGTGGTGCTAAGTTTCATTTTTCAAAACATCGCAATCACTTCAAGTTATGGGCCAGAGGGCCTATATTAGATGAAATAATTCTTTATGTAAGTTGATATCGCAATATCTGTTTTTTATGGATTCCAGTTATTCAATATCTTCCAAATAAAATTATTATTTTTATATGATCAACATTTATAATATGCTCTTGAATTGTGTGTGTACGTATGTACTTTAATTTAAAAAGAACTGCTTACGTGTAGTTATATGCACCGCCAACCGTAGTAAATTCTGGAATTGGAATGACGGTTAAATCCTCGTACAGCATTCGGAAGGATATGATTAGGGTCAAGGGCATTAATAATTCTCGTTATAACTGGATTGTGGGTGGATGGGGTCCCTGTTCGGCAAGTTGTGGTGGGGGTAAACGGCAAAGGACAGTGGCTTGCCGAGATACGCTTCATGGACGTATTGTCACGAGACGCCACTGTCCACTTACCCAGAAACCTGCTATTATCACAGAGGAATGTAACACGTTTAGGTAAGCACTCACACACAGCTACTGGAGACCGTATTAAGCAGTAATTAAAATTTTGGCCTTATTTACGAGGTCTTTTATGTATAAATGTTAAGGACCATTACGAAAATTAAAGTTTAATTGTTTTTCTTATTACAAAAGTTCACAATTTTATTTATAATATGTTAAATATTACCTTTTGTCAAGTTGAAATTTAAGCCTGATTTATTTATTATTTAATATATTAAGTTGCCGGTTTCACTGGATTCCTGGCGAATGGGAATACTGTACGGCAACCTGTGGGTCAAATGGTATACAAGACCGTGAACTATACTGCGTACACCACACGAGAAATACTGTAACGAACAATACTGGCGACAACACAACAATAGCATCGCAGCAACTATGGCGGGTCGCTGTTAGTCCTGACCGGTGCCCGAAAGGTCGCCCTGAAGCACAGCGTTCTTGTAATAGGATTCCATGTACTGCATACTGGGAACCTACTGATTGGTCTGAGGTAACGATATATCTATACACAGATGTGCGTTGTTTACTTTCATTTTAATTTCTGGATGCTGGCCATTATGCAAGTCTGGATTGCGATCGTTAAATTTTCTTTGTTTACACGCCCGGGAATTTTAATTAAAACTAATGAATATAATAAAATTTCAAATTAATTGTATAATATTCCTTGAAGCTAATTAACCAGTCTTTCATAAATTTATTGTTAGTGTTAGATTTTGTTCTTATTTATAACTAATAAAACAGTTTTTTGTCTAAGTAACTCCAATTGTATGGTGTTAATTATAAATTAAAAGGAATTCAATAGATTTAAGTGTACCTATAATCAATCACGTATGAAAGGTTTCATGAGTGAGAAAATTATTAATTTGCACGTTCCGGAAATGTCGCAAAACGTTACGTATTCTAATTATAATTAAGCATATTTAATTGATTTAAACTTACATAAAATGATAATTACGTAGTTCAAAACTTGAAAATATGAAGTTTGAACCCTCTTTTATCAGCATATATATTATTAATTGTTTTACATAAAATAACAACACTCGGTGTAAGTTTCACAAATATATTTAATAGGGATGACTAATTTCGGTTATTACATCATTTTCAGACCTGAAGAAGGTGAAATATTAACTAATTGTAGAAAAACATAAGTCAAGATTACTAATAACTTTTAACTATTAAAACAAAAAAACATATATAATAATAATAATAAAATATTATTTAAAATTAAGAAAATTTATTATTTACGAAATCTATTTAATGAAATACAGATATTTGATTCAATTGAGTGTATTTTAAACGAGGTCTAATTTCAAACGACGAGATCAATACTCAAATGAGTGTTGTTCTCTGGAAATTGAAAGCTTGCTTTTGAACTTCTTTCTTTTAAAAGCCAATGTTATTTATGTATTTATGATCAAATGTGAATAATTTGTTTTATTACATCTTTACATTTAAAATATATATGTAAGATACTGGTGGTCGCTTTAAGTGCTAACATAACCGATTCGTATTGCAGTGTTCGACATCATGTGGAGTAGGTGTATCAGTGCGGGATTTTCAGTGTCCTCCACCGAAGGGTGAATCTTTCTACTCATGTGGCATGAAACCAGAGGAACAAAAACGAAAATGTCGTGGTTTATACAACCGTCGAACCAATCCACTCTGCAAAAGGCAAACACGTAGAATCTGCAAGAAAGATGAATCCAAGCTTTGCACTTTGTCAGACTATTTCGCGAAATATTGTGTTTTATCTGAATTCCGAAAAGTTTGCTGTAAAGCGTGTACCAACTTTCGAAAACGCTCGTCGTAACTTTTATTTATTCTATAATTTTTATCGCGCATTTTATACGTTTCATTTGCATAGTAATTATTCTTAATTACAGTACTTTTTCAAACCAATTTGATATGATAATGTAATTCCTTATTTTATTGTTAGTACATACTTATAATTTGGTGTATTAAAATAAATAGTAGAAAAAATGACAAAACATATGTTATCTTATCATATGATTGATTATAGCTAATTTAATTACGTATTTTCACAAATTTACCCATTTGTAATCAGTATGATTGATGATTACAAACATTTAACAGTCATTTATAAAATCGGTTGTAAAATTTCAAATTTGTATATATAACAGTTTATAGTTTTAAAATCAAAAAAAGTATTTTCTTAATAAAAAAGTGAACAGTATTAATCTCTTTAAATTTTATCTAATCTTTAAGTTTCAGAAGAATAATAAGATATTTTATATATCTGATTTTATTGAAGATGTGATTGAGATGTATACTGTTGGTTTAATTATTTGTGTTATATTTAGTAGTATTGCGGTATGTTTTTTAAAAAAAATTTAAATTACTTATTATTTATAAATATATATTTTAGTTTGTATTGGGGGATGGAGGTGTAAGTTATAAAGATGAAAATTTCAAGAGGTTGTTCTTCAAAGATCTTAATAAACCAGTAAGTACATTTCAAATAAATTTCGTTTCTTATAAACGTATTTGGAGAAAGGTCGTGATAATGTTACTCCTATTTTATTATTACTAGGAATACTGTAGATATCGAAATGAATTATATCCAAAACAATTTTTTAAAGAAGTAACTGGTTATTATTGCTACTCATATGGTTCTCCTAAGCGTTTTAAAACCGAGCCTTATAAAGCCTATCGCCAACCGATTCTTTATGACTACGACAACAAAACCTATATTGTACGATATTCAAGATATGTAAGTTTGTATTGTTTGTTGACGCTATGTGAAATACTCTTCGAAATTACATATTTCTCAGGGGGATAAACCATTTTTTTATAACTACCAAAATAATATTTCTCGAACGTTTATTGCTGATTCGTTTGCATCAAGCAAATATTTCGATAAATGGCTGGACTGTGCGAAAAATGCCGATATCTGTTGTCTGACGAAGATGACAAATGAAAATACTGCAGATGGTATATTTTTAGATTGCGCTAAACTTTCTTATACGTACATTGTTTAAATAGGAGAGACATACAAATACAAAATTTTTATAATTCCAATAAAATATAACTATATATTTCTGTATGTATTATTTTTACAGACTACGATGTTTGTCCGGTTGTTTGGGATGCTTGGGATTGTTTTCCTCAAACTGATCCAGGAAGTGTTGCAGAAAAACCATGTCCAAATTACGCTTATATTAGTGACCCACCATGTATACGTTAGTGAATTTACTAAAAAATATAGCATTAAAAAATAATTTTCTTTTCAATGCATTATTTGAAATGTTTTCAATGCATTTGTTTGTTCTAGAAAGTAGCCAAAAAACATGTTTTAAAAATGGAACTTGGAACGACACAACTGACTACGAAACTTGCCAATTTGTGTCAAACATACGAAATCGCCACTTATTCCATGTATACACTCTGTACATTTCTATTGTTGTGTGTCTGCCAGCAATCGTAATTTTCTTCAGTTATCCGGCACTGCGTATAACGCGAGTAATTTTGCACAGAAATCTTTTGATTGCTATTGTTATCAAAAATGTTTTTGTTATTTTAACAAAATTATTGATTACTCTTGATGCAATGGATGTAAAAGAAACCGAAAGTGTCTTGGTACAGAATGGGATTCCATGTCGAGTATTAGCTTTCTTTGAAAGACTATCAATCAATGCGGTCTATGCATGCATGCTTATCGATGGTTTCTATTTACACAAAATTATAGTTAGAGCTTTCCGCAAAGATCCACCAATTTATTTATTGTATGGGGTTATAGTAGGTAAGTTAAACAAATAAACAAAATATATATTCTTGCGAAAATTCTATAGATATCTTAACTATAGTATAATCAAAACTAATCATGATTAAAAATACAATGCATATAACAGAAGAATTGTAACTGGAATTAAAAAATTCCATTGAGTCATCTATCGATTTAGTAGATTGTATAGGACATTTTTATTTTCCCGTTTATTTGAAACCTAATTGTGTGACGATAATACATATACATTTTTATCGTATTGTAAATTGTACAAATAAAAAACTTCCAACAGATATGAATCAACCATAAAAATTTATCTTTGGAATTGTTATAATATCAATATTTTATCTATACATATGTACATACATGCATGTTCATTTTTATAGACTTTTCTATAATTATAATTACATTACATATTTATCATAAATTGAATGAAAAACGATCCTTACTAGAATTTGTTTACTTTTATGTTTTAGCATTATCACTAGTACCAATTTCAATTTGGGCAGCTTTAAAAGCAATTGATGATAATATTTATTGCTGGGTGGTGGATGAATCGTGGCGACAATGGATCATCGATGGCAGTCGTTATGCCATGCTGGGAATCAATTTGATTTTGTTATTAGATATTATACGAGTTCTGATTTGGAAACTAAAAAGAAACAACGGAGTACAACATACTAGGTTTTTATTTTAAAGAGAATGTTTCCCAAATCCATGTCAGTTTTTGTACTTTTTCATTTGATGGCTAGATTTTTAGACATTACTTTGCATTTTAGTATTTGGTTTGAGTTATATAGAATTTTGTTTTAGATCAACTCTTCGTGCAACGTTTATTTTGCTGCCACTGTTTGGTATCCAATTCATTATGATGTCACAAAGACCTGTAAACGCCCCATGTCTTTGGGATGATGTATTTTATTTTATTTCTTATGGTTTCGAAAGTTCACAAGGGGTTTTAGTGTCATTATTATATTGTTACTTTAACAATGAGGTAAGTGTGAACAGATATATGTTTATCATAGTGAGATGAGAGATTTAATTTTATAAGCACATGTTTGATGTTTTAAGAATTTCCTTTTTACATGTTACCTCCATTTATTTTTAATTATCTATTTTTATTGTTAAAACATAAATGTATGTTTCAAGGTACAAACACAATTACGTAGATCTTACCTGGGGATTCGAAATGAGTTAGCTGTTAAGTTTGGTGGTAATCGCCGACGCCAAACAGATTTACGAAGAACAACTGCAGCAACTTATGTTCCAGATAATCCACGTAAAAGCGTATTTCAACCAAGACCTTCTGTCATGAATAGAATAGCAGAAGAACCAAGAAATACACAAGTTAATAATTGGTTGCAGAATAGTGTTTCACATGATACAGATGAATCACCGATTTTCACAGTTACTTGATAAATATGTATGTTTTATAATAAAAATAAATTAAATTGTAATAAAATTTTGGAAAATTAATACAATACTCCATTGATCTGAACATTAAACACATTTGATGATAGAGAAGCGAAAGGGTGTTTTATTATATATTAATTATAATTATTACAGGATAAAAACATATTTATGTATATATATACTTTTTAGAAAAAAAAAAAAATATATATAAGTAATAATTGTATAAGTAACTTCATATAAGAAAGTAAAAATGTATTATAAATTACATTTAATATTGAAGTAGGCATATAAGAATAATATTGTCATTTTAGTGCACCAAACATTATTTAAATATCATTTTTGATATTATTCATGTTAGGCAATCATTATCACATACAAGTTTTCACTTTCGTGTGTATAAAAATGCATGTCCTTGGATTGATAGCAGTCTGCACTAAGCAAGAATTATACATTCGCATTTCTTTGATATTAAGATTGACCACTAACAAGGTTTTTGACTTATCTTTTTATAAATATAAATAAAAATTCTTCAAACAGTACTTTAAAATCCTCTTAAGCGGATGGTTCGGCACTACTAAATATACAAATCTTGAGTAAGTCATTCATACAGCATAAAATGTGACCGAGGGAAAAAATAAATAATTTCGAAATTAATATAATAATAATAATGAAGCTTTACACGACATTATGCAGTGTTTTTTGTACGTATGAACCGTAAAATGTCAAAGTTTTCAACCCAGCTTTTTGGAATCATTTCTGGATTTCTATCGCGAATATCGTAATGGGGTAAAACAATGCGACGTATTAGTGAGCATCATATCCATATGAAAAAAGTTTGTGAATTAGGGGTATGTTTATTAGACTAAATACATAACTGTGTATATTTTTGAAGAACTTTTGATAACTAATACTTTATTTATACTTAACTTATAATACATGTGATCAGTCATAAGATGTGATATTAATATTTAACATATATGAAAACGACATCTTTAGAATAATAATTATTGAGGAAAAGTAACAAGTATTTATCATTTTAATGCGGCAATATACTTCATAAAATATTCATCACGTACCAGATTGTTTTTCCGTATCAGATAAATGCATAGATTACCTTGAACTTGTACATGTGTTGTTTATTTATTTATGAAAAGTTTTATGGTTACTTGATTGAATAATAAAAATTTATAATTCACACTTTTTAAATATACTAAATATTTATAATTGAAAATAATAATGCAATTAGTTAAAACAATTATTATTATTTTAGTGATTATATTAAAATTGTTTTTTTTAGATGCTCCAGAAACAATTTCCATCTTCCTTTCCATTTCCATGTAATGCGACTGGATTTCAGAGTTCCAAACCACCCTCAAAATTTAATAAAATTCGTCCAGTTGATATTGACATCGTAGCTGGTATCGGCGATGGTCCGACTGCTGGAAATGGAATTGTTGGTACTAATTTGTTCCACATATTAGTAGAAAATCGTGGTCTCTCTTGGAGTATGGGTAATTATTAAATATATGTAATAGAGTCCAAGATATCATCTAATTACTGAATTTAGGGGGACAAGATACTTGGAGGCAATTCACATCAGTGCCAAACTATATAAGAAGGGAATTATCATTCCATTCTAGTAGATTTTTCTGTTAAATCTTACTTTTATTTTTTTTTTAGCTTATAACTATTATGGTCGTTGTTAACGATTTTTGTGTAGATATATGTTTTAAAGATGACTTAAAACTTGTTCTAAAACAACACCGTGCTGATTATATAGCAATGCTGCGAATCCTAAGAGACAATCTACCACGTTCTATTATTAACATTGCTCCTCCACCTAGTAAGTATTGATTATTTTAAATATACAGAAAGAAACAGATGAAAAAAGTATTTAATAGTATTCATTTAAATTTCAGGTATGCAACTTTTTAAATCGATAAAAAGGACACCAGTGACTTTTTAATAGTATAATAGAATGTCCATGCTTCTTTTCGAATACTTTCAAAGCCAAATTAGATATATTTTACGATGTTGTCGAACAATGGCAGTTAATGGATGAAGAAATTACGTCAATGGCTGAATTTCATACAAATGATTTTACTGTTGTTTATCAGCCGTTTATTGTGAGAGCTAGAGTACCTTTGCTTTCTGAAAACAAATCAGATTTTTCAAATTTGTCATGTGATTGTTTTCATTTAAGCCAAAAAAAGCAAGCTCGATGTAATAATAACTATTTCTATATTTTTAAAACTGTTTTAAATTTATTATTAAATATTGTTTCATGGAACATCATTATGGAATAATATGTTCGAGAAAGTTAGACAGAAATCCGAAATGGTTTTTCCATTAAATGATTTGATATGCCCACATGAACAACCAAATATTTTCACTGCACAAAATAGTAATTTTTGATTTAAGTAAACTATAATACAGATTTACAAAACTGTGATATACATAGTAATATTTTATTTAATTATTTTTGTATAGTTATTATAATAGCAAATATTATATATTTTAAATTAATTTCCGGTTCTTCATATGGGATTTGTCCGTAACGTTTTATATATCTTCTTGTAATAAACTCCACTCCTCTCCCCAGAAATACCGTCTAAATAAACTCACGCACGAACGCAATGAATATATTTCATGGTTACTTTTTGTATGCTTTTTTTAAATAAATATCCTGTTTCTCATGTGAGATTTGTCCTTAAAGTTTTATATATCTTTTTGTAATAAATTTTTATTATAAACACAGGTTGCATTCTATATAACTATTGCGTTCCAAATTGGCACAGGTAAACATTTGGGGAATAAGGGATTCGATTCCAGTTGGCACGCTTGCAGGTGGTGATCCAATTTGGGACGGTACGCATTAAGCAAATATTTAGAATAATTTTCATATAAATTATATTGGGCAACAATTATACAATATTTGTAACTATCATGTCTTTTAACCTATTGAACATACATTATGTGGCCGTGAACTACTCTAGCCAAACCTCATTCATTGCAAAAGTCATGAAAACGTTTTTGGTATTGACCATTAGCAAGGTATTAACCTTGCTAATGGTTATTCGATATTTACCCCACTATAAACAAAACATCCTCAGTCCGTAACAACCAAGGCGTCGGATAGTTCGGTGTTTTAATCTCACGTTAAATAAATTTTAAAACATCGAAATGAAAATCTTCACAATATTTTTGAGTGTTGCTGTTCAAATTTGGGCCGTAGAAAGCCAAAGTTTCCGACCGAGCTTGCTGGAAAATTATTTGGGTGTGTATCGTGGATTTCGTTACGGATGGTCGAAATCAATGGGGCGCAATAGTGAAGATCCTATACATATGCAAAAAGCTTATGAAGCAGGGGTAAGATTTTATTGTAATTATTAAAAACTTCTTTTTTAACTCTTTTATTAAATTAATCGACGCCATATTTTTGTAAAATATAAAGAAGAGGAATGCATGAGCGTGATATTGGAATGGTTGAATGTGAAAATATTATATCGTTCCCGGTTTAAATGGATAAATATTTTTGAAAAAAAAATTCTAAAAATTAAATACGCATGTTAATTTATGTCCATTAAGTATCTCTAAATATATTTAATTTATCTTGTACTGCAAATAATTAGTAAATAATTTTTTTTTTCAATGTTCAATTCTCTTAGAACTCATGTTTCCAATATATCTTTAAACGGTCACGAAGATACATGGATCTGCACTTTAAAAGTATTTTTTTTAATTATATATATATATATATATATATATATATATATATATATATATATATATATAATATGTAAGCTGTAATTCTTCTATCAAAATATTTAATCACAAACAAATATATATTTAATATATTATTTTCTTTTATGAGCTCTTAATTTTTGTTTTTATTAATGTTTCGATCGCTAGATTATTATCGAATGAAGTCATTCGATAATGATCTAGCGATCGCAACAAAAATTGAAAGAGCCCCTAGAAGAAAATAATATCAATCATATAAAAACTATGGATTGGATTAAATACACACAAATAAATAATAAATATATTTTTGCCCGGTAGCCAATCACCAAAAATTCCCAAATATATTAGTACTTGCAAGTCATATTTAGCAGACACCTCAAGGGCAGATTATCCATATTCGTTCATTTAATTTTAATTAGCACTTAGAGAAAGGCACAATAGATATTTAATAATATTTGATGGATAAGAATTAATCAATTGTTGGCCTTGAAACGATTAAATAATATATCATAAAAAAGAATTACTTGTAAATGTTTACTTCACAAATTTATTAATTTTATTATATAACCTTCACGTAACTCAAATTAATTGTAATACATCATTGTCTCAAAGCTTAAGATTTGAGACTATATAAAAATAAGCGCACGCTTGTGCGCTTATTTTTTCTATAGATTTTTTTACTCTCATTGTCAGTTTATTGAAAAAAACCAACTAATATAAGATTATGGATATTTAATTATTAGTGTATCGCAGTATTTATGCTAATGATATAATAAATAAGTACTATTATAAACAGGTATTAAGATGACTAGAAGAACAATACAAATTAAGAAAAAAAAATCTAAAATAAGTATATACTTATGTCATAAATCCTGAAAGTCTTTATTATAAGAAAATTAGCTTGCGAATATTGGTTAATTGCATATAAATGCGTTATTATGTGTTACCATAAACATATAACTTATTTAGGAAAAGCTTGTTTACAAATAATGCAATGAGACTTATTGTTGTCTACATATTATAAATGAATGATTTATTGACTAGATTTTAATAGTGTATTGAAATTTCAAGTTCGCGGGAGCATTGTGCATTCTCAAGGATACTTAAGAAGCAACAATGGGCTTCTCATTTATAATATATTTTGAGTTTGTTTACAGATGATTCAAAAGCAGTACCCATCCTCTTTTCCATTTCCATGTAATGTGACTGGATTTCGGAGTTTGAAACCACCCTCAAACGTGAATCAAGTTCGTCCGGGTGATATTGACCTCGTAGCCGCTTTAGGGGATAGCTTAACTGCTGGTAATGGAATTGTTGCAACAAATGTGTACCAAATACTAATAGAAAATCGTGGACTTTCTTGGAGTATAGGTATTTATTAGAAATTGAATTCCGAAAAAGTATTTATTCTTGTTTGTATAGGTGGACAAGGGTCTTGGCGGCAATTCACAACAATGCCAAATATTTTAAAAGAATTCAATCCGAATTTATTCGGCTATTCAACCAGAGATTCAACAACAACTGACCATGAATCACAATTCAATCCAGCTGAAGCAGCAGCTATATCAAGTGAAATGCCATACATGGCGCAAGTTTTAATAAAACGTATTAAATCTGATCCACGTGTGAACTTAAAGCAACATTGGAAAGTATAATGATATACAATTTATATTGATTCTATTTTGCATCTACGATATTCATATGTTTCAGCTCATAACTGTGATGTTCGGAGCCAATGATTTTTGCCTTGACATGTGCTATCACGATGACTTAAAACTTGTACTAGAACGTCACCGCATTGATTTAATTACAGTACTACGTATATTAAGAAATAATTTACCAAGAACTATTATAAATCTCACTCCAGCACCAGGTGATTATTTAATTCACTTTTTGAAAAAACTCCACATTTCGAATAAGTACTGAAAATGATTTCTCAGTAAAAAAAAAAAGATAAAACGTAACACATGTTTATATCTGTAATAATTGTTTCAGATGTAAAAATTCTAAAAATTCTAACAGGGAAAAATAACTGTGATTATCTCCATTATGTAGAATGCATGTGTTTCTTTGTGGATCATTTTCAAGATAAATTAGAAGTATTTTACAACGTTATAGCTCAGTGGCAAGCGATTGATGAAGAGATCGCATCCATGGATGAATTTCAAACGAACGATTTTACTGTTGTCTTTCAACCATTTATTTTAGGTGCAGAAGTGCCTCTGACACCAAACAACAAAACAGACTACACAAATTTATCAAGTGATTGTTTTCATTTAAGCCAGAAAATGCAAGCTCGAGGCAAATATATACTCTTGCTATGTTTAGTTTGAAAGATCTTGTAATTTGTATGTGTTATTGTTTCAGCTGGTACATCATTATGGAATAATATGATGGAGAAAGTTGGAAATAAAACGAAATCAATGTTTCAAGTGATGGATTTGAAATGTCCGACAAATGATCATCCATATATATTTACTACACGAAATAGTATTCCTTGATTTGAATACGTAATATATTTCAAACTGTGATAAAAGTTTTATTTTTAATTATCAATTTTACTTATTAATTAAATAGTGCAACGTCTATACTATTTTTAGTTGGTTTAATAATAAATTATATCTTATAATTAACATTAATTTTCATTAAAAATTTAATTATTTTTTTATACTGTTCGACTTGTTGATTTCTAAAAATTAATAATGTAAGTAAGCATGATTTGCTTCAAAAAATAAAAAGTACTTAAATAAATGAGTATTTCGTTATTGAAGTAATTCGAATTTAATTGTATATATAAGGATATTAATGACATTTTTTTAAAAAATTTAATCTCTTGTAATCCGCCTAATCTTACCAGTAATTATAAGTAAATAAGGCTTTAATGTAATATCCACTAGCAAGGCTAATCCAGTACAAATTATATAAACGAAATATTTCCTATCAGTGATGCAGTTTACAGGGTAGACGAATGCTTAATTTTTAATAAAGTGTTGACATCAAACAAAAAGTTTCGGATATGAATTTTTACTTAATATTTTTCGGTATTTTTGTATACATTTGGACTATAGGTTGTCAAAGTTTTCGACCAATCGCTTTTTTGGAAGCCTATTTAGGCATGTATCGCGGATTGCGTAAAGGGTTATCAACATCAATAGGACGAAATAGTGAAGATCAATTACATATGCAAAAAGCTCGTGATATGGGGGTAAGTTTTTAAATTATATTTTCTGAGTTTCGTGTGTTTTTACGTAATTTATACTACATCGGTATTTCTATTTTTATATATAAATCAAATATGTCAGACCTTATCAACATATATTTTGCATTTAGATAATATATATATAATTTTAATATTACAAAATTTTCAATTTTTAAATGTATAATGATAATTGCTTGGAATTTACATATTTATTTTTAATGATTTCATAATTCTAAATGGCCCGCAATTAATGTAAGTGTTCATGTTCGAACCAAAGAAAATGAAATCAACCAAATAATACTTTCGCAAATAAATATTTGAAGTATTATGTGTGGAAATTTATGGCATATCAGTTGCAAAATACAAAAAAAAATGCTCTAATTTCTCATATAAATATTGGTTTAACAATTTATTTCTACACAACGTATTAGATTATACAAAAACAGTTCCCAACTTCCTTTCGTTTTCCGTGCAATGTGACTGGATTTCGCAGTTTGGAATCACCATCAAATGTCAATGAAGTTCGTCCGGGTGATATTGATATCGTAGCTGCTTTAGGGGATAGTTTGACCGCCGGAAATGGACTTGTTGCCATGAATATCTATCAAGTACTACTAGAAAACCGTGGACTTTCTTGGAGTATAGGTATTTATTATATAAACTATTTAAAGTTACTATTCCATTATAGTTGCTTAGGGGGACAAGGTACTTGGAGAGAATACACTACATTGCCAAACATTTTAAAAGAATTCAATCCGAATTTATTCGGATTTTCAACCAGAGATTCACTAACAACTGATCGTGAATCACAATTTAATCCATCTGAATTAGGAGCCTTATCTAGTGAATTGCCATACATGGCGCAAGTTTTAGTCAGACGTATAAAATCAGATTCAAGAGTTCGTTTAAAACAACACTGGAAAGTAAATGATTAATAATTTAATAAATAAATAACATTTATACATTTAGTAATTCTTAGTTAATAACTATAATGATTGGTGCCAATGATTTATGTTCAGATATATGTATGCATGATGATTTAAAATCTGTACTTGAAAGACATCGTAATGATTTAATAACCGTTTTACGTATCTTAAAAGATAATTTACCGAAAACTATAATCAATATTACTTCACCTCCAAGTAAGTTATTTATTAGTTGTGTTCTATATACAATGAAATTGTTCTATTGCAGATGTAAAACTTTTACGAAAACTAAAAGGAAGAGACTCTTGTCAATTGTTTCATTACATAGAATGTTTATGTTTCTTTGCGAATCGTTTAGAAGATAAACTAGAAACATTTGATAATATTATAGATCAATGGCTACAGATAGATGAGGAGATCGCATCTATGGTTGAATTTCAGAAAAATGACTTTTCTGTTATATATCAACCGTTTATTACGGGATTAGAAATGGATTTAATTTCAGACACTGGAATTGATTTTACAAAGTTATCAAGTGATTGTTTTCATTTAAGCCAAAAAACGCAAGCTCGAGGTAAAATTTTCATTGAATAATTAATATTTATTTTAAAAAAAAACTTTATTTTAGTTGCTACCTCATTATGGAATAATATGATGGAGAAAGTTGGGAATAAATCCAAAATAATTTTTCCTTTAATGAATTTAATTTGCCCAACCAATGAGAAACCTTATATTTTCACTGCACATAATAGTCATTCTTTTTGAAATTTGAAAGTTTTTTTAAATCCTTACTAGAATATTAAGTGTATCTAATATTTTTACCAGTTCAAAAATATGATATTTTTTATTAATATTAGAAAGAGAGGGTAGTATGTTAATACTTAACAATTTCATTTATTAGAACAAACAAATATATAAATTCAAAAAACGGCTAAACTATTTTTGTCATGAGTATATTTAACAGTCATTTTATATATCTAATAAAATACATATTGTCGATTAGTTTGAACAAGTTGTTTCTTTCAATAATTTACTGTAACTTTGTTGTGCTGCTTCTTCATAAGAGATTAAACCAATTGTATGATCCTAAATAAATAAAATAATAATAAATAAAAATTATTTTAAATAAGTATATTTATATACCTTGAATAATAAATCTTGCGTTTCTTCAAATGTTCCAAACATTTTGAATATGTCTGGACGTTTTCCAAACAATTGACTAGTGGACACTTCTATATTTTTAAAACTGTTTTAAATTTAATATTAAATATTGTTTCAGATGAAACATCATTATGGAATAATGTGTTCGAGAAAGTTGCACAGAAATCCAAAATGGTTTTTCCATTAAATGATTTGATATGACCAACACATGAACAACCATATATTTTCACTGCACAAAATAGTAATTTTTGATTTGAGTAAACTATAATACAGATTTACAAAACTGTGATATACATAGTAATACTATATTTAATTATTTTTGTATAATTATAATTATAGCGAATAATATATTTTTAAAATAAATTTCCGGTTCTTCATATGGGTTTTGTCCGTAAAGTTTTATATATCTTTTTGTAATAAACTCCATTCCTCTCCACAGAAATACCGTCTAAATAAACACACGCACGAACGCAATGAATATATTTCATGGTTACTTTTTGTATGCTTTTTTTAAATAAATATTAACCTTGCTAGTGGATACTCGATATTTACCCCACTATAAACAAAACATCCTCAGTCCGTAACAACCAAGGCGTCGGATAGTTTGGTGTTTTAATCACACGTTAAATAAATTTTAAAACATCGAAATGAAAATCTTCACAATATTTTTGAGTGTTGCTGTTCAAATTTGGGCCGTAGAAAGCCAAAGTTTCCGACCGAGCTTGCTGGAAAATTATTTGGGTGTGTATCGTGGATTTCGTTACGGATGGTCGAAATCAATGGGGCGCAATAGTGAAGATCCTATGCATATGCAAAAAGCTTATGAAGTAGGGGTAAGATTTTATTGTAATTATTACAAACTTCTTTTTTAACTCATTTATTAAATTAATCGACGCCATATTTATGTAAAATATAAAGAAGAGGAATGCATGAGCGTGATTGTTATACATGGAATGGTTGAATGTTAAAATATTATCTCGTTCCCGGTTTAAATGGATAAATATTTTTGAAAAAAGATAATAAAAATGAAATACGCATGTTAATTTATGTCAAAAGTGTAAGGATCCATTAAGTATCTCTAAATATATTTAATTTATCTTGTACTGCAAATAATTACTAATTAATTTTTTTTTCAATGTTCAATTCTCTTAGTGCTCATGTTTCCAATATATCTTTAAACGGTCACGGAGATACATGGATCTGCACTTTAAAAGTAATTTTTTTAATTATAAATATATAATATGTAATCTGTAATTCTTCTATCAAAATATTTAAACGCAAATAAATATATATTTATTATATTATTTTCTTTAATGAGCTCTTAATTTTTCTTTTTCATAATGTTCCGATCATTATCGAATGACTTCATCGCGACAAAAATTGAAAGAGCCCCTAAAAGAAAATAATATCAATCCTATAAAAACTACGGATTGGATTAAATACACACAAATAAATAATAAATATATTTTTGCCCGGTAACCAATCACGAAAAATTCCCAAATATATTAGTACTTGCACGTCATATTTAGCAGACACCTCAAGGGCAGATTAGCCATATTCGTTCATTTAATTTTAATTAGCACTTATAGAAAGGCACAATAGATATTTAATATTATTTGATGGATAAGAATTAATCAATTGTTGGCCTTGAAACGATTAAATAATATATCATAAAAAAGAATTACTTGTAAATGTTTACTTCACAAATTTATTAATTTTATTATATAACCTTCACGTAACTCAAATTAATTGTAATACATCATAATCTCAAAGCTTAAGATTTGAGACTATATAAAAATAAAAATAAGCGCACGACCGTGCGCTTATTTTTTCTATAGATTTTTTTACACTCAGTTTATTAAAAAAATTATGGATTATGGATATTTAGTTATTAGTGTATCGCAATATTTATGCTAATGGTATAATAAATAAGTACTATTATAAACAATTATTAAGATGACTAGAAGAACAATATAAATTAGGAAAAAAAATCTAAAATAAGTATATACTTATGTCATAAATCCTGAAAGTGTTAATTAAAAGAAAATTAGCTTGCGAATATTGGTTAATTGCATATAAATGCGTTATTATGTGCTACCTTGAACATATAACTTATTTAGGAAAAGCTTGTTTACAAATAATGCAATGAGACTTATTGTTGCCTACATATTATAAATGAATGATTTATAGACTAGATTTTAATAGTATATTGAAATTTCAAGTTCGCAGGAGCATTGTGCATTTCCAAGGATACTCAAGAAGCGTCAATGGGTTTCTCATTTATAATATATTCTGAGTTTGTTTACAGATGATGCAAAAGCAGTACCCATCCTCTTTTCCATTTCCATGTAATGTGACTGGATTTCGGAGTTTGAAACCACCCTCAAACGTGAATCAAGTTCGTCCGGGTGATATTGACCTCGTAGCCGCTTTAGGGGATAGCTTAACTGCTGGTAATGGAATTGTTGCAACAAATGTGTTCCAAATACTAATAGAAAATCGTGGACTTTCTTGGAGTATAGGTATTTATTAGAAATTCAATTCCGAAAAAGTATTTATTCCTGTTTGAATAGGTGGACAAGGGTCTTGGCGGCAATTCACAACAATGCCAAATATTTTAAAAGAATTTAATCCGAATTTATTCGGATATTCAACCAGAGATTCAACAACAACTGACCATGAATCACAATTCAATCCATCTGAAGCAGCAGCTATATCAAGTGAAATGCCATACATGGCGCAAGTTTTAATAAAACGTATTAAATCTGACCCACGTGTGAACTTAAAGCAACAATGGAAAGTATAATGATTTAAGATTTATATTGATTCTATTTTGCATCTACGATATTCATATATTTCAGCTCATAACTGTGATGTTCGGAGTAAATGATTTTTGCCTTGACATGTGCTATCACGATGACTTAAAAGTTGTACTAGAACGTCACCGCATTGATTTAATTACAGTGCTACGTATGTTAAGAAATAATTTACCAAGAACTATTATAAATCTCACTCCAGCACTAGGTGATTATTTAATTCACTTTTTAAAAAAACTCCACATTTCGAATAAGTACTGAAAATGATTTCTCAGTAAAATAGAAATATCTGAAACTATTAAGAAATACAACAACTTTCCTGATAAAACCATAATAGTGTCGTAACACATGTTTATATCTGTAATAATTGTTTCAGATGTAAAATTTCTAAAAATTGTAACAGGGAAAAATAACTGTGATTATCTCCATTATGTAGAATGCATGTGTTTCTTTGTGGATCATTTTCAAGATAAATTAGAAGTATTTTACAACGTTATAACTCAGTGGCAAGCGATTGATGAAGAGATCGCATCCATGGATGAATTTCAAACGAACGATTTTACTGTTGTCTTTCAACCATTTATTTTAGGTGCAGAAGTGCCTCTGACACCAAACAACAAAACAGACTACACAAATTTATCAAGTGATTGTTTTCATTTAAGCCAGAAAATGCAAGCTCGAGGCAAATATATACTCTTGCTATGTTTAGTTTGAAAGATCTTGTAATTTGTATGTGTTATTGTTTCAGCTGGTACATCATTATGGAATAATATGATGGAGAAAGTTGGAAATAAAACGAAATCAATGTTTCAAGTGATGGATTTGAAATGTCCGACAAATGATCATCCATATATATTTACTACACGAAATAGTATTCGTTGATTTGAATACGTAATATATTTCAAACTGTAATAAAAGCTTTATTTTTAATTATCAATTTTACTTATTAATTAAATAGTGCACCGTCTATACCATTTTTAGTTGATTTAATATTAAATTATATCTTATAATTAACTTTAATTTTCATTCAAAATTAAATTTTTTTTTATACTGTTAGCCTTGTTGATTTCTAAAAATTAATAAATAAATAAGCATGATTTGCCTCAAAAAATAAAAAGTACTTAAATAAATGAGTATTTCGTTATTGAAGTAATTCGAATTTAATTGTATATATAAGGATATTAATGACATTTAAAAAAAAAATTAATCTCTTGTAATCCGCCTAATCTCAGTAATTATACGTAAATAAGGCTTTAATGTAGTGTCCACTAGCAAGGCTAATCCAGTACAAATTATATAAACGAAATATTTCCTATCAGTGATGCAGTTTACAGGGTAGACGAATGCTTAATTTTTAATAAAGTGTTGACATCAAACAAAAAGATTCGGATATGAATTTTTACTTAATATTTTTTGGTATTTTTGTATACATTTGGACTATAGGTTGTCAAAGTTTTCGACCAGTCGCTTTTTTGGAAGCCTATTTAGGCATGTATCGCGGATTGCGTAAAGGGTTATCAACATCAATAGGACGAAATAGTGAAGATCAATTACATATGCAAAAAGCTCGTGATATGGGGGTAAGTTTTTAAATTATATTTTCTGAGTTTCGTGTGTTTTTACGTAATTTATACTACATCGGTATTTCTATCTTTATATATAAATCAAATATGTCAGACCTTACCAACATATATTTTGCATTTAGATAATATATATAAGCAAATTAATAAAATTCAAAATATTCTAATTTGTGGTAGTTTTTGATTTTAAAATTACAAAATTTTTCAATTTTTAAATGTATAATGATAATTGCTTGGAATTTACATATTTATTTTTAATGATTTCATAATTCTAAATGGCCCGTAATTAATGTAAGTGTTCATGTTCGAATTAGAGAAAATGAAATCAACCAAATAATACTTTCGCAAATAAATATTTGAAGTAGTATGTGTTGAAATTTATATCATATCAGTTGCAAAATACAAAAAAAAATGCTCTAATTTCTCTTATAAATATTGGTTTAACAATTTATTTCTACACAACGTATTAGATTATACAAAAACAGTTCCCAACTTCCTTTCGTTTTCCGTGCAATGTGACTGGATTTCGCAGTTTGGAATCACCATCAAAAGTCAATGAAGTTCGTCCGGGCGATATTGATATCGTAGCTGCTTTAGGGGATAGTTTGATCGCCGGAAATGGACTTGTTGCCATGAATATCTATCAAGTACTACTAGAAAACCGTGGACTTTCTTGGAGTATAGGTATTTATTATATAAACTATTTAAAATTACTATTTCATTACGGTTGCTTAGGGGGACAAGGTACTTGGAGAGAATACACTACATTACCAAACATTTTAAAAGATTTCAATCCGAATTTATTCGGGTTTTCAACCAGAGATTCACTAACAACTGATCGTGAATCACAATTCAATCCATCTGAATTAGGAGCTTTATCTAGTTAATTGCCATACATGGCGCAAGTTTTAGTCAGACGTATAAAATCAGATTCAAGAGTTCGTTTAAAACAACACTGGAAAGTAAATGATTAATAATTAAATAAATAAATAACATTTATACATTTAATAATTCTTAGTTAATAACTATAATGATTGGTGCCAATGATTTATGTTCAGATATATGTATGCATGATGATTTAAAATCGGTACTTGAAAGACATCGTAATGATTTAATAACCGTTTTACGTAACTTAAAAGATAATTTACCGAAAACTATAATCAATATTACTTCACCTCCAAGTAAGTTATTTATTAGTTGTGTTCTATATATATAATGAAATTGTTATATTACAGATGTAAAACTTTTACGAAAACTAAAAGGAAGAGACTCTTGTCAACTATTTCATTACATAGAATGTTTATGTTTCTTTGCGAATCGTTTAGAAGATAAACTAGAAACATTTTATAATATTATAGATCAATGGCTACAGATAGATGAGGAGATCGCATCTATGGTTGAATTTCAGAAAAATGACTTTTCTGTTATATATCAACTGTTTATTACGGGATTAGAAATGGATTTAATTTCAGACACTGGAATTGATTTTACAAAGTTATCAAGTGATTGTTTTCATTTAAGCCAAAAAACGCAAGCTCGAGGTAAAATTTTCATTCAATAATTAATATTTATTAAAAAAAAAAACATTATTTTAGTTGCTACCTCATTATGGAATAATATGATGGAGAAAGTTGGGAATAAATCCAAAATAATTTTTCCTTTAATGAATTTAATTTGCCCAACCAATGAGAAACCTTATATTTTCACTGCACATAATAGTCATTCTTTTTGAAATTTGGAAGTTTTTTTAAATCTATACTAGAATATTAAGTGTATCTAATATTTTTACTAGTGCAAAAATATGATATTTTTTATTGATATTAGAAAGAAAAGGTAGTATGTTAATACTTAACAATTTCATTTATTAGAACAAACAAATATATAAATTCAAAAAACGGCTAAACTATTTTTGTCATGAGTATATTTAACAGTCATTTTATATATCTAATAAAATACATATTGTCGATTAGTTTGAACAAGTTGTTTCTTTCAATAATTTACTGTAACTTTGTTGTGCTGCTTCTTCATAAGAGATTAAACCAGTTGTATGATCCTAAATAAATAAAATAATAATAAATAATAATTATTTTAAATAAGTATATTTACATACCTTGAATAATAAATCTTGCGTTTCTTTAAATGTTCCAAACATTTTGAATATGTCTGGACGTTTTCCAAACAATTGACTAGTGGACACTAGTAAATGACGAATTTCGTCAATGTCGCTATTACTCTTTGAATTACTGGTGATAATCTGAAATTTTATAATGTAAGACCAGCAGGTAATTATAATTATATAAATACAAAATTTTATACCATGTTTGAGGGAATTTTAGCGATATTACAAGTTTCATACTGGCCAATAGGTGCACGTCCACCCTTCGGGCATAAAAGCTCATAGTCAGCAGACTTCAAAGCTTTAGCCCATTCGTTTGTATTTTTACCATCTACAAATATAAACATTATTCAAAATTAATTAACTGTATGTAGTAGCGAGATAGTAAATGCAACAAAGTTAATTAACACATATTTCAAATTAAATAATCACCAGTATTATCCTGAACTGTGTTCTGTTCAACAAACGCAACATCTCCATGTCCATCAGATAAACAACGGAACGCTCCATCATTTCCATAATAATTCTCCAAATGATTGGCACTACATTTAGTTTCAGGCCGTTTCGTTTGATTATCATCGCTTCCAACACACTGTTGACATAACTTCTCAGATACTTCTTCAGTTAATTTATTCTCTGGTATATTAGCGCCTGGAATGCAACTGCCACCAGAAAAGAATTCCATGAGCAATTTCGCTGTGGAACACCCTGACGATTTTTTGATAAGATCGTGTTGGATTAAAGAATATAACGGTGCGTTTAAACCAGTTACACTATTATAACTAGGATGACATGATTTAGTTCCTTTCAAATCGCCTAAAGATTGCAGTGCAGAGTTTTTCTTCACAACAGCAACTGCGTAATTGTCTCCTTTAGTTCCGTGTTCTTCTGTTAATATTGCTTTTAAGTTATATGAAGATTTTGCTGTTTCTAATTGTCCGGCGTCTAAAGAAATTAAATCAGCTGCATTATCGCGAATCGCTTTTAAACATTCAAACATATTTGGCTCATGAACACAATCATATCTTGGTCTCAAGTCACGTGAGAAAGCTGCTTTGCTTAACACATGGCATTTTTCTAATTCGATGGTTGAGGTGACACAAAATCGCACTACTTTAATTGGTGGCCCATATTCACGTTCAATAACATCTGTGTAATTTGAATGATCCAAATAGTCTCTAGGTGGGATTACTTTGTTGTTTTTGACTACGGTTTTGTTGTTTAAGATTAAAACTGATTCGAACCATGGTGCGTTTGTTTTTTCGCCTAATGTGTCTAAGTTTGCGATTTTTGTTCGAAGTTCTTCAATGGTTTTGATTACATCAGCGTTTCCCATGAATCCTTGCCACGGTCTCGCTGCCCAACGGCATGGTGTATCAGTGATAGGTACTTTACTTCCATCTGGGCATAAGTATGCGTAATTTTTTGGATTTTCGTCAGTTTTAACTGCAGGTGTAACTCCAACAGGTAACTATTAAAATAAATTATCGTTCACATATCTATCTAAAGTATACAAAAGGAAGTAAAATCTTATAAACAAAAAAATGTATAACGATATTATAGTAACGATAAATGTTAACATACACCAAAGAATCTCTTAACATAGATGACTTTAGTCCATGCAACTTGTCCACCATTATGAGCTAAGCATCGGAGAGCTCCATCATATCCAGAATATTTGTCAGGATAGTCACACACATCGGGGTGTTCACATAATTCACATAAGTTTGAATATTTGCTTTCTATAAAAAAAAATATTAATAGTATATACAAATAATAAATACGCTTATAAAACATACTCAATTTTTTATTAATGGTTGGATCAGCAGACCATTTTCCAACAATGCATGCTTTTGTAAACAGGGTGGACAGTGCCTTGAGTTCATTTTCACGGGGTGATAGTTCTGTATCATTTAATCCGCCGATCAAACCCATCTTTCTCAATTTGGTGAGTGGAATTTTATACCCAACATTACGACCTACTCCAGTATGACAAGACTTAAGACCTTTTAATCCTTCTAAAGATTTAATATCTAAGTCTTTGTGAATCACAGCTACCGCTTCATATCGATGCTCCGCTAAAGCAAAATTAAATTATTTATATATTCAAAATTAAAATAAAATTATAAATATTTTGAAATAAAATAATCATATAAGTTCACTTACAGTTGCTGATATATAATAATAAATAAAAATAATAATTTGACAAATATTCTAGTTAATTATTTAATTTACAATTTAATTGAATTGGAATTTATATGTTAATCAGTTTAACAAAACAATAAATAAAATATATATTGACCCCAATCAATTATCATTCATATTTATGAGATAAATATTGAAAATATTTGATTTGAAATAAAATATTTTAGCTATTGTTATATTGAAATCTATTTACCATATCACCTTGAACTTGTTGTGTATATTAAACACAGGACAATTTTCCACTTAGCATTACAAACATGTTGACAGATTTCTGCGCAGAGTTAAGTGACAATAACAGTTGTTGATTCGTATAAATTATAAGTAGAGTACCGGCGAAAAATGTTCTAGAGCATATTTAAATTGTTTATTATTTACCATCTGGTTCTTCTTTGGTGCGTATTTCTTGAAACACATTAAAATCCTGATCTTCCATATTCATACCAACGTACATATCTTCCGGATCTACTGCTAAGAAATCTGCTGATCGATGTTGAATTTTGTCGAGACAATCCATTCTAATATATTATACAAATTAGGCATTTATAGTTACTACGCGTTTTAAAATTTAATATTGTTTACCTGTCTCTAGCTGGTATGCAGACAATTTTAGCAGAGCTTTTCGTTTCTGCTCCAGCCATTTGTTCGCAATCACTTAATATATTTTCAGGTACACACATTTTATCTGTGAATTTATTTCAATTTTATTTTCTAAATATATTAATAAGTAAAACAGATTCTAAAATAGTATTTATTTTCACGAATTCACACCGATATTTAGTATGATAAAATTTGATATATTTTACTACAACTTTTAACAGTAATCTCTTAATTTGAAAATATATTACTAAAGAGCTCAATGACCTTTCCGTTGTTTATTTTATAATTTACATTTCAATTTAATATTATTTACATTCTTTTGTATTGCTATGAAGTAGTTTTTATTACCGTAAAACTTATTACCGGTTATGCAAAAATGTCTATTATTTACAGTAAATATGTGTGCTTAGAAAGGAAAGTATATACATACATGTTGTTTGACTGCTTCGGCGTAATCTTAAAGGTGTTGCTGTTGCAACAGCAATGACAAGCGCCAACGTAAAAAGAATTCGCTTCATGATGTCTGCACTTTGGAACCACAACAACGTATGCTACGGTCCCTAGTGGTCACAATCCTTTTATAGCTAAATAATACTGCATATTTTCCTTGGTTAATTTCCAGTTGTTATTCATATTCTGAGCACACGGTGTACTGATTAATGGATAACCCTGGGTTTAACCACCAGATCTTCCAACAAGGTCAAGATTTATTTAAAGTATAACCGATCATGATAATTAGAGCATTATCCTATGTTAAGGAAAAATTACGAAAAATATTCTTGATAACCAGGGTTCCCCTGATAAATGATAATATATTAAAATTGATAATAAACTGAGATTCAGGTCAATTATTATATTCGTCATTTTTTGCAAATATAAACCCGAATTACCTTACATTAAATAAACTTACTTGTAAGGTGTAAACACAATTTTTGTAAAGCTTATTTACGTAAAAATTCTTTATTATTTTAACCAATTTTTCTTTTGCGGCAAAACTAAATGTTTACAACAGAAGATAACCTTTACTAAAAATAAATTTATAAATACATATATAGTAATTAATTCTAGAACATTTACATAATTATTATAAACAATGCTTTTTTTATTTTGCAATAAATAGAATATATAATTATGTATATAAATAATATATTTTTTATTACTATGTAAATAATACAGAAACATTATAATAGCCTATAAACATCAATTTATATCAACAATCATTGCTAACAACATATTATGTACTAATAATTAGAGATCAGATTTTTAATCTATACAAAAAATATATCCTATTTTATTTTAAAAGTTATACTTCTAGTAAATATATTAACTGAAATGTAATTAAAAATGTGTATAAAGTTTCGATCTCTATTTATAATTGATTAATCATCGTCATTTGCAACAATTAATTGCTCACTCCACCAATCTCGAATCTCATGCAAAGCATTGGAGATTTTTGGCACAACAGTTTTATTGGTGGTGATTTCTCTAGGAAATCGATTCTCAGTACCTTCAGTGACATGTGGTAAACTTTTGACAGCAACTGCAAAATATTTAAGCATTAATAAGCGAGCCTAAAAATAAAAGTAGTTTTATTTCTATAACTGGGTTGATTCCGCGCTAATCAATAAACTAACGAAAGTTACTACCATGACAACGAAACATGTCAGATTTGAAAGATGTTACAGATTTTCGAATTTCAGTATTCTAGCTAACACCGAGTTAAAATGAGTCAACTAGCAATTGTGCCAGAAAATTCGGCAGAATGGGATGGTGAATACGGGGAATATAATTTTAATTTCGATCAATTAAACATTTTGCCGGAAATATCTATTGAAGACGACATCGAATCTATCCGAGATTGTCGCGATTGTTGCGGTCAATACACGCAATTGAACGTAAACGATGAAGAGTACGATGATAATCCTGTTGTTGTGAATATTCATTATCTTGGCAAATATGTTTTCACCAAATCTTATTATTGGACAACGAATATCCGCAAGATTAAGTTTGATCTATCATGCAGATTTCATATACCGGAGAAAAATCTGCAAATAATGCATTGGCACGTATTTTTGAATGATACAACAACATTAGAGTATATTGAAACAGAATGTCCAGGCTTTTTAGATCTAACTGTAGTGAACACAACATCAGAAATTCCAACTACTTTAGAAGACATGGTCATACCTGATATTATAACCGTTCGCATCGATACACAACATATTTCGAAAGAAATTACAGTGGAGATAGAAGATCGTCGCATGCGCAAACCATACATCGGTGGTTTTCGCCACAAAGATACAGGTTTTGAGTATCATCATGCTTACTCACAAACTGGACCTCCCGCCGAGAAAGTCGCACCCAGAGAAAAATGCACGAGAGATACACAAACCATAGATATACGTCACAGAAGACAAGAAATGACTTATAGTCGATATACGCAAATGAGTAACGCTCATACTTGGATTCCGACAACCGCAGATAAGATATTAACAGCGAAACGATATGAAGATGCAGAGGAACGTGCCGAACGTATTGGATATCTCAGAGCTGTGCTCACGATTCAAAGGTATTTTCGTCGTTGGAAACTAAATAAGGCGATGAAAATATTATGTGCAGAATATAAACAACGCGTGTTGAATGAAGAGATGGAACGGCTTGAAGTGTTGCGAGATTTTGAACAACAGCGTAAAAAGGAGTTGATTAACAAAGTGTTTCCACGTACTCGTGCTGATTTTAGCATGTTGTATGCTATGGTGGATCGTTGGAAAAAAGCTCACATTGAACGGATTTCAAGGATGCATACAACTGCAGCAAAGTTGGCTGAATTTTATATGTTACTCAACAAAGAAATCAAAATGTTGAGTGTGATTGAGAAGCAACGCAATAAAATAAAGCATGAGATGAAAGTTGTGAAAGAAATTCGATTTTTCCATATTATAGGAGACCCTATACGCTGGAATGGATATAAAGGAGTGCCTATTTCTATGGATACATTAGAGACACAAAAGGGCCGTACTTATAGAGATACTTATTACACTGCATGTAGCCGCAAATTAACCATGGACGAACGCATTAGTTACATCACTGATCTCATACTAGCGTTGAAAAAACATAACTGCTCACTTGGCAATCAAATGGTCGAGTTATTAGAGCGGGAAATTGAATTATTGTTACATGGAATGGACGAAAACAAGTTGGATTTTCTGCGCAAAAGAATACAAGCATTGTTATTCAAACACTATCATGTGGTTGAGTGCAACGAGAATGTTACGAGTCGTATGCTAAAAGCAAAACGTAGAGAAATGGAGAATAATTTAATATTCTGTCCGCGTTGTCAAACATTAAAATTACACAGTGATTTTCCGATAGACCATAAAAACGATCGATTCCGAACATGTATAATATGTTCTTGGTATGACCGGGCAGCAGAACCTTGGATAGATATCGGACCGTACCGATTGATTCTTCGCGCAATCCGAAGAGAAGAGCGCAAACGTAGTTCGCCATCTTCAATCGTTTTTATAATACAAGAACGCGACATCTACTATTTGGTCGAACGTATCTGGCATGCGCAATCATGTATAAATGAAAGCAGTGACCTTGAGAAATTACGTTTGATTCGATGGGATATTAATGAAGAATGGTCACCGTGGAATTGTATTTTACTGACGGAAGAAGAGACTAAAGCACACATTCGTGTCAAGAAACTGGAGGACGTTTACGATGAAGAATTTCGTAAAGTTATTATTAGCAAGCACATGTTTGCTAGGTGTGTGTTCGCAAATGTATTGTATTTGGAGAAAAGCATTCGAGACATCGACGAACAAAAACGCATGGAAGAGGCAGAAGAAGAAGAAATTACTAATTAAAATAAATTCTATTTACCTGGAGGTCTCGCGTTTTTCTTTTTAGTTATAAGACGATCCTTATCTGGTCTAGCTGCAGGATCTGACAGAGTTGGCGCTAGATACTTCCGTCCTGAGTTGCTACCAATGCTATCAGAACGAGGTAGTGATGTTGGCTTCTTGTTTCGCACCTTTGCACCATCAATCTCCTATAAATTATTTGTTTTTAATTAATAAAGTGCGTTTAAAACGAATACTATCCTAAAATGTAATAAAATCCTACTTTTGTTTCTGTTTCATTATCATTCTCAGTGCTGACTTCTTTCTTTTCTTCAACTGCATCAGGTATACATAGTGGTTCGTTAGTAGCGCGTAAACCATCTATTAAACTCTTATGTTGTTTCTGCAATAAAATTGTATCAAGTGAAATAAATAAAAAAATTTAATTGACATTTACGTTTACATTAACCGATCTAATCTTTTTCAAACATCCTTCCAACCACGTACGGATAGTTTGTTTCGCAACTTCTTCTTCGATAATATACTCAAACTCTTCTCGCGCGAGTAACTCTTCCAATTGCAACGCTTTGCGAATGTCTACAGATCTATACGATAACATACTAAAACAAACATAGTTCAGTTATTTTGATGATGAGTTTTAAGTTTGGATAAATACTTGATAACATCGTGAAATGTTACATCTTCACCGTTATGTAAACGTTCTAACTCATAACACATATGTTTGAATAATAATCTATCTTTTTGTGGATCTACTTCTAAACGACCTTTCAATAAACGAAGTATAAATTTAACCTGTTGAATAAAAAACAAACTATAATATGAATTCACGAAAAATCGTTTATTGTATCAAACTTACTCTTCTGACTGGAATAACGCCTCGTTGATGAATATCAACAACATTCCAAGTATTTTGAAAGTTTCTTATATCTGCGTAGGAGAGTAACGCATCTTCTTCATTTGAGTAAAATAAAGAAAAGTTCTCCATGATAATAGCTGTATGAAAAGTTCTATAAGTACACAATTTTAAAATAATATATTTTACAAATAATTACCAACAAGTAAATTTAGTACAATATATGTGATAATAACATAAAAAGTACAAAAATAAACTAAAGATCCTGTAAAGTTGCCGCAATCTGTCTCCCAGTAATTATCAGCCGGTGTACAATACGGTGGTTGTATCATACAATCATGCATAATTTTATTCCAATCTTCCCCAGTGACAATACGAAACAGCATTGCCACACCAGTAACAGGTGATTCAAAATTTGCACGTCTAAAATAGCAAATTTTGAATTTCTCATTTAGTATTAGTTTATAATTAGATTTACCTGCCAATTCCTTCACCATATTTAACTGTGCCGAAAATAATAGTGCCTGCTAAAGCGTAGAAAAACACTAGTAAAAACATTCCGAAAATAATGAAAAAACTTTTGCACACTGATACACCAACAGTTAGCATTAGCATTTTTAAAGTTGCATGTTTTCCGGTAATTGTAAAAAACCGTAATACAACTACCATAAATCCGATGAAATAAGTGTAATCATTCTAAAATAAAGTATTGTTAGATTACAAAAAAAATAAAAAAATTGACAATATTATTATTACTTTAAAAGTAGCATGGATAAAAATCCATATAACACCAAAAACTGTAACTAATAAATCATAACGATTTCGTCTTGATTGCAAATAACCACGAGGTGTAAACGCAATATTTTTCATAACGACTTCCACAACAAACAACAATGTTAATATCGTTCCTATTGTCGCTAACCTTTCCGTGTGCTCTTCTTCCTTACTCCACTGCTTAAAAATTCAAACTTTCTATAATTTTAATTGCTTATACAACACTACCAACTTACAGATATTCCCAACAAACTGCTATTTATCAAAACCATTACAGCAACTAAACGTTTAAACTTGATGTTTTGTGTTATATCATATGTAAACGCTCTAAATTTCTTTCCATCTGGCCTAGGAGGTAGGTGTAAAGGCTGTGCAATCTTTAAACGCTTCTTCAAATCACACCTTTTTCAAAAAATAATATATCAAAACTATACTAATACTGGCAAAGTGAATTGTGTACGCCGCCCTGGTGACAACTGGAAGAACTATACTCTATAGCTTGCAATCATCTTCAGTTCAATTTTATGATTATAATTAAATAAATATATCTACCAATTGTAGTACTAGTGCTACGCATAAATTCATTTTGCCTTTATATTTGATAAAACATACCAACGTCTTTGATCGACAGTCAATAAGGCTGTACCCTTATTTTCGGAATAATTCGCAATGACAACACCCACAAATAAGGTCAGACCAATCATACAACCAAGAAAGATATAAATGTGAATATATATGGCATGAACCTAGAAATTAAATTATTGAACCCTTTGACTTTGAACAAATTATATGAACCATTCACACATGCATTGTTTAGCTTATAGGAACACATGCATCATAACAAATTAACTAGTCAATAATGGCATGCTGTTTTCTAAACAAAATTTCAACATGTATTTTAACATTACGTTAAAATAATCATGCTCAATTCACTAGTACATTACGTCGAAATTTAATTAAAAAAATCATTCTGAAAAAAATATCAGAGAACAAAAATTCAGAATATATATTCCTCATTTAACGTATTTTTAATAGGTTTACTATAATTTGAATATATGAAGTTATAAAGAATATATTAAAATTTTATATTTATTACAAATAGTGAAACTATTAAAATATGATAATGAGAATTTTTACAGGTAAAAAAGTAATGATATATTACTTTTTAAACCTATTGATACTAGTAAAAACATATTAAACTACAGTTTTATTTGTTTAAACAAAGTAAATCTGAATATTTCAACAATATATTGTTTATTGAACAATTGAATTCGAGTATAAGCACATCAAAAGTGCGCATTCCGCTGAACATGATCGCCAATATTTGTTTAATTTATGATATTTGATGTTAATAAACAATTAGATAAAGAACAACATCAATGCAGGCGACATCGAATCGTCTACGGCATCACACTTACGGGTCCCAACGCTTTAATAAGAACATCACGTACATCTAGCCAACCTTTAAAAGATAGAACCTCAAACAAGGCTAACATAGCATCACCTATGTTGTCAAAGTTGAAACGGCGTGGATTCGCCCTGAGTTCACAAATTGACAAACACAATTTCAACTGACTATATAATATAAATATACTTAATATATATAATAAAGCACGCACATTATTACTTGATCACTCGCAAAGTGTTTAGTACAAATTAGTGTAAAAGTGTAAAGTTAATCATAAGCAAAGTTAATAAATAAATCGTGGGGAATTATTGCACAAACATCATAATTACATTGGATATTGACAAATGACTATTTAAAATGGCACAAACTCCTCAGAGCATTTTCGTAATAGGTGTAAATTTATTTAAAAATCTGCACTAGCCATAATAAAAGTCTCGCGATATCCAATTTTAAGTCTAATTAAAAAAAAAGAACACTTACCAAACTCTTGGTACTAGCATGGATGGATATGACTCGTTCAATCCCGGTCTAAGTTTCATTTTCGTTACAAAAACACGCCGCATAAACACACCAACACAATCCTCTCGTTTTGCAATTGTTGGATCATTACAACGTGCTAATCTCCCGCCATACAACTGAACGCCATAGCTGGCGAAAACAAACATAAGCAGAATCAACAAAGTAGATACAAGTAGTATCTCTTTGAAACCTCTACACAATTCATAAACTACTTTTCGCATATGAGGGACTAAAGTAAATATTCGCAGTGGCCGGACACAACGTAAAATCATCAATAATTGAGCCCCAGAATTTGGCGGCACGTTACGTGGCATCCAACACAAGAACACCAAACTCACCTAATTCAAAATTAGTTATTATATTCATAATTATAAAATGTGATTGTTTACTTACTAAATAAATAAAAACATCTAGAACAGATGCAACATCTTTGATATACGCTTTTGGTGTAAAGAATAAACCATCCGCTAATATTTTCAATGCGAGTTCTAAGCTCATAAAAATCACAAAACCATATTCAGCAATTTGTAGCGAAATATTCTCCATAACTCGATAATTCGGCGTTTCGAACATCATCGATATACAAGATAAAGTTGTCATTGTTATCATGACCCAATCTAGATAAGTTACAAGTCCCAAAAAGTTACTAAAACAATAAGGGTTATTAAGTTTTGTTATACAAATAAGAGTTAAAATTCAACTTACTGGAAACTTTTATACTGAACTTTGCGTTCTTTTCCTGTGAGAGGATCTTTCAATCTCGCATCATATCGGGCGTAAACGATTAGCTGACAACATTTACGAAATTTACTCTCACGCGGTACAACAAATAAAGGCGTATCAAAAAACGGGTGATTTTCTCGTAAATCTTCTTCTCTTTGATTTCTAAATAATACAAAATTGGAAATGTGGAAAACTTACTATTCAGTATATTTACCTTCTCATTTCGGCTTGTTGTCTTTTTGCTTGCAATAATTTGATATCAAGGTCATGGGGTCTTGCTCTTGACGAAGTTACTCGGTTCATCGCACCAATATCCCCATTCTCCATTAAATGTTCGTAGGTCTGTTTGAGTTTGATGGAACCACTACGAACGCTTCGCCGGATGGATCTTGAACCAAATCTTTAGAACAAATAGTTTGCTAACACAAAAGCATTTCCCAAAAATCGCTTACTTCATACTGCTAACAGTTCCTTGTGGTTTCAAAGGACCTTTACTTCCTGGTACAGGAATCATTGATGAATCACCAAGCATTAATCTTTGATTATTTGAATCACTGTTCACAGGAAAACATATACTATATCTATAAAAACTTTTTTTGTTGTTGTATAAATTCATACTTAATAATGTGACATATTGCAGATTTGCGTAATTTTGTATTTACTGATCGGACTTTCGCGACATCATTTAAAATCTTCACCGGTTTTTGTTTACGATACACGATTTTAGAATCGAAAATCTCTTCGCTAATTTTCTTCAATGAGCCTTCTGAGTTATCATCATCTTCCATTTCATAGACAAATTGCCGCATGAAACTTTCGCGAACCTTTTAAATTTTAGATTATAAATCATTGTCACTTATTGCAATAAATGAATAATTACTTTAGGTAAATTAAAATCAGATGGCACTTTATGTAGCGTCGTCATTTGTGGACTATCAGGAAATTTCTCGAATATCCTCAACCGAAATGGTAAAGTTTCTTTAATTTCCGCGCTTTGTTCGCGGAATTTCAATTGTTTCAACTTTTTAATATCTTCATCCAACTCAAGATTATCCAAAATAACCGCGACGAATAAACTCAACACGATCTAAACGTCAATGATTTTATCGCATTTTATTTAATCATTTATTGCGTTAATCTTACCAGTGTGACGAATAAATGGTATAAAATAAAATACACTGCGACTAGGGGCGCTAGTGTAGGTCGAGTGCGAAGCATTGTTTCATCCATAACTTCAACCCAAGCTTCTTGGGTCAGGATTTGAAACATGGACATAAATGCTTCGGTAAAGCTTTCAAATTTCGTAAAATCACACAAGAAACAAAATAATTGCATTGAAATACTAGATGAGATTATCAATAAACACATTGTAAAAATGATTAAACTGCCTAATTTTTTGCCTGGACCGAAAATTTTATAGACGAAATCTTCCAATAACGGCGAAGCTTTTATCAAACGTACTATTCGTAAAACCTATAAAATACATTTTAGATTCCAAATAAACCTAAACGAGTGATAAGATTACCTGGAAATACGTAAGTCCAGACATGTAGAAACTAGGTATAACATGTAATGTTGTACCAACGGCAAGTAATAACTCAAATTTATGAATTGAGTGCTTGAAATATCCACGCCATCCTAAACACCAGATTTTAAACATTGTTTCTAGATTTAGGAACAACGTGAATGCTACTTCGATGTAATAGTATTTCTCGTAAAATACATGACGTGGTCTTTCATCGTGTTCGAAATGCATCGTCGCCGTTACAATGCCATTCGCTAAAATGACCGCCATGACCAATAGTCGAAAATGCGGCGAACGTAATATTATATGACAAATTTCTGGTGCTAGACCACCATGTTTATTTTCATCAAGAGTTATTAATTTCCAGCCTTTATCATCTCCCGTTAGAATCTATTCAAAATATATTTCAAAATTCGTATATTTTACTTATCTAATATACAGGGTGTAACAGCGAAACGAGCTACCTCGAATAACTTCTATGTTATTAAAGATACAATAAAATAGTATAAGACAATCTTATGCAGGACCAAAGGGGACATCCAACTATAAAAGAAAATATTTTTTTAAACCAGTGGTTCTCAAGCAACAACACAAAGTTATGTTTTTTCAAATGAGATGCTCTATATTTTTTAAGCCCATTCGATAGAGTTTTTTTTTCTGAATTCCATTATGTATTCGTTTTATACCCTTACATAAGTAAAATATTGAGAAAAATGCGATTGAAAGTTAAATAAATTTTATTTTTATAGTTCATTTTCAGTAGGCTTTGAAACAAAATTGAGGTTAAATACATTAAATTATTTGCTATTTACTTTATAACACTATTTATAAAGTAAATAACAAATAATTTAATGTATTTAATTTATGTTTCGTTGTATTTAAGCTCAATTTTTTTTTCATAGCCTACTGAAAAATAGCTATAAAAATAAAATGTCTTAAACTTTCAATCGTATTTTTCTCAATATTTTACTTATGTAAGGGTATAAAACGAATACATGGTAGGATTTAGAAAAAAAAACCCTATCCAATGAACCTAAAAAATATATAGCATCTCATTTGTAAAAACATAACTTTGTGTTGTTGCTTGAGAACCACTGGTTTAAAAAAATATTTTCTTTCATAGTTGGATGTCCCCCTTGGTCCTGCATAAAATTGTCTTATACTATTTTATTGTATCTTTAATAATATAGAAGTTATTCGAGGTAGCTCGTTTCGCTGTTACACCCTGTATTAGTGATTCAAAAGTCGATTGTATACCTGCGACGCAGAGCTATTTTGGATATGACCACGAACACCCCACATTTGTTGAAACTGAACGCGTATTTCGTTGAATGTTTCCGTAATAACAGCAATAAAGACATTTTTCACAAGCCACGCCAAGAAAAATATCATCGTGCTGAAATACAAAGCCGCCCGCCAACCCGGCAAAGAATCAATCGCTCTATACATAATAAAAACCCAACCCTCCTGCGAAGCTGCCTGGTACACAGTGAAGAAACTAGTTACTAAAAACAAAATAATTATCGTAAAACATCCTTTTATAAGTCAGGTAATGTTTTACATAATTATAAACTTACCAAATTCATCAAACCCATTGAAACCCATGATATATCGAGATAACTCGAGTTTCATACATTTCATACCAATTGGGCATTGGTAGCCAGAACTTGGATCCAAGGAGCAAAATGTATCAGGAATTGCTAGACTGTTAATTGTAATATAACTACAAAGACAAATTGTTAATAGAAATCTCATAGTAATTTCGTATAATATATACATACGAGGGGTCAGTGGTATTTAAGACGCAATGATTTTTTAATTCGCCGAAAAACTGAACACCTAATAAACCATACAACGACATAAAAAATAGAAAAAACAATGTTACATTGTAAATTTGTTGACTCGATCGCCTGAAATGGAATACTTATTAAAATTAGCATAATATAAACTGCCCAGAAAAACGAAGCTAATTCGAGTGATGAGGCTATTTCGATCAATCCAAAAACAAAATTCAAGAAGATGAACCACCATAAATTGAGAAGGGAAGAAAATATTGATCCCGAAATTCAGATATTATTAGAAATCATGACTAAATAGCACCATAACAGCGTATTAATTTCGTTTAGTGGTTTAACCATTTACTTGAATATTTGATTTATTCTCGATTTAGGCATGGAAAATTTGAGGAAAACACGCAAAAATCGGATCATTATCAACGGCCTAGGTGCTCGAAGTATCGATAAATAACTGAATCGTGGTACGATACCTTGGATTTCAAACGTTTGTAAAATCACCGAAACCCACAAAAAAAATACCATACTGGCATCAAATTGACACCAATGATCCTTTAAATATGGCACATCACCCTAATACCAAAAATACACAACAATAAAAATCATAATTTTCAATAGTAGCTCCTAAAGGTTTGATACAGAAATAACTCGTAATAGCATATAATAATAACGGCCATTAAATAAACTCTTATAGTATAAATAAACAAAACATTGTAGTAAATAAAAATGTTATATTTTTCATACATAAACAATGGTGATTGGAATACGCTTCGTACAGTGACTAGACTGTACAACAAGACTTACCCTCAAGATACCGCGAATGTGCATTTTCGCAATCATTTCGGCCGTAAAAAGAAATGTAACGATCAAATCGAAGCAGAATGTTAAGTACTGTAATGGCGGGAATTTCTCGAAGGTTTTAGGGGTGTTGCAACTGACGGACGCAAGACTGATCAGTGCACAAAATCTCATGATTCTTCGGACCCATCGCTGCGGGAAAGGTATAAGAGCCTTGCAAATTAAACTACATTGAACATTTATTATACCTTATTCACCCATTCTATATCAGCACTCTCATTGAACGCCTCTTCTGGACCATAGTCCGCCAAGATTGGCTCGCCCTTTAAACTCTGTTTGCGTCCCAGCATCATATTGGAACAATTACACTTCTCTTCCGCGCTCCTAACAATTTATTTTCTTTTTTCACGATCCATTACACTACATCCTTTCACTCATACACTAATTAAATAACGTTAATACTAAAATATTCATATTTTTATTTAAATATTTTTGGCCCTTTAACTCTGGCAATCAATGCCAGCTTACAAGCAGTGTTCCCACTTCCAACTATTATAAATGATCGACTCACCAAAGGCGTACGACGAGCTTTAATTTTAAACCCATTCACTATAAATTTATAGAAATTAATTAATTAAATAAATATCCAATACATTAAACATTTATATTAAATAAAATAATAAAAATTAAATATAATAAAAATACGCCGCCCATGGTAACAGATGAGCGTTACGTAACGTGCAGCATTTGTTATTGTCATTTGTAAACAACGCGCAAGATGAATGCAATAAGCACAAATGCAGTAAAAGTAAGTTAAAAACTACTATTTTATATACATAATAATTAACTATTTATTATTTTAGCTATGTCAATTAGTCGGACGGCGTTTCCTTATGGTGTCAACCATAAAATGTACTTCAACTGAGCTTGAAATCATAGATCCTCCAGAAAATTTAGAACTCGCTATTCTTAACTATGAAAAAAGGCGTAATGACCCAATTGAAACGAAAAAGGCTAGGTGAGGCATATTAAAGCTCCAACTAGTAGGGAGTTTATTTTCTTATGTTGGGAGCACATGCTAGTGTAGCTGACTTAAAAATGTATGAGCTATATTGAATTTATTTATTATGGAATATAATATATTTTAAGGTTGATCTACCAATCCCGTAAGAGAGGAATGCTAGAAAATGGATTACTTTTGGGTACATTTGTAGACAAATATCTATCTATTTTAAGCGAAGCACAAATCGATGAATATGATAAGTAAATATACCGAAATGAAGTATTAATAACATGTATAAATATGTTTAAACTTTTAGAATTATCAATTTACCATCGAATGATTGGGATATATTTTATTGGGCAATGGGAATGCGTCCCACTCCTGCCGAGTTTGATAACAGTGTGATGGAAATGCTTAAGAAACATTTAAAAAATGGAGATTGCGAATCTCATCTAGGACAAGAACAACCACCTCTATTCCCAGAATAAAGTATTAATAGTAGTGAAATAGTTTGAAACATGTAAATGTAATTATTTATTAAAAATATCAACAAATTAAACTAAATCTCAACATTTTTTTCCATTAATTTTACTAAGTTTACTTCTTGTTAAACTATTAAAAAACAATAAACCAGCGGCTCGTTCCACAGTTTCCGGAGGCACCTAAAGAAATCATTTCCATACAAGCTTCACAAGATATTTAATATAATTACCTGGAAAACATGTAGGGGCGTTTGATCATCAATGACATTATTTGGCATTACATAAGCTTCCATTTCAAATTTGCCATCTGGCGTTTCCCCAACGAGAACCTTAAAAAAATGTGTAGGAACAGCCACATGATTTGCACCAATCACCTCGTACTTCACATACTTTTTCCCATCTGATTCTATCCTGAAACACATTAACCGAAATAGCTTATTCAATTCTCACATCAAATTATTGCTTAATTTACCTTGGCAAAAACAATGGACCTGTACAACAATATACATCCTTATAAACTTTTGTAAGTTTACGAACGTATTTTTCCAATCGGTTCCACGAATGTCGATTGAAACCTACACCGACTTGTGGAGCCATATTCGACAACAGAAAAGTTTGCTGTATATGTTTTTGATTGCCTTTATGATTACCCGCAGCAGCTAAATGACCACGATCATAACCAGAACGTTTATAATCAGCATTATCAGATCTATAAATTAAGAAATTTGTGGTCATTGGCAACACTGATTTACTAAAACATGGCGGTATAGTAAGGCAATGACGTCATTATACATATTGAAAAATGGAATAATTAACAATGTTAGAGGGTAATTTGTGTAATAAAATATTAAATAAATTAAAATCCTGCAATCTAATTAAAACGAACCTAAAGAATGGGTGGATACTTTCATCTGGGGTGAAATCGCATTTGGATCTATCTACTTCCGCATTATATGTGATTGTCTCTTTGCTCATGTGCTCGAATACCCAGTGAGCGATTCGATTTCTGCGATCATAACTTAGAACATAATCGTCGTATGATTTGATGTTGTCCAGACTAGGAAAGCCATGTTTCATTATTTGTCCCACGCGACTAACATTGCTAACTTCCGTATTTTGTACCATTGGCGAGGCGGCCGTTACCGTACCGAAGATTGGCAAAGCAGGATATTGCTTTATTTCGTCATAATTTAAAATGTGCCTTCGTTCAAAATATGAACCTACATAATAACTACTTATACTAATACTTCCCACTAAAAAAGTATTGACTAGAGTTCTGTATGCCATTTTAAAACTGTCAATAAAAATTTAAAATTTCATCACAAATAATCATTTTTGTCTATCAAAAATAATTCTACGTTAAGGTTACGTAATATGTCTATTTCTAATGTTACCAACTAGATCAACATAACATGCTACTTTAGCTAGGGTATTATACATATTAACAAACATTTAATTCCATAGATTAGCCATATAAATGTTCTACAATTGCACAATTAGTAATTAATATACAGATTTAATTAAGTTCAAATATTACTGAAAATACCTAAGAATATTTCAATTCTCAAAAGTTTCAAAGTCCAAAAAGATAATCAATTCAATGACTTCAAGTTATTTTAATGTAGTCAAACAGTTAAGTTTCTTGAATTGCCTCTAAAAGATGTCTGTTTTTGGTAAATTAGCGTTGATTACAGGTACATATTTCAAGATTGTAGCAGAGAGAAATCTCTGATTGTAGCTGCATTAGTTAAGGCGCGAGATTCTAAATTTTCAGGTGCCGGATCAGGAATCGGGAGAGCAACATGTCAAGTACTAGCGAGAGAAGGCGCTCAAATAATCGCATCTGATTGTAATTTGCAATCAGCAAAAGAAACAATAACAATAATTAAAAACACAAAAGGACCACATTTGAGTTTAGAACTAAATGTAGGGTCGACTGAAAGTGTTCAAAATGCACTGAAAGAAATTTTAGATACTTTCAAACAACCACCGAGCATTTTAGTAAATTGCGCTGGAATCACTCGCGATAATTTTTTACTAAAAATGTCCGAAGCTGATTTTGACGAAGTTATCAACATTAATTTAAAAGTTAGCTAATTGTAAGATTCATCTAAATAGAACACGTTTGTAAGTTTTATTATCTTTTAGGGAACTTTTAGATTGACTCAAACATTTGCAAATTCTATGGTAACGCATGAGATAACAAACGTATCCATTATTAATTTAGCGTCAATTGTTGGTAAATATGGTAATATAGGACAATCGAATTACTGTGCGTCGAAAGCAGCTGTGGAATTATTTACGAAAACAGCGGCGAAAGAATTCGGACAATTCCGAATTCGATGCAATGCTGTTTTACCCGGTTTCATAAAATCACCCATGACGGATGCGATCCCTGATAAAGTTAAAGATAAGTTTCTACCGCTAATACCGATTGGGCGATTTGGTAGCACAAATGGTAAAATAAAATTAATTATTTATTAAAAACATTTATTTGAATATTGTTTGTTGTAGAAGTGGCAGAAGTTATCACTTTTTTAGCGTCGGATAAAAGTTCTTACATCAACGGGGCTTCAATTGAAGTCACAGGTGGATTTTAATTCAAAACATTTTTAAATAATAATATAAAACACAAAATATTTAAAATAATTTTACATCATTAGTAATCTCGTTTCAATACGTATCTTTAAATATTTTATATTAAGAATTGTATATTATTATTTTAAATCATTTATTTGTTATATAAATGTATTTTAAAGTTATTTTTTATTTTTCCTCTTCAGTTTCTTTGCTTGTTTATACGCTTTGTAATGTGTTTTTTGGCGGTCTTCAATAATTTGCGCATATCGCTTCTTGTTGTATTTTGTAAATTCAGCATCCGCTAATAGTTCATCTACTAGCGTACGTTTACGTTCTTTTTTCGTGCAACGATTATTATAATAATCCAATGGCGAATCCATTACTTTACCAACCTAAAATTAATCCTAGTTAAATATATATTTAAAAAAAAATGCAAATAACTTACTTGAAAATATTTAGGTAGCACTTTCAAATCATTCTTCTTGTAGAAATGTTTTGGATCAAGAACTGAACGCATTTGTAACACTTCCAAATCATGTTTAACTTCATCAGTGAGTTCAGTAGCTGGTAAGCCGAACCATTTGCTCCCTTTAGTTTTTTCGCGTTCACGCTAAAATAAAAGCATTCATGAACTAAACACAAGAGTAAATATGATAAGAAATGAACCTTTCTTTCCCCTTTCACTTTTTTATCGCTTGGAGCATACGCAGAAACACCATGTAACCGCTCGTAACCAGGCGTTATGACTGATTTCTTAAGCGCTTCATCAGCCCGATTCAAATGTTTAATCATAGGCTCAACAACTTTATGTATTTCGGCTATACATTCTTTCTTTTTTTTTCCCCAAGTAGTATCTTTAAATTCTTCCTCCAAGTCGATATCATTTTTAGTTCTCTTCGACGGATTTGATTTTACCACTTTAAAATCATCGCTTGATTGCAATTGATTTATATTTGATAATATTTTTTGAACAAACGATGGTGCTTCAACTAATAATAAAACATCGTTCACGATACGAATTTATAACTACGTTAAAAATGCTTAATACCTTCAGTATCGTCACAATCACTATCTGCTGCACGTGCGATTGATGGTAATGTTAAAGTTTTAGGAGTATTATTCAATTGCCCAACAGTATCTATTACAAAACTCATTTTTCCGTACACGTGTACTTGTTGTCATTAAAATGACAACTGCGGTCACTGCGGTTATAAGATATGTCTAAAGCAGTGGCGTATCCGAATTTCCTCATTGGGAGCTACAACAAAAATGAGTAGATTGGCAACATTTACTAAAAAGGCGGCAATTTTTAAAATTAAATTCTATTTGTACTGCTAAAATATACTTATTTTATATTAATTGCGTCTGTAGCACAAATAAAAATTAGATTTATTCTAAAATAAACCATTTTATTTAGTCTGTAATTATGTTTGAATTACTCGTACATGAAATGAAATAATTACGCGTAACAGCAATAATTTATTTACAAGATACATATTTTATGTACATGTTCAGTTATACATAATACCAAAATTAAAATATATATATTTTGGTTGTCTATAAGTATTTTGGAATAAAATTCTATAAATATCTGCATAAAAAGAACAATTGGTCGTAAAAAATACATTTATGTTTATTTCTATCCATATATTATTGTTGATATCTATTAAAAATATATATAACGACTAGAGCTCTCGAGTGAATGGTAGTAGATGTGGAAAAATGGGTATGGAAGAGTTATCCGAGTCTGGTCAGCTGTCGATGATATGACCGATGGAATGGGCATGGGTGAGAGCGGTCCATAGGGGAGAACGATCTGCAGTCGTTACACCCCGAATCGTTTGCTAGCTGTCCGATTCTTTATCAGGGGTCATCAATTCAATCACTGTGGCCTCAGGTTCCGGATCGGAGCGTTCTTCAACCACTGTGTCAAGTTCGAGGGATGGAAACGCTCGACTCATCGTTCGCTCTGAACGCAAAGAAATCGCTCGTTGCGAACGGCCCCCTATAAAAGATGCAAGGCATATTTTTATTTAAATATTCTTCTGCTTACCCTGCAACATTTTCTTATATATGTATTTTCGTTTAAATAACACATAACGAATTATTTAACATATAAATTTAAAAACTGCCTCCAAAATATAACTTTTTTAAGGCGATGTTCAAATTTAAAAAACAAAAATCAATTTTTTTTTGTTCAATAATTTTATTCAAAAACATTTCAAAAATATATAAAAAAATTTTAAGGTAAATTTCCAAACCGTTTTCAATATATTTACATTTCCATAAGTAGTAACTGGGTAATAAATACACTAAAATTAAACTTTAAACACGTTTTTCTCGAAACTACATTTTTAAAAACGGTGTGCACTCTAGCTCAAAAAATAATTAACCTATTGACTCAAATCTTTTTTTATTTTATTAATTAACTTATAATGCAGAACGTAAACCGACATTTTGACATAAATATACATTTGTTCCATTTTTATTCAATCCCAAAGGTTCAATTTTGTGTACAAAACATAGGACTTTTCTTAAACTCACTCTATTTTCTAGGTTTTTTTTTAATTTTTAACTTTCTATTGGTTTACCGGGAAGGTAATTTTGTTCTTAATAAAACCCTGTTAGATTTTTTTGTTTTAAACTTCCTGGACTGGCGTTATCGTGCACACCGCAAAACACCTCATCTCCGCGGCCTCTACTTTGTCACCTCCTATATAAGTAATTATGCATAAAAATAAAAAATAATTTTTTTTTTGTATACTGCATGAGTTATTTAATATTGTAAACAAAATTTTTATTTTCTATCTAATAAAATAAGAGAGAAAAAAATTATTAAACATAGTCATTTATTTGACCAAAAAATTGGAACATCGCCTTAAGGTAAATATATACTTTGAGGAGTATATTTTTTAGAGAAACGACCAATCATAAATATTTTTCACGTACATTCAAAATTCATTGTAAATCGTAGATTTTTATGATTTGCTTTATAAATATTACATAATAAACAAAAATGGATGGTAAAAATGCACATGCAATATAAATAACCATCCAGTGGTGACGAAAATAGTTTCCTTTTTGAATATATAGTGTTACATTTTCACGATTGCCTTAACAGAATATTCAATTTGTACTTGGTGTAAAGTGAATTTTTAGAGTTTATATATCACCACTAAATGTTTATATGATTAAAAGTAAATTCCAAAGCAATTTAAGATTTTTGGTGGCCCTTTAGTGAATGAAACAAACATATTTTGGGCGTCCAAAATATCTGTGCAATGGCTAAGGATGGAACTAAGCATTCTAGTTACCCTGCAATGATGTGGTACATACATACATACGGATGTATATGTAGTATACAATAAAATAAAAGCAGATTTTAAGGTAACAGACCGGAGGGATGCGATGCAAGTCTGAACTGAACACAGTTTTAGGAGGGTTTTTGTCTGCTCACTACAATGGTAACTAGTTACCTATATGATGGAATTGGCTGAACCTGACAAGAGAGAATGTACCGTGTTCTACGTCGCAATTCCTACGGCGATCTCGTTCCCGTGCCAGTTTGGCACGCCGCCGTAGACAGCAGATGATCATTAGGGCCAAAAGTGGAAAGCCCAAGATACACGATATTATTGGTATCACAACGGATTCCGGTGATACTGTTCACATATACACACATTTATGACAGGATTATAATTTGTCAAATTTTGGATACGCTTACATATTTAATTATTACCGTGTTGAACATATAGTTATAGGTACCATGCATTCATTTATTAAAAAATACGATATTTTGTACAATTAACAAATTAGAGGTAATATAGAATTTTTTTTTTAAATACGCATGTTTACCTGTTGGATAGATGAGAATTGTTGGTCGTTTATTGTGTGATACATTTGGCTGGCTTGTAACAGAATGAGATACTTGAACATCAACTTTTGTTGTCATGGCAGAATTATTTTTTAAAAAAAGTTATATTAAAATTTCAACCTAGAATTAAATAATTTGACTAAGGATTATTTTGCTATATATATAAATCAAATAATGCAAAAGGTATAACTTTCAAATGGCAGCTATTAACAACTCCTAGTCCCTGTTTTAAATAAAAAGAAAAAATTATTTTACCTACAACAATAATTATTTAATATATAACAAATATAGATTATTTCATAGCATCATATGTATTTAATAAAACAACAAATAAATGGTTGACCACATTTCACAATATTTTGAAAACAAAACAAAAAATTGTACATGGAAAACTGAAAATTAAACTTTGTTGAATAAACAGAAACTAAAATCATTTTGTGTCGACTAGTAACGTATATGTATTTGTATAACTTTCAAATAAATGATTATTGAATTTACCCTTATAAAATATTAAAAAGAAAGTCAGAGTTGATTTTAAGAATTTATTCAATCATATTATATATGCATGTAAATATATATAGATTTTTGTTACTTTAGAAGATTTTCTATAGACATATAAATTTGTTTTATATGTGAATATATGCAAGGGTTACCTTACCGTGTGTGAGTATGCAAATTTTAGTAAATTTGCAAAGGTGAGCATAAATTTATAACTCTAATAAAGTTTGTTATGAAATATTCATTGCACTCTGGAGAGCGCTTTTGTACACAGAACCTGACGAAAAAGTACTTTCGGTATTTTTAGATCTTGAGAGTACTTACAGGAGTCATTTCATTTTCTTTAGGACAAAAAAAAAGGTAGACGAGAAGCATACATTTACTAACACATAAACTATATTTATGTCGTAATGCACTTCAACAAATATACGTTTTCAATGCAAATGAGATTTGGTAAACGTGTGAGAACATATTTTCATTTTAATGACGCAAAGGTTACAATTTAATTGCGGCACACTCAAGTAAAAACATGAGAAGAAAAACTATTTTATATTTATATTTTTCTATATTCAAAAAAATGTCAGGCCGAGAGTGAATAAAAAATATTTATATTATTACAGTTAATTCTTAGATGAATTAATCAAACATTTTTTTTATACTGTGTTTTCATACAGCCAAAAATATCAAAGATTTATATTCAAATTAATTCTGGTGGAATATTTGAAGATGCTGACGTCGTTGAATGTAAGTATATGTAAATATAATCACGTGTCCCAAAACAAAAACACTTACATGTATATGACAAAATATGCACGGAAATAGAGAAGCAGTAAATCTAACTAAAGCATCTGTTAGTATAATGCTTCCTCTGTGTATAGACATTAATAATCAATGTAAGGTAAATATGCAGGTGCACACGCAACTTAATAAATATTTAGATAGGTATCATTAGTCAAATGAGAAATAGCGAAATAAATTTACACACGTTTAATTATTTTCTGAAACATTAGAATGGGTTAGCATAAAATCTAAATAATCATTTTTGACAATATATAATATGAATACCGCAACGCCGTACGTTAATGTAGTACTGGCTGCAAATTGTTTTATTAAATATTTTACTTAAATCTATTTTAATTTAGATAAACTCTTATCATGTGGCGGGCGTATTATTAAAATTAAAATTTCATGTGACTCTCATTTACGTCTACTCTAGAATTATATATAATTAAATTTTAATTAAAGGCTTTGCAAAAACATCCTATACATATATTTTTCATAAAAAAACTTTCCTTTTTGTAATTAATTTTAACTTTAGACAAAAGAACATTGTTTTGACAACGATTCAACTAAATTAATCGCAAATACTAATTCAATAAATTAATGATTTAATCAAAAAAAAATGTTTTAATGTATTTACTTCTCATTTTCATAAACCACAAGTTGAATACCGCTAGAATAAAACATGTTATTTTCTTCCTCGTTTTATTAAATTAATGAAAATGCAACGCAGCACACAAAACAAGAAAACATTTTAACGTGGCTTTTCATATATTTTATACCAAAAGGGTACAAACTTGGTTATTTTTAGAGTTTATACGTATACGAACTGGTGAAGTGGATGAATTATACAATTAAGGCACGACTAATTAAACACGTCCTTAGTGTATAAATATGTCGCTGACGTTGCGTTCATCTTTCTCCGGTCTCTTACAAAATTACGTAATTCATCTGCTTTGAATTCATATAGTATTATTTGAAATGTACAATTCTGAATTGAAAAAATCACTACGATTTAAAAACTTGATGTGCAATCAACCCTAGTTCACTTGGAAATGGAATCGTGTATAGATCTGGTGTCGGTTGCATGCACTAAAGACATTTACCGCTGTAAAGATTCGACTATTTTAGTTTATTACACAACAAACCGTCCGCTATTGTAACAGAAAGGCCAATGCGAAGTTTACGAGTTAAAAAGACGAAAAAATATATGTTTTACGAGTAACTCTGTACCATGCATTTCGTAAATAATTCTACTATAATGTTCAGTTCGGGTAATAATTTGAGTAAAACTAGGAACTTATCCTTCTTTTAGTGTAAGATATAAAAATAGAATGAAATAGTCGTATAACTGTACATGAGTGGATTTTTTATTTGCGTCGTACAACATAGTTGTTTTTAGAGAACGAAATTGTTTCAAGTATTGTATTTTTATGTAAAATCGGCAATTATTTGAATAGATCATTGAAAAGAGCAGATTTTCGTGTTTGTGCCGAAAATCACTGCGCACATAACAAAGCCATTACACTGACAGTTGAATAGGCAACATCCATTACTGGCAACAGAGAAAAGTTGTCCAAAAAGACGAATGGTTTCTAATAAAATTTATAGAAAGTGTCGATCTCAATACAATGCTAAACAATGGATAGTGATTTTTGTAGCTTTCTTATACGTTACGTTAAAGATAGTGAAGACATCATGTAATTCAATCACGTGATTTAACAAATTTTATTATGTTCAAGTTATATGGAAGAACTTTACGAAAATAAATAAAAAAATTTTAAAGGCAAATTTTTAAATTTCGTTTTTCAAAATAATATGCGTTTGTTCTGCAATTGTCTATCGAAAATAAAATATATTTTTATTATACATGAGTGATAATATTAATATTAGTTATTCTAATTGAAACAAAAACAAATTATGTATTTTTATTAAATAAAAGCAAAGAAACCAGAAGTTAAGCATCAAGAGATTAATGCTATAATTTGTTGTAAAATATAAGAAGCAGACATATGCAACCAGATTCGTATCTATAATTAGAAAATTTGAATTGACAATTTACCAATTAGCACAACCATGACAAGTTTAATTAAGTTGAGAGACTGACATCTCATTTCTAGTTTATATTTCGCATTTGACAATTCGTACCTGTACATCTAGTCGGATGATTTTCTCGTGGCATTTTGGGATATAAATATTTGAAGCTGAAAACTTTCTTGAGCCACTCAAAATTTGTATTTTAATATTTCTCCAAACCAAACAAAATACGTATAAGTAAAGATAAATTATTGTCAGACTTCTATTAAAACTTATCCTAATTAAATCAACCATTTCATTTGACTGGTTCATATTTATGTAACAACAAAAATAAAGATGTATTCCTAAAAATCTCGTATCAAAAATATGTTTAGTTTTAATGTAAACTAAAGCCAATGAATATAAACCAAATACTCTTAAAATAATATTGCGAGCACTTTAAATATTTATTATTCGCTAGAAAAATCTGTATTTTATTTTTAAAATACGAACGCCGACGAATGATAATAAACTTAACTGTGTCCGATAAAAGTAAACTGTTTCGAAATTCCAGTGTATTTTTAATACGCTTGCTCAATAAACAGTTATTACGAAATAAAAGAATATCAAATAATGTATTTGCTTTTAATCTATAAAGCTACTAACACAGCAATCATATATTAAATAAAAAATAAACTATCTCGAAATTAAGTCAATGAGTTAATAATAGATTTTTTTAGGACTATTGGTATTTGGCATGCAATTTACCACAATTTATTTTTAATTTGAAACATATTGGCACACGTTCCCTATATTTGTTTTATTGCGGTGTAAACGAGAATCCGATCAACCATGATTAGATTCCCAATGTTCCAATATCTTTTTTTGCGGAAACTCAAGTGATCCCCGAATCTAATCACTTGAAACATCGAAATCGTGATTCAGACAGTCGAAACCAAACATCATTGATCAATGTTTGGGTGGCAAACGCATAATTTTTCACGGCTATTAACCTGACGTGATTTGATTCGGTCTTCGTTGTCAGTATCGTCCTTTTCGAGATCGCCATCGAAATAAATTAAGAATTAATTTGTTTTCGAGACCCCCCAAATGATATAAAGATATTGGATGATTGCTGATTGTGAATTCGCCATGAGTACACAATGGGCTACGGTTACGAATTGGAATAGGCGTGCTTAGACGTCATCAAGATCACGCAAATTGACCCCAACGAACAAAAAGTGGTATAGGTTTTATCTTATTTCGAAGAATCTCATATATTGTTCGATTCTAGTTGAGTGTATATGTAATCACAGTTCATTATTTACACTTTTCGTGGTTTAGGGGTTGAAGAATATAACGCTTAGTGTTTTGTTAAGTGAATTGAAGCTTTGTTATTTCTTTTCTATTGATTTCTGATTTGCTCTCGTATTTCCGAGACAGTTAATCTTAGTCGAAGTTTAATATGACGCGCATAAGTAACCTACATTTAGTGTAAAAATTAAATAAGCCATATGGTAGCAGCATAAGCTATGGATGTCTTTTTGTAACATATTTATGTTTTATTGATTTATTGAAATGTACAAGCTACTATGTATTAAAATTTGTATTTTTTTTGCAAATAAATAATTCTAGTTACTTGTATATGTATAAGATTTCTCATATTACCATAAATCCCACTGGCATTCTATTATATTTAAAATTTGTGTCAAACCAGTTTCATATATTTACAAGAATATAATTTAATCACGTTTAAATATCATTTATTGTATACATATATATCGCAGTCACGCATGATAGGTTTTATATAATTATAGTAATATATAGCGGTATTTCGTTTTTTAAATAACTAATTATTTTTACTTTCTTATACAAAGTAGTGTAATCAAGAAATTTTCGATCTCGAGATTTTAACAGAAATATACCTTTTGGGTCTATTACGATTATTTTTGGGATAACGTGGGTAAGTTTTTAGTTTTAAACTTGATATTTTTTTGATTTATTCAAAATTTGTATTGAAACCAAATACGTATCAGAAAGTTCCGTGAAAACTATTGCGGTTATTTATAAACGTTATCAATTAAAGCAATTGAAAGTAGATCATATATAACATACCTACACAATACAATGACATGTAATCAGATAAATCACAAAACGTATAATGAAAAGGACGGAATATGAAATATGACATTTGATGATATTTACAATACTTTATCAATAATACTGAAAATAACACATAGAGCGTTTGAAAAAGATTTACAAAATTGATAAATATATTCAAACGGTTCGTTAGGGAGCGCAGTATGAGCTTTTACGGCCGCTAAGTTCGCTGGAAATGACCCTATTAATTAAGCAGATAATGAATTCACAAATATGTTATTTTGTAGACGTAACGGCCAAAACAAGTTTAGATTAAAACTTACAGGAAATTAAATTCCAAGTTTCACAAAAGAAAACAAACTAGTTTCTTATAATACTTAAAAGATCAGATATACAGCATGAAAAAATGTATTTTAATTTTATTCAGCTATTTATGTGAATTTAAATATTATAAAAGACGCAAAATGGCGATGGTGAGCTAAAAACGTAATCGAATATATTATGTATATACAGTCGTAAAAGAAAAGAAATAATAAATAGATTATGTAACTGGGTTGGATACTTTTGTAGGTGGGAATTTAAATATTTAATAGAATTGTAGAAAGCATTTTATCGTGTTCAAAGCGTATATGTATATTTTAAAATGCTTTTTGTGTATCAGCAATTGTTTTTTTATTTATATACAGTTGCATTGAGGGATGATCTAAATTTAGTTTTTAGTTGTTCATGCGTTTTGTTTTGTTGAATAAAACAAATATTTAACAATTGATATTTTGCATTTTTTGTGACGCCAATTATATTTTTCATCAATATAATGTAGGAAATATACTTCAAATCGATATTTCATTTAAATTGGTAATGAACTATTACTACATTGTTACTAACTATATAATACATTTAAATAAATAATGATATAGTTTTTTATGAATTTGGTTCCTAATTATATTTCAGTATAGGTTACTACAGATTTAATTTATTAATTATAAAAATTTTTGTTTGTTATTTATTTGGTGGAGTTGCTTCAAAACGTAAAGGCGCTTACACAATTTACTCGCTGTATTGCAAGTTGAATAGTTATGAAGTATGTATACTTAAGTTTATTTTATATTGCTATATGGCAACTTAATAAAGTCAAGTAATCAAATAATATATATTTGTAATTTTTTAACAACGAACATATGGTGTTATGTTAGTTATAGACAAATGCATCAAACGTTATCGTTAAAAAATGTGCGAATTTGGCAATCATTTTTCCTATATTTTATGGAATAATATTTCATACGGACTAAAGAATTGTGATTTTTATTTTATCTAGTATGGATTTATTAAAGTAACGAATAATTTATAAATCTCTAAGGGATCCACCATTGGGACTCTCAGATGCATTATCAGAATTAACTATTTTTGATTCATTTCAAATACATTGAAAATGTATATATTGTTGATAAAATCAGCGTATATGTCGAGATAGAAAATACAAACAATTGTTCATTATCACGTAACAATGGCTGTTCTTTAACACTATAGGGGATTAGTTTTTAGAGCGAACAATGCTAACATAAATTTAATGTATACGAGTACAATGCACGAGGGTAGATACAAACAGGTATATATTAAAATACGCGGAAAATGAGTTATGGGCTATTTGTAATTTAATTTAATGGGTTCAATTTTTTCGTATGCTCTGGAATTAATTTTAAGTGTAATTTGATATTTTATACAAGTCCTAAACGGAAATTGAAAAATATTTCTTCATATTATATTTGGGAATGAATTTAAAATAAAAATATTAAGTTTCGAATCGAAACGTACATAAGAATTTTTCAAAATGAATAGTGTATTTTGTGTTATGTATAGATACGGAAATAGAAAATATTTATGAGTATACAAGTGTTAATTGAGAGATGATTAATAAACTTTCATTTTATTTAAACATAAAATATATATATAATATATATAATTTTTTTTATTCATCAAATAATAGCGCGAATTAGTCTCGGCTAGCCGCAAGCATTTGTCGGCCAACAAATATAGAACTGTCAAATATTAATTGACATGCGATATTAACAAGATGGATGATATTTCGCAGACATCTGATAGTATCGTGGCCTTCCACTAATGCTTCTATTATTAGATGCTATTAGACGAGAGTATAAAAGAAATTTTATAAATCGTCGATAGTACAAATGGATGACTTTGCGGATTATTCCTAGATTTTCTATCGAAATCTCAAAGAAATTGCAACATATAAAGAATAGTTGTATACATGTAAAGAATAGTCAAAATTCAAACGTCTACATTTATATATACAAGGACACATTATACTATCTACATATATGATAAATAAAACATAAAACCTTCGTTAGTACAGTAAAAAATCTAATATTTTATATATTAAAGCAAAAAATTATGAGTAGTATAAGAAATAAATTTGTAATTCATAAAATTTATTTGAAGTGGAAAAATGCCACTTCGAGTGAAATATGAACTTCTGGCCAAACCGAAACGAAAAAACAACCTTTGATATTTGCGGAATATATTAAATCATCTGAATATGAAATGTAATAAACATTATAGCTCCAAATTACCATACCTAGTCATTATTTACAAACACATTAGTGTTTCATAGTTTAATTTCGTTAAAATGTTTTTTATTATTCGCGTTTGCAGCAAACGTATATTCATCACACAACTACAATCATTAAAGTCACTAACAAAAAGATTGCAGGAAAATGATTAAGTTAATTACACAGAAGTTTAAAAAAACACAATTAAAAATAAAATAATTCGCTCTTCAACACATCGAAACTGATTCGTAATGAATATTTATTTTTATTTTCACTTTTTATTTGGAAGATATCGCATCGATATCACGTGCGAATTTTGAGCGGAAGCACAAAAGCTATACCACCACAGAACATTGGCGATCGTACACTGGAAGCTTTCGTCGACACGTTCCGAATTTGAAGTTGCGCGTAAAGCGCAGGTGCAGATATTTGTTTCGGTCGAAAGCTCGTCTCGTGTTGCACATAATTATGCTAAAAACAAAATTATATTTAATGTAGTTTTTTATGCGGTATACACCATAAAAATTATTGTAGTTTGCATTACCAATTAAGCAAATTATATTAAATTATCTGTAAAACTGATATTAAATATACTTCACGGATTATTATTCTACTTGATCAGAATTATGTTATATATGTATGTATGTATGATTAAAGTTTAATTTTTTTTTATAAATGTAATTCAAAATCATTTCTTGAATATTTAATTTGAGTATCTGTTATTTGAATATTTGTTAAATAAATTCACCAATTAGCACCATTTATACTTTTCGAATAAAAGATGTTGATTTATTAAATAAATATTTTTGGCAATGACACAATTGGCCCGGTTCTCCAAAACAATTTTCAGCTTTCTGTTTTATATAAGGGACGAAAATTCCATATTATATTATAGAAAAGAAAAATGAATATTTCGCAAAAACTCAAGTAATATGCAATCGACGAGCATCATTATAAAAGAAAATAAAAAAAGAAAGCAAATATCATATAAAACTAAACAACGTTTTTTTTTCCAACCATTACTGAAAATAACGAATAGTATCACAGAGGATCAAAATCTCATTTGAGATGAAGTATCATATTTTATAACTGAACGATTTTTGATACGTCAGCATCATGTTACTTTTCACACTTCACTTCAATTTTCCATTACACATTTATAAGTTTTCCCAACATTCAGCTCATAAAAAGTTTCCAATTAGTTTAAGTTTTAGTTGTAAATAAATAATTTGATCATGATTTAATTTTCAATGATTAAATAATATTTTAGATTTTATAAAAAGGAACAGTGCAGTTATTGAAATTTCTAGGAAAACACTTACATCTATAATAAAGTTATTTATTTTGTTGTTTTGAACTTTATACAAACTTAAACTTTCACTATTAGCTAGTTCGATTTTATCCTAAGCGAAAAATCATTCATTATTTTCTCATTGCAATATATTGATTATTTCTTTTATTTTCAACAACTGTTCTTATTTTTATTTAAATAAAAAAGAAAAACTATAATAAATACAATTTAATTAAAAATAGAGAAAACAAAATTGTTTTATGTACATAATTATTTTTCGTATCAAGATTTTGCCATCCACTTTACCGATTAAGATTTTGATATCCTTGTGTAACTGTCGGAGGTATATCAAATTATTTATTTTTAAATTTTGGCTAACTTTTTATTCTAAGGGCAATTTTAAATTCGGAAGTTTTAAATTTGATCCATACTGTAGCAACCCTTCAACCTCGAGAGATCCATTATTTGTTATATAGAAAAAGACATCAGTTAAGTTAGGGAACGATACATCATTTTTGCACATTAGCGATGATCTTCTTGTTTAAAAAAATATATAACATTTTTTGCTTGTGTGGTCCATACGTAAAGCCTGAACTAACAATTCCTATTTCTTAGGCTTTATAAGAAACAAAGGCTGCTATCGATCTTCTTTTATAAAATTATAATTTTAAATTTGTTTTAATTCGTTTTGACGAAACTTTAATGTTATCAAAAACATTAATTTCTGTAGTTATATTGGATATATACTCAATTTTTCTAAAACTAATATTGAGGATTCCAAATGGCGATATTGATTATATGGTGTACTAAATTTGGCAGAAATCTTCTTAGAAGAATATGTTGCATAATTTACTGTTACACGAACGAGTAGACAATTTAAATATATGCATGAGTATTATATAGTTATCAAATTATATGAGAAATCTTGTAAAGCCTGTGAATATAGCCATCTTGGTTTTCCGAAAATTGTCTACTAAATTTATGAACAAATATCTATTAAATATCTATTCGTAAAATGTGTAAACACTGTACAACGATATGGGATCCCTTCATTGCTTTCAAACTCTTCATATATGTAACATATGATTTGATACAGTACTCTAAAAAGTAGTTATTACAATGTTCAAGTAGTTGGCTTATTTCTGGTTTTCATTTGAGCCCAATTAAAATGTAATATTTGATGTTTGAACTTCCTTAATTACTAACATACTTGTAAAATCGCAGAGTTCGAAAACTGCTGGTTCACTTATGATCCCAATTATAACAATATGCAATTAAATTTGAAGCACTAATTAATTCAGAATGTTGACACGACATAAACAATATTTTAATTTTTTTACAATCGCATCGCCATGTTGCGATAAAACAAATATTTATACAATATGGATAGATACGAAAATACGAATTTCTATTTAAATAATTTATTATCCCATTTTCATTTCGGCGAATTTTTTTTTATCCTCTTTGTTTTTCGTTTAAATGCAAATTTATAAATCTTTTCATACGCTCACTCGTGATGTGTTTACATTCACAATCACGAATATATTTCAATATTCACCACTCCATTTCGCCTATTTATTGTTAGATTATAATTTTATTAGTTTCGACAAATGTTTTAAAGATGAGTTATTCAAGAACGTTTCATTGTTTGGAAAACTATTTTTCTAACGACGTTCTCTCCGATTTATTAATTCACGCTATATACCACCAAAGTAAATCCTTCACAGATTATTAATAAACAATGGTCAAGATAAGTAATCCAAATATCGTTTTATCTAATTATGTTAAAATATTATTAATTTCCTTGTCTTTAGAATGATAAATGCGATTATTTGCTATAGATAATGTGCTTAAATATATCATTGTGTTTATTAGTATGGATTTTGGATTGATTTTCATTTCCCTAAACAATAACATTAATTTACTCGGCGAATTAATATATTTAGGGTTGCTTTTATCTTCATATAACATCTAGTTCCCAAGCTATTGTAATATAGTGGATACAATGAACCAAAACCGATGAATTATCTTCTACACTGTAAATTTTGGTAGTAAATATAGCATTATATTTTCTATGTATTCATAGTTATTCAAAATCCATTTCAAGAATATGCGTCAATTGCAATACATATTTATTATTATATAATTTAAATAAATAACCCATAACACAAAGTATCGTAGCATTTAGAATACGTAATAAATAAATAGAAACTACAATAAAATGTTTTTTATAGATAATATAAATAAATTTCTAACTGATTGATACGGCACTGGTGTAGTTGCATTATGAAGGTGAGGATTTAATAATAATGATATGACTGCTAGAAAGTGCAATGGAATGTCTCTGTCTTTCTTTATTTCTTTAGTGCTATCTCAGTCACTCATCGACGCGACCAACAAATGTTATGTAAACCAGAAATGCACTTTTCTCATATGGCGTGTTTTTTCTCCCGCTTTTCTTAACATACATATCGATCCATCTCTACGCTACACAAAGTGGCATGTGTTATCTTATATATTATGATTTATGATAGGGAATATCATAATACCATAATACAGATGTCAAACTAGAGTATAAATATATATATGTAACATTTTGACAGAGATACATTTTTTCAAATACCAGTCGCTAATCTATTTCAATCCAGTCGAGCTAGAACTCATTCTCATAACATCTGTTTATCATAGGAATAGAATATAAAAAAAATGTATTTAAATATTTTTAAAATAACAGTTTTTGTGCAAATTTGTGGATTGTTACAGTATTTAATATTAATTATAATTTTCTTTGGCAACAAATTAATAAAATAAATGATTAAATAATTTGTTTGATCAACATGGATTTCATTATCTACACATCTGTTAAATTTCAATTTGATTTTGAATGCGCTGTTGTATTTAAATTTATTTGTATTCAATTTAATATATGTTGATTTTGATTAAATATTGTCGATAAATTTACATACTAAACGCACTAACGCGAGTTCAATTTATATGTAGATAGTTAAAATTAATATACTGCCACCTAGTTTACTTCTCGAAATAGTCTAATGATTCTGTTAGTGTGAAAAACTAAGTTCTATAAAAAAAGAACATTTCTAGAAAGCTTGTTTTTCCAACATTGTAGATTTAAATAACTAAAGGTTGAGATTTTGTATAAAGCAATGCTTTAAATAAAGTAATTGTGTCACAAAGAAACTTGTGTTCATTTGATTCTTGAAAACAAGAATATTACGATCAAAGCTTGAGAAAAGTGCAAAGATGTAATTGAACCTGGAAAGTAACAGCTGAAAAAGTATTAAAATGAAAAATTCATACTCCGCAGGGACTAGAAATACGAGTAAATTTAATATAGAACAATATTTGCTAAACGCAATAAAGCTATATGACAATTTGATTTACATTTATGCTTATAATATTACGAAAGTGTGAATTTTAAATGAAAGAAAGCTTAGAGCGATTCAAATGAATTTTATGACTTTCTGGACTAATTATTCTGAGATACGATATAACATGTATTGTGAAATACAAATTTGAAGAATTCAATTTATAATCAGGTTCATTGCAACACTATTGCATTGCACCTTTCGCCGGTGCAACATAATGCAGTTACTGCAAGTGGTCAGGGAGTGAAATTAGCCTGCACATGCACTCAGTCGTTCGAAGAAAACGAAAGTTAGTGGTCGACAACGAAAAAGAAAACAGTGATACTACTCATTACAGAAAAACGTACAATCAGTGCTACAATGCTTTAAATGCATAAGTGAAATCAATCAAAAATCAAAATATGCACTGAAACAACATCGAGTTTTTCAATAGTAGTCTAAAATTCAGTACGAGAATATGGAGAAAATAGTGTTTATTTGTTTATTGTTTATATACTTAGCTGGTGTGAGTGGAACGGCTAATATTATGGATAATGATTTATTGGAAACAATTGAACCGGATTCAATGGGTAGTGGTTTGCTACCGGGGACGTATTGGTTGCAAGGCTTGTACGACCATCACGCCTGGAAAATCGAATATCTCCAGAATGCTAGTCACGTGTGTGGAGAGCACATCGCTGAATACCTACAGGAATTGAAACGGGAAATTTCTTGGGCAACCAAAAGTGAGTAGCCCGCTTCTATTATCATCTTAGGGAAGGAAGCTTGGAGCATCAAAAGATGCACTACGCGACCATTGTGTTTTGGACAAATAACGGTGACACTGCGAGCTAATCATGAATGAAGAGAAGTATTAGAAGTCTACAGCTATATAACAAACATTCTATTTAGAATTTAAGAGAATTTTCAATGAAAAATATGGTCTCAGCAAGTATAACGTCGTGAATTGAACGTGTAACATGAGCTATTTAAAGTTTCATAGAATCACTGAAGGAAAATAACTAGTGATATAATTCAGAACAGTTATTTCAATTTTGATATACAACAAACAAAGTAAAGTGCATTGTTTTGCAGAATTATATAGATCAAATAATTAAATAGTCTTAATTCAAAGAAACAAATGTTTCACTGTTTGGTAAATATTTACAAACGAGTTGGGCCCAAAATTTATAATTAACAACTTATTTCTTTGATGTTTTCATTAAGCACAAAAAAAAGCAATGCAAAAAAATACAAAGACCTTTCAAAAGTTTTATTTTTTATTATTATTCTTTTTGACAGAGCAAATATTGGAAGACTTACTAATTTTAAAATACATTCCAGCAAAGATGTCATGCAAGAATTAATTTAACTATCGGAAAATTATCGCCGTGGAAAAATTATAAAGGTCATTGATTCGAAGATAATTTTATTAATCTATACTATTATAATTCGTCAGACGTCTGGTTTAGTATTCAGTTCACTGAATCCATAGTTTGAATATTTCATGTATTTGAGTGTGATTAATAAAAAAGTTACTTTTAAATTTATGATCATTAGTTTGAACAATTGAATTCGGCTATAATTCATAGGGATGTTCTAGAACATATATAATTTGATAATTCTTTGGGAAACTTTAAATAGTTTCATAAACAAATTTAATCACAAAAAATATATATTTCCACATTTTCCCTTTCATTTCTAAATCATAATGAATCGGTTATATAACTCATTCTTGATTAAAAATGAGAAAAGTGCATCTCGTAGGTAGGTATAAAAATCATCGAGACCGAGCTAAACACTTTCCATACTTATATGATTGCAATAATGTCTGTTGATGTCACCTGGTTGCATTACATAATCTACTGAGTCTGTATGTTTTTCTGGTACATAAACATACTTCAACAGTAATATAAGCGAAAGGGGGAGATATGGCAGTAGAGACGGAACGGGCATATATAACTTTCTTTCAAATCGCTTCGAGCGAAACAAATAATACCGGTTTTTATCCATTAATATTTGCGAAATTCAGTCGAAACGCAATTTTGTGCTACCTAGAATCTTAAAAAAAAAATGGATCATGCAATACTGCTTGAAAACCATGTTGAAAAGTATTGTGTCAAGTTTAGTTTCACTAATGAATGCCTGGACTTAAAATGAAAAAAACAAATACAGTTTTGTGCATTTCACTTTATTTTAAACATTAGCGATAGTTAATGATAATAATCATCTTAGTCTAACAAAGCGTAATTTGCATTACATAATAATTACGTGGGTATATGATGAACAATATTACCAAAAAAAAAAAAACTTTGGAGCAAAAACTGTACGTAAATATGTCAGAATATTTAGCCTAGATTGCTAAATGTTAATCTATATTACCCGCACAATGCAGCAAAAACAATCCGTTTTATATAGTAAGCTAAACATGGTGCATTATATAATTCCACAATGTTTGTATTGAATGTATTGGAAAATCCTTCTGCACAGTGCAATATATAGAGATTAAGTGTTCCGTTTTAAGTCCTTTTAGTATTGAGTGTGTTTTGACCTACTTTTATAGAATTTTAGAAATCTTTATCTCTCTCTGAAAATAGAGGTACGGACAAGTCCTCTCAAAGAATCAGGATTCCACTATATGTTTCTGAAAAGCTCGAATGAAGTCTCTCAAATGGAATCACAAGGAGATTGAACAATGCAAAATAATATACGGAAATATTAAATTTTGAAGGAGAGCTTATATTCCAGATAAACATTTCAAATAACTCTAATTAAATGCAATAGTAATTAACTGTTCGCTATGAAAATAATACAAATATTGTATTGTATGGTTGAATATTTGAATTAATTAAGCAGTGCCAATGAACAATATAAACGAGTATTGCCGGCACCATTGTCTACAGCTTATTATTTTTAATTAGTTATTTATTACGGTGAAATTGTATTTTAGATCGTAAAAGCCCACATATGAACTTCTATTTTATTATAAAGCAATAAAATCGGATCCAACTATTTTTTAATGGCTAATGAAGTGGTTGAATAAGATTTGATTTAATAGATTTAACTATTAAAATAAGCCTATGAAGGGCTTATTTTATAACACTTTAAAAATTTGTCCGACATCTACAAATGAGTTATAACTCACATACACTAAAATAAAATTAGAAAAAATCTCAAGAAGTATTTGTTTCTTGAGAGTAACTTTAACTAAATAAATAGAATCAATTTTGTGATTTACAGTGAATGATGCATCGGGGAGATACTCCGGACAGTATTTCTTCGGTAACGATTTCTGGCTAGGATCCAGTAAGCTCTGTTTGGAACTCAGCAATTCGAATACAAATCTGGTTCTACCGCCGTTCCGGGTGCACTTCAACGTTGCCAAAATAGAGTTTACATTTAATGACCAGACCTCACCAAACGTAAGTAATCTAAATATGTATAATTTATAGGATGCCATTTGCCTAAAGATTTACTATTTATGTTGTATAGTAAAACATTTACTAGAACATGGGGTCACTAGGTTAACACGTACTATCGTTAAAATGAATAATTAATTTTCAGATGTATTTCCACAATTACGTAGTTTCAGTGCAGAATTTATAAATTGAAACAAGAGTTGCCCGAATGTATGCAATATTAAATTCAGAACTTCATATATATTTCAAATAAAAGATATTACTTTTTTGTGATAGCCAATAATATTTTTTGAATGGTTCACAAATCAATATGTTTGAATATTAAATTTAGAATATAATATATTTGTTATAGAGTAGACAGCTAATGGTTGGGTTGTGTATGCCCGCATCCTGTAATCCAGACGACCTTAAAAGTTTGCTGAAGTTCGATTCGTTACGAGCGAGTGCGAGTGTCAATAATTCAGCTATCGAAGTTATGGATGTCCGTCCCGTTCCAGGGGATTATGACATTTTAAAGGATATTAAATTTTACATCGTTGGGTAATTACGTTATATTACATAAAATACGTCCTCCTTTTGCAGCAGAATTTTGCTTTATTTGTGTCACAGACTCGTTATTAAATATTTCTATAAAACAAGTTAAAGGAACATAAAATGGTTCACAATCCCAATTAATATTTCGCAGAAATATTTTATATTGGATTTGTAGCAAATTAATTGAAGCAATGATTTAATAGAAAAAAAACCAATATTTTTAACGCTATTGGAAGAACGATATTATTTTTCAAAAAGAATGAAAGCCTTTTTTGAATAAATAAATCAATGACCCAGTTTATTCAAGATTGGTAACGCAATGACTTTCAAGGATTTCGATCGTTGGTTGATTAGTTATAAAATAGTTCCCGAGATAATTAAGCCTAGGTCTTTCTCATGTAAACATAGAAAGGACAAATAAGATTTTTATTTAGAAATAATTTTCCTTGTAATATATTTAACAAGTTTAACATGAAAGATGAGTTTTATTTTACTCAATATTGAATGCAAATTGCATAATTATTAGAACAATGGTTTGCAGTTAATGAGTTAAAGGGAGAATTGCGTTTTGACAGATTGAATTGCAATAACATTGATTTATTTTATCGTCATTTTTTAGGTTCGTTATGTTAAATTACAAAAGTGGCAATGAGCTGCTTGGAAAGTTCAGGAAATCAAATTGTATAAATACTGTAAGCTTTTAGATATAAATATGGATTATTCAAATGTTATTGAAATTTATCATACACTATCATACCCTTCATAATCAGTAATAAACGTGGTGAATTTTTTAGAATTATCCAGATAAAGGACGAATGGATTTTAATGCAAAAATGTTTTTTTTTTAATTAATAAAATATTAATTGAATTTTATGTGAAATAAAATAGTAATATAATTGTTTTTTCCACAAATAAATAATTAATTTTATAGGAGTACTTGATAAGAATTTTCGTAATTTGAGTGCAAAACTGTGTATCGATAAATCCAAATTATTTTTAAATTTTATTATTATTAATATGTGGAAACGTTTGAATATATATATAAAAATTTTATTATTAAAACTTCAATAAACATGCTAATGATTTAATAAAATTTATATCAAAAACTGTTTTGATTACATACATTTCCGAAATTTCATGTTTATGAAATTTATTTGCAAATATTAGAATAATAACGTAAATGAATAAATAATTGCATTTTATATGGTTCGATTCACTAAAATAACATGTTTGTTTTGAATTGCTATTTATTTAATATTTTGTGTTTTAATAAAAAGTCAAATATTGGTTTAAGAAACGTTCAATATCAATATCAGTTCTTCATATTGTTTTTTAAGAAACATCTGTTCTATCGAATAAAAATATATAAGATTATTACAATGCTATATCCACCACGTTGCAGTCTTGATTTGATTTTTTATTTGGTCAATAATAAAAATTGATTCCTGATAACCGGCTACAAGGAATTTTAAAACATTCAAAAATTCTTTGGTAGATTTATATACATATTTGAATTTTTTTTTTTGTGCAATGTATTATTTGATAGGAATACGCGTGGTATGTATGCTATGTATTTTGTATTTTCAGAGGTTTTGCGGTTGGCATAGCGATCATCGTCGTTATAGCAACTATATATGAATCCTGTCTCAATTCGCAAGTTTGGAAAACAGCAGATGAAGAATTACAATCCCATTCCGGAAATAACAATAACGAATCGAAGAATGGTGAATTGTCAACTCCGTCTGCATCAACGAATAGAATAGATAATCAAACGGTAGCATTGCAGCAAAAGAAAAATATTGGTAAAGGTAATCATACAAATTGTTAAATTTGTTTGTAAAATATGTGATATCTATTGGAAAGAGTCACAATTTTATTTTATTTCTTTTGGAGCCCTATATATTGTAAATCTTTATTTATATATCTGTAGTGATCACAATATTCTCTTCATATAAGAAAGTACAAAGATTTCTTATATGGACTTAAATAATATTGAATAAATGATTTGTTTGAACTGAAAATTGCTAACAGTATTGGTAATATATTTCAGGTATCCCATCGAGAATATTTCTTTGTTTCTCAGCGCTGACCAATGGAAAGAAAATCCTCGAAGTGAACAATTTGCCGCAGGACTCGATTAAATGTGTACATGGACTACGCTTTTTGTCAGTCACGTGGGTCATAATGGTACACACGTACTTAGAAATTTTCTCGGTGTCTGAGAATAAAACCGCACGAGTTATTATCGAACGATACTTTATCTACCAGACCATATCAAATGCTACATTTTCAGTGGACAGTTTCTTCTTCATCAGGTACAAAGAGTGAGAAAGCAGGAAATTGAATAGCATGCCTTTTTGTTCCCCGACGGGATAGAAACAACGAAACGTTAATTAAATAGAGTTGCTAGCTAGTCATTGTAAGGTGAACATTACCAAAAGATTAGTTTTCGCGTGAAATTTGTGTCGAAGGTATTTTTTTTTCAATCTTCAATCACATGCGATACGAATATTAAATATATATTTTAAATTGTATGGACACATATTAGTTTCAATATAATAATAATAAATATCTTTATGCATTAACTCAAGTTTCATCAGATATTAAATAAATTTGTAATCAATCTATCTTAGGACAGCTTTTATCGTTTATAAAATAAAATGCCGAGTGTAAGGTAATTCAAACAGAATTATACATGAGTTTGAAATATTTGGCAATTTAAATACAATAGTGAAAAGAGGATCTGAAAAACTCTATAAAAGTATTTTAAATTTAAACAGAATAGTATGAGAATGGAATGTTTTTGATGTTGAATATATGTTTTAACAAAGCGCTTTCATTAGTATATTAATTCGTACAAAGCCTTTTGACATTGAAATTAGAGTTACACGAATGCATTGTCCATAGTTTGATATATGAGTGACCTAATGTTACATATGGTACACTGTTTTTCAATTGCTCTTTTGAATTTAAATATTTAAACTTTTAATAAAACGTTAAGAAAAATATGTTTACGAAATAAGAAGCATATCACGTTGATATTAAAAATCTGTGCATAGAAAGTGATAAATTTTATTTGATAAACTCCAGAATACACTGCAAGTTTATACGATTACGTACTATCAAGATTATTTTGATCGCTTCATATAAAAACTTTGTTGAGTACCAAGCTCTATAAAGGAATTTTGTAGAAAATTTTATTTGGAACAAGTTTGAATGACTCGCTTTATTTTCGACATTAAAACAAAAATTAGAACCACTCCCCATATTACTGTAACTTCTCGTATCGATCTTATCTGATATCTATAATAAAAAATAAAAGCCTAAATACAAGTCGTTTGTTGTATAAGAAAGGGGAAACACAATTTTTACATTTAAATCTATTTACAGTACAGCTTTGTTTTATTGTTTCAGTGGTCTGTTGGTGACGATACTCTATTTTCGAACAGCGAAACAAAGCAAGCAAGAAGTGCTAGAAAATCGAAAAAGTGTGTTTTTTACGTTGTCAGCGAGCGTCAAGCGGTTTCTGCTGCTTATTTTTTATCGGCTGATGCGATTGACGCCTGTATATTTATTCGTTTTGGGCGTGCACGAAGTGGCGCTCCGTTATATCCATAACACATCAGTATTCGAGCCAAATTTCTATGATCACATCACATGCGATAAGTATTGGTGGCGTAATGCGCTATATATCAATACGTGGTACCCCCAAACAGAGATGTGCATGCTGTGGTCCTGGTACATGTCGAATGATACACAGTTTTACGTTATTGCCATAATTATTTTGATAATAGCAGTTAGGTACGTCTATTTTATTACCAGATATTTTAAAACCGTTTAGTACTATTCAAATAATATTTGAATGCATAGGGGCGAAAGACATTTGAAAGTGGCCGCTGGCATCGTGATCGTATTCCTTCTAACGTCCTGGCTAACAACATTCATCATCGCGATGCGGTACAATTATCACGCTCGTATCGAGGATCCGTTCGCGCTGTTCGACCAACTGTACGATAAACCGTGGATGCGAATCGGGCCATATCTGGTTGGAATGATTACCGGTTGGTATTTGTTCACAGTTGAATGTCGTATTTCGATTTCCCGCATCACTGTAGCAGTCGGGTGGTTATTGTCAATCGCGTGTCTCCTTAGCCTTGTCTATGGACTCGGGAAAAATGGACTTATCGTGCCTGTGTCAGCTATATATGTAAGTAGAGTTATTACATATTTTTGATATAGCTTCTTCTCACAAATAAATATTGCATCTTTATTATTAACTACTGATAGAATATCTTGGAATAGACAATAGGGCGGTAAAAGTGCACTATTATAAATTGTTATGGGTCATATTTATTATATTAGTTTTCCCGTGGTGGTAGAGTATTTGTTATTATACCATGAAATACAGAAAATGATGCGTCGATGCAATGCTTAGATACTAAAATATTTTATTGATACCATTTAGATAGACTGCTATACGGTTAAATGGCAATTTTGACAGATAAAACAATATCATCCCCATAAAGCGAAAACATAACGATAAAGAAGCTATTTTATGCATAGTCAATAAATATACCTTACACGCTTTGCTTTTATGTGAAATTTAATAAAAAATTACTAAATATATTATTATGTAAAAACACTAAATTTTGCAATAAATATTTTAGTTATTTTTGATATTCTGAGACAACTGGTAGACATATTATTCGTTATAGTTATAATTAGATCAAAAACAGATATTTTTACGAAAATTTTAAATATTATTATTAATATACTAATACATATACGTAATTACATCAATAACAACAAAATTGAGTTTTCTAAATATTCATTTCTTTATAACTGTTTTAATTCGAAAAGTGTAAGTTCGCTTTTTATAAAGTTATTTTTAGATCGACTTCTAGAAAAACATTTCGCGGCATATTCACGAAGCATAGACCAATAATCTCTGAATTTGTTTTTTTTTTTGCTACCCAAGACATTTCTATTTTCGGATTTTTATGTGCGCAACCATGAAAACTTCTGAAAGATATCTCTTTCTCAACAACCGGCAAATATATCAAACAAATTTTTTGTGGACCAACAGAAAATGGTTCCATTCTGATATTCTACTGAATAGAAATTGTACGAGAGTGCCACTTAGAAATAAAATAATATATTTAAGATATGCACCATGAAAATGTAGCAAAAACATATTGCGTGCTATTAAAAATACTGTTAGAACAATTTAATTTGTTTTTAAAGTAGGAAGGCGCAATTTCTCTTACTTTTATTTATTTTTATTTCGTTTAAGATAAGATATACAAATTTACGAGTACATCTCTAGCAAGTAAAAGTTTTCATAATTAAAGAGATTAAAATTACACACTTTTCGTTATGGTATATGACCGGTGACTGTTGTAGAATTGAGATTTTTTAGGGAAATTTATGGTGTGATAAGGAGAGACAGAAGGAAAGTCAAATAATGAAAAGTTAAATAAACGTGTAAGGTCGATGTAAGTAATATGAAATGATCATCCCGTTTTATATGCCAAGATAAAAACTTCTATATAATTCCCAACAAACGTTGGTACATTTCTATAGCTCTCTAGTGTTTAAGCCACTGTTGAATAAAATGGAAATACATGTTTACATATTCTATCCCACGAGAGAATCAAGAACAAAAAAAAAAACAAAAACCTTCCTGAACCGTAATCAGACAAATGTCCACGTTTACGAAATAGAAACACTCGCAAACTAATCCTGCGGGCGACAGAATGGGAAAACGAGTAGTATTTGTGGGGCTGTCGTGTCATGATGGAATTGCACAGGGAATTCATAATCATAAATGTGCGAGGGCTTTAGGTATTTATTTATAAATGTGTATGTGTGTGTAGGCTGCCTTGGGACACACCGCTTGGGGGTTGTCACTCGGTTGGATAACGCTCGCGTGCTGCACTGGTCACGGAGGATGGGTTAACAGCTTCCTCACCTTCCGGGGCTTCCTGCCGTTCAGTCGGCTGACGTACTGCGCCTACCTCATTCACCCGGTCATCATGTGCATCACTACTTTCACGATGGACGGTCCTATACAGTTGCATAATGGACTTGTGGTGAGTTTATATATGGACTAACGAAATTTTGTTTGTGGCTATACAATGCGGTCAGACTACGGAATTTAATAAAATAACAAACAGGACACATTTAAAATTCCATATTAATTTCTAATTTGTCGCGTTTCAGTACACATATTTATCTTAACAGTAAACTTCTGTTAAATTTAAATATGGAGCTTTTAACAAATCGATCTCCTTCAGCATACAAATTGAATGTATGCTTGTATTGGCGCTTATACGAAAGCTAATTTGTCCGCGGAATTTTGGAAAGTATTTCTCATAGGGGGACTATTTTGCAAATTGGTTATAAATAAAACCGTAAAAAAATGCGAACGGAAATGAACAAAACGAATATATGAACAACGATAATTGTATTAAAACCAAATATTCAATTTATTTTCCACGTAAGGTAGATAGGTAATTCAGTTAGTTTGGATGGTGTTCGCCGTTTGGTGCGATATATATGTAGAGTTGGCTGCTTACGTTTCACACAATAAATTTTACTGCCGCATACTCGGAAAACGGCCAGGATAACTTCGCTTGGCTAGAGATTATAGTACCACGAATCCCAGTGTCAGATCCGTATTACAATTTATTTGGTGCTAACGTAAAAACGCTGTAAAAACTCGTTCATAGAAAGATACGACTTCATTCTACCGCTTCGCGAACACAAGAGTGAAAATTATTGTTATGCACATATGAAAGGCCACTTTCATTAAATGCATAGTTCATTATGGTTCACAAGATAAATTTGTACAATTTCGTAGTTTTTTTTCCTATATTGAGGTGGTATATATTTACCCTATGACATACGCTATTAGCAACGTATAGCCGTTGTGGTGGACTTGAATTGAATTTAGGAACAGACCAAAGTTATATTTATAGAAAGCTTTAGTAAAGTTTCTCGGAGATATCTAGTTAGTTTTGTGTAGATAAAGTTCTAGTATAGATATTATACTCAGAATCAATGGGTGATTATGATCGAGAATAATTCCTGTGAAAGACATGATGTTCTTAGTAAATATAACAATTTACACGTGCATGAATGACGCAAGGATTGATTTATTGCTACATTTAAAAGAAAAAGTTTCCAGAAGCTGCAATAGTATATACACGTAACAGTTTTAAAGTGTAGATGTCGAAAACAAGAAAAGTAAATCTCTCGTAAAAATATCTTACTTTAGTATTCGGTTCTATTTCCTGCCCTTTAAACAATTTGTTAAAAAGGTTAAATTTGTTCAATTTAATGTTTTTAATTTTGTTTCCTAATTAATAAACTTTTGTAATTAGTTTTTGGAAACATGCTCATGACGGAAAATGAATTCTAAAGAGCATCAATTGTGTGTTGTAGCGTGGTACCTGCCGATATATTGCCAAAGTAATAATCGATGTGAACAGCTGTAAAGTTCTATATTAGCTCATTCGATATGAGCGAACAATCCAGACACTCCTACGCAGCGATAAGCCGCATTCCGATAGAGAATATCGAGTAGTGATATAAGTTTTCAACTATATAGAGAATAGGATAATAAAAAAGCATGTTAAAATAAAAACAAGATTAGGTTTCACACCATCAACCAACAATGGCTTTGCAAATGTTAAATAACTTTGTATACAATCTAAATGTATATAAACAAGCTTTTGCAGAATAAAGCTTTTCATATCAAAATTGCTTTCATACCTCCATAGAATTAATATTAATAGCATTTATGAATGAGTGTTTGGATAATTTCTTAAAAAGTAGACTAATATGGAGAAACATTTTAATATTCCATATACATATATTGTTTTTATGTTTGCAGATGGTGATTTATTTTGGGAATGTAATTATTTCTTTCATGGTGTCATTCTTTGTGTCGTTGGGCTTTGAGGCGCCAATAGTACGGTTACTGAAAGTCATTATGGGTGGCAGAAGCAAGGATGAATAGTTCAAAAGAATCTTTGGACGTTCAACGAATTTTGTGATTTTGCATTGAATTTTTTGTTGATTTTAAATTGTATTTTAATAATTTACCATAAACTTTATGCCATTAAAAAGAGTTAATATTTTGTAATCATTATCGTTATGAAACTTATATTTACTGTAAATATATTATATATAAATATTTTGAAATTTCTGTATATTTAAGTACGTTAAAATATTATAGTAACCAAATAAATATATATGTAAATAGTTAAGTGTAATTATTTTATCATTTTGAAAATGTGGATTGTTATATAACATTTGATATAATAAGTAAAAGTTTACCTATATAATTTTAAAAAATTTATAATTATGTGTATTATGGCGAAAAAGAAAATTGTTGGCAGTTGATTAAATATTATGCTCTTCATTTTTAACTAATCAAGTTTATTATAAGCAGTGATTGATCCATATTCTAGTTTCCTTTATTCTATAAGTTGCTTTGAGAAATATTGTTTTGGAAGTATACATAATTAATTTGGTAGATAGGAACAAATATCAGGCACTTATTACAATTGAATTCCTTCAGGGAAAACGTGACCAATACTATATACGCAAATACCATGCAACAATACACAAACTAATCCAATGCAGCTGCCACGCAGGTTGCATTCCCAGCGGGGACAAGCATTCTAAATATAACAGGTATTTGCAGAAAACAACCACAATGTATGAAATGCATGTGCTGAATTTACCTCAAAACATATTATTAAATAGGTCAATTTCAAACTAGTTTAGAATAAATTACTAATATTTCGTTTTGTAAAAGATTTAAAATGATCTACACGTTGTACAAAAACTATATTTAAGTCCGCTAGACTCATCAAGAACATCGTTTGAAATTTTCTCAACTAACCAGACAAGACAGTAGATCGAAGATATCCCAGAGCAAACAAAATGATGATGACGCGCCGAAACAAACAACCGAATCACAATCATAGCGATTGACATTTTAGGCACGAGTACGTACCAATGCCAGCTCCGGTGAAAACGGCGAGTGCCAGCGCCGGCATCAAGACGAAAGATAGACGTCAAGAGATTATTTGGCCCGAGTGGTCCGACGCTGATGTCAACGCAGAGAAATGGGATTTTGGAAAAGTGACGGTAGGCATCACCATCAGCCATGCGACAGACAGGAAACACCCGCTTATACCATATCCGGCCAATGTACTTTTGCATAATTATTGCGTTGTCGTCTAATCAATATGGACTGGAGCAAGTAATTTGATTTGACGTATAAACACCGTTTGACATTCAAGTAATTATAGGAAAGTTTGTTTATTGATGAATTACCATGATCTATAGATCAGTGACTTATTTGATTTACGATTATAATATAGAATTTTCTTTTTATTTATTGATTTAAACATAATAGCAAATTATAAATAATCAACTTGAATAATTGTGTCCAATGCTTTACTTATATTAAACCATATTTCTAAAGACTTTTATAGTATAATAGATAGCATTTTGTGCTGTAATTGCAAGGAATTACGAAGTATTATAACCATTTGTATAGAGCTCTTTAAGAACTTCGACAGAACTATTAAAGCTCTGTATTAAAAGCAAAAAATAGAATTATACTATAGCTATATATCATAGTAATAAAATATAATTCTTGAAAGGGTAAAAAAGATATATAAAAAACCCAGATGCCATTCGTAGTATTGTTTTTAACGTAAGCAACAAAACATGAAATAAAAGTAATCTAGGTAGTAAATAGCTTTGACCTATGTTGAACTTGCATGGTTCATGTTGCAATAGAATGAACACATATATTCATCTGTTTATATATGTAGAAAATATCGTGTACTACAGAAGCTATACAACGAGAGAATTGTATAATTCACATTGCACTGTAATCAGTATGCTAGAATCTGTGTTTATGTTGATCTCGCTAGCTGTGGGCTAGAGAGGAAAATAATATAAAGCGACGTGTGATTTCCTGTGTGAGAGGAGTCTGCAGCCCACGTTCGCCATGCTTATTAACTAATTAACGAAGGAACAATGTCACATAACTAATATGAATAGATGTATGAATGTGCATAAGCCAGTGAAAATATAATGTTCACTGTTGCCGATTCCAAATAAAACAAATATTTGCATGTATTTCCGGAAGACAAAAAAAAAATCTCACTTGAAATTCCATTTCGCTTTTTGTAGCGATTAGCAAAGCATTCTAAATTCTGGAAAATAAGATGAAAGAGCAAATCATGGTGCCACCCAAGTTGAAGTATTATATATATATGTACATATATAAAACATTCTTTATTATGTTGTCTTCTTTCTACTAAAGTAATTTGTTCAAGAGCAATTATTACACTAAATAAATACTACAAAAGTAAATATTTAATGAAATAATAAATTGCCGGTGTATCATGTCTTTAAGCCAGGATCGAAATAACCATTACACATTTTCCATTTTATACTTTGCGATTTCCATTAAAAACCTATCTGAAATATGAGTGCATACTTACAATATTTGGTTTTAGGGAAAAAAAGCTGATAAAGCATCAACAAAAGCTTCAGGAAAATCATCCGAAGCTACGACGTTGAGTAAAGCAGTAGCCGAAGTGCCACAATTTGACGATCCGTATCCAGTGCAAATGCCTTGGAGTATTAAAAGTCACTGCACATGGGTACGGCCTGTTAGTCTACGTCCAGACGTAAGTAATACGCGTACACATTCATTAATTGATGAATAGTAATAAGAAATAATTTAAACCATGATTAAATGTACTCGTGCTTTAGCATCCAAATGAGCTGAAACTCGACAAATATGAATGACCTAAAACTTTTGACTTATCAAAAGTTATATTTCTTAATTAAAATATGCTCGGTTACATTTTCTGAAAGTTCTAAACGTATCATTTGTGTAGAAATAACTTTTTCTGTTTTGTTCCATTTGCTCTGTTTAAATTGTGTAATTTCTTATTTGCTTACATTGTGCTACTCTCGCGAGACAAAACATTGTAAATCTGAACAATCAATTGTTTCCAGAACAATTTTTTTAATTCGTTTTATATTTCATTGTTACTCGTATTTTATACGCATACTTGCACTTTTAATACATACCAGAATTGAATATCAATCAATTAGATAAATAATCTCTCAAAGAAAATATTTTAATTCATATTTTCCAAGCGATGAATTTGTACTAAGCACAGTGTATTTATTTTGTATTTCTACTCAGAAAACAGGATTGAAGTTTTAGAGGTATTAAGCATTGAATAAAATGCTCAAACTTGTATTGTTTAACGAATCATTAGTTTGTACAACAAAGTAGGAAATGGCTTGAGGGTAGCCTATTAATTATTTAAATTAAACATAAACCTTAGTGCTTCTTTCCTGAAGTACTTTTTTTATTATACTATAAACCAGTCCCACAGAAATGATAATAAGTTTTTGAGCTGGGAAGCAATTTGAAATATTTATTTTTAATGAAAATTAGACGCTTTTATATTTCCTCCATTTCAGAACAAAAATAAAGACAGAGACGAACTCGTAGAAATTAATTTTTAATACGAATATTTTCATTGCGTTATATAAACTGACAAGAGTAATATTGGAAATATATAATATTTATAGTAAAAATATATTTTTCATATTATCTGACCTTACCCACCCACGCATTACCACAAACATACACACGCAGTGTATGGTTTTCTTATTGCAGGCAAAGGCAGTGATATACACAGTAGGGGACAGCATGTATCCAGACCTAATATCCATGAACTGGCACATCTTGCACAGCGAGTTCTGGCGAAGTTTCATCTCAGCGGTGAATACACTAATGTATCTGGGATACACGCATCCCTTTTCCGTCGAATGGGAAACGAGTACTTTCACGGCGAACACTAGTGGCGCTGCTTGGAAGCCCTGGCACCACATATATTCCTTGTGCCGAGCGGGCAAGGACCAACATCATCTGCCTCAAGCGAACGGCATAGGTATTCCGTCATTTTCATTCTTGTCCCTCGTCAAAGCATCAGATTAGCGAATGAGTTTTTGTTTAGCTACGCGTACACGTTCTCTTAGCCAACATCACCGCTTCGCTTCGATAGGTACGCAAAATTCTTTGCAAAAGAACGCCAATACCGTACGAAAATTCTTGAAATTGTGCCAAGTTTGTGATACTCCTTGGCATTATAAACACGATGGCGTAGATACGCCTACGACTATCCGTAATCCCATTTAGTATCGAAACTTGTACACTTTTTTCTTAACTACCCTTAACTACTTAACTTTATATTTGTAGTTGTAGTTTTGAAATTGTTTTATTTCAATTTTACTTCATATTCACACAAAAGCACAATGATGAAAGTGTGCGGAAAGGTTATGCGTGGGCGAATATACTATCGATTGTTCTATTTACGTAGCACGTATATTTTAATACCAAAACGGCTTCAAATAACATGCTTTGACACATGAATGTTTGCGTATCTATTTCAATGTATTATTAAATATATTATTTTTACTAAGCTAACTTCGTAACGTCACTGCATTCAAAAAATAGTCAGGCGCGATTCAGGGAAGTTCAAAAAATATATTTTCATTCAAATCTCGAGATCATTTTTTTTTTATTATAATACTTTAATATATAAATAATACTTTAATATATACACCCTACACCTAACGGTAAAAGGGTATCAGACTATATATATATATATAATACTTATATAAGAACGTAAATAGCAGCAAATTAAATTTGCTTCGCTAATTTACATTTAGGATCCGCTAAAGAGTATATTTTGTTGTAACAAACTTAATTGCCATTTTTAACCATTAGTAAATTTTATATAGCTAAAGCTTTCTCAGCTTGTGCAATGCTAAATAATCATCTTCCTGTCGACTCTGGAGAGTAAACCGTAATTTAACTGCTATTTAGGGCATAAAATATGGCACTTTATGAAATTAATTGTAAATTATGAGAGTACTTATGTTTAACAACCCCAGATAGTGTTTCGATGCCATGCATTCCTGTAATTATAACTCTTATAAAATAAATGCTATATATTAATAATTAACTACTATGTTCAATGGGTAAAAAGGAGAAAAATATATATAATTTGTGAGACTGAAATGTATCTCTTTGTGTTTACATAAAATGCTTATTTTCATCATCCTTTATTAGTTTATAAACAATGTTCATTTAGGTAAAATACTAATTCATGTTAGCGGTACTGGTTATTATATTATTAATGCACTGGTAGCTTTAGGCATTAGAAAAAGAAGAAAACGTTAGAGATTATATTACTGAAACGTACTGATTAATTTGTCGTGCTGGTTGGCACACTGGCGGTTGATATAGTTCTGCTGCTTTGCCTAACGCAACGGATGAATAATTAAATGTATTCTTCATCAACTGGTATGAATTTCTTTAGCAAACGACTAGTTTAATCTGTGTATCTTAGTGCTGGAATCTTAATCAAAACACGACGGTAATAATAGTGGAGGCTGTAAAAGTTAAGCAAATTCATAATGACTGGTTGTTGCTTAAGAATTATCTGTTTTAATTTATAAAGCAACTAGATTTTATTATTTGTTTTGTTGTATTTTAATATTATATTCTGTGGCTGTCCAAAGTTAGAAAATATTTATCTTTAAAAATGACTGAATGTTAAATAGTAAATTTAAATATTAAGATTTAATAGAGTTATAATTTGGATTCCAATGACGAATAGTTATTTTTGGATTTCACAGTTATATTACATATTTGATTAATGTTTAATAATTAATCGAGCATATGCTGAAAGCATTTTATAGAGTGTCAAAACTCAAATGGTGTCAAATCATATGGCTGCTGTTCTCGAAATTATATATCATTACAAAAAGAACAGTTCATTTTCAATTATTCATATTATTAGAGAGAAGCTATTTTTGTTTGTTCGCAAACATGACGAAACTGAATGATTAGCAAATGTCAGGCAGTCTAGGAATAAGTAACGGTGACTAACTTTATCTGAATACTCAATTCGTTTAAATTAAAAAAATGACAAAGTATAACAGTTACCCGCCGAAAAGCAAGCGACTTGATTCAGCGAGCATGACGACAGAGACGCACTACCGTATTAATAACGAGTGTAATGAAAAGATTACCGGCGAATAACGGTCACTCGGGAAATTCATTAATTTTCTTTCATAAAACTTTCGTTTCATATAATTTGGAAAATTGCTAAATTTTCAATCCCGCTTAAAATTATATGCTAGCAATGTGTATATCAAAAGCGACCAAACTATATGATTTATTTTCTTCTGCGGTATTTATTTAGGAAAGTATGTTGTTCGAATTTACTGGATGGGATGCTGGAGAAAAGTTATGGTAGATGATAAATACCCGTTAGATGAGACTGGGCGGTCTCTGCTTCCAGTTTCATGTCCTCTTAATGAGAAAGAAGCCGAGTTGTGGCCGATGATCTTGTCAAAAGCTTTGCTGAAAATTGCCAGTCTCACATGGACGGATGAGCAAGACTTGGTGGATTTTGATATTATTACATGTCTTACGGGTTGGTTTAGCCAGAAAATACGAACAACCGGTAAATTTTATGATTAAATTAGAGCTTTAATGGTAACTTCCAAAATATTTAATATCATGTGAAACTATTTAAGTAGGTTTTCTACTATATTTCTAAATTAAATAACATTCTACGTAAATACTACTACAGAGAATATTTAAACAATTTTTATATAGCATATAAAATATGCTATAACAGAAAGAAAAACCGAATATGGAGTTATTAAAATACTTTTAACCACAAAATATAATATACCTATTCACATTTCAATTCTATATTATATATTTATGCATATAACATACACCCAATAGCAAGTTACATAAAAACGAAAGGGAGAAGTTTATGAGAACAAAAAAATCGATTAAATTTATTAATTTTTTGATATACATTTTTACTGTTTCGAAGACTGTATTTATTATAATTTTTATAATTCTTTACTGGTACTATTTTATTATATTTGACGTTTTTCATTTGTTGCTAGATTAATATTTACTTTGGCTAAATATAAAATGCTGTTTGTAAGTATCTACTTAGTAGAAAAATGTATATTCAGCGGAAAAGCAAATATTTTCCAGTATTCTCTTTGCTGAAAAATTAAAATGTGTGCAGCGGATAGACACAAAAATTTGTTATTAAAATTATATCAAGCACAGCAAAAATTCTATGCACGTTTGACAATAAATAATAAAAATGTTAATATGGCCAAATCGTTTGCTCAATTTCGAATATCTAAAGCTGTTTAATAATAATAATAATTCAATGAATATTTTATTAAATTACTGAATTTGGGGTAATATGTATTTTATATAAATTGATTTTTTGAAAGCTTTAAATGATATGGATATTTGGGAAATATTTACGAAATATACAGACACATACACATGGAACGATGTAATAATGCAAGAGAAAATCCAAGAAGAATATTGGCAAATTCATGATCCGTCACGGTGTTCCAGTACAAAAGGACAGTCCGAACCAAGTACAAAAAAAGGAAAGAGTGGATCGAAAAAAAGTTCGAAGTCTGACAAGACTTCGAAAACTTCTAAAAGCGGAAAATCAACCGCGGAAAAACCTACAAGCTTGTTTCATTTAATCGTTTCCTGCAAGGATCTGAGGTAAACTTAATTGGCAAAGTATCTCACACTAGTGAAACTTGCACGGAAAATAGATTAGCTTCAACTATAGGTACATGCATAACTAAAACTTGTTTTCTACTAGTTTCACGTAAAGGACAAACAATGTTCAAGTGAAGATAATTTATTTTTCTTGATCTTAAAATTTATATGTGCATTTGTCCATTGTATTTAGTTATAATGGTTCGGGAATCTTGTAAAATGCACGAAAACATTTCACATATAATTTAACGCGTTCTAGTAATAATGTTTTCGTTTGTGTATTTATTAATGGTATATATTTTTAAAATGAAAGTAAATGTTACTGTATCGGTAATCAATGATGCAATATATAGAGGAAGAGATATATTTTAATTATTTTTAATGTAATGCATATAATTAGAGTACTATTTTTTACTCCTCTAATGCTTCACCTTTTTTTGGTTTAAGATCGGAAAATGAAAATAAAATAAAAGATATATCACCATGTTACCCACACGATTTTCTGGTAGAAGTGACAAAGGATATTCCTTTTTTCGACCAATATCCAGAACCTCCGAAAGGTCATTATAAAAATCAATACTTGAATATGAAAAATTAGACCAATACGCTAATCATTAAATTCATTTTAATTGAACAATCCTGCAGACAAATAAGAAATGCATATTAATGGTTATCTTATTGAATACTTGTATTACAATATTCTCACTAGGAGTAATGCAAAGTAAACGCTTGTATTAAGTTTAGTTCTTTTTATTATTTAAAATGCATAAAACACAGGAAAAACTAATGAGATTTTGTAGAGTATGCTCCATGGAAAGATTTTCGGTGGATTGAATGGGCAGTTGCGCATGGCTTATGGGTGAAACATGTACCAGTGACGACTTTTAAATGTTTAAATATCGTTAGTAATATGCGACGAAAAACAGAAGATCGGGTAAATGACAATTTTCCTTCGGAACAAGATCAAATGATCCGAAATAGTATATTAATTATTCAAGAAGTTATTGCCGAAAAAGTAGCAATATCTGCAAAGGATAAAAAAGGCAAAGGCGGTAAAAAGGAGAAAGCTGAAAAAGCAGGTTCTTAATTTTATATACACTAGTAACGTAAATAATAAAAACTTTAAACAACAAGGATTTATGTTTTTGAAACAGATAAAAAAGGTGGTAAGAAAGGCAATCTGGTTGAATTCGTAGATGCAAGTATTTGGTGTAAATTTCAGGAACTATTTCCATACCTTAGCCAAATTGCAATTTATTATAAACCATCAAGTTTCAAATCAAATATCATTGTTTCGGATTTAAAATTCCAAACAGCAAGCGCAGGTTCTAAGTCAAAGAAAGCAGGCAAGAAAGAGAAGAAATCTAAAGGACCTAAAGTACCGGATGGAACAGAACCTAATCCTATCAAAAATATTTACTGGCCAAATAATTTACTGGATGCTAGAAATGAACCATTATACTTATTTCTGGATAGCGTTGACTACAAACAAACGCTGATAACTCTTACATATGTAGGAAACGATTTTCCATTACCAGTTTTTAAAAAACCTATAGAAGAAGAGCATCCGAAAATGATTCCGAATAAACTGCAATGTAAGTTGCGAAAATGCGAAGATTATTGCACTTGCCAATTATCAGATTCTGCAATCTTGTCACAAGCGATTTTCGCTGATACGAGAGTTGATGCCAACGTGGTATTCGAAATTTATGAATGGCAAAGTAGACAAGTTGGAGAAATAAAGGCAATTATTCGAACTTATGGAACACAAAGTTTTTTAATAGAACTAGACAGAGGTAGACATGTGCATAAAATATTTTTGAATAATGACAATCAGTATGTTTTGAATATAATGTGTGATAGTGATATAACAGTAGGAACACAAGAAGAAATTTTAAACTTAATGACTTTGGAATCAGAAATGTTGACCAAATATTGTTGTGACTTATGTTCAGCGTTTGGATATTTAATTCGTTATTTTGGAACTCCAGATTATAAAACCTTTCTATTGGCATTTTATAGATCATATAAACCTTATGTAAATTTTGGTAAGATTTTTAATGCCATGATTCACGATACTTTTTTGGAGGAGTTGATAAAAATTTTGGAGGATTCAAACCCTCAAGAACAATGGGATGCTATATCACGAGCTTTTCGAGTTCTAATGTTAGATCCACATTTTCGACTTGGAAGATCTTACCCACTTAAAGACTATCCTATTGAAGAAGATAAGTGTCAATGCATTTGTGAGGATTTGGAAGGAATTGCTTTGAAAGAAAAGTCTGCAATTATAATTCAAGCGTTTTTCAAAATGATTTACATGAAAAAGTTGAAGGCATTGCATGATCCTCAGAATAGGGTTCAATTGGTGATAGTGGATAGTCTGAAAAAAGTATATAATAATACTTTCGCAGCAAAATCAAGACCTTATACAATGTTTGATTTATTTCGAAATATGATACACAACCCAAGATTGGCCATCATTGCACAGTATTATCCATTTTACAATGATCTATCAACTGTAGTGCAGATAAAAGAAATAACTGGTGATATAAAAGGCGTTAAGGAAAATTCATGGTGTGCTATAGCTAGTCAAACATTCAACTCAGATGCACCATACGGTATTTTTATTTGGGCTTATTTATTTTGTGAACTACCTGTTTACTTGTTGCGCATATTCAATAATGATACTGGAGTGGAGATAGATAGACACACTTACAACGCTCTAGTCACCAAATACGACCAAAACAACAATGGTTACACTGTAGTTGTATATGGATGGACAAATGACGAACCATTGCCTTTGCTTCATTGGCGTTTGTGCATTATTGTTGAGAAAATCTACGAAGCACTTCCCATTACTATTGATGTTAGCGAGATCGCCATTCCGACATTACGAGCCAATTACAGACCAAACCAATTTAATTTGATATGCCAATGCAAAGTTCGCATTCAAGAGATGAGTGTGGTTACATTTCGCTTGAACGTCAGCTCGAAAAACGTTGATATATTACTACAATTTTTAAAGAAAAACGGTGAACTTTTATACGAAGTTTATGGAAAAACTCAAATAATCGTTCCAGCCTTAATACTTCAATATGAACCAGAAGAAGAGTTGCCTTCAGTAGATTATTCCTTGACAAATTATTATTCATCATCATCATATTATGGCTCTATTGAAGGCGAAGAAATATATATACCAGAATTGGAACGTTTACATAATTTGAAAGCTACTTTAAAAAAACAATTCACAAATACGCCAGATGAATATACGGATTATATCATACAAGCTTATGTTTTAAATGAAACATGGCCGCTGACAACTAGAGAGTGGACCATAGTAGAAAAATTAAAAACCCGAGATTACATTGAACCTGAATTATTTCCTGCGTCGGAACTAATTAGCAACGAATCAATGAAGAAAAGGTTTAATCAATATAAAACATCAAAACACATTTTTTAGATTTATCTAATTTCAGCGCTTCATTTAAGTCTAAAAAATCTGGTCTTAGTTTGAAATTAAAAAAGAGCTTGTCGATTATACCAGAAAACGAAAAACCATTTTGGACACTGGAAAGCGTTTTTGAATCGACGAAAAATGTAAATGTTTTCATTGACCAAAGTGATATAGAAGTGCAACAAGAATTGAAACGGCAAATATTTAGTGATCCGCAAAACTATATTGTAGGAAAGCAACTAAAGTACTTATTCACAGTATTTTTATTTTTTTAAATAACTGTGTATTAAATAATTTTCGAACTAGGCAAGAATTTCTGGATAGATATACTATACGATGGCCTCCAGTTCATAGTGAAAGATTGCAATATCATCTATCCCCGCATTTTGAAGTACCTACAAAACCACCTCCAGACTTGGATCCAGGCTCATTTATATATTGTCCAGAATGCTATAATGAGAATATAGCAGAAGAAGTTGTGCTTCAAGTGTCACCTGAAGCTACTTGTAAAATGCTCATACCGCCATCAATAGCACAGTTTAACGAACTAATGCTTCCGTTTGGGTAAATGTAACTGTTTTCCAACGAATTTCTCACCAAAATACGATAGCAATCACACAAACACTAAAACATGCCATCTTTTGAATTGCAATTATGCTAATGATTACGTAATTCTTAGTCATTGTATAACATACAATGCAATATAGTTAGGATAAACATATTCACACTCACTATTTTTATAATGATTATTTAATAGAGAAATAGAAGACGAAGACGAGGAATGCGAATTTCTAACAAATATCAACTCTAAGTTAGAAGAATTTGATGAATATCGTGAACAATTTTTGAGTGAATTGAATGATTTGAATGCGAATACGCAAGAAAGATATGAATTTTTGATCACATGGTTTACAGGTACAGTATACTCCATTTATGAAAATGTGGTTTTTATAGCATTTTAATCGAAGCTATTTTCGGTAGAGATACAACAAAATTCGAAAAATAAAATTAAAGAATGCAGGATTGAGGTAGAGATAGAAAAGCAAATAATACGAGATATTAATGATCCGCCAAAACCGAAGGGCAAGAAAGACAAGAAAGGCAAAAAAGATAAGTCGAGTAAATCATCAAAAAAATCGAAGAAATAATTTATGGTATATCTAAGGTTTTAATGTTTCATATTAATTTTGTAATAAAGATATTGCAGTACGTATTGTTATTTACATTGTACAAATCTTTTATAATTCACATCAGTTGAATCTTTTTTCGACAAGAAATCACCTTATTATATTAATATACTTTGATCTGATTTAAATGCTTTGACTAAAGTTTCTTAAGCCATCTAGGGAGAATGGTCTAGTAGTATAGATTTACTCAAAATTTACCCAAAATATTAACAAACTTATACATATTGATAAATTTAATCAATATAGTCTAACCAATATAACAGTCAAACTATAAAGACCTTTACAAATTCCGCAACATATAATATTAATATAGATTTTGTCTGTAAATCTTCAAAGTATAATGTGCTTAAATTGACTGTTAATTTAACTATAAATTCTAGTTTGACATTTCACAAAGCAATAACATTGAAGTACTATATGAATCATTAGTGTTAATACCAAGCTTACGATTCACCTAAGTACTCCCATTATAATCCGACCGTGTTCTGGAACTGACCGTAAATTCTGTGATTGAACAATTAACGGTTCGAATGGTTTAATTATGATTACGTACAATTACAATTACCATTCGTAAACGTGCTCAAATTACATATATAGAAAATGGAAATGAAAAAAAAAACGTATCTGATGCGTGTTTAATATACGTACATTAATTTTTTGCTTGCTCCACGCTAGACATCAAGAACTAAAATTATCGGAAATTACTTAATAGTTATGGCCTTAAGATATATTCTGGTTCGTCACGGATACATTTAGTTTAAGTAACTTTCAATTTCGCGTAATATCCATGGAGGTTCCACTATAAAGTGATGCTTTGCACATCTCCGTGACGCCTTTCATTATTCTATGCGTCAGTTATATTTTACGGAGAAACTGTAACTTTTTATCAATAAATTTATTTTATGTAATTGTAATATAATAAAAAGTTTTTACATATTTGGCTAAGGTGGTATCTTTTTAACTTCGAAAGTAAAATTATAAAAATTTATTCGTATCCAAACAATTTTAAAACCTTCTATACACTAAGCAAAAAAATATATTTATCTAGTAGTTGATTAAGAAATACCAGTTTTATAAAATTTCAAGAATAACTACATTATTCATTATTTTCATTGTTGATAATTTAGTTTAAAATTTAACTATCGCAATTTACTTAGAAATAATAATACATTACCAAGTATTGAAAATTGTAACTTATTGTGGGATTTTGAAATAGTGTTACCAATCACCGCAAATTCTGTATACAGCTATAGTAATTTTGTAATATTAATTTTCAAATAAAATAAACAATTTTTTTTAACAGGTATTGTTTAATATAGTAGTAAATTTTTCACATTACCGTTAAATGGAATTATTTTTCATAATTATATTGCAAATTTCCATTATTAATAAATAATAAAGTAATATTTATATTTTCATGCACTGATACGCTTGATATAACTACCATAAGTTAAATCAGATTAAAAACAACATTATAAATATTTTATATCGCAAAATCCATAAATTTATAAAATATTATACATTTATAGATAAAATAATCGTAACACTAAATTTGCGCAAAGCTGACATTCCAGAAATCTACGTTATTTTCATATTACAGAACATCTGCATATACATACGAAAAAATGTCACTAAAATCCAATCTCATAATTTTAGAAAGTATTTATAGCAAAAATTAAACTTTTTCGAAACGTATATCGGTTAGAAGAACATTGCTATTGAACATTTATTTATGTTGTCATATGTATGTTTAGAATTTTACATTTTATATTATTATAAGAAAAAGTGTATCAAAGGCTAGTAAAATATTAAAAATAAATTCTCCTATGTAAAAAAATATACGTATAAGAAAATTCAGATCAGAGCACTGCTTATATTTGTTTATATTTTGGATATATAGGAATAAACTTGTGACGTTCTTTTCTCTACTTTTGTTGAATGCAACAATAGCACAATAGAACTCACAGGGGTATTACTGTAAAATATAACGTTTGTTTAATCAATGGGACGTAAAATGTACGAAGTGGATACATTAGATAAAATCATGGTTCATATATACATAATTCGTTGAATAAATCATGGTGTGATTAAATAATTTTTCTGTCACTTGTTGAACATATGTTACCGATGTGATAGATGGTGTGTGAAATCGATTTGATGACAATTTCACACCAATACCACCTAATAAATAATATTTATATTGGATGATTTTAAAGTAATTACAGTTAATGACTCATAATGGGTTTAGAACCAATGATTTATTATTTCGTTAGTCAATATAGAGTATGCAGAAAATTCATCTACACTTAATTAAAATACGAACTTGCATAATCAATGATTACTTTAATATAATAGTTTATATTTTTATTAAACTTTTCACCTGTTTATATATTCGGTTTAAACAAAACTAAATATAGGTATGTAAATATTATAGAAATGTTTAATATTTGGTAAATGATTTAAAATAAAATTATTTACGTTTAACAAAACATTTATTCGTAAACAATATCTGCTTTGCTTGTGGCAGTGTAAACAAAATAGAATGAGTTGTACTATTAGGAGAAACAAACTATTTGCAATGTTTAAAAAAGCTTTTAAAAGCAACAAATGTTAGGGACATAATCAACAATAGAGTGCGCGCTTTAAAGAAATGCGTTTAAGGTGCAAACATTTGTAAATCTTCTTAGCACACTCATTTAGTTAAGCAAATATTTGCGAATACAGTACTCTGGTAATGAGTATCAAGAATATAAGTATTAGGAGAGAAAGACAACCTTGCACAGTATGTACTGTGTTCCGCTACAATAGCATAAACCTGCTGGTACATTGACCTCCAGGTGATGTCATAGCCTAGAGGAGGCATTACCGAGACCTAGAAAACATTATTATACCATAATGGTATCGTATATAAAGAATCCATGCATACGTTACAACTTTAGAAGCAGCCGAACCGCACGGTCCCGGTGGTTCGTACAATTTATGACACGCTAGCCATATATGACTCATGATATTATTCAAATTAGGATAAGTAGTAAATTCGAGTACCGAGATAATTGAAATTAAATGTTCATTCAAATACCTATACACATATATAATGAAACTAAAAATTTGAAATAAAATTATATGAATAACAATCCGAGCTTAGAGATCCTTGTAAAATTAATAAAAGTTCCAGATTTTTAATAAATCATAAAAAATAAATGAAACATTTACCCGTATATGTGGGTAGATGTCTACTCAGTTTGTATGCAGCTGAAAGATAGAAATAAAGTAAAAACAAAGCAGCAACACATTTTTTCTTAGTTAATTAGCAGTGTAGAACAGATACGACGTACTAGCATTTTCTGTACAGATATAGCAGCGACAGGCGTTACATGTGGAAAATAAAATAAGCAATCGAGTTCAGATCGCGTTTTGCTACTTAACTACTGAGTGCATACTAAATATTCTTCTCCTCTAACAGCGAGATATCAACGGAACAGACACCGGCGCCCGCGACCACATATCAACATGCACGCATCGGAAAAAACAATATTACTCCGCTGGTGTAATGTTCATTTGAACCCCAGCCAAGCGAGCTGTCCTACTGTGAAAATAAATTACTGTTTACGTTTTTGCAACGTGATATTTTTTGAATATTATATTTTCCCCTCTTTTATGGTTGTTTACCTCCTAAAGTCTATTAGATAAACCAAAATGACTTACAGATTTGTTGTGTTATATTTTTTAATCCATCTCCAGCTATAAAGCACTTATTTTAAAAGTATCACGCTAATAATTTTTCAAAACTCACTTTAAATCACGTTACATTTATTTTAAACCTTACAACCCAATGATAAATCTACTTCTAAGTATAAATAAAATAATCTAGATTATGTAGAAAAATAATATTTTAAATAATAAAAATGAGAGTACTTTTTCATATAAATACATATACCTCAACGTACCAATTCACAATGACTAAATTGTATTATTTTGCATTTATCGTTGTTCAATCAGAAAAGACTTACGAACACGTACATAATATCTACGGTGCTCTACGTGCCACTGCATAAATGTTACGTTATTATAACTTGTTTTAAAAGATTTTTTTTTAAAAGTTACCCAGTAGCTTCATTAAATCAAAATATAATTTAAGAATAATTGTGTACAACCTACGATACTGATGTAGTATAGAATTTCAAATTTAACTCGAATCGAAAAATTTGGTATTATATGAAATAATGAATTAGTAGATTATTTTCCATTTCAATTGCATTTCTCTGTTAACATTTAATAATAAAGAAAAACTGCGTATACTAAGTGAACTATTTAGTGATTATTTTTGAGAATGTTTTTGTTGGTGGCAGTGGAAGGTATTATAATACGTGAAGTCGTTGGAATATCCAGGAGCGTGGTAGGTAATGTTAAAAATTGGAATTAGTAGTAGTAGAGACAGGGACCACATGCAGAGGTGGAAGCAGTGGTGAGGTTATACATATTTACTGCACGTCTGGCACTAGCAGCAGAGTGTGTCCGAGAATAGATTTTATGTGTGTCTGGAAGGGCCGCGAAACAATAACACATTGCTCTTGTTTTTGTTTTCAAATCGTGACCAAAGATGGTAGATAATATTCTGCAGGTTTTGTGTATTTTTAAAAACGAAACCATCCTTACCAGTTCGTAGTTACCAAGAACAAAGAAACCTCTTGTAGCAAATAATAGTAAAAAGGAACAAGTAAGAAGAAACAGATAGTTTTTCTTAAAACGGATCAATGCAAAGCAAGACCTTTTTTTTCCGCTGTTCTCTTTTGTAAAGCCAAGGTTTTTATACTTATGTAAATTAAATTACTTTCCAAAGAAGTTACATAGAGTACTACACTTTAATTATATTGAACATTACATTCAATAGAACCGGTGAATAATACCAGTTTTACTTGTATATATCAATTTCTGAACAAAATGTCTGATATTATCCTATTAAGGAGTACGTGAATTGAATTTATATAGTTCACTTAATTGAAGCCGGCTATGATACCCTTTCATCTTACTATAAATATGAATATTATAACAGATTTCTGGAATACCATATTTAGTTGTCCCTTTCATAAATAACATACATATATACAGCTATTTACATATTTTGTATTCAAATAGTCTACATTCATATGTTCCACATATATGTGCTTCCAGTTATTCATATTTTGTCAGAATGCAATCAATCTATCATTCAATGGAAATTATCAAAATTATAGTAATTGATTGTATTGATATTAGTTCGTATAAGAAAGTAAAAATGCAATAAAGTTAAACTAAGCTTGTTAAATGGATCAAAAAAAATCTTATTCAGTTCAGAGTATCAATGTGAATTTCGTGAAATAATGAACAAAATTAATTTGAATACTAAAGATTTAAAATTAATTGAAGAATTAAACAGTTGTTGGTACTTTAGTCCGTTTGACGATTAGAATTTAAATGAATCCATTTGTGTTATTATATTTCATTTAATATAATGAGCAAGTTGAGTGAGTCTCAGTCTCATCTCATTGTCAGTACAAAAGGCTTTGTTTTATTATATACGAGAAGCAGGAATCTCTCAAAACCGTCGTATTATGCTATCGCTTATGCTGTCTATGTGTGCGCTGTGCACAAGTAAAGAAACATGAGATAATTAGCTGTAATTGTTAGGTAACGGGTCTTCCAGGTAAATACGTTTAAAAGTTAGTAATTTCGCTAGGTTTTAAAACTATTTCCGGATGAAACATTTGGCTGGTTCCGCTGTGCCATGTAATGAACAGTTAGTTTTTGCTTGCAAATGTCGCTCATGTGCGCATAGCACAGCATAACACAGCATACCACTGCACTATACTGTGTCTGCTGTCTGACTGGGTGATGGAATAATTACTTTTAAAGCTATTTTTCTGGTTCTAATCAAAAAGACAGCTGCACTCTGCATACCTTTTCAACATGACAGTTGGAACAAGAACAACATGATATCTTAACACTGTAATTTCGATATTTAAAAATACTTTTGCAATGAGCAATACAGGAAGTGTTTCTTTAAGCACTTTTCGTTGAAGATACACATAACTATTCGACATAATTTTGTCTCATGCCAAACTAGCAGTAGTAATATATACATAGACATATATAGACATAAATAGTCTTGATATTGCATGATGAAATAATTAGTAGTATCTATTCATTTATGCAGAAAAGCTGTTGTGAACGACGTTAATTTTGAATTTCATTGGTACCAGCTGCTACATAAATTAGTATAGTTATTACAGTTGTGAACGAATTTGAGTTTCACATTTCATTATTAGGGTCGAATAAAATGACGATATTGGTTTACTGTTTTATTAATTTTTAATGGATATATAAAACGACAGTTTTTAGTGAACGAGATCGATTTGTATTTAATCATTATATCTATGCAATTAGACAGATGGTGTACACGTTTTATGGTTGATTGCATAAATGAAATTCTATTCCTTTGAAGTTGATTGAAAACCACTTAGATAAACTTTAATACCAAAAATAGTAAAAGTGAAAAAGTTTCGATAGTTTTGATGATCCTGCTGGTGATGGTTGAAGATGCAGAAATAAATGATCGTTAATTTAATGGAAGGTAAATGAACAGTAAACCTGTACGTGGTTAATACGGCGTAACCGTTCCTTGAACCGAATAGGCAAGGCCGCCTGCATAGCATGCACTGCACCACTCTTATTCTTGCTGGGCTGCTAGAGATAGAGAGGAACGTCTGCAGCGGCACAAGCACAAGAACATTGACTTCATCTCTAACTTGTTACGTTCGTTGCAAATATGTACTTATACCACACAAACGACAGCTTTGTACACATTGTGGAAAAGGAACACAAACACTCCCTGTTATTTGTTAGTTAGTGTATACCCTCAACTGTCAACTCGACTTTGAGTATTCCGTTTCTGGAATAATATTTGATAATATCTCCCCTTTATGTTTGTGTTGCTTAAAATTATGAAATTTTCTCTTGAAACGTCCCATTTAACTAAATTTATCTTCCATAAAAGATGGTGCAAATTTTCTTACAGCATGTTCTCAGAATATCAGAGAACAAATTAAAATAAATAAAACTTTATAAACATTTTGTGTCTTTTATTTTTCATGTAGCAAATGACAATTTTACGATTTGCGTGTTAAATATTTTTATGAATCAACACAATTACTGGAATCTGAACGAAATAGAAGCCCATCTCAGGGTTACACGCAAGTGTTGATTTGAAATAGCACATACAGATTGACTTCGGAAATTGGTAAATTTTTACTATTATCGACTCGTCTCCGATTTCATTTTCTTCAATAATTTTACGGACTATCGCAGCAAGCTGTGCAAGTGATTGATGAAACGCGTGCGTTCAGTTGATCGCATTGCTAAATGGAAGTTTCATACGAAAGAATTTTCACGTCACAAATATAAAAGATCACATTATTCTCATTTCAATTCTGAGCAGATCGATAAATTATAAATTGTGTCACTAATTTTTTATACAAAAATGTATATTGAATTATTTCTTCTTTAACTGATGTAGACTATATATAGTCTACATCAGTTAAAGAAGAAATAATTCAATATACATTTTTATACTTATTTAATAACTATAGTTATTAAATAAGTTAGATATAAATTACTATGATTCTCCTAAGCAATACTTTAATATTTGACACACCACTGATTTCATATAGTATACTTAAGGATTTAATTATTGCTTGATAATTTTATTTAATTAAGAAGTTATGTTGGTGAAGTAAAAAAAAATTATTTATTGATTGATTGATTGTTAATGATTTGTCAATTTCACATTGATTATGTTTATTAGTGAGTTGATATCTCTATAATTAATCTTAAATTTTTATTCTTGTCATAAACGAAATGAAAAATGAATATTTAATTTTACAAGCCTGACTCGAAATCAACGTATTTTTATGTAAAATGCATTTATAATAATTATTTTGTCTTAATAATCATGTATCTGGCGTGTATTCAAGGACACAGGTATGTAAACATTAAAAAATATTATAAATATATAGCGCAGATACATCACGCCAAGTGGAGGAAGAAGAAATTCTTCTCAAAAGTTTTGAAAATAAATAATTACTATAATCATTTGAAACGTTGTTATTAAATCTATTTTTAGTATATTTCTTGAAATTGTATTTGCTTTACTTGAATTAGGGTAAGAGTAAACATAAATTCCATAAAATGATGAAAGGTTTATTTTTAAAAATGTATTTGAAAATTTCACAATTAATCGTCGATACTCATTTAGACGGACAATTGTTACTATAGCCTAAATCTCAAAAATGAATCCAATTTAAATATTGTGGTTGTGGTCAATATGACAATAGGGTGTTTTGTTATAAGAGTTGAAATAAATTGTTTTGTAGGCCGTCGGGAACAGAGATTCGATTACTGAGCGTATGCTAAAAGGTAATGGTGCGTCGCGAAAACCAAAAGGGAATGGACAAGCTACACGTGATTGTTACAGCAGCGCCGGCAGGCTGCAGGAATACTGTGCTTGTCCTGCCCTTTATTACTCAACAGACTAGGTACTACCTAGTAGGTAGTTACACAGAAGTTGAACGAGGACATATATATGTATATATATATATATATATATATATATATATATATATATATATATATATATATATATATATATATATATATATATATATATATATATATATATATATATATATATATATATATATATATATATATATATATATATATATATATATATATATATATATATATATATATATATATATATATATAACTTACGTTCCATCCCATTTCGCCTAATGAATACGAATATCTACCTGCGCCACGAACTTTCTACGACTATAGAATAGTTCTGTTGAACAGTTTCATCATTGCTTTCCAACCCAGATTTTCCTATTCTTCAGTCTCAAGTATATTTTTAATTGAGAAAACAAAAAAAAAAGTGTTTCTTTAAATTAAAAACTACTTCTCGCACATTTACGTGAATAGAATATGAAGAGTTCCGTCGCAAATTTCAAAATTAAATTTTAATATTAATTTTACAACTTGCGAATACAAAATGCCCATTCGAGCATTTGCGGAGTATGATCGTATATTAATCTGAAAACTTTTAATTGATCAAGGCATATGTTGTCAGAGCCGTGATTAATTAAGAAAATGTCTTTATCAACCACTAATGAAGCAATATTATTAACAGTACAAGTTGGTTTTGAAAAAATTAAAAAAATTTATTGTTTACTGTAAATTTTCTACGATATATGTGTGTATTTTGGTCATTAGTGTGTACCGGTACACACATGCACTTAAACGGCATCATTGTGCAGTTAATATCTCATTGCAATGAAGCATGTATAACAAAATATCTAACACGTATGGGTACTGTTAGACAATACTATATTCTTACAGTGGAATGAAGTACCACTTATATCTTAAGGTGTGCTAAAATTGATAATTATAAATTAACTTTTTGTAAATGTTCCAGTGGTGTCTACAGGTAGGAATTAAATAAATTTGAATACTTTACTGTATTTGTTCAACTAACTGTTGCCATATGATTCTACAAAATATTCCCATGCCATTTCTTTTTATATGAATATTTCCTCGTCAAACAACTTAAATTTATTAAAAAATAAAATTACAGGTTCGTCGGTTTTATTTATGGTACGATGAAAATGTTGTTGCTATATAAAGAATGTAATCATTTCAAGAAAATTCGTTTTATTGTTTAATTCGATATAAAATTTAATTTAAATAAAGTATTTCAGCGCGAACATTCTCGCATCGTGGTATTTTAAGTGCACGTAAAATATTTTACAATCCCAAATAGTTTGATACATTTTGTCACATTGTTGAAGTCACGATTTAACGTTATGAATCTAAGGTTTACAACTTGCGCGGTGGACTATCAAACAGTAAGATGAGCACTATTATCGAGATACTTTGCAACCCGACAAACTGTGGTTGCGAATTAAAGTTAGCGACGCTAGTAGGTCTTCTGTTTTATGACGCACTAGGGCGTCTTCCTGCAACATACTTGCTGTTTATTGTTACGAAATATGTTGGTCATCCGTTACCAACGATCTTTGACCTCATCGTAGACCTGAGAGCTAGTAAATTATTATACGCATACAACAAAGGAGCGTGTGCTTAACGTTATAAACTATCCCATATAAATATTAATTAATTCCGTATATATGCCTGTTTGTTTACTAAATTAATTACCGAAATTTAAGAAATAGAGATAATAATACTGCGTTTTTTTATTAGCTCTTGCGCGTAAATTCATTTTAGCATTTAGGTTGAATAAACGCGTAGTCATAAAATGTACAATGAATTCTAAATTTTATGTGCATAAAAAGAAGAAATACGGTACTTTTTAGAATTAAAATACCTAATAAATGAATGTCAAAAATTCATATAAAATACCATTTTCATTTTATTTTTTGCAAATTCTAGGAAATAAGGGTGTACTTATGATTAAGAATTCGGATAAAAATTCTATTTGATTAAAATAAAGCCTAGAAACTTCTGCTATGGAGTTAATTATTCCGAAATATGCACTGAATTTCTTAATTATAAATAATGCTTAATTTGAATTTATTTATAAAAACAAGAATATTTATATTTCTGTGGAAACCCTAATTGTAATAATAATTGTTTTAACGCGGCGGAATCACGAATATTAGCCGACATCCTTTCCATGCCAGTTAAAAGTTAATATTTAACTGTGTGACTTGAAGTTATTAAACAACAGCAAAATTACGAATAAGTTGGAAGTTGGCGTCGGTCGGTACAATAGAAACCAGTAATTTAAAAGTAGTTACCTACATACAGAAATACACAAATCACGGGTCGTTATATATTTTTCAGAAATTATACCTATATGTGAAGATACACCGGCCGTTCGTCAAGGTAACTTACAAATTACACTTGTAAAACTGGCACAAGTTTTTGTGTCTACTTATATGATTCCAAACAAGCGATCTTTTTTTTTCTCTGTCTTGACTTTCAGAAGTGTGAAGTTTAACACATGAATAAGCAACTGTTTCAATTTATTCGGAAAAAAAATGCAATCTGTAAATGATAATCGCTTGTATACACTAGCCATTATTTAAGGGGCGTATATTTGAATATTACTGTTTACAATGCACTTGATTAAAAATAAAACTACATAAAACTCATTTATTTGTGAGCTATTATTCTTATTATTTGTAATTGTGTTTTAGTTTTTTTAAAAACACCACATTGACTTAGTGAAAAAACTTTTCCGTTTTCCGCTACAGTAGGATTTAAATACGTTTCTTTTTGTATAAATATTCTGAAGAGATTTTTTTTTTGTATACTTATGTCAGTTTTCATAAAACTTGAACAAGATTCTAAAGTTAATAGAAAGTTTTGTAATTTTATTTTTGTTGACGAAGTATGGTAAATATGTTTATAAAAAGTTTTGAAACTACTGGTCCTTATAAAGTATTAACAGAACCCTAGCTATAAAAACTGTTACTTTCAAAATATACGCACAATCGTACATGGCATTTCAACATGGCGAAGAAAGCTCCGAAAAATTATTTTGCATTTCATTTGACAGCCTTGCGAATTGTTGGTGTAAATATATTTGAAATAAAAAATCCTATTTTACGTATCTTGTACAATCTTTATGCGATTGTGTTTGTCGTGGTTTCGTTTTTGGCGTTTACTATTTTTGAGTTTTTGGCAATTATGGATAATCGTACAGACTTAGATAGAATTACTTTTATAGGTTCTTACTGGATTTCACATTTTATGGGTAACATTTAGTATATAATGTTTATTATTATTACAAAAATGAACATTTGACAATAAATTCTATTGTTTGCACTATATTAATATTTTTTAGGTTGTTTGAAAGGGACATTATTTTTATTGAATAAAAAAAATATAAAAAAATATTTAATGACGTTCGAAGAAGGCGTTTTTATTCCAGATGTGAATAGAGGAGGTCAAAAAGAGATAAGTATTATTGAACGAGCTATTACTGTGTCGAATATACAGGTACACATATTTTATACTCAATAGAATATAAATAAAAACTTCTAGAAATGTGAAAAACAATTCCATTTGCATTGCACTTAGTTAATGTGTTTTCTATTAGGCAAGTTTTTTCTGGTTTATGGCGGGTGTTACAATAATCAACAGAGTAATATATGCCTGCATGGATGCTGGAGTTATAGAAACAGAATACGACCCCGCAACTAATATAACAACTTCAATCTTAGCACGTACACTGCCTTGGTATTCATATATCTGGTTCGACCCTCGACCAACTCCCAACTATCAGATTGCGTTTTTCTATCAAGTTTGGTGCGTGTCATTATTTGGAGTTGTTATTGGAGTACTGGATACTCTAGTATCAGGGATGTTAGTCCACTTAAATGCTCAATTTAGTATCTTGAACAATGCTGTACTGACTGTGACTGAACGAGCCCAGAGAGGAGTGGTAAAGACTTATATGCTTTTCAAGACAGAATAATAAAACGTTGTTTTATTAGTTGGAGGAAGAAGAGCATAATTCGATGATTGATGTAAATATTTCCAAGATGACAAATGAAACTGTATATTTGGATGAGGGTTGGGAAATAATACCGAAAAATGATGCGAATTTGAGTAAACACCTAGATATTTGCGTTTCAAATTGTTTGAAGCATCATGTCAAAATTATCGAATTATCAAATAACGTTGAAGAACAATTTAATTTGATGGTTCTAGTGCAGATACTAGGAAGCACTATATTATTTTGCTTTCAACTATTTCAGTTATCTTACGTTAGTCAAACCATATATAAAATAATATTTATTACTATTTACTTAACGAAATGGAATTTCTACTTGTTTTTGCAGATGGCTTTATTTAGTGCAAAATTTATGAATATGCTATCGTACTTGGTGTTGATGCTTTTCCAGTTATCCATCTACTGCTACAACGGAAATGAGATATCTCTGCAGAGTGAAGAGATTTCCACGGCTGCCTATAACACTGATTGGTTCGCTGCTGAAGACAGCGTAAAAAAGAATCTGATATTGATGATGGTCAGGGCGCAGAGGCCAATCAAGATGTCCGCTGGGAAGTTTGCGTTCCTCTCACTGGCAACATTCATGAGTGCAAGTATATCTATTGTTCGCTCATCAGTACTTTGTTTTGTTCGTGTTATCAGTCGTCGTCGTTGCGGTTTTCGCTAGCTTGCTAGTACAAAAAGCGAGAAAAAAAACGAAGATCGCAGTTAGTGATGGCCACCTATACGGAGAATGCGGCTCAAGGTCATTTAATATCTTCGCGTAAATATAACTGAGCGTTTTTGCACCATCACTATTACATAGTATATTGGTAACTTAGGTCTACGTGTGATATGTTAAATCAGATTTTTGCCTATATATTTTAACGTAATACGAAATTAAATTTTGTTATTTCCTGTTATAGATTGTTCGTGGATCTGTCTCATACTATATGGTGCTTCACAGGATGAATGGGTAAAGGCAGGGCATTTTTGAGAAGAAACCTTTCGACATATGTCGGCATCATATACAAATATCTGCATATTATTAGTTCAGTTCTGTTTACACATTCGATGCATAGCGAATCCTTCACGTCGAAGTTGAGTGTTTGTCTACTAGAATACATCGCATTTACTTCTGTCAATGTTCAAGCATTTTATTGATATCAATTGTTCCGGCATCGTATAAACAAATAAAATATTTATTTTTTAATATATAAAATGAAAATATGTTATAGTGCGTAATAAAAATAAAATATCTGCAATATCTGAATTTTCTTATACGTATCCTTGATTAGATAAGGGGGATAATCGAACAATCTTTCATTAATAAATGGAAAATAATTTACGAAGATTGAAAATTATAAGTAGTTGTTAATATTTAACAAACATTAAACAAAATTATACATAAGATAACTTCTTACAATCTTAAAATATTACAGTATGCTCGTCGAACGTAAAATAGTAATTTGATATACCAGAAATAAATATTGTAAACATAACCGTTGTTAGGCAGAAATCGACATAAATTTCGATGTAAGCATGATTTGATTTCCACTACATTCATGGAAGATTGCTATATCCGTAAAAAATTAGATTATAAACTAAATAAATAGAGATAACACAAAATACGGTAAGATCTCATCTAAACATATTACAAGTAACAAGCAGCAATGTAAAAACGATTTTATGCACGCAAATTTAAAATTGAGTAACGTATGTCGTGTACCCAACTATTCCAAGATAAATTGGTAACAAAACAAACAAATCCCCTGCATACATTTTCTGAAATAAATTTGTTCTCATTTGTAACAATTATTGCAGCTTTACTACCGCTTTTAACATAACGTGGAACAAATTAAGATTAATGTGATTTTGTTCATTGATCTGAGGACTTTATATTACAATTTAGTTGAATTATTTTCAGTTTAAATAAGGATCCTAATATTATTTGCAATACAAATCATATGCTCTCGTTTCCCTAATCAGAGAAAAAACATTTTACAGATTATATATTTTAATCGTCCGGTCATAATTGTTGGACCATTGTTTAAAAATGAAAAACAAAATAATCCATATAAACACTATATACGTGATATAGATTTATTTAATAAAATTAGTAGGGAGGAAGGACTGTCCTGTGCAAACATTCCAGAACTTTTTCATTATTATTTATAGCTTAATACTTGTTTTATGTGTATACATAAAATACGTGTTCGTGGGGTTCTCATTGCGACAGTCGCTAAATTCATTTTATACGTACGTACCCCATGCTCTAAAAGGTTTACTATTTCCCCGATCTTTATTCCAGCTGGACACTAAAAATCCCTAGGGAGACGCATTGCTATTTATAGTCTAATGGACTTTCCAGCAGAGCTTGACCAGATTTTCTCATTTTTTTTCCCTGTCTATAACTCTCAACAGCAAACGGCAAAGAGGACCGCAAGCTACTAAAAACATGAGGAAATAATTTATTACCTAAATACATAAAATCTTTTAATTTTGGAATTTTTAAAATTATAGTATATTTCAAAGACATCAAAGATAAGCATCTTATGATGGTCAATGTACGTATTAGTATATTTTAAAACACATCATGAAAGTGGTTATTAAATAAAAATATAGTTCCATTGGTTGGAGAATATTTTCCAGAAATATATTGACGCATCATGCAAATCTAGTTAAATAAGCAAGAGCGGAAAAGCAAGCGAAGTTTACATGGTTGTCGAGATAAAGCACTACATCAAAACGAACCGCATTAATACGTCTAGGATTTACTTATGAACTACATTTATAAATTAATTAATTGAAGATTTGTAAGCCGTCAAAGATCCTACACATTTATCTCAATGATTTGCATAAACAACTTAAAATCGTAACATCTCGATAAGATCTTTCCACTTCTTGCCTAAGTATTATTCAATTTCGCAAACCAATTTTTTTTTACTTATTTCCTGACTTTACATACATTTAATATAACACTTATATCTTTAGTTGTTTGCACATAATCTACCTAAAAACACACATCTAATTGAAATCAAGTATTTTTGTTGAAGCATCCAAGATTCTTTATCTATACTAATAAAAATGTTTTAATAATGAGATATTATATTTGTGATACGTATTTGTCGAAATTTCCATATGGCTCATATGAATTTCAGAGTACCGTTGGTCCGTTTCATAAAAGGTAATTGGGCACTCGAAGACTGCACGGTCGCTTTGTGTCAATAGGTCGAAGACGCCCGCTCCTTAAGATAGCACGGTGTACGACAGTATACCTTATTGGCACGATTCCTCAGCTACCTCGGTCAAAACAGGTGTGGAGTCACCCAATTTGTAGACGTATATTATTCAAATATGTCCATGATTAATTTCACAGTTATTTTTTACTTTCTTATACGAAATAATAAGCCAGTATTGTAATAATAAAAAATTTGTACCTATTGACCTACCCTGAATCGACTATTTTTGTTTCAAAAATTAATAAAATACTACATATTATTAAATTAATATAGATATGATTTGATGTTGGATCTGTTCTTTTTTTTTTTTTGTTACGTTTAATTAAATTTGGTTCCGCGAATTCTTACTAAACGACTACACCATATGGAAAATATGAGCTGAATGTCTTGTAGAGTTTTTTGTATATTGTGTGTATGTTAATGTAAAATATTAATTTATTCTATTTAAGTTTCTCGTAGTTGATTTTAGCTCATATTTAAACAAAACCACATTCCTACTTTATATAACAAACTCATTGAATTCGAAGCTCCTAAGTACAGTTATATAGGGTATCAAACTGTATATTACACCTTACGCGACGGCATCTGGAGAATGGTGCCTTTACACGTACACACATATATTCATTTGTTTGTTAGTAATAGCAAATACGCGCATTTCGTGTAATTCGACGACCGTTTTAACATCGCTTCGAATATTCTTGTGCTATAATCACGAGAATTTATGATTATCAATTTACTCAGCAGGTGCCGTGCTCCGTATATATTTGTACTCGCAGCAGCAGCACGAGAGAGAATTTAAATGACGTAAAATTTATGCCTAAAAAACAAATGAAGATGTTTGTCTTTAATGACGAGTCGTACGGTAAATATTGACAAAATAAATAAGCGATGACACTTATTTCCTTTCAAGTTGGAATTCCAATTTCGTCGCTGGGTGCATGATTAATTTTCGTTGCAAAAGACGAAACGTTAAACAAAGACCGAATTCGCAACTCAAACATAATATTCACGAACTTCACATACTTTCTTTAAATTCATTTGAAAACTTGGTTCATTGTTCAGTTTTATAAAAACGGATGAAAAAAAAAAATTTTTTTTTAATATATTTAGTCGTATCCGTGTTTGAAGTACCTATGGCACTAGTATGCCCTAAAGTGTAGTTATCATCTGAATATTTCCGTTGTGCTGTACAAAATTGCTTTCGACTATATTCGTAAAACGCAATCTCCACTGCTATCGCGCGAATTGCGCAGCGAAATATTGATGAAGTTATCAGTAATATTTATAACGCAAGGTTACCCGCAGAAATTGTTTTTTGCTGGTGTATGTGTATTTTTATAAAATATTAAGCCGCAATTTTATTTTTCATAAAATCCAAAGATATATCGAATATACAAGATATATTGGATGTAATATTACTCAAGGGACAGAAAATATGATAAATTATACTTATTGGATATATATCCTATAACTGATGTGATCCGTAGCCATATTTATTCAATTTCCAGGTAGATGTGCAAATTATTTTTAAAACTGTGTTTACACATTTATATTTTTAACTAAAAATCAATAATGCAGTCTAGTCAATATGACTCTGTTGTTTTCATTATTTTTTATTCTCCACTAAGTGCAAATTATAGCAAAATATTTTAATTATTCAATAGGATTTTCGCAGTTTATTATCTTGTTTATGACGCAAATAGTTCGAGACTTGGTTCAGGAATGCGAAAATCATAGTTAACTTTATATTCCTGATTCCTATATCTAAGTTTAATGGAGCTAACAGTTTATTTCGAATACGCGTGCTTATTCCAACCCATTTGCTAAAGTGCAGATATCTGTTGAATTATCAGAAAATTCCTGACAGCATTTCAATGATAGGGCGTGTTTCCGCTTAACCATCATTTAACCCATCATGAACTTGCAGACAAGACGAGACGAGTGACCTACTTTTGCCATATATAACTACCACCTTTATCCAACGTGCAACTGTCTCGGTGGGAAATCAAAACCTCAAGAGATCCATACATAGCAAATATACATATATAATATACAGACGAATATATGTATACACTAGTAGTCATTTTGCAAATATATCGGCATAGTGCAACTTAAATGGTGGCTGGGTATGTACAGTTATAATGAGATCAGTGTCACGGCGAAAGGTTAAAGGTCAAAAGGGCTCTGGCCGGATCGATAATAGGGCAAATAATTATCTATGAATGCAACCCCAGCCAGTCAGCAAACATGACATGAGAGATGAACCCGGTGTTGTTGCCGACCTGTGACCTTTCAGAATGCTGCCACCCGCCGTTTGTATTTAAGACTTAGATGGTCGCCCAGGTGTGTACGACAGATAGGCACACGTCGCCAATTAACATAATTATACGCTGCATAAGAACTCTGTACAATATGAAGTACCTGTCATAAGATTACTTCATTATTATTAAGTTTTCGACTAATTTCAAATACCGTAAAGTTTTCAACGCGTGGTCATACATACAGTAAGTTCGTAAATTATCGGTTACTGATTTTATCTGGACGGTTTAACGGCGATATAATACGACGATAGGACGACTAAAGATTTAACGTTGGTGCAAAACGATTTTATGATAGCTATAAGAAATATTTACCATGTATATACAAAACTATATTCTGCTTCACACAATTAGATTATTGTTTTTATTTCATTATTATGGCACTCTAAAATTTTCAGTATGTATTGATTCAATATAATATAGTTTTAAATTGATCGTGATACAATTAAAATAGTAATTGTTGTATGAAAGATTAAGTTATTTTCTAAAAATGACAGATTTGATCGATGATCTAAAACTGTGCTTGATATTTGACCGGTTACTTAGAACAAAATAATTTTAGTCGACCGGTCGCGACTCTACATGGTTTTCAGAAACATCAAAGAGCCGTCTGTGGTCTGTAACGGTTTGCGGTTTCTGCCATTCTAGATGAATGATGTAAGATTTTATACATAAGTAATCAGAAAATTTGCACTACACATGCCTCATACCACATCCTTTCATAGAGTACATAGAATTAGCTATTACTATCATATTGTATATGTAATGTAATAATTAATTTTTAATATATGAATTTGATGAAGAGCCTATTAATAATAAAATTCTTTAATGTCGGAAGCAGATGTTCCATTATGAGAGGTTTTTATGGTTGAATATTTAAGCGTGAGAATTTTTGCACGGATGAACTTTAATTTTAAACACAGTTATCTTTTATAGATGCACAAATGAATATTTTCTCACTTTTGTTTCATAATGTAATAAAATCCACAACACACATAATTAGCGAAAGTAATTTTCAACAATTTTATTATTTAATTGTTATTACAAACACATTTTTTAATTGATTACCATATGTGATAAGTTTAAATTATATATTTTTTATGTCGGCATTCTTTAAAAAAATATTTTTAAGTGCAAAGACCAACTGTAAACAGTTCTACAAGTAATTTTTAAATTCGGTTCATTAAGATTAAACTAATTGTTCGAGAAGAAACTATTGATTAAAATGCAAATAATAATAGTTTGTAGTACCACTTAGACTAAATGTGCACCAGTTTGCTCTAACTGCAGAGTTGCAAATGTGGTTCATGAGGATTAAAATCAAGTCCCATCAGCATAGCGTAATATCGCAATTGTGGACTATATTGGTATAATCTTCTTCTTATAGTTGCGGGCTGTAAAATGTTGAAATTTTATTGTTATATGTAAATAAAGACTTTTTGCATTGTTTTTATAATTAATTACAAACTATACATATAATCATTGCAATAAAATGAATAACTCATATGTAACAGTAAATAGTATCAGTAATGAAAAATTTATTTCTTATACGTCGGTAAGAGTTAACTCGTTTCCGGTTGCTAGGATAATATAAACAGATCTGTAATTTCAGCTCAAAGGCGTTTGCGTGAAGCAATTATCGATTAGGTGTGTAAGTGTAAGTGCGTGTGACTCCAGTTGGATTGAAGTTCTTTTTTTACTGAAATATATACTCTATTTGTTTCTCTTTAATTGCACTATAGGTATTTTGATTATAGGTTGTTATTTCATTTTGAATAGACTATAGTTCAAAAGTAAATCTACAACTATCAAACACCCTATGTTTTCGCTCAGTGTGTAACCCAAAACAATTACCAATGTAAGTGCCTGTTGCTTTCATGTTAACGTTGAGAAAATGTCGATTGAACTTGTAATAAAACACGACGTTTGTCGGCTCTAATGAAGCTGAGAAACTAAAATCAAGTCGGAATTTGGCCATTCCAATACTTGTTTTGTCGAATAGGATATATTTAGTTTATTTCGTACCAATATACAAGATGGGTTCTATGTTATGTTTTATATTTACTTTTATAGGGTGGGCTGCGTAATCCAGGATGGAGTGGTACGTCAGCAGTTCAATAGAGAGTGAAATCTAATCAAATGGAAATGCTGATATACGAAACCTTTACCTTAAAACTTCGACGTATAGAATATCAATATGTTTTGCGGGGTTAATAAATTTCGGGCAACAAAAATAAAATATAAAATATTATTTTCTTTCTTGATTGAGCAAAAGTGACACATTTGGTTTGATTTTATCTCTAGTGCACTATTGCATATAGTGGCAAAATAATATTCATAATAGAGAAAAATTGCTATTCGTAAATTTTATTTTAGCGCAAATTCCATAATACCAATATAAATCAAACATTTTTATTAATTTCAATATTATATTGATACATTTAGTATAATTAAACTACAATATGGATGCATTTTTAATCTAGTAGCAGATTTATAGTTAAATTATTGCATTTTAATTCACTTCTTATTTAAATAGTGTCAGGTGCAATTGCATTGCAACGAATTTAAATTGATAATTTATGTGATTTACCGTGCAATGCAAATGGCACAGTTGCATGCAAAACTTTGTGGACTAATAACGTAACATGGAAATCATCTTAGCTAATGGTGAAAATACTGTTGTTATTATAATATTTTTAATAAAAATAAATTACTACACTTCACAATGTACTTCAGAAACTATGTATGTATATGTGTGTGGCCAACGTCACCTCTAACCATTACTGCAGAATATTCTTGAATAAAATATATTCAATTCAATGTCTATATTATAGAATTTTAATTTATCGAAAACTTTGTTTAGTAAAACTTTTATCGCACTCTTTAGTTCAAGTGTTTGCCAAATTTCGGCCCACCAGTGTACTATAAAGTTGATTTGTATTCGCACGTGTTCGTCCAAATTGTCAGCATTTGAGAAACGTACTCAAACAAGAATAGTGCTTCAAAACTTACAAAGATATATTGAAACACCATTCTAATATAAGGATGACGAAGTTTTAAATTATTTTCGTGCTCTGAAGCATGAATGAATAAGAATATGTGAAAAGAAATTAAAATATATTGGAAAGATTGACGATCTGATTTAAAATTAAGTAAACAATTTCGTCTGTTTTCTAACGTTAAAACTTTATAAATTAAACGTAAACAATTTTTATTACGTTCAAGAAGAATTTAGTTTACATAAAAAAATCAATAAATCCTCGCGAAAAGGTAAGGCAAGCAATACGTGTCAGTCAAGTAGGTATATCGAAGGAAATAGATATTCTTATCGAAAGCACACTATGGATACCGTAATAGTACAACAAGTGGGTAATTTAATAAAAACTAGTATCAAAGGTAAATTGAAACTTTAAGCCATTATCGAAAATCATTATATTTTCTCCATTCTCCATTCTTACAATGTTTATTTTCCATTGAAAGCATTTTGAATATATATATATATATATATATATATATATATATATATATATATATATATATATATATATATATATATATATATATATATATATATATATATATATATATATATATATATATATATATATATATATATATATATATATATATATAATATATATATATATATATATATATATATATATATATATATATATATATATATATATATATATATATATATATATATATATATATATATATATATATATATATATATATATATATATATATATATATATATATATATATATATATATATATATATATATATATATATATATATATATATATATATATATATATATATATATATATATATATATATATATATATATATATATATATATATATATATATATATATATATATATATATATATATATATATATATATATATATATATATATATATATATATATATATATATATATATATATATATATATATATATATATATATATATATATATATATATATATATATATATATATATATATATATATATATATATATATATATATATATATATATATATATATATATATATATATATATATATATATATATATATATATATATATATATATATATATATATATATATATATATATATATATATATATATATATATATATATATATATATATAATATATATATATATATATATATATATATATATATATATATATATATATATATATATATATATATATATATATATATATATATATATATATATATATATATATATATATATATATATATATATATATATATATATATATATATATATATATATATATATATATATATATATATATATATATATATATATATATATATATATATATATATATATATATATATATATATATATATATATATATATATATATATATATATATATATATATATATATATATATATATATATTTGCCATCATTAGATACTTATATAAAAGGAAAAACATGAGAGTATGGATCCGGATTGGCAACCCTAAGATAAACATTTTTAGCTTACTGCATAAAAGATTACATCAATTGTAAAACATAAATGTATGAATGTGTAATGATGACGCATCACGGTATGGAAGACAAGAAGAATAATAAGACGAATATATGTGACGGTGAATGATTTATAATGTACCACAGAATTGTACGCACCCCTAAATAATAGTAATATTAAACCTCACATGAACTAAGAATGATAAATGATATTAGGTACGTATTCTAAAGGATACTTAGTATATTCAGTTAATTAACCAGCAAGGTAATTTCAACCCGTGTACCAGAGTATGTTAACGACATTCGACGGCGTTTGTGTACGAGAGCAATACGCACGATGCCGCAAGATTGTGCTGGTGTGTTTATGTTAATCAAGCCACAGGCGCCAGAAACTAACGTATCGAAGATACATGTACAATTACAACGTTAACTAACACGGTATACACAGCCAAAAAAAAAACTATTACAATTCCCGCTTGCATATATTTACAATATGTTAGTTTCATAATTGTAACCATCTTTTAATGGTGAATTTAATTCTTAGCTCATTTTTATACTGAAAAACTCATCGATTTTAAATTTAAGAAATATGTTGTTTTATGAAAGTAAACTTTAATTATAATTTCGAGTTTCTTTATTAAGATTATTTCAAACTAATAATATTTTGCTATGTTAATGTTCATAAGATTAAATTGAAAATCAATAGATGAACACTTTGAAATTAATTTTGTAGGCTTTCAAAAATATATAACAACATTAATTAATTTAGTATGACAAGCACATCAATTATAAAAAATAGAAACTGACAAATAATCAATAATGCCAAAATATAATTACAATATCGCTCATTTTGCTGCCAATAACATTAAAAACGTTTGACGTTTTACAATCTTTTGTAATTATCTGGAAAGGTTCATGATTTACGTTATGAATTTTCGTATTAAATAGCAAAACCTTTCGAAAATACTAAATCAGTGCGTTAAAGTAGATGTAATAATAAAAATAACTATTTTTTACCGAAATGGTGCTGCTGGTAGCTGCTACAAATTGCAATTAACAACTTCAACGTCTAACGAACAAATATAGATTATATGATCCGGGAATTTCGTGGAAAATAGCAAATTAATACGACAACAAAATAGCGCGTCGGGTGTCCTAAGGCTTCGGTTCAACTCAGTTGTTGTTGCTAACAGGTAATTAATTGTACTATGTCCGAGTTTTCCTTAATAGGGTAAATTTCATGGACTTAGATTAATAGAACACGCGGCATGTCAAGCTGGCTAGGATTGCGTAGGATTTCTGCCAACTACACGCTTGGTGAAACTAATTATTTCCCAATTTTAATTAAACAATTTGCGAATGATAATTGGCTGCAATTTTATCATAAGTGCTCTTTAAAATGGATTTTTAAATTAAAATATTTTTAATTTCTACAGAAATAAACGAATTCAATTTTATATGATTTAATATTTTTATTAATATTATAAACCAAAGCTCCATTACTTATTTATATAAATACACATAGTAAATAAAGGAATGCAGGCATTCTAATAAAGTATAGTCGCCTATCTCCTTTAGTTTTAAATAATTTAGGGAATTTCCGTAGATCACCGCAGAAGTAAACGAACGTGGAAACGAGTGAGGTTGGTTTTATATCGTAAATTTAATTAATCTTGATTAAAAGTCAGCAAATATTTGTTCACGGAGATTAAAAATAGATACCTACAATACAGATATCCCAGCGATGAAAATGTCCAATAAAATAATTCAAATTGAAAAACAAATTACGTTTTAACATTTATGCTATATTTTATTAAATATGCTTTTCTTCATATACCAATAAGAATGTAAAAGTAATTTCTATGCATAAAATTCTTAAAAATTTGTCATGCGGCAACCAAGTGGTTTTTTTTTTATGGATAATCTTCACACGCAAAAGCGAACTACAGTTATCACCCATACATGATGTGTCAGTTTCGTAACGAATATGTTTTCTATAGAAGTCTATTGACTTCTATAGAAAACATATCAAGAGGGTTGGATGCAGGTGCGGGTGGACGGTGTGCAGGTCATGCATGACTGACTCCTGAAGTGCATGCTAGAATGTCTGCCTTCTTGCAACTACAGTCATGCACACACACACACACACATTTCCTACTTGGAATTCGGAAACGTGCAAGTTTTAAAAGCGACATTTGAAGGTACGTATTAGAAGTAACCATTGAACACTCTACGAATTCTGATTGGTTGCTGTATAAAGTATTGATTAATTGAAAAATTCTAACCAAAAAAAAAAAACATCATTTAAATGAAATTCTTGCCGATTCAATTGTTACAGTATATTCACTTAACGTAATTTCATTGTGTTGATTGAGTTCAAATGAAATTTTAGTTAAAACAATCAATTCTTCGCGAATTGTTTTGCATCTACCCAATTATATATTTTATTAAATGTAAAATGTACAGTCATGCATTTAAATCAAGTAGAGCGTACTCTAATTCCATTACCCTAATATTCATATTGTCCATAAATTGCTTAATTGCAAATATATACTAATCAATAAATAATAATTAACATGTTACACTAAACGAGAATATGCTATGCTCCTGTTTATCTAACTATTATCTAGCAAATATATTGACGTATTGCGATCAAAAAAAGATACACGAAACGATATCTATATAGGAAGAAAGATGCCCCATCAAAAACATATTATCCGATTCAACAAAGGATAAGAGAACAAAATTGTATTATCAAAAATCCATCAAGTGACATGTGACAGTATTCAGGCAGAGTATTCTATTTGGTAACGTATCTTCAATATTTTCCCCACAATAGCCGCGTTTTTCAAAGTATATCAGATACAGTTACACATATGAGAACTATGTCACCTGTCGATATGCGACACACATCACTCCCACGCTAAGCCACCAGGTTTTTGTGAATGTTACATGTTACGTGCGTAGACTTACGATCGTCTTACCTACCAGCACTTACATAACACGCATCACACGCGTGCGAACACTAAAATATGTCGCATTCAACACGATGCTGCTGTATGATGATTTGAATACCAAAGCTACTAAGATGGAATGCCAAATGAACCATCTGAATATCTACATACATACCATGATGCATGTTATATTTCATTTAAAATAAGTCTCGTATAAGTTGAATAAAATGTATTGAAAAAGAAATTATTTCAAATTAAAAAATAAATATTTAAAAATATGTGTGTACAAATCATTCATATATGATAACATATGTGATAATTGGTGATAAATTGGTAATTTAAAATCGTTTACGGTAATCGATTTGAAATAACTGATTCGATGTGAACAAATTGCGCGTATCAATGTTTGAATTCGTATAATTTGCAGAAAACTGGCGCGTCGTCTCTGTCTGGTGGACTATAATTTTGACAGTTTACGTTAATATCGTTGCGTTACACCTTGCGGCATTCACACTTCCACATCTATTAGTATGTAATGTTCCGAGAATGAAATAATAGTAAGACATTATCGACGACGCTAGTTTCTTGAAACTTCGACAATTGCATCTACGTGAACGTTGAATTAGATTTTATTTTAAAATAACATATATTTATATAATACACGATCTTAACTCTACGTTATCAATTGTTCGTAAGAAGATACGAATAATAGGTTTCCTATAGCCGCCTTTAAAAAAATCGATGTGTGGGAAATACTTTATTTTACACTTGTTTTCATTAACACAAAAATCAAACAATTTCATTATAAATTATATTTTAATTATTTACTAAAAGAAACTTTATCATATTTGGTTCATTTTGTTGCTTTATAATCAAAATTACAATCAATAATATGACTAAAATATCCATCATCAATAGTTCAAAAATAATTTTTTTTTTAATTAATTATGGCACTAATGCACGTATAGAGCATCAACGCAGTGATATTCCAATTAGCAGTAAAAGCGAATGATTTTACGGTAAAGCAAACATCGTACACATCAAATGTTCTGCGAATGCTAATTCAATACACAAATGGCAATATGCAGATTATTATGTGCGGTGTAAGATATTTCACAGTCGAGCTAGCTGTAAAGGTGCAGGACAGATAGGCCGTAACAGACCGCACTAACCGCGGAAAAGCGCTGAAGGCCGTTCGCATTTTACAATCAAACAAAATTATTAAAAACAAATCTAGGTCGAACATATGTTCGATTAATGATTTTTAAACGCCATCTATGTTGAACGGAACTTTATAATACGGTTATTTACACGTCAACATATTTGCATTCCTCGAATGCTATTCATTATTATTCGTAATATATATACCTACACTACATCATAGTTGAAGTACATTTTCATCTTCTGATAATTGCATGACATACTCTGATGTCATATAAACATATATGGTTTATTTAATAATTATAAAAAAATTAAATCAAAACCAACATTTATCATACGTTAACTAAATCATATGAAGGAGTTTTTTTTTCATGAAACTTTTAGTAATTAATACTGAATTCAACCTTTGAAGTGCCATGATTGAAAGAAAAGAAAGTAATTTTCTCAAGTTTAAGAGCAGAATAAAAAACATTGCAGAATGATGAACAACGATGATAATTCAAGTTGAATCAGGATTGGCGAATCAAGCAAAATAAATTCAAAAGTTTTATGTGTTCTTTATATACTACATAAAGGCTTTGAATTAGTTTCCGATGACTTAACATTGCCACTTCAACGGAATTGAATTTGTAAGTTTATAATATTAACTTTAATCGACTTTTACGCCAGCTCAGTTAATACTGTTATCTAAGAATCGCATAGTATTTTCTAAGTGCTTGCAGCATTTTCTTGTAAATTAAATAATGTTTTGGAAAATGGGTGCAACATTATTTAATAAAATTATATTTTCTGTCTATTTAATAATTGAAATTCTGTAACATTATTGTTCACGCTCATATATTCGGACAGTAAATACATCATTGTGTCATTCATATATTTTTAATTGTTAGGTGTCATATATGCGTTCAGTGTGAACAACACGACGACAAATACAATATCGTGAATCTAAAAATCTAGAAAAGAAACGGTACTCATTACGACAGTCGCAAAACATTTATACAAGTCTAACATGATGGAAAGGAACATGATCTCGAAAATAACAACTGTCGCAAGGTGTACGACCGCAGTGTTCGCAACTGTGACCTGTGCAGCCAAACTATACCATTACCAGTAACCGCACCACTCACACCATCTACGTCACCACTAGTGACAACACCGTCACGTTGCTAATATTGTACACATGCACGCTCCCCGAACACGCATACTTACGCCGAAGTAAATCTTTATCTACCGATAAACATTTTCAGAATTTCGTTACGAAGAGATTACACCCGCAACATTCCAGAAACGATAAATGTGCCATTGAAAATTTTCAAATTCCGAAGAAATTACGTTTTTAACAAACCAAAAAAAACAAAATTGGAAAAAAAAATGATGAAATTAACAGTTGTAATTTTAAATAAGATAAATCGAATCATTGAGTATACATGAATTCCTGAGAGTAATTGTTGCGTAAATGTATCTTAATATTATTTACGTAGTGAGTAGTATAAAACGAAAATAAATTTTAACAAATAAACATTGATTGTTTTGTATAATAATACACATTATTTTACGATTATCTTTAAATAAAACAGGAGAATTTTCATATTTATTTTGTTGCATATATAGTACATGCGAAAAACACATTATGAAATAAATGAAGTGAATCCTTTACAGATCAGATAATAATCTAATCTGGTATAACTGTGATTAATTTGTATGATTAGTTTCTAAAAATAAATATTTATATTAAATATGAATTTGTGCCATGAACCTTACAGAAGATGGTTTTAAGTGATATTTGTATCTTTCAACAACTGAAATTATGATTAAATTGGATTCTAGACTTTAGTAACTTATTTGGAAGGATTAGAGAAAGGAAAAAAAAATTGTCAATTGGTATATAAGTTAAAAGTATCGTGTCAATTACACGCGGTGATAGATATGCATGTATCCATGGCGTGAAAAAACTTCCTGGATATTTCCGTCGTATATGTTTGAATGTATATACGTGAACCGTCCTGGTACCGTACGGACACATGTCGTCTTTCCGGAACAAGTATTTCGAAAATTGAGAGAGTCACTGTCTCATAGTGGAATGTTAAATTAACAGTTAATTAATTAAACCCCTAATTGCTCATGTGCCACAGATTTTTTTTCCACTTTTCTTATTACTTTGCAATTTGTATCTAGATGATTCGTTTTTGGATAATGTGAATATTCTAAATTTTGTTTATTTAACAAGTGATGTTCACTTTTGTTATAATTCAAATCTAAAGTGATTTATAACTCAATGCAGAATTAAGCGACTGTTACCATATTTTGGCACGCAGTGATTTATTATCGCTACATTCTCGTAATCTTATTGTTTCATGGTTACGTCAACAATCTATAGAACTTTTTTCCATCACAAGCCTATGAATTTTAAACAATAAATCTCCGCATAGCATTTTATACCGTCAACCCTATATTTTTGAAGATCACTTATCATTTTTATATTCATTCTATCGATTACATATTGTACTTTAAAAAAAAAGTACATATATAATAATTGAATAAATTACAATGACGAAAAACCTAAATAAATTCTGTTATCTATATAAAATATTATATTGAATATGTAGGCTCTTAGTTGAAGAGCAATAAATATATATTTTTTATTTATACAAAGGTGTGAACATCGTATAACGTATTCGATATCAATGAAGTAATGTCTTCTTAGTGATGGCAATTACATTGACAAACAGTTTACTGTGTTGTACATTGATGTCACACCACATGGTATACCGTTGATCAAGAACACTTTCCTGTCACATGCACACGCACATTTGGCATCTAATTGTTTACCTACCTAAAGAAGATAAGTTCGCACACATTTCCATGTAAATGTCTGACCCTGATTACAGTTGAACAATACAAACACTGGTGATAGGTGCCTACTTACGAAGTTTGTTCTAAAGTTATGTTGAAGGTACTGTTGTTCAAAAAGGAAGTTTTGAAATACAATTTATGCCATGTTGGCTTTATCTTAAGGAGATGATCACATTAAGTTACGAAAAGGATTATTGTAATATTCAAAGTAGATTTTACTACGAAAGTTTAAATAATTAATTACATCTGAAGAAATTTATTTAATAAAATCTTAATAAGTACATTTATTTGGATTCCTATCTTTACAACTTAATGATTAAGTAAGTATTTAGCACTAATATGCTTGACCCCGAGCTCACATTTGTCAACAACGGTCGTAAAGATAATCTAGTGTAAATTGTTTGGTCCACTGGTTAGTGTCATGTCTAAGGGACATGTCATTTGTATATACACGAATCGCCATTTACACTCTCTGTATATGGTGGACATATTATTCCTTGTTTTTGCGACAAACGTTACTACATATATAGTCATATATGCATATAAATGCCGATAAATATATACTATGATTTGTATATACGCAAATTACAGAGATGAAGAAACAATATTACTGTTACTGAATCATTATTATTAGCTATCTAACGGTATTTTTTTTTTTCAAATGAGAATATGCATATATTTTTTAATATTTAGAATATCATAAATAATATTGAGAAATTTATCAAACATATGTTTATACTTTTGTAATAATTATCATTAATTAAGTCGTTAATATTTCATGAAATTATAATTATTTATTCAACTAACATATAGACGGGTCACTCAACTGAATCTATCGTGATTTAATTTATATTTTTTATAATACAATATTTTAAATTTTGTGTCAAAAATAAGAAATAAAATTTAATACTAGTTCATAGAATGTAATTCTTTTGTAAAAACTATAGCTTATAGATGTAGACAACCTGTATATAATAAATATACTTGTCAAAATGTGAATGTATCTTGAAATAGGGATTCAAAAGAAAATCTTTAAATTGCCAAAGACCACCCATATCCAAGATTTTATATTCACTTGGATAAATTTGTATTCAGCGTCTTTGAAAGCTATCACAGCTTCGACCCGAACCAAGCTCGTTGCCCGGTGTTGAACATATATCAACATAAACATATATGTACATAAGTTATGCTGAAACGTCTGCGCAACAGAAATTCAACATCATGCATCAAAATCTAAGAACATGTGGATGAATAGCTTACAAATGCAGCGTTTTGGAACGTAATACATTATCGGTTTGGTGCAGAACAATACATCATTTACTTGTGATACATTTAAATCTTCCCATAAGACTTATTTTACGGATTCTGTTATTTTGTTAAATTCAAGTTTTACCATTCATATGTTTTAGATATAAATAAAAAACAAGTTTATTTTTACGATTCATGAATTTATAATATATGCAGTTAATTATAGCTAGTGATTTATAAATAAGTTGCATTACTTTTCGCTGTTATATAACATCCTAAGCGAAAGCAAAATGTTAAATATTTTCCTGCAATTATCACAGTTCTGAGAAATTCTAATCACACCAGAGTTCAAAGATAATAGTAAAAATGTACAGAATGCGTAGCGTTCGCTATTGCTAAAAATAAAAGTGTGTACTGTTGTGTTAAGATAGCATCCGCGTAGAAGATTTCGATGATTATGATGTACGAGGTAAATCATAAGGAAATCAATACTTACATAATTATTTATTCGTTTTGTTTGCATGATGTACCGTTAGAACTAAGTACGAAGCAAAAGTGTATGCACTTTGTTTTGTTTTTTTTTTTTATAATTAACCATTAGACTGCCCAACAAATTTAAGTATAAAATTAATAAAATCGTTGTGAAAACGAAAGTTGGCGTGACATGGCAAAGTTTCGTTAAAAATGTTGTTCACGTCTCATTAAATCATTCGTAATTGCATTAACATTTTCTGAAAAGAATCCGTAAAAGATGTTCAGAAGTAGGCGTTATCAAAATCTTCGTAAAATGAAAAATATAAAATCCTTAAAGCAGAGCTTCAACAAGAAATGTGAAATTTATTGTTAGCGAAAGTAATTTTTTTTAATTAGCAAGGTATACCCTTTCAAATACAATATTTACGTATAGTTTATGAGTGTAAATTAAAATTAAAATACAGTGGCTCATCTATCTACAATTTTTTGTACAGTGTTGAAATGTTTTCTTTTTATATATAACGAAAAAAATCCGAAAATTAAAAATGATTAGGTATGTTCGCTTATAAAAAAATATTCTTGATTGAAAGCGATTTTATTACTTTCTTATACGCAGTTTAAATTGAAAAGTACACGAAAAGCTCGCTACAAGAACGATTCCACTTTGAGATATACATTGTACTATACACGATAGTTATACTAATTATTTAGAACGTTAGAAAAAGGTAATTATTAGAGTTAATTTTGAAACGTACCCCGGCGGGGACCTACCTAACTAAATATATTCCCCCTCCTACCTATCTGAAAGATTCCCACCCCCTACCTATAATTTGAGATACTTATTCTATTTTTGTGCTAGTAAGCACGGGGCACACACAATTATGTGCGTGCGTGTATTGTAACATTGGGTACGACACAATATTACACGTGGAGGTACCTGAAATAAATTTGGATTAGAAGGCAAACTGCCAAAGGGTGCAGTGTGCAAGTCTGCTCACACACTGCGAAAACTTTAAAAGGGGGGACACCCAGTTTGCCAGGACTGGGACGTCCAAAAACGTTAAACCTGTAAGTGAGAAAGTACAGTTAGTTATTGGGGCCCACCAGCTCCTTTAGTGGGCCCTGAGTACGCGATCGAGTTGAAGTGACCAACCAACTAACAAATAAATCCGGTTCTCAGTGCCCTAACCGTCCCACGCACTGTCCTACTGCACCCTGGCAATGCAACAGTAACCACGAGGGGGCAGATACACCAGGCACCCACTTTACTAGTAGCACGGATGGGCTTTCTTGGACTTGGATGTATCAGTCGGTTCTTTGCAACGCGCCAATATTAACAAACACCGCGCATCTCATTTTATTCAAATTTTTAAAATTATTACTAAGTGTCAACATGCCTTGATTACACAACATTAGTGCTCCAAGGTTGCATCGATCATAGTTTTAGCAAAAAAATTATTTGAATTAAACGGAGATTTAGCAAGCAATGATTACACAATATTAGTGCTACAAGGTTGCATCGATCTTATATTTAGGATAATATCCACATTTAACCGAGAGATATAGTGGCGCCTAATATCAGCGTTATATAAATTTACTATTTATTTGTATTCAATCAATGCAAGTTCTTACAAAATTCATTCGCGACGCGCTCACCCCCGAAACACCCGATACCCGAATTTAAACCCCAACCAAAAATGCAAACCCGAGAAGCTAAACAACGCGAGAATATTTTAAAATAAAACAACGATCTACCTTGGCGGAAGAACTGCCATATTAGATGGACAGCACGCGTTAACAATAAAAAGAAGGGACAAATCGTTGTTTTCCTCCAGGAATCCAACGGTGGGTGCTCCCACGATGAAAAAAGGGAATATTTACGAATTTAACGAAGGAGCGACAAGGAACTAGAGAAAATACATGCTCCAACCGTAAGGGCAGGGGCTACCACATATATTTGCAACAAAAGCGCGTGTTTCAAACATATGCAGACATTTATTTATTATTAAATGAACCATTAACAAGTTCTGTAAAATAACAGGGGTGGTTTGGAACAAAATACTCATATATACAATTTTCGTGCATGTGTTATTATTTCAATGACTTTAAATCAATACCATTTAATACTAAATAATGGTTTTATAAGTTATGAATATTATTTGTAACAAATTTTATATTTCCCAGTGTAGTTTAACAGTTTCTGAATACGCGCGTACTCAGGAACAGTTAAAGAAAAGAAGAAAGAAAGAATAAAACATATAAATACACCCAAAGACAACGGATTCTCTTTCTATTTTATGACGTATAAGAGAACCACTGACCAAAACGCATGTTCGAAATATTAGGAGTCCAAAAGGTACTCACCAAGTCCAAATCCAAACTTGTTCCTCTCCTACCACAGCTGAAGTTCTTGTTGTTCCTGTTTGGTAGCGAAGCGCAGCGAAGAACTTTATTATTTAAATTCCCGAAATTACTTATTTAAAATTTGCACACGACCATTTTTTTGTCACTCACCAACACTGATTTTTATACGGAAAATTACATTTAATTTTAAGACTTTCACTAATACTGTACAAGGGGGTAATGGCATATATTTAACGTAGTTATTTCACAAATAAAAATAAACACTCGCGAACTCACTTAATTCACTTTGTTACAAACGGCACAGTACATACATATAAATAAATACAAAAAGAAAGATAAAAAAGAAACTGGGAAATATAAAAATAGCACACGCTAGGTAATCAGAAATTCACTTACTTGTTCTAAATAAAATGCAGAGTTGAGTAGACTGGACCCCCCCTAAAACATTAGCAAATGAATTAGAAATCATCGTAAATAATTATAAAAATAATTAAAAACATCACACATAAACATTTAATAAACAATAATAATCAATTGGGACCGCTAAGTTAGCGAAAATAAATAAAAACCGTTAAATTATATACGAATTTAACATGCAAGTATGTATGATCAACGATAGCCATGGCTAGCTTCGGCGTACCTTCTAGAATTTGGAAGTAGATGGTTCATATTTTCGCAAAAATCTAATGTAATCGGTCACCCCGCACAAAAAACGGTATAGAATATCAATTGGCAGTCTATTAGTTAACTTTTAACACTAAAATCTATAATAGAATTGCGTTTTTTACCCCGTTTTTTACGAATTTTGTCATAACGAAAACGCGCCCGTGCAACGTATAGCTGACGTTCCACGGCACACTACACAGATTATTACTATTTTATTAAACGGTGTCTTTAACATGAATATACTTATATATATCATCTTTAATGCATTTTTTTTATCTTATACGTAAAAAAATAGACGTAAATTTAAATACAAATATTATTTATACACATATGAATAATAAAATGATATTAATTAAAAATACTAATTACCTAAAAGGACCGGAAAATACTTTTTATTTTATTTTGAGTGCATGCAACTTTTAATAAATAATGTGCAGGTGTTCTAGATATAATATATGTGGTACGATTTAAAAATTAAATATGTAGTTCTATTTTAAAATAATATTTAATTAAATAAAAATTGCAAGTGTAAAAATTTTAACTATAAAATGGCAAATATGGACATTTTAAATGAAAAAAATTAAATGGAAAAGTTTAAACAGTCATAATAAAAATCTGTAATAAGATATAAAATACTCCTTTTCAGGAAATCAAGGTAAACTACTTGTGAATATGAGAACAAATTTTCTAATAAATCGCTTGAAAATTTTTATTTTTTTTATTAAATAAAATAGCAAAAATAGCACTTTATAAAACAAAGGGAAATAAATTTCTCGCGAAAATATAAACTGTTATAATAAAAATCCGTATTGAGATATAATTTCCTGAAATGGGCAATTTTTTTATTAAGATATACTCACTTCTTCATTTAGAGTTGCAAGCGAGTTCCGGTTCCTCGTCTTGCACACGCGCACAAAATGTCTATGTTGTACCCGGCGCATTACAACAAACCGCGAATGTTCTAGTATATATTTAAATAAAATTAATATTGAATTTAATATGTTTAAAAGTTCATATGAGTCTAATTGCGCAATACGGATAATTGCTCTATATTTTAAAATGTTCATATACTAGTCTACATGATCCCGCACTATGTAGCAACAATTATTCATAGCATTTTATATGCACACTAACGATAAAACCGAATTGCAATGACCGGCGGTGGTCACAGAACTGATTTTTTCAATCTAACTCGGAGAAGTTTTCCTGTAAAAACCAGAAATTTCTGAATTAAATCTCTATATAGGTGGGAAGAGGATAGACATACTCAAGTGGCGTCTTTTAAAAACTATTGGTTTCTAATTTTAATGTATTAACATGCATAGACTATCACCAAATATAAATTTGTTGAAATGATGTTTCTTAAAGCCCAAATTTTCCTTAATCTGTAAGATTTCTTAAAGTTGTTACTCTTACAAATATATAGAGCATAAAATTAGCTTTAATTTGATATGCAACAACAATATTATTACTTGCGATAAATTATCAATTTTAGGCCATCCCAGTATTGATCACGCGATAGAACACAGAGGTGATAAGTGCGGTATAGCACACTATTATATGTAATTTTCAATTTTAAGAGTTGCGTCTTCTGCTCAGACTAATTATTTATTGTTTATATGTACATCGAACACATAAAACTAGGATAAATTTAAATAATGACGTTTTCTGTGACCAAAATTTAGCTAAATTTGCAAGCATTTTAGTTATTTTAACAGTTGCAAAAGAATAAAGCTTTGTCTAAAAGCTGTATCCTGTGATACCGATTAGTTTTTGCTAATAAAGTTATTAATGATCTCTTCTAATTTCTGAGATAAAAATTCATTTACATTTCCCGTTTGGTATTCCAGTGGCCGTGATTCAACTAGCACTGTAGCTTAACGAATACATTTGCATTTAATGTAGGGTACATGCGGAGGTGGCCATTTATTTTTTTATAGTATCTAAGAGCTATAAGCTACAACTTTGGCGTCTAGTAATTTCTCGTTTAGAGCTACTGTTATGGAGTTATGATTTTTTTTAGAAACCCATGTTCTCGCTCGACCTCTTTATTATCGATTTTAATGAAAAAAATCTAAAAGCTGTGTAACCTATGCTACCGATCGTTTTTTGCTTATAAAGTTTTTTTTCTAGCTGTTGTTTAATAGAAAAACAAAACATTTAAATATTTTAGAGTTTCACTTTTAATATTTATTCTAAAAAATAATTTAGTGAAAAGGAGTTCCAAAGGTTAGTAAAATATTATAAATTAAAAAAATAGTCTAAATATGATCCAACCGAAATAAGTATAAGAAAGTTTAGTGCATGACACTGCAGATGTTTTGAAAATAAGTGTGTATAACGAAGTTTTTGTGGAGCATATTTTCTAAAAATAGCACCGGAAAAACATCATTAGTTGAAATCAAAATCTCTTTATAAAAAGCGAAATGCAGACGGAAAAAAGTGAGAAAAGTTAATAGTCCTATAATAAAGTAAATGAAATTACTTCTACGTAAAACAAACGAGAACGATTTCAACATCGTATTGCACTGCGAGTGCGACTGGTGCACGAGAGTGACAACTGTTCATTTCCTGGCAATCATTGGAAAAGAAAAATATCCATTTGGAGATTTAAACAATGCGGTCAAACCAGCACATGATCAACTCTATGCTCTCTGTCTCTCAGACGCACGCGTTCGGATATATTTCACGTTCACGTTCATGTTCGCGTAATGCGTCCTTCGCACCGTATACCCATCATCTGGAACATACCATTGAACTTGCAGTCCAGTAATAATAAATGAGAACACAACAACGTACTTGGTGCTGGCTTGGTTTGTTACAGATGCGGCAACGCACGAACTGTTGCATCGCTTCTGATTTCAAAAGCGAAATTGAACTTTACGCTCGATTTTTTATTTATAAACTAATTTACATTTTCTTTCATCACATTTTTTTTAATCAAACATCAAACTGTCACAGTACGCTAGATGCTGCTGTACATTAAGGCAAAAATATCTACGAAACAACAGATAAAATAAAAAATAAATATCCTAGCGACTCTGAATAATGAAAAACAAACTAATGGAATAAATGCGATTGCGAGCAATTAATGCAGTCATTCTTATCTCAAGACAATTATATCCTCAGTAAGACTTTTGATCTTACTTTTAATTACTTATCGCATTGTCAACGGAAGTTCTTTAATTTAGATTAATTTCAAATTAGTGACAGAAAATACTAAAAATATTCTAGACGTAATTTCTTCAAGAAATACCCCCATTCGACCAGAAAAACCCCCAATTCTCCGAAAAAACCCCAATATAATTTGTACAGTTTGTACAATGTGCACTTCTTAATTATTACCGATTGGCAGAGAAAAACCCCTTATTTGTACAGTGTGCACGTGAGAACTATTCAATTTCCATAACCTATAAATCCATAACTGTATGAAATGTGATTCTTATTCTTTATGGATTACTTAGAACTAACTTTAAGCTTAGTTTAGCGGTGTTTCTATTACAGGAGATATTTCTGTGCGTTTTAAAAAATGGGATCAAGTGATTTTACTGTTAAATTATTGAAGTTATTGAATATTTTATTAACTATAGACTCTTTTAACAAAGATAAATCAATTTTGTAAAGATGTCTCATATTAATTTGTGCCGATTACATAAAAAGGAGAATGGGTCATTTGTATATAATTTAATACATAAATCGTCGCGTGATTTTTGACAAAGATAAACTTATAGGGAATAGAATGAGTGGGATAGAGGAAAGGCGGAAGTAATGGTTTGTATTAAAATAAAAAATAATTTAAAATAAAAGTATTCCTAAAAGCAAGGCTCAAATATGATAAAGATTGTCAAATCAATTGTGAAAAATTTATTCGTAGAAATGAAATAAAACAAATTTATATAATTTTTATCTATAAATACTTATATTAAATTTATTAAAAATCATTGTTATGAAACTAGATTTACAATGATTATGAATTCAATAGCTTATTGTAGCATTGCTTCATGATTCGCTAAACTATAATTATGGTAAGTCGTTGCTTCTTTACTGGTAATGCACAGAGCTACAGATGTTTAAAGATTTACATAATTATCTGATTCGATGGGAACTGTATTACAGTAATGAACTACATTTCTTTGTATTCGAAACTAGTTCAAGCCCAACTTATTTTTCATTATTTTTAACAACCATTGAATTTTTTCAATAATAAAAACACGACTTAAACCAGTTGAATAAAATAACTTTAGCATACAAATGTTTTTATGCAATCATCATTAATTAAACCTCTCTTAGAAACTGGACAATTCAAAGAAACAAACTACTTCATAAATATTATTAAAAATTTACAAACTGTTTTTTGTCAATCATATTAATAAATAAATGTAATAAAACGCAAAATTTTTATAGACATATAGAAATGGTGAGTATATAACTTTACGAAACTTTGCAAAACTACATGTCATTCTTGTAGAATTTAAATGTTTTGCAATATACGTGTATTACAGTGTTCAATGGCAAGGAAAACGCAAATTGAATATCTATCGAAGACAAATTGATATCATGCACATTTCGGTATGTGTTTGTGTTTTATGTATGAATTGCAAAGGTTTTGATTACCAGTTTATTTTTCTATTAAAATGCAATTTATTTGCAGTACAGTTTATTTAAATTCCCATGAGAAATTTCCTTACCACATTCGTGGTTCTGCACAACCAAACAATGTAATGATGTTTTAAAGTTGGGTGCATTATATGATGGGTTCACTCTTCATTCTCACACGATTCTTTCTTATGCATATACTGTAAGTTAGGATAATTTGGCATCTAAGTCGAATGAAATTATAGTACAAGAATTTCATAATTGTAGTTTGTATTAAAAATAAATTACTAATTATGAAAAATTCACGCTAATATGAAATGTATGTATATTTTATAATAATTTTGCAATTATTATGATTAAAATAGTGTTACTTAAATAAATCTTCCCATGAAGCATCACCATTAATTTATTCCTATTAAAAATATTTTATTACGTATTCAATCATCATAATACATATATGGAAACTCTTTGACATATGTTTGCTGTATAAGGGGTTCAACTCACGTAGAAGAAAATAAAAGAAAAGAAAGAAAGACGAGGATAACAATAGAAGGAAAAAACAAGGATTCTTGGTTGCGAAAAGAAAAAATAATAATTGAGAAAGAAACAAAAAGAGGAATAAGAATAGCAATTTGAATCTATTTCTTTAATTATATACGTTTTTTTTCTGCAGTAGATGTAGGGTATCAATGTTGTTACAGTCAGTAAGTTTTTTCTTGGAAACGACGTTTATTATACTAATCTGCACTAATATAGAAATGGTATAAGATCTGGTTCACATAGACCACAATATCCGAAATATGCTTGTCCGTTATCCATTATAAAAACGCGTTCACCCAAAACCGAATCGGCTAAACCATTTTTACTTTCTTATACGCAGTATAAGTAAGTATTGTAATCATGAAAAATTTCGAACTCGAGATTTTAACGGAAATATACGTTTTGACCTTCGCTGAATCGATTCCGACTATTTTTGGAATGACGTCCGTCTGTGTGTGTGTGTGTGTGTGTGTGTGTGAGCGCTCTACAGCCCAAACGGATAAAGGTAAAATTATGAAATTTTAAACTTAAGATTTGTATGTGCCTGGCACGAAAACCTCCTATTTTTGAAAACCATATTCCGACCGGAAGTGCATGTTTACCCCAGTCATTTTTTGCAGTTTCTGCAATTACTCAAAAATGGTTACAGTTACAGAAAATTTTTGTGAACAAAAATTAATAAAATTTATATTTAGCACTACTTTTGTTTGAATCTTTTTTACAAAAAAAGGACTGGTTTCAAAATAAATTTCTGCTTATTATATATATTGTTACATAAATCGTATCATCTGCGCCTGTCAATTGTTTAACAAAATAGACTTAAATAATTTGAAGTTTGACATTTAATATTTATTCTAAGAAACATATTTAGTGTAAAAGCGATCTAAAGGTTAGAACAAATATTATAAATTAGAAAAATAATGTAACTACGATATGGTTTGACCCATATGCGGATAAGAAAGTTCGGTGCATGACACTGCAGATATTTTGTTGCATGTTTCTGGTGTCAAAGGGAATGATTCACTTAATTTTCACCGAAAATATTCGTATTGTGGAATCTCTGAAGCGACAATACACCTTTACTCAGTTAACATACACATAACTGTTAAGACAATCGTACTCAGTAAGCATGCAAAAAGTTAACCGAACGACCAATGAGATACGCTGATGTTAACACTGGGCCCAATCACCTCGCAGGAAGAACGGCGCGAGGAGCAAATATATAAAACAAGACGCACACCGGTGACTGCACTCATTTCGACTTAAGTCAGGGTCAGGGGCTCTCGGCTAGTCGAGTTTATATATATACACTACGTGGTTTACTAACAGACTCACATTGATACAGTGCTTAGATTATTTTGTGTTAGTGAAGTGTTTTTGTGTTTTTCTAAATCTTGGACAGTTTACTCTACACTCGGACTGATCTTGCTTATCAAATCGGTGAGTACTCTTATTCAGACTCCAAGCATTACTTATGTTCCCATTAATAAATATTATTTCAAACCAAATAAAATAAAAAGCTTACTTAAAAATTTAAGTCACTTTACATATTACATATTTAGTTGTATGTATGATAAAATTCGTAGCACCAATGAATGGGGAGTCGAACTAGCGGAAATTGTCAGGATTTAAATTAATTCGTCTTTAATATGACAAAAATTGAAATTTTATTAGTTAACAGTGTAGTCTATGTATTGTGATCTTAACGCTATAGCTTATGATTTATATACGTAAAAGTCAAAGACATTAAAACATTCCAAACGAAATAATAATGATTATAATCTTACGTCATCTTTGTCGAAAAAAACCTGAACGAATTTAAAATAAAAGATAATCAATGTGGTATCGATATCTAATAGTATGAGATCACACCGGAAGAAAACGTTCAATTCCTATATAGAATCTGTCGTCGTCGTAAGTACATGTTTATAGAAAGGTCAAAGTCCTGTGGTACGAGTGCGGTGTGCGGCACACCGGTCTTATTATTACCTTTGATTCCCGGAGACGACAAACTGTTTGCGTTTTTTTTTTTATTATTATATTGAATGTGTAAATATATTTCACACCCAACTGCTTACAGTAATAACTCAGTAAGTGTGAAGCGCATTTAATTGCGTTAATATGACGTATGAACGGGTTACCGTCCTCACTACTTGTTGATATCTCTCAACATTCACTTTGCGATCTGACGATAAATGGTTGAACATTTAATATTTCTGTGTGGTTAACGTATCCAAATACGGAATATAAATATATTCATGACTTAATAGCGTTAAACAAATATTGCTTATTTACCGTATTAAATATTATTAATGTATGTTTCCTAATTTCAAAAACATAGATTTATGGTTTCAAAAAAGTTGTAAATTATGATACTATTTAAGGCTTAAATCACATGAGTGAAAACATTATTAAGTAAACGGAGGCTTAGAGTTAAGTGAATCTTTTTAATATCATCTTCGCACGCACGGCAATATGGACGCGAAATTAATTTAAAAAAAGAATTGTTAACGTAAATAAATATAAACAATAAATAATATTTCATAACTTTTTTTTGTGTATAATTTATAGTCTTCATTTTGTTTGCCGAATAGGTTGTTAAAAAAGTCATTTCATAAAGCTATTAAAATGTTAATTAACTTAAATTAAATCCTGTTTCCATTAAACGTAAAATGTTAAAGAATAAAGTTTTATTGCGTTTAAATAGTTGCAAATATATTTTACATACATACAAACCTTGCATCTGGTTTATGTAAACGCTTAAAATTAAAATATACTTTTACATTTGAGAACAATACGTTATTTGACGAGATTATTATAAATAACAATTGTGTCTATGGCTATTCAATTATTATCCAAGTGGTGCACCAATTTCTAGATATAGTAATATATTGCACACAATGAGAATTAAATCAGTTCGTTCTATGTTGATACTACATGATTAAACAGAAATTTCATGTAAAGTGTAAATCTATATGCAGGAGAAAATCAACAAAAAAGTTGTTAACGCTGAGGTGTGAATCTGTTTTTATGCGATATGTAAATTTAAACGAATGCACTACCGTTATAGCAGTGCTCTGAATATGAGCGAGCTTCAGTCATAAATAATAAAGTTATAAATTTGTGTGTTTACGGTGACTCTGTTGATAGTTGATTTAAATCAAAATTTAAATTACATTCACACATCTGTCGTTTATGTCACTAACACTAACATAACGCTAATTACAACTAGCTATTCCGCACGTCTCGTTAGTTCAAAACTAATATTTACTCTGAACATGCGGAAAAAAATTAAACTACAAAAGCAAACCAATTACAAACTAGATAAATTTATAGACTCAATCACTTAAAATATGATTTGATAGTTAAAACAACAATGTGTATTTAAATACTTTTTTAGAAAATAAATGTAATTTATATCGAGAAAATGAGCACTAAAGCAAAAAGCTTCCGTCAATAACACAACCATATAATTTAATATCTTTCAAGTTCAATAAATGATGTTTAATCGTAGTTGTTGATTATAATATATGAAGGATAGTGTAAACAGTAAAATATTTTGTGCAAATAATGACGACAAACGCGGTAATACCATGTATTACAGTACCGGACACTAATAATAACCGTTGTGACCGTTGATAAAAATGGTTTTAAATTGGTTCACATGATGCAGCAGCCACCGCAATCCAGTTTATAGGTGTAACCAAACAACCAAGACAATTTATAGTAGTTGCTTTGCGTTTTCCACACCATTGACCATACATAATGGATAAATAAATGATTGAAACCCGAGAGGATTCTTGCTGCAAGAACAACGCAACCCAACCTCTACTGTGAACCCTCAAGGTTGTGGCCAGGCCACACTGATAAATAAACTTATATAAAACGCCCCGAGCAACGTTGACCAAAGGATAAATAAACAAAACTAACGTGGCGAGCAGGTTCTTTTACATTTTCTCAAGCGATATTCATAATTGTTATATCTATTTAAGCAGCTCCATCACGCGATTGTTTTCACTAAATACTAGCAAATTACTAGAGCAACCACTATAGTTAAATGTACAATGAAAATGACTATGTAGTAGCGGTATACAGCAATGTGAGACATTTTAAGAGTATACTTTTCTGATAAATAATACACATTAGCAACGTTTAAAACAAATATAGTCATCTGTGGATGACATGGTTATTAAAATTCTTTAGTTAAACAAATTCACCCTTAAAGAAATATATATGCATTGTCTACTATTACATTCTCAGAGTAATGTTCTCATAATTATAGAAATTTAATATGCAAAGAATTTGAAATACAGTTGTATAGCTTCCATAAAATTAAATTTGAAAATGAAATTATAATCAACTTAATTAGACAAAATTCTTGTAAGTGATATTAAATATTAGCAACGCTCATGCGATTTTTCTTGAAACATATCTGACGCTTTAACATTCCTTCTGTTTTAAAGAGATTTTATTCAGGTAACCAGGTGAACAACCCAAGTATATTTTTAGATTACTTTTTTCCAGCTTCAAACTCTGAGAACCGGTTTATTACAAAATAAACATAAATTTTAATGTACATATGCGATATGTATTATGCAGAAGATTATTATGGTGATTCTGGTAAAAGATTTTTAGAAAAATTGAATAAAACTAGAACAGAAACACATCTTAAAAAATTGTTATAGTTTCAACAAAAAAAAAACTCAAATATCTCCAGTATTACATAAAGATTTATGCGGCTGATATTCATCATTAACGATATAGTAATTTTTAATTTCTACGTTTCTAATAGTTTTTTTTTTTTGAACCCATGCAAATTGGTTGATATTTTTGTTGTAAAATATATTTTTAGTAACAGTTTTTGCCATATATTTAATTTTATATTATTATGTTTATTGTTTAAAGTTTTTTGAAAAATGATATAATAGATGTACTAGATGCTGTACTAGTATTTATTTAGTAAATTAATTATCTGTAGTACATTAATGCTGTTATTTTGTTTGTTTGATGCGAATAATATGCTCATTATTTAATGACCGCCAGGCAAACAACAAAGTATTAAAGGTATGTAGGTGCCCTTGATTTGTTTGAAAATTGTTAAAATCATCTCAAGTCAGATTGCCAGTTGTAATTTATCGAGATCTGTTTGTGCATTTGTTGATATCACAACGGAATTTAACTAAAAAATGTACGGAACAGATATAGTAAAAAATGTAATAATAATTATAGACCATTTATCATTCATTGCAAGGTAAGAGTAGGTGTATAATCTGAGCAGGCGAATAAATTACAGTAGATGCAAAAATAGTGGCATGTTTAGCTTGCAGCTCACATCATCAGTGGCGCCAATTACTCAATAAAAAACAAAACAACACTAAGAATACACTCACAAATGACAGTAGAGTCTGTGGTACCCGCATTGGATCTAGGTGTAGAAGCAAAGCACCGCGGCATGCACGGCTTCAACTGGGAGACCTTGACAGTGAAGAGTCTCTGGCGAATGGGGCCGGTGACCGCGGTTGGCCTTCGAGGAACGCGCGCGCACCCGCCGCGATGCATTGCCAAACTTCCGGTGGTTCTGCAGACCCAGATTCGAGCGCCCACGCGGAAACTATAGTAAGAAAGGTCGTTTCTTTTACACACCGTTGTTGGTAACCAAAGAGACGGGTACGGGGAGAGGATGGCCAGGTTGGTGTACTCCAATTTCGCGCGAGCGTCTACCGAAAATTACATTATTATCGCTTGAGGGCACGTTGCGGTTCCCGGCCATTTGTGTGGTGGATTATTGTGAAATCGTTGGACCGATATTTACAGTTTCCCAATTCGTGGCGAACGCCGTTATTCGGAGTAACAGATGGCGCTCAAGCGAACATGGAAATTATTTGTAATTTATTGTTCATTGCTGCGTATTGTTTCAAGTTCATCTAGTTAACGGGAATTTTTAAATTTCAGCTAAATGTTAAGGAAAATTTAAATTTAAGATCACACTATAATTTAAATATTTTAATATTCATATTATAAGATTTATTCAAATTTGTTTTAGTTAGAAACAGTTAAATTCTAGAAAGTTAAATAATGGTTAAAATAGATTTTATACTTTGCAAAGGCATGAAAGGTTAAAATAAGAAAATCCCTATAAATTCTTAGAAAAATTGTGTAGTATAGTAAATATATTATACGCAAAGTTTGAAAACAATTCCGAGCGTTGTTCTTGTTTGCTTTTAAAATCACGAGGTCTTTTTCTTTTCAACAATAGTAATAAGTACTTTGTTTTGCTATGTACTATACGTATAGAAAATAATAAAGACCAGACAGAAAAAGAATGAGAAGAAAGTTCGTGCCACCAAAATTAGATTCTATTTGAGCGTCATTCAAGCACGTTGAGCGTAAATAAGGATTATTTTGCACGTGTGTGGGTGTTAAATTGTAATCTTTGTGTCTCTTTCTTTGCCATTTCTGTCCGTATAATGTAATAAGTACTTTGTGGCGCCATCCTTTTACTTGAGTTACACGATTACTTTTGCTGTTGATGAGAGTTAGTTTACGTTTTAAGTTTATTATGCCTGTTGGAAATGTTTCTGAAATGAGAATGGACCTACCTATACAAACTGTTGACTGAAAAATTATATCGTTGAATTTATGCCCGTCGAGTTTGTTTATTTTTCAACTTTACGATTTATGTTCATACTAGAATTCATATACTGATATTTAACAAAAAAGGGAGTTATTTAGAATTATGACGTCTATTTATCTTTATTAATTAACACGTGAAATGTACTTTTACGCAATTAAAAAAATCAAATTGCATTTGCTTTTCATGATTTGTCACTTCTTACTACATCATAAATATGAACTGTCATATTAAGCTTGCCTAATGATAATTTGAATGCTTTACATTTACGGTTTTTAAATAAAAATTAATAAATTTAAGAATATAACCGGAAATTAAAAATTAACTTCAAGGTCTCGCAAGATAAAATCGTAAAAACCAAGATTACATTTTAAATAAAAACCCGAGACGCCATGCCGATACGCGCAATATTATAAACGACTAAAAATTATTTTTTTAAAATAGCAGCATCTACATTGATGATACTAGAAATATATGTTTACTCCCATACATACCGGGTGTATAGTATGGGATGTGGCACGGAGGATACGCAATACAAATCACCCGTAATTTACTAGACACGGGAGGAGGCTTGGTCCAGGTTGGCCATGATTTAATGCACATTGCAGCTCATAACAACAAGAAAATTGATGGTTACCGATCTAAATGGAATTGAAAACCTGCTTGGATTTACACATACTCGCGTACCTCTGTAATGTATATAAATCAAGTTGTAAAAGAAGAAACACAAGTCGCAAATAACGCTGATACCTTGTAAGTGTAGCGAAAGGATAATGACTACACATTCAATTTTATGTCACTAATAAAGTAGACTATCTTTTACTATTCAGACATTTTCCACGCGTTGTTCCAGGGAATTAGAAGCTTAAAATTTCTAAATTATATTCAAATAAAAATCTTTCCTATGTAGTTTTAATTTAATTCGCTACTTATAAATTTATTCAGTATATATTTTAAAATGCAAATATAATTTTAAATTATACCACCCGCGTGTCACGAAGTTGGCATAGGGTCTTCTTCGCGCAAGACCTTACAAATCATAATATTATTTCCACCAGATATATTTTAACGATGCCATACATAATACAGAAAAGCAACGACGTAAATACAACCAACTACAGAACCTAACTGTATGGAAATACTCGGTACAATACATATAAACAGTGTGACATCACATACTCTGTAGGTAATGTATGTTAACTGCCAGTGGGACACGGAATTCTGTGTCATTATTATCTAACTGTATCCACTATAAACATACATTTATTTCTATACATTATAAGAGCCTCTCATAAGTGCTAAGCGTGGGACGAAGCTATTTTGATTGTAACATGAAAATTAAGCAATTCTAGCTTCATTTTTTATTTTGTTTTTGTTTTACTGACCTCAAAAACACCAGCGCATTGTTAAGCTTTTTACAAAACAAAGGTCAAGATCGTCTCAAGATTTATGCAGTAGATATGCTCATCTAAATACGGTATCATAACGCGGTTTATTTGTTCATTAACAATCATAAATGTGTACGAATGCTTAATATTAATTAATACTAGCTTATATTTAAAATCATTTTCTTTATGTTTTACAAAATAATAATGCGTCATTTACGTGACCAATGACAACGCGCCTAAAATTTATGCAATGCCTGTAAGACCACACAACAGGCTCATAATTAAACGGTAACAAAAAATACTGCGCAATATCGGTTTTTAAATCAAAGAACCGCAAAAAATGTCAAGTTTTTATGTAAATTACAACAATTTTATAAATTGGATTTTCAGCAAGTTCGCTATTTAAATTAGGAAAAAGATGTTTTGTAATGTTGTCGTGTCATTCCATTTTGCATTTAATTAGTTTTGTAAGAAATATGTTAATTTAAAACAGTTTTTCACCGGAAAAGTTTAAATGAACGCAACTTTTTTTCGAATGAAAATACATTTCAATAAATTGAGATCACGTTCATCGTAGCGATTTATTTTATAATTTCGTATTACTGGTGCAAAATGAAATACATATTATTTTTCTCGTACGATTTTATTCAATGGTGTAGAATGTGTCACAGCTGTAAGTAATGTTATTACTGTACACGAACGCAAGCGTATCAACTTTTGTGATATTATATGTGTGTGTATTTCGCTAAAAGCGCTAACTGGTGGCAACGGCTGAAGCAAATTATAATAGTTTAAACAAATTAAAGTAAAATGTACAGAGCTATTATAATAAATAGGAAAATTATAAAATGAAGTGTTTGAGTGGCGACACCGTATTGTTAGAAATATAACAGCACCCGTGAGAACTAACATCGGGAGTAAACGACCTTAAAAGGAATGCTTTTGTATTCAAATAGCAATCAGAACGTTTCATACACTGAATGCGTAATGCAGCCTTTACGCGATAATTATTTAAATTGCCTGATAATGCTAGCAGATAGAAAATCAAGTAGTACTAGAACAATTATAGTCATTTAATAGAGAGTTATAAAACTCATACAGGCCATCTTAAAATCAAAGAGGTTTTCATTACTTGGAACATTATAAAATTTGATTAGTATTTAATTTTTTATTATATGCAAAATTATATTTTGTTCACGGCAAATTTAAGATCCTACGGTACTTTATAGCATAAAATAAGTTTACGCCACAAGTACTTATGAAACTTTAATAAAAGTAATGTATAAATTATGTATTAGGTCTACTCCAAATGCAAATACATTTGTTATAAGTGACAAACGGATCTGAATTTAATAATCCTTCGCCGCGACTATAAATGTGCGTAAATTGGTTAAAAGTAATTTTATATAAAATTACTGTGTTCAATAAAATCGTTTACCGTTATAATGATTTCCTCAATGTTATTATAATAATGTAAGCTTTTAAGAGTGAATCTACAATTATTTTTTAAATTATTCGAAAATATACACCACAAATAGATAATATGATACAATCATATTAAGAGTAATATTTTAGTATGCATTGCATACGAGTATAAATAATAACGAATATTGTTATCATTTTCTTTTTTTTTTTCTGTTTATGTACGTATATGCTACAGTTATCTAAGCAATTATTTTCGGTTTAAAGACTACAGACTCTTTGAACGCTAAATAAAGTATTTAATAATAGAAAATATTAGTAAAAAAAATTATTTTGTTACCTATCAATGTTGATTGTGGAAATTTTAATAATTCAAATATATACATGGATTTGTCAAGCCTCATACAAATATCTGTTAGTGACAGCTAAAATTATTTAATATAATACTCCTGTCCATTTTTCTTTCCATGACAATAACTACAAATAGATATAATATATTTTTTATGTTTATGGCATATCAAAATATTTGAATGGCCCTCAAAAGTTTGCGTTGTAAAATATAGTATATTTTATAGCATATCAATTTCGTACGGTTTGATATAAAATATGATTTATTTGTCCAAAGAGCACAGCTGCTGTTTTAATCCAATTTAAATCTAGGCTATTCGGTATACAAGTAACAAGACTCCAAACAATATCTTAGATTATTATTTAGAAATGTTTAAGTGGATTGAAAAAAAAAATTAAAATTAAATGTATACGAAATAATCAATAATTTTAATAGCCTTTCTGAATAATACTTGTATGTGATCCGCCAAATCGATATGATTGAATTTTGCTTGTTCACTAAGCTATCTACAAGAATCTTAATTCGGATAAAAATCAATAAATGACGTAGCATTTTCGCAACAAATAGTTGGTGAAGTTGATAATCTTGCAAACGACGAGCATGGTTCGTGAATTTACCGATTGATTTAACGAGGTACTAGAATCGGCTCGCTTATCATCTAAAATAGTAGTTCCCACGAGAGGGGTTCAACGCTGAGGTCATCAGATGACCGACTGTAGGATTTGGATGATAATACCTATTGGATCGTCAATCTCAATATTATTTTCAGCTTTGGTAATATAATAAATAATGGCGGTTTTGTGTCATAATTAAGTTGCTTTGAAAATATGGAATTTCGTACATGGTAATCAATATATGTATATAGTTGAATTGATTTTTAAATTATTTTAATGATTCATTTTGTAAGTTGAAAGAGGCTTTTGAATATATGTAGTTTAGTCTTTAAAATAAAAATTTGAATGTGAAATGAGATGGTGTACTGATTTTCAAAATACTTGTATTTCGCGTTCCAGTACATACCCATTATGTATCGTAAATTCAGATATATCTATGTCTGCGAAAGCCTGAGGAGTCTGGAATCACCAGACTTGACGGTATAAGTCTGCGTATATAATCACCCTGGATTTACTATACATGTATTCAAAATGGTGTTTCTAAAGGGCCGATAAAATCACTTGTCGTCAAAGAGCAGCACTGCCAATCTTAACAAAAACTATACATATACAGTTCAATGGATTCACAATGTATATCGGTTGGGTGCACATGGGCAGCTAATCGTTATCTCCGGCGAACATGTGAACAACACCAACACACACGCATCGAGTAATATAATAAATAATTGAAAGTTGAGGTAGTTTTCTTGTTGCTTGGGCGTCGATGTGTGGTAGGAATTCTAATCGTACACTTTTTAACATCGTCCAATAGGACTTGGTTTTGATTAATGGCGCTACAGATAATTCAGCCAGCGAAAATGATAGCACACGCGGTTTGGACCTAGATAAAAAGTTATTATATTTCACCGCATCAAGTCAGCCCGAAACCGAAGATTAATCGTATTAAATATATTATATAAGGATAAGGCAACTACTCTTGGAGAAATTTGTGGTTCAAATATATGATTATCTTAGTCCAATGTAAAATCAGAAATAAATTATATATTAATTTATAGTAAAAACGATATTTAATAAATTATTGAAAAAATGGTGGCAGCAGTTTTAGAAAGAAACATAAATATATAAAATATACCATACATATAAATGAAAACTTTGATCATATGAAGCTTTATAATATGTGCTTTACCTTTGATGTTTCAAACAATCAAATTAGTGCACGTGTTTAAACAAGTAAATTAGGAAAAATGAAAACACGACGATAAAGAAAACAATACACGTGCTACACGATATGAAACTAACAACAGTTTTATTATAAAATGGATTATACATATAAATCCTGCAAAACAGCTCAGTCTACCTACGTCAGTTTCCGAGATTAAAGATAAATTTGATTTGAGGTTGATAGCGTGGCTTGCATTTATAGTACAACCAGCACTTTCATCATAAATACTACTAAATAATATTTCATGTTTGCTTGACTATCCTTTGAACACTATAATATCATTTTCCAAATGGAATTTTTGTCCTGAGTAAATATGGGTAATGAATACGGTAACGTTGGGCTTAGTACGCTCAAAAGATCTAATTATATATTTTATTATCAAACGAAACTCATAAAATAATGTAAATATCAAGCCGTACAAAATGTACTGTATTATTAACGAAAACCATCAAACCATATATTCTGAATGTACGTACTTGAAACATGTTTGAAAACCACTACAATTTATGGTAATTAAATCAAAAGTTAAATAACTCAAGAACCTTATTAATTTTCTGCGATCTATTTAAATTTTTCGTTGAACGCATTTAAATAAATATATTTCCTATACAATTGAAGTGAATATCTCATTTAAATGTCGAGAGCAGGACTTAATTACTATGCTATATGCGTAAAACTTTTTAAACAGCTATTTGTTTCACTTGACCACCAGTAAATTAACACAGAACATGCAATACCTACATACACACACATACAACAGTGACAGACTTAATAAAAAGTTCATTCAACTGCCAAAATAGTTGGTTACGCGTTCTGTTACGGTATTAAGGCAGAGAACGAAAAACAGTCCATTGTTTTCTAACTTGGACAGCGTAAATAACGAGTTTCCTTTTACCAAATAAAATCAAGAAAAAGGAAAAACAAATTTCAATTTCAATGGCGCATTTTACTTATTTATTATTTTTATTTTGGCTTTAGTTAGTTATGTATTTTTGAAAATTGTCTTCTTTAAAATGCTTGGTTAAATTTATTGTCGAAATGCGTAACTCGGTCACGGATTCTGTCCTGGAGGTCTCCGTGGTTATTGCAACGGGCATGAAATTAAAGGATTAGTATAATGTTTGTCCCCATTAAATTCGCAGTCCAGACTTAATTACTCAACAGAGAATCAATACCAATAATCATTAATGCGTTTAATACTATTCAATGGGCATTACTGTAGCTCAAAGTAAAAATACCAACTAGCCATTTTATATTATTTTTATTAAATAAATATCAACGGAGCATTTTAATTAAAAATATGTTATTTATAAATAAATTAAAGCTTGAGTTAAAATTAATTGAAATCATCAAATAGTTAGATAAAAATGGCAAAATAATAAATTTTTGTTATTACAAATTTAAATTCATATCGCATTGAGTTCCTGAGACAATACAATATTAGTACAGTTATAATTAAAATACTGGTTAAATTCAAAAAGTTTTGCAGTATGCATTAGATTGAAATTGATGCAAGACGGTCTTAAGAAAACTAATCAAATGAACTACAACTGTATAATTTGCGTCTACTTTGACATTGATTGCAAGACAAAGACAATAGATTTTAAATCAATTACCATTAATTGTAATATATATATTCATCTAGTCAGTATAATTAATAGCAAAAACCAAGATCGTATATTGATATGATTATGTTTGTTCAACAGACAAAAATGTAGCGGTAAAAAATAGCTAGCGTACGAGTCATTGTGATCATCGGAATAAGAGAGAAAATCCGCAGCGCGTCCCTAACTTATTCATAACATATTTCTGCTCTCACAAATATAAAACAAGAGAGAATAACAGCTTTTATTTCTTTATAGGAGCAACTTGATATTCTTGAGGGTAACAAATACATTGTGAAAATAACTTTGTATGGAAATGGAAATAGTTGCTTGTGTTGACATGGTGTTTGAAAGTTTATCGATTTACACTTGACGTATTATTATATTTTATATCGTTTTCATAAATTGCACACCGTACTTGGCTAGACATGGTGGACGATTTTTTTTTTTTAATGTGAAACTTAATTTGTATACTAATTTTTATTTTGCTTTTTACAGGTTCATTCACCGATCAACATAGCATTGTAATAGGAATTAATGTAAGTTATATATTTATTATTTAACAGATATATTCATTTTGGTGTACTGGAAAACACAATTGATTGAAAAAACAAAAACACAATTCTAGGTCGTTCGTAATACACTATAAAACCAATATCGGTTAGAATGAAAATTTATTATACTGCAGTTGAATTTATATATGATTTTTTTTTGTGTGTGTTGTTTTTAAAATCAATGTTGGCAGAGACAGTGAAAAATTGCTGTTGCATCAAATGACGCTATTTTCAGTCGCATTATTTTGTGATTAACGATGTCTGCAGTACATTTATGCACATCCGGGAATTATATGAAGTAGCTGAATATACATAGGGTGGACTCAACGTGTAATTTATACGTAATTAAATATTGAAATAAATACATATTGTTCGTTGTTCAAGAAATGTGTATAATTTTAAAACTAGCTTGTTAAATAATATAAAACGTATTTAATTGCAAAATCACTACGAAACAATGCATTTATGATAAATGGAAATACTGAATTAGCTTTAATTTAAAATGCATACAATTCAACATATATTACAGTTTTGACAGAAAATCTAGCTTTGTCACAATATATATCTTTTAGTTTGAAATAGAATGAATGATTGTTAAAAAGTCATGCAAATATATGCAATTCTTTATTGTACTCGCGTGTGAGTTGCATTATTTTGAAAGTTTTATATTTCAAAGGCGAAAATATCTTTATTAAATCGCTGCGACTCAAAGTGCCAAGTGCTGACGACGAGTTCAAAGAGAGAAATTAAAGTCTTGGAAGTTCGACTTTTTCATCACGTTAATAACAAGTTGAAAAGGTCTTTGAAATTTTTTAACTTAAAAAAAAAGCGAAAATAATTGAAACGGTCGCAGTTTACGTCACTGATAAACTCTTCCAATCATTTTAAAAGTTATACGTAGATTTTTATATGTATTATCAACAACATGTTATAAACAGCAAATAAATGGATATTGTAAAATAAAATTCGAAATAGATTGGAACATTTTATTCGAATCGAAAAAAATTTTTTATTGTGGAATTTCTTCAATAAAAGCAAAATGCTGAGTAATATCATTATTAATTTCATCTAAAGTAAAAATATCGTTTGCCTCGTGTGCAAGTGTATGAAGAAGAAAAGTCAACTGAGTTATTTGTCAATTTATTTTTCAATGTGCGCACAAGCGCGACTCCATAGTTATTAATAAATACCGGCTCAGGATAGCGCAAAGCAGATATTGCAAAGCAGAGAATCTCTACAAGTGCATTCAACTGCATCGCATTATATAATTTCTAATAGCATTCCGTTTTCAAGGTCATTGCGCACACGCATACACGCTTAAAAATACGCGCGCTACCGTTCATTGTTCCACGGCAGCTAATTATTGCGAGCTTTGCATATCAAGCACAAGACTGCGAATCTTTTGTGACGAACAGCTCCCAGAAAAACATATTACCATGAACTTTTCCAAAAAGTAAATCATAGCTTTATATGCTTTTTCGCCGGCTAGAATTTTCTATGCATTTTTCAGAATTTAATTTGCTGAGTAATGCAAAATAAATAATGAAATATATAGCAATTTTTTTTTTCGTAGCCGTATTTAATTGTTTTGTTTATTACAATAATAGAATATAACTTTAAAGTATTCCATTTGGAAATTTATTCCACCCATAGTAGTACTTTTAGTATTACGACAATAGTAAATCAATAGGATTGTAAATCGAAAGAATAGGATGCTGCATCCGTGGATGGTGTTTGATGGTTTATGAGTCTCGCGGCGTGGAATATACTATATGCGTGTATGTTGGTTTTTTGTACAAGGCGTATAGAATTGAATGTTTACGACATACCGTTTGGTTACATGATGCACGTCCGGCATTGTACACTTCCTCAACTGATACCGATCATGTCCGCCTACTGACCTAGCCATTTGCGTTGCCGATTCAAATCCGTCAGAGAAATTATATGTTTGCATTTATGCAGAGTGTGTATGTGTTTTTGTAACGGATACGCACCATAGTCTATTAATTACGCTATGAAACTCTATGGGAGAATGGAATTTTTCTTAATAGCTACATCTTCGTTTAAAACAACTAACAATTTATTCATACACAATTTTAATAGCGTTGCCTTTTATGGGTTCATCGCGAAAGGGAAAAATTCATTTTAACATCCAATGTGGTCTGCACATTATACGTTCTTGCTAAATTCCTAATTTTATTGGATTACTAAATAAAATACATCTTAAATATTCATTACATGTGTCTCATTTATTTCACATTTACACGAATAATAAAAGTATATTCTTCATATCAAGGCAATTTTTATAGATTAAAAATAAATTATTGCTTGTTTCGAAGCTTGCGCAAGAAAATAAAAATACGAAAATTTAGAAATTCATAACAAGAGAACTAGATTTTTCAAAATACTTTTCTAATTAAAATTGAAGAAAAATTTTGTCTTTATATAAATACTTTTTCTCATTTATGCGTAGTTTCTCTCTATTAAAATGAACAAAATTTAAAAATTATCTGTTTTCGATCAATAATTGTTGAAATGCTACGTTAAAATTTACTGCTCAATATAAATTTAGAATTATAATACTTCGCAAAAGAAGTACTTAGTATAACCAGTGTCAATTATTTTTATTATACAAATAAAGAAATAAGTAAAAGCGAAACGAAATTGAATTAATTTTTTGTATGGTTTTTTCTTAAAGTTGTAATCAAATCAATTCCATTTGATGTAAAAGCAAATGTACTTTAACTACCAACACCAGCTAATGTTATGTTACACGATAAAACGAAAACAACGTTAATTTGCATATACCGTTCTAGTTTTTTTTATATATAGTATATATATATCTACCAATAAACACAACTGTATAAGTAACAAACACAATCGCAAATTAATTTGTACTTGTAGTCACAAAAACGTGTTGGGATTTGTGTTAAGATTATTACGATTTTATTTCTTTGATTTTACATTCACAAGTTGCAAGTGTATCTTAAGTGCAATTTGCAGCAGCAGTTTAAGACCGCAATATGGTAAAACCGGTACCGGAACCGTTATTTAACCGGAATATATATGATGATGTACCGCTCATCACGAGTAAACCTTGTGTCTCATTTACGGTACATTGTATACACACTCCCATCGGCAGCTGTTTCACATACTTCTGTATTGTTAAAACAGCAGCATCTTTGCACTTTTTCTATTGTGCCGCTATTTACATTCAAGATTACAATCCAAAAGTTGGTCACTAAACGTTTAGGACAACAAACAACACCAAATGAGAGTTACAACAACTATTTTTATATATAATAAAAACCATACTAAAAGCTATAAATTTAATGTAATCTATAAAGCGCAATAGGTACGTTTATTTGTAGTTGTTTTTTATATGATCTGGGTCATATTTCAAATTCTATCTTTTTCGCTGAATGAAATGAGGCAGAAAATATTTATTGCGATAAAACATCAGGCAACAAAACGAACATGATGCATTGGTATCTACCATATGTTTGTTGTTCTTGCACTGATTACATACGTTAACGCAACACAGCGTAACGTATAGGTAAACTTGAGTTTACCTGTATAGTAGCCTAACTAAACACAAATACTTGTTTGTTTTTCTAGCGAATGGTGGGTCAAGCATCAATTACAGATTAATAAGATTCAGATTGATTAATAGTTTACTGTTTATTACATATGGTCAAGTGCAGTTAGGTTGTACTATTTATTGGGTACATAAATAAAAGAATCTATGTTGATTAAACTATAAATTTTACTGATCAATCGTGTTTATTCACAATAAAAAATAAACATTTTTAGATTGTGAATTTTATTTTCACGTATGGTTCAATTCAAGAGATCTATATTGATTAAATGGTTATTTCCGTTGTATTTCCTGACAAGTAGTTCTTGTTTTTCCGCTATCGTTTTGATTTATAGAATGAAAAATATCTATTTCTGACTACTATGCCATATTGCTTTACCGACTGTAAGCACCATCCGATATCTTTATTGCTACGAATGGTGTTTTAGCTTGAAGGTTTTTTTTATAACAGTCTCGAAATCTGACGTTCCTTACAAGTATATTTGAATTGTTTCTAGCATTTCTTACAAGTGTTATATTGTTATTCGTATAGAACCTGTTCATTTTCGCAATGCAATAAAAGCTTAGACTCAAATAAATAAATCATTATTATTATCATGAAAGTAGATAGATACTTAAATACTAAAAGTAATAGTCGTTATTGTATAGAAATAATGATAAACAGTCAATTAATTTATATGATTTGATTTCGCATTGAATGCATTGAATTAAGCATGAAGCCCTTTTTCAAAAATATATTTTAGTTTAATGAATTATTGACTGGTTATATTTGTATAGAAAACTATTATAGAAGTGGGTAATGGTTTCTATAACAATAACAAGAAATGGTTATCGTGTGAAAGCTATAATGCTAAATGTTTTCAAACATGGTGGATGCCAGTACAAGTTTACACTGTTTAATAGCGACGACTAGAGGTTACAGGTCAGAATGGGCATGGGTTGAGTTTAATGCACCACTGTGGCCAATGCACTTTGATCCCATCCACATGCACTTGGCACAAATATTTTATCATGTCTGAAAACTATAAAACAAAACACCTAACACATATAGAACCACACGTTAGTTTTCAACACCTCCGCTCCTTTACGTTGCCACCAAATCAATTACAGGTCAACAGATCTCTAAAGAAATAGAATCTTAAGAATCATACAAATTCAGATATTATGCAATCAAATGTATTATACGGGGTAAAAGAGGGAAAACATTTTTTTTCAAGATTATTAATGCTTTTAATAGTGAAATTGAAAGCGTTTTGGCCATCTGCCTTCTAACAACATTCGTCAGCGTAATTTTAGAGACGCCAATGGGACCATCTGATACCATTTGAACTTGTAATCGCAGATGCTCACTACGGACTACCACATCCATGTCCACCTAATACGTAATTGCATAGTTTCGCTGATTCATACAATGCTAGGCATCGGTATCTCATTAAATCACTATATATCGCAATGTAATTAACATGTTTATCGAGGCTAGTACACTATACGATATTTGCACATTTATAATAATAATCAATAACTAAATGAATTGATTAACCGTTCTATAAATAGGAGCGCGCTCTTTATCTGATTGAACTATTATAAGCATATAAATGAAGCCAAAAAAGCACTTGGCGGAAATAAATTTGTAAGATAATAGATTATATGAATAAAGGAATTTTTACCACCCAAATTGATTGTAATACGCATGAAGTTATATATATATATATATATATATATATATATATATATATATATATATATATATATATATTTATTATAACATGTAGATCTGGTAATAATATATATTTAATGTGCAGGAAAGAAAAATAAATTGTCATATATTGTAGTCAGTGAAAAAGATTTTCTATTGTAGTGAAACAAAATTAAACAACTGGAAAACTCTGGCGATATGATAAATTGCATTTGCAAAAGTTGTTTGTTTGTTGTTGTTTATGTAAGTCAATAGAAAAGTTTTTCATATTCAATTTAAACTAGAAACTAAAATCAACTAGTGCTTAAATTGCATTGCAGTTTGCACTGTATTCTGTGTGTAGGTGTATGTATGCCCACCTATAATATTTCCACGAGGTTTTAGTTCAGATGTAAACTATATTGTACGTTGTAGCTAAGATGATCTATAACATTATCGCTTAAATTTTGTATTAAAATATTTTATGAAATTAACTACGAATATTTAAAACATATGCTAAAATATATAATAAAAATTAAATGCACTGTTAAACAACTGTTTATTTTTCTATTTGCAGATAATTAAATCAAGATGAATCTCCTCATTTTACTTGCATTAAGCACGATAGCCATCCAAAGTGTACATGCTGCGCTAGGTAAAGTATAAACAATTTCATAATTACGTTCCAAGAAAATTACGAGATGATTTATGAATCTATGCTAATTTCAGTCATGCACGCAATTTCTTTTTTTTTTGTATATTTAATAACTCATAATTGAATGATTTATGAAAACTTTATTGTTAATTATTTGGTGTTTTATTTTAGGAAAAATAGCATTTGAAAAATTAACAGACTTTGATTATCGAGGTAATACGTATTACACTGTTAAAAATTTGTCACTTTTTGAATGCCAAGGATGGTGCAGAGAAGAACCCGATTGCCAAGCAGCTGCATTTAGGTATATTTTCATTATAATTATACTAAATATTCACCTTTATTTAACAACAATAAGAGTTAAGCAAAATCTTTATTAAAGTATATATAAATTTAGCAAGTAAAATGAGATTCTGTTGCATTATTGTTGCTCAAAGAATGAGTGAGATGCAGTAATGAATCCAAGCATAAATGCACCGCAATAGATCGTATAACATCATACAACTGATTATGTCAGTTATGACAGTATCAAATAATGGCATTTACAGTTTACAGTATGATGAAGATGATAAACTGAAAATGTCATATTGTTGTGTATTTCAGTTTTGTGTTGAATCCACTGACGCCCGTGCAAGAGACTCTTTGTCAACTACAGAATGAAACTTCGTCGAATAACCCGGCAGCTACACCGCAACGTTCTGTCAACATGTACTATATGTCAAAGATTCAAATAAGATCTGAGAACGTGTGCCTCCGGCCGTGGGCTTTTGAGCGCGTACCTAACAAAATGATACGAGGCCTTGATAACGCGCTCATCTATACCTCCACGAAAGAAGCATGTCTCGCTGCGTGTCTAAATGAAGTACGTATTTTTATCCTATCATCATCCACTAATTTATTTACCGTCATTTTAATTTACATATCGCAATTAATGCACTTGTTACACTTACTTACTCTATTTGAATGCACAAATTGCATAAATATAAATTAAGTGTGTAATCTCTTAACATTTCAAGAAAATTATTCATTATTCATGTGGGGTGGCACATGTTGCACTATTCAGTTATTTAAGTGGCTTTTTGCGGTTTTTCTCGAAGACCCAAACTTATTTTTAATTACTATATTTCTAATTCTAGCATCGCTTCGCATGCAGATCTGTTGAGTACAATTACGCAACATTACAATGCCAACTATCAGATTCAGACCGTAGAACAATTGGCCAATTCGTACAGTTCGTGGACGCGCAAGGAATTGACTACTTTGAAAATCTATGCTTGAAACCTAACCAGGCATGTAAGAACAACCGAGTGTTCCAAATACCAAGAGTCGGAGTAGCAGATGATAAAGTTGCTCAATATGCTGGCCTCCATTACTACATCGATAAAGAACTACAGGTATAACTCACTTAGTCAAAAATGTGCGAAGCACTTGTAATATTTATATTATTTCAAATATGCCGACAATAATTTTCATAAAGGCTACAGGCGCCAAGCGTCATTTCCCCAAACTAAATCGCACAAATCGATTTCCCAGTCAGCTAAATGCGCGCGTCTTGTGTTTTTAGGTAACAAGCGAATCTGCTTGTCGTCTAGCTTGTGAAATCGAAAATGAATTCCTTTGCCGTTCATATTTATACCGAGGAGCTCCAGTTGGATCTCAATACAATTGTCAATTGTTCCATTTGGATCACAAAACATTACCGGATGGACCTAGCACGTATTTGAATGCTGAAAGACCATTAATAGATAATGGAGACCGTGTGGGGACATACTATGAAAATCAATGCGAAAGTAAGTTCGTCATTATTTCACCCGGTTTATACTCATAATAGTCAAAATTTTAAGATTGTTTATCCAACTAATGTTATTGTTTGAATATGTTTGTAGAAGGAAGTAGTCTGTCTGGAAACCCAAGTGATAATACATTGCCTGTTGTGTTTGACGCAACTGAAGATCCGACTTTGAATAATTTAACAAGGAGTGATATGAACTGTGACAAGACTGGTACTTGTTATAATGGTAATAATTACTATTAAATTGATAATATCGATCGAAATTAATAATTTGTGTGTATTTTTTAATTGCAGTATCTGTAAATTGCAAGGATACTAAAATTGCTGTACAAGTACGAACCAACAAACCATTCAATGGAAGAATATACGCTTTGGGACGATCAGAAACGTGTAATATCGATGTTCTCAATAGCGACTTATTTAGATTGGATCTGACAATGACTGGACAAGATTGCAATACGCAGTCAGTGGTACGTGAACTATTTCAAATTGACATTTATTAGGGAAAGTTAATCTTGCATATCTTATATATATTTGGTAAAATTCTGGTACATTGTTTTTATGGTCAGCATAAAATAAAAAAACTATTTTAAGAGTGAGAAATATCTTTTAAAATATTATTTTTATGTAACTTTTTTTTTGTAGATTGGAGTTTACAGTAACACAGTAGTCCTTCAACATCACAGTGTTGTTATGACAAAAGCAGATAAAATTTACAAAGTGAAATGTACATATGATATGTCATCGAAGAATATTACATTTGGAATGATGCCGATTAGGTATGTTTTTCATAAATATAAACAGTTTTAGTTTGCATTTTTATATACAATTATTTTGGAATTAGGGATCCAGAAATGATAAGCATCACATCTGCACCAGAGGCTCCTCCACCAAGAATCCGCATTCTAGACGCGCGTAATCGTGAAGTCGAAACCGTTCGCATTGGAGACAAACTTACATTCAGAATTGAAATTCCAGAAGATAGTAAGTTTATAACAAACTAACATACGAACAAAATTAATTATTTATCCGTTATAGCACCTTACGGTATCTTTGCAAGAAGTTGCGTGGCAATGGCTAAAGACTCGAAAAGCACTTTCCAAATTATTGACGACGAAGGATGCCCCGTGGATCCATCCATTTTCCCAGGGTTTAGTCCAGATGGCAATGCGTTACAATCCATATACGAAGCGTTCAGATTTACTGAATCATATGGTGTTATCTTCCAATGTAATGTGAAATATTGTTTAGGACCTTGTGAACCGGTACGTTAACTTTTATTGACGAATGATCCAGTTCGTTTATATTGTTTGTGTTGAGTTTAGGCCATCTGTGATTGGGGTAGAGATTCCGTTGAATCATGGGGCAGAAGGAAGAGATCCGCTAGCAATGCCAGCGAAGAAGAGAAAGAAGAAGATATGACGCTTAGTCAAGAGATTTTAGTGTTAGATTTCGGTGATGATAAGCAGTCTGAGTTTTTGAAGAGTGATTTAAATAGTGCTGATTTTGGGAAAGGTAACTATTTTTATAAATGATAGATTTAAAATTGGTGTGAATGGTGTTTGAATTTTTTGTTCTTACAGATAAGACTGTAACAATAATTGAGCCATGTCCAACGAAGACTTCAGTGCTGGCGCTAGGAGTAACTTGTGCCCTATTAGTGTTGCTCTACATTAGTACATTTTTCTGTTATTACATGAAAAAATGGTTAAAGCCAGGCAAACATATTGCTTGAGAGCGCATCATAGACTGTTAAGGTTCAGTGCCGAACAAATTTTAAAATAATATTAATAATTCATTGTCATCTAGTACATACTACATATTTTTATAATAATTATCTATTCTAGTTTTATTGTAAACGAATAGGTAGTACTGTTTGAACTTTCTTTTATGTTAACGTCCAGAAGCAGTTTGTAAAAAATAAAAATCATTTTCATCATTCAACAAAATCAAACCTGTGATATCGTTAACATAATATGAGATTTCAAATCGATCAGGGTTCACATTTGAATATGTGGAAAAAAAATGCAATATATACATACATAATAGATAGCAATATTTCATATTCGGTAAACTTTTTTTTTTTCGTAGTGAATTGACATGTTCATAATAAAACTCAACAACAATCTGTTCAAATGATGCGATTTTGTCCACCGAATTATGAATATGTCAAAATTCTTGGGTAGTGGTGTTGGATTGGTGATGGTGCTATGCTTAATAATGACAAATTGTGATTCGTACGTCATTCTGTATCCTTCGACTGTACAGAAATTGCCTCGGAAATTTGATCAAATTGGGAAATATGACTATTCTAAATGTTTGAATAACAATTTATTCGCAAATATACGTTCCTGTAGTCATATTTCAGGTTCAAGGTTACAGGATGATTCCTTTAAAAAAATTCTAACTGCCTGTTTAGCAACGTACTTAAATTTAGTTTGTAAGTTATTTATTGATTAATTTTTGTAAATACCAAAATGATATTTTGTTAGGAAATATTTATTTATACGATTTTATACAGCTCACTAATTATACTGTATTCGATGATAAATAAAATAATAATCGACGATATTTTCTGTTATTTTTTATTCCGACAAATCCCTATTACTATCCGAAATATACAACGCAATATAGATAAAATATTAATTATTTTATACCCTATCATTATTTTTAAGAAATTAACTATTCGCTCAACTTTTGTTTAAATTTTTTTTTTTTTAAATTTGTACCTTACAAGCAAATTTCTATTGATATTTTTTCTTATACGTAGGTGTATGAAATATTATTACGTAAATTGTATTAATTATGTCTGTAAATAGTTTAATAGAAAACAAATTAGGAAATTGAAAAAAAAATCCAAATATTTCAATAATTTCAAAAATATCAATAAATTGAATAAGAAATTGTGAAACCCAAATTACGTATCACACAATTTCTTGAACAATTAATTGTGCAGTGTAAAACAGGCTTAAATTTGTATTTACCGCACCGTCATTCTCTTGAACTTATTCAACGCGCTTAATTCAGCGTTTCCTCACAAGAGCACACTACTAGTATCATTGATGATGATGATGAAATGACTATTTATAGTAGTTATTTATTATTGTTAATGAATAATAATAATTCGTGATTATCAGTATAAATTTATTGATAATTAATAATTAATTAATTGATGTATGAAATTTTGTTGAAATTATAAATTTTAAAAATGAATTGTGTAGTTGAATTACGTGAATAAGAGTTGAATTTTATTTTTACCTTTACAAATGATTACTCCGACGGTGCAGCGGGATGAAATGAACGAATGTCCGATATTAGTCTCTGTCCGGGAAAGTAATTCATTAATTTGTCAGCATGTCGGAGTCAGCTCAGCGTGGAATTTGCACAAATGAACATAATGATTGGTTTAAGTGAGGAGGAAAAATTGCTATCCGGTTACTATAAAGGTTCGGCTCAATTTTTATCTATTTTCTTCCGTCTACTGAGTCGCGTACTATTAGTTATAACGTTTTAAGTTTATTTAAACAGTTTTTCTATGTTTTTAAGTTCATGATTAAAAATATACATAGATATTCAAAGTTGAACGGATTCAATTTGTCTACTGGTATTTCCAGATTAAAATAAATAAAAAAATCATAGTTTTATGTAAGCATCTTAATTGTACGTTTATAAATTAGAAATATGTATGAAATTTATTTTAAAACTAGGATCATTCGTATATATATGATATAATATAGAAATGTTTAAATAATTTAAATTTTGGTGTTTTTCTGTATTAAATTCGCAATAGTAAATTTATGAAAAAGTACTATTGGTTGTGTGATGCGGGAAATTTGAACAAATTGTCAACAGACAGTTACTGCGCCCTGGTGTTGCTGCGTCGAAATATCGTCTCCCCTCTCTATTCAAACAACATGTTTCCCTTTTCCCCTACCAAGTTGTATTTCAACACAAAACGCATCTATCTACCCACAGTTAGCTTATAATTTTTTCACGACCTATCCACGTTTTCCAAATGCCCCGTTTAAATAACCCGAAGAATATTAAACGCGCGCGTCCGTCAAGGCCACGCCAGTGCCATTGTTGACAATCTAACAACTGGCAGTACGATACGACAATGTTGTGACGACGTCTGGCGTAGCGGACGTCGGTGTGCTTGCTTGCTTGCGTGCCAGGTAGGAGTTGACCTGTGTTAGGTGCGACCAATCGCGCGCGATTTAACGCGGCCAATGGCGAGCAACGGCGGCGATCAACTTTATTATTGCTCCTGCGGGCGATCGAGGTGAGCTTGGCGAACATCCGTGCCGCGCCACGCTGTGCATCGTTCCCTACTGTGTTTATTGTTTGTGTCGGGTCGCGCGCGCGTCCCACAATCGTCGCAATTTTGACAGTGACAGTGCCGTCGTTTTGTGCGTGTGTGCTTCGTGCATGGGACTACTACGCTGACTGAATGTGTTGTTGCACCTGCTTGATGGGTTCTGAGACAGTCCTGGTGTTCCACAAATTCTTGCCATGGCATCAACCGCAGGAGGCCGCGGACGTAGGAAACAGGCCAAACCTCAACGTAAACAAGGTAAAAAAACAAATCCAAATTTATCTAATTTACCCCGCGAATATTTATACATCGACGCAGCACGTGTCTCATAATAACATGTGCGTCTTTGACAGCCGCCATATTGTTTTGTGGTGGGGGCGTGTTTAATCGGACACTATGTCAACAATCAATGATAATTTCATATTGTCTAATTTAATTAGCTTTGGATTTGTACTGGATTTAGAATTATTGATATTTTTAGTTTCGTTATTTTCACCGGCTCGCGCCGCTTTAGTTTGCCCGCGACACCCCTATCGTTTGCCGGCTTCAAATTCTAGCACGCGCGGTCATTTATATACTGATTTTTTAAACGTTTCAAAACACCTTCAAATTCTCAAATTTTATCCTTAAAAAATACACATATTCAGTTATTGTGATTTGTATTTATACAAAATACAAAAACTAGATTAAAAAAATAATAAAATTAAACATTTTTTAATAATTTATAAATGTTTTCGCCTCCATAATAATTTAATAATTAGTCTATATTTAATTTGAAAATATTTAGATGGTCTAAGCGTTGTTTTTATTGAGTTAAATAATAAAAGGAATGTCGCCGTTATTAATTAACAGACGTGGCAAATGAATAGTATTAGAATTTTTGTATAAATGTTGACAAATATTTGCGCTAATTTTTCGTGACATTTTTCGTCTTGTTTTCCTGTAACATCTGGTGAACATCACGTGGCTGTACCTCAGTGCGCATGTCTTCAACGCACACATACATACACTTTTCCTTACAACTCTCATTGAATTTTAAACATTTCACTGTCTTCAATTAATTGATTTATTGGTCCAACAGTTGCTTCAATATTTCATACTTGTTTGCGTTGCCGGGTTTATAATGATGTCATTCTCTAGATTTTTATTTGCTGCTATATGACATAAATGTGTCTTATATCAACATTGTATTAAATATTTTTCTAATCATTTCATTACAAAAATGTAATTCATAACATGACATGACTTTAATTTAATTTGTTTATCAAATTAAACATAGTATGCTTTCCTTTATTTTCATTATAAATATTTATAATAAAACAATTTAACAATTTTATTTAAGATAAATAATTTCGATGTGAATTTATACGTATAGAAAATTGTTCTCCTTTTATGGCAACCCTGTCTTATATTTAGTGTTACAACCCCGATGGTATATACAAACATGCATCTGAAACACAGACACACATTTATATATTAGTGTTAGTGGGTGGCAGCCATAGTCTATTCCTCTGCTTTGTAGCAAAAACAACCTGGCTTGGATGCCTACACCTACCTTATCTCCCGCATGGCATCTTCCTACCTACACATTTGGGTATGCTATGTATTTCTCTCTCAGATAAAACCCAGTTGATTTTTCAGTCATTTATGACTGTAATTTCGAGTTATTAGTCGATATTTTTTCGAGTTGATATTTTATTTTGCTTAATTAAATCGAAAATGTTTTTTTGGAAAAATAAATGTTTATTTTTTCTAATTGTAAGATACCTAATTTATATTTAATTAATATTAAGTATACTATAATAACACAAAAATGATAAGCGCTACGCAGTTTATTTTTAATTAGATATATCACATTTCAAGGTAATGGTTTCGACTGAAGTTAATTGGCAGATGTATAAAAAAATTTATATATATAATCCGAATGTAGACATCAACTAATTAAAATTGGTCACCCTTGTTTCATATTGTATGCGACATAAGTTCAAGGGTTATCCATTCCAAGTCGATATGGTCCATTGCTTAGTACATTGACGTCATTCGGTAACCTCGATACACGAACCAACCAACCACAAACCGAATCACAGGAAGCCATGACTCTTTTTGATCACACAATACATATAATTATTGTTCGCCTTAATATAAAAATACCAAACAAAACTGACTCATTATTAATTTCAATTTGATAATACTGCTAAAAATGTACAAGTATATTTGGACAAGGTTTAGTGGGTAAGTGTACGGCTACGTAAATGGCTGATTATCGATAAAAAATATCATCGTACACTTGATCAGGCACAAATTGAAAGATCAAAGTTAATCGGCCGACGATGTAAGTCGCTGGATGTAAAAGTGTTCATATACGACATATATTATGAGAGCTTTACGTGAAGCGAATCCCTTTTCCCTGTGTCGTCGATGGGGTCCCACTCGAGTCGCTTGTACCGGCGGCTAGGCCGCCGTTACCGCACCGCACCACACCGTTGCCGGTCGGTGGTAGCTCGAGAAGTGCATGCTGAGCTTGCATCAGCACATCTACATTGTACCTCTTAGTTAATGGTTTCCAGGTGTTACTGCCCTGACGTTGCCGAGTTTCTGGTCACGGTGCACCGCCTTTAACACCATTCCTCTTAATACGACCCATAGGCGTACGTCTGCCTTATACACCTTTTCCCAATTTCAATTGATGCAATTTAATCAAAAACATAATTTAGCTTAGTTCAATCAAAATCTAAACGATTTTCAATCTTCTTCGTACAAAAATCTTTCCATAAACACTTTTGGTCATTGAGAAATATTTCGTAAATTTTATTATAACATAAAACTCAAACTGCCCTTTCTGTTATTTCTGCGATTCTTATGTACATGTGTGAACACTACTAGTTTAACTTCTTCAATTATAATTAATGTAAGAATGCATACTATCTAATTTACCATACCTACGTCTATGACCAAAAATACCTATACCTACATATGTTGTGCCGTTCCACGGTAAATAAATTCACGTATATATTTTCTTATTAGGTAGTTAATACGTGACCTATTGCCGTTCATTACATTGTTCACAAACTCATATTACCTTCAGTATAAGTTTTGACGTATTATACCATATTGCAATAAGAATTAACTGAGTCTGAGTCACATATTTTATTTGAACAAATTTCTACAAAATATTTTGTTATTTTGAGTATAATTTGTATGAATTTAAGATAATATTGAACAAAATTTTTGATTGATCTAATTTCAAATTGATAAAAAAAAATGTTATCTGTCGTAATGCTATCGTCACTTTTTGTCTATGCATGCTTAAAATGTTTCTTGCTGGCGTTTTGCCACTGTTGTCAATCTTTCTAATTCCTTTGATACAAATCGTCATTCTCATTCAATTCCAATTCGAAATTTTACAACGAAACATTCTTGATGGAATTTCTAATCAGTGCATTACAAATATCAACAATTTAATCATATTTGTAACTAGTTCGAAACGTACTTTAGTAGATTCAAATAAACTTAAGTTCTCTAGTAATGCCAATAGTTTTAAATATATTGACTATATTCGTAATTTGTTGACGAATTGTGTGTATGTATTTGAAATTAGGTTTTCAATTTAAATCTTTATTGATAGAATATCGAGTTACATGTTACAATACGATTTTAGCTACTTTTGTGTATAACACGAGTTGTTTGAAGTAAGCCGCTGTAAGTGCGGTATATCGTATATGATGCCAGGTTTCGCAAGTGGCTTGGAAAATGCGAATTGGCAATATCCTTAGTCAACACATACATGCATATCCAGCTGTATGAAAGAGTAAAACGCGATGAGAACTGTAAGTGCAGAGCATATAAACACGTTGAAAAACTTTTGTTAGTCCTCCCCGCTTGCCTAGTAATAAATCGCTTTGAGCCCCGCGCTTTTCAACCCTTACGTAGTCTTCATCTGCGTTTACCGCTCACTCATTGCGCGGCCACCTGCCGAGAATTCGCGCAATTACTCGAGCCGGCCTTTGTATGCCAGCGAGTGATTTGTTCAATTTGCACATTTCTTTTGTTTCTCTTTCCATTTCCACAGGTCTTTTTGGTTTTATGCTGGAGAAATTACACGATTTGTTCTTTGTTATATGCGGACCATACACACTCAAAGGTTATCAATACGATTTATACATTCAAACAAAAAAAAGACACATCGAACATACATGATAAAACTCTGGTAAAAATTGCATGTTTGATACTTGTTTGCGGTTTCAGTCAATTAATGATATTTTATGAGAAATCATCATGTATATTTATGATTTTTGGCAACGGAAACAAGATTAATTTTTAATGAATAAATGTTGGAAAGAAATTATTGATAGATACTGAACGTTGGAAATTAGTTTTTAAAACTTTATGGAAAATCAGTGATGAAAAAAAAAAATAGATAGAAGGACGCCTATGGATGTAAAAACTTTTGCCATTTGCACAAAGTAAATTAAAATGCAATCGACCATTAATAATGCACAGACGTTCACGTGCGCCTGCCGTTTGATCAAGTATGATCATGTTATTGCCATCTCTGTCACTCTGCACAGACAATACCTGATTACTGATCAGTATCTCTACCTCCGCCATCATGCTTCCAATTTATATTTAACCAAGTGGACTTTTTAACCATACGGCGTGTGGCGGGTGCTGCCTTCTCAATTCTATGAGAACACTGTATTTTATGCTGGTACTACACTCTATCTCCCCTTTTCCTAAAACGCCAATTTCATCATAATGCTTCAATTTAATCGATTAACCATTGTTTTTCTTTGCCGCAATACAAACCTTTACAGACTATTCATTCGTCAGATGTTGTTTAGTAATTATTGAAATATGTTTCACGTTTTGAATTCAAATCATATTAGATTTCAGACCGCATATCATATAACATAAATTTTCTAAAAGTAGTATTTGCAAAAAATTAAAAAATTAGATGAAATATGATATATAATACTATTTTTTGTTCAAATATCTATAACGTTTTTTTTTGTTCTGTATTAAATGGCATTAATATGTTCCACTGTTCGATTAATTCTGAATAGTGCAGTTTCTTTTGTCCCATTCTGTACTTCTAACAGACGGGATTATGACGGTAAATCGAATGGTAGTGGGGTCGTAATCTAAAAGAGCAGTTGGATACTATACTCACAAGGTTTGTCTCACCACCCTACCCTCCCCTATATAGTGAAATTGTTATTAACTTATCATTGTTATGCTAATGCTGGGAGATTTATCACACGTGAACGAATACGGCACATGCGATTAAACCATTCGCACTTGTGTGCGGCTGCAATTGTTATACCCCATCAACTAGGTAACGGCAATCGTAATATAAGCTAGATCGATTGCTTACATCTCAACGGAAATGAGTTGGTGATAGTGTTTTACTATTTCAAAAAAATTGTATCTTATTTTTATAAACAATCATGTTTTATAACATGTGTAAAAATAAAAAACGATATTTATTGTGTAATTCGTTTTTATGTCCTGATTTATTAGTGTGCCAGGTAAATGCATAAACCGCACAGTAATAAATCAGAGGGAAAATATATGCAGTGAAAATGTAAACAATTTAGTAAAAAAATATGTATGCATAAAGTAGAGACTGATTGCAGGATATGACATGGGGCAGATCTCAGGCAGTGTGTCATCGACAGTCGCGCGGTTGACGAACGGCGAACGGTGAACGGCAAACGACAAACACGCGCGCATATAAAAGTGTAATTTTATTTGGAAGCGACAACTGGCTGCGTTTCGTCTGTACACTATCTACCGTATCGAATGGCAGGGCAGGGTAAGGCAAGGCAATGCGCGGTGCTGTTGTGCCACAGTATTACCTACACATGGGGGTGCAACATGGTATTGTGCGTATATACCTACCCTGTGACGTGTATTGTGATGCTGATCAGCTGGTAGAATAGCAAGGGTGCCATATATGGCGTTGGGGTAGGATTGTGCCACGCGCACTCCTCATACAGTACTGGCACAAATTTTTCGCACATGCCACCAATTTGTTTCTCCATAAATATGTATTAAAATATAAACATTTCATAGTATATTGTGTTGAATTTTTATTATATATCTAATCTGTATTAAAATATTCTAAAACTAACATCTACGCTTATGCAAGCATTTTGTTGAAAAGTTTTAAATTTTAATTTGAAACAAGTGTTTTTGTGCTCTGATTTAGAAATATGTTTGATCATGTTCCGAAAAAAAAAAACGGTGAGAGATTAATATAAATATGATTTTAGGGGTGACTATCTTTAACCCTAGCGCAGTAAATCACAGCGCTATCAGTACGTGTATCCGGTATTCCCGTGTGAGCAAATATTTGCAGTGGATCGCTTATCTAACAGCCGCCCCCCTGTGTGCGATACCTGGCCGGCTGTGATTGTGCGTGCGAGTTGCAGGTATGCGACTGGGCCTTATCACACCTGGACCAATGGCGTTCGATGTGCTGGATGATACCGCGAAATATTTATGATACTCATATCTACTGATTACTCAATATTTGTAATATGACGCTATCTAACAGCGGTAAATAAATTCGAGTGACTTTCACTCGCTGTTATTTATCATAAATAAGCAAGGGTTCAGATATTTTATTTAAATCAATATTGAGGCAATCATATTTGTGTTCGTCAAAAAAATAATAATGGTGACGATATATCTAAATAATAATATATTTGTCCAAAATTGTATTCCCGAATTCAAATCAATAAATTAAAAATAATTCATACCGAAATTGATAAATATATTTTTATAAAACTGCATCGAGTGTTTTTAATCATTTACTTTATCAAAATGTTTCACCGCATTATTGAAATGAATAGTCCTATGTTTGACGATAAATTTAAGAACGTTATTACCATTAGGTTATATAAAGTATTCTCGGTTTATAGAGACTACTACTTCATTTTTAGAATAACATAGCCATGGCGTTTATGTGAGCGAGGGTGGACTAATGTGCGCCGTCATTGGCCAGGTACGATAAGGCGACCTGGGACTCACCCACACGTAACGCCAAACAGGTATCACAATGAGGGGAGATAGCATTTATACCTAGGGACACATTGCCCTTATTTTCTATATGTGTGTGCGTGTATGATTAATTAAGATTTTATTATTCATCACAAAAAGGTTACTGCAATTACCTATTTCACATATCCATTTCATGAAGATGAGGACTTTTTGAATTTACTAGGTATAAATAGCGTATCATCTCATTCGTTAGTCATGGCCTACTAAGACACTTAATTTTTACTGTGTATGGGGCATAGTTTTCACTCATCGCGAATGCCTGTTTTGTATCACAACGCTTATGTTTACAGTTGGAACACATCGCGACTCCAAGCGTCGATGGATTCACGTGCTGTCGGACGCTGCGATCCGTTTATTTTTGTTTTCTGCTAAATCGTGGACCGCCTATGGTTTTAGCAGTTTATATTAGCTTAAACACTGTACATTGTTTTCAATACAAAATAAATATCGAAATGTTAATTTCTAGTCGTAATTGCATTTTCTTATATGTATTTTGTTTAGATACACATTGAGGTATAAGAGAGTAAAAATGTCGAAAGAGAAATTTGTCAAACATTACGAAAATGACATCGGCGTTATGATGAGTCATCGTAGGTGGTAGGTAGAGTTGGAAACAATAACATGAACAGCAGAGTCCAAGGTGAGTGCACGATTCATATAAAGATAGAGATAAGACCGATGGTGCTGTGTCAGCAAGACGATAATGTAAATAATACTTTGTACACCTCAATCAAGGTGAGCTGTGCTGGAATGTGGTATCACCTTGTTTTCTTCGGCACCAGTCACCTGATCCGAACATATCACACCTGAGTTTAGTCTAGTGGCTCATATTCCACACATATACATATGCGCTTTGTGTATTTACGAGTGCAGTCTCACATTAAAGTACATTCAACCATGCGGATGAATGTTTCGAATTGATACGGGCCTGTAGCATTTGAACGTATGATAGTTGTAATTAATATGGAACGAGCAGCATTCACGCAAATATTAAAAAAAGGAATAAACGTCGGTTAAAAATGGCGCAGATTGATTGATGGTGGCTGCCTCTTACAGCCACTTGTCATCCCGCGGCCATCATATCATATCTGCTCTTGCTCTGCTCTGCTCCATGGTACACTTGTTGAACACAGTGCTTGCATTAATTTTTTCCAATGTAAATATTTAAGTGTTCTGTCACTCTGATTTACGAAAACATTAATTCTCGTTGTTATAGCATCACATGCAAGTTACAGTCACTCGAACAAGGTGCTGATTATACTTGATATCAAAGCCATTAAGATGGAATTCATTATTTTTCTTGTACATCTGGGGTTTTTTTTTTATTCTTTAACACAGCTCAACTGATTTATCAAAGCTACGTTAGTATACAACGGATATATAATTACTTAAACAGTGTATCATTTGTAAAACAATTTTACAGTCAAATATATAAATAGACACTTTTTATTTCGTTTCGTTATTTAATAAAGTATAGATGAACTAAATTTGTTTAAATTGTATGTCGAAAAGGAGAATTATAACGAAATAAACATTGAATAAGCTCCCCTATGTTGTACATCAAAGTTGATACGTAAGGTCGGTGAACAAACAGAGTTAAAATAAAGGATGATTGACGTTTATGTCTAGGCATTTTCAGTTTATGTGATATACCTTAAAAAACGTTTGACCTTTATCAGGAGCACTAAATATTTTTAGTGCTCGGTCCTACAATTTTTTATTTAGAATCATTTCTGAATCGTTATTGATTATTTTATATAAACTGTTTGGACTTTTTGGGTTTTTAAACAATTATTGGTAGACGCATGAGAAGAGTTGATGTATGAGGGATTTCCGACTATGGTAATTAAATTGAAATTAAATCAGAAATAAACAATGATTGTGAAGAGATAACAATAGCAATTCGTTCTTGGTGTGCTATCGTTTGATGTCCACTGACTGCGCCGATCTCGATAATGGACCTGGGATGATTGTAGCGTGTTGGTCGAAGCCGGAGAGGGTCGAGTTGAGAATAGACGTTGGATAAACGTTGGTGTGCCTGCCCGAACTGATCCGATTTTATAAAAGGCTCTTTGCAATTTGATAAAGGTGGTTAGAGCCCACCTCTAGGCCGCTGCTGGGGAGACGGCACCCTTCAATTTATACTGTACACACACACTTTGCAACGTCTATCTCCCGTATTTTACCAGATAAACCGATGCTTGTGTATGCATAAATGCCGCTTCGATGCACGTCTATCATATTGTAAACTACAAATTGACATTTTGCAAAAATTCTACTTCGAATGGGATTAAATCTTTTTAAAGCTACTCGCGCTGCAGTGTACGAATTTTGGAGTAATATTAGTTATTTTTATAGTGAAAGCAGCAAGCAAGCAATGACTTGAAATTCATGTAGTTGAGCGTGTGCGAATAACCATAACACCTTATGTTATGGTACTACTATCCGATACGTTCACAATACTTCCGTGTAACGTAACCACTTTTCATTCGTGTTACGGGCATCCGGTACAATTCTCAGAACGTGCGTTATTTATACTATATGTACCATCGAACTATACTATCGCTAGAGTTTCATGAAATATGACAATAGTCATACTGGGTAATGGCTGCCATCACTGATTCTACGCTTTTTATATCCTGATATGTTTGCGCGCTTTCGCTACTATGAATATTTATCAAATGCTCACCAGGACTGGATTGTCCTATTCCTATCAATTGTTTTAAAATATCTAAATATGAGAAGCTTAAATTTAAATGTAAATTATTTGTAATATTAACGAGGCGAGTTTAGTTTATTTATTCATTCGTCAAAATATTATGATAAAGTGTAATTTTGGCTTAAAATCTAATTATGTGAAAAAGATTTCTTGCTGCTTTTTTAAAACATTTGTAAACGAATTTCACAGCGTCCTACTCTGGCGTCATACAACAACAATGGTGGCGGTTCCCATAATCTCGTATATGTCATCACGTATAAATAATGCATTTCTTTAAAAAATACGACCGTCACCTATATATGTATGCGTATATACGCCGATTGCTGTTCATGCTCTGTTGGTTTTTCCTGAGTCGTATGCACGGGTCCATCGCCGTTACCGGCATCGTCGACGGCGTCGTCGCACTAAAATCCCGATCGTTTGCATCTGTTTACGAGCATGTCGGGGATTCTTTTTTCTTCTCCACCGAGCTCTGGCTTGTGCTGGTGCTGGTGCTCATGCTCGTGCTCATGCGGTATTCTTCCATTCCATTGATGTTTGACACTGTTTCACCTTTCTCTTTCTTGCTTTCTGTCTGATTTTGTTGCTTCTTCGTCTTCCTCCTGTTCTGATGTTTATTCTGAATGCTTAATTTTTTGAATATAGTTTATAGGTTGTGTCTACCTTTATTATTGCGCCCGTTTTGCAAAGAATCGTGCACGATTTATGGGAAAAACATGGAAAATGAATGTATTCTAGAAGAAAACGTTTCGCATTTTCTAGGGCTACAGTCGTCAAAGTCGACCAACCATAGTTTTTTATTTCTCCAAAATATTTTTCTACCTTGAATTATGAGTTTCTTTTCAAAATGGTCTTATGTTTTCTATATTTCATGATAAACTAAAATATATATTGGTTGCCTTTAGAATAGAATATTGCAAACAATATATTGAGGTCATGTGTGTAATTTAGTCCTATAAATTTATATAAAATTTCATTATATATATTATAATACTTAATAGGAATTTAACCAAATGTTAAAACAGTAACGTACACATATGTGCTTTGGAATCAAATAAATGCGCTATTTTTGGCTTGAAATGTATAATAGTCTTATTGTTTTTGAACCCACCTGAAAGGTCTATTTTAGTGCTTTAAACAAAGATTTTTCCGTGTCATATCACTCGGAGGATATTTACACGTATGGTAGCCAGATGCATCCCTTATGCCCGCGATGTGCTCTATTAATAAACGCGTACAAACGCTGTGTTGTACCGCGACTTAAATATCCGGCATGCGTATGTGTTCGTACACCTGGTCCCCGTAACGCCGTTCTCACATGACATTTACAGGATACTTTTTCCGTCTAAATTTGAACACGCGAAATAAAGACGTCTTTATATTGCTAACGCTGTCGGCAGGTAACTCACAGTTATTTTTAACCTTACACAGGTGCTAGGCGTCTCCAGCTAATTATTTATTTTATGCTTCGTTTAACTGACCTTTAACGAAATTGCGTTCGCCTGTCTTAAGTACCATAAGGTTCAAAAGGTTTTTAATAGATTTCTCTTGAAGAAAACAAATAACAAATATTACTGTTATTATTTTCAATCAACAAATAAATAAAACTAATTTGATTAAACGGATAACTTATATAACATATGTATATTTATACATATTTAAATAAAAACTATTTATCTAAATTTGATTGTATTTTGGAATTTGCAATGAATTTAATTTGTGATAAAACAATATCGTATCAAAAATTTATGTTTTGATAAACAGAATGCGTTGTTATTTCTAGGAGAACGTACACATGGTTTTTCCCAAAAACTGTTTTGCCTGGCACGTGTTTTGTTGTGACATCAGCCGCGTATACTACTCATTGCATTTTAATATTAAAAACGAAGGCTGCATCACTTGCGTATAGTGTACGACCTATTTTCACATGGCTTCGGCAAAATAAATAAATATTTCCACGTAAATTATTCTCCATTTTTTGCTGTGGCAAAAGACACTTTGCTGACACATTTAGAATTGACGCAAATATACAAGTGTGTTTACATTTTAACAACTAATTTTAATGAAACCGACACAAATCAATCTACACTGTTCAAAAAGCAGCTTTTTAATTTATAAAAGGAAAACTACAGAAACACATGTCGAAATACATAACAGCAAGCAACATTTTTTATCGCTATGTTTAGTTGTTGGTTTTATTAAATATTTTTATTTGAATTTTCTTTTTTTTTTGCCGTGTGTACCTGTCTTTCAAAATGCAGTTTATGGGGGGGTTTTTTTTTACCAGTTTTCGATGTGACTGCAAAATCGGAGAAAAATAATTTACGATGTTGACCTCTATGAGACAGAATCGATGTTGCCCAATCAGATATATCATAGTTTTATTGCACTAATCAAATATATTAAATTGAATGTCTTCGTATTCAATCTAGTGTACAATGACCACGTCTACATGTATACACACACACACACATACATATGTATATGGACTGGCATTAACATCGAAACGGACACACATACCTGTTTGGTATAGACTTCTTAGACAATGTGATATTGGCTGGAGTAATGGCCAAGAAATTGAGGTGCTCTTTCTATACTATGGACCTTGTTGGCCAGGGTATAATAGCGGTGACAAAGGTCCCAAGGTTGCGAGATATATCACGTTGATTGGTCGGTATATTTCACACACACATACAGTCTAGTAGTAGCGGTCTCTATGAAGAATGCAACACTGCACGGAGATGAATACAGCGACCAACTTGAATTGCTTCCATTATTAGCCACCCCCTTTTCATGAAAAGTTCAGGGAAAAATCTACGAGCTTATTCGATCTCGTTTGAACTACGACTTGAAATCATTTCTCTTTTATCCCATAAGTGAGTGTGCTTCTTTTTCTTTTCTGTTTGATATAGCGGTCGGAGACAAATTACTTACGAATTACTAAAGAAAAGTATTACGTTTTCTCTAGTAGATATGAATTAAAAAGAAAAAAAAAACATTTTCAAACTGAATTTACGTTAGATGGAAACATTCTTTGAGCGAAAATTAAATGACTACGCGATGATGCTTTCATTAAATAAAATGCAATCCTCCGATTCCGTCGTCAAAGAAATAATAAAAAGACGTGGAAATTGTCGTAAATGATAGTCGCTCGGCATCAGAGGCCCGAATTGCGGTGTTAGTTTTCGGCGAGCGAAATGAAAAGTGCGGGCAGGTGGGTAGGACGTGGACAAGATGAAAGCGCTGTTAACGACATGCAAATGAGACGGCAAGGTGTGCATACCTACGCAGTCCACACAGAAGGACGGCAATTTTGAACGACGGTATTTGCCAAGATTATACGCTGAACAGGGGGGCCCTTTTCGAAATATGTGCAAATGAGGAATAAATGCGAGCTAATGGTAGCGACCGGCGTTTGAGGTGAAAATATATTTACGCGAAAAAATAATAAAGCCACAGGAGAAATTTTAAAATAGATATTATTAAATGGTGAAGAATATTTGTGTTTATAATAAGATTTTTATTTGAAACACAATACTTCATTAACTTTAGATGTCTCACAAATGTAGCATTTTTAAAAATGTTGCCAAAATTCCTTAATAATTATATATTTGCCCAAGAGAGCGTCGAAAACGGCGTGTGATTTAAATTGCGGAAAAATTATGTGTGGTTCTTGCGATAAACACGTAAATAACGAAAATGTTGGATGCATAATACATGAGATCTGACAGCGACAATGTATACAGCTTACCTGGATGATATTACGATGTTCAAGCAAGTCTAACTTATGTCTACCATCAGCGAACATGGGACGCTGTTTCAACAACGCATTATTACATCACTTTACATAGGCGTACATTTAAATATTTTTACAAACTTTCACGTCACTTCACAAATTGATGAATCTTTATATTTTGCTACACACTTTTATTTTACTTTTCTCAAGCGCTACTATCTAAGTTATTCCCCAATTCTGTTTCTTCAAACTGTGTTTATTTCGTAGCACATTATCATATGTGTGCTATATTTATTTCAATAGTCTACTACTTAAAAAAAATCATATATTTAAAATCCCAGATCCTTCAGATCTGAAGATTCTAGGTTCGATTCCTAGTGACATCCGATAAATACCAAATGCTTAAAACTTAAATTATTTAATATTCTCATACATATATATATATATATATATATATATATATATATATATATATATATATATATATATATATATATATATATATATATATATATATATATATATATATATATAATATATAATTACGTAAACCAAGTAAGTATGAATTGCCTGATGGTGGGTATATAATTTATAGAATACAAAATCATTGTATAGTCTGTAGTCTACCTTTGTTTCATTTCGCGAACGTTGACGCATCGTAGTGCATCTCTGTCTCACTGCTGTTAGGATATATTGTGCTGTACTAGCGTATCGTCGAAACGTCAGACAAAGGGAAATACAATTTCTGTGTGGACGCACCTGTGCTTCTGCCGCCAACTCCACCGCCGCTGGTGTCGAATGTTTGGAGCTGACCGCAGCACCGCGGCGCCTGCCCGACGCCATTGGCCCGTCCGTCCTCAGAATTTCATTAAACACATCTGTTCACACGTGTTACGTAGCCCGCCGCCGTAACACCCTCGCTTGTTTCCCCTCTCAGTCTCCTCATATCCTTTCGTTCATTTTTACTAGCACCTCCTGACTCGACATTTCGCCAAATCACCCTTGCCTACCTATGCCCACGACGCCATGTTTTTTCAAATATTTAATAAGTTAGTTGGAATATAACATGATCGACTGATACCTGATGTTAGCACACACAGCTAAAATTTGCTTAGAATATTCAACGCTATTTAGTTTGTTTTGTAAAAAACTTTAAATTCTTGGAAATAAAAAACAAATGTTATTAATATATTGGTGAAATTTTACATTTGTACTACTATAATTTGTTCTTAAATTCGTATTTTAGGTATAAAAACTTCCGGTTTTTAACAGAGGAAGTAATCTTCCGGTTTACAAACTATTTACTCATATGTTAAATTACATTCACACGTTAGCCAGACTTGCAGCCGGTAGAACAAAAATAATCAAAATTGTTTCAGTATTTCATTAGATATTCAACATTTTTATGATAGCTTAGTAATCAATAGTCGTTTACATGTGCATGAAAAAATCTATTTGTAAAACCACCGTGTTACCTGGGAAAGTATCCAATATGCACTGTGAAAATAGAGAATGATGGAGTAAAGCATAATGAAAATAATAAAGGCATATCCTTGGCTGGAAAAGAACGTGTATAAGAAAGTTTTTGGTAGGTAGCGTCCACCAAATAGCATTAGGTGTGGACAGGCTAAGGCCGTGCTGGTGTAGTCAAGTGCTGCTTTGAGAGGGTCAGCCTTACCCTTACGGGAAACACGTAGCCAGAGCCCGTAGTCTCTTTACGGGTCCCACCGGGAGTCTTAATTAAAGGCAAAGCCAGCAGGTTACTATAGTTACTAATAGAGTTGCGAAAAGGGGATCGTGAGGTGAACTTCACACCTTCACAGTTTACCTTATTTGGACTTATTCGCTGTACCACGATTCGCACGCTGAGAATTCGATTTGTGCACTGCCAACATTTTTTTATTCGTATTCGCTTAGTTTCCAATTGGCACATGTTTTACTTGGACGTTCTTTTATATACTAGATATATATATATTTTTAAATTGGGTCGTTTGCTTCAAATGAAATTAGTAGATTTAACAGCTTCAGATGAGAAGCTATTTATAATTTTTTATGGCATGTGACATAAAACGAATAGAAAATCTGATAATCTTAAAGATCCACGACTTTATTAATTCTTAAAAACTAGTGCAACGATCAATTGAGTTATGTCCGAAAAGAAAGCATTTTCTTGTTTGTCATTTAGAAAATTAAGTTAAAAACGAATGAAGTAGTAGTTAAATAGTAATTTGATTGATCTTGTGTTAAACAACCGAAAAGATAAATGTCTTTAGTGTTGGTTTAAGTGAACAAGAAGAGTGTTAGTTTCCTGGAGTAGACGAGACGATGTGCGACGTAGACTAGAGTGAGTAATGTAAAATCATCAGCAGAGTGCGAATGTTTGGTTTGGCAGGGTTTCGGCTGTCATTAATTGTTCCTGTTTGTAGGACACTCATCCTGTGAATATGTGATGATGTTTTGGAAGCCGCCGAATGTCGCCACGTCAAACCAACTTTCCTAACTTTGTTAACACACACTTGCATCCAGCTCAGACACCAACCAACCTACCATACGAAATGCACTGAGTCTTGCTGCACTATAATCCTTTCTGATTTACCGCATTATCTCTATTACGTACACATGTATATGTACTCTCCCTAATTATCATTATTTGATCTTACGGCTTACTATATGTATTTAGTCCCTAAACATGTTCTTTGCGAATTAATACAATTGCAAAATACTTTGATTGATAGTGTGCGGTGGTCAGCACAGTAGTGAGCGATATTTGTAAACAGGAAGTGAACGAGTCGCAAATGAAATCCTTGAATACCGGTCATTATTTACCGGTCGTCGTCGGTCACAATGGTTGCAACGTTCACACCTCAGGAACATGGGGCTATAACTCATCACGGTCAAAAACACAAACAACGCACTGGTCGATAGACTAAACTTGGTTGACGCGCTCGCCGCGCCGGTATGCATATACATACATAAATATATTATTATTATATTTCGTATTTTGAATATACCGATTGGTCATAAAAAGATATACTATGAAGTTCTTGTTAAGTACACGGCGCGCCGATATAGACTACGTATTTTATGGGTGTTTTTATTGAAGCTGCTTAAATGTTCGATTCGGTGCCAACGTTTGCGTACACCTGGCCAGGCGTCTTCTTTGTAATAAAACTCTTTTAAATTCGAACCCGCAAGACTATTTTCAGATATGTCGTCCGCATTCAAGAACTTTAAATATTTCCACGATGGATTATTATATTATGTCTATACGTGAAATAAATAATCGCAAGCATACTTTGTATACCTAATATATAATAATAAAATATTCGAGATTTGATTTTTATGAAAATGTTTACGTAATATTTAGAAATATTGCTGAAAACATTATTTGCATTTGTTCCCAAACATATGAACAGAGTAAAATGATAATGTCAGTATGAAAATGTCCAAAGCACGCACGGACATAGCGTCACCTGTGTGGGTATCATGATGGGTCCGGTTGCTATAGAAACACCAGACACTAATTTACATAGTAAAATCTTTGTCACCGTTAATTGGGACCCTGGTCGTAGCGGTTGGCGAGGTGAAGGGTGCAGACAATCCCAGTGAAATTAACTCTTCGTCCGATATTACTATCTAAGGCTTGACACAGACGTGCTCCTAAATATTAACCATCATTAAGTCATCTGCAACACTATCTCGACTATACTCTATTCCATGTGATTTAGAATCATTTCCAATTATCTATCTGATTCATGATTGCAATACTTACTTCGTATAAGAATGCACTAACTAACTAACCATTTCAGAAACCATACGTGTAATTTAGTGTGTGACGTATGAATATTTCAATAACATGTGGTGGTTTGTGGAATGTCTATTTTAAAATTCATAGATGTAAAATCTAAAGTTTCGATTTAATGCTTAAATAATTTCACTTAATTTAAATACAGTGGAATAAATTGCATGTTATAGCATTACATGTAGTAGGCGTTGTATATTATTTATAGTAATAGATTCTATCATCATTATTAATAATCTTCGGTGTTAATAACGCAAGACACTCACAAGTATTGTCGCATAAATTACCAGTTGTATATATTTGTACACATTATCGTGCACTAGACTACTGGCTTTCTGACAAGTATTATTTTTGCATCACACAACTTGGGATCTGCACGGTTTTTGTTATTCTTCCGTAGGATTAGTGTAACGATGATGTCTAAATCCAACAACAGCTCACAAATATGATTGGTGTGAGCCATTCATATCCGTTGCTCAATTGTATGATTTTATTTATGTATAATGCACATGTTTGAGTTTACGAAATAAATTATTCGTTCAAAGACGGCGCCAACAAGTAAAATGTGAAAAATGCTCAAGTTCACGTTTTTGTTTTCGATGGGGTCGTCGACTTAAAAATAGGATGGCTTCCAATATTTGAAAAAGTTACAAATTAAATCGTGATACTAACATGAATATGAATGACAAATTTAAGGCACGTATACATATATTAGGTATGTAGGTATGTGTTTATACATACTCGTATCTGTATAGAGAAATATTTATGGTAAATAAAGTTCTTGGCAAACACTTAATAAATCACTGCAGATGAAGTAAAGTCAGAATATACGCACTGACAATTGCAAGAACACACAGAATGTAAGAAAACAGGTATTTGCAGTCGAACATAAATCCAGTTTCTCGTTAGACAAGTTGGTGGTCGTGAATTACGTTTGTAAGGTGCTCAGGTGATACATCATCTTAAACGGGTTTACGTTTTGGAACAGTTTTCGTCGAGCAGGAATATACTTACTTACTATATAGTAAGCAATGCGCTCTCTGTAAACTAACATGACTGATATCCTACAAACGCACTCATCTATCCTCGGCCGAGTACATCGCATCATTCATTATAATTATGCCTCCCGACTCTACAGCCGTTTCTCGTTTTGCTTTATTTACTTTCAATTAGTATCCTGCGCTGAATTAATAACAGTTATTAATAAATTGCGCTACATGAAGAGCCATTCCAGCGTTTGCCAACTTAACATTTGATTCACTTCTTAAACAATAAGATAAGCAAACATATTCAAAAATATCAAGATACAGCTATTTTTATAAACTTTTATTTTATACAAAATTCGTGTACATATAGTTTCAGAATTAAATAAGAAATGTCGAGTGAAATGAATATTTTCGAAATATATATGAATGAAATTTATAATTGGATGGGGCACCGTCAAATAACTAAATGTTATCTGGCAAGAGTGGTCCACGGGGGTAATTTATCACTAGTGTGTAGATCTGGCGCGGTGGCAATTACTTTATTACGTTAATAATATAGATTACATATGTGACGGACCTGATGTAGGTGTAACTCTTGCATATTATTGTATGGCAGCGGACAAGCACAAGCGCAGCGGTGTTGCCATTCTGAAAATCGTTTGGCTCGGTTCCCTAATTTTCTACGTACACTACACCCAATACGTCTAGCATCGTAAATGTTAGTGATTTGTTTTACGTACTGAATATAATTTACGTTATATTCTATTACATGAGTGTGAAATTATTAACTCGCTATTTATATTTTCTCTGTTGTGATTTATTTTTATTTGCTTGTTTGCTTTGGACTTGCATCAGAATGACCTACACTACTTTTAGTTTTTAGTTTAAAAAACTGCATCTAACCTACGCTCTATATGTATGTATGTATGTATGTATATGCGAGTAGTAAGAAATTCTATTTTTGGTTGTGGATTTGTTATGCAAGCTGCACCAATAGAATAATATAACTGGTGGTCTATTTTGAATTTGGCTTAGATTTGAAATGACATGAATATTAGAATTTTAATGAGCGTTTGAACTTTTCAGCTGCATGTTGCATATTCTGAGAACTGGCCGTACTTAATGTATGAAAATATGTTATGTAGGTTAGGATTATTTGCAAAACATATGTAATTCTTTGATCTTCGGTTAGTTTAAGTGTCGCAAACGTTTGTCGCCGCGCAACTAGGCGTAAAAAACGTGTTGTAACGATCGTTGAGCGATCATTGGTCAGTTTCACATCCGATTCGAGGTAAAATGTTGCGCTCGTCGTCTTGATGATGCTAAAACACAATTTTATTGGTCGTGGTTGTCATCATGAAGTCTATTCCTGGAGACGGTTGCCATAAGTTATGTGTACAAGTGGAACACGGTTAGAACTCCTCCGCACGTTCTTTATCCTGGTATAGGTATGCGTGACGTGTCTAATTTCATGGATCCGGTTCTCGGAAAAGCTATCGTTCTTTTGTTACGAGATGCTCGTCCTATGTGGTTCTGCTAATGAATACAGAATGACGGAAACGAATGTGTATATTTACGCCACACACACACACACACACTTTTTGATTTGTTACCAACTTATATATCAATTTCAGTTTAGAGTAAAACCATGGGTGGGACAATTTTCTCATTTACTATTCTAGTACAAATATTTATAGTAGTAGGTTGTTGGAAGTGTTTGTGTGTATGTGTGTGCGTGTGTGCGCGAGCATTGATTTGATCGTTTAATTGAATGGGCAACGTCATTTAATATGAACATAATCCCGAGACCTCCGTAAGTAGTAATAATAGCAGCAGAGATATGAAGTTGGTTGTTAAAGTGAAATGACAGTAAATGAGACTCAATTACCTGCGCTAAAAGGGGACACCGTAATGGCATATACTGAGCCTCTCGCCGACTGCCCATCTTCTGCTTCTCACCATACCGTCAACGGAACTCCTACAGATAGGATACTCACACTTGAAACTCTCAAACTATAGTGGCGGATACTCACGTACATACACTACGAATATCTCCAGGTGTGTATTCAGCACCACTTGAAGAGAATTACAAAACTCTGATAAGATGAAACAATCTCTACTCTTATATATATATATATTTTAAACATTTCGCAAGGTTTTCTATTAATTAACATGCGATACGAAGAGAAAGTACATACAAGAATATAATAATTGGAATTGACTAAATAAATATATAAAACCAATTAATATATTTTTTAAATAATATAACATTTCTGCATTTCGATATTAGATCTAGTCTTACATAAGAAATAAGAGGAAACTAATTTTCGTCTGTATTTGCTAAAGGAGTAGATTTTAAAATCTAAACTAACAAGAAAGTGATTTTCATAACGATTCCGCGTTTTGTACTCCGTCTCTGTGTAACTTGCGTGCACCACCCGAACCGAGGTGAAGTGCAGAGGGCGTTTCGAGGTTAATTGAAACCTATCCACTTCTATTATCCACCACCTGACTGAACCGAACCTGAGTATACCCCTAGCAACCGCCACGACGCCATCTCTATCCCCCAGGCGCGATCTGGCTTCGACAATTCTCTATATCATTTTCCTACCAGATGCCTTGTTACTTTTAACGTAAATGTTGATAATGGTTTCTATCAATATATGGGTATCGTATGAAATGGGTGCACCGCACAACTCATAACTGTCTGCTTTGTAAGATTTATCCCGTCATCTTGCAGATACATTAAAATGGTGTTTCTATATTTACGCTAGGTATTATAGCGTCAAGCAAATGTCTTTATTTGTAATGAGGAAAACCACTGGTTTTGATTTCTTTATAGTAATTCTGTCTGATTTATCTATTTTAGAACTCTGTCAACGTGCACTATTAAATCATACTAAAAGCATTTAAATATATCTGGGTTTCAGTTCTAACAGGATGTAAATATAGTTTATAGATTCAATTTTATCATCTGATCATAAAATATTTTAAGAGAATTTAAATTTAACTAAAATTGTTGAAATGTTGTAATATTTGAATATTAAGACAGATTTTATTTGCTACCGATTGCTAATGCAGAATCTCAAGATTTACTGAAAATCTTTTCAAATAGTAGTTTTTGTAAAAGCTATTGTTTATAATAAATGTATATATATATATATATATATATATATATATATATATATATATATATATATATATATATATATATATATATATATATATATATATATATAAATAAATAGGTAGTAACGTTCGTGTAGGTATTAGATATATCTTCATCCATCAACAAAAATTATCAACTTAGTAAAACAAATAACTATTAGTTGGATGATTGACAAGACCCAAACAGAATTCATTCCAGTTCGTTAAAGATACAAAGAGATAAATAAGAAACATGACTACAAATGTTCGTCAGTGAAGTCGCATTTGTATCCGTGGAGTGTGTCGCGCACGGGTACGCAGACCAAATGTATATAAACGTGAAGTGCATTTATCTTTTCTAATTATCGTTCTCGAGATAATAAACCGCGGCGACGTGGGGTAGGGGTACAGAGGCAAAGAGGCGAAAGGTTTTCAAGAGGTGCTCTCCAGCCCTATCCGACCAATGAAGGTACGCGAGTGCGCGGCTAATTTCGTTTTACTTCTCTTTTGCTAAATAAAACAGAAATTACAGGGGACAGCGTAATGCTGTTTACCCTTCTTACCCATCTAAAGTAGAAGCAGGATATATCGAAAACATAGCTACGCCAGACGTGCTCGTGGCCGTATTCGTAACCGTTACCGGTCGGATTTAATTTCACCTGAACGTATAAGCTTGTTTTAATTGTTTTGCTAACTACATTTGTGAGCTCCACACTTAATTTGATTATTCACCATAGCATAATTAAGCTTTGAAAAAGTTTTCATTAGAAAATTAAATAAAAATCTAAAACTACTTATACGCTACGTTTAGAAATCGTGATATTTATTTTATTTTTTTACATTGTTTGGAAATGAATTCCTACAAATGGTAACAATTATAATAATTGAATAAACATAATACGTTAACAGCTAGATGATTAATCAACAATGCGTCGTTACTGGTTAACAAGGATCGATTGTTTATAGTGGAAGATGTGGTGTAGTCGTATCCACACGGCTGACGTCACGCTTTATTAGAGAAGGTAATGCCCGTGTGCTCGGCAGCGTGATTACCTCTATTGACGTATTGAGACGAGCGTTTGAATAATCTGAGAGCCGCAGAGACTCAATGTGCTCCTAATTTCGTATAATGTCGTCTCGTCTCGTCTATACAGACAGAGTGGATATCGTAAGGTAGTTTACGTACCGTAAGAGCTTGCTTATTCCGCCGCTTGCTGTGTTCAAAGGTAATCTGTCACTACGCATCATAACTTAGTTAATAGGTATCGGGGATGACTGCAATGTGCTTTCCTCTTCTCATATAGTGTGTCTGTATTCAGATGATGGTTGGTTTGAATTAAGCGAACATTCTCTGCGCTATATAAGATATACATACATACATACATACATACATATGTATGTATGAGTAGGTGTGCAGTTATATGATGACTGTATATATTGTACTATACTAATATGGAAGAGATTATCTATAGAATTGTATACAATAAGACCCTTAATGATAATTTGAAATTAGTGAAAAAGTATTTAAAAGGAAAGTAAAACATTAAATTAAATTATTTGAAACCCTTTAAAAGATGTTCAAATTCTGTAAAGGGGCTCAGAATGGCACTACTATAACAGATAGGATACTATCGCCTTTAACAAAATCTCATAAGTCACTGCATTCAGGAAGCAAACTAGCAATGAAACTAGCCACAAAGATACTAAAACGCATGTTTATGACCCGACCAAAAAAACAAATTAATAATTCTTAGATGCCATCAAATGGCAGATTTGTGTTTGGCGATATAGGGTAGAATTATTAACACTAGTATCAGTTTAGTTGTTGTGATGATAGAGAATTGTTTCGTTAAAAAGTGCCTTGAATTGGATTGAAGTGTACGTATAAGGAGGTCCTGTTTGTTTTTATCACGTTTCTCACATTAATTTATGAGACTCGCTCTCGTTTGAACTGCAACCCATATACGTACATATATATATATAATAAAAAGATAATCGTTGTTTTGTGTCCAAGCTGACGAGATGTACAGTCACGATAGGCGTGTCATAATAGTTACCGACAATGGCCGACAGAGCGGCGTAGCTGTGGAGTGGTCTGCTGTTCTGTTACGTTTTATCACACTGTATGCATGTGTGATGTACTGTGAAAGTTAATTGCCACGAATGCTTAATGGCCGCGGTATCATTGAAAGAATGAATCCTGTGTGTGTGATGTATATTGCTTTCTTATCCTTTCCTATACGTCCGTTGACCTGTCGGTATGATCTGACTTTATCTGTCTCTCTGTCTTATTAATAATTTTCCTTGCCTGCGGGAACGAGATAACCTTTTGGGTCAGGTTACACTGATACCGCAGTCGAGAATTGACAAAGGTTTATTACAGCTTGTTCTCATTTCAAAAGTGTTTTTATTCAAATTGTACAGATTGCCTCGTCGTTATGGATCTCAATTACGAACGTGAACAAAAAATTATTACAATAATGTTCCTCGCCGAACTTATCGTACAATTGCCAGCAAAACATATAACACTGTTGGAAATTATGATAAAAACATTTTAAATATTTTCCTTATCATTGCTTCTAGCTAACAAATTTCAGTAGTTTTTTTACAAAAGCATTTGAAGTTGTGCACTTTTTACTTTCTTATACGAAGTAATAAGTAAGTATTGTATTCGATCTCGAAATGTTAACGGATATATGATTGTTTTTGGAATGGTTAAAATGAAAATGTCCCATTAGAGACCATCAAATATTTGTCGAATGGAAAAATGTACCTATGTAGAACGTACGGTTTGGCCACGTAAACTGTATGCTGGCGTAACATTTAGATAAGAACAAGGGTGGTTATAAATTGACGTTTCATTGAAAAGTGCTGTCGCACTGAATACCAAGTGCTTTAGCACGGCACGAACGAGCTCTGGCAAGTTTCTTGTTCGCGACCGCGACGTGGGTCAGGTGCTGCCACCTATTACGTCACTTCCTTCGATTTCCTCTGGTAATTGGTCAGGTTCGATAAGGAACCCCCGGTATACTCTGCGTCAAAAGCTCGTTAACCTTTAAACGGGTCTCGTTATCTATTTGTGTCTGGATATGATTCAAACCCAACAATTATTTTAATAGAATGTTTCTACACGCAAGATATTATTCATGGCAACAATTATTTTCTTTATTAAGAAATTCTCTACATACACTAATAGAAACAAAAAAAAATTCTACTGATCCTTGTCTTGAATTGAAGAGATCTTCATGAAAATTATATTCAAAAATCGAGACCAGACGTCCGTGTTTTGTCGTGGTTAGTGTGAAGATAAACACGTCCAACAAAGATCTCATCTGTTGTGGTCATCGTGGAACGCCGAGAGAAATGTAACTCGACCGTGTCGCTGGCCTGGCCTGGCCTGGCCTGGTCTGGCCTAGCCTGCTGTGATGATGGCTGTCCAAGGTTAAACTAATCAAGTGAAGTGGATAAGCTTGTTTAGTGTTAACGACAACTGGAATGGCAGACTAATATTTTTAACCTGATGTAAAAACGTATACATTTTATTAATGAAAGGCATTTGTATGAGAGTAACATATATGACGCCTTTCCACCAGCTTTAATAGCCTTCTTTTTTCCACTTGTATATCTTGCTTTTATGTATGTGCACATGTATGTGTTTACCAATGGAAACCTTCCACGAACGATTACGCATTCTGTGGTGTAACCTTTTGACTCCACATCGTCCCGTATTCATCATTTGTTTTCAATATGGACGACGTGGCACGTGTTATTCAACGTTAACTAGAACGGCTATCGCAGCAATGATGGACTTGTTTGAAATCTGCTACAAATTCATATTTGATCGATAATCATTTTACCGTCGCGGCGTGCTATGGCTTCGTCTTCCATAGCCAACATTCACCACACATCATTATACGATATGCTATATAGGGTTTCAGCTAGGAGTGGTATTGAGAATTAGTTTAGAATTTAATTGTGGTTCAAGTAATGGAAGGTATATTAAGCAAAGTTATATTTATATATATATATATAGTATAGTACGGAATAGATTCAAGATGCGTACAATATTCCACAACCACTAAGGTGTGTCTTGTATAATAGCAACGCATCTGGTATTACGAGTTGTTCGCGCGCATAAACCCGCGCTCTTTATGTGACACGTACCCGGCGGTGGTGTACCACCAGTGGGCCACAATGTCACACCAACACCACCATTCTATATAGTAGTTCCACGTTGGCTGGTGTTTCTCGTCTGCAGCGAGCACTGGATGGAAATTAGCTCACTTGTTCACCTCGCTGGGACACCGCGCCACTGCCGTTTTACTTACTTACTAAATTAATCTATTAAATTACTACATCCGACACAGAAGTGTGTGTTTGTGTCACTGCCTCTGAACACTTCTCTTGTTTCTTCTTTTGCACATACATACATACATACATACAGTGGTGGCGAACACAGGAAACTCATACTATTTCCATCTTATATGTTCAACACCAATCGAAAACGATATTTATTAATAGTTTACATACTTATATACACTGTGTAAGACAATATAAACTATTAATTTTAATCAAATTACAATATATTACAGGTTGGGATCCTCGGCTTATGCGAGCCGCCACTGTATCTGTAGCTAATTCGCTTGCGCTGTTCTTTGGTTGACAAAACCGCTTTTCTAATTATGCCCGAGTGTTTATGAAATTTAAACGCGAGACGACGAGAGGTAGACAAGGTGTGTAATGCGCCCGCGGTAATCTACAATTGCAATTGTAGAAGATACACAGATGGAGATGAGCTCGCTCTCATCCCGTGTATGCCTGCTGTAGTAATTGAGACATACCAAGCTAACTTCACACTGACTGAATTCGTAATTTTCTTTTGTTTACTTATGTTAACTAACGCAGAAAAATATTCTACTTCGTGGCTTAGAATAACACCATTCTCCTCCTAGTTGATAATAGACAATATGTTCTGTTTATTCAAACACAATTTACAATACAAATTTTTTAATGTTCAAATAAAGGTTGTGTGTATTATAAATATCTTTCATGCTTATTATAATGGTTAAAATCTCTAGATTGAATTTTATCATGATTCGTATATGATATTACTTTTTATATGTGTGCTATTTCATTTGAAATAATCGGTTTTTTTTTTTTGGTTGCAGGTGAGTCTCGTCATCTTTAATTTCCTTTCGCTTGGTTCGTTCTAGGTTTCGGGCAAATCACATTCGGATATTACGAGATTGTTGATAAAGTAAGTAGGTAGACGCGACAGGCTGTAACAGTAACTATCATTATATCAAATTGATCTTGATGAAAACTTTTTGCCATGTGACATTTTTCCATGGCATAAGAGTTTGCCGAATGGCGCAAACTTTGTTAGAACAATAAGGCTATGCTGATTATTATCTAAATATGAATAATGAAGATGGATTACATTATATTATATATATATATTTCGACGATATACGGCACCAAATACGTTTACCATGTTTGCAACTTGGAGGTGTATCAAACTTGGCGTTGAAACTTCATTTTTGTTTCAAACGAATCAATCATGATAATAGGTGATAAATATCTAAGAATGTTTTTGTTATTTCTGCGACATTTACGATGAAATATTTTATGTAGTTTCCTAATAAATAAAATCGTCATTTCTATCATATAATTTTAAACAGATTTCAATGGCTCTATCTATAATTGATTGCATTGATAACGCAATTTTTGTCTAGGCTTCTAGTGGCAAATAAGATAAATAATCAAATTGTAAACGTAACACTGAACTTAGTTATTTACGTATAACTTTCTATCTTGCCGGGTCGTACACATCGTGCACCTTTCTGCGGCCTCTCATCATCATGAACCCCCGTGAGAGACTGGAATCCAATTTGGGTCCAGGTTTCTTGGACGCCAATGTAGCTTTCTCACCAGTCAGGAACGGATTCAGACCTATACGGTCTTTAAAATGCAATATTGTGCAACCTTGTTGGTTAGTTTATTCATTTAAATGTAGCGCAATCTATTTATACATGATATAAATACAAATACGTTTAATTACGTCACTGGCTGCACACTCTGTGAAATTAATGAACTAATTAATGCCACAGATATGTTGCTGTTGGTTGATATACGTTTATAATTGTAAACAAAATTATAAGCTTAATTCAGGAGTGAAGTGTTTCGTTCAAATAATTAATTATAATTTAGGAGCTTGGTAAAAATGTAATTTAATGTTGTTGTTGTTGTTGTATGCGTAAGAAATTTTGAATAAATGTTTGTGTCATGTGTGTGGGTTGAATATTGAAAATGTGTAGTAGTCCTTTTTAGGGCAGGTGTGACTCTGTCACAATGGCAATATGGTGCGATTTCTTCCGGTGTCTCCTGCTGCCTGGCACTTGCCGTACACCGCCACATCACAACAATGAGTGTTTATGATGGCGCCTACTCGACGATCGCCATAGCAACGACCCTCCTTTCAATCCTCCTCCTCAACCTCCTGAGGTGTATACTGTACGAATGTGTGGTTGTCTCCCTTCGCTACTAACTTGTCATCGCAGGGACGGCCCTATCAAATCACTTCTAATATTGAATTGAATTTACTTGCAGCTATTATATGTATCTAGCTGCTTATATATTTGACTATTAAAATTTTGCTAAAATTGCCTTGCACAATGATAATTTGCAGGAATCATAAAAAGTATGTTAGAACTAAATGCCCCTTAATTCTCCTCTGTAAAATGTCCCCTCGTTGTTTGTCCTTGCACTATTATTGCATAAAGGGGATACCAAATACCAAGGATAACTGAACTGGACACTGTATAGTTATGCACATGTGATATGCGTCCTGATAAAATGACACTTTTAATTATTTACTTTTTTCAAATGCATGTTGTTTATATGCGTCTGTTATATGATGTAGCTAAAGATTTTGAAATCATGTGGTTCTTTTTTTTTTATTATTTATTGGCCATTGACCTACTTATTGATTGATTTATGGTAATTGATGTTGAGCGGAGTTTGCTTATCTTAACGTGCTTGTATTATTTTAAATTACGATTACTTTAGCAGCCTGTTTATGTGGAACATGTACACCGTGCAGTTGATTTATTATTCAGATACATTATATGTGGACAATTTATTAAAAAGTACTCAGCGTGTTTATATTAGGAGCATATGGTTTACATAACTAATTGTCGCATTCATTCTGGTCACCAGAAATTGATTGGTATTGGTGAAAAGAAAAAGTGCTATTATGAATGTGCAAAACATAAATAGTCGATTCGACCAACATGGTTGATCCAAACGTGGTCCGTAATTGAATTACCGGGGGCTTCTGAAGCATCTATGCATCTCTTATTTTCCCATTATCTTGAGCACAAAGTGGTGTGGACCCGTTTCTCGTCACGGTCCTTACAACAGGAGGGATAACTGTTCAAACTCACCCCGTCACCTTTCACCGAAACGTCGGAGGAAACTACTATTATCCAGCACTGTGTGCGAGTAAGAACCCTTTACACACTTACGTATTTCTTAAATAATTTACACTGCCGCAGGCGTGACGCCACGTTGACCGTCCTCTACTTTGCTTCAGTCGGTTGTTTGAAGGTTTGGTTTGGTTCGGTTTGGTTGTGCGTCGTTGCCGTGAACGTCGCGTCGCAGCCATTAATAACACGTTCACCAGATTTCGAACGGTCCGTCGGAGATGGTCACTCTGGATATTAATTGTCTTTGTGATCAAAGAAGCTTTCCGTGTGTCCGTAAACACGAACGAACCACGCGACCAACCGCTATCCGATTAATCATCGTGGTCTTCTCTGCCTCTCACGAAAGTGAGTTGTTGTCTTGGACAGTGGCGTACCAGGCAGCCGTGACACTAGTCAGACCAATGGTTAGAGTTAGTTGGAACGAGTCGTGGACTCGTGGTTGCCCACTTTCCGAACACTTGTGTTCAACTACAACTTTGAACTAACACGAATCAATGCTTGCTTTGGTGAACTAATAGAACGTTTCTTTAACGAGCATTCGAATTGTTTTGTATATTCATGTTTTACTTTCGATGCTTTTACGATTACTTTTGAAGAACCTTTAGTTCTCATCTTATTGTTCTGTACATGTCGAACTTTTCTATTTTATAGATCTTTTCATATGATTGTTTTTCTGGCGGTTTCAAACTGCGCTGGAAATTTAAAAGGTACTTTCCAAAGTCCAATCAATCATAGTCTCAATAAATTAATCACGGAGTGCTTTGAATTCATCGATTGCCCATAAATTCAAACTGAAGTTTTCCATCATGTCTTTCAATTTTGACATATTCATAGCAAAACAGTTGCCAGTTGGATCAATAACAAGTCATTCTCCGCGTCCGATTTCACTTAAATATTTTTGATGAAACTTAAAAAAAATCTGCAGTGAATTGCACTAGACTTTCTTATACGTAGTAGATGTATTTTGTTGACTAAACATAATAACGAGATATACAGAAGTTAAATTCTGGTTCTATATAAGATAAACAAGGAAAAAATCTGGCCGCGGTAGGAGTTTGTTGGTTGCCAAAGGGTGCAGTGTGCAAATTTACTCTCACGCACTGCGAATACTTTAAAGGGTGGACATCCAGTCAACCAGGACTGGGATGTCCGAAATAGATATTTATCTCAAGTTAAACATAAATAATATTTGGGGCATGTGCTATTATTTTAATGAATTTTAATCAATACCATTTTATTAACAATGGTTTTATTACTCGTGAATATTATTTTATATTTCCCAGTTGTTTAACAATTCTGAATACGCGAATTCAGAAATTGTTAAAAGAAAAGAAGAAAGAAAGAATACATTTTACAGTACACCCGAAGACAGTGGATTCTCTTTTATTTAATTACCTATCGATAGAGAACCACTGACTAAAACGCACGTTTCATATATTAGGAGTTCAAAGGGTACTCACCAAATCCAAATCCATTCTTGTTCCTCTCCTATCACAGCTGAAGTTCTAGTTGTTCCTGTTTGGTAGCGCAGCGAGGCGAAGCACTAATTTATTTAATTTTGCGAAATTATTTATTTAGAACTATCACACGACCAATTTTTATCACTCACTATCACTGATTTTTAAACGGGAATATTTATTTAATTTTAAGACTTTCACTAATACTGTATAGGGAATGGCTTATATTTTACGTAGTTATTTCACAAATAAATAAACACTCGCGGACATATTTCAAAAACAATTCCCTTTTTTACGAATCGCACAGTACATATATATATATATATATATATATATATATATATATATATATATATATATATATATATATATATATATATATATATATATATATATTTATTTATAAATAATAACTAGAGAAAGAAAGAAACTGGGCAATATAAAAATAGCACATGCGAGAAAATCAAAAAACAATCACTTACTTGTTCTAAGTGTGTAGTGTAGAGTAGATTGGACACCCCTGAAACATCGGCAAATTAATTAGAAATCATCGTAAATATTTAAACACTATTTAAAATACTCCACATAAACTTTTTAATATTTATTATACAATGATAAACAATTTAGACCGCAAAATTAACGGAAATAAATAAAAGTATAATATTAAATTCATATACGAATGCCATGGTCAAGTCACGTCGTACAATGTATAACCCGGAAGTATATATTTAATATTTTCGCAAAAAATCTAATTTAATCATTCAGACCGCAATTAATACGTTATCGAATATCAATTAGCGTTATATTTGTTAACTTTTAACACCAAAATACATAATAGAATCGTGTTTGTTTACTCGTTTTTTATGAATTTAGTTTTGCAGTGCTTTACTATTAATCTTATTAAACGGAGTTTTTTACATGTTTATACTTACATGCATCTTCTGAGTTGCAATTTTTTTATTTTATACAAGGATATATAAATACACAGAACACATACATATATTAGTAATAAAATGATTAAATTTTTTACGAATGTAAAAGTTTAAAATTGTGCTATGGCACTAAACCTTTATGGCTAAGATACGGCCATAGAAAAATTACGAACTTTTAACATAAAATATTTGTTTCCGATATTGTCTAAAATAAATGCTATTGTTGCTATTAATTATAAATTAAATATGCATATTAATATTCAAGCGTACTCACTAGATAATTTAGTGTTGCGAGTGAATTGATCTGCAAGAGTCGACTTCAGGATCCACACAATAAATGTCTATGTATCACAACCAACCCCGAATGTTCTAGTATATATTTTAATAAAATAAATACTGAATTTAATATTATTTAAAATCAACAATTTATTGCATTTCACTTGAATTTTATATATGTATGTACATAAACCGAACTACGGTGACCGGCTATTGACACCGAACTGCTTGTTTGTGAACAAATTAGAACATGTTTTCAAGTAATAACCGGAAAATACGGGAATAAATTTGGACTCTATATAAAATAAGCAAGGAGAGACACCTGTGACGTATTTTTATATGATTGGTTTTTCATTTATTTATATTTACATGCATAGAATATATACATATTATGGTTGTCGGTGGTCGAAATGTTGTTAAAATCTGCGAGGTATTTAATTATCTCTTGAATTTGTCGAGGGATTTGGGGACTGGTATATTATCAGACTGGATACAATAAACACCTGCTGATGGTCACCTGCTTTGAGTGTTTCTTGCGGCGAACGAGGATTGGATTCTTTCGGCGGGTTTTACACCTCCCTGGCTGGTGCTAACGTCAAGATTGTGTATGGCTGCCGCGCTAGCCACCACCAACTATTGTGTCTGTTTATCTACCTGCCCTGGCTGGACCACTACTATCTCTCGTCCAATTACCGCTGGGATCAATGACGAGTGGCCACGAGGGATGTTAAGATTAATACGATGTCGTCCACTTTCAACCTGCTGACTCATTGTACTTTGTGAGTACCCCTCATAGAATGGGGATTTGTTTCATTAGTATGGCTCTCATGAAACTATAGCAAGCACTTTTTTTATTAGACTGTTTTTTTTGAACTAATAATTATTCTACGCGTTCTAATTGATTTTTGATCTTGGCTACTTGTCATTGTGTTTGATGAGAGTATATATAAAAGTTAATTGAAATTAAATAAACGAATATTGATTTTTTTTTTAAATTCTAATGTATATTTCATTCGTGGAGCTAATTAGTAGTTAATTGTTGTGGAACTCGAAGCAATTAGTCGAAAGAAAAATTTGAAATCTTCGCGTAACTCATTGAGATTCTCGTCTCGTGTATGATCCAGTTGGCCGTGGTTGGCGACAAGGTACACCCTCCGGCTGCTGCATTTAATCTGGCGGGAAAGAAGACGCATCCAGTCCCAGGTTACGTTGATAAATCATTGTTATTTATGGACGCTGGTCGTCGCGACATCTCCAACATGATAATGGCGACCGTGCGCACAAGTCCAGGTATTACAGAGAGACAGTCGGGGCTAGGACAGTTACGTGATGCACATCACGACAAAATTAGATTTAATCTACACTACTGTGTCTATGTGTACACTCCAGTAGTACACTACACTACAGCACACTACACCTGTTTTATCGTCGCAATTAATTACGAAATAAATTAGCAACGATGTGACTACGCGCATTCGTCTAAATTTGTTGTGTATTATTTCTCATATTTACATTCTATGATGACATATCGCTTAATTGTGACAAGTTAATTTTTAGGTATGACCCAATTTCCAGGTGCAGCATCTACTAATAGAAATGCCACAGTTTAAGATTTTAAATTATAGGAAACTGTTTGCAAATTAGTAGAAGCATTCATTCTCGGTTTATAGATGAAAATAAATCGGAAACCACGCTTGAGTAATAACTGTAATATTGCGGCACCGCACACATAAAAGAGTGCGTGGGTGGAAATATAAATAGTAAAATACCTGACGGAAATAATATTTTTATTTGATCGTGATATAAAATTGGCACCGCATATACTATACGTACATGCGTCTTTCATAATGTTTGTATTGGAGGTGATTCTTGGTTGATTAACTGTCAAGATCGAACCGTTGATAGCTCGAAGATTACATTCCGTCTCTGCGGTAAACGCACGTACTAAAGCAGTACGTTTTCTCGCATAGGCGCGCCAAATATTATTTAATACATTTATTATTTTTATCAAATATCTCAATAAAACGCTTATTTATAAATCAAATTTATTTATGTCCAAGTCTGATTTGATAATTATTCTGCGTCACTGAATGCTTGGGCAAAATAATTATGAAACATTTAGCTAAAATACTGATTTTGTGCGTAAATTCTGCGATTGTACGTACGTCTATGGTCGCGGCGTGGTATTTACACTGGCGCCATGATAGCATACGTGTCCCGAATATCTTGCGGAGATATCACGATATTCATAACATTGTCAAGCTTAGAACGAGCGGCACTCGGAATTACCTATCCAATATTGAAACGTTAATGTTTTCATCGTGTCTTATACGTAGGGAAATCTGTGCGCAGATTGTTGGCAGTGCAACTGGGAGTATTTTAAATGAAGCGCTCGCATTACCGTCGCAAACGTATATTTATTTCGGTTGCGTTGTAATATACGTATTTGTTTTGGGTTTTACGTCTATTTTACGGAGATTTGCGTTATCCACTCGACATCATGATCTTTTTAGTTGTTGCATCGTAAACTATTTCCCTTGATTTTAATTGGAAATCTTTGGTTGCATAAACGAAATTTATAATGCTTTCATGAATACGAGCGTGACAGGCTCTTAAAAGATTTTCATTATGCTGTAATGAGAAACAATCTTCAAATGTTATTTTTCTTTAATTGAAATAATAAATAGTTCTTTTTATTACTGATTATGGTTAAATGTTTGAATATGTAATGAATGAGTGGGATTTGAACCTCTGGTTTTATGGAGAATGCATCATGGCACTTAAAATCCGGGTATGTTTCTCGGCAGGCTGCGAATAAGAGTGTGGTCGTCGTTGGGTGGGTGTCGTGTGTTGTCTGGTGACTGTATCATCCAGTTGGTCGCACGAGAGAATCTGCTGTGTATCTCACAGGGCAAATAGAGCACGTTTATCTCCATCATTCCGAGTATGTGTGTGCGTGAGATCAGTTTGCCTCGGCTCAACGGGTGGCGGCAGATAAACTCACCTACCGCTGCCGCTGCCGCTCCTCAAGGATGCCTAGAAAGAAAACGTCGACGTGCGCACTGTAAATTGTGAAAATCACACACACACTTACAGGCGACATACAGCAATAGGAAGAAAAGTGCTCCATAAAACAAGCGAACTGTCACGAGGTTAGTTCGGTTTTTATTCGGGCCATGTCTTGTTCCTGCGAGAGTGGACTCATTCATCATTTCCCGTGAGTCGCGACTTTAACTGCCTCCCGTCATACACCCCAATTCCTATTCGCCCTTCGTCTATATTTCCTAACGGTCGAAACCGATCCGGTGTCATGCTACGTATACCGGAGGAACATCTTTTGCTACCCGCATCTGAAAACTTTTCAACAACTTCTTCTACCTTCTTGTAGTCCCTCTTTCTTTCTGCTTTCTCCAGTCGAGTGGAGGAATGATGCAATCTGGAAATGTTCAATAAAACAACCAATCAGAATATTTATGGAGATTAGAACAGTGTGTTTGAAATTCTTTTTGAATATTTCACTTGACGATGCAACCTGAAAACTTCTGCTGGCAAATCTCAAGACTGTCTCGGATTCGTTCAAGCGCGTTCACTCAACGTTCTTTAAATAGATTTCATAGATTTCTACCACTGTAACTTTTATCTTATAAAAACTACAGTTATATGCATAGTTATATAATTAGGAAAATATTATACAACTCTACTGTTCGTGCTTCTACTCTTATGAAATGATGAGTACTTCTCAAGGAGTTTCTCCTCTTTTATTATTTTCCTGATGTCCATGCCAAATTCTTAATTAATTAAGTATTTATTCGCTTATGCCATATCATTAACATTTCTCTATAACAATATTTCATAGAAGTGACATACCAGTGACAAGCGCTACCCCTACTTGGCACAAAAAAAAATTCTTTGTTGGCCAGCGAATATAACTACCACCCGTATCCAGAAATAGACTACTTGAGTAGTTTGAATTTAAAGATGTATATTTATCTTTAGTTTTTATTTTATATAAAAATCACGGAAATCTAAATCGATTTATATTTGTTGTTACAGTTTAAATTAAATAAAACACTCATTAAATCATTCTGCATAGCATTTATTTGCGGTAAAACACTTACAGAAACATTAGAAATAGAATAAATTTCACTTAAAATAATGATGCAGTCAGCGCTTAAAACGATCAAGTGAACAGGTGAAAGCACGTATGATCGGGTTGTTTACACCTCGCAATCGGACTTAATATACGGCGTCCCGCGGCGCTGGCATCGGCGGAGTATAACGCGCGGTAGGTCGCGCTACGCGTACACCTGCCATGCACAATTTAAATCTATTTTATTACGAGAAATACGTACGTATGTCACTAAATATTCCGAGCGCGTCGCATGCACATAACTTCTTCCACAGTTATAGTTGCGGTTGGCACGCTAAGGTGGGATGGAATCTCTTGCAGGTTTCGCAAGCCAAGAATAATGGAATTGCCACATCATTGAGGGATTACTTTTAAGTTACGATCACGCAATTTGAATCTCCATTTATTATTTACAAAAAAATGTTTATCCAATTTCTTTTTCGTTCTCTGTCCACGACTAGCTTGATAATTTTCAGTATTATATTATTATATGAATTGTTTTTGTTTGAATAAATTTTGGCGAGCAACGATTTCGCATGATTACTTGATAGATAACGGATGGGAGTCTAGTTGTGTGTATTGCTATGAAATGCAGATGTCAGTTTTCGTTTGTATATTAATTTTGTCATACACCGTCGAATGTTTTAATAAGGCATATAAAATATAATGGATTTTCAGTGAATTTGGCAAATGCACAACTAAAATGGTTGAGTTCTCGCGTGTTACACAACTGTGACAGCAAAGCGGCATTCATGTATCCATCATGCGACTTCAGCATCATCGTTTTAACTGTTCACCGTACATACCGTCAAAACAACTACTTGCATCAATAATATCCTTAACTCCTGGATATCATTTTCAAACACGTGTGCGACCATCCTGCGTCACTTTTAATTACGCGATGCGTTCCAGAATTACATGTTTACATTACAATTTTATGAATGGTTGGAAATAAACACTCTCTATTTTAGAAATAGGAAATACTATAGTCATACCATCAATTCAAACTTATTAGTGAATTGAATTCTTTGTGAAAACTATTTCACAAAGAAGAAGAAATTAAAAAAAAAACATTATTTGATACACTTTTAATAATGACATATATGTATCTACATAGGTACGTATATAAATCAGTTTACTCTGCGACATAACCACTTCGATTATCGTCTATAATCGTCTGCCATAGTCACGTGATAGTTGGGCTATAACTGACATCATATATCAATATCGATGATGCATCATCAGTTTTTGCAACATGTACATACAATGCACGAGATCTCAGAGAGGGATGTTTTTAAAAATGGAACATTTTGATGGTAGATGTGTAAGAGAGATGGGAAAACAAATATTCGAAGAAACACACACACACACACAGAAAATAAAAAGTAGAAAATAATCGGTGAACGCGTCGGAAGAAGTAAACGGAATGGCTTCTTCGATAGTTTGGCAAGTGTACTAAAATAGAGTGGAGCCGACAGATTCTGTCGGACACACCTGGCGTATCAGATAACACACACACAAACTTTGGGCCATACATCACAGCAAACACATTCAAAAACTTGACATTTTTTAAGATTCTAATATCAATACTAATTATTTTGGTTTAAAACACATAAAGCCTTTCTTTCAACCAGCAAATACATACTGGTAATAATTTAAATAGAAAAAAAAAAAACGCGGGTTCACGAAGTTAGTAAAAAGGTGCCGAGTACTTTGGCAATTGAATTTTTTTCTAGATATAACAAACTTATACCTACGTAAATATTCACAATGTTGTGTATTGTGTATCAAAGAAGGCATGATATGCATTGCAAAAATTTGGCAACACGTTCCGATAGATTGCTTATTGATGAACATAAATAGATTTTCTTGAAATTCTGTTGTTGTCGCATTTTTGATAATTTATTAGAAAACTTTTGCTTAAGTGAGAATTGGCATAATGCCTAATTTTTATTTTTGATTAATAATTCTGTGTCAAATGTATCGTATATACATTTAGTTATTCATAAATCGCACCTTACTACTGATTAATGTTTTCAAATTTGTGTCTGTTGCCAAAAGCCTTACCATACATTTCTATATTTCCAACACTTTTCGGTATTTTTTTCTTGGTGTATGTACATACATACAAGTTATTTTGCAACTGTATATACGATACCGAATGAATAAATAAATTTTAAGTTTGTTCAAGGTCTGAATTGTAATGTTTTTCCCATTAAGTGGAATTCGCTTCGCTCGGCTTTAATATGGAGTAGTAACTATGTAATTGTAAAACAAATGATTTCATTACTGCATTCAGGCGCCTAGTGATGCATTGAAAAAAGAATAATTGTTGTCGTACATACATACAATAAATAATGTCCGATATGATTATCGCTTTGGTGTGGTAAAGGTGAAAATAACAAAACACAACATGACGGCTACCGCAAAAACGGATGACTTCGGTTTCACACATCCATCAGCGGTAGATGACATTTCCAATAAAAATACTCACACAGAACCGTCGCTTTTTGCGTTTTGTTGTTGTAATCTAAACTGGCATATAAATAAACGACATGTTTAATGTCATGCTGTCATTTTCTGACATCACTTCTTTCTTAAATGAAATGAATCCACTGCAATCGTCAGTTAGTCTCGACTCGGCAGGATGACGTGGCTATGCGGGACCTTCTCTACAATTAAGAATTATTGACAACTTTCCTGCTCGCCACCATCGGGCATGTTGCACTAGATGAATTAAATTTGTTTTGTCATCAAGAACAGAGCACGTGCAACAATACTGCCTCACCCTTATAAGGGTGATTAAATTATCAATTATTAGAATTGATTGATATTTCATCTAGGTAGTAGTAATGCTTTCGAATGAAATTACTATAATGCAATTTAAATTGTTAAATGAAGTAATGGCAAATGGAACTATGCCAATCCATATTCTTTAGTCGATGAACATTTATAAATAAAATTTAATGTGGCTGATATCTTTCATTTTACATTTTTACATTAGCGCTTATTATTGGTAACAAGTTTATAGAAGTATTAAGTTTAAAATTGAAAATTCCTCGCATGGACTGTTGGCCCGCCTTAGAGCAGCATTTTTAAATCGACAAACTGAGTCAACAATGCCAGTTTAAGTGATATTAAGTGGTGTAATTGTTAGGTGAAGGTACGTAAAAGCAATAACCTCTCAAATACACCGCAGAGCAGACGCATAGGGGCAGAGAGAACGGCGCCTATTACCTCCCGCATTTGATCATCCGTCTCCTGGATATCCTGATTTGTAATGAATTAATGTATTTCTCGGAAGGTGCCGGTCATTTAATTGAATCTCCAGACAGATACATCATGTTCCAGTTGTACAATTCGTTAGATAACTGGATAAGGTTTAATGCTCTGGCCAGCTGTATTAATTGAAGTTGTTTGTTGCTTTGGGGCAAGTGGAATGGTTGATGAATATGAATTAATATATGTATATTTGAATGCACAAAAAAAAGTGTATTTACGTCTTTCATGGTAAATCCATGTATCAATTTATATACCTAATTATGAAATTGTTTTCTTATTGTTTAAAGTTTGAACATTTTAAGATGATTGTTCTATTAAAGTTATTATCAAATAAACGAAAGTTTTTAGTATTATTTCAGTTTTGTTTGTTGAAAAAAACTGATATCGCGTAAAAGGAAAACTTTTTACATATCATACAAAAAGAAGAATGTATGGCTAATTCACCTTTACCGGTTAATAAATCGCTAGTGTTGCGTGAACCGTGCTGAATTGGTATACATTGAGGAAGCAGCAATTTTCATGAAAGCAAAAGTTCCATGGCGTATAACGATTTTGATTGAAAACAAAGTCATTTTACAAACGCACACACGCACATATGCCTAAATAGTTAACGGTGTGTTAAGCGATTTGTATTAAAATTTGTGGCATATAAAATGTATTTGGTAGCGACCTATGATGCGTGTACAAACACGATCGTTCGCAGCCATACACTCGTTAAAAGTTTATGATACGCGCACACACGCGCGAATACATCATGCCATGCCGCATACGTTTTGACGCGGCGACCGCGTAGCGGAAACTTGCAAAACAGGAAACGCCATCAGCGTTTAATGTTACCTAGTCCACTGTTTTCAATATTATTTCTTGCTCAATTTCACTTATGTTACATTATTATATGAACAATTTATACTTTTTTTTTTATTCAATAGCTTTATGTATCAATCATAAACTAAACTCTAGTTAAAGTTTACATTTTAGAGTTACATATCGGGTCAATGTGAAACATATTGCAGATATCTTGAAACGTCGAAATTGTCATTGATTTATAAGAACGAAACGTATTTTGCTTTTTATTTGAACTTTTAAGAAATCATTTCTCAACATCATTATTGCCATTTCAAATCGAAAATAAAACTACGGTTGTCAAAATGTTAAAAACGTCGCAGCATCGCATCGCAAATGATGAGAAAGGTCAAGTGACGAGATAAACACATAAATAACACATTTGACCATACTGCAAGTAGAGAAGGGGGAATGACAATGAACTGAACTAAGATATCGCTAATATTCGTGAGTTGTCCGTTGGCAACAGTGGCCGAAACCGTATATCACCCGGCGGGTTGGCAGGCCTGTCGCCGCGGGAGGCACCAAGTGACCCGGTAAAAGGCTTCCGTGATATATGGTGACATGTCTTTCATTGCACGCGGTACGGTACTGTACTGTACTGTATACACAAATAAGTAATAACTGCAGAGGTGTATGCCTTCATTTACTCAACAATTCTCTCTCTCTCTCATACACACACAGACAAACACATTTCTGTAGCTACCTACGCTTTCTGTATCAATTTAACCTGTACAGATAACACTTGGTATACATATTTCTTTCGCTATTTAACGCTCACGTAATTACCTTTATTCTTTTTGACGGACACTGTTCGTAATTGATGTAATTGCATTCATAAATCGTGCGTCATCTGCTGGGGAATTTAGATTAAGTGGCAAGATTCATTATTTATTCACACAGATTATCTTGTTTATTTGCGCTTTGTAAATTCACGGAAATCAGTTTATTTGTCATTTAGTGAAAATGCTTGTAAAGCAAGAGTATTTGAAATAGGTTTATTTTCAGAGTAGAAATAGTTGAATTTGAGGTAAATTTATTGCCTGGAAAGTGTTTACCTGTCTCGCTGGTCATCGGTGGTTTTGGTGAGTTGTGTGTTGTTTGTTAATAAATGACGAACAAGTATTTTTGTTGTTGAAAGAGGGAGATAGAGAGAGAGTGGTGCTTGGCCTATATTAGGTAAAGCAGTTGTTTCCATGACGGATAGGTTGCCTCAACAAGTAATAACATACGTAACGGGCTGTGAAAAATACCCTCGGCAACACTTACCTATACAGAAAGAGGAAGTGGAAGTCGACTTGTTGGCGGCGGCTATGGTGGCGGCGGCGGCGGCGGCGGCGGCATAGTCGACGTCGGTGGCCGTATAGTGGGGATAATGAAAAGTGTGCTAGCTAGAGCACTTCAGACTTTGATGTATTCACAAATTCATAGCGACTTCACGTCGATGAACTCTAAAAACCCATCTTTTCAAAACATAATTTATCTTCGTTTCACGGTTGTTTTCGATGTTTACTTCTCTTCTTTTCCGTGCGTTTGCAATCATTTCGCGCCCAGCTCGCTACGATTTTTAATTACTCTTCGCCCTTAATTATTTTTATAATCAAACACGCGCGGCGCGGTGCGGCGACGCAGAAACGTGAAACTGAAAACTTTGTCGCCCGTCATCTTTTTGCGAAACTTGTGATGAAGAATACATTTACATGATATTCTAATAAGTGAATTTTAATTACGAAAACTGTTCTTTCAAACTTTCGCAAACCATCGTTGCTCAACCTACTGCCCGAATCGAAGCGAGTCGAGTTGGTACTACGGTACTATTGTTATTCTTTGATTCGCCGAACACAATCGGCGGAACCAAAAATTTGCATCAACTTTATTACTGATGTAAAATTAAACTGTTTAAACTTTATCAAAAGCGTCACTTCATTTTTCTTCGTCTTGCTCTTTCTACTCAATTACTAAAGCTGTTTCTTTATACACGAATGGAATTTCTTTTCTACTTCTTTGACCTTTTCAATATTTTTCATTTATGACTGGTCCACTTAATCTTGTCTCTTTACCAGCATAAATATGCTTTTGGATGGCTACATTTTTGAAAGGTAATTTTGTGTGTGTGTGTGTAATTTTATGTGTTCTTAGTATATATTGAAAAACCAACAGAGTAACTTATTTTTAAATGCTGTTGTATTAGTCTGAGAATTTGAAATATTGCTATAGCCGGTTAAATGGCCGTGTTCCAAAGGTTGTAAGTGCTACACTAAAAAGAGAAAATCTTAAATGCATTGGTGCTTGAAAATGTATTGTACTGTTTATAATTATTATTTTGTTTTTTAACCCAACGGTACTGTCCTATACTTAGTGTGGCGACAGATTTATCTGTTTATGTTTTCCCTGACTTTAGAGCTGCTCTGATTTTTATATGATTCAGTAGTTCTAACATATTAAATCAATGCTGTTTTCTTGTTCGATCTATAAGCAAAACATTAAACATACCTACTTCTTATGTTTCATCTTTTACTATCGTATATGCAATAGCAGATAAGATAAGACTTTGATGTAATGTTCTGCGTGTGCCTCCCGATGCCGATGCTGATGCTGTTGTCGACAATGCACCAAAAGGTGCTGACGGGCCGGCATCACAAGCCCCCCTCACGTGGTAGCGTAATTCGTCCATCCCGCAGGTCCCCTCGTCTCTTACCGGTCTGCTAATGGCAGCAGGAATACAACGATTAATCATGTCAAGTGTTCCCGGCAACATGGCGGCCGCGTACATGGAACATCCATTGCAGATAAACACATTACGTATGGACGTGAGCGCGAGCCCATCGTCCATGTACAAGGATGCTTGTGTATGTGTTACTGTACAGTGTTACAACACACCTACGTACCTGCGGCATGTCGTCCCACGTTTACCATTTCAACGTCCAGCAAATGACTTCAATTTATATCATCAATGATTTACTACTCTGAGGGGCTTTTAGTCACCTGCTTTTGGCGTTGTTGTTCCTAACTTACCAGAGAACATTTCTAATTGCGGATATATTTTATAACATGAATTATTTTTGCAATTATTTTCTTCCCATGAAAAATAATCAAACTAAATACACCTTTGGTACCTGCAATTAGTGTTTCGTTTGTGGTCGCACGCAGCCAGCTTTATATTTGTGGAAAGTCGATCGTTTTTAAATCACGTTTGAACAGCGACAAGCAAAAGCCAACGCGCGTGGTCGACGGGGACGTAATGAATGATAGGCTCGGCCCGAGGGTGAGTTATAACTATAATTACAATCACAGAGTGTACTGTGGCCCGGTGCTGTGCGTGTGTTTATCACTGGACCAACCCTTTCATGGTCGTGTCATTGCGCTTTTAAAATTCATCTCTCGCGGATCCGTTCCTCTCACTCACTCACTCACTCATCCATTCGATGAGAGTTCCCCTCAAACATTTCCTTTTTAGAAGCGACCAAGCTCTCATCATTAATCGATATATGCATAAAACGCGCTAGCCCTCTTCTAAACGACAGAAATTGTGTTAAGCATCGGTTAAGGGCGTAAAGGATACCGCTTGTTCAGATTATGCAATTAAAAATTGCGTTTTTCCTACTTTTATGTTTCACTCTATATTACGAATGACTATATTATACGAATTGCTACACCAAAAGAAAATAGAATATTTTTTATTAAAACATCGTACGTAAATGTTTTTATTTTAAATTTTATTAAAATTAAAATATCTGCGTTATTGTACTATATTCTTGTAGTGTTGGTTTGATAATAAAATGATTAAGATACAAGGCAGCTATAAAGTAGATCGTAAGATTTGTGGTTTAATATATATATACCATATGAAATCTGTTTTGTAACGTAAAATAAATTGCATATTACACACGTTAACTGTTATGATATGGACAGAAATCATACGATTGCAAAGCAGATCACGTAAAAAGTACAAAATTCAAAACTGATCGATGTGTACGCGTGTATCGACTGCCGAAATCCACGTGCGTGAGTGTGACTCCGTCATGTGTGAAATCAACCGTGTTCGAAGATACATACATACATATGTGCAACCAACCCGCGACATAAATGCACGTGCCATATCTACAGATACATAAATATTGGTAAATCTAATTCCAAATTTTTGGCTGCAATATGTACAAAGTCATAAATAAATATTATAAGATGCATGATTATTTTTGATGTAACTTATCTCTCTATGTGTGTGTGTTCATTACATCAGATGTAAAGTCAAATCAAATATAGAGCATGCATATTGAGTGGACAGGTAACGGAATTTAATCCCGGCGTGGCGATCACAATAGCGAACCATTAAAACTGAAATCCCCCAACAGCACACATTGCACCGCAGTATACATACCTCTATGCTATCCGATGGATATGTAAATTCGATTAAACAGAACGATGCTATGGCGTACCATTGGTGTGCGAGACCAACGAGCTAAACTAAATGATTCTTCCGTCGACGATTTTGTAAAATCGAATAGTCTATTCGGCTCCAGCTAGGCTCACTCGGCATTGTTGTTATCCGTAACGCGTGGTTTGACCACCAAATCGAACATTTCTCACTATTGTCCAGGGACCAAACATTGCATTTGATTCCTGTACAACAACGGCTAGTTTCAATTCTATACACTACAGGATTAATACCTGCATTTACATATTCAGAATAATCATTCCATTTTTGTTTTTGTTTTATTTACATGTGACTTTTATAAAGATTTTTCGTTATTTGTAAAACAAACAAAATATCTCAAGAGACGTGTTAGCTAAAGATATTATCCGATGAAGAAATACCGGAAATTGTTCAAATGATTGATTTTCTCGTGTGAATAATAGATAATCCTAATGTTTGTTTTATGGCTCGTAAATTGTAGAATGTATAACTTGTGGAATAAAATGCACGCGAATGTTGCGTGTGAATGGTGTAAGTCAGTGTTCCAGTTTTTTGTATACGTACCAACATATTCGTAAATACTCATGCGATATATGCATACACTGTATTGCATCTAAAGCCAGCTGTTTATACCGGTTTGTTTACCTCCGATTTAAAGCCCTATAACATATATTCCAGTGCCGTAACAACTATTTTTTCTATCTCTCACTTAATAATCAAATTATTTCGCATGCGAGCTGCTGAACAAACTTCTTGTTTTTAACTAAAAGTCGTAAATTCTTGCAAACCAATACTTGTTGTTTGATAATTTATCGAATTTTTTAAAATATTAAAATGTTACTTCTGCCGTGTTGCCACTGAAACTGATTTATCGTTAAATTCTGGTTGTGTGTGTGAGGATGGCTCGTGCCAGAGTTTGCCAAAGGTGCCTTTAGGCTGTGACAGTACAGGGGTAAAAGCAGTGATCTCCCCTCACCTGACTGATCTGCATTGCATAAAGGTGTTCATGTGTGCAGAGTGTCGTGTGCCCGTGCGGCCCACCCTATTGTGAACGTGCGCACGTTCAGATTGCTACCGGCTGTGCTATTGTTCACGTTGCACCCTTATCGCATGTAATGTTAGTTTTATTTTGTATTGTTCGCCACACACTACTATGCAAATGTCCGTTATTAAAACCTACCATTTCTTCCCTATTTATTTTTCGATATTGTTTATTTTATTTATTTCAAAATTAATCACTACATTTATAACATTTACATGTCTCCTTATTTTAAAAGAGGACATACATACATACATCTAAGCGGTAATAAATATGGATATGGAGTATATACGTTAATTTTGTATATATACATATATATTAGCGTAACCGTCGTTTGTTGTTTTATATAAATGGAGTATTTTAAATGTGCATATATGATGGAGTAATTCAATAGTGGCTGCACTATTGATGGGGTAAGCGTGGCATATGATGTTTGATAAAGGTACTGCACTTAAAACCGAAGCATATATAAAACGGACAGCAACACAAAGCAATAGAACAAAGATAACAATGATAGTGGGAAGTATTTTTAAAATGTTGTACGATCACAGTATAAATAAAAGGACAGTAGTGTATAGTTAACAGAGTAGACGATACGGTTTATGGTATGCTTTAGCGTCGGTTGGCGGCACTGTAATCGCATTATTTTCCCACGGGGGTTTACTTTATAATTCCGCTCGGTGTGCAGCTATCATGGCTCTCTATATTAGCAGATCGTTGCAGTAATGAAGTAACATAATATACGTGGTCGCGTGTACAAACACGCACAAACCTGCCCCGTATACCGTCCCCTGTCGCCGCCACTGTTGTCCCACGTATACCAGTGCACAGTGAACGGAAATTAGTTCTGAACATTGATGCACGGTAAACAAAGTGCCGGCCGCAACAAATCAAACGAAATCAGCTGCCGATTGCAACGCAAGAGTTTGTTCCGAACAATCGATGCTCTGATTAACCAAACAATGATGTTATATATGTATATAATATGTATATACTGGTCTCAACGCGGCGAGGCGGCTGGTAACTGGTAACTGGTCGGTGCCCTGCTGCTACGCAAACTTTGTGAAAAAACTCCACCTGGGATGCCGCAGGATATCAGTACAAATACGAGTGTATATTCAGTTGTGTGTGTCCGCCCTTTGATGTATTATGTATCATACACGCGGTAAAAACACGACATTTCAAATCGAAACATGAAATAAATCATGAAATGTCCTCCACTTGTAATGCCACTGGCACAGGTATTTCTTTTGATCCTAGCGCACGTTTTACAATTCGTGCTTTGTAAGAAAAGGGAATACTTTGCATGAGCAGATCTGTACCAATATTATTTTGATTTTCTTTCAATCAAATAAAGTCATTAGTCATTTATCAATTATTTCATTGCCATTTATAAAGCAATCATTGATTATTTTAATCATTGATGTAAATTAATGAGTGGAAATTTTATTTGAATACGTTCCTGAAATAAAGCTTGAGCGAAAGCTAAGGGTCTTACGAGTGCGTATATGACGAAAGCAGAAAGAGTAAACTCCATTTCGCGAATAGAACTCTGAACAAACAGGGGCGCAAATCCCAGAAGTCAATAACGTCGGCGCGGCTACCTTTGGTCCGGTCACGCTTCGCCGGGACAAAACCGAACATTCCATCGTTCCCTCAAAGTACCTGTACGCTGCCATTACGAGCTGCTGTTTGAAGTTTCACCGAACGAGAGACAATTATAATCAGAAGACAAGTTGCAAGATAATTAGGAAATACCTCCGCACCTCTCCCTTCAGCGCTACAACGGTGATTTTGTAAAGGTAGTCCGTAATTCCAGTACTCTGAAATCATAACAAGCGAAGCTTTCAATTTTACGATGTGCAAAGGAACGAACCATACAATATAATGCCAGAATAATGAAGTCTAATTTATTTCTCTCTGACATTTTACTTGAAGAGATATGTAGTCAATGGCAGGCAAATTAACCGCAGACAATCATCTTTCATCAGGCCCACGGAAATGAAAGACTCGCTAGCTAACAACGATCTTGATGTTTCGCATCGTATCTAAACACAGGTGCGGACTACCCTTCAATTCATCTCAAGTCCATTTCAAAGAAAATTTATGTTATGTATGTAATCATATTTCGATTCGTCGAGAGAATTTCTTTTGGATTAAACACATTCATCATTCCAAACAAACTATTTTCATCAGAGAGTATACGTGCGCGTCTATATTGTAAAATAACGGTTAGTATTTTTATTTACACGTGTACATGGAGGCTGGGTAAGAGGGGAAATTTGGATTTGTACACGTGCCTTGGGTAACTGATAGGTGGTGCCGGTGTAGTACGCCCACCGTGTGTCGACGACGCGACGCGGCGGCAGCGACGGATACATAGAACAGCCGGGGCCGGATAGAGTTGCGATATTCAGCCGTACCACCGTGTATAGCTAGTTAGATATCGCCGCCGAGAGAGCGAACACATGGCCCCCAGGGAAAAATAGGTGCTCACGATATTAATAATAATTCCACCTTCACTGCGGGCGATACCACATGGCCCCCGGACACTGGGGGAAAGACCAATATCATCTTGCATCTCTAGAACACAAACGCACACGTGATATCTGCACAGCGTAATGACAAGAGAATACAACTTATTAGATTGTAGAACAGTACACCTAAAATGTTTACCACCATATTAAATATAATTATCAATAAAATAATTAGTAGAGGTCTCTTCATTATTTTAATTTATGCTCCAATATATTTAAATATTAGTAAAATATTTTTGACGAAAATGAAACAGTAGATAATTTTTAATTTGAAGTTTATTAACGAGAAATCTAAGAGGCGTTTTTCTTTTAAGAAGCGGGTGATTAATATTTCACACGTCGTCCGGTCTCACCTTGCGCGTCGCAACGCACTGTGACGGTGCTACAGCTTTTTTTTGCAAATTTATTGCAGCACGAATTAAAACTTTTTAATTAAGGATCTTCTCTCCGTTACTCATATTGCCAAAGGGGGTGGTGGGTACTATACCAACCAAGCAAGACTGCGTGAAAAAGTGGGCTACCAGAAGGGGGTATTAGGTAGTGTGCGGTGTATACTTGGAGCAGTCTCTCGTTAATGCTAATTACACTTGAAGAAAACGCGAGAAGCATCATCAGACAGCGACACACACCGACGCGATGCCATCACTTTACAAATTCGCCCGGAAAAGAATTTATCCTCGGGTAATAACCTGGGATTACCACCTTTTCCAGACGATTGTATTTATTCTCCTTCTGATTAGAATCTAGAAACTTTGCCCTGTAGGTACCTATTCAACTTCTTTTAAGAAAATCATTTTGTATAAAAGTGATAATAGAAGAATTTTTAATCAATTTTACATCCTTCCTTTATTTTTTTCTACAGTAATAAACTAATAATAAATTCATTGACATATATAAAACAAGATTTTGAATATAATCCAAACAGCTTTGTTTTGATCATCTCCAGGTGGGAAACGAAATGGAGCCTCTTGAAAGATAATAGGATATTCTCTACAGTCGGCAACAATGAATATTTATAGTGGAGGACACACAGTTGCACTCGCACAACGCAAAACATCATATCTTTCCCGTAGGACGAATACACATAAACACACGAGACATAACTGTGAAAAGAATGAAGGAAGATGAAGAAAAAGACTGGAATGGACAACAACACGGACCGAGAAGGGATCCAATGAGAACGAACGGCCAAAGAAAACTTTTGATAATAAAAAGAAACAGAAGTGGTGGAATCACGTCAAACATAAAATGTAAAACACTGGAAGCAAAAAGGAGACGAGGAAGAAGAGAGTATAAAATGTTTAAAAAGTGTTCACGTAAAGGGCATGCAGCAAGCAGATTTGTCCGTTTACCTCGACATTTTAGAACGCAATAATGTAGTCGGATCATCTGAGCATATATAAAGATGAGATTGTAAACAAGAGGTAGGAAGCTGAAGATAAACAAGGGGGTTATGTTGCAGTTTACCACGCGCGCTGAAAGGGAGCCACTACTGCTTTTCTCCGTTAGACGCGAACTACTCTTACACAAAATTATTTCTTAAGTTTGAATTGCTTATTGCATTCTACATCATACAGTACTGCTTTATTTTTACAAATTAAACTAATTGAATTATTTATCAAGCAAAATAAACTTTTTTTTAACTATTCAAAGCCGTAAAATTAATTGATTAATTAAATATTTATTTGGTCCAAGAAAACCTATTTATTTGAAGACGACTTTAATCGTGTTTATAAAATAACGTAAAAAGTCAACTATTGGGTCTTCTGCTGAAATGAAAACTATAAGTTGATATGTATTTATTAAAGTATAGTTTAAGGATAACCATGTAACTAAAACTAACAATAGTTTTCTACTACATACATACGTACATACATATATAAAACAAATCAAGAAAGCAGTGTATGAAAACATCAAACGCGGGACCGCCGTATAAAATGTTTTGGTAATAAATGCAGTGGAGTCGCGACGGTAGTCTCCTTTCAGAGCACTTAATTATTTATTGTCCCAAGCCAACAGAGCACGCCGTTGTCGAATGAAATCACGTTTCTTTGTACTCATTCCAAGTGCAATTACACTCAATGTGCTAATGAGTTCAGTGGCACTGGACACAATTTACAGTACAGCAGGTACGTATGTGTGTATCAGACTAAATCCACTGTCAAGCACGTTCCTCATATACATACATATGTATGTGTATAGATATATATATATACCAAGATAGAGCTTGGAGATGTTGCGCAGAGATCCGCCATAAATCTTCGCCATTATTCAGCAGGTTACAATGCACAAATGTATCTCGCCAGCATCTCTAACGTTTACATACCTATGTTGTTTCTGCTACTGTTCTCCGCACCCCGCGCCTCACTCACAGGATCTATTGTTCTGTTAAGTCCCTGTGGCTCAGCTCACTTACTGTAGTGGATTGCATCTTATATATAAATGTTATAAATCTGCAGGCCTCTACCCTGTTCGCTGGGTTCAACTTCCGTTTTGACAAACTTGCCGCGTACTACAAGGATATATTACATAAGGGTTAGGCGTCATTTTACCTAAGACTTGGTTATTATACGGTTACTTCAAGAAAGCGACAACATCTAATATTCAGACAACTAACTTCTTACTGTCTTATACGAAGTATTGTAATCATAACAAAAATAAAAATCTATTTCGAAGTTTTAACGGAAATATGTAGGTATACCTTTTGAACCTGAATTGAGTCCAACTATTTTTGTATTTTCAAAATAATAATAATAATTTCTAATACAGTGGAATGAATAATTATAATTTCTGAAATGTATTTGTTGTATATCCTATCTAAACGGAAAATACGTAGAAAGTTCAGTAGATTGTATTGACTAGTATCCATTTGAATTGACTACAACCCTTCACCTATCCAAATTGATACACGTAAAATAATTCCTTTGAAAATCAATCGGGAAATAATCAGTGCTGTAGTCAGTCATTCAGCCAATTTGAATGGTGAATTATTGAGTAGGTCGCGGTGGTGTAGCGTATATTGGGCTTGTTTTAACCCAGCCGGGTGAATTATCATCGCCAGGATTGCAGTGAGCGTTGATCGGAATCCGGGAATCCTCGACAGTTGTTAATGCGGTGCCAAGTGGTCCCTCGGGCGGACAGCGGCGGGTCGACCGTGAGAGAATCACACACTAAAACCCGAAGCCCTGCACGCTAACTCTCTGGGGACGGCGTCGATATACCCGGCACTTGCCTACACCATCGGCCATTCATGTTGCTGTTGTTGGGATGTCTTGTTATTCGTTTCTCTGTGTTCTCGTGCATTTGCGTGTGTTTATTTACCAAAATCAAATAGTAATGATCTGCGTTCTGCTCACCGGGGACTCGTATGTTTGACTGTAACTTTTGCGAATATTGGCTGCGACTCTTCAAATATTAATCAGCTGCTTTTATTTGATTTTTTTTGGTCGTTGCTCTATAACGTTGATCGTCTATGCACTTTTGGGGAGCAAAACACTGCTTTTTATAAATTATTTTATTAAATAATGCAAAATATACTTTTTTTTTTAATTATGTCTCCTTGCAATCCTAGTTATATTTCAAAGAAAACGTCTCATTTTCAACAAATATTTAATAAACAGAGCTGATAATGCAATAAAGATACAGAATATGTAAAATGTTTACAACAAGTTTACTGCACATTTTTTATTGCACCTTTGTATGTATTACATCCAATTTCCATCACACTGCAAAATATAAAGCATAAAATTGTACGAGTATATTTACAAGATAGCGAGAAGACGATACAGGAATGCCTCGTTTAAATTCCAGTAGGCGAACATTCGTTGAACGCAGCTGATTCTCGAACAAGGAAGATGATGTGCTCATCGACATGTATGTACACACCTGCCTATATGGTGTGTGTTCCCTTCGTTCGTTCGCTCGTTCGTTCGTTCACGAGCAATCCAATTCCTGGTCGACGATTCATCCGATTGGTTTTTACTGATTCTTCACCACCATCTCCGTCGCGGCGCCGCTGCGCCACGTGTTACATTATGAATGTTGAATGTAACATCTGTATTCGTGTGTGTGGTGTACGGCAGAAGGAGGGAGCATATTGAAGATGTTACCTCATATGTGTCTGTTTCTCGGTGGTGCCTTTCGCCGCATCGCACTTAGGTGCCGATGCTCTTCCGCAGCCCATAAATATCCACGATTTTCGATACAATAAAAACCACAACCCTCAATAGTCGTCATTTTTTCCCCTGTCGAACAAAGGGATTAAACATTTATAAACTAGCAACATTTTTTTCTCTGTTTTATAACATGCCTTGATTTTATCTCTTTTTTGTAAATTATTGATTGATCGCTTGTCAAATTTTATTTCCGTAAAATTTCTTTTCCGAGCCTATATCTTTTTAATGTCATTTGTTGCGTTGGTTTTTGTATGGAAATATATTATCTTCCTATAGTCTGCTTAAAGTTTATGGCAAAGGAAATTGAAATAAAATTGATTAATTATCACAATTCTATTGTAATAAAATTTATTGTTTCATTATTTTGTATATGGTAACTAAATTTGTTGTTGGCATACAATATTATCTTTAAATCGAAATGTTTATTTTTATATAGATATTCTTTTGTTCCGACAGCATTAAATGGGTTCAATATGAAGAAAAGTTATTTCATGCTCTGTATATTTATATATTTACAAGACATACGCTTCAGAGCATATTTTGTTTTGAAATCATGAGATGAATCAACATTGCTTGATGCTGGGCTTCGCTTACCTTTGTTTCACATCGTATCGAACGCACGTTATTGGACGCTGCAGTTACTTGTCGAGACTGGTGCGTGATCAGTGTGCCAATCATTCAGCCCACCTCGTCTTTGGAGCTCCCCATGGACGAACGTGCGGATTCGACTTCGTCTTGTCTTCCCTCACCTATACCTTTACAGCCCGCCCGGAACAGATACTTAGGGACTAATGTGCATTCCGAACGTTTCCGTGTCTGATTCTTTTCTGTTCGTACCTACTCACTCTCTCCTATACACACACACGCACACTTCGTCTCACACCTTGTATAGTCTTTGCGCTAAGGCATTTCCTTCTTTTCTTTTATATTTTCATACTCATTTGTATTCAGATCCGGGTGCCATTACTTGTGAGTGAATGTGGTTCTGGTTGTAGAATTTGTGTTGGAATATTTATTATGATCGGTATTGATTTCTCGATTTTACGTCAACAAATGTTTTGAATTGATTACTTTATGAATGTTTTCTTGATCATAAATACAAATAAAAACATCTATAATAGATGTTCAAAAATTAATAAAAATACTGGCTCATTTTATATTTAATAAATAATGATTTATTCAAATATACAGTATTGTTAGCAATAAACTTTGTATTCCAACGTCGTTTAATATGGAACAGGTATGGAACGTATCTTGATGTCGGTTGCCGGATTCTACGGATGTAAAGGTGTCGAGCGGTCGATGTGTCCGTCCGTCATTCAATGCCAAGAAAGGGTGCGATTGTGCTTCTCTACCAAAGTATTGATTCGAAATTGCGGTCTTCGCGTCCCTATTCGTTTCTGTGAGTGACGCGGCTCCTGTGGGAGCTCACCCTGATTGCACCTGTCGCTAACCCTACGCAGTTAGCGTGCACGGCACTACAACCTCCCTTCCTTTCGAACGAACGGTCTCTTTTATCGGAAACTGCCAAAAGTTGCCGCGTCAGGAATAATGTTAGACAAGTGCACAACAGCACCGTCTTCTCTTGTTATGTCGCCAGTTTATCATGCCTTCACTCAACATCTCTTTGTCTGTGTCATTCCCGGTTTCAGTCGTGGTCCTTTTTTTTCTCTCACACAAGGACGATCAACATTTTACTGCGTTGTTTTTGTCAAATGAATAAATGAATAATATTTTGACTCTGCAATGCAACATGGAGTTGTTGATTCTTCTGTCTCCACGACAATTCATTAATTGATGTGTAAAATGGGCATGTGAGATTCTATTACATACAGTCTAAGTTTTAATAAAATCTTAATGTTGATGAAAAGTTCTCTCTGACAGAGTGATAGTAATGATTCTACACCGCATAGTTTAGCCAGCACACCTCTATAAGAACAAGAACGCCACCTCGATGTGGCAAACCCCGTCTAACAGATTTAATGACTCGCATTTACCGTTTAATGTTTCGAAACAAGAGCAGCCAACAACAACGTTCACAATGGAAGATTAACTCGAAGAAACTGTTCCTACAACTTGGTGCGTGTGTAGGTACGTACGTACATACGTATATATGTACGTACGCACAAACATCCCACAATTAATACCTCAAGGAACCAACAGAATTTAATTTGTTCTTGGGTGGGTTCATTTTGTGACAAACCTGGCTATGGTTTCGTTTTTGTCTGTTTACAAAATGCACAGCATGAATTACCTGAGTGGAAAAAATGTGTTTTAATGTGAAACACTGTATGCTAGTGTATACGTTGATGTAGCGAATGTTGGGTATGGAAGACGAAGCATAACAGGCTGCGGTGTAATTATTTAATTATTTTGCCGTTTGTTGGAATATTTTATTAATGCAAAAAAGAAATGTATAGAGTACAAAAAATTAATTAAGTTCGTTTTTGTCATAAAATATAAGTACGTGCTTGTAGGTAGGTTTATATGTGTTTGTGAATTAAAAAAATCCTGACATTCAAAATACAATCCGCACTGATTTACCGTCCACGTTGTGGTAAAAGTTCTAAAACCAACTTTGGTGGATTGCGGGGATGGGTGGAGTGCGGTGAACCGCGCCGCAAACACAGTTTGGACGACGGTCATTATACCGTGATCGCGTGTGCGCTGTAATTAAAAGAATTTTCACGTTCATGCCATGTGGATGTGGACAAATCGCACTCATATATACACACACACACACACACACAATCATCAATACACTCACAGACACAAAGTCAGGGATTGGTAACTGCGAGTGGCCACCGCTTGTGCACCGAACGTGCAATAGAAAAGTTCCGTGGGTATTCCCGAAGGGTTTTCATTCCTCTCGTTCTTCCACCCACTCTCAATATGCTCCTTTTTCTGTCCCTACCGTACCAAACGATAACTGGACATGAGCTTTTGATTACGACACACAGTTCTCAAAGCTTTTCTCCGCTATATGTATATCCGCTATGTATTTTATCGTTAAAGCAAAGACTCCGGAAACTAAATATGGTCTTAAAGTCCTTATCGTTTTTTTATCAACATTTTTGGAATATATATTTATTTCTTATTACACAGTATTTTATTTACATTTAGTTTGTTTTAATGTATATGAATTTCAAAATTAGTATTTGAAAAAATGACTAGAAAAAGTCGTGATAGTTGATAAATTGTTTAAAATCCTAAAATCGTAATAATTTGTAAACGCCACCCGAGTAGATTTTCGTTCCTCATACGAAAGTGAATAATACCTCAAGAAAATCTATTTCGACCGTTGCATGTACAAATTCGGTGCATCAATCGCTGCCGGTTGGAGTGTCACGTAAATCATTATAAATCTCTTAAAAACAAATCTGTTTTAACAAGCGTGATAAATGTCGCTTATAGCCATGTCGTTGGTGTGGTGTTTATTTTGTTAAGTGATGCCTCATTCGGTCTCTCGCACTTTATAATAAATAGAATTAACTTTTTGTTTGTTTTTCAGGTGAGCGGAGAGTTGCTAAACTAGCTGTGACGACGGATAGATGGCACCGGTGCGGTGAGTGCTTAATTAATTCAAACACTTTTGTTTATACTTTTAAACGAATCCACTTGACTCGCGCGACCATTTGCCCCGGCTACGTGTTTTTGCGGTTCACCATTAGTCAAATCATATTTTCAAATGTCGCACTACTATTTTAAACTCGTGTTATTTATTGACGACGTTTTTCATTTCTCTATTGAACACATTTTCTGCTTCACTTATATTTCCTGGATACCTTACTTATTACGTGATTTATATCATACATAAGTGACACCATTGAAATTAATTAAATTCAAAATGTATTTATTTTTCATACATTGTTTTTACAGTTTTTTTTTTTAATTAATTACTTTTTCTACTGGTATACGGTTTCTTAGCCGTATTCAGCATAACACAATATTGGTTATACATAATTAAATAAATGGACAGTTGATTTTAGTGTTTGGTTTTTATTTTTATGATGGTAATATATAATTTCGAAATAACGAGAAATGAAATGACAGCAATTATTGAATTGCAACTGAAACGATAATGACCGTAAATCGTTTAGAAATCTTGTTTACGATGTCGGTAATCTGTGGTAACGGTTGATATTTTCCTACGTTACATAAATTACACTAGGTGACATAAATATACACGAATACAACATACATAGCTTAGCATAATGCTCTGCCAGCTAGCCAGACTATATAATGCATAGGTAGTGCACTATATAGTTAGGTACCTTGCGTCCGACTTCTATAAATTCCCTGGCATATTTTTTATTTGGCTTGTTCGTGTTTTGGGGAACCCACCGGTGTCCCAAACATGTGTGTTAAACAGTATTGCTGGTCCTGGTATGTGATCCAAAAGAGATTTGTTTATGCAAACCGAACGGTGTGTTATGTGTGTGTGTGCTCCCCTTTGCCTGACATATGGTGTACTCGCGGCGCATAAAGAATGGTGTTCCGAAGTTATTTTAGGAGCGTTCTCTCTACCTTACTGCTGCGGAGAGAATGGCTTTTCCACGTAGCTGTGTCGTTGATTTGTGAGCAGACAGTCGCCTTTGACGTGTACCGGATATGGTGACTATCGACTATTTATTATATATTATATGTAGTTCCTACTTCACTTTTTATCTTGTATTACTTGTATTTTATTTCGCATTGACATAAATAATGAATTACCATTTTTATCGTAAAATATTATTAAAGAAGCAACAATTTCAAACAAATATTTTTTATCAAAATATCTGTACAAATCTTTTGTTCAAGGTTCATTCTGAGATATTGCGATCGATCATTATTATAATACTTAATTTTATTTCGTATAAGAAAATAAAAATGTAATAGTGACCAAATAAAATATAGAACATAAACTTTCAATTAGAACAGAAATTCGTTAATGTGAGAATTGATGTGCTTGTTTCATATTTACAGTATATATATATAACGTTTAATTATCCTTAGAACGACGTCTTTTACTTAATATAGAGTCACTTTATTACGGATTATGACGCAGATAATTTGCTCCTAGATCGTAATCGTGATCCCGTTTTATAATCCATTAAAACCACGGAGCGCTTGTAATCATATTAAATATTAATATTGAATGGGCATTTACCTTGCCACGTACACGTAACGCTGGCGCTACATACATACCTATATCTAGATATTTACTTTTCCGAAATAGAATTTTACACTTAATTACTAAAATCTTTAAATATACTACCTTTATAACAAATTAATAATAATTTAATGATCAAAATAACTTAACATATAATCTTTCATAAAGTACATAATTGTATGTTAAATTTTCTATAATAAAATTAGAGTTTATTTCTGGGGTATAAATTAAAATTCTGTATAGTATCGCTTGACTTTCATCATGAAACATTTTAGTGTCAAAATAACTAAACATCGTACCTGATGTTTATGAAATATTAATGTTAGAATGAATGATATTAGATACAGACGTTTCACACATGGGCTGTGAGGTTTTGTTTATATCGCGTCATGGTGCCCGGACGTGCGCTGTGATTGGCTGCCGTCTGTGTAAATCACACCAGAGACACCTAGCGGACGTTGTGTTTATTTCAAGTCGACGCTTCAAACAGTCTTCCAGTATTGAATGCCACTATCAACAAACATTCTAAACATACCTTCAGCTTCTCTGTCCGTCTGCGGCGGAATGTATTTTTAAACAGGGTCCCAGGTGGACGATTTTCATTTCTATCTAAAAACTAACTCATATACAAACATCGATCAATACATTTGTATGGCGTGCTGTTAAATATAAGAAATATTAAAAAAAAAAAAATACAAATTGATGGGTGTTGAAAAAGTGTACCCATTTCATCATTTATAATAACGAATAACCGCGACAAGTAATTGTGTAATACAGAGTCAGTGCTGTCAACAAGACACCTACAATTAATTAAAAAACAAGAAACGTGCATACACACTGAAAACAAGCAGCAGGCATTAATTTTACTCAAGGATTTTACATCATTAACAAAACTCAATAACGACAAGGACGGACGGGGGCTGGAACTGAAGTGGTTATTAATTTTAACGATATTTCTTCTTCTTCTTCCGGTTGTGATATAAGAACGAACAGCGACTCGGACGCTATGCGCGGCGCCTTATACTGTATCGGCGGATATCATTTTACATAATTTCCACTGGCGTCCGCGAAAAGAATATCGATAAGAGCATTTCGAGAACGAATATAAGCAAAAAAGTATTATCGCCGCCCATGACGTAGGTCTCTCACCTACTCAGCTCGTAATTCTTTCGGATCTGTCGTGCTGTAATCTCGCGTTACCTACGCATAGAAAGAATTCTCTTTCGAAGGCAAATTCACTCTAATAAAGTGTCACTGCACATATATCTTACCGAATGAAATGCACCCACAGGACCTGTCAATTATCTTCAAAGTTACTGGTTGTCTGATACCTGGATTATATTACAACTTGCCACTTTCTTCATCAAACTAAAATAGCTTCACATTTTTGCTACTTATCAGTCGAATACATATTTCAGTAATCCAATGTATTTGACTAAATATTAAGACTTTTTAAAGAATTGATTTTTGACAATACATAAACATATTTAAAATATATTTTCTATGGGGTTCTATTCGTACAACAATATGTCTTTTTAGCGCCACACTATTTGTCATGTTAGCTATGAAAGAAGTTGAGAAAAGTTATGTCACTTTGCGAACAAAACCATGTTGATTCGTGTGGTTTTTATGTGATGGTTTATTTTGCATATTTATGGTTCGTGTAAACGTAGTGAAACTTTACCTGTCATCCGTTGCATGGGAAAAGTCGATTTATTATTTTATGACGACGCGGTTTTTTGAAAAGGAGCTCGCTTGCTCGCTCGTTCTCCGATGGGATATCACATTTTCGGTTTTGATGAGACGACGGGCCTCTCCCTTCAAAGTTTATCTAAAGTTTCAAGCAATTTAGTGAGTTGATCTGCTGGAATAGAGTTCCCTTCTGCGATGTGTATGTCAACAGTGCCGTATTCCTAAAAAATTATACAAGATTTACTACAACTATATTATTTGCTTTATGTAAAAACTACGCTAAACTGGCTATAACAATTCGAATATATGAACGTAGGCAGTACTAGATTAGGCTATGGAAATGTGTACCACATATTGACGCGAAATAACAATGGAAATGTAGAACACGCTTAATTATTTTTGTGTTAACTCGGGTAAATAATAATAGTGCAAATGTATCGCACTTGTGTATGATGAAAAGTACGATTACGGTGCTGGTGTTAGGTTGACTTCCTGCACGGTACGGGCCGCCGGAAGGAAGTCGCCAGGAAGGAAAGAAGCGAACACACCGTATTGCACCCGCGCACCACACGCTGACAGATCGGAGTCTTCTGGTTCTACTTTTACTTACCCGCCGGTGCACTTTTTCAACAATCTATGTTGTGTGTGTGTGTGTGTTCACTTTTTGTGTAAATTTATTTCTAAAAACAATACTTCATATACATATGTGGTAGTCATCATAGACAGCTTTAATTACTTTTAATAATAAATAAAAATTAATAAATGGTTTTTTAATTTTTTATATATTGAATATATTTGTATAAAAAAAGGTAGAGTAGTGTATGACACTTATAGTTGTTCTAAATCCGTTTATGCTCGTGAATCTCGAGGTCATGCCGCGAGCAGAGAAGAATTGAAAACCATTACCGCTGATGAAAGAAAAGTTCTTAACCAAGTTCAGAGAGAGTTTTTGTGTCCCCTCGGCAACCGTAGCCTTCTCCGCCAGCGCCAGCACCAGCACCATTTGATTTGTATTTTCAGTTGGGGAGTTATGCACGTGCACTTGCTGTATACTACGCATATACACTTCAGCCACTGGTTTCACTGTTTTTATATTACTCTCCTTCACAGCTACCTTCTCCAACTCTGCGTCGCTTTGCCTTCACTTTTAATGAAACTTTTCACTGTGAAACCATTAGCGACGAACGGAAAGTGGCTACCGGGACAGGTTATTACGTGTGCGGGGTAAACAGGAGTTTTATGACTCGTCGGGGGCACCTGGGTAATTTGGTTATCCCACCTGCCTATAGCGTTCGTGTAGTAGGTACATACCTACATACATACGAAGGAAGGAAACTTTAGCCCTTTAGGAATTACACGTTAGCAGCACAGCAGCCAGATTCAGTCGAGCAGAAAGGTGATAAGGAACAACATCAAGGTGAGCCGTGAGTAGAAGACACGGATGAATAATGAGTTTGGAGGCGAACCGCAAAACACCTCCGTGCGATAATAAACACCGCGGAGAACGTGCTGTTAATCACGCTGGCTAAATGAAGAAGACGCGATAACAACAAAGAAAAGGTGTATGGCGAGATAACATGATTTACTAACTGATTCTTAGTCGAGTTGACTCGAGCATGGAGACAAAGCCACTCTCTCTTTCTCCCTTCCTTCCTTCCGGCCCCTGTTCGTTTATGTCGTGTTACCAGGTAGCAATCGATAGACAATTCACTGCAGGTGTTATTATCGCTTGCTCCCCCACATTATTGTCTAGTTATATGGTATTATCAGCATTTCCGACCTGTTTATATACCAATATTTAGACACTCTGTTAACTAATTGCCTTTTAAATCTTCAGCTAATGAGGCTATGGACAATTTAACTGCTTTTGCAAACTGTTTCGTTGCTACGAACCAGTACGTGGTATGTATATTCTAAAAACTGAAAATCATATTGATTTATCAACGGATAATAAATATTATTGCATTGTTTCAACAGCAATTTCATTTTGTATAAAAAATCAAAATGCACAAATTTCATTTTACATATGAATTATGTATCCTATAGTAAATACAATCTGTACTTGCTTTATATTTTTTTCATATATCCACAACTACGAGTAAATACAACTATAATTACTTGTTTATAATAACATAACATTTTAGAGATTCTACAATTGATAGTATTGATTCATTATTCGCAATTAAATATAACTTACTTGACCATGGTCCAATTTAACTATTTAGTTGCAAATCTAGCATCTGAAAATGTAATAAGAATTTTAATCAGAATAAACAAAAGAAATTTCGGTTTTCTCCGTTATTTAATCTTCGTTTCACGTGTGACATCAGCGGTGGAAATCCATTCCGACAATTTTTCTAGCGCCCTCAGCAAAATTTTAGCTCGCGTTCTGTCCTTGTGCCATACCGTGCCGTGTGTCCATTTCATACGGACCAATTTCCGACGGTTACGACGGACATCGCCGCTTCAGCACCCGCTGACGCCACACACACTCACGTACACTTGCTTCTAGACACGCACACACACACAGGATGGCCTACCTTTTTATTAGAGAGCGCACGTTATATAGCAGTTAACGGGACAAAGAAAAAATCTCATTTTGAAGAAGAAACTTGCAAGAGATGATGATTTCAGATAAAGGAAAACTTCCGCGTCATATTATGACAATAGTGAACGGTGTGTGTAATAACTGCGCAACCGAACAAAAGATATGAAGAGTCGAATGATATTACTATGTCGGTATTGGTATATTGAAGGTACCGCATATCGGTTCTCATTTCAATTGTATTATTACTCTTTTGCTTCATATATGTACTACGTACATATGGGATATTGATATATTGTAATATAAATAAAAAAAAAAAACGTCTTATACTAAACATATTCACAATTTTCTCGACTAACAATATTTTTAGCTAATCATATTTACTAACAAATATAAATAGTTTATTTGAAAATGTCCCTGTTAAAAATGATCCGAGTGAAAAAGGGAAAAATAAAAATGTATATTTTGCATTCCGTACAACAAAGTATTTTATGTTTGTTTTGAATGTGAGCAGTGTTTAGCGATCCGTTTCATAAGAACCTCGGCTTCTCCGCGTGAAGACATTATGGCCGCCAGTGTTATGTTTTTAAGAGCGAGAGACTGTGTTACTGATATTGCGAAACACATATCTACGCATGAGAGAATGCATAAAGTTGTCATATTCGGAGAAGCCGTAAGCAAGAGGTGCTTTCGCGTGAACCGGCAACCAATTTTCACCTATACGAGCCAGCCAGCGTGTTGGAATCACAATTGCCGTGCTGTTCCTCGCGGAGGCGCCACACGTTGCCGTGGAACTGTAGCTAACAGATGACGACGTAAACCGCCGATATTTACGATCAATTCCCCCACACATTCCCGGTTTCTAACATCGCGTTCCAACGGCGCAACACACCTGCAAAAATACGCCATTCTCTTCTCTTATATAGGTAGATAATGCTTCATAACTCATCTTGAAATTGCTTTTGCTTCCCATTTCACCCCGCAATAAACCTGGCAGAGCCCGCATTTCTGTCTCTGTGTGTGTGTGTGTGTAAGTGTGTATTTGCCACCTTTCCATCGTAATAAAAACCCCAGCCTCGGCGGTGCTTTTTTTTTCTCTTGGCGATTCGGAAAGAATAAGGTGACGCGCGCACTGCGAAGGTGCAGAGCCGACGGGTCAGGTGAGAGGTACACGCTGATACACAAAAGAAGCACTTGTGCCAAGGAGCAGCAGCAGTTATGACCGACTCTCGTCAAGCATAAAAAGGGGAAGAAGACTAAAGACAAGAAAGGTCCACGACGGTATACACGGCGACGAGCAATGGCGACGGGTGTTGCTTGGGGGAAGAATACAGGTATATACGAATACAGGGCACTACTGGCCAACACACACAGACAGGTTGAAAAGAACGAGGTGTCACGCATCGGCGAATAAATCGATCGAAAAACTGACAAAACCTCCCTCACCCCAACGGCGCACTCTTTTACGATCGTTGTCTTCCGTAACGAATAAACACCCGCCGGACGTAAACTTAAAACACTGACGAATCAATTCAAATAGAAGGGGAAAGGAATAGACAAAGATGATGTTGATGATGATGATGAGACTATAGAAACGTGCGCGAGCCAAGTCGGCTACGATTATACTAGTAGTGCGGATCTAAAGGAAGTAGCGAGGTGAGGTATTTATCTGAGCCGGATATATACCTCTAGTCAGGAGAAGACGGTTGGTTAAGGTATACGTATACTTATACGTATACGTTCACCAGTGTGCGAGGGTTGGCTAGCTGCTTACGGTGTGGAGTGATTGTCATCAGGATCTCGAAGCTCTTACCTCAAATCTCTTCCGGTCTATCGGAGACAGGCGCGGCCCGATCAAGGCTGAGCGCACGGTTATTTCTCATTAGGCATTAAAAGGGAGATCGGTATCCGCACGCAAGCCGGCTTAAGGTATATATGTGATCGTGATGGGTTGAAGCTGAGCGTGTACTGGAAACGCGCACGCCAATCCACCCTGGGATTTCCATATTACCATATCATCTCATTCTACCATCGTTCGTTCCCGTCATTGCTGTGCTACCCCTAGAACACCTACCTACCTATCTTCCTACTCCGTATTTCTATGCGCTTAATCTAACGTAATAATCTACTGCATTCACTTAAACGTGTTCAATTAACACCACTAAGTATTTATTATCTCGAGTTCACCTGATGCTCGATTTTCATGCAAATCGCACGTACACAAATACCCCATTTACGAACTATTATGCCGTTGTTTATTTGCGAAATCAATCATTGTCTGTCTGTGAATCGATTCTCTTTTGATTGTTGAATTAAATATACTTATATAAAACTTGGCGATACGATCAAGATCACGTCAAATCCAATAATTCTGGTGGCCATCCCAGTTCTGCTAACTAAATGAAGTTTCTGAATACATGAAAATGCGAAACAACATGGTAGCATCTGGCGAAGATCCTTCACACCTGCCCTCTGCGGAGACGTAGCAAGTCCCTTTTCATCGACCTTTCGACATCCCTCCCTGACGCCACACGCCGCGGCCTGGCACGGCCAAGTTCGCCAACTGCTGTCACCCGACTTGAACTGACCATTAATTCCGTGACGCATATTTGAACGCGCCAGCACGGCAGCCGAGCAAACTCCTGCTGACTCATAGTTGGGCCAATGTAGTTTCGGTTGACACGTTGACGTTCTGACATCTTTATAGGTGAATTATACCCAGAAACGATCTCTCTATTCATACACACATCTCGGTCTCTCCCTTTGCACCATTCATATTCGTTACTATCACGTTATACTCGAGTTATTTCTGCGGCTTCGTTTTGCCATTACGGAGCTACGATGAAGATTGTTAATTTAGCCAGCGATGCCGGTTGTAGCTGTCGCTGTCGCTATCGCTATCGCTATCGCACACCTGTCTTATCGCTAAACTATACGCTTGCTTCACCTATGCTAAGGTAATCGCACCAAGAGATTCACCTTGTCTCACTAATCCGTAGACAATTATAATAACTGATGTGTTCATCTGACTATCTGATGAGCCAACCCCAGACAAATGGATTTTGGGGATTAATTGTACTTTCTCGTGAGATGTTTCAATCTCTATGTACTTAGGAGCTTGCGTAGTTGTATAAATTAGATCTAGACCATAGGGAATCTTTTTTTTTCCCTAATTATTATTAATATGACTACAATAAGAAAAATGTTTTATAGTAAAACCAAACGTAGAAAAAAAAAAAGTATCATGATAATCATGAATCGTGTGTGCGTTACGCTGGAGTGCACTTTGCAAAGATCCATTTCACAATGTCCGATTCGGTATGTCCGGCGGCCGGACAAGTCGAGATAGAGAGCCCCATTAAACAAGACGTAGGGCACCTTTACCTTCATCTCTCGGCTCAGTGGTTCCCGGCCGATCGATCTCCTCTCAGTAGTGATTAGTGGACGACTTATGTATGGCAAATGGAGTAGAACGGGGCAGCAACGGAGTTCTATCGCGCGACACCGGCCACCAACCAACGCACACAATATAAAGAGAAGAAACCGACCGACCGACCAAGCGGCCGGCAAACAAACAGAGAAAGAACTCAACAAAAGGACTTGTTTTGTTTGATCTCGTGGTACGAGCGACCGATGTTTATCGTCCAGAATCGAGTTACCTTTGAAACTAAACGACATTACATTAATTTGAATGCTTCGACGATGGCCAAATAAATAAAGAAATAAATACAAAAGTCATTACACCTAATACCAAATTTATACCATTCTGTTACCCGTTGATCTAAATTATTGCGAGATTTAATGGCTGCACGGGGTCGCTTTGTTTATTATGATTATTTTGTTTCGGCTACACAAAGATACCATAGCAACAAGAGCACCGTTGTTGTTGTTGTTGCTGTTGTTATTGTGGTGGTGCTTCTGGTGGTATCGCCGACTGGCATTCATTGTAAATCACAAAGTAACATTGAATCCTCTTTGCACAAATGAATATACCTAATGGAATTACACATTTGAGTGGATTAACTTACAACCACAAGCATACGTACGTACATACATACATATATGGCGACTATCTCTCGTTTTGAATCTTTACGTTTCTATTTTCGTGTGTTTCTTGATACAACAAATCTCCTTGAGTGGATGATCTAAAAAGGTGACTAAACATCATTCTATTCAAATGCAATGAGTGCGTAATACACATTAATGAATTGTTGTACATATTTACGTTTTATTCGTATTTGCAGAAAAGAAAAAAAAAGAAAAGTTATTCTCGTAGCAATATCGCGCATCACTGTTATAGACAATATACGGTGGGTCCCGTGTGCCGCACCTTGGTCGGGTCGTGATCGAAATACAGTAACAAGCGCGCCGTGTTGAGTGTGTACAAAATGCATCAGCAACACATACACACACACATACATACATATATCCCCTCTGGTGTTGCTTCCGCCATGATGCGCTATACAGAAGAGATGTTGTTGGATGTGTACTCTTTTAACACCCGCCCTATTCATTTTCACACGCTAAACGAATTACCGCCATCGCGCCCGTTACAAAAGGTGAACTGACTAACTGAAAAGAACGTCTAAGCACCTTCGACAGCGTTTCCGCGCCGCATGGATTATGTATTCAGCATTCGAACAGATGTGCCGACGCTAAAAATGCAAGGGCTTCGACAACGGAATTTATAATTAATTATATTTACTACTAGAACTTTTTACTCGAAATAAAAACGAACGACGCGTTTATACTTCAGCATGAGATAATTTCTATATTGGCTATTACACAGTACGTAACTGACGGTGTAATTTTTTTCATTTTTTTCTGTATGCCTTATAGGTATACAGTTTACAATTATGCTTATACTTTTTTAATTGATATTAATTGCAAAAACAACAAACACCCAGATCAAACAAAGAAAAGAAAAACTATTTCGGGTCGTGATAAAGCGTAAACGTCCATGTTACTTGTCCGTAATCCCGTGGTTCCTGCTGGCGTTCTTGTAGTGCGTGGCAGGAATGAACGATGGCGTCTCACGTGCGTGCGTGCCTGCAGATACATGGACGTAGGTGGGGAGAGGTATCAGCTCGCACTTCTTGTTAATAACGCGCACATGTTCCGATATATTTTTACCTCACGTTGATTTATGTCGAGATCATCGAGAACATGAGCGCGTTTTAAAATTAATTTTCTTTTATTTCGTGTGTATCACAATAATATTATTGGAATCTTAAAGGTGACACAATATTGAACTAAAAGATTTGTGTTTTTAAATTTGTTATGGATAATAAATTCGTCTAGCTACGATGATTCATGGTACTGGAACTAGAATTAGAACATATATATACATATATGTATTTTAAAATATACATTAAAATCTTTGTGTGTGTGTGTGTGTGTGTGTATTAGTATTTTTAGAACAACTGAACTGGTTCAGTTTGTATTAAAGAAAACCACGAAATGTTAATTTCCGTATAATATAAGCGGCTGTGTTTTCCAGTTTTAATTTAATTTGTTAGCTAATAAATAACACTTGATATGTCATCGCTGATGACTTATTCATGGGGCTCTTCTTTGCGGCGTGCGATTCGAAACAATACGCACGCCGCGCAAAGAATGGCGACACAATGTGAGCTAAATAAACCGTGCGACGGCGTGGATTGACGTGAATTATAAACTCACTCACCGACGCGACGCGTCGCGACGCCACCGCCACTGTGGTCACAAATCTTGTACCGCTCATTGTTTCGACGAAATTTCAATGCTCCACAGTAGCGTCTCATCTCCCAACGAAGCGAGCGGTGTGTTTCAGATTTCCTGCACTGAATTATTTATGAAAATGAACATTGTTTTTGCTACATGAACTTTTTAGCTCGCCACTTTATGAATATTTCAATTCTAACTGAAAACTTTTTGCAAAAAAGGTTATTTATTACTGCTCTGCTTGTTGTACACGAAATGGGTTTACTTATATTTCTAAATAAATAAAAAAAGGTACAGGTACCTACTACATGTATGTATGTATGTATAAAAGTAGTAATATTTTATTGTATGATTTCTCATTGTATAAATATTCTAATGTGATAAATAGAGTCAATAAATCTCATTTGCAGGAAAAATTGAAATCTGTAATAGAACGAAACAATTTCGTAATATAAACGGTGGTGTTGTTTGCAGGGGCATTTTGTAACATTCGCGCGGGTGTTGATAAATGCGGCTCATTAGGGCCGCGTTATAGCGCGTTTACGTGGGGATCGCGTTCGCAAGGAAGGAGCAGGTAATTTTCTTGGCAATTTGGTGATGTTTGTTCGGTGCGACGGTGCGGGCGGTGCCTGTAAGCTAATTTGCTGGCACTACCTGTGGTGGTCCGCGCGTTTCTGTTCCATTCCCGACGCCAGCAGCAGCAGCTATGTATACGATATATATGTATGTACACTTGGCGCCGTTCGCCAACACCTCAGCGTGGCCCGATTGATTTATGTCGACGTGCTATTTTAATGGCCCGTCGCGACGCTACTCTAATTATGTCTCATCAAGAAATATTTATACTGTCATTCAATGAATGATGTAATTGCACACACCTATTTGGTTATTTCATTATATTTTTTTTATTACTTTAAACATGTGTGTGTATGTGTGTCTGTGGATGTAAAATGACTTGTTCTTTGGAATCCATTTAACATATTTTCCGTATAGGCAATAAATTTAACCAGATGTGTTAAGATAAAGATAAATAACTAAAAATCAACCTAAATTGATTGACTGACATAAACATTGAAATAAGAGTCTACGTTAAGATGAACATGAACAAACCTAAGAATACAAAATTATATTAGTAGTCTTTTCGTTCGTTCGTTCGTGTGTGCATACGTGTAGAATTCGTCCCACCGCGCCGCGTAGGTAAGACGAGCTAAATATAACTTGTGCATCTTTTGAACTCACCTTTGTGTGCCTGTAAGTTTTTCTGTATCTGTTACTATGGGCGAGCGGATTCGCCCTCATTAAAACGACGCCTTCTCTGCTCTCCCTTGATGCCGTACTGGCTTTGGTGTCGTGTCGCGCCATCACTGCTGAATTGTCACCATTTTTTTTTTGTTTATTCTTTTCTTGCTCACCCACTTCTCCCTATATGTGCCAGTGCACGCACAAAAAATTGTTTACATAACGAAAATTAGTCTACGTTTCATTTAACAAGGCATTCGGTGACGCGACTTTCTTAATTGTAACCAGTTTTTCTATGCTACTTTATCTGATCGACGAAGGTATTTATAACAGTGTTTTACGTGTTTCTATTCAAAAATTATTGTTGAACGTAGTAATAAATATTTGTCTAATTCTTCAGTATTACAATTTGTAAAAGTAGCTTTTTTAATTAGGTATGATTATTTCAGGCATATAATATTTGGAAACTAAAGTGGATGAAGTTCTTTCCAATCAAATGTATTTTCGAGACAAATATCTCAATATGAATCAATAAGGATTCCTGGAATCCACTCAGCGTTTCGTATGTTCACCTTAACAAAAAATGCGAAATTTCCCTTTAGCCGAGACATTCTTAAAACAACCAGACTAGACGGCTCTTTAGGGGGTGCGCGTAGATATATTTGTGACCTTGAGACTTTAGCCGAGTCCAAAATGTATCGAATAAGGGGAAAGGACCAGGGGGTATATACATATACCTACCATGTGTGTGTGTGTGTGTGTGTGTGTGCACAATGTGTATAATCCCGTTACGTCATCGCTTATTGGAATGAGTTCTGTATCCTACCTAACAGTGGCATTGTTGCTAGTCGGCTTAAGTCGCCATTTCTCCAATGCACCACTGATTACACTGCTGCTAACACAATGATACTTTTTATTCGAATTCGAAATGCATGCATCACGCGCTTTACGCACAATTGTTGTGGAGGTGTGACGTCATTGTTGAACGATGGGATTTAGGTTTTCGCTTGATTTAACCTTTATGCTATTGTTGGATAAATTGCATTTTTTTTATTGTGCTCCCCTGTACAGGTTTATCTAGTAAAATTACTTTTAAAATTGTATATTCAATCTCGAATGTAGTATATGTATGTCTGCGGTAAAACAATTTGAATCGGTTCAATAGTAAAATAAAGTTAATCTGAATAAGTCATAAGGCTTTCATTCTTTTTGGGAAGCTGTACGTACAGTCATCAGCAAAGTAATGTCTCACCGTATATCATTTGGGCCGGGCGAACGAAGATGTTATGTGTTGTGATGCAACGCTAGGTATGCATGCATGTATGTATGTATGTATGTACAATACATACATCGTATATGGCAGTGTTGTTATTGATTGGAGCTCATGCACACGTGGCACATCTGGCCTTACCTCTTTCCTTCTCGAGTCCACTTGTCGAAGAATGATCTCATTTAGCATCCCCTGATTGCTTGTGTGCCGAGTGACTCACAGCTCGCTCCCCTGCCGGTAACGTCCTCTGATACACCGCAGCAGTCCAGTGGCGTTCGCACAATTACTATTTAATGATACTTCATCTCGCTTACCCCTCATCAATTGATTCTTGTATAGACATTCATAGCACTGCAACACATCGTCTTGCAGGGCTTAAAAATATCTTGTAAAGCATGGTTTTTACCTCATACTCCTCCTCGTCGTATATTGACTCTAAAATGGTATCAAAATGTGCCATATAGCTGATGCCGTTCAGCACCCCTTTTAAACTCCATTCGGTCGTGTTACGAGTGTCTATTCGTGAACCCTCCTCTCGCACTCAGCCGACAGTATCTTTGGACAGTTTCCCAGACCATCATCCAAAGTCTTTGGAATTGGAAAGTGGACACCTTGCGAAACTGTATCGATTATCCAAATAACAATTTTCACTTCACAATTGCCGCCATATGGGCTCGTTCACAGAGGGGCACAAGCTCTCTTCTCATTCTCATTCCTTTCCCTACCCTTCCCACATACACACACAAATGCTTCTTATTTCATATGTTCTTCCAGCTAATGGATGTTATATACCTACATTTCGGTGTGTTTGCATTGCGCCCGTGTTTGCCTAAGAATTTCACTCGTATTTTTTATTTAGTTATGAATCATATACCTACACTGTAAGTGCCATTTTATGTTCTAGTGCAGGTATTTACGACTTTTAAATATAATTTCTTTATTTTTAAAATCTCACTGAGCTATGCGCGACATTTATTTTTAGATCGACCAGTAATCCCAAATTAGCATGCGGTTTTCTGGTTAATTTTCGTAATTTGTTTCAAAAATTATTGGTATTTTGGCAGTTTTAGAATATTTAATTTTGTTTTGTTATTATATGAAACGCAAAGTACTGTTTGGAGTATCTTGAATATTGTTCATTTTTGTGAGTAAAACGTAAATGTTTACTTTTACTTTCCATCCCCAATGTAAAGATAGAGAAGGCGAACTGAATATGAGTGTATATATAGAGAGTGAGTGAGTGAGTGGGTGGATGGATAGATGGATAGAATGTAATGCGAAACGAAAACGGGGAAAATTTTAAAAGCCGTGTACATAAAGATTAAATCCGTTGTTTACTCAATAAAGAACCATAGCATAGGTTAATTATCTTCAAAGTTGTGTTTTTCATGGTCTTGCAGAGTTTGGCGGCGCGCTGTTTATCGTACGGATTTAAAATTAATTAATTAACGAGTAATAACGCGAAAACTTAAGATTTTTATCGTCAACGAAGAATCTAGAAGTAATTAACTTATATACTCTCCGCAAGTCTTGAATTTATTAAAGATTTATTAAAATCATCCCTGCGCAGCGAGACCAAGCCGTACTCGGCCGGGCAGGTTTCAATTATAGCTTCACTCGCCATTTGATAAATAATGTAGACGTGTTATCTAGACAGATCTGAATTAAAGCCACACTGAACTTTAATAGGGGTTTATAGACAGGATTAAAAACTGTGCCTTGTCTTTCAACCGGCTCGTTTTTCTTCTTCTCCTTCACATCTTTCTATTTCCTTTCATTTATACTGCATTTTTAACGCTCGCTCGGCATTCACAACTTCAAAAGGAATTTATATTTTACTGATTATTCATTCTTTGATTTGCAAATGTTATTGTTCCTGGAATCTTATTTCTTCTTATTTAATAATAGTGTACAATCGTCACAGTCTATACGAGTTACGACTTAATGCTCAATGATACACTTATGCTAGTTTATAAATATATAATCGTTTTGTCCTTTATTTAGTGGTCATAGCAAATGTTCTCTTGATATAAATTAAAGTAACTATATATATATATATACGTATATAATAAAATGACATTTCTCAATACAATTGCTGCGTAAAACAAGTTTCCTTCACTTGTAGAAAGAAAGAATCACGGTGTTTGCATGCCTCTTTATACCATCTGAAACGTTAGCATTTGCAAATATTAGCCAAAGGGATCAAGCATTTTATATCTCCTCATTGTTCCCCCTGAACAAGGTATATATTGCCAGGAGTGTTCCTTCTTCATGTCGCTTTCACTCTCTTCTTTCCACCTGCGGTACATCACGGCTCCGTTCTTTCTATCGTCGACGCGCTCTGCCTAATTACTGTTCTGTTCTCGACATTGTTTTTGACGTACAGAAAAAACAACACACATATATATATATATACCGGGTGTCTCGCGTTTCAAGGTGCTAATGTTTTCACTTTGCGTATAATGTGGAAGGCGATAACAGGAAATTAAATTTCGCCCTCCTCTTCCTCGCTTCGCCTTGGCAAGAACGTAAAATAAGGTAAGAGGTGTGTGTTTGGGACGCGTTCGCTGACGAAAACGTAATTGAATGAGTCGGCCCGTGCCACTACAATATAGCCCGAGACCACCTCGGCAATCCGTAGTTTCTTTCCTTCTCGTCATCCGTTCGCGTTGCGATTGTAAGCGTCAAGTGCTGCTTCTACAGGTGATGAAGACATTTTAATAGTTTCTATTTGAAATTCAAGACGATTCTCTATTTATTTATTTTTACATGTAATTTAAACCATATGAAAAACAACATCTCAACAAGAAAATGGGATTTTATTCCACCCTTGAATAAATTCCCTTCACGCAACCGACTGTTATCGTGTAAGCTGACGTTAATTTATATTGAATGTAACTAGGTAGGCGCTAAAGCTGAGGTGAAATGCTTCAAGTACAAAAACAATGATGATAACACGCTGGTGGCGTCGCGACGGTTACATTGAGTGACACCTTCGCTCAATAGATGTCGCACGATGTTTCCTCTTGCGACATCGTCACGTGGCACACACACACACACACACACTTACCCGGAACACTGTCTGATTGCATTTTAATTCCGGAACAACGAGCGATCGAACATCACTGTCAACCATCACCTTTGAAGACACCCGCTGACATGTTGAACGAGAACTAAAATTAATCTCAAGTCTGTTAAACAACAATAACTCACCGATGATGTCGAATTGCTGACGACTAAACATAAATTTACCGACGAAAATTATCATTTTTATCATTTAAACCATTTTTCAAACAATATAATAATACAAATAAAATAGATGCTCATGCATATTATCTTAAAATCTAATATTTCCGGTATACATATAATAGAATATGTGGGCTTCTAAAATACATATGTATGTATGTACATACGTCTGTTAAATTTCGACAAAATAGTCAATTGGCTGTATGCGTTTTGACGCCATTGAGGCATCGAATTCCGAGCGATTGTTTAGCGGTCACACAGGGTTCGTGTTTTTGCTGGAAACACCCTGTATATCAGCGGAAACGTGTTCGTGTAATGCAGATCGTGATTATCTGAATGCGAGGAACAGCAGACAATTAGTGCAAGAGAGATATAAAGGTTTTTGTTATCGGCGTAGCGGCAGTTTTAGTGTGTGTGTGTGTGTGTGTAGTTTCGGACCTACACAATTTACCTATATATAGTAAAACATTTCGCCGCCAGTTGAAGCATTTTGTTGGAATGGCGTGCACATCACTAGCATGACAATGCCCGAATTATAAATTACGTTTGAATTAAACTATGTAATTGCGAAACCACCGAACACATTCATTATATACGTTCACCGTTTGATTCTCTGTCGTGTGGTGTGTATAGTTGCCGCCGATGTGCCATACCTCGCTCGCCGATTGAATTTCAAATGTGACTGCCGCCGCTGGCGTCATCGGTGCCACCCGCGTCTACCTATTTTTATTATTCTACATTATTTTACTCATTTACCAAAAATAAATTGTATTTTATTCAAAACAAAACGTTTTTTATTTTAAAATGCAAACAAACAAAACTCTGGTTTATTATTTTGAATTTTTTTATTACGTTTATTTTATGTTCTATTGTAAATATAACGTCCGGGCTATGACTGAACATACTGTAGCTGATTTAATGTAAGGATCAGCAGCTTTCATAGCGACTAGAATAGACAAAGTGAACATTTTTTTAATGAATGTTTTAAAATGTGTGGAATGGACGCGCCTATGTAATTTGTAGCGAAACGAATAGCGAGTGTGAATTGTAAACGATAATATGTATGTGGGTGCGTATGTATGGGTTCGTAATAACGTGTCCAGGTTGCGACGGCCGCACGCTCTGAACGTTGATTAATTTCTGCATTAAAATACTGATTTTAATTTGCGTTTGTATATATGTATGTATGTACGTATGTACCTCATGATGATTATAATTGTGAGCGCCGAGAACCAACGCATGGTCGTTTGTTTGTAACGTATTGCTTTACACATGAATATAGCTATAGACGTCCCAAAACGAAAATGTACGAAATGTTTAGCAATGCAGTATGATTTTTTTTGAATATACATTTATATAAAGCATAATTTTGCTGAGAAACTAACTTTAATTGGCCTGTCATAGAAATAAATGTTGAATAGTTGTTGGTGTACATGAGCAATGAAAATGAAATAATCGTATTGAAAATGTTTTAAATTGTCCAAAATAATTTTAGTTACGGCACAAATCATTCCTGTCATTGTCAGCCATGTTCAAAATTCAAACTGTCATCAACATCAACAAAGGTAATGTCATCATTGTCATCTATATATAATTATGATTTTGTTACACGTTGAAATTCCGCAACATAACAGTCATTTTTGAAACATGACACTGACATTAAATAATACGTGTTCTTGTACATACTATATTACACACTTTTTTAAAACAATTTTGGGAATTTATAATTTAAAGAGAACTTTATAGTAGGAAAGTAAATTTAACTCTATATATACATTCATATATATATGTTCAAACGAATTTATTTTGCTATTCACGTTTTTGTATACGAAATAAGGAAGTAAAAATCAGGTACCGTATTGTATAAAAGTCCGGTCGATAGTTCGGAGAGTCCGGGTAGCACATTATTCAAACAGCAGGCCCTGAGCTGGTGCACACACGGTGAGCGAGGCCGCAAGTAAAACTGTTTTTGTGCTAGCAGGCAGGCACGCAGGCATCAGGTGAGCTGGCTGAACTAGCGTGGCGTGTGATCGACTTGTTCACATCGCTTTCCACTTTACCGGAATGGCCCCACACAGCGGAAGGTAATGGCGGAAGTCCATCGTCCAACACTACCGGGGATCTCGGAGAAAAAAAGGACACAGAACTTCTTAGGGGTGCTCGATCGGAATATATTGCTCTGAAAGGAATCTTGCAAAAAAGCCAACATTCTCCATACGAAAGTAGTCATTGACTTTTTTTTTTTCCACTAAAAACTGTTGATTATTTTGGGTGCCAATGCACTTAAAATCATCATAGTTAATTCATTCAAATGTTGACCAAGTTTGATGAATTCGATTGTTATAGTAAATGATGACGTAGTTAAAAATAAGTAAATTAATGAGGCCAATGCAGACCACACACTATTTTCTATTTGCTGATAACGCAGAGTGTCTGATGCAATCGCTGCCTCTTTACCTAAAAATGATTAAAATACTTACATTAATATTCTTAGAAGCGTGAGTTATCTTTCTGGGTGTATTGCTATGAATGTAAGCTTCTCAATCCTTGATCTTTGTTATCTGCAGTTGACCCTCCGGCTTGTGTTTGTGGGCTCATACCTTGATACTTTTCTTCATGGACGTACTTGAAATGTTTTCTCTGATATAATTAGTATTACAATTGCAAAAGAAAAACAACAACCTTATAAGTACCTACATATAATGTAGAGTAGAAAAATAATTAAAGTGAAGCATAAATGTTGTTTTGTTTCGTATAGGTACATACATATGTATGTTTTGATTTTGATGAATCCGCCACTGATTCCACATGCCATTCGCACGGCACCTTGTGCGTCACAAGTGGGTTCATGGGGATCATCTTGGTGCTTCTCAAGGACCGTTATCTCTCCTGTGTCGCACCGTTAGCGAAGATTTAATATTAATAGATAATGTTCGGCCCGTGTCGTGTCCTCGCCACCAACCAACCATTTTATGCGGTGATTAATAAATATACCCATTTCGTGAGATAAACAGCTATAAATACCAAACCTAATCGCGACTTCGACTTGCCTTTATCATCGTTAACCTGACCTGTAAATATCCCGGAAGACGAGCGAGCAACAAGCAACACTTTTTTATTCATTCAGAAAAATCAAAAAATAAGTGACAACATTTGTGAAATATTGTCATTTACGTCAATATACATATCTACCAGATGTGTGTTGTTGATTATTAAAAATCATGTCACGTCAATTATCACACTAGGTATCCTTTAAAACTCAGTTATGTATGTTTAAAAATTATTGTTTAAACCTAAGATTCTTGAAATAATTCCAGATATTGAGAAATATTATTAGAATATAAAAGTAAGCTTTCCTTGAACTAATGATAATCCAGGATATTTTTGTTAAACAACAAATCAATTTGCATTTGCAACATTGTAGCATATTATATTATCTTTACTATAAGAGTTTAATTAATTTATACTTTTTGTTTATTTCTTATAAATTATCAAATTAATTCCATGTACCTAAACGTCACTAATTTATTTGTTTTCGCATAGACCTGTTATTTGCACAATAACAAATTCTTTGAAAATATACATACATATATATACATTACGCTGTACGAAATAATTTGGCGTTCATGAAATGAAAGTAGATCTATATTTATAATATTTGAAAATACAAAACGTCGGCTTACAATTATTTCTAGAAATAAATGTTCCTCTACGTCAACTTCAAAGTACGACCACCAACTCTATTCAATTAAAAACTAAATATTTATTATGCAGCTCGCCTTTGAATTCAAAATACACAAAATATTATAGTTATAGTGCGCATCGTCAAGGTAATATTTCTCAATCGCAACAAATCGGGATTGTCCACTGTTGGTATCTGTCCTCACGCTATAGGAGTAGTAAGACCATTAATTTGAAAGACATGATGTGTGTCTGTGTGTGTGTGTGTGTGTCTATAAAAAATAGTATGTGTGTGTGTGTGTTTACGGGTGACAGGTCACGTGTACACTGAAAAGAGCACACGTGGAGTCGACTGGCGTTTCATAAAAAACGAAGAAGAAAGATCAAAAGATATTGCGGTCGATCACCGACGCCTCCTTTATACCTAAAAGCCGACGACATACAAGGTGCGCGCTCGTCTATTCGCTTGTGGTATTCCCTTCCTCTTCTACAGATATGTAGGTATGTATGTGTGTACTTGCTGCTTGTCGTCCAGCGCTTCTATGGTCACGGCCCGTGGTCTTCGCCATGTTGTTTCTTCTTATCGGCACTCGCCATGCGATGTATGTATGTACGTACCTATGTAGTTACGTTCGCTTAATAATATCCACGTCACATGAACATCCCGTTTCATTCATATTGGAAGTATTATAGTGTTTTGTTTTTAAATCTTTGGTTTTTGGAATGTGTTTGTAGTTTGTGTATAGCTGGATGTGTGGATAGAGAAACATACAATAGTAGTTGTGACCGAGCGCATAGAATTCCCGTTCGATCGTTCGTTTTTAATTGATCGCACATCACGTTCGTTGGGGTTGCGGCTTCTCGTTACCGTGTGATAGAACACCGTGCTTGTCGTGTTTGCGGGACGGTGATTCTGTGACAAACGACCATGGACAACGAACAGAGGAACGAACGAAACGAACTGATCTGAACGGCGATCGGTACGATGCAGAGGATGCTCTTCCGCCGGATGTGCGGGGCCGGTAGGTGTGTTTCCTGTCCTTCTAGAAAGAAATACAGGATACCATGCCATACCATACAGATAATCACCTATAAATTTACCCGAAACTATCAAATGTTCAAAATTCATTGAAATTCTTTTTTTAGTAAATTCTCATGGTATGTTAGATATTGCCTCATATACATAGATTTTCGCAGAGTTTGTAATCTTGTTCTATATTAATTATATAAAAAAAATCCTCTTACAAAAAATAGGAACAAAGACGACGTTCCCAATAATTAGAAGCACTGATAAATTTAATTTAAAGCCAACTTAAAGAAAAAAAACTCTAATAGCTTTCATCTACGTTCCTACACAGAAAAAAAAGATTTGAAAAATCACCTAATACTCTAGATAATTTATCTAATGTTCGTCATTGATTTTCAGCCTTCTAATTACAATAGTTGATTTATCTAATTAGGAATAGTCAACTCATCTAATATATACATATACCATATTATCTACTTAACTAGTCAAATTATATAATAGAAATAGTTAGTTTATCGAATGATGATTTGTTATTTTAGCAAAAACAGTACGTAAATTAACTATTTAGTTTAGATGAATAAACTAAAAATAACAGAAAATTTATCTATTTAAAATAGATACAAAATCCTTTTATATATTTAAATTGTCTAATGTTATTAGATACTTTAAATAATTGGAATATATTAATCAACTAATAATGTTAGATGTTTTCAATATAAATAAATATATGAATTATCTAATTATATTGGTTTATAAAATAATCTAAAACATATAAATTTAGTAAAAAAATTTATTTAAATAATAAAAAATTACATAATAGTTACATAGGTATACTGTTACAAAAATGGTGGTTTAACTTAATTATATGTGCACAATAATTAATTTTTTTACAACATCTGGAACGAAACCTTACAAATGCATCTGACGAGGTTCGTTCGGATTTCTAATAGAAATTGGAAGGGACTCAACCCAGTTTTGAACTGCATTTACTTCTCTTGTGGCTAATGTGTTTCAAAACCCTAAAATGGATTAGTTTCATTAATTATATACATAAATATATAGTACATAAATATATAAAAACGTGTCAGAATCCTTTATTTTGACAAACATTCTTAGGTTATATTTTATCACAAAATCAACTTTAACTTACCTTTGAAATCAGGTATCAGGGCATCTAACATCCAAAGAATAAGAAGTCGTTCCCACTCACTAATGCCTTGACCCTCACTCATTATGTTCAAAATATGTTTGGTGCACAGACAACGCGAATATGATATATATGTTGCACAATATTATTACATTGTAGTTTACTAAACTACACAGTTAAATATGCAACGTATTCAAATTGATCTAATTCTTTAGATATATTATCTATTTGCATTAGGTAAAACCACCAATAATATTCTTCAACTCACTCATTCATTCTTTATCAGTTCCATATATTTTAAATAGCCGAATCATCAACAACTATAGACGAATCATCAAATTTTCAGTATTTGAAACAACTATATATATTAGCTGAAAGACCATTTTAATTTGTTCTCAGAAACATATATTTTAAGTAGATAAAACATCTATATTTTTAGTTGCACAGCAAAAACGAACATTAGATAATTGATCTATTTTGTAGAATAGCCAACTAAAGTTTTAAATGCTCTAATTTTTTAGGGAAAACAGCTAATGTATTAGGTCAAATAACTATTGTTTTATTTGAACGACCTATATTTTTAACTAAAAATATCATATATTCTTCATTAGATAATTCATCTATTCAACTTTAGTTGTTCTAACTAATATTATAGATATTTTAGCTAATGTAAAAACAACTAATTGCAATTAGTTAAATTCTCTAAAGTTTTTCTTTCTGTGTACATAGAAGCTACTTACGTTAAAGGTATACAAAAAGTATGAACGAGCAACCTGTTTATCTGTGCAGCTAGCTATACCTAGTAGGCGGTGGTATGCAATTTAAGTTTCGCAAATTGGTTTCGTAGAGGTAATCACATCTTGTGTGTGTGTGTGTGTGTGTGTGTGTTGGAAGTGTAAATGATGAGAGAGAGAGAGGAGAGAGGCCCACACACGTGAACCAGCGTCGACGTGATCAACCAGTATTGTCCGCAACCTCAGGCCCTATTCACCGGTCAATCAACGCTGGGGTACTTACCGCCTTCAATGAGGTCACGTGTACGTATCTACGTACATCGACGTTCTTATGCCGCCCCACTCATACCACCATATCAGTGGCGTACAAGAGACTTTCATATCCTCTTGTTTTTATAGGTGAATGTGAAGCCATCCAATTCATATAAATTAAATAAATTTGTTTAATCGAGTAATTCAATTAATATAAAGCTATGTCACGTTTTGAATGAATCGCCGATAAAAATAATTTATTCCGCATAGTTTGCGCAGCGCCACTGTCGCGACGGAGACCAGGTGGACCGCACGTTCCCACGGCAACTGGGCAAGGCCTCCTAGGCAATAGATCCCCGGTACTAACTATTATCGTGCACACCACACACGCATGTAGCCTCAAGTGGCTACCAGAACAATACGCACACACACACGCACACACCTAAGGCAGTCCTTAATCATGTATGTGTACTTACCTATAGTAACAGTTGCGGTAACAATGACCTCCCTCCCCAACATCAGATACGTATCGCGATTATTGTTGTCGTCTGCCTGCCTGCCTGCATTTAGAATACAAAACAACATCTGCACAACACACCAACCACCATTCATTCTCTTTCATTATCAATAATAATACCTATGTTCGAGTGAGGCTACAACAATAACCGTTTTATTATTAATTAACAGCGTAATGGACGGCCATTGTCAATCAGAAAAGGTTCACATTAAACTGAGAAATCAATTGAACCAAGCAAGCAAAATTAGTATTAAAATTTTCTTAAAACACATTTTGCTTAATAGTTATCGTAGAAATTCGTTGAGAGCGACTTCCAGGAATTGTTTTCATAGAGTTATGTATGCACGCAGTCAAAAAGTGAATTGTTTAAGAATTTCTGTGGTGTATACAAAGTTGTTGAAATAACTTTTAGTACGAATTTTAACTATAATAACTGCTAGTTACTCCTCGGTCGTGACTGCAAGTACGTATTTTACCCACGAGTTATAGTCAATTTACAGCGCGCTGGTCAAATATTTCATGCGTTCTAATGTAAATGCTGGAATATTTTTAGCCGCACGGCCAAAGTGCACTGGACGACAGCGACCAGATTTTTACGCAAACGACTATATTCCTAGAACTTTTGCACTATACACTTGAGATATTATTATTATTATTCATTTAGTACATATATTTTTGAACTGCGAAAAACATTCAAAAATCGATACTCCACGTGTCAATCGCGCTATGTATTTTTGTACATTTATTTCCATTTTACTTCAGTTCGATTCACACACGCTCTTCTGTTCCGCTAACTTACAATTTTTCATTCGCATAACTCAATCTCAATCATCCCGTGAACGATACACCATTCTTCTCGTCCACGTAAATCTTTTTCGTCCATTCTATTCTATCTAATTTGTAAAGTGAATTCAAGCCAAAACTGTATCAAATAGCAGGCAAAATTTTTGTTTATTTATATAGTACATACATAATTGTATTTCTATGACATATAATTTTCAATTATAATACATAAAAATACAAGAGACAATTTACAATGGGTCCATTAGTGGTTTCCTGATAATTATATGAACCTTCCTCTTTGGGGATTTATTCCATCAAGTTCATTATGGCACATTGAGAGCAGACACGTGTCATGTCCTTCATTTGGAAGTGGATTTACGTCAAAAATGTACCTAAAGGTAGGGCGATTCTCTTGGGATTTAGGCCCTTTTGCTTCATTATATTCCAACTTTTTTGTACTGTAAAGGTGGTTATGTTTCTATATATATATATATATATATATCATATAAATATAATTGTCTATTTTTGTCATGTTTCGCTAGACAATTTTCTGATAAGGAATAAATTCAGTGTAGAAGTGAATAAAATGGCAATATTTCGTGCCTTACGTGAACCGGTGACCGAAAAACGAAACAAAAGATCAAACGTAAATCACACGAGGCGTATATAATTCACGCATACCCACGTGTGACCACATGGGTTTCTGAAACCAGCGTCATCGACGTCGCCGTCGGCTATCAGGCTTCAACTCATCCGTTCCGGTTTGAAAATCATTCATAAAATTCATCCCATGAATCACTGTTCCAATATAGGTGAGGAACTAAGTAAACACAATCAATAACGGATGGCCGCGTGTTGCCCGAAGGTATGCGTTTGTATATGTACATATACCATGCGTGAGAGCGTTCATGATGTAATCGATGACAGAAACTACCTCTCCAATTTTACTAATCCTTGTTTTTTTATTGTTACAATATTAAAACCATTACCAATTCATGAACAACAATAGTTTTTTTTTTTTTTCAATGACCGTTATGGATTTTCTGTTAAACTAATGTACTAAACCGAATTCAAATGTAATGTGTATATATGTTACGTACTATATTTGAATTTGGTTTTGCTTCATCGGGGTCAAAATCCTAAATAAATAATTGTATTATATTTTAGATAAAATTTAGGATTTAGAGCTATTATTTGTAACTTTGTACTTTGAAAACAGTCCTAAAATGTCGTTTCGTAATCCAGATTATTTGTGGAATTAAAACTATAATGCTTATTTTAACATTTTCGAATGTCCTACTTAATAATATTATTTCACCAACTTGAAATAATATTACCATTAGTTCTTGGTCGTATATGTATATACATATATAGAATCAAAAATATGACTTGATGAATTTGATTTGTACCTCATATTATTGAATCTGCTATATATAGCATATAATGGCATTACGTTCAAATGGAACCGGAAATTGATGCTGATGTTTTTTTTAATATGAACAAAGTGCAAGCAAATGTTCAAACATTTAAATTCGGCAAGCAATTATTTCGAAAATATTTTGTAATATACATACATCACAATTGCAAAATAGTAGTAGACGATTTAAAAAATATATATTTTTTTTACAAAAGTTGTCTGCTGAAGGGATCGGTTACGGAATACGATATATAAAAAGATATACAGCTTTAGGTATATTGCCAAGCCATCAGCATAGAATATAATGTATATAAGAAAGATCAAGTGAAGATCCCTAGCACACAGATTTTTCAAATTTAACCTTATAGTATTTCCCTTTTTATAGATATATCGCCGTCCGCCCTTCACCTGTGTACAAAATAAATTCGTGCATTATTCATGGCAGATATAAAACGGAAAAACTGTACCTACGTGGTGTGTATAAACACGTCGCTTTTGGTCCAGCTACGGGAGCCGCCGGCATCACTGTGTCCCTGTGGGTTATATGCTACGCTTAAACCCACTTTCAATTTACAGCATTGCTCTCATTGCTCCAGCTGTAATTGAATTCAATTCATCCATTCTCCACTTCAGGTTCATGCTTCATTTCATACTAAATATCCTATTAGTCGTTTTCTTCTAATGGACACACCGTATAGTTTGTACTGTAGGCAATTGTAAGTGGAATCAAGTCTGTTTTATTTTGCGACCCCTAAGGTGAAGCCGTATTATACCTAGTATATACCGTTGCCGTGCGTTGCTGGCCATCAACTCCTCAAAGTCCCGCCCATCTCAGTAATATTCCAGAGAAGCGGATGTGACGTGTGCACGTCCTTTCATGTCACGCTCAGATAAAAAGCCGAGTGATTAATGGCCGTGAGTTTATCAAAATGAGATTTTTCTCTGACCGTTCGCTTGCTAACCGTCTCTCACACAAGCGACTTCTCGGATTGTACCTACCTACATATGTATGTATCTCTCACGTTTGTTGGAGGATGAAGGAGTAGCAAATATATGTTAAGCAAAACAATTATTTTTAAATAAAATTATAACGTTGTAATAAAACCGAAGAATGTTTAATAAGAAATGTACGGCGTCGTAATAGTACAGTGTGAAGTTGGCTTAGATAATTCCGTTGATGAGAGTGAAATTAGCGATGATAAAGGATCGCTTGTGGATGGAATTAGCGGCGGACGGGCGGGCGGTCGTTATTGCCGCCAACGTGCAAGCGGTCGAGACCTGAATTTTTAAAACTTTCCTCGAAACTTACTTAACGTAATGAGGTAGCTAACTCAATTTAAACTCGAATTTTCGTCCATCTATACTGTGCGTACATTAATGACAACGAATAACTTAGTTTATGAGTAGCTAAAAACTTTGCCATATTATTACCATACAACAAAATTATTTAATCATTTTTTACTTTCTTATATTTTACAAAATACATATAGTGACATTTATTTATATTTAAGAATGTAAATGAGTTTGTAGCTACCTACCTACAGCATATGATGATTAAAGTTGTAATATATACGTACAACTCATGGCGTATGTTGAATTTTGATACACCTTCAGATGACATATTTGAACGTCAGAGGCCAGCGGGATATTTACATCGCAACGGGGATGCAGGTGATCCCACGTGAAACCCAGTTTAATTAGTTTACTGTCAAAGCAACATATAGCGCTGTCACTTGTCTACAGAGAAAACCTCGTCACCAGCATGAGCAGCCTTGGCTTATGTTCACTTTGATACTTTCCACGTGCAATCAGTCACTTATTATTATTATTACCGCTAAACCAATTTTAGATTTATTCTTCTATTAATAATAATAATAATAATAATTTCCTGTGTCTAGTGGTGTGACGAAGCAAATAATGCAACGGGAGCAGTCAAGTGTAACGTAGCTCAAACGCGGCTGGCAGAAAGTGATAGCAAGAATTAGGAGCTGGAACAAAATGAGTGGACGCATCGGGGATTAGTTGTGGCTAGGTGGGCAAGGCAAGGCGTTTTCACAGATAAGGCGGTTGTAGCGGCAGCGGCAGCAGCAGCAACGGCAGGTAATGGAAACGTAGCCAAACCGACTGGAAGAAAACCAACCAACAGAAAAAATAAAATAGACTCTCTTCTTCGTCTGGCCATCGTCCTTTTTGTTAATCAATTTACGTTAACGATGCTTTTAATGACGCAGTTATCATCAAGTTATGCCGCAGTAAAGTTAATCTTGACCATCGTTGCGCTTCGGCGACACCAAGTCGCCGAAGCGCACTCTGGGAAATGGGAAAGTTATGTCAGGCCGGGCAGGTTAACCGGATTACGCCAACCAGAGCCCTCGGATTCCTGGTCTACAGGTTTACGACTTTCGTCTATGCAAGACATCTTTAAACACAGAAGAGTCGTTGGTATATAATTGCTACTATTATAAATGTAGACTCAATTCGCAATGCATATGTATGTACTACATATGTACCTATATGGTGTTTAGTTTTTTTTTTAGAAATTTATATTGTTGATGGAACTAAATAAATGCACATTATCATTTGGCAATTGCTGCAAATTCTATTTGGAATTGAGGTTGGACCCGTAGTGCTCCTTGGAGTATCTTCTTGCAACGGGGATTACACTTGGTTACGGACACCGTACATTTAACTCTAAGCTAAGCCGGTGCCAGAACGTCGTTTCACGGCCGTCGCATTAACCGTTCAGATCAATTCGCGCTAATTGAAATTATGGCCGAATAACTCGCTCACATACACACACACACATGCACAGCACGCTGCGAGTTGTTTACAAGATTAACTCGAAACTAGACTCCATAAATATGTTTAAGTGTGTTCACCGCGCACATAGGTAAATATTTATTTGAAAATGAGTGATTGTTTTCGTTAAACGCAATCTCTGATCCAAGTGCACTTAAACCTGTAAGCACTGTGATGAAAAATAAAACATTCTTTCACTCAACACACTTAATAATATACTATGTGCACGCTTTGTTTAAAAATACAAAACAAGAGACAGAATGCATATATGTATGTATGTATGTATGTATGTACTACATTTGAATACGATGCAAGACGACAACGACGAATTGACTAATTGTGTGAGGGATTGAAGAGCCGCATGATTGATTACAGGTACGGGATCATGAACACGTCACTCGCAAACACTTCGGTCTCTCATATTTCTTTTCTGTGTCACATCGATTATTGAAACCGAACTACGGCAGTGCATTAAATTATGTCGGATTTTCTGTAATACCGCTAAAGGTATATACCTACATACATATTCTATTGAGTATGAAAAGTATGTTGGTGTGAGTTGTCGGGACGATTTATGGATGTGTAGGTTGTATTCGTCGACAACATCTCTCCAGTTTTAATTTCCCTTTACACACGGGCATTGATTAATGGCCCGTTTATCAAAGTAATCAGTCTCGTTGCGCACTGGCGAAAAGGGAGAACCATTGTTTTCAACATGCATGTGTTTTGTGTTTTCAGGGTTTCTCAACATTTACAACCATAAGAATCACTTCTCAAATATTCATTTCAAACTACAAATTTTATTCAAATCAATCTAAGCAACGTGCATAAATGTATATATGTACGTGTATCAGTTGCATTTTTAGAAAGACAAATATATATTTCATTCGGATTGAGTACTGCTGGTTGTATAGTATAGGGGAAACGATCACCTTGTAACGCGCGTGATTTAATCCGACCAGAGCTCGACACCTGAGTACATCGAACGCGGAGGATAATAGCCACTAAAACCAAATGGAATGTACGTACGTACGTACATACATACATACATACACACAATTGGCAGCCGACTCAGGACACATCTGGCAACCTACTATATGATGTGTATGTACCTATTCTAGAGGGTCGAAAGGAGCGAGAACCTCTTTGTTTAAATGCATATGCGCACCTCAAATAGTCGCCCTCTCGGTCATACCATCTGCCAGTCACTGGCTCCCCGATCCAATTTCTAACTGATTGCCATTCACCGCATCTCTGCCAGCGCAATTGTTATCGGGAAGTCAGCAAATCTATCACCCACTGCACACTATTCTTTACTATTTTAACTTTTACCAATCAACCTACTAACTACACGAAATTAAATCATTTCTTTTAATTACGCATTTATTTATTGTTTTGTTATACCTATACCCATACGAACGAAAACAAAAGAGAATTAGGTCCTTAAAGGAGAGTGTCATTGGCCATATTAATTAGATACGATTTCAAGCACAGCAGAGGCAGGTAGTTAGAAGCGTCGCCTTGCTTGCGGCCGTCTCGGGAAGTGTGGAAATGAGCTCGTTTATTAGGTAAGGGTGGCTCGACCCCTGTCGCTGACACCTCTCCTTTGCACCTGCTGCCAAGTATTATTGAGTTTGCTACCGTCGTCTCTCTACTTCCGACGCTGAAGCGGTCTCCGTAGCCGCAACGGTCACTTCCCCTTTGCCGACAAAATGCGCCCCGTGCGTGCGTCCTAAATCATTGCCCGCCTAATTGTCGAACTTTCTTCATTGCATTAATTAATCGAAAGCCAAGGTTCATTAAAAAGCACCGTTGCTACTTTACAAACTTGACTTTTTAATTCAAACGGGATATCGATTACGATAATGGACTCTATCAGTTACTTTTACATTCTTAAATTTCCTGCATTACCTATATAAATATTAATCATTAAGTTAAAATGACGGTCATCCATTTCTGGACTTTTATTATTGATTTAAACAATTCAAATTAAAAAAATTACTTTTATACATTTATGATATCAAACACTTATTGTAAAAGCCACAGCAAATATTTAAAAAAAAAACTTGTTTTATGACATTATTATATACATATAACAAAATCAAATAAACAAATATCAAAACTTTTATATCAATTAACCCAGAAAACCTCAGCATGAATTTGATAAACAAAATTCCAAGGCGAACTTGACAAGAGTAGAAAAAAAAATCTTATTTTCTTTTAAACTTTATTCATTAGCCAAGATAACACATTTGGCAAGCGTCTAGTAAATTTTGAGTACATGTCATTGTACTACAAAACTATCCATCACTTGTTTCGTGTCGAACTTTACTAGATAAGCATAGTAAACATAACTGCAAAATTATAAAAATTTTCAGTAGGCCTTACAACGTCCGTGGAACGCGTACTACATACATACATACATACATACATACATACATACATACATATGGAGCGATAATCGAAGACCTTATACTGTTTGATAAGTAGTGAACTGTCATCCGTCTGATTGACGAGTTGTGTTGTTCATATGCGTGTTTCCCCGAGAACATGAGGTTCATCTAGGTTTTGTTTCATAAATTTTTAACTATATACACTTTTAATGGATTAATTGGTGTTCAGTGAGTGATTGTGCGACACATTTCGTGACGGGAATGGCGAATAGACGAAAACAAGCCGTCACACGGCGAATTAGAGGTAGGTACTCTTTATCATTATTTTTTTAATACATTTTATACATACGTATATGTAAATATAAATTACAATATATTTTTATTAATTATGATTCAACTATCTATCTCTTTGAACTGACCATGATATTTAGTAAAATCTATTAGTATACTTGAGTACAAGTTGGGGTAAAATACATGACTTCACGATGATATATTAAGGAAACATATTTCGCGGGGCACATTAATTTATAGACGACACCTAATTGGGCAACTGCAGTGTTATTCGTAGTACGGGTTAGGTGTCGGTCGCGGTGTTTTTGTGCGTCCGTCGCCGTCCCGACCGGACACCCTCGCAGACGTTATTCGTTATTCTCGTCTCTTGTAATTGAGATATACAGCCTCGATTGTGTCTCGGTTATTGTTCAATAAATTAAAACCGTGTCATAATTAACTGGACTTGCAATTAGCAACGATGCTAATATATTGTTCCGGATCCGGTGGTTGTCTCTCATATATCGCTTACTACTACTACTACTACTACAACTAAATCAAAACTTTTGTTCTTTTTATTATGTACAGACATGTAGGTATTAAAATTACAATTTATGTATGGAATTTTCTTATACAAAGTAAACGAATGAGTGTATACCTACAAATCTTGATAGTTGGTCACCGTTGTCGATTAACAATGTATGTCGAAGATAACCTTATATAATTATAAAATAAATGATGATTCATGCAACATTAAACAAAGAACTTACCAGCATAAACAGTGATTTTTGTGTTTACGCACTGCCTGGACATGATAACATTATATACTTAGTTAATAACAAATAAATACCTTACTATTATTAGCTGATTACCAAGCTTAAATTTAGCTAAACAACAAACAAATTTCGTCTCTGAAATTATAGGCTGTTGCGTGACGATATCAAAATATTTGGAAGTTTATTATTTATTTTACTTATGACTCGCTTGAGAATTGTTACCTAGTATATGTAGTTGTTCAGAAAATGTTTGCTTTATATTTATTTAGCGGCTTCTGAATCACGAACTTTGAGGTGTGTGCACTATGGAAGATTATATATGTATGTATATAAAGCAGGTTTGGTTAGAGAAACGGTGGTGTAACCGCAGAAGCCAACCCCCGTGGGCCGCAAAAGACGCGTCTTATTTGATTAAATGAATAATTTAATTGCCGAGACATAGTTCGACGCGGAACCACCAGCCCAGCACTATAGCATCGTCTTCGCTATACCGTTAATCAGATGCATGTTATCCTGCTGCGCAACCAATTCTAAAGTAATTTCGCGTTACGGAATCGACCAGTAGTACTAGTGCCGAAACCAATCTTAACGACGATGTCGTGTACGCGTTTTCCACTCAGGAGGCTACTAAAACTTCCTCGGCGGAATATATCTATAGTACGACACGGGGTGGGTTGTAATTCTGATTTATCCGACATTGAAACTCGTGTTCTTTGATTACTGATACGTTGTTTCAAAATTGCGCTTAATTTCCACAAACGATAATAGGTGGTACACTTATGAATAAGGTTTGTTAACTCTAAGTAATAAAACTGACTAAATATTAAATATTGTTCAAGTCCCGCGGTGCTATGCAGACAAGCTGTGAATGATATTTGCCATATTATAAAACACGAGTGCGGACTCGGAGACTGGCGGTTTACGTTCTTTCTAGTGCAGATTTGTATACACATTTCTTGGGAATGACGTAATTCCACTTGGCGAAACACAATAAATCAACAAACTAACTTGCCTCATATATTTATACAAGATTTGTATTAATAAAATAAAAATTCTCTTTATAATACATTGGTATTTGAAACACATTGAAATGAAATGAATGTTTATGCATTATTAATTTTTGTGAACCCCTGTCGCCCCGCATTCTGGCGCTCTTGTGATATTTTGGGAACGGAAGTGTTCACGGTTTAATGTACAACTAATACCACGGGCACATGCTTCTTCGGTAAACTTCACCACGAATATATTATGTCTATTTCTATATTCATAACTAATAACCGGCCGCTGGTCGTGCACGTTTTGCCGTCTGTCACCATTGACGTACCCACTGTTTTACAGATGTGCTGTGCACTGCATTATTTATACACAAAAATAAATCAATTACTCTGAAGAAATGCCTTTGCCTATTTTAAGTGAACATTTCAAGCATTTCTGCAATTACTCAAAAATGGTTGCAGTTACAGAAAAATTATTACAATAAAAATTATAGATATCAGCATTTTGTACAACTATTATTTGAAACATTTTTTCCCAAACGGTACCAGAAACAAGGAAATAGCTCTTGAAATTTCTTCTTATTATATTTATTTTTACATAAATCGTATCATCTGCGCCTGTCATTTGTTAATCAAAAATAAACAAAATAGACTTAAACAATTTGAAGTTTGACATTTTATTTTTATTCTAAAATTCTGCATATGTTTGATTTATGTACTTATTTACCCAATACGTCCACTGTTTTAATTATTTTTTACATTTTATTGTTTTTCTTTTATTTTTATATTCGATTACTTCCCGAGGTTTAACCCTTACTATTTACGATGTATTTTTTTTGTTAAGTTACTTAGAAATAATATAAATATGGTAAACTATTTGAGTACATCAACAAACAAACAATTAACAAAAATAGTTTCTAAAATTGATGCATTGGTGCACGCACTGCTTGTTTTAATTTCAAAAATATTTTATTTCTATTCGAACCTTCCGTACACACAAATTAGTGCTCAAACATAACACAAATTAGTAACCTGTTGGAACGATGATATTTGAATTTTAAATATAATAGACGTAATTCATTAAAAAGACTTAATTGAACACCAACGAAATTTATTTCAGTATTGTTTCTGAATACGGTCGGACAAGTTCAGAGACGTGACGCGCGCGTATTTAGATTTTCGGGTGCGTTTTAAATATCGGGTGTTAAAACGTGGACTTACGATCGAATGGTGTCCACTCAATATCGTAGAAGCAAAATATCCTTGAAGGTTAGTTAGATATATATGTGTGTGTGTGTGTCCTTCCACCGTAAAAATGTTTGCAAATATGCAATGATATGGGTTAGATCCAAAATTTCAAATCGTTCCCCAAGTCATTTTATGCTTGGACAAGAGGCCATATTGCTATTGAGGCTACTACATACCTTGGCATGGATTCAACCGTGAAATTTTTGCAAATATGCGCCCAAAGGTTGGTAAAATATTATAAATTAGAAAAATAGTGTAAATATGTTAAGATCTAACCCAAAAGCGTATAAGAAAGTTCGGTGCATGACACTGCAGATGTTTTATATTATATTACAGCTTTACAACGTTTATTGTGTTTATTTTATTATTATTGTTCACCGAAATTGCGCAGCATACAGTCAGTCACTGCAGTAATATAACATTTATTTTTTACGCAAAATAAAAAAAAAGATTAATTTAGAGAAAATACGATAGGACGAGAACGAATTTATTCTGGTGGTAAGATAAGACAAATAGACAAATAAAAACAAAGATTACGGGATATAAAAACAAATATATATTTTTCTTTATTTGCTTTAATTTTCCTTTGGGGCTATTTGGTCATCTAATCGCGCGTATATAGTAGTATATTTTGGACAGACTAAACTGAACCATGCCAAATATAACTATGTACAGACTAGATGTGTTGTTCTTCTTTATATTTCCAAGTTTACCTAAAAATATTGAAATATGTAATTTTTTCATTTGCTTTTGATGATTAAAAATAAATAGATTTAAAGTAAGTAAGATAGTATTGTGTTGAATCTTGAACGAAGAAAGTGACACGCAGCAATTCGTGCCGGTGACAGGCGTGGACACCCTGCAGATAAATGTCGTCCGTTGGCGACGACAAAATTCTGCGGATGCTTAATTAACCTTGCCAAACGGCCGGTGCCGCCGAGGCGATCTCAGTGTCCGACACATAGCGCATATCTATTTCAGTGGCGGCCATTAGCGCGAAACTATTTCATTTGTACCTGTCGGCGAGGACGTTGGGCGGCAGGTGGCGTGCCCGTGGTCGCCGAAGCAACGCAAAGGCGGACTTACCTGACGACTGACAGCAAACATGGCCGTGCTGACAAAACATCCATGGCACGCGTATCTTCATTATTTACCTAGCGAGTTCCATTGCGAAATGCGTGGAATTTAAAATGTTTGCTGGTTGAATCACTCATTTGGAACATAATGGTCGTTTGCACAATATGATTTATGGTATGGATGTGTGTCATTTACAAGTAGAATGGGAAATATATTATGCAATTATATTGTATATGTATTTCGAATATGTATTTTATTAAAAAAAAAAAAAACCTTACAAAAAGAATAGTTTTATTTTTATTTATTTATCAAATACGAAATCCCTAGCAAAAAAAAATGTAGTAAAGTCATTACTACTGAAACTATAATAAAGTTCATTCTGATTTTTTTTTTATCAACAATTTATTTCCATCAGTAAATCAAATGAATTGGTTTTTTAAAAAGCGCAACCTAAAAGTGCGCCGTGCCAACTCCCTGAAAATTATTAAATGGCATATAGTTACAGCCGGACGTGTATGCGTTGTTGTATTGTATGATTAATTAAAATTCGTGTTATAATAACATAATTTATATTGTTAAATATTTCGAAGCAATCTATAATAATCCGTGTGACACATGTAGGTATAGCGGGCTCATCCCACGTAGAACATATTTTGGAACAGAAAAAATCAACAATCTAAAAGTGATTCATTTGTAAAGGCAAGCGCCCACCTAATGGTGACCGCAAGAGAGCGCACCCATTCCATTTGTTACACGGCAACACGGCAACGTACATCTTCGTTATAATTCGTGAGTTATGAAAAATGAAGACACTTTGTCTGCGCTGGCACATCTAGCTAGCTGCGCACCGGAAATTACTGTTATTAAGTGTAATCCGAAATATGTGACGAGTTAATCACACACGCCGCTAAGAATAAGAAGCTGCTGCCATCTATTGTCCGCTGCTACTTCATTAAGATTTCACCTTCAATTTATAACAATATTACTTCGACTGTTTTTTTACAGAATGATTAAGCGTTATTTATCACCGAATTATAATTGCGTCCTTTACCTACAACCTGTTGGAGTCGAACATTTAATCCAATGACTACTTTAAAAAATAATAAATAATTTTTAAAAAAAAGCTTGTTTAATATATAATAAAGGCAATTTAAAACTCATTTTATGTTATTTATTTGCTAGCGATTCATTCAATCACGCAATCAATTAATTAATTGGCCAATCATTTATATCGAAAATTATCTATAATTTATTTGTTGTATTCTTCTATATTTGAAGCATACTGCATAATAAAACTGGAATCTGGAATGTCTGTAATAGATAGCTAGCGTGTTTTTTTTTTCTGGAAAAATGTATCTGTCACATCTGATTTATGCATCTGTCAGGTTTAATTGTGATGCTCATTTATTTGTTTTTGTTACAGGTAGGTTTAGAGAGCTATTTGGAATCTCCGGCACTGCAACGTTGCGATGTTGACGTAAGTGAACAAAATTATTCATTTATCTTGGCTTACTACAAATTAAGACTTCTTCTGTACTAAAGACTTATTGCCAACTAGGCGCCTAGCGTAAGATTACTATTTATTACTGTACACACGCACTTAACATTTCATTCCAAGCAAAGGTCATACGCAAAATATGTCAACAGAGAATTACGCCAGAATTAAACTTGTAACCCCATCGGTCATAACATTTTAAAATTATCGATTTTGAAAATTAATAGAAAACTTTAATAGTATTTAAAGCAACCTTGAATGAATGCAAAAGAATTCGAGTCCGCCTCTGTTGGACGTATTTCTCTTTTCCAGTGTAGATTTCACGTTGTCTGTTGTTGGTGAAATTGCAAAGGTGGGCAGTGGCGCGTTTGACCACACGGTGCGCTGCGAGCAACGCTATTGTTAGTAATTCGCAATCCGCACGTCTGATTTAGTGCAGACACGTGCGGACGCATTGTTTCAGTTTCGCTGAATAAAAACGGCATATAAAAGTGACTGTGCCACAGTATTTTCTTCATGCATGCATGCGTTGAACTAAAGAATAGAAAAGATAAATGTCTGCTTTTATTCTCGACTTTTTCCTTTTGTGCCGAGATTCCTTGGCCGTGATCACCTGGACGCCACTAACTAACTTGGGCGACGCCGGTATTTCCAGTCGACGTCGGTCTGACCATTCGAACAATGTACCCCGCCCAGGTAGAGGTGGCTAAATACGGCGCCGTTAAACATTTTTTTTAAAACTTTATTTTATTCGTTCAATGACATGTATGTATGTATGTATGTACATGTTTTAGTAGGGATACATGTTTTTATTTAGAAAAATCCACTTATTACGTTACCTAAATAGATCATATTTTTGTTAAGTGGTTTAGAACATCTGAACCGCAATGTTGCACTCCAATCTAGGCGACTGTGGATAAAATATTCCATTGTGTACGCTATTACGGAGTCGTATATACGACGGTGGAGTGGTAGGTGGCGTGGGACGTCGAAATCAAGACGCCGTCGACGAGGTGGCGACCGGTGAGGGCGTACCACTGAATTTTATCAACAAACTGATTTGAAATTCAATTTATTTTACGACAGCCCCGATGTTTCTTCTAGTGATATTCGTGTTTTGTTCATTTCAAATGAACCCACTTCTACAAACCTACACTCGATTCCACTTTGAAACTACCATCTACCAGATACAATCATTTCTTATATGATGTATGAACAGATTAAACAAATTAACAAAACTCTTATTATTATTATTATTATTATTGTATCTGGTAAATATAGAAGAAAAAAAATACTTAGTTTTGATAGCAATTTATTTATATTAAATGAACTACATACTATGTATGTCGCATAGAATAAATCCAAAGTGAAATCAAGTAATATATTCTCTGTATTCTTTTACGTTTATTTGCCAAAAATGACACAAATAATTTTAGGCGTCAGGCGTCCGTCCTCCACAAATTCACTTAGTGTAAACATATATGCAAGTAAATGCAATATAATAAATGCAGTTGTCAACGGAAAAACATCCCTGTCAGATTAGATGCGAAGTGTTTTTGTTTTTTACCTTCTCCGCAGACAAGTTGATTTTCCGTAATAAGTTTGTGCGTATCAACCAACTTATTTCCATATTATAATGAGGAATGTTTCATCTTCGCATATAATCTAATTTTATATTTCATTACTTTTGTTGTGACATTAACAAGTCCCAATTATTTTGTTGTTTTTCTATTTCTAAAACCGTACGTGCACATTTAGTGCCAGATTGGATTTTATTTTGCTTCATCTCTTGTCATAATCATAATAAAAATCGTTAATTTCAAAACATAAAAGAATAAGAATCAAAGTAAGCATAACTTGTTGCACTATTAAAATGTAGACTGACATTTAGAAACTAGGATTCATTAGCATGATTGGTGATTTGAATAAAAATTAGTAAAATAAACAGTCTTAAATAATTAGCAATTAGAAAGAATCATCAGATTGCGTAGAGTAAAGTGTGGCGTGGTCCCACCATTGCCCGGCACAGCTCACTGTATATATTTTAAAGTTGATGATGTATATTTTAATTAGTCGACATGTAAATCCGATTAAAAGTGGCGCTGTTGTTATTACCCTAAGTGGTTCGCACTTTGCATATTTCCAAGATTGGTTCCGTGCGTTCCGCGGAGTTTTCGACATCGTGTTTGACTTATATAATACTACAGTAGCAGCTACAGTACCAGCACCAGCACAAGCACCATACGGTTTCAATTCGCTGCTTACTTTGCGTTACTTGTAGAGGGAAGCATAAAGGTAAACGTTTTGCGCAATTTTATAACTTATTCTATATTCTAGGCAAACAAGGTATATCTAGAGATTTGCATTAATTTTATACCATCATAAATGCAGCTTACACTGACACCTACCAAAAGCTCTTTTGTTACATTCACTTTGTCTGTGTGCACAGTACATATACATACACTTTTAAACTTTTATCATTACCATACACCCCGTCACTGGACTGTTTCTAAATTATTTATTATTAAATTCTTGCTCATATTGCCCAATGTTTTCATATTACCAATAATAGATTTAATATAGGTATATGTATGTACGTACACACACAGATGTCTGCTTACAAGTTATTACATCTTAAAGTTATTCTGATCGAATTATGCATAAGCAATAAAAATGTTTCTACGGGAAAAATCTCTGCTTCAGTGTCAGTATCTTCCACCTGTTCTCAATGCCGACCGGTAAATGTCAAATATTTTATAAAGTTATCGTTCCCTGTGGTACACATTCGCGTGTTTACTTGATGCCTCCGTCGCGCTGCTTTCGTAATGAGAATGGTACGGGCGCACCTGAGGCACCACGCCACGCAACGTCTGCAAGTTAAATTGCTCTGTTTCGCGATAGACATTCGCCTTGTCTCTTTACTATAAAATCTACGTCACACACACACACACACACACACATATATATAAACAAATAAATAAATAACTATGCTTAAACAATTTTTTAAATATCTTCTATCTTTTATTAAAACTGAAGGTTGTTTGTTTATTATAAATTAGAGCGGGGTTAATTGTATCCTCGATTTGTTAATTCTTAATCAAACATACGAATTTTATCATTATCGTTAATTAAAAACATTTATTAATAAATTATTATTGGACTATGTTTGATACAAATGTTGATTCAATTCGTCTGATATGGTTTAACAATTGAAAAATATCCGCAAAGGCTTGCACTAAACTTTCTTATACGTATTTGGTTTATATATTCAAACACAAATTTTGAGTTGCTTAATCTTTAAATGGGCCTACTACCTGTAAATGTTGTGGAGCCTGTTAGTTTGCACTTTCGAATCATTTACCATAATAATGAAGATGGTTTTCGTAAATTATTCGATAGTACGTCAAGGTCGGCTCCACATCGACAGAGGCCTGAAAAATAAAACATTAGTGCATTATTAATTTTCTTTGATAATTACCTTCAAAAAACTTTGTTACAATGAATATTAATTTAAATATTCGCCACTTATGTCACTTTATTTATTTATTCAATAGGCACTTTATTTATTATACACTTTCTTTATAAGACACATTCTTGTTTCTTTCTTCTTTTGACGTTGTCGGTGCTTGAAACAGCTTGCCCAGATTACCGTTCAATCGCAACATTTAAACTAGAAATTCACGTTGAACTATGGGTAGCCTCAATTGCAAAACCCTCCGCTCCTAGTCTATTTATAACCACGATTGTGCTTACTAAGCTTAAATAGGGCCTTCCTCCAAAACTCTTCCCGTCAATGCAGCTGAACGATGTAGCGAAGACGGTGATATAAAAATGCAGTATTTAGTCGAAGATGATAACACAGTGTTTAAATGCGAGGTTCAGTCGCGGCATATAAACAAATGCTTTGTTCAATATCAACCCAACACGAACGGGTATGGTGGTATCAAGCGTTATGTAATGGTAGCACTGAAGGGGGTAAAAAAATTTACTACGTATAAGAATGTAAATATGATAAATCCAAGAAGGTGTCTTCGTCAGAAATGACTGTTAAACATGTGTACGTGATATTGCGTCTGTCCAAGTACTTTTGATGTGTTGATTCATGTCAAGGACGATTCATAGATCAAAATATTGCCGTTTAAAATTAGCACAGTAATACGCTGTGTGTTTCGACATAACAAAATATACTATATCATTTTTCAGTTCCTTGACTAGAGACTGATAACAGATTTTTGTTGCATAAATTTATGTATTCCGTTTTAGTATATTTTTTAAGGGGAAACGTATAAGAAGAATATTCGCGGCTAATTGGAATAATCCACAGACAATTCAGTTGGCGTACGGCAACATGATTAAGTTCTTCTTATAGTAGCTCGCTGTAGGGAGAGTATTACAAGTTGTAAAGGTAATTCAAATTTGTGTTTTAATTAAGTAATAACAGTAGATTTCGCGAAGCCACTTGTTGTCGCGCGTTTCATTACGGCACGGCGCGGCGCGGCACAGCGGTTTGTGTCTGTCGGCTTTCCTGCGGCAACTTGCTGTTGCATATATGCATTAGAAGTACGTGTGTGTGTGTGTGTGTTTGTGCATCAACTAGGTGGCGTTCGTTGATATTAGCCTACAATCACCGCGCGTTTAATTTAGTTAAGTTTACCAACACCAAGCTAAGCAATCATCATTGATTTTAGTGCACAAGTTTTGATGAGCGTTGCATCGCGTATATATTGCAATAATTGCGGTGTTTCACATCAAGTACTGGTTAATTGCTTTATCATTTTCCCGTGCAGACTAATGAGTTTTGGCATCGTATATTATACTTATTATATGTAGTTGGGCTACGCTTATATTAATTTAAGAATATTTTTGTATACTTACTCATTTAATTGTGAAACGTATACCTTTGCATCAACTTCAAAGTGTTTCATTAGTTTAAGTCGCTTCACACCTTAGACAAACTAACATATGAACATCAAAGATTTTTTCGAAACTAATTTAAATGAAATCCGTTGATAAATACTTTTGGAAAAAAATGTTGTCGTTTATTTTTTTATACTTGATGTGTATTTTCGCTACGTTTAATAATAGCTACTAGGTAAATTCAGATATACCGTTTAAATTCACAGTGCGTAGATCAAAGCGCACCGTGATTAAATTGTCAAAATATGAACTGCAAAAAACAAACACACACACTCAGTTTTAGGTCATCGACGAAAATATGTATATATATAATACCAGAGCAGTGATGATAACCTATGTATGTATGTATGAAATAACGATGCTTATTCATGTGTGTGTGTGTGTGATTCTCGTTTTTCTTTTCCTCTGTCACCATGGCACGCTGTGCCCGTAATATTGACAGCGGGGGTGATGGCTGCCACGGTACATTAGGCCAAGACAAACGTATACACATTGACCGGACCGGTCAGATAATGTCAGAAAAACTTCTCAGACGATCAAACACACACACACACACACACTCGTACACATTGAGAGTTATTCGCACGGCGTGTGGCCAAAATATCAGAAAATGAAAGTCTACCGCACAGAAACGTACTGAAACTTTATTTTCAAACTTATACCGAATTAAAACTAAAATAAATAATATATAAAAATTGTCATATTTAATAAAAAATATATTATAATAAATATAGTTCTCTCATATAAGTGCATATTCTTATCAATAAATTTCTTTCCGTTTTGTACAGTAATTTAATTAATAATGAAATTTCCCAGCTATTTTGTGCAGAATGGTACCACTGTGTTTCGTTGAAAAATTTAATTATTTGAAATTTAATTTCGGTAATTTGGTGACGGTCAATCCGTGCCTGCTCTGGCGCCGGTCGGACAAGACGGGCGTCCACAAAGCAGAGCCTCTGCATTACATGGCATCAGTATTAAAACGGTGGGAGTGACGGAAGCAGGTGTCGTACACCTCTTGCGCATACATGAACAAACGCACGCACGCACACATACACACACATACATACATACATGCACCGGTTATTGACATTAATTGGTTGGGAATTTTAATTAAGCGAAACCGCCCAGTATGTGGAACAAGGACTGTTACTGCCATTGCACATTCATTTACCAACACTATGCATCTGTGTATGTATGTACTACATAGAAGTGTGCGTCTGTGCGTGTGTGTGTTTTTCACTTGCATTATTACGCAAATATAGTGACTGCCTTTGTTTTGGGCTATTTTCGTCCAACAATTATACTAGGTAATGGGCAATTAGTCTATAGTTTTAGATTTATTAGAAAAACGAAATGATGAAATATTCAAAGATTGCGTTTGTCTGCATTGGTGTAATTGAATAAGAACAAAATAGTATAGTGCCAGAAAGCAATTGAAGGTATTGTTTTTTTTTTTTTTTGAAGCAAAATAAATTTGGTGGAAAGCTCGAGTGGCGCCATAACCGGAAACTATTAACAATAGCGAAGAAGAGTAACTTAAATGAGAGGGTATACACACGTTCAACCATGCAGCGTGTCTTTTATTCAAACGTCATTAAATCACGGTTGTGTATATGAGAGAAAAAGTATTCTGTAGTATTCGCGGATAATTAGGTCAGTAGTTGTATACATTTCACAAAGAGGGAGAACGTCGTTTCAGGGCGAAAGGAAATGAATAATGCCTAGTGTAGCATCAATTTTACTTTCTCGGTGGTGTTTTCTTTTTCCGTTTTTCACTAAAAGCGTTAATAAATATTTGGATGGTGACTAATATTATATAGTTTCACGTTCATTTATCAAAACTTTGCAGCAACTTATAGTAGTATGCGAGGCCCAAGGCTAATGTTTTAATTGTATGTATGTACATTCGTCCTTTGACACTGACAAAAATTAACAACACTCGTTTTTCTTTTGCAACTTTTATAATTACAAAGATGAGAAACTTTTGCTTCCTTATACATTTGTTGGTATTTTTTTGTTGTATTTATTGTAATACTACCCGTATGTATGTATGTATGTAGATAATAGTGAAAATTTAAAAATGGAATGGACATGGTGTAGGTACACTTTCTGCATCGTTTGGAGTGTAGCCAACATTTAAAATAAAATTACGTCATGCGGTTAGCCGTCATAGCATCACATGTGTAGCAGTAGTAGTAGCCAGCTACCGTTCTTGTAGATCAATTGGTCGTTGAGATTGGTTTTTGAATTTTATAGTTATAGTTTCAACATGGTCTCCGCATATTCTTCGTCGGCTACTGCACTCACTTTTTCTACTTAGCATTCAATATCCGTCGCGGTCGTATTTTCCCTCGGCCCTAAAATACTTTTATATTTCTGAATTGAAATTGTGTATCTATGATTTGTTTCAAACTGATGTTGTTTCGTCATTTTTTATCTGATATGAAATTGATTTTATTTCTCAACGATAGCATTGCATCTTTAGTGTATGTGTAATAAATAATTGCGTTTGTATCATGTTCAAATGGGATTTGGGAAAGATTTAGTGGTGCCTGACAAACACTGACAATCGTGTGTCTCAAAATAATCATAATAATGTCGGGGGATTAGTACTGCGTGCGTTGTCATTGTCGCGGAAGGTGATGGCGCCACCAGTGTCTTTGTTGGATTACCTCGTGAAAGTTTGTCAACCGCAAAAGTTATATATGTATGTATGTATGTATGTATGTATGTATGTATGTATAGAGTACTAACTAACTAACTAGCTAACGCTGCAAGCAGACTTAATTCCGTCGGTTATCTTTATAGGAGAGGTGTTTTGTTCAAGTCTTGACAAGTCAGTGAATAACGTTGAGTATGTTGTATTGTATGTAGGTATAGAAGATATCCTTAAGGCATCGCATCGCATCGTAAAGGGAAGGGAAGCCAATTTCACCTTGTCTCCCCCTTGTCTACCTAGTAAATACGCACAATTGTTTGCACGGGGCACAGGAAGGAAGCTCGTAGCGTGCGGCTTGTTGTGCGAGACTTGGAGTAGGTAAACTTTACAGTAATTAACTCCCAGTTCAGTTGTGTTTTTCGTCTTTACTTGCCGCGGTTTATGTTATCTGTAATTAACTACAAGATCTATCTCTTGCACTCTCTAATAATACATTTTCAATATTACTAACAAAACAAAAAATACGTTCTTGTATACAATAGGTACTTGTAATAATTTTAAATAAAGAATAAAAACATTGCTTGCGGGATTCTTATTTGTATTTTATTCTATCTTTATGATTAAAATTTTAAAACATTTTTTTTTTTTTTTGAATAAAATTTCTTTACTTGTTGGACACGCACTGGATTAATAGTAGCTGTGGGGTGTGTATGTCATATATATATATATATATATATATATGATTAGCCCCTTTTAACTTTGTAAAAGTAAACAGTTTTGTGGCAATGTTTTTACAACGTTGTTTGTTTACTGTTTTTTAAGTCATAGAAGTGATGATGAAAAATGACGCGATTTAATCGTTTTGTTGCATGCGTACGAACGAAAGACTGAAGACAGGCGGCGCCTAGCGGCTCTACGTCGAACTGCCATCGGCGGACCAGTAGATGCCGCCACAGCATCTCTTCTAGCGCTGTCGGCGACCATCCCGTGGACACGCCATTCGGACGCAGAACGTCCTGCAAAGACAATCATTTCATTCTTATAGCACTAGCGCAACAACCCTTTATATTTACAATCAAATCCATCATTTGCGTATTATGTAAAATCCTATAATTATTTAAGCTTCTATTCACCTGAATATAGTCGCATCTCACTGCTGCACACCCGGATACATTTAATTGAAGCAATTTACTGTTGTTTGTTTCCCCCCCCCCCCTTTGTATTGTTATTAGTGATGTTTTAAGAGTATAAAGTCCCTTTCTGTTCTGCGTTCAGTCTGACCTATGCGAGCAAGTGAATGAATATGTAGTCATACTTGTGCTGACATCAGTTGCTCAAGTGAGGGTGTGCTAATGAAACGCTTTAAGTGAAGGTAATAAAGGGTACACCTGCTTGTACTGTACTGCTCACCCGCCGCCCGCATGCCTAGACATGACGTCATTGTCACTGCTAGTTTAAAAAGATGATTGTAGGGTCGGGTCGGGTCGTCTTTTGAATGATGGTTTCTTTTTTTTTTTATAAACAACAATCACGTTATGGGTGAGTTGTTGCAGCCAGCGTCGGATTTAGGAAACTTGCTTATGTATTACAAAAGATGGTGTAATAATGAGTTATTCAAAGCAAAAATATCAATAATTTGTTGATAAAATAGAAACGTGAAAGATATAAATGCGTGTGTATCAGAAATCGCAGCAGGCTGATACACATATGGTAGATATAATATTAATGCGTTTTCGGTATCATCGTTTATATAGCCTAATATAAAAATGTCTGTTGGGTGTCCGTCCCTGGACACCGGTCGAGTCGCGCGGATTAAGGGAGGGTACGCTTCACGCCAGAGCGATCCGGTGTACCGTCACGCTAGCCCGCGCTGTCCTTCCGGAAGATGACTTATGACCGCACTGTTACTACTATGTGTTTGTATACACACACACACACACACACACAACACGATGATGTGATTCACCTCGCTTTTGGTTGTGCGTCACGCGTCCCATATCTTATGCTGCTTGTTTTTATCTTTTTCCATCTGTGTGTGTGTTTGTGTCTACCCCAAAACGCAAAATAGGTGATTGTAGACATAAATCATATGTTACCTTTTTCAAACTGGTTCAAAAAGTGTATCCAGTTTTTTTAACGCTTGTTACGTGATGTGCTTTTCAATATAAAATATATGTTCCATCCTAAACTTATAAATCTTGTTTAAAATAAATTCACCTAAATATTTTCGAAATTTATTAATATAGTTGGCATGCTGCTGGAGTAATTTCAACACCGCCAAGATTATACAGGTCTCGAAGGTGCCGTTCAAAATTAACCCTTTTCGAAAAGTTGATCTAATAAATTGCGATCAAAAACGAAATGAGTTAAAGTAGTATTCAAGAAGCATGTTTTAATATCACTATTGGGAAATTTGACTGCAGCTATTTCTACTACTACTGTTATTATTATGTATGTGTGTGTGTGTGTGTGTGTGTATATAAGAAAGTCTTTCTTTTGATACCGCATTCAAGACAAAGTTTGTTTGTTGTTCACAAACTTTCAACTCTAGATCTGTCAGCATATAATAATTCATCATTACGAATTGTAAATATAGATAGTCACAAAGAAACTCAAAATGACCGGTTTCGTTCAAAAGAACCATTTCTTATATGTATGTTAACTAGAATTTCAACAAAATACATATACATATAGTATGCAGGTATACTTACATATATTTTTAAAATAAATTCTAGACAAGAGTAGCAGTGCTAACAACAACAACAACCATAACACATAAAGTTCATTTCTCATAACAAGAATGCGACGATTTTGGTTTGTATTTTTTGTTGTTGGTTTGAGCTTATTTATTTATCGCAGTCACCAAACGGCCACCTTGTGTACTGTAGTGTAGTGTAGTGCATTGCAGTGATGTGATTGGTCACGGAACGTTACCGAAAAAACTAATTTCTGAGTGATGTATGGCGTTCACAGGCAACACGAAATAAAAACTGCTTTCACCGCATTGAGAAATAAAATAAAACAAAATGATATTTCACTGAAACCTGTTTGTTTGTTAGTTAGTTAGCTAGTGCGTGTGGCCTGCAACACGGAAGTTTAAAGAATTGATGTAGCGGCATGTCGTAAATTATATGTGAAATTTCGTTTAGGTGTATTTTAAGGTGCGCACGCTAATGACACGTACAGAAACACAAACACATACTCAAACATATGTATGTTGTTTGCCATATTTCTTTTTTAGTTTCATTTAAATTTTAAACGACAGCCTACAATTGTTTCTTGAATTAATTCATTGCGACGCATTCGCAATTGATTTCTATTGATAGGGTAGTGTATGGGTGGAATGGGTGGCAGAAATAGTATGTCTCGTAAAATCGACACGCTCCGTGCAATATCGCGCGCACAAGCGTTCCTTCCGTTCATCTTAACATACAGGCACGCTTGGCGCGTCGACATATTCAAAGCCCTGCCTTGCCTGGCCTTTTGTTTTTCTCAATACCTCGACCGTTTGATTAAATTTCTGATACGTTGTTGCTGCTTCTGCTAGTGGAATTTACACCGACGCCTTCAATTTCAACGCGCCTTATAGGTACTAACCTATGCGCTACGATTCGATGCGCGACACAATGAATTCTGAAGCTGAAAATAAAAGTAATCTCGCCTGTAAATGTGTCACTGTGAAGACTTCTTTGTGTCGTTTGCCCTGCCTCCCAATAAGATACGGGAAATCGTTTCAATTCACAGGGACGGCTCTAGTTATATTACGAAAAACTTGAAACATAAATAATTCCACAGCAAACTCATTAAATAAGGGCACATTTATAGTAAATTAATTTTCGAAATATTAAACTGAGCGTAAACATTCCGTTCAAAGTTTTGTGTGTGTGTGTTTTTTTTTATTAAATACGCGCTGGGCCGACTCTGCGAACATGATACTGTGTGTATCGGTGATATATATGCGACGTTACTAGAAGAAAATTAGTTCACGAATACGAACGGACTGGACCCCATCCTCCACGCCACGCCACTCCACATGCATAGCTTCTTATAGGGTCCGTCCCGTCAAGGTTGTTTTCCCATCCGATTATATTTATATCGTTAGCAATATATACGAGCTTAATCAAATACCTAACTCGAAAGAATTTCAATTACGTACCCATAACCCCGTCTTTATTCCCACCCCTCTCCCGTTATCATCTTATATACAATATTATACATACATACATCAAAATCAATTGCTGTTGTTATACTAATATACTCTAATAGACTAATAAGATTCCTATTTTTAAAATAACATTTCACAAACGACTATGGTGTCCTTAGAGATAATATAGTTGTTTTCTATTGGATGTAAGATGATTGCAGGAACGAGCCAATATTGGTTTCAGACAGGCTTTGGTTAGTGTGTGTGTGTAAGGAGGGGGTTGTAGATATGATGATGTCCACCGTGCCTGCAATAACATTCTAGCCGTGCATACATCAGCTTACGTTCGTATACGGTTGCGATATGGTCTCCGTAGCCCGTGGCCTTTGAGGCGCTCGGAATTGAGACACTTTGGTTAATAAAAATACCGATATGCGACCGGACATAGGTTCCCTATGTATGTGTATATGCTGGTCTTCGTCGCCGTCGTACGCCCCTTGGTCACCGTCGCGACGCTATCCCTTTTTTTATGAAATGTGAGGGTTGGAAACTCGGCGGCTCGATCAAATCGAGACACTGACCGATACACCCTCGGAGGAAACCTAGGTGATGCATTCAATATATTTCCAGAATTTGCAAGCATATGTATGCAGAAAAGAATTCTGAATCTGAATTTTCCATGCATTATAAAAGAAAACATTTATATCTATAGTATTATTATTATAGAGAAGGGTATAAAAGAACACAAGTCGCATTGTCGTTGGGTTCCGGTGGCAATTATTGGCACGTATTAGAATCGTGCCGAAGATATATGGTAGTTCGCGCGCGTCGACCGGATGGAGGGCATGTTAAACCGTTAAAGTGCGTCTTGTTCCGGCATGGGATGAAACAATGGGCATCGCGAAGCGAAGTTGCCGTCGTTGTCGTCGTCGACGAACACTGGGGTCAAAACGATAGCAGGCGCGTGCCTGTCGCTTTGATCTGTTCGCAACACAAATGGATTGCCTATACGTACTGCAACGACAAAGTGAAGGAAACGAGTAGCACAGATCAGAAGAACAAAAAGGTTAAAATGAAACATCACCGAGAGCGCACTACTCGTAAATCCGCATCTCATTAAATGAATCAGATTCAATAGTGGCGCACACCTTGAAGAATGAAGAAGAGACACTTTGACAATGGCCGCGAAAAAGTTGAATGCTAGTGCGCCGCCATGCCTGCTGTAATTACGCGGGAAATCTGAGCATGCCACGGCGATGCTCCACTCCAATTTGTTATATCTTTCACTTGCGGTAATGCCGTCACGGACTAGGAATAAATTTCACTCGCCGACTTAATGGTTTCGAATGAATTACACTAGCTTGCGTCTTGTGCCACCGGAAAACGAGGTGTCTTTATTGTCAAATTGGACAATTGCATTACTTGCTAATAGATACTAGTAGATCTTCTGTATACATGAATCATTTGAATCATTTTCTATTATTAACGACGGATAAAACATAATAATGAGCTAACTAACTAGTGATTGGATTATAGTTTTGTTGACATTCATAAAAATATCCGCGTTTTATGAATACCGGATGATAAGGCAGGCAGAATAAATTTCGTCATAATTATTAATGAAATTTAAGCGTATTTTCGTCTACAGTCCGTTTTTATGCTGGTGTAATTTGAGCGCAGGATTATTACCTCATATAATCGTAATTGAGAAGTCAAAATAAGTTTTGGTAATTCATAAAAATATGAGCGTTGACGTGCATGACCCAAATGAGATACACTGACATGACATTGACTTTTATATATTCCAACAAATTCGCTGTTTCACGATCACTTCCAATTCAGATACTACATATGTACATATCGTCGCAGTGAGTAATAAATTTTATATATTAATCGTACACACACACACACACACACACAGAGGTATAGCGTATTGAATAATTCGTCGCGTCATTTCATTTGCTCGCCTGTAAAAACAACATAAAACGTTGTTATTTCTTCATGTCATCGCGGATCGCTCTAAGGCTAAGGGATGCAGTGCATCACACTAGATCAAAATACCAACGATACGATAAAAAATATATATAACTATACCTACTAGAATAAATGATTAAATACAATTATAAATATTAACAATGGTGTGTACTGAACTTTTTTAAATGTATTTCGTTGAGGGATTTTCAATAACAATTTTACTCATTAATAATATTTTGCCAACAATTACTATATTTTAGTAATACTCGATTCAGGGAAGGACAAAAATTACTCAGAACGAATTTTTTTAAATAATTACAATATTTACTTATTATTTCGTATAAGAAAGTAAAAATCAAGCTATATAATTTTAGACATTTGATTTGAATTGGCGCTAGGTATGTATGTATCATGCATGTATGTATATAGGAATAAAAATGGGACTCCGAGTCAGTGCCATACGTATGTTGGAGAGCGCAATGTCTGATATGAAGGAAATCATGCACGGACGGAAGTCGCACGTCCGCGGGTCGCCGCAAGGTAATAAAAGTAGCCAATATCCGGCCGCGTACCTTGGCTATCGTCTGACCCTTCTCGGACAGCAGATGTTGTTCGGATATTGCAGAGTTTTATATATGTGTATGTATTCGAGCAGGGACATTGGAAAGAGAGAGAGAGAGATAGAGAGAGGTTGATGTGATGCATACCACAAGCACCCTCAGACTGTCGCTGTACTGGATTATTGCAGTCATAATTCTGATTGATCGCGCGCGACTTGCGTTAAGTAATTGGTGACGACAAATGCCAAACTCTACGCACTCGCTGATCATATTGGGAGAAGTACCTATATATAACCGGATAAATGATCCCGAAATATTGCTTACCCTCCTGCTGGGTATAAACTAGTTTACTTTACTTACATCCCAGTTATGGATGGATGGACGCAATCTTACTTTATTATATATATATATATTGAACTATAAATATTGTTTATTTTACATAGCTAGAGAACATGTTACATGATTACTGCAAATATTTTATGAAATGTGTGTGTGTGTGTGTGTAAAACTAGACCCCCTTCAAAACTGCGTATAGAAATTTAATTATACTTTAATAACGAGCGTTAGCAACACACGGACTTTGGTCGAGGTTTGATAAATGAGTGCATTTGACTAATTGCAAGTTATCGGATTACACCTTCCACCGCCGCCGCCGTGTAAGAAGTTGTGTAAAGTGGCGAACGGGGGGGGCGGTATCAATCACACGAGCTTTTTGCTCTAGTGTCGCCACCATCGCCTGTTATTGTGTGTGTGTGTGTAGAGGAGAAATGTCGTCCAAGTAAGTCGATGTACAAAAACTCCAACAACAGCACCTAAATTCAATACAGTAAAGTGCTTCGTTGTGGCGCGCGCGCTCGCTCGCTCGTTCGTCCGCGTGTGCTTCTTCTTCCACTGTATATACCATATACACATATACCTGCACAATGGCACTATGCCGATGTAGCAGTGTCTCTCTTGCACGGTCGGTATGCCGCGTCTATCATCGTGCCACTCTGCGAAGGTATTGTTCGAGCCTAATCTTAATTGATGCCCGACCGTTATCCATCATAACGAGAGATGAAGCTATTGCTTGCAATGACAGCAGCGCGACAAGGACGCCATCGGCACACATTGCGGCGCGACAAGGACGCCAATGGCACTCGACTTGCGGGCGCGCGCAGGGGAACGCGATGCGATGCGAGCGAGTAAGGTAACAATGTAATATGCCATTAGCAGGGAATCTGAATTGGCTTTGTTGCGGAACGGTGAGTGGAGAGAAGCGTCGCACGAGAGGCCTCTCCGGTGGCGACACACACACACACACGCGGCACCGTGATGCTTTTTATATCAGCACATTCTGCGAGCCGCCGTGCCGCTGCGATTTACGTCACTCCAACGACGCACCGCTGGTATCTATGTGTGTGTGTGTATGAAGAAGAAAAAATAAACACATCTTTCCTATTAAAATTTTAAGTGAATTTTAATACCTTCATTTTTGCCATGGGCGCGTTCGGACGTGCGTCGGGCACTGTGTTTTCTCGCCTTGCTCTTTTTTTTCCCAAAGGATATATACGTTTCTCGTATCAATAATGAAGGCGCCGACACCGTGGGGCTTCGCTTGTCTGACGCCATCGTCTCCCTTGTTGTCACGCGCCACGTGAGGAAGACGCTAAAGACCATTTGATTGAAAAAGCATCACCAAACAGACGCCACGCCACGCCACGCCACGATGCGGTACCTTATCTTACAATATAATTGCGTATATTTATATGGCTATATGAGCCATTGCGTTATGGTTCAGTTGTTTGGAGATGATGACGGGACGGTTCACCTTCTTTCCCCTACCCGCTTTTTAATTTCTGTCGACGGTGTTTTTTAATTGGCACGCTATGTACACATCGGTTGATTGTTAATCAATGAATGCGTATGGAAAGCCAGTAACGTGGAAAATTAATACAATTCGTTGTTCGGTTGGCAGCACTGGTCTCGTTATTATACCATATCATACGTAGGTATATAGGTATATATATATAGCTATATTCTCATATTCATAGAAAAAAAATAGAAATATTTTAATGAAAAATAAATAGATTTCCTTGGCGATAATTTAATTGAAAAATAGGATTAAATATATGTACGTATGTATGTATATGATGAGTAGTATGTTTGTGTGATTTATGCCTGGGCGAGGGATGTAATGTAATTATTTCTGTTTAATGTGATTTGTTGGAATGACGGGTCGCACGCGTGCACCTACTACGACTTGGGATGCCAAATCATCCAAAACGAGCGGATGACAAATGCACTCGGCGCGGCCGCGGACCACGTTGACAGTTATTCCTCCACTGGACTCCCGTTCAACGGCGCATAATTCAATGATGCTGTCTGTACATTGCACTGCACGTGTTACCAAGCCACCAACATTCGCGTACCAAACCGATGGACATTATAACTAAACGTTCCCGGCACTTTATTCAGTGTTTGGACTAGGACCGGGGAATCTTTTCCTTCGGGACATGTTAGAGTGGTCATTGTTTATTTAGCCTCGGTTCGATTTTGTTTCCCAGATTGTGACCGCCCGCTAGCTTGCATCGGTCCGATATGGCCCCGCGGGTTGCTCGTGCAATGTCAACACTTTTTCGTTTTACGTTTTTCACCATCATGATAATTGTCTTGTATTTAATACATACATACATACATACATACATACATACATTGTATATGTTATAACGGTGGTGATAGTTTCCAAAGAGTCTAGTTCACTGATTCTGTATTGCATACGTGCGTTAGTTGTACAGTTGTACAGATGATAAAACAAACAACTAAACAACATTATAGGAATGAAATGAAAAAAGAAACCGACCGACCGACCGACCAACCAACGAACCACCAAGGGGCTCAGTTGGACGGCGGTTCGGTCGCGCGGAAACTAGCGACTGGGCTCATTTGCCATGACATGAAGATCCGGAGAGCGCGGGCGGACCTTAAGAAACTAATCCCGCGTGTAACTTATTCTTTCTTTTCTTTTCGGGACATAAATACGCGACGGTGTCTCTCGTATCGTAGGAGTTTGTTTCCGCTTGAACGGCGAACAGCAGTAAGGCAATTAGTATCCTGTTCTCTACAATTAGGCGGTCCTTTTTGTTTTCTTCTCTCGATCACTCTGCGCCAAGAAGCACCACGATGCCAGCTCCTTAACAAGCGAACGAAAAGGGATTACGGGGGCTAAACCGTGAAGGCTATTTAATACTTTTACATCGCAAGCTACGACAACAAATACTTCCTACTTGCGTACTTAATTACGGACGAAATCGCGCTAGATTACGACTCACCCATTAACTTCTATCTACAAACGAATAACTTTTGCGCACACCAAAAGAATTACTCATGCGACATCTGTCTCCAGATGACTAAACCACACATCATCATCATACATACATACATACATACATGCATACAAGTATGCTTGTGATTGATCTATTTCGGGTGCGACTTTTTAATTACCGATGCTAGATTCCGTTTCTCTGAAGTACTCCGCTTTATGGTCGACAATAAAATTGAAACCACGCACGCAGAGATCTTTCAGAGAGTGCGGCACCTTTATATATATATATATATATATATGGGTGTATGTATGTATATATACGGTCAATGAATGCACAACGGTGGTGCAAGTGTTTATTGTTTCGAAATAGCTGCACCTTCGCCTGATGCGTTTTGTTCTACATACACAAACGTTGATGCGTTTGTGTTTTACATAAAAAACAAACGGCGCGAACATCGGCCAACTGTCATTCCCTACGTATGTATGTGCATGCACATAGCCATCTCCCGACTTGTTTGTGCAATCTTACGTAAATAAACAGATCGTCTTCCTGCCCTGCCCGTGGATATAGGTGATCGCGGGCGGCAGTTGTGTTTCATATGTTTTTATGTAAATATACTCTCTGTGTTTCGAATATTTTTCTATTCTGTAACATTTATTTTTACTCCACTAATGTATCTGTCTCACATACTATATTTGTGCACAACCCTCTCAAATAATATCTGATGTTTTCATTAAAATAGAACGTATTGCAAAATATAAAAATAATTTTTATATTTTGCAATCAACCATTACAACATAAGCCGTAAAGTAATTCATTCATATACATACGACACATTTATATGAAACATATCTTTGATGTCTGCCCTCGTAGTTACCTTTCAAAAATCAAGCCAACAGATTAGCCCATGTCATTTTAAAAATTGTATTAATTCACTGACAAAGATATTGTGGGCGGAATGAACGTCCCTCCCAAACACACATGTTCACGTTTTTTTCACGTGCACACTACATATACATACACATGTTATTTAAATATATACCCACGTTTGACACCGCCTGTCAGCTTCCACTTTTCAACATGATTTAAATAATTTACACCTACAAAATATGAAATATTCGATGCACAAATCTTAATTTCCTGGCCCCAACTATTTCAATACTCTAAACGTGCCAGTGGCGCACTTAATATTCTTCATCCCACATATATTTAATTTAATTCATGTTATAAATGATACTGGCGTTATATCTTAGTTACTATGTGTGGCACAAAACGTAAAAAAAAAAAAAAATTAAGCAATAGCATCCGATTGTCGTATACGTACGCCATTGCACCGTGTGGTTTTAGAATTTATTGGGCGGGTTGTCGTTTGCGTTTCATCGGGTTGTTAGAAAAACTGGCGATTTCTCAACCGGGCGACAGTTATTATATTTGAAATTCAAGTTTTGGAACACAGAACTGGTCGCTCTTTTATAAGCAACAGATGTACCAGCAATAAAAAATGGTAATAAAATGCTATTAACTTAATATAAGTGGAGTTTAAATGTCTTCTTTGCATACGTTGCTCACGTGCGGAAGTTGTAATTTCGGTCACATGAAGTAAACAAATACAAATACGATTTTTAAAAACTGTGTCAAATTGGGTATCCTGTCTATCTTTATTTCAACGTGGAAGTAAATTTAGAACATCTCAGCTATAGAACTGTTGGTATTTGAGGTTTTCTCATAAAAAAAAAACTAAATATTCATAGACTACTATCGTTGATTATTTAGAAACAAAGTTGACATCTGAAATAACTATTCCACCATAGGTAGCTTTGGCGCTGTCGAATGAAACCATCATCAAATACATTAGTAGAAAAAACGATAGTGTCAAATCATATTTGTTTAGTAGGCTGATGTTTCCGTCTTGAAATTAGCGTGATGTCTGCATATATCTATCTATCTATCTATCCGGGTTACGGCATTGCGATGTTATTTTATGTCAGTGAGAACTAAGTTGATGATGTCATCCCGTGTGTGCGGCGGCAGCAGTGGGGACAACTGAGAAGAGCCTGTGGGAATGATCCCACCTGCTGATGGCATGCCAGGCTATGGTTGACTTTGTCGACCTTTATACAGACTGCCTTCTCTTCTCTCACGTCTGACTTCCAGACACATGTGCCTGTGTGTGTTGATGTTACAAACAAATCGACCATAAAAACTAACAGTGTAATCGTTTACATACAAAGCAAGCAAGCAAGTCAGTCAGCCAGTCAGTCAGTGGTTTAGAAATAAATTATTTTTTGATATTTTGGATCAAGCATTGCATTTTTCTTATCTATTTTCAATTAGTTATTTAACTAATGACTACTAATTATTTTGTACGAAAATCTGTCGATGTCACTCGTTAGCCTCACCTTTTGTTTACGACTGTTGCCAAATGTCTACTTGCGATATTTATATATGTATATGAGTGTATAAAAACATAATGTTTTCATATCTATTCTTGTCTTAGTTATCTGAGCATTGAACTCAAACCAAAACCAGGTATTGGTGTAAAAAATTGGGTTGGCCGTGATGAAAAAAACTATTTAATTTGGTGTTTTTTTAGTGTGACCAGACAGCGGCAATTTAATATTAAAAAGATGACATATGGTAGAGTCAAATATCACTGTTTTTAAAAGCGACTTTCAAATTATTAATGGTCCTTTAGAGTGGCTTCCTCATGTTACTGTCCTTCGTAATGAATACGGTCTTTTATTTAGCATTTATTTTTGTTGTGGGAATTGTTTTCAATTAAAACTTTTTTACCGAACGACTTTTAAAGATATTCTAATGGTTCCTAGAAACTTTGAATACACTATTTAAGATGTTTGTCTTTTTTTTACTTTTTTTATTAAACATTTTTATCAGATTTATGAAAACAATATGTTATAACTGTAAAACAGCCAGTTACAAAATTCTCTATATGGAGCAATTAAGATAAACATATAAATTCGAACACATTCGAGGAAAGTATTATTAAAACCAATTAATTCTAAGACCATAATCCGAATTAAATCCAATCATTTAATAAAAAAAAAAAACCAAGTCAACCTCCCTCCTCGTTTTTTCGGGAATCGTCGAGCACACACTCTTTGCGGGCAGACTAATAAAGGATTTACTTTATAAATGCTAATTGTTAGGGCGCCGTGTTCCATGCACGTTAAATATAGCCAGAGTTAAACCGCAACAGAGGTACTTAATACGATTCGCGTTTTTAGTTTTATTTTTTTGCTTTTAATGCCGGCAAGATGATTTAATTAACTGTAGAACACACGTGTACCAAAGAGGCCTCATATGGGATTCAACAGGGTCTCAGTTGGTTTGTTCAATAAACATTATTTACTATATTAAAAAATTAAAAAAGACATAATTCTTCATTTCCAACAAGTATAATTTACGTAATGCCGTGCTAATAAGCAAGCAGACAGCAGGTTATACACTCGGGAACTTGGAAGATATATGATTGTACATACATTCATACGTATATATATATATATATGAAGGACGCTTAGGTACGCGTAAATATAAGACTTGCATGCACAATCTCTTGAGGATGATCAAACTTAAGCCATAAGATAAACATATTGCACCACCAGGAATAGCGCAAACATGGTCACTGTATCTTAACGCCAAAAGACTTGGAGAAATTGTGCATAGGTAGGACAAAGCGAGAAAGGTACAACGTGTGACAGGGGAATAAAGTGGAAATGAATAATTAGCGACGGCATATGTATGTATGTATGTATGTATGTATGTTTGTGCTTCGTGAAACTTGTTGGCCTGCGATGATGTTATGTAACGTATTAAACGCATGCACATACAGTTTATGTTATGCGTTTTTGAGCTTGCCAAATTGGCATCATATAGCGGCGGAGGATATTAAGAATAATGATAAATATAAATACGATACTTGAAAACTGCGAATGAAAAAACTGCACAAGGCGGAATAAATAAATAAACAAACAAGCTTGCTCATGGTAATGTCCATGTAAATCTTGGAAATGAGGGTTATTCTCTTGTGAAATTGTATGCACATTTTACTGAATGTCTGATTATATGTCTACATACTTTTCGATTTATTTTCTTTCTAGAATTTATTTATATAATCTACTTTTTTCGAAAACAAAACAACAGTGCTCTTACAGCATCAGATAAAAATTGGTTTGAAACAAACGTACGTATATATATATACCTACATATGTGTATAGAGCCACTATTAACGGTGTTTCTAAATGTCGTATTTATTTACCGCTGGTACGAGAAACAATCGAAAGGGTAGGTAGGGGCAAAGGAATCGCGTATGCACATGTCGCCCAGGAATAAAATATTGTCAAGCGACGTGTATTGTTGCAATACATTACAACGAAATATCCGCCGTGTATTGGCAGAATGGGAATCTGTGCATGCGTGTGTGTGTCTGTGTGTCTATGCGAGAGAGGTTGGGACTCCTCGACCGCAACTCTGCTATATACAGTACTACATGGAATCCAATTTCGAATCCTGCATAAACTATTGCGTTCTGTAATTAGCGAAGATGGCAATGTTCACAGTACGAGCCACAATGCGAATTATTGTATTGTTGAGAAAACAACTCTTTTATGAATTTGATCATTGCGAAGATTTTTGGATGAAGAATATGTGGCTGGTGATTGATCAGAGACCAGAACCCAATTAAATTTAGTTCGATTTAAGCGCATTGATGAACGTTTGAGAAATGCAAAATAAGCTTAACTGTGCGAACGGCCGCGCTGCAATCGATTTATGTACTTACCTCTCCCGTTCTGGTGGTCTGATGATTGAATCAACGCTGAACGGATGGACGGTGGGTCTATAGCGAGAAGGTACGTTTTACGTACGTACGTACGTACGAACGGATGCAGAACGGGTTGGGCGCAAATGGGATTACACCCCGAACCGACACAGGCACGGTGACTAGGCAGCCGCGTAATAGATTGTTGACGGAGCTGACCGATGCAGGTACGCCGGCCGGGGCCTACATTTGCATATTGACCATGTTTGAATGTGATGCGCCTTCCGAATGCTGTCCAATACAAACTGCCGAACTTTGCGTAGGTAAACTATAGAGATTTGAATGTTGATGTCATTTCTGATTTTGATATGCGCATACCTAGCTCCTAGATACAGCCAATACCAACAAACAACAGCCTTCGTCTTTAATACCAAATATTAATTAAATCGTAAATGTGCGTATTCAGTAATACTTGGAAGGGGATTGTCGCACTTGAAGAAACTAGTCGTTTGTACAAATATGATTTCACGGTAGATAAGAAAGGAAGCATCATAACATACATACATACATACATACAATAATAGTTACCTCGGTTGGTGTGTCTGTCTGTGCAGTTGGGGTGGAGTTGAATTATTTCTACTTGTCCGGCACAAAGAGAAGTTTGCCGGAGAGAGAATAACAATAACAACGGGAATGAACGGCCGGCCGTGCCGGACCTCTCTGTGTCCGAGAACGTGTTTGTGCATTTCTACATTCCGGAATAAGTTTCTTTTTGAAAACTTTCAGATAATATTTATCATCTCAAGAAACCTTTATGGCTGTCATTCTCGTGTGTCCTTTCTCATTCCAACAACCACCCATCATGACTTTTTCTACCTACGTTCGCTACCTCCTCTAGGTACACTCTTAAAACCAACAGATTTCTTCACATACAAATTCAACACTTACCCAATCGATATACTAAATCCAACTAGCAACTTGTAACTATTTACCAAATATGTATCAATTGACACAACAAATAAATAACATTTGTTGCAAATGTTGGCTATTTTAGTATATGTTGTCAGTGTATTTTTAGAGTGTACACCTCTCCTGGGTCGCAACTCACCAATCAACCTGCCGCTGTCTTACCCTTGTTCCCAGCTAGGGCTTTGCCAACGAGCGTTTCTTGTTTGTTAGACTTGGAAATGTGCTGTCTTATTGTATGTATGTATATATATATATATTTGGAAAAGCAGGTGTGGTTTCACGTTTCTCTTGGAACTCGTCAACCCGTCTCTCCTCGCCGCCCCTCACCGTCCTTGTGTTGAGAATGTTTTTGGGTCAGGTTTGTTGCTTTTCTACCTACTGTGTTTTTCTGACGAAAATTCTCCAACAAAAATTTTTTTGAATAATGTCACTTCTTGTCACACCGCACCGGTGGAAATAAACAACGCTCAAACAAAATTACGTCGCTGTCCATTTTGTTTCATATACACGCCTTTTCGTATGTCTCTTTTGTGTAATACCTGTTTCATATAAGGTGCAGTTACCTGACAGGTAACCAATAGAGAGGCTGCACTACCTGTGACCAATAGTCAAGAAGCAACCTGTCTATACACCTGGGGGAGGAACCACCTGTTATACATGTCTAGTGACCAATAAAACATTTTATTTTGCTTAAATTTCTTACAATAGATATTAAATAATATCCAACTCCAAAATATTTCATTTGTTTTTCAATTGATTTATGTAAAAATAAATAAAATAAGCACAAATCTCGATTGTAATGTTCTTGTAATACGAAATACTGAAGTCTTTCATTTTGATTTTAATTATTTTACTAAAAGTTGTTTTGGTGATATTGCAGAAACGGCAAAAATACGTTCCAGGTATTTTTATTTTTAGAAGATATTTTATGATTTAGTCCCTAAAAAGAGTATTTTCTACCTAATAAAATAATACTTTCAAATAACAGTGCTTCACAAAAAAAAAGACAACGAATAATAGGTAAGTAACATAAATAATAAAATACAGTTCTCCAAGTGCCATTAGCAATGCAATAAAATATGACTATATGGTCTTGCAACGGATGGACACGCAACGGCACGCAGGTAGTTAGACCCAACATTTGACAAATGAGAATATTGTTATTGTATATAATAGAAAATCGCCGTGTCTCTGGCGTGACGTGCACATGAAAGAAACAAATTCCTTCTCGTCCTCGGTCAGCCATTGTTGGCTTGCCTGATGTTAGCCATATGCTTTGGGTTACGATGCTTTTTTTGTTTAAAGATAAACTGACTCTCCTTTCTTCAACACACACACACACTATGTAATATGGTTGTTTTTACTATCGTATCGTGTGTAATGGGTATTGTTGAAACGAAAATGCTCCTCTGGTTATTGTTTCAGTAGAACCTACAGCGCTTTCAAAATATAGGCCAAAAAAATACACTGTTTTATTTAACAAAAGCTAATATTTGTTGTTACATTACTTATAACTATCAGTGTATTATATTATTTTTTCACTTTTAAATTTTAAATCGATTATCGTCTTCTAATATAGGTTTTATTCAATTGGTCCAATCGAGAATATCCAATAACTGTTATAATTTATGTATACAATACATTTTACAATATCCGGCAATTAGAAAATGAAACCAACTAAATCTTAAAACAAATTTTGGCACGGTGAGGTTAAATTTATGTGTAATCCTATTGCCATAATACCTGGATTTACCAGGTGTTAACCATGTTTGTCAACATGCGCCAGACTGTTATCTGATTATAATAAGTTGTTATCGGCTGGTTTATTAGTATTATAACTTGGTTGAAATAAAATTTCAAGCATTCTGGGTCCAGATGTAGTCGTGTCTTACCTGATGCCCCGGTAATTTCCTATAGCCTCTTCAATCCAAACCATCTGTTCTAAAAATTCATTCATACCCGGTTTCTATAATAGTCACGTTCGTTCAACTGAATGTTATTTCATTTTATGATCCAGATGTGCGCAAATAATTTTAAAGATTGCTTTGCATATTATTAAACATTTGACTGCCAAAATGCCAGAATGATCGTTGATGTAGTATATGTATATGTTATTGATGTACATATATGGTTTGTCAATGTGTGTGTGTGTGTCCCTTGGGAATTGAAGAACGATCGAAAGGCTCAAGGGTACCTACCGCGCGAAATCTGATTTTGTTTATATCGGTGTGGGACAACCGGCGGGCGTATACACACTATCGGCTGTCATTACTGGATATTGCGTCTCGTATTTACGATCGCTTCCGTAAACCACATATCGTATGTGTACATCGCTCAATCTATCTCCCTACCTTCGATATAGGTGCACATAAAGAACCCGCAGATAAGAAAGACATAATAAAAGGGAAACGCATGCGTAATTTCATCCGATACCCCCACAAGCAGCGTGATTTTTTTTTATATATATCGTCTAATAGTCGAACTGAAAAATTTATTGCCAAAAACACTATAAATCAGACGTGCATGCACAGGCTCTTTGGGATAGTGTCTTTTCACCAAGTGCGTTCCAACGGAATCGAAAATTGAAATACGAAAAATAAGTCACGTAAACTAGGCCGATCGTTTTTTTTTTCCCTGTGCTTGCTATCTTTTTTTTTTTTGAATAACAAACGCAATTTGACTCTACTACTACCACTATATATTAGAAGCATTTAAGAAAAAATAAAGAAAAACAACTCTAATCCCATATAAAACAGATAATAACAGCGTTACAAACGTTGCAGTAAAAAAGCGAGTGGCTAATGACGGAAACGGTGTCTGCTTTTCAACATTATGTGTCACGGATCTTTTAACAGTGACAGGTGGATATAAAAACCAATCTTGAGGTGGTTGTTTCTGTCTCGCACTACCACTTGCATTAACTGTTCTCTCTGTGTGTGTGTGTATGTCCATTTTCGATGATAGATGCTCGTTTGCTCGTCTCCAGTCGCTAATTAGTGATCAAGCTGGCGCCACCGTACTATACCGGGTATATACACACACACACACGCTCGCGACGAAATGGTCATTTACAGTTTTAACGGTCAGATTTACGTTTTATTTCTTCATTCGTATTTAATTGCCGCGCCCATATACATACACACACACACATACACGTGAATGTCACAGCTTTACTTTAGCTTCCAATGCTATAAAAATGCATCAGTGGCGTTCGAAATTATAGCCAATTCGCGGCTAACTAAGATAATCATTTTATTGCATATTGAAACAATTGAACAATACTCCATCGAGATTATTGATATTTATTTACTATTATTTAAATAAAAGTTTAATGAACTTGATTACAATTAGTCGTATCAATAAATCAGAGCTTTAAAAACTATAAAGTAATAAAGTTAAACACGTTATGTGCTTAGTAAAAAATGAATCGTTGTCTCTAGGCGCGCCATAATTACCTTGCAGACCCATTAGCAGTGCTTCTGCTGTGCGTCAATAGTTTTTACGTGCGCATATGTGCTATGTTCGTTTCAACGAAGGTTGCCTGTGTTTGTGTAGTATACTTCGGTTTAATATTACGAGAAACAACATCTCTGTTCAAGGCATCATCTCCCCGCCAGCCCCACACACACACACACATTTTATATATATTTTTTGTAACGTGTGAACACAGAAGAACGTTTTGTGTGGTGCGTATTATAACGGCGTTGCACTCTTAGGGGCACTGCCTCGAATTAGACTGTCAACTGGTTTGGCCTTTGACTTCATGGCGATGTTTATTCAAACGTTTTTATTTCTTACAAAAGGATAAAATTTATGTCCTTATATGACATAAATCGTGTTTTTACCTTCCAAGACGTCAGATACGAAAGTATAAAACAGATGGTATTTACTTTTAAAACACAAAAAGAAAATAATTTGAAAATGCAATCATTCGTTTTTTTTTTGTTATTGGTATGGCCATCTGAGATGCGTAATTAATATTTTGAATTCATTTCGTTTAACGAAATGTACATACAAGTAAAAACAATCGGTGAGCCCACATGCATACATAGAAATTAAAGTGGTCTTGAGTGGTATTTGACTTTACGAGTTGGTGACATATTGAACCACGTGACCTATAATATGTGCGTGCCCGCGTTTATGTTTCCCATCATCATCATCATGTTGTTTTTAACATAGAGTCGCGGCCGATGACGCAATTCATGCACACAAGGCATGTGCGTGCATCGCATGAAAAATGTACGCGATCGGCCAGGCGAGGCGTCAGGATGACTGATTGTTGAAGACAATGGAATCTCAACTTTCATTGTTTTTACGACACCAGCACACAGCAGATATGGTGATTCAACCCTTTCTGCATCGCGCGCCGCCAGCGTTCGCCTCATCAAACTAATCTCCTTTGTTGTTTTTCTTCGTTCGAAATTTTTAACGCGCTTACATTTTTAATCATTTTTTTCGGGTGCGTCTCTGCCTTTTTTTTGCGGCACATTGTCCTCTGTTGTGTTCGGCGCTGATGACGATGTGTAACTTGAGTAGCCCACGGGAACTATGTTGACTGTGTTTGACCTTTCGTCTCCCTGCGATCGATCAATTTATGAATAACTTTGACATTTCATCCAGGACAATTATCCCTGTCTATCATGATTATTATATACGTCCATTTAAGCAACGCACCTACCTCTATCCAAAGTGGCCGTTGGCAATAATTATAAAACATTAAGTGCAGAACAACCGATTGTAAAATATATTTTCCACCATTGTGAAGACATAAAAAAGAAGATAGGCACCTAGGGCGGACGACGGTAACGCGAAGTAAAAACCGGAATGAAGGCTGCAGATGGAAATAATGGGAAGATTTAACGATACCTTAAGAAGGCCATTGCAAGCAAGCAGAGCGAGGTGTGTGTGTGGAGGAGGCACCAGATATATACTTTAATACAGGCGTTTTTGATACGCGCCCAAATGGTGTGCTGCAGGTTTTATAAAAGCCCCGCGCCCCCTTGTTTCCTGCCGTATAAATATACATGACCGGCTATACACAGTATAACAGAATTGTGAGGTGCTGGAGTGTAAACGACAGCCTTCCTTTTACAGACAGAGGGACAGCCAGCCAGCCAGCCAGCCAGCACCGCCTGAACTTATCCGATTTCATTTTAAAATAACTCTTATTTAAAACCCCAACCAGAAGAGGACAAATTGCATTTTTCCCCATTGTTCCTCTTAAGGTTACGAATACCTTTTGTTCAAAAAGATATTTACATCGAAAATGAAATGTTTATGCCTCAATCATTTGAATATCAGCCCCAAATAAATGCATTATTTATAAAAATGAATCAAACGATGCTTGAATCTTATTATTACGTGTATTACATTTAGGAATTAGTTTTAAACAATTTAATTTAAAATAATTTCCAGTACATTAAATTGAGCAATAAAAAAGCACCAATTTTTTTGTTTGTGCGAATGTCTTAGGTGGAAGGCATCATCAACAGTGGCTAAAGGTATAAAAAGTAACGTAAAGTTACTGTTAGAGTAACCATGAAAGTTCGCTCCTATAATACCGTCATTATGTAAATCCACGTAATGAACGTGCAACCTAGGCTTCCCTTTATTTTGAATTTTTAAAAAGAAAATCATATGCAAATTAGCAAATGAGTGGGATCGTATAGTCGGTGAATATTTTTACAGTGTTTATAATTCCGTTTTTATGGCTCTTGTATTAGCATAACTGAATGGTCCATGTTTTTTATTAAGAAGTAGTCCGCTCCATACATTTGTCATTGTTATTTTAATTCGGTCGTCACCAACGTCGCCGCACTCGATATCATTTCCGCATTCTCGTATGAGTTTTTTTTTATTTGATTTTTTTTGCAGGTACGTATGTAATATGTATGTATGTATGTACGTACTCACTCAATCGCTTGCTGCATGGTACATTCATCATCATCATTATTTTCCATGTCGCTATTTATGAAACAATATCCAATTTTCAACAGTAGGTACTTTTTCAAGATTTCAAAGTTGTATATGTATAGTAGGTGTAATTTCTATAACAACAGATAGATATATGTATGTATGTATGTATGTATGTAGTGTATTGACAAAAAGGAAGCCAGTAACGATAGGCAGAAACCTGCGAGTTGTTTTAAAAGTTCGGTTTAATGAAGTTGGCTGCAAATGAAGATAAATGAAGCCGATATTGGATTAGGCTGACGGAAAACAGACATTAAACTCCTAGGTGGCATTTTCCCGACGACGATCCGCTGATGACAAATGTATTGCTGCGCGTTCGTCACTCACTCACTCGGCTTTCGATTCAATTGTGTTTATATCATTAGCTAGCATCACGCGAAAACGGTTATTCGCGAAATAATAATATTATTTCCTTGATGAATTATTACTTTTGTAGCCCGGCCGAGCGCTTACGGTTATCGTTAATTAATCAAGATTTTCATTATCTCGAGATAAAAGAACCCTTTTCTTCTTGGTTCGTTCGTTCGTTCACGAGCACCGGTGGTTTTTAATACCATCATCATTGTTCCAGCGTTCCATTCCAATTCGCCACCGTGTTCAAATTACAAAACTACATAAAAAATTACCAGCGTCTTTTTATCGGCTCTACAAAATTTCGACTAAAGATATTACTCACTAATGGAAAACAATTTACCATATCAAAAGCATCTATAGATTCATATTTCATAAAGATTGTCAAGATTTGAATGGATGTTTAGGGTTTTTTGTCACCCCTTTTGATGAGATATGTATGTACTGTAGTATATGTATACATATTTTTTAGCAAAACGATTAAAAATACAATGCTGCGCGACAAAACCAGATTATATTTTTATAAAAGAAGAGAGGATTTACTAGGGATGTAATCCGGAGCTTACAGTCACCTGTAGTGTTGCTAATTTCCAATATTAGTCCAGGATTTGCGAGTCTCGTACGGTAATGAGCCCCGACAAAAAACAGACGCCAGAGCTGCTATGCCGCGTTGCGTTTATTAACTAAGGATTACACCACCATTGTTCACCTGCACAAGTATCAGTGCTAGTGGGTACTTATTTTAATCCGTGTTTCAATAAAAAATCCTCAACAAGCATTTTTTTTTGTTATATTCTTTCGTTGTTCTTCTTATTACAAATATTCTATTGTCTACGTTGTTTTGATTGATATGAAGCGTACTAATTCGGCGTTTTTTTTTTTTTTTTTGCATTCTGATTTGCTGACCATCATACGCGACATTGGACGTCCGGTTTACGGTATATGTTTGAAGGAGCGTATAGTATCAATCGAATTGAACCGCAACGTGCCCCTTTATGGCGAAGCGTCACCCTCATCAGTATTCCGGAGACGGCGTTTCGAAAGCCGAGACGAGTTAACGACGCCGATGTTTGGATTTGACATAACCAGTTACTCAGTTAGTTGGTATTAATAACTTTGCTTCGGCGGCTCGTTCTCTCTTATATCAGCCATCCAAGCGAGAAAAAAGAACAAAAAAAAATGTTCTCCAACTAGAAAAATGACAAATTTATTCTTACAACACAAAATTGTTTCGCCGCAGTTTATATTATAATTCCTTGACGGAATAAGGTAGTTACTCGCTGGAAAAATGCATGCCGACGACAGGCGGCAAATTGAACTCGCGACATCGCATTAACCAAGTGCGTGATCGTTGTTGCTGCTGCTACTTTAACGTTGACTGACCCAGCTTACTTCACGTACATTTTAATTATTTTATCTGATTTCAAAAATAAATCAACTCCCCCAACGTACTTGGATAAAAATACCACCCAACACATAAATGACACTTGCCCGCTAAATATCGCGGCGGTTTTGCCGAAAAGTTGGCCGTATAACTTGGAGATATATATATATATTCAGTGCTAGTGAACAGTGCGGCATAATGACATGGTGTAATTGGCTCTAATTACTTGTAAAATTACCTTGTGGCATAAAAGATGTGCGCCACGACGCCGCGAAACTTTTTCAAGAGGGGAAATGGAGAACGGGTTGCACGCTAATTTATCCGGTTGTTTTTAAAGTCGACGAAACGTTTTCTTCCTTCAGATACCACCTACGGTTATGTAACTATGTACCGGAGCAATGCTATATTATTGTTTAATTATGACTCATACTTAGTGAAATAATAACTGGAGCTCTGTAATTAATTTACGACATTTGCTTCATTAACTTATATAAACCCTGGCAGTCTTTGCTAGCAAAGTTCTCAGCACCTTCTCGGAATTTATTCGTCGGAGCATATTCACATCTGGTTTATATTTTCTACGGAACCTAATGGAGGTAAGCTAACCTGCGAAGCATCCGGTCGTAATTTTATTGCGCCTTCAACTTTTTACCTTCTTAAGTTTTAGTACAACCATGTAACTATATAAAATAAATTAAAAACATTTTTTCTAAACAGACTTTTATTTATTTATATAAACAGTGGTTCAAAATAAAAAATTGAAATAGGATTATAAAAAAAAGAGACTAAATAGAATATGCTATATTTAGAATAGCATCAAAGTCGATATTCGCCGTGAAAGTGTTTGGTTGGCCTGGCTGTAGGCTCGGCTTGGGTCGAGTGATGTCTGACGTACCGCGGGATTTGCCCTGTGAACGTTGAAAACAAATGGACCTCGAAAAGAGTACGACGGTGTTTGTGACTCCAACCGATAGTCGGCGGTTTTGTCTTTTACTCTCTCTGTGTATGTGTGTGCGTGTGTGTGTGTGTTGGTTGGTATAACCCCCTTCAGAAATAACTCTACTAAATACACAATCCAGTGTTGCCCTCTCCTCTGTGCTCGTAAACGTTAAAAATAACATTATTTTAATTATTTCAAACAACAAGCAGTTGTTCCATTTGTCTATTTTACAACTTGCACTCCTTTATTTTGTCCCAAAGTCGTAAAATATGGAAACACTGTGAGAAATAATAAACACCTATTTATGATTTTTATTACGTGCGGCTTTTAATTGCGCATGATTTGATGACGTGCGTAGTTAACGTATATATGTACGTATGTATATGTATGAACCTGATCGGGTGACATTTACGAGCCGCGAATCACAGCCATAAACTTTTGTTATATGTTTATTGCAACCGCAGCATTGATTCTTCTATTTCCAATTTTTTTATTATTTCAAATCAGTTGAATAATAAAATTATCTATTGAATATAATTTTATATTAATAGAAAAAGCAATTTCTGTTTTAGTTAAATACTAGTTGGCAACTCGGACGAGAAATAAATGATTGGAGACAAAAAAGAAAAATGAATGAATGTGTTTGTTTTTATTAGGTTCGACTAACACGCGGAGGTTATTAATGCTGATAGTTTATCAATTTCAAAGAATATTCCGCGGTAACTACGCATGATCATTTTTCATTCATCACTATACACACAATAATAAATAAAGTATACTACTTCAATAATGTCACGTGTATTTTTTAGGGGTATTAATTCATTTAGCATGGGCTCTCCTCTACACAAATAAATAGGTCAATTCACTTTGTAGGAAACCGCCATTTTATCTATGTCACCCACCGAATGGAATCTACTCGACACCATAGACAAAAAATCTAAAACAAAATAAAAGATACATCTTGTCGGTTCCACGAGGTCTTTCGATATTTATATTCGCTTCTATCACTTCATCAATGTTGCTTTACAGTAAAAAATTGTTACAGAACAACAAATAACAAATCTATTCAAAATACGTGTAATAAATTTTGCTTTAATCAGTTGAAATGTTTTGTCGGTTAGCTTTTTTCTCTCTGAATACTGTGTGTTAATAGTTTTCGGTTCCGATATTTAGCGTATTTCTATTTGGATTTTGTTGCAGAATTTATACTCAATTAGTATATAATCTATACTGCTCGTATTAGGAGATACACTCGACATTTTCTTACTTAATTATATGTATTGAAACAAAAAGTATTATTAAATTTCCGCAATGACATGCTTATTATCTCATATTTGACTAATCTTTGCTTCCTAATTACTAGATTTTACAATAAAAGAAGCAGTTTGAATTGAATGCAAATGTCCTGCAGCTGAAATAGATTTAGTGTAGTGGGGGAGCGCAGCAGTAAGTATATGTAGTTATTAAAATCTGATCTGCCTATGTTGAAAGCTAATGGGACATCCATTAGTCAATATTATGGCTGATGTTTACATTAATCATTAGTTGACTGACTGACAGGTAAGTTGACGGTAGAAAGCTTTGAAAAAGATTTGTTTTTGTGTCAGCAGATAATTGAACCTATGAATATTTTTAATGAGAATTAGACAAACAACTAGACTACGAATGCGAATTATCAGTTTGTCTAATGACTCAAATTGGCAGCTAGACAAATGATGGAAAATTATCACTAGTGTATCGTAATTCGAAGTTATTTTTGTCTTATTCGTTATTACAAATCATGGTATGTACATCTTGATTTGTTCGTAAAAGTGGAAGAAACGGGGAGTAGTTGTAGTTTAGCAATGAGTTGTGGAGGCGGTGCAGGGATGGGGATGGGGAACGGGTGATCCGACTCGTCGCACTAATTGATTGACCGTCGCGACTCCTGGAGGAGACAGCGCCTAATAGAAATGTCAACAAGCCGTCCATCTAGCGTTGCGGAAGGTTCTGTCTCTGTCTCTTGACGACACGACGGTGAAGATCAGCGATGTTCACTTTGGTCTTGTTGTCTATTCGTATGTTACCGCGCGTGTATAATCTGTATCTGTGTGAGTGACCGCGTATTGATAACATGTCACCCACTGTCATATTATGTTTCTTTACTATCGCATCACTAGATTTTTATGTACTGTAACGGTTAAAATAATAAATTTTCAAACCACTTGTTTGGAACAATATTTATTTATTATAAATTAATTAAAGTAGCTATGTATGTATGTATGTACTACAGTAGTGTGAAATGGACTCTTAAAAATAATAAAAGAATGTGTGAGTGTTGTTTGTTGATGTTATTGTGCAAGCAGACATAGGCATACACCTCTGTACAGAACAGTGGATAACACCTTTTGTTGTTGTCTCTCGCGAGTCAAGTGATTTTTGGCGTAAACTGGCGAGTTGGAAAAAGTCATGTTTTGTGCGACGGGCGGCCGTTCGTTCGTTCCGGTCGAGCGCTGCGTGGCCGGCCCGTCATACAATGGTAAAACAATTTATATTGAAGTGGCGTTAAAACGTGGAGCGTGATGTGCAACGCGCGATCGGAGTTGGCCGCCGTCCAACGCAAGTCGCCAGTTTGTTCGTTCGTTCGCTCGTACCTGACGTAGAGGAATTTGTCTCGCAAGTGTCCCAAGCGCTTTTTCTAACCAGACTCTGTTCTGTTGGCTAGCTATAGTTCCTGTTCGTCGCAGCTAATGCCATACAAATTGCCGATAATGTATTTTGTTCACGGACATTTTTTAAAACACGTCTCGGTAGATCTACTCTCATATACTAAGTGGAGCGTTCATGCTGAACACGCTTCACACATATTTCACTAAACTAAAGGTCAGCTCCCATGAAAAATCTACATAAATGTTGCTGGAAGACTATTGAAAGGTAAGACGTAAGCGAATTGTACCGAAAAAAAAACAACAACCGGCGATGGACGCGCGTATCTTGATCTCGCTTCGTGCGCCGTGTTTTATTAATTCGTTTTGGTGTTTATAGTTTGTTGCTGTTTGCCAGTTTCCGCTCCAGTAAAAGACGCCTTTTCTTCTTCTTAATTTAATAATATTTAGTAGCATGAAGAGCATTCCGTACGTACGTACGTACGTACAAAGGGATGCCGTAGTAGAGTTTCTTCCAAGTTTCTTCTCGGCGGTGTTCGTGCTCTAAACAAGTAAGAAATAAGTTCAGCGGAGACGAGAAGAGACGAAACGAGACGAGATGAACGATGTGCGTTATGAGCAACAAAGATGTGCAAACACCAAGTATTGAAACAGCGCGCGCGAGTACACATCACTGTTCACGTTCCATTATCCATACGGCATCTCTCAAACAGCACCAAAATTAAATGCATATTTTATTAAAATTCCATCTGTAGCGAACAACATTTCACGACATCATGACTGCTTTCTTGCTTGCTTACCATACCTACTTATTGTTTTGTCTCTTTATATTTCTCATATCATATAGGTATGTACATACATACATACATATACATGTTGTATATTATAGTCATACAGCATTGTTTCAAGTTTATTTACATATACTATAGAATATTCAAATTAAATTTGCATTTATTTCATTTCTAAAAATGTTTAATTTGAAATATGCCTCGTCATCAGGTGAATGTTTCAGAGGCATTCTGTTGTTTACAGTTTAAGTTTTTGCATTTTATCAGCCCTTAGTGGGCGCTGACACCACGTGTGCCCGAGAACTTGAAAGAACCCATTGCCAGGTTTATGATGGCGTGTTTGTCCCGCAGAGATGTTTTATTTCCAAGTTGTTTTTGGTGAGTGAGTGAGCTCCTTGATGGTAGATGGGTGGGGTGGGGGTGGGTGAACAACACACAATGACTACGATATCCAGCACGTACATCCGTGCCGGAGGCGGGCGACGGCGCTTTGTATCTGCCAAGGCAATGGAGAAGGGCGAAGTGCCCCGTTGCCGTTGCCGTCGCCACAGCCGCAGCACCGTGACGGTTTCCATCGTATGCCGTAATGGACGAAATGGCATGCCGATCCGTCTCGGCGAGTCGGGTCGGGCCACAAATAGGTGCATCCACGGTGCATTATCTCCGCACATCCTGGGTGAATCACGCGTGCAACGGGATCCATTTCCGCAGCGTATGCCCATTGTATGTACCTACAAAACCAAATCTGATGCACATCGACCATTACAATTGCATGCACATGTATGACTCAGAAGTTCCCCTAATCGAGCGACTACGATCTTTGTCTATTATGTGCGCATTTCAAAGATTCTTGGGAAATTGGGGAATTATGATTGATCTAACAATAACTAATATAAACGTAAAATAGTACACGTTAGCCAGCCGTATGTATGTATGTATGCATGCATGTATAAGCGTTCCAATTAAATCCGTAATCACGTGACCGTAGAGTTGAGCCAATCGCAACAGCTCGCACCTGCCAGATAATCGATAAGAGGAGGAGCAGTTGGCGGCCGGTGCGCCAATGAGATAGGCGCGTGCACCTGGCGACGGCAGGTAAAGGAAAGAGCGCAGGAAAGTGCGAGCCGCGGGGTCTGGTTGGATTGCACGCCGCGCGCCCGCCGACCAATCCGATTCCGGAAACACCTGGTTCACCGCAAACAGGTATTTCTTCGAAGCCAGGTGGGCGGCTACTACTACTACTACTACATCTATTAGATTGCTCTGTAATCATGCGCTGTTGTTCTGTTTGTTTGTTTACCTGATGTAATATATTGAAAATGATTCGTTGCTATACATATGTATACTATTGTAGTATATTATGAATATACATCCAATTAAGTTTCTCTGTAATATCTTGTCTAATGCATGTATGTATGTATGGCTCGCCGAGACACCGATTACAAGCGACCTGACCACGAATATCCTGTGCAACCCACGGTGTCTCGTGCAGCCTCCACCTCGACGCAGCCATGTTTTATTCACTTATACATATGTACATACATATATCAGTCATGTGTTTCCTTCCTGGCTACTGAGAGCAGTAGCAGTATACATGTGTGGGAGACTATGCAACATAATAGTTACTTCTCAGAATTGAACGATTCACTCTTTCAATATGAATCTCCTTTTTATTAACCAAACCAGTGACGATCGTCAACGTTTGTTGACTTGTTACAGTGGCTACACTGTAGTCTCCCAGATGACGATGACGACGATGTTTAGTAGGTGATTAGTGATGCACTAAGAATGACATGCTTTGTATGTATTGACTAGGGAGCGGATATATAAAAATTCAGTAGTTAGTATTTAAATGTAAACGGTAAAACTGATGCCGAGAGAGGGCTCTTTTTTATTCGTTTTTCTCCATGAAACTTTAAACAAACTTTTCACGTACTACTAGAACCTCTAATTACGTTGCTATAGCGAAATATCAAAAGGTTATTACTACTGTATGGAATATAATTACGGTTTATTTTTTTTTCCGCGCATTAATTTGCTATATGATAATTCTTCGTCTCCCACGTGTCGTTGGGTTAATGTTCGAAGTAGGCGGGGACGTCTTGACGGGAAAGCGTTGGTTTATTAAGCGAATGAACTCGATTTCAAACTATTTATCTTCGTATATATTCAAGTAAGCGCGACAGAGAGAAGCTGAAGGTTAAATATTTAACTGAAACGATTTATTCACTCGCTATTTACTATTTACCTTTGTTCTACTGCAAATAAATTGTTGATGACATTTTCCAGCAAACATTTGAACACTGATGAACTTACTACTTAATATATACATACATACATTGACGATTTATTGCTAGAAATTTAATAATCATTAAACTATATTAAAAATTGTTAAATTCAATGTTATTTATTGATATTGTGTAGTCTATCATTACTGAAATAAAACAAAATATATTAATGAAAAAAAATAATAAAAATGGACATAGAGCTACATAGTATATTTAAAAAAATATTTCGTCTTTTAGAGATAAAAAAAGACAGAATAAAATGATGAAAAAGTAACACTTGAGAGCAAAACATTTTTGAATTGGAATGATAAACAAAAGACAAGAGACATATACGAAGAGAAACAACTATGAATGTTAAGGAATGATAAACGTGAGGCCATGCGCTGTCGTAGATTGTTGATTTTATCTAGTAAACTATCCCAATTTCACAAACAGTCGCTTGGTATATCTGTATGTATGTATGTATGTAGCTAGTCGTGTTTAAGGGTGTTTCGCGCGAGTACACCGAGACGAACGAAACGAAACGATGTATTACACGCACAAAGAAACAAACACGCGCGCACGCGGGCGACGGTTATCGCGCGGACATCAAACAGAACATTCTGCGCCCGTAAATAGCTTTATTTTTTTTAAATCACGCCAACAATCCGTCCTGCGCCAGAAGATGAATAGATCTCTGATATATGTATACCAATTTGATAGTCATATATAATTGCCACTATTCTCACACAAAAAGCAACTCGAATAAAAGATTATATGCATGAATCTTTTTATTTGCTTTTGTTTGACAAAGGTGCCTGCTATACATATATTATGAGATTTCAAATAAGTCGATAATATTATTATTATTATTATTTTTTCAATGCTTTTTTCAATGACTTTTTTTGAGCTAGTAGTCGCACAATTGGAAGTGAAGATAATAAAAAAGCCATAAATATGTTAGTCCCACATAGATACGGCGATTTTTCTAAAAAATCGTCGATTTGTTCCGAAGCTGACGCAAAGGTAGAATTATACGGTTTGCGGATCGTGATTTCGTATAAAATAACAACGATTTATCCATGTCCGAGAATGGCATGGCATGGCACGCCGCGACGCACACAACAAATACTGTTTCTGTGTTCAACAAGAAGAAGAAGAAGGGTATGCACGAAAGATTGAGAGGACGTGGAAACTTGGTCCAGAATAAAAAAATGTATACAATTTCTCCGTGAAACGGAGGAGCGGAGACAATTTTCTATTCCATTTCGCCCGTCTGTTACAACGGTGCTCGTGTCCACCGCGTATCTTATTCCGCATCGCGACCCTCCTCTACCAGGAGGTATGTACACTTACTATGTACTATGTGTTTTAAGTTATTACCAATTTTAGAAACTTTGCTTGCAATTAAACTTAATTTCACCGAACATTCATTTTAACATTAGCATTTATTCACTAAACATTTCGGATAAAAGAGAAACTTTAACATTCGCAACGCGGACACTACTATGTATAAGATGACGTTATTATATGAAGTATAAAAACATGAACATGAGCGCTGTTGCGGTCATAAAGCTTTCGCAATTATTTACAAATCAGATATAAATATCCGCGTGTCGTAATGGCGACGGGAGACCAACACCAGCACCGTATATACGGTCGCTCTAATTGCATATACATGAGCGAATTTCATATTAATTTCTGATTATACCGAAATGAACGACCACAAAGCTTTTATATTGCGATCTCTCGTTCCCGGCCGCGCGCATATACATACATACATACATAGATTCAACGCTGCCCTGCTCTGGCTTGGCTTGGCTTGGCCTGGCTTTGGCCTGTATAGCCTGTCTCTCTAATAAGACCTGTAATCCTGATGCGCACACATGGATATAATCAGCGAATATTGCTCGGTCCGCGGGAAATTAAACTTTTTGAAACGGGCGTGGCGGCCCCGTCATTCTGCCAAGCCCCCACGGCCCCGATATCATCCTTTCGTCTCCAGGCTTGGCTTTCCCATCAATTCACAACATGTTGACAACTTACATACATATTATATATGGCAACTGGCGCAAGATTTTATTTATTTTTCGAATAATTTAATTTATTTTATATTTAATTAATTATTATCTTGGCTTTTATTTTATTGAATACAATTATTATTAAAACATAAAAAATCTATTCGAACGTTTAGTAGCAAAAATTATTATATATTATATACATACAACATATACATACATATAAGCAGCGATATTATCATAGCATGTATGGACATATATGGACATTGTCAGATCAGCAAAGCTCATAGTGTATGTAGATTTATATTTTAATTATCGTTTCAGTGAAACCCTATACGGACAGTGAATCAGTGAAAGAGTACGTATGTATGTATGTATGTATGTACCAGTACGCGTACATAGACACATAGCATATTCATTATGTGGACGCGCTCATAATGAAGCTTGTATTACACCTCGGCCCATAAATAAACTGCGTCGTGTATCTCCACGTATTTATTAAAATGTCCCATGTGCGGTGTAAACCGACATTAATATCTCACTGACCATAATTACACGTGGTCGTTTTAATTATGGAACAAAAAGCGACAAGCGCGGAACGCTCGCGCTTCAATGTAAAAAGCCAGCGGGGACATTGCCTGTCCACCGTCCACCCGCCAGCGCCCACGGCTCTCGCTAATCTATTCTTTGTGACGCGTCGCTTTTTAATCGACGGTAGAAATGGCTACAAACATCAAACAGATAAACGTACACACACACAAATAGTACTATTACACGCAGGCAGGAACTTTCATCACCATGTCATCATTGTCAATATTATTATTATGTACCATACATACGAGAGATAATTTTTTTATTTTTTTTTTCCTTTCTAAATTTCATACGCGCTCGATAATATCAACAATAAATTTAAATACTTTCATGTGGTACTGCGGTGTTGCTTATTAAAAGAACTAATCTGGCTGCGAGCATAGTATAGCTCTTCATCTAAACTAAAGCATACGTCAGTTTGGCAACAGCTTTGTTCGAAATGACGTGAAACCCGAAATGATGCATTCATTTGCTTTACAGTACACAGCACTTGTATGGAAACCATATACCATATAGAGGTATGACATCGCATGTACATACATACATACATACACGCATATACTATATAAAACGTTTTAGAATTATTCACAAAACAGTATTTGGTTCATGTATTTTGTCCGACTTGACTGACTCACTTAATCATCCAGGCTAGGCTAATACCACGTCGTCGACTTTATTAATACTACGCCGTGTCCAGTAGATGAACCAACCAACCAACCAACCAACCAACGACAGGTTATTGAAACTTCATCGTTGTATGAAAGAACTAGGTTTTAACCTCTTATTCCCGCTGGTAAACAAAGATTTCCATGCGGCTTGTTCAAATGAGTTTCGCATTAAGCTACCCCTATATACTGTTGCCAATATTACTTTAGAAAATCTATTGAGATATTCATATTATTATATATGTATGTATGTATGTATGTTGCATTTGAATGATTAACTGCTTTGAATTTGTTTCTATGTTAAAAATGAGTAAATAAATTGAATAGTGGGCTGATGTCAGCATCAGATTTCCGGTAATGGTCGTTGTTTCAATTTACCGATATTTTGATGCCGGTGATTTAGGAGAAAAAAGACGAACGTTATTTGTCGGTGGCACATGTGACGCTGTCGTGCAAAAGGCAACCATTAGGTAGGCAGGCAGGCAGGAGCAACAGATTGCCCGTACTGATGTTTGCTCGTCGCGCGCGTTTCCACCGTCGCGTTTCTCTGCCTGAAAAACACCAATATGGGACAACACACGCCACGCCGCTGATGTCAATGCCGAAATAATGACGATTATATAGGAAAAGTAATTTTCCCCTTCATTTGCATACTTGATGAAAATCTCATAGCATACTATGCCATGTGCTTGCACGGTTGCTCGCTAGAAAGAGAGAAACATAACAATTGTGTGTGGCCTGCGTTGCGCGAAACGTGGAATGTCGCAGAGCAGAACAGAACAGACCTATCGTCGCACTATCATTTTCTGTTTTATTAAATTTTTGTCATTTCGTTTGTGTTGACGACGGCGGCGACAACGTGGTATTAGGCGTTGTCATTTCAATGGGACCATTGTTTGTGCCATTGTTATAACGTGGAATCTTTCTTTTATCCGTACGTTTCATTTTGTCAAATGTATGATATGTGTTACTTAATGTTATTGAATGTTCATGCGTAAAGATTAAATATAATAATCTGAAAGTCTCCATCATCATCATCATCATGATGATTGTCGGTCGAACCCCTTTTGCTAGTGTAAAATCTTGAAGCACACGCATTTCCTGGGGCGAATCTTATCACATGCTTGGAGACATGTACGTAGAACAAATAATGTTTTAGGACGGCCATAAAGCCACGACTTGTGGCGGCGGCGGCGGCTGGAACAGTTGTGAGGTAGAACTGTACTCGCCAAGAGACCACACACACACACCCTCTGTTCCTCTAGCTACATACATACATACATACATATTCTGCTTACTGTTTGTTTACTATATAAGCATAAGCAATGCGGTAGTTGGTTGGTTGGTTGGCTGGTTGGTTGTCTGTCCGTCCGTCCATAAGATACGTTCAAGATAAATAACGATATCCTGGCCTCTCTGGCTGATGGTCATCCAGGGCTGAGCTGTGCGCTAATGACCTGAGAGGAAGCGGCTTCCCTGCGGACATGCGACGGAAACCGGTAATGATGGACGCGGACGGAGCCCAGTACTGATAACAAGAACTTAACTAAGAACGCACATTGAGAGCTGATAGAAACATTTAGATACCAAACATACACACACACACACACTCGTACAGGCAGATAACTTCAACAGATCACGGATGCTTCGTTGTTTTACATAATGTGGAGGGAGTGAGTGAGGATAACACCATCGTTACACTCCACCGGATTACAAATGTTCTCTTTCCGAAGACACTACTTGTGAACATCAATAGATACTATGTACGATATGTATGTACATGCACTATACCTTCCACGTGTATAGATATGCTCGGACACATACATATGGTACATACATGAATCTGTGGTAATTCTATTACCAACCATGATCCTAGACCATTCATTTTTAATTGGAATTTTTTATTTTAGTATAGTTCTCACGCCATACAATAAAATGGATATAAAAATAGGTTGAGGTTGTTTTATTTGTTTAATACGTAATTAGGATAAAAAGTAGAATGAAAAGTATTGCAAAAGTGTAAAGGTTTCGTTCAGTGATTCGTATATAATACAGACACACACACACACACACACATCCTCCGTTTTTATTTTTTTTTTTGCAAATTTACTGCTTGAGGCAACTAAAGCGAAACATAATAGTTTCACGAGGCCAGAACCAAAAGTTGTTTTTGAAAAGTGAGCAACGAAGCGCTCCAGAAGGAAACGACGGTGCTGGCTGGTGCTTCCACCTCATTGGACCGGGAGCGCCTGATGACGTGTGACCGGGGCCGGGGTGGTGCGTCCCGCCGCCGGCCACCGGATGCGACGCCACTGTGCCCCAGCCAAACAATGGACGGTCGTCTCGCGATCGCCGCAAGGTGGCGGTGGTGCTACGATGTGCCGGACAATGTCCGACTCGCACAATAGGACCCCGCCGGCCCAACAGGCGCCATTGCGCCACCCACCTAAGTGTGAATTCAAAACTTCAGAACTTACCTCCCTCCCGGCTACAATAACACCTCTATTATATTAAATCAACGCGCAAACTATGGATACATACATACATACAATCCCAAGTTGCACCATATTTTTATCTATTTATACATACAATATGTACTCGTATGTACGGAAAATAATTTAATTCATTATGTACTCGTATATAGTTCCCCAAATGTAAAAGTACAGTGGAACAAAGTGTTGTGCAGTGCTGTGATAAAAGTTCGAGCCGGATATTCTATATCATTATCACCTAACGCTGTTTTCCTAGAGTCTCTGCTGCGCCACGAAATACAATGGGTCAACGGATGAAGAATGAGACGCGGAAAGAATGGAACTGCATTAGTGCGACGGGCAGAAGTGCCCATCGGCGGCCACCGGAAGTGCGTTGCTGGACGCGACTAAGTGATATTAGCCCCCTCACAGAGCTGTCGTCATGACTCTCGTAAATAATAACCAAGCCATCTTAACTACGTAGCGCAACGCATCACTAACATTAAATTATCTTCTAACTTACATACATACATGCATACACACAATCAGTTTTTTATTCACAAAGTGTATAGGTACCTGGTGTCCGCCCAATTTTTACTGCTAATGGAAATAAATAAATTAGTTTTATTATATATATATATATATAAAATTATTGTGTTCCGAATTGGCACCAAGCCACAAGTAAACATTTGAAGGAAAGTGGTTGTAGTTCGCACGCATTCAGGTAGGGTTCTGATTTCCAATCTCTTCTTAAGACGCAATTAATATTCAAAATACAATTGTTTGTAGCTACTTATAAATCCAATGATAAATACCAATTGAAAGTAAAATGCAAATAAATGACACAGAAGAATGATCGTTAATCGTCGACTTTTAATTAATGATAAATCCAATAGCGATTTATAAACCCGGACGGGAGACTAAAAAATAACACGGAAAGGAAAATAATGCGCGTGGCCGAGTAACCTGTTGAAAGCCATTCGACGCGTAATGAAAATTTGTTGGAAATAAAATTCGTATGTTTGTTGCTCGGACGGCAGAGTAGTATATTATAATAGTTGCTTGCTTATGGATACACGGTCGCTAAAAGGATTGTAAATAACAAATAAACGAATCGATCGTTCGTATAAAAGTGCAGTAAATCTAATTATAAAAAATAAATTGCCATGATCTCTATTGTTGGTTCACTCATTAATCACCGTTATGTTTCTCTGTTGGCAGGGTGTGTGTGTGTGTGTGAATCATTCGGATTGGACACAGCGATGGTCGCGTGTCCGCTTTTCGTGGATCACGTGGCACTAGGTACAGAGCGCCATCCACCAGTGCGGAAGATAACGATTCACACTTAAAGGGATTTCTAACGAATATTATCGCTCTGAGCCCGACACTCGGACCCCGCCGGCGGCGTAATACACGTGTGCAATCTAGTCGACTAGGTTAATTGATTATTCTGACCAACTGGCCATCAAATCAGCTTTTGCAAATGCTCTCTGCTGTTGCCGGAGATGCGATTTAACATATAGTATATGTAGCTGGATTAAAACATATTCTAAGCAATTCATTCACGTCATTGTGACTGTGCAAAGCTCATCATCTACAGTATATATGCACGTACATACATATTTTTGCGACAATTTTACTTTTTATATTAGAATTTGTTTAATACAAAATTAATAATATTAAATTTGTATATTTCAACGGTCCTAAAAGGAAACTATGCAGGGAGAACAAGTTTAATAAATTACCATTAATTTAGCATACGCGAATCGAATGTTGGCCTTTATGAAATACAAACCCTTTGTGGTGCGCACACTACCTTTTCCACCCCTGATGGTCTGTGATCCCTTCAGAATAAATCGCTGTGTGAATGCTTAGCGTGGCGTGTATACCCGTGCCACATTGTCGCTTCTGTCGCACACGTCACTCGCACCACCCCCTGTCATGCACTGCCCGCCGCTGTGGACCGCTTGTTTTTCGGTTGACTTGGTAGGTAATATAGCCATTGCAGAAATCAAATTCATACATCATCATCATCAGCATCGTGCACTGAAAAACATTCCGAAATCATCGACTAGAATAAACAACCCGTAACTCTGGCCAAAGGAACTACCAACCAGTGACTTTTCGGTTTTTCGGTTTTTCTATTTATTGCCGCGAAACAGAGCATTATATAATAAATTGTCAATTTGACATTTCCCTAACAAATCATATACATACATAATAAGATATACCTACATATGCAGACATATCGCAAATAAAACAAATATAAGCCAATACTAACATTTTCAAAAAACAACACTAAAATATGTTATTGTGCATGTGCTATGTCAGCGCAGACAGACAGACAGACAGACACATGTAATGTTTACCCGTAAATGTTAAAGTTTATATGACCGCCAGTTACCATAAAGGAACATTGTTCTCTGGTGGCGCTTGTTTTCTTAATTTTTATTATTTTACCTTATTCCCCGCGATATGTTATTTTACTGTCTAGTTTTCAAATTGAAATCTAGCTTTGTTGATGCCATCAAAAATAACGATGAATGATATCGCAATGCAATTCCTCATTGTTTTTTATTATCTTGGCCAATATTAATCGAAATATTATTTATTGTACCTAATCTATACTAGAAAACGAAAACGATTTTTCAATTTAGGAAGACAAAAATAGTATTTGCTATCTGTACAGTTGAAAATGAAATAAAATGTACATCAATTTAATCTTGTTCGTAAGTCACCTAATCGAATTTAACCAAACGCACAGCGCTTGGCTTTGGAAAACTATCCCACGCACATTTTTAATTCCATCGGCAACGGAGCGAATCCCATTCGTCGTACCGCGCCACTGATGAGATAAATAACGTGCACACGCGTGCCTCTATGACAGGGACACACGGGTACATATACAATCAGCATCCTCGGTACATGCCGTATGCTTCACGGGAAAAAGCAGGACGCATTGTGTCACCCTTAAACCCCCTATACTGACTCATCCACGACTGCCAACCCGCTCGCTTCACGGTCTGACTTTTGTCGCCTCGATTTAATGTCAGCCCGTCCACCTATTTAGGGTAGGTGACACCAACACCTCCACCCTACGAGATAGGGAAAACACCATACCGCGATACAGAGTCTGTTCATCTCTAGATTGTATCAAAGACGCTTAGCAATCAAAATAAAAGCAATATTGTAAAGGTTAATTTAATATTTGTGTGAATTTGGTTCTGCGTTTGCATTGTGCCCCTGATGGCTCGTAGAATCGCACGCGTGCATTCATCAACGGTGAGCCGATGTTCAACGGACCACGTGCGCGATAGAATACACTTTAATTGTACACCTATTCTACCGTTAACACACACACACACACACACACACATGTCCGATCAATGTGCCCGCTTAACAATGAACGGAGAACGTGAAATACGACCCGACCCCGATTCTCTCACTGATTTTTTGTTTTTTTTTTTCATACGTTCTCTCTTTCTCTCGGCGCGTTCTCTATGTGTGCTAAATGGATTACGCTGATTTTTTCAGTAAACTACAGTGCGAAATGAAAATAGCACCGAATACACATTATATAATAAACTGACTCGTTTAACCACTCGCTCTCTCTCTCTCTCTCTCAATATGAATGTGTATCAGATATTTTATTAATGAAAATGCTGTTTTGTTTCGATAATTTTTGTTGGCGTTTATCGGTATTTACCATGATGATTTTATTACAAAGCAAGCTTGCAACCATATTCAATTATTTGTACTAATAAAAAATAATATAAATGTGATGTACCTAGATATTTATATAGAATTGTTTACGCTTCAATATTGAAATGTTTCGTTTTTTATAATGATAACAATCTAAAAGACAGTGGCGCCCAACTTTCACTTTATCAAATTGAAAACAACTTTAAATTCCGGTCTGTGATCGTCCTTGATTTGAGTATCAGCAGTATCGCAGTCAAGTACCCTAATTTGTGTGTATGCCAGCGGCGATTTGCATATTTGCATCATAAATCAAAATTCGAAAGAAGTAGTTATTTTATGGATTTCTCGGGCCCGCCACAGCCGCAGCCGCAGCAGCAGTAGTCGACGCCGTGCTGGTAGCTGTTGGCGACATCAGCGGCTTCCTCTATTGTTAATCCCGCGGGTGTTTCTGACAATAGTCCCATTCCTCCCGACACTTTTACAATCGATGCTGCGACTTTTTACAGGCGAGCACGCGACGATGACCATATACGTAGAAGAACAATGACTTTGTCCGATGATGAATGTTGTTTTGGCCACCCTTACTATATTCTCTCTGCACCTCTCTTTTTATATTTTTATCCGCACTGTACCTTTCTTTTTTTGTCGAAGCGTTACTTGCCAACCAAGCAGTGCTAGTGGTCATCCGAAAGCCACATTCTATCGTTGGCGCTCTTTAATCTATAATAAATTTCAATTTAATGTACTTTTTTTTTTTTTGGGTTTTCGAGATATATATATTTTATATTTGTCGAATTTTAAATCATTCTTTTGTTGAATAAAAATATATGAAGGATTCTCACACTTGAGCTAATCAGGCGTCTTCTTTTACAGTCCCACTGCTGTCATCGATATCTCGACAGTCTTGTAATCTACCGCCCGCGGGACTTTCCAAATAAATTGCTTGTCAGCCATGACCGCGCGCGGCGGGAACCATCGAAAAACAAATCTATAGAGGTGTAGGCATCATAAATATCTGATGATGTTACATTTCTATCCACTGTCCAACCGTCCTTAATGATTTGCAAGAAAAATTGACTCGCACGCGCGCGCACACACACACACACATCGTTTTTCGGTTAACACACACATATTGTGTTGTTATTATTATTGTTATTAGGTGATCCTGGCACCCTCATCTGTATTCGTCATCTTACTTTACTTTAGGTCTCATCTGTATTATGTATACGGGTGGTTCACACAAATTCTCCAAATAGGTTTTAAATTGGTTTTGATTAACCAACATACCTGCAGCTGTCGTGTACCTTACCGACTGACTGACACACAATACAACCACCCGTATGTCCATGTCTTGGGGTGGCTTTTTCATACAAGTGTCGGTAATTATTTTTCAAATAGATTTCAACTTTGATAAGTTTATTAGTCTAGAAAAAGAAATGTATTTACGTTACGAGACCGAAAGTGTACCATTTGTAATGATTTTCTGAAAATCATCATTACAAATAGCACACAATAACTAAATTGCATATGATAGCCATGTATAAATTCATTTAACCGCGAAAGCATTGCCAGTGCTAGTGTAAATTCGATGTTCACAGACTGTAATAATAATAATAATTTTTGTTCGGAACGATTCGCAATTAAATGACAGTGCAATATGACTGAAATCAAATTCCACATGACCGGCAAACATTATCGTATACAAATATTATACATAAACGAATCGAAATTCAAGCGAACGAGCGAGCGAGCGAGTGAGCGCGTACACGCAACCGTGCTACAATCACAGTTACACGGCGGAGTTGGCGCGCGTACTCCGAACTTAATACCGGCGTGACAGCCACATCCATCCATCAACGGCCGGCGGTCGCATCGGGGGCGGCGAACGGCGGCAAATCAGCCAAAGTATCGGATTAATATCCAAAACACTGGTGCGCTGCTTACTGCAACAACGAACGCCAAACGATATAATTAGATTAAACGTCAGTTTGCTATGACACGGTCAGCCAACGGAAGCATGAGAGGGTGGCGTAAAGAATGCTAGGAACAGACGCAAGAATATAGGGTTGCGAATGCACAAGAACAACACAATGTGTCCCCGCCATCGCCGCCGCCGCTGCTCACTGAACATTGATTGAAAGCAAGACAACCTGTCATATATACTGTCTAGCGTCAGTTGACATGAACCAAAAAAAAAAAGGATACTACTCGGAGATCTATATGAAACATTGAGCCATGACGTCATCACTGTTCTGTCTAAAAACCATTTATGCTGTCTTGTACGTACGTATGTATACATATTACAAACAACACAAAATATGTATACGTACGTACATACCTCCTAAGTTGTGCAGTTTTTGTTAAACGAATTTCAAAATTCCTCACGTGCTTTATTACAATGTTTTTCGCTTTACAACTTACAACAGATATTAAAATAGCAAAGTTGTTAAATCTTGGATGATCAATTTAATAAGTTCGCGCTCTGCCGCACCTTTTAAACATTATAAACAAAGAACTTTTGACTTTATATGTGAACTGCTCCAATATATTTAAGTCAAAGTTTCTGTTATGGTGCAAAATATATAATATTATTATCGAACAGAGGTAAACACGTCCACGGCAACACTTGAATACTCCGTTTAATACCATCAGACCCAAATAAATAACATTTTATCACTAGACGAAAACTTGAGAGACTCGATCTCGTGTTAATAATAATAATAACACTTATATGTACCTTATATACCTACATATAACAATCTATAGATAGTGCGTTGAATTGAATTTCCTTACGTTTCTATGCTGAAAGTTTTCGTGTAGTTTCCAAGAGAGACAATATGTTGGCATTCTCATCCAAGACGCGCTTTTATGCCGTGAAACACACGCAGTCGAAAGAAATGAGTGACGTGTAATTATTAATTATCTAAAGTTTTCGAGCGATGACGTAGAGTAAACAAAACAACGCGAAATGATCAGCCAATTACCGGGGGACGGCGATGATATTCAGTTAACGAGGAGCTGCTTGGTGCTTCTGAAGATGGCTACAAAACAGCTCAGGTAATTACATCGCAGACAATACAATTAATTAATTACCGTTGACAAGAAAGCCCGGCAGGTCGCCGCATGATAGCGTCGTCGACGTCGGCGTCGTCGGAAAAGCGACGCCGCATGCAGGAGCACCGAAGTGTCGCGACACACGCTGCGCAAATGACGACAAACCGAATTTCCTCCACACTTTTTCTTGCCATCTATTGCTTTATTTTTGGTCCGTCGTCGTTCTATTTAGAGCACGGTATTTATTTTATAAAAATCAACAAATATACAATAAATTTTCAGTTACGTAGATAGAATATTATGTTATTTTACACTATAAAAACTCTTCTCCAATAGTTAATAAATTTCATCTGAAAAACGTCATTCTTTCATTTTGAATATTTTTTATAGAATTCTTTCCTATGCTTTTTCAAAAATTCACTTATCAGAGTAAAAAGTAACCAATAAATTCAACCCCTAACTGAGGATTGGAAAAAGTAGCGAATAGATAGATTCACTTTGCTTTCGCGCAAGCAAGATCAAAGCTTGCTGACAATATTTCATTTTCAAGGTGAATAAATATACATACGTTCTAAAAAGGAAATCTCAACAGAAATAAATCTACCTACGAGTACACTAGCTAGCAATTGTTTAGTCGTGTGATGCTATGGCTAGATTCAACTGTGTGTGTTCTTCGTTTTGATAAATTGATTGATGGTCAGTTGTTGCAGTGTATGCATGTCCGGCGGCATAATGACCAGCATATTGGCACTTCCTTCCTTCGTTGGCCACGCGCTCGCCAGCCACCCTCCTGGTGGCGTGCGGTCGTGCTCTGCCGATCATGTCTTGACATCTTCAATTAAACAATATGTTTTATCAACTATGGTGGCACGTGTGTTGTTGTTTCAATATCTGCTGGTATGATTATTTTTAGAATTTAATTTATATTATGTATATAAAATGTAGTGTGTGTGTGTGTGTGTGTGTATATAATTGAATTTAATAATAATGGAAAATGTATAGTGAAAATAAAAGTTGTAGGCATATAGGTATGTAAGTATGAATTGTTTACGAGACAAATAAGAAAATAAAATTAAAAATCAGCACCTCCGTGTTGTGTTGGGAAGAAGTTTTGACGAAGGTGGGGCGGAGTGGCGCGTGCTCCGGAACATCATTTATTGGCGCGCCGGAACTACCCAGAATGCCGAGAGATTCTTTTTCATGTTCGAAAATTGATTAAAAGTTTGAGGAGCTGCACTGCTTTTAAAGGCATAAATTCTATGCATACTTCGATATTGAATTAAAATGTTGTAATCAAACTCTTGGGGCATCGCATCGCATCGCATCGCATACATACACACAAACACCGTTTGCATTTTAATCCGACTATCTTATCGCCCGAGAAACAATTTATTTATGTGTTTACGGCTGTTGTTTCACGAAAACTTAAAACTGTAATTGACCCTGGAATTTTCCCCCTTACATTCATACAGATACCATTGAATAAATTTTTTTTTCGATGCAACAATAAAACTTTTCTTTTTAACTGTTCCAGCACCAAACAAATTTCTTTTTTTTTTTTTTGGTATAAACGAAATATGTATGTAACTTATGTATTTCATGATGTTTTGACGAAAAAATTCACATAGTGGAAGGTTTTATAATAAATTAGCGAGAAGAAATGTGAAAATATGAACAGAGTGTATTTTGTTATTTGTAGAGAGATAAGAAAAGTGAGCAATAGATATATATGTACATACAACGGAAAGTAGATGGATGCACGTCCGTCCGCCCGGTATACGAATCAACGAAACACAGTCCCCTTCCCTGTTGTGCTTTCTTGGGGAGGAGTGGGAAACAAACCAACAACCAACAAATGTATTGATAACATCTCTCCTCCTCAATTCATTGCTTATTTTATTAATCTGTTTTCGCCCAGAAGCTCACAATATTTCACCGGTCTACCGGTACCGCCCTCGAAGCGGCAGCAGCAGCAATCGCGTTTATCTTACACGTGATTTAAAATTGGAATACGAAATTAATGTTTGCTTCTTCAAGCAGGGAAGCGACTTGATTTGAATAAGTCCTCATGAACTAACGTATTGCTGTAGTTTTGTTTTTCTGTTTTTTTGCAGATTTACGGCCTCTTAACCTGCAACCACTAATGAATAGTTTCGACAATATGTCCCTCCCTCGCTCGCTCGTTCTGAGAATTGATTGTATATTGACAGAAATGGAGGGAAAAAAGTAGCTGGTTTATTTTTGTGATAGCTGGAGGCTACCTTACATAGGTACATAGTTATGTATATCATCGAAATATATATTTCGAAAGCCAAGTGGCGTTTATTTTTATATGTTTAAATAAGATATACCGGGTCGGCAGTGAATCAGAGTGAAGGAGAGAGCGTAAATATAATATATGGATGTGTGATTGTACGGATGTATGTACTGCGTTACGCCACAGCACAGCACAGCACCAATGGCTCTCAAATTCTCAATAAAAGTATATTGCCACGGGTCGCCCTGAAGTGCGTACATATCACACACTGATATCCATATCCACACGACACCATAACCATAACTCATACTGCGAACGACTTGGCGCTGGGAAAGGAAAATGCGTGGATCCCTCTGTCTTGCTGCGAACCCTACGTACTACATATATATCTAAACGATCATCTAGTCCGCGCTGCCATGTTTCAGTCTTGATTTGATTAGATCCCTATTCAGAAAAGATTCATCAGACTGTCGTATAATCTGACTAAAGAATAATAAATATATATATATATATATATCGCATCATACACAATTCAATTATACACTTCGTTTACTATAGTTGATATTCTTAATTCGAGGTGTCTTTGGCACTTGATTTAATAAAATGTAAATAAATTTGAAATATAGTCAAGGAAATGTACTCGTACTATAGTGATAGTAGGTGATGATGAAGAATGAGTAGATTTAGTATGAGGAAATTGCATTCGTATATTGCTGAAAGCCAGTGTAAATAGGTGCGTTTGGTTGGTAGTGATGCAAAGCATAAGCGTCGCATCTCGTCGTGTCGGTCCATCCGCCGAAAGGCGTTGCGCGTGTTGCCGCATAATCAAATGAGATCGAGGATGCATTCGGACAATAGGTTTAGCGATGCTCGCACGTCCATTTTACTGAGTGGGAACACAATGGTTATATGTGTTCATATACGTACGTACGTATATAGAGAATAATATACGAATAACTTAGCATACGGTATATTGAATTCGTTTTCCCTTCATATCACCAGTGGGCGGGCGGTCGGTCGGTTGGTCGGTCGGTATGTCTACATTGTATGCTGTGTAGTATAGTCTCTTCTGGCCTGATGTGATAAGGTGCTTTTCACATCAACTCTATAGCAAAAGGTAAACATTCCGCTATCACGTGAATGTCTGACGAGTTTCCGCCGTTGTTATACACACACACACACACGAGTCTGTACCCGCTCTCAAACTTACGTTTCCGGTAATTAAATACATGCTTTGCATTTATACACATACATACATACATACATACATAGATACATGTAGGTACGGATATAGTATATTTGAACTTGCGCAGGAAATTGCTTCACCTTTGATTGGTGCATTATTATTACACATGTGACCCAACTAATGAATACTATATGTTATATGTACTATATACCGTTGTTTTTTATTAAATACAATTGTTATTTTTTTTTTGCTTCTCCTGTGTTTCAGTTGAATTGGACAGTACACCATCTGAAGAAACAGTGCTGACTGCCGTGTCGGCGAGTGTCGGCTCGCCGATGAGCCCGGACACAAACCATAATAGCCACCAGCAACTCGACAATAATCCCAAAGTGCACAAACACCTACTAAACGGCCGGTGCAAGGAAGCGACGTTACCAGAGCCCAACGGCACCAACGGACTAAGTTTGCAAGGACTATTGACTATGCAAGTGGTCAAAAGCAGTGGCGGCGTAGCGGAAAACGTGCCCAAAGACCTACTTTCGGCCAAGGCGGCCGTCGGCGAGCAGCAAGAGGAAGAACAGAAGATTCAAGAATATCTGCAGCGCAGTGATACAGCTGTCATCTTCCCTGAACCTGTCGGCCAGATCATCTGCAATGCTGGTGAGTTTTTATTTTTTATTTTTGCACATGATCCACTAGTAACTGATCTGATCTGTTTTGGATAATAAGAAATCTTATCAAATAATGAATCAGAAAACTGCAGAGGGTGATTTCTGTGTAAATTGACGCGGTCACCATTCAGTGTGTGTGTGTGTGTGTGTGTGTGTTATATTACACAAGTGTCCCCGAGTGACCACTATACGCAAGTTAATTTATATCTGGTTTTAATGAAGCGCGGAGCGGTCCCTCGCGCAGAATACGGGCATTATGGGCAACACGGCGTCCGTCCCGTCTCTTCCCGTACCGTACTGAAAGAGGTGTACTGATATTCATATCTTTGCTGCGTGTTGTATTTTTTGTCCGTTCCTTTTCGTGCCAGCGCCGAGACGGTCGTGAAACATAAGGTTGTGTTATGTGTGTGTGTTGCTGGATTTCAACCAAACACATTGCCGTTTGTCAAATCTAATGTTTGCTTATATACTACTGTATAGCAGCATATAATACTTGTAGCGAGCCAGAAAGCATAGCACAGCACAGTACAGCACAGCACAGGCCCCACTGGCATCGAGACTAATTTATGGAACTATATTCATTCCCCGAGAGTGAAGTTCCATTTAAGCCGTTCGTTTTCTTGCCTATTAAACACGCCCACTCGCGTTTTATTACCGTAATTATATCTCTTTTCTGATGGTTATTATTGTTATATAATATTCAGACTAGACTAGCCAACACACGCTTTTATTGACTATCGTAAATTGGCTGCTGAAATTCGACGTCATCGAGAACATGTTTTACGTTTCTTTTCCCAGAAATTTACAAATAATTTTCGGGTTTCTTATTATTTAATATACCTATATATCGGTGCATGGAAGTGCAGCAGTGATGGAAACTCGTTCCCATTTGGTCGCGGCCCATTTCCAGCCCACTCAGTCGGACGCCGCCCGTCGCCTTCGGACGACATTCTCAGTTCATTCTCTCCCGGTGCGCTGTTTGCTTGCAATCACATGCATCAGGCATCATACTGTTTATATACGTTACTATTTATCAAATCTACATCGTACGTTAGCAGACAAAACCGGACAAACTGAAACACCATCCGAATTCTAATTATTTTATTTCTCAAATATATTTCAATTTCTACTTCTATTTTGTATGTTCAAGAATAATTTTAATAAAATATGTAGTACATAGATAGTTAAGCTAGTTACTAAACCGGCACTAGTGAGCATAGTTAATTGGGTATAGTATAGTTTTGGTGTTGGTATATAGGAATTTCCTCGAAACTAAGTGATAAGGTACTTATAGAAACAGTAGGGGATTATTTATCGCTGTTCGTCTTAACGCATTTTCAAACAAATGTAATGCACGACGGAGGATTGTAACAAACAGCACGTAAGTTATTTCCGGCGGTGGCGGTGGCGGCGACGACGGCGACGCAACGGGCAGTTGAGTGCGCACAACCAACTTCTGTTCTGTTCTGGCCGCTACTGTAATATGGCTGCAGGAGGAATTCTTGGCGAATGTCTTGCGGACGCCTGAGGTCCCGGAGGTCTGCGGTCGCGCGAGTACATCCATTCCGTTTCATGAATACACTTGTATACCGTTGTACAACTTTGTAACAAGTACGTGAACCGGAGGCCCGATTCGGTCCGTACAAGACAGACGTCTTCAAACTTAAACACCCTTCCTTCCTTCTTGCACACGCCAGCCTCTAGTTATTTTTTTCAAAATTGCATTCATAATGCCTACTATAAAGTCTCTTATAGTTCAAATTAAACATGCAGTATCTTTTTATTGCTGCTTTCTTGCTTTATATATGTAGGTAAAATTAAATTCGCCGGTTATACGGTTGGTTAGTTGGCTAGTCATTTGATGTTTCTTTTAATAAATGAATGAATAAAAGTTGTACAAGTACACATACAGCAATGTGAATAACTTGACATAGTTTGGCGGCGCTGAGAGCGGCCGTGGTAATGCTAAAAGATGGCTGGCTGGCTGGTTGGCTAGTCGTAGTATAGTTCCTTGTGAAATGGTTTCGGTAACCGGGCCGACCCGGCTGGCAGCTTTGAAAGTTTATGTGGTTGACCCTCGTCGACTTGGAGAGTGTACGTACATTCGCGCGCTCCCCGCAATACCTAGAAACGCCGCTGCTTTGAATCGCACGACGTAATGTTCCACACACACCCACCCATCCCCCAGATATAAGTTGCACACTGACTATGTGTACTATAATGCAAGCCTTACCATCCCCCGCTCCGCCCCCTCCTTCCGCCGCCGCGTTCTCGCGTCTTACTTGGAAATTAAACGCCCCAGGAATTCGAGACCGGTCCCGTCTAATTTCCTTCTTGCGCCGGACCTAAGTTACAGAAGCGAATTCTTGTAGGTACCCCCGGCACGTGGAGTGGACGCCACGCAGATTAATGTGCGCTCATCCGAGATGCCGACAGAGACATGTCTTGTGCTATAGCATCCGCCTACATTCTCCATCTATATGCGCCTTTACAATTTAATTACGTTACACACACACACATACACACGCACGCACACACACCATTGACCAACTTTAATGTCACCTATACCTTGAGTTTCATATGTCTTTTGTTGCTCAACATTATTCGTAATATCTGCCTAGTACCTATATCCATTACAAGATCATTTGAAAATGTATTTACAATGTAAAATACATTTCTGTGATCCATTTTCTAGATAAGTGTGATATGAAACTCCCTCGTATACGCGTTTTTGTTATTAATTATATCGATCGCTCGCACACACTGCTAGGAGTAGCAGTAATTGGCGTCGGTGATGCTGGACTATTCGTACGGGCGACTTACGTTGCACTTAAACATAATTTATGAGTGGCGCGGATCCCGGTGATAATAAAAAGCCGTGCGCGTAATCCAGCCCGTAGTACATTTAAAGCGGGGCACTTTTCTTAAGCTGATTATGAGTGTAAATTGAGCTAAGTCTGCATTATTTATGGCACTTACATGGACTAGTTAGTATACGCTTTAACCTGATGCCCAACTACGAACTTTGAACATTTTTAAGTAATGAAGCCGCCCACAGAGAAGCTTTTTATTATATCTCTTTCGTCGACGATGTCGTAACTTTGTAATAGACGCCGTTGCTGCATATTTTATGCACGTAAAAAAATATTAAATTGCGTGTTATATGTATATATATATATATACACCTTTACCCCTCAATTGTTTTACAACTTGAGCAGGCGAAACTTATTCGGGGCTGCATTCCTTTTAAAAAGTTACAGTCGCCGGAATCAGACGTTATTTGAAATTAATGGACCGTGCCGAGCGAAACTTGACGAGCACTTGTACGTATTACAGCGCAATAGACGTATGTATGTATGTATGTACATCGGCATTATATGAGTTCTTTTGGTATGAATTTTTTAATAAAAATGATGTTAGTTTATTTTTGTCATCATATTAAAGTAGTAGGTTTACTATGTAAGAGATTCCGTCGTGATGCAATATCAAACGCTGTTCTAGAGCACAAAGATTTGACACCAGAGTATGTGTGAGTGTGTGTGTGTGTGTGTGAACATCTTATCTGCCGTGAGCGTAATTCTGACATTATCATCCCTTGTCAAATCGCCGGCAAGAAGATATATAATTTTTCTTTTGCCGTGTTCGCACTTTGGAAGCACCAGATAGCCGCGGGGATACATTCGTCTGAGATCATTGCAAATCTTAAATCTGGTTCGTTCTCCACATTACCTTTTCATAACAAACATCTTGTTTTTTTTTCTTTGTTATTTAAAATGAATCATATTCTTTCATATGGCAAATTATTCCTGTTGTGTGTATCTCATTGATTTCGATAATAAATTCAGCTGATTCACATCCGCATATATTTAATAGATGATGTTTTACATGAGTGGAGCTTCCTGTGATCGTAAAATGCTAATAATTTGTCGAATGCACCTCTTTGTGTGCATGCACACACACAGACACACAGTCACATATGAGAGTAAAGTAGTGTAGTATTCTTGTGCACATCATCATCATTATCATCATTTCACTTTAAGCTTCATTTATTCGTTCGCTTTCCCCATCCTAGTTCGCCCCTAGACTACACAGTGAAGGCCACGCGTCACACGCCGTTCCTGTTTTCATTTCCTCGCGTACGACTTGTTCCGGGAGTTGTCACTCAGGATTTTTACAAGTCATGGACTTTTATAATCCACCATAAACATATCAGTTTCGTTTTACATATAAAAGGTTGGCTTGCGTCGGATTGTCTCCGGACCGGGAATGTTTATAAAAGCGAAACGACGGCACGCGCTTTACGACAACCGACAGTGCAGGCCTATTCTTATGTTATCGCTTTTCTGTTGTTGAGCTTTTGACTTTTTACCAATTATTTTATTATATTTGTTACTTATGATCTGAATGGCTCTAGACGGTCAGTGATGTTGTCTGTAGTGAAAAAGCATTTTTAAGCGAAACTGTCAGGCGTACGGAGACAAATGAGCGAAACTTCCGCGTGTGCTTACATAAACAAGTGCGGGGGTTGTAAAAAGACGAAAGGGGGCGATGCAGGCCACGTCAGATCACGGACAAAGTGCTCACCGTAGCAACAACTCGGTAACGTTACATGAGTCAAGTAATGATTCGTACACGACCGACATGAATTATTCAATGGCCGCTCGCCACCCCTTCTTAAAGGTATAGCCGTTCTTGCCAGGGGCGGCGGCGAAATGCCATTGTCACCGAGGAGGACGTGTCATTAAATAATGCTCGCGGAAGCGGGCGCTTGTTTACCGCGTCGCTTTTTCCATGCTCATAACTGACTGAGTGATCGTCCGGCGCGGCGTATAAGGCGTCACGCAGCGCATCCCGACCGAACGAGCGACCGACCGACCGACTATAAATCGTACTCGTCGTGTACGGTTATATAAAAAGCCGCCGGCATGGTATGGCACGGCACGGCACGGCACGGTATGGTACGGTACGGTATATTTGTATTTACGGTAGAGAACGCATGGCACCATAACGCCATAACAAATAGCTAATGAAAATGTTTGCGAACGAAGAGGATCCATTCACTACTAACAAAGACTCCAAAGTCATCGGGCGACGTCACACGGCGACGGTATAGATAGGGTCACGGACGGAAAGCACAAGGAATTGTCCGTGTCACCGGGACCAAGAGAAATGACCCTCTGCCTAGCGCGCTTCAGGTAAAACGCTGCCAAGTCTCTGAATTGCAGCCATTACTCTCAATCTCGTCCGGTTTATCATGGCTCGTCGGAGGGACAAAACATTGAGAATGACGATGAAACGACTGCTACCGGACAGTATATAGGGGTGAGGTGCGGGTGAACGACGGCGGTGGCGGCTAAATGAAGAATTATGGTTTTGAATCAGCCAGCCAAAGAGGATGCTAAGTGGGTGCGCACACACACACTTACTTGATGCTTGATGACTGATGATTGAAACTATACGATGACATACATTATTATCTGTTCATGTGTGTGTTCACAGGAAATGAACAATCTGATCAGTCGGTGGAGGTGAACGCGTGCCGCCTCCGTTCTAGCCGAGCTGCGTGTGCGAGGTGTCACTATATTGCCTGATGGACAATTTCCTATTTCGTGTCGCGTCGCGTCGCGCAATCACGACAATCATTTATTTAAACCGCGCTGCGTTCTACATTTTAAATATGCATGCGCATCTATGTAAGTGTGTGTGTTTGAAGAAGTGATATAATTAACGATACGATTCGAGCGATCGAGTCAATTATTATGATTCTATCCCAGCATAAGACAGAAACGAGTTATACGCTCGCACGCTAATCTAATTATTCCGAGTCCGTGTTTACTATGATCTGTACAGAAAGGGGAACGCGGGAGGGAGCAAGGCGCTCACTGGACCAGCAGCCGCTAGATTTAATTTCTGAGCTGCTTTTCATAACTTCAATCGTCTTTTGCTTTTAATGTTTTTAAGCGCGGAAAAGTGAATTTATCAAGCGCACACCGGCCGAGCGAGCAATAACAGAACGGTTCCGCTCCCGGAAGGTTTTGAATCGGAATTTATAAGCAGAATTAATTAGACTAAAAACCACTGCAGCCTTATTCGTGCTTCTTGCTTTTCTCCTCTCGTTTGGTTTCGTTTCGTTTCGTATCGTGCACCGACCGAGGAGAGTCGGCCGTTTTAATTTACAAAAGCCAAACTTAATTCTTGTTCCGCGACTAAAGGAATAAAGAGAAATGGAAAGGAAAATTAAAAGCGATTCAGCCAGATTCAGCCTCGGCGGCAAATCCGCAGCTAGCTTTTCTGCATGCAGAAAGAAAGCCGCCGAAAGTCACCTATACTATCGCTGCATCGCGCTACCACTGAGATGAACATTCGTTTTACGTGTTTCATTTCATTTCGTTTCGTTTCGTTTCGTACGTACGAACGAGCCTAAATATTCATGAGTAGTACTCGTACATACGTTACGTACGATTGTTTTAATGCCACTTGACTCGCGCCTTCAACAATAACAAATTCGAATCAGAGTCAGCTTGAATAAATGTCATCTGTAGTAGTCGTACATACATAAGTGTCTATATGTCTGCTGTGTGTATGTTCGTTCTAATGTGCATTTAGGAGTTAGAGTTGGAGCTGTTATTGCTTGTGTATTGGCTTAGTTTGGTTTCGGATTTTGGTCCGCTGTAATCCGCCATCGTAACTTTGGTCGCTCACTACAAACTATACACACATGCATACATATATACATACATACATACATACATACGTAGGTGGCCGCTGAACTTTGACCGCCGTCCCGTTTCGAAATTAATCCAGTCGATTCAAACAAGATTACCGGAACTCAGGTGTGGTTATCGGATGTTCTGCAGCACTTGAACCATTTCTAAAGTTGCAAACTGCGGTGGTGTTGTTGCAGCATCCCAATCTCCCGCACTTAAACCCCCCTCCCGCACCACCCTGCTACACATCCTCGTTTCCGCGCGACCTTTCCCTTTTCGACGCCGTGTGTATTACAACAAGGGTGTGTTGGCTGTTACTCAAATAAAACGATTAGAATAGATTTCAAATTAAATGGAGCATGTGATAATGTCGGCATAACTCATATTTACTGTTTTTATGCGTGATGCTGGGAACCGCGCGATGAATCTCGCTCCCTCTTTCACCCGCAGCGAATCATGTTTTACCACTTTTGCAAATTTATACCTTCAGATTTAACTCTTAACTTTTATCTTCATCCTGTTTACTAGAGGCTTCCTTTTTATTTCCGATGATTTTAAAGGTCAACCAAATACAATCAGAAGTGCTCATCATATTATTTTTAATTTTTATTTATTTATTATACATAATGACAAAAAGAAATTTGTTGCTGCTGATGGTTTTCAATAACAAAGCCAAAAGTTTCAAGATATCGCACTCTTTCGAATCTAGAAACTGAACAATTGACCTGACCATTGATAATACGTATGTTAATTTCTCCAATTCCATTTCGTACATTTCAGAGAGTCGTTGTCGCGTTCTGTTGGTCCTTCAATATTGCTATTGCGTATACGACTGACACACACACACACACATACATACATACATACAATAATAATAATACATATAGTATGAGATGCCGTCAATTCGTAGCGTGCGTGCGTGCGTGCGTATAGCAGCAGCAACAAAAACCAGCAACGATAGAGCCGCCATATGATAATTTAAGGGCACGCGAGCGTACGCCGCCTTACGCGTAAATGTGACTTTCAATTTAGCCGGCAGTGCGGGATTATCTTGGCGTCGCTAGTCTAGGCGCTCCGACGCCGAACCGGCACTCGTGCTCGCGAGGCGTCGATCTCTCCTTCGTATCTCCACCTCCTGCTGTTCCTGCTGGTGCTACTGTTGGTGCTACTGGTTAGATTCCCACTAGCGCCATCCTTTCTTCGGAACTCTCGAACGTGCCCGGATTTGGAAATATTTGTATAATTCCGTCCTGATTATCAGGCCTGCTTAATTCTGTATGTTTTGCTCGAAACGAAAACCGATGAAATACGGTTGTGTCTTGCCATGAAACCAAACCATGTACATACATATATATATCTTTTTTTCTGCACACACACACACACGCACGCTACACTGCTGAAATGGACATTTTATCCTAGTTTATGGAAACGGAATTAATACTTCCAATTTACTTTGCTTTCTCGACATTTATTTTTATACTTAGATAAAGATTAATTATTTTGAAACCTACTAAATTATTTCTTTAGTCGCTGCGAGTCCAAAAAAGTCACGAAACTATACTTGATAAATATTTATAAGTTATTGTAGTACATGATTCTAGTGACCTAGTGCTTTATTGACATAGCTTACGTAATTTCAATTGCATAAATAATGATTTAGCAAAACAATTGTATATGTAGGTACAATATGTCTAGTTGCGTACAATATCATAATAATAATAATAATAATGTATATACGTACGTAGAATGACTATATAAAGCAACGTATAATTTCGTTCTGAAATAGAGAAGCAATTGAAACCCCTCCCGCGGCACAATGAAGAATGAAATATGTTTACGACGGCGTCCGTAAATCATTATTGAAAGTTTCCGTGCAAAAAATAGCGTCCGCCCGATTCTTCTATTAATTCTTCCGTGAATCGTGGAGGATTTAAATTGTAGCTCGGTGCTTGCTCACGGCACGGCACGGCACGCCGTTCCCATCTTCCGATTGGTTTTCAATGGTTGTCTTCCCCTTCTCCTGCCCGCGAAATGTGGACGACTCTGAAAATGGAAAGTGCTTTACAATGATTTAACGATTTTAAATGGGGCATTACTTTTATTTTTTACGGTTCCCAAATTACCGGAAAGTGTTTTATTTTCAATAATAAAAACAGTCCATCATCTTTTATACCGCTCAAATTGCGACTTGTTTACCAATAATATTCCAAATTATGAATCTTTCAATTACTCTCTTTATTATAATGAGTAGCCGGCACCAACTCAATCTTTGTATATTTTATAATGAGTTTGTATTACAAATCATTGTTACACGCACAATTATATATAAATTTAATTCAATAATGTATATTCGGATTCCATTTGAGACGGTACGAATTGGGTCGAGTCCATAATGAGATGCCACACAGAAACACAGTTTGGTGGCCAAGCACCTATGAATAAAATATATTATTAATTTTGTCTCCAAGAGAATTTCCATTTCTCTTGATTATTTTTCCGTGTGCGATCGTTTAGAACTGACAAGTTAAACACCTCCCCATTTGTTCAGCGCAACCCTTCTGACATCGATCTAATTTAAATCTTAATTAAAGATTTAATCCAAGGTATTTTAGAAAATATTATATCGTTTTTCGTGGAAATTATGCACCATTAATTAAACGAGTGTCGTTGACGCCGTAACACCTTCTAATGCCGCTTTTAAATACCAAAGTGCCGACGCCTGCTTGCCTGTATGACGTCTCGACGTCCCACGCACCACGTTTATATGATATGTTTTCAACGTATTTCATTTCTTCTTACAACTAACTACACACACAACAACTAAAAAACAGCATCTGGAAATATGAATTATATATATTTTTTTGGTGGAGGTGCACACATGATACATTAAACTACAATTTCAAAACTTCAACCAACAAGTATCTACGAAATTAAATACGCGTGTTTTGATGCGAATGTTTTTTGATATGGCAGATAAATATAATCCTAATAAAATTGGTCTCACTTGATGACTGCTTAGCAGTAGATAAAATGTGTGCAGTTTTAAAGAGAGTCGTGTGAACGCAGTAAGATGATGAATATAGAAGATGTTCGCGAGTCATTAGCATGCACCTCGCGGTTGCCCATAATCATAATCGTAATAATATCTGCTTGCCTGCACCGACAGAGTGTTGACTTCATGACAGGCGCCATCTAGAATGTCATCCTGTTCTCATATTCCGCCGCCGCATTCCTACTTCAAACATGTCTTGTGTGAAGGTAGTTTTATTATGGACCCTAGAGCAATTCATCAACATAATCACCTTCATATGCAGCTCGCTCATACGTTTATTTCTTACAAGACAGTTCACTTTTGCGAACATCGTTTCTTTGATTATGGTTAATGTCCCTTTTACGATCGACGACGCGGTTCTCTCGTAAGCGACGTCCCGTTTAAATTAACATGAAATTCTTAACTGTTTTGCAAACGTTCCTTCTCATATGATTTACTCTCAAAACAAAACAATTTCCGAAGAAATAATTCTATAGTATATTTAAACGTAACAAAGTGTTGTACGCAGAACTGAATTGGATTCAGGTGAAGAGATATTTTGCCTCAAGTCTAGAGTACTAAGTACGTTTGTGGAAAATTCATTCAACACAGGGAATTGAGTGAGAGATAGAGAAGCGGTTTGTTTAATTTAGCAATCCGTGTGCCTTCTCAGCGTAACGTCGCCGCACTGCTATTGCCAAGGGGGTGGCGCTATGGGCGCAAAGCCAGAGTGCTCTCTTGTAACCTGTAGACATGCGGTCTGTAGATACTCGTACGTGTAACTTGTCAAATACTGTTTGCAAACGTGTTCTAGTGTCGTACGTGAAGTACTCCTGTTACCGACGTGCCCCGTAATTACTGTTGGAACTGCGCGACTCTATCTATAAGCGTCGCATAGACGTACACATACATACATACATACAGTGTGATGCATTTATTTTTTTAAAACACCTCTCGACATCATTTAGATGTAGTTTTGTTTTTTTAATTAACCTTTATTTAGCAAAATATTTTATAACATGTATAGCATTCAGTCTTAAGACGATATTTGTTGAAGCACCTCTAGAAATGTGAGCTGTTGCGGCTATGGCGTTTCTTAACCTGTAGTACGATGTGTTAAAAACATACATATTACAGTGGCGCAGCGATTACAACGGTTGGTGTTTGCATGAGATAACCAGAATGTGAGCTTTTACAACATGCATTTCGCGTTTGTTAATGTTCTTCTCTTATTTATACTGTATTTCATATTTAAAACGTTAACTAACTAGACTTGATTACAACATTTATGCATAGCATCCTATACGTATATTTATTCTCCGTGTAAATACGTGTACTTGTTAGATATCGTTTACCAACAGATTATAATTTTTATTCTCGTTGTCCAGTTTCGTATTTGTTATTTTATTATTATTATTGAAGAAACACATCTGAAGTATACTATGTATGTGTATTATTGTATACATATATACTAATAGTATAATGGGGTATAAAAAAAAGTTGCTGTTTGAAGAAACGAACAAAGTATTTAAGTCTGTGATGTTTCGATTTCAATCTGACAAACGTAGGAAGGAAAGACGGAAAGAAGACCGGTACGGTCAGCAATCTATGTAGCATGACGGACATGGTATAGTAGTAACCTTAGTCCGACTTGTGTTCCGACATAATTGCAGTTAGTTGAGAGCAGACCGGGAAAGAAAAAGCCAAAGCCGCTGCTTGTATGTACGTACGTACGTACGTACGTGTAGAGTCACGCGCATCCCGTCGCCGATACACGATGTCGTGCACCGCCCCCGCTACCGCCACCGCCACCCTCGACGACCTGTGTGATGGATTACAGCATCGATTAGAGTTGATTGCCGCGGAGCCAGGATCTCCGACCCCTCGATGTTTGTTCTGCTCCTCCCTCGCGCACTGTCCAATTCGACATCCCTCTCCTAATACACACGTTTATCCTCTCTGCTTTTTACAGAAAATCAAATTTACACTCCTATTGCTCACTCGATAATACGATACATGCACACTTGTATTAAATTAATAGCTACATTCATACATATAGATTACTCATAGACACTCATTGTCGATGAATAATAAATTCATTTTCATATGAAATTCCAAATAAAATATTAAAACTTTTTTCCAATAAAGTATTTTAAGAAGAGAGAAAAAAACAACAACTCTTAATAAACATTCTATATTATAGAATAAAATGACCAGGGGTCTTGTAAGCGAGTATATTAATTCAGCAATTTAAAACAAGCCGCCTGAGGAATGTGATGTATCCTATCCGAGGAGCGTAGCATCATATAGCACATAGCACGCGTTTCCCAACTACATATACTTGGTAAATGGAGAAAGTGGTTTTGTGGTCTAAGATCGCCAAGTGTGTATGTGTGTGTGTGTTTCGAGTAAAGTTTAATGCTGTTCGTAAATGGGCATAAGAAAACGCATGACATTCACGGATTCCATTAACTGTCCACGAGCCGCAAAGGGATCTCTCTGAATACGTAATGGCTGTGCGAGGGATGCGCTGCGAATATATTTAATTGTTGCAAGAAAAAATAACGACCGATTTAACCGCCACAAATGTGCCCCACGCGCCCCTCTATAAAATCATTTTATTCTACGGATGCATGATTATGTATTATGATTACAAGCCTACAAGAGTTTTTAATTGGTGAACCCTAGAGTATGATTTTGTTTAAATTTTATTATACGATGCGCTATTCATATAGGTACATTACATACGTATGTATGGGGTTGATTATAATTGTTATTAATACAAGTGATATATGTCTTTATTTGCTTGGTACAAAGTAGATAAATTTATTAATCTGAGAAACTATAAAAAAAAAGGAAGTAAATAAAGCGTGTAGGTACCTACACAGTAATTTCGGCTGCCATCTAGATAATATATAGTCCCATAAAAATCGGTTTTAATCATATGATCGTTATTTTTATTCGACGACAGTGTTCCCGAATGGGGTTGTTATGGATTCAGAATCTTTCATTTGTTTAACCGCACGAATACCTAGTACGAGTACACAGCACGAGCAACGATGACTTTTAATCGTAACCAAAGTGCAGTTATGAGTCGTTGTGAGATGAGCACGCGTTTTTGCGCGCCAGTGATAATGTGGCCATGAACCCATTAAACCACTCTGTTACCCCGTATGAATCTCATCCCGGCGAATGAGTGAGTGAGTGAGTGAGTGAACAAGCGACTCTTCTTCTTCTACTTCTTCTTCTTATTATTATTATACAACACGATTATGATTACACATTGTGTGGCGAGCAGTTACGGGGCTGCTAGGCACTTGTTTTAACGAGCCAACTAACAATATTGACGCAATAACCAACGACAGTTCATCTTGCGACACACACCACATAAATGACTGCCGACCTTTATTTAATTACATACAAACAACACATTTCAACACCAAAAATTAAATAAATACTATGACCAAAGAATGATTATATAAAAAAACACACACACATTATTTTATATATAGATCTATAATGAATACATACATACGTAGCAGTGGTGTTTTACGGGTAAAATGAAAAAGACTAAAGCATCATCGTCATCATCATCATCATCATCATCTACATCATCATCATATGAGGAAAAGTGCCAGAAGCGAAATGGTCAGCAGACAAGCAAACTCATCACTAGTAGCACCGTGTTGCCGTGTGCGATGCACGATGACGTGGTTGGAAATTGGATGTCACTTGGAGGTGTCACCGCGGTGTTTTTCCAGCCGCCAGCCACACCGCTGCCGCTGCCCCTGCCCCTGCCGCTACCGCTACCGTCACACGACACAAATCAGCCAGAAACAAATGAGAGACACGGGTCGCCTACAGCAATCGTACCCGATGATGAAAGAGTGCTCGGTCTTTGTCTGTCGTCCGCTCTCTGGTCTATCTAACTTTTTATTCCCTCGTTCGTCTCTCTTAGTTACGTACGTACGTATGTACGTACGTACGTATGTACCAGCAGCGCAGCATCAGCCAGATATATGCGACGTGCACAAAGGAACGAGGTGTCTGATGCACCGGATATTAAATACGGTGCTGAGATTAAAGAACGTGCCTCACCCCGCGCCCGCGTCTCTTCGATCAGCCCGATAGCGACACATTCACCTGGAAGCCAAGAACAGACGTTTGATATTAAACCAACAAACATCACTAACATTTATATAGGGATAGATAGATAGATAGATGGATAGAATTTATATAAATCTGTAACCTAAACTACTAGTATGTAGTAGGTACTACATCTCGTTCTTCTTGTTCATCATCTTCTTCTTCTTCTTCTTCCTACAGATAATCAACATGAAAGTTTCTGTGGATGTTGGCAAATAGCGGTGTAAGTGGTTTGCAGAGTGTGTCTGGGTAAACGGCGGGCGATAGGTGATCGGGCAGCGTTGACCGCACCACGACGTTCCTCGGATTTGATCTGCTTTCCGATAATCCTCGCTGAGAGCAGATGGCTATAGATTTAGGTGTGTCCTTGTTTGCTCTGCAGCTTTAAACTTGATGCTTGTAATGTAGGTAGATGGTACGTAGTAGACAAACTCGCAATGTCGTCCTCTCGATCCCCGCCCGCCACCCTACCTAAGAGCACTCCCATTGCTGCTGTTCTGTAATCTGAATTTGCATTTTAGATTCGCACAGTTGCTCTGCGGAATCGGAATTAAATACTTATTTAGTTTATCAATCCCGTTTATTTACGTTTGAGGAGGAGGCGCCGACGGATGGAAACGTTGAGTTTTAGCTACATCGTCCGACTCATCACCTGCTGCTCTTTATTCTCTCGCTTCGTTTACTTCTTCTGTTGAAATTGCAAATCTTTTCGGTTGCTTTGAATTATTAAACTTATAATGAAAATACACACAGCCCTTTTCTTTACTCTTTTGCATTCAAGTTGTCTAAGTACAATTATGGACAAAACATCTCTACTCTCTACTATTTTTTACCTACGGATTAAATTCTAATCCACGTCGCAAACTCTAGTTATGCACTTAAATAAAATTTCATTAAAAAAGAAAGAAAGAAATGTTCACCGTCACCTGGTGCGGTGGGTGGCTATTCTTCGGCGGATGGAAACTTTCAAGAGTTGCGGCTTTTCTTTAAAAGTTTAAATGTTTCAATCCTAGTTTAATGGCTACTAAGAACCGGGTGCAAATTGTAGCGTACAGCAATATGGTCTTTTTTCCATTCTCTTTGTTTTTTCTTCATTCCTCGGCGTTTCTTTTTTTTTTTTCTCCCTTGGTTTTTTTGTAGGTGTAACTTTAATTCAGTTTTCTTGTTGAATTTATTTACACTTTGGTGACCGCACCTCTGGTTATATCCAGTCGGCGCGGGGCGGCGATAGACTTTGGTGAACGCTGGTGGTAACGTGACAGTCAGTTCTTCTTTGTCGTTGAGTCCCGGACTGCGAAATCCAATTTTGTGCACGACCGCATCGTTCAGATGTGGCCGCGCATAGCTCCCCGCTACTTTCAATTTACTAGAACGCCTCCACGGACAGACAGGTGATACTACCTACACTAAGGAGGAAGAGGAGGAGGAGAGAAATGCTACACTCTACATGTATTATGTAAATTCATATTAGTGTAGACTTTCGTATCGGTCAATATCTCTTGAGATTTCAAACCGACCATTGCAAAGGGTGTGTGTTGGCTTTGATTTCCGTGAACCGGTATAATTGTAACCACAACACAGCCAGCGTTGTGTGCCCTGTTGACTGGCACGGCATGGCACGGCCTCTGGCGTTTACTTCAACTCGCCTCTGAAATCTAGTTTCGAGCCAGAGCCTCCTCCTCCATCCAGACAGCTGATGCCATCCATGCACCTCAATCACACCGAAGGAAACAGACGTGGTTCTTGTGGTCAGCTCGTATATAGTTTCCGTATACCTCGATGCGGTTGCGAAGTTACAATCTCCAGCACTTGTGTATAGCAAACCTACAAATCTTACTTCGCTTTTTATTGAAATTTGTCATATTTTTCATTTATTTATTAAAAATATATGCTCTACGTACAATATTTGATTTCTAATGTCTCAATATGCTATCCTGTCTAAATCTAAATCGAAAACTAAACGTTGTAACACTATTGTTAAAAAAACTAGTTCAAATAGTCTATGTACATACATACTATATATATATATATATATATATCGATGTGTGGCATATCCACACATGTTTCACTTAACAAGTATGTAGGTACGGAAGGATATTGCAATTGTAAATGTATATATATATATATATATCTGACAATCGGTCGCAACGTATAGAGAACGGTTATGTCCACCATTACACGGCTTCTCAAATAACATACAATGTTCAACGCTCACTTTACAATTTCAGCAAAACAATCGTATACCTACATACATACATACATACGTATATATGTATGTATGTAGTATGTAGTCCATTTCAGTCACTACCCACTAGCTGTATAAAACAGTCGATCGAATGGCACTAGCAGTAAAATAAAATCAACCATATACGTACGTACGTACGTATGTACATAGTGTTATTGTTTGCATTTAATTTCGATTGCTTGCTCTTTATTTTTTGGAAAAATTCTCCATTTTTTATATACTGTTTTAAAGCAAAGTCATATTCACTCTTTTTGTGAGTTGCATCAAATATATTATTTTTACTGTTCACCCACAAGCGTAATATGTCGTAAGACCAAATTTTGCTGCCTCTTCGATTTTATTAAAATTGGGTACACATTTTAAATTCAATCAGTGCTGTACTTCAAGAAATATTGGACATGCACAAAAGGGAAAAACATTTTAATTCTATGTAAAAATTACAAAAAAAAATTCAAACACTTTTCTCAACCAAAGACTGGTTTACATTACATGTAATGCATAGAATATAATAATTTGTGCCAGGTTATGCTCGGACACTGAGTGAGTGTGTGTGCAGGTTTACGTATGGCGTCACGAGTGATTCTTACGTTCGGATGCAGAGCACGTTCGCGGTAATACCTTTCCACACACACACACACACAGACCCATTGATCCATGTGTGCGCAGGGTGCCATCGTTATTTTAACCGTTTTGAATTTGTCCGATGTGCCCCATGGTGCGACGGCTAGTATCGTAGTTCCGGCCGGCGCCGCCACGGTGCTTCTACAATAAACACAGCATACATATATAGCCATATAATATAGATAGAACCACTCACTCTTATATAGTTTCAACGTATAATACACTCACGAATCCATGCCAAATGGAGAAGCGCTGATACAATTTTCGACCTACTCAGAGATGGGTATCTATCAACGCAGCAAAAGAATCGCGTCGCGTCAAGCCTATGGATATTCAAATGCATATGTAAAAAATGTTTTCAACGAGTGTGAATGCTGTGTTTTATTAGTACGAAGCAGGGCTAGAGAAAACTGTGTGTCATAAAGATCGCAACGGCGCGGCGCGGCGCAGCGCGTCGGCCAGTGTTGGCTCTCAAGGAAAAATGGAAATATGTAAGTCGGTAAGAGCGCTGCGCTCTGCTTGATATGATCGCTAGTTATTGGGCTAGAAGAGCTGATGTGGGGCGGAGTGGGTTCTGAATGCGTGCCAGTTTCGGGATCAAGTAATCACAAGATTGGGCGCTCGCGGACGGATATACCACCTCCCCTGACGCATAATTATGTCATATCGCCCAGCCAAATGCTCCGACGCGCCATTCCAATCCAATCCACCCTAACATGCACGCGCGAAAACACCACTTTTCTAGCCTTCAAATCATCACTACTGATGATTCCCCAACAACAACAATCTTATACTACTATATCTATATGTATATATACGTCCCTACGTACGTACATATATGTACTATATGTATTTAGAAAACATTATATGTATATTTTTTATCAATTCTGTTCTCTAATTAGAACACATATCTTAGACTATATGTTAGTACCAAATCGGAACATTACCTGGGATCACAACCCTTGCTCTCCAAATGCGTATCTGTGCTTTCCGAATTGGCAGCAGACCACAGGTAAACAGTTGGGTTGCGATCCCAGTTGGCACGCATTCAGGTAGTGTTCCGATTTGGGACGGTACGAACGCTGCTGGAGAGGGGAATCGAACGCGATGAGATATGCAGTCAGTGTGACCTCTGCTGGTTCACCTCTCCCTGATTCGCTAACGCACGCAAACGGCAAACGTTTATTGTGGGAAATAAAACTGATTGCAATCTTAATAACGGGCCAATCTTGTTAACCACTCGCGGTGTTTTGTATTGCCGCCGACGTTTTTTTTTTTTTTGTTATTTAGTTCATTCACACCACCAATCAGGCAAAATGAAAAAACAGCAGTAAAAGTAAAATGAAAACACGGACACTTATTGAAATTACAACACTAAGGGATATTGTCATTCACTCCCCCCCCCCTCGCCCCCTACCTCGCGAACTTTTTTGAATTACATTCATTCTGAATAATAAACGAATCATAAATCCTCACCAGTGAATATAGCTTTACTAGATTTATCGCAGGTCATAATATTCCATACTGAATGTTAGGGTGACAGAAGCCTTTTTAACTAATAGAAATAATTTTCATTTATAAGTTATGCTGTTATGAACTAAAATATAAATACGATGTGTGCTTTATTATTTTAATTTTAATTTTAAGAGTGTCCTACTAATGAACAGGCTTACCTACTTATACGTGACAAATCAAAATTGAGTGATTTTTAAAAAGCCAACACATGAAAACCTGTCATCATTATACATTGCACACGATCACAATACAACACAGAGGCGTGCATTAACGTGCGCATTTGTGTGACATATATGTACCTCGTTCGACACTGTCCAGTGACCACATCGCGGCACTGCAGCGCCCCTCGCGATCGACTGACTGATTAATTATTAGACACGCGAGAGAGGTGTATACGTACGTGGACCCATGAAACTGTGCCTGTCTGTATGTGTGTTTCATGTATTAATTTTCAATTTGCATGGGCACAGTACCAAACGCAATTATTATTTGCTGTGTGTTTGCACTTATAATTACCGAAGTGTGCACGGTGCGGAACTATTGTTCTGGCATCATCGATACCATTTTGCGCCTATATACAAATCCATTGATATTAGATCCATCATTGGACATACCTACAACAAATCAACGTACATTCCAAAAAAGTAGCTTTACGTAATAAGGAAATATCATATATGTACATATAAGAAATCTACATCATCTACAATAGATAATTATTCGTACAACTTTAGGACCTATATTAAATAATATTTTCTGTATAAAACATCCAGTTGCTGTAAATATCAATGATGGAATCAGATACGCACACACGTGTACCGCAACAGCACTAATACAGATATACGTGGACCAGTGCGTGTCATTGCCCATTAAAATCATCGCGCATCATTGTTAAATGAAATGTTTATCGCTGCGTAGGTGTTGTTATCTAGACATCTCTCTCTCTCTCTCGGTGCGTCGCGGCGCTCGTTACGTTCCGGTGGAGCTATTGTATGAGCCCTCACATGTTGTATGTATGTATGTATGTATATATATATATATATAGGAATGTCCGTGGCACCGGTTTGCAGCTCATATGACGTATAATCGCACGCCGAAGGTATATTTAGTAATGTGTTAATGTCGCGATCACAAAACTCTATGCCCTGTTCCATGGTCCGCTCCGATCATCATTGTGTTCATTTCAATGCCATTGTTCCAGAACACGAGCAATACCCATTTCATTGAACTATGAAAGTGTTTATTGCAATTGTGACACTTCATTTCGTATTAAAATCGGTTTAAAAACGCTTTTATTACCTACACGCATAAAGTATCCCAAATAAAACCAATCAAAAAGTTTGTTTTTATTCAAATTCACAAATAGTAGGTCATTCGCACTTTAACTAAATTTGTTTTTATAAAATAATATGTATACCTACTGCTGAAAATAAATTGTAATATCATGTTTTAAAAATTTCAAAATAATAAAAGACAAAGTTGATATTTTTCATTAGAAATCTGGTTCGTAAGCTGTCTTAAATGTCAAAAATAAAGTTGGAACGGATTACGGGAAATAATTACGTGAAAAACGAGCCACATTTCTCTGTTCGTATCTAACGGAAATCTAAGTTAAAAACGGTCATTGCGACATTTATGAGTTTTTTGAAATTGTCTCACATCTTTTCTTTAATTTTTAAAAATCAAAATGTTTTTTTCCGGCCCCAATATTCTTAAGAATCAATAGGTATATAGTATATGTCGTCCTCTACTGTCATGCCACTGGCGCAATATATCTTATTTTAGCTGCTAGGTATACATACATATATTGTAACGTGGCGGCCGCGTATGAGCTGGACAGAGATAAATAACTTGAGATAAAAGCGGAACGGATTTACACAATATATATTATGGTGGCTGATGTTGTAGGTACAACGAATATTTTCATATATGTGTTGAGAAATGGACCGAAAACTCTGGCTAAAAGCTTCCGTTTTCACAACAAAAAAAAAAAAAAAACTCCCACTCGCCCTTTTATATAAATGTTCACATGTAGAGGTAGTCCTCCTCTGTTTACTATCATCATAATATCTAACGTTTTCATTCAAATTGCCTTAGGACATACTATATACATATTTCCAAATTTAACAAAAAACGGAATACAAACATTTTGATTTTCACTTTATAATAATTTCTTTGCAATTATTGTTGGCTATGAATATCAAGTTAATTATGTATAAAATAATATAAATAGATGGATTAATTGTGCGGTTCAACTAGGTATAATACGTTGGTTAATCAAGTATCATAAAATTGATGACACGGTCGTGTTAACGTACGTGACACGATTACAGAATCACATTTCTCCATTTTGTATATATGTATATGTATATGTTTGTATATAACACAAACTAGTTACACGCGTTTACAAATGAGCAAACTTTATTTATCCTTTTCTGAATGCATGTGTACTACGAACAAATGGTTTGCGCGGTTGCTTATTTTCTTGGTTGTGGCTCGATAGTCAACTTTGAGGCATTTCTGATGCAAATGTTTGCTGATTATCCTTCGCTCACTTCCTTGCACCGCGACTTCTTACATCGCAGGACAGGACTACTATTTGAATTCGTTTCCATATGAATATCAATCATCTTCTGACAAATGAGCTCACCTATTGCCATATATAAACCAAAAAGAAAAAGAATAAAGAAAAAATATCGCTCAATAAATCTAAAGATATTTCTGATCGCATTTCAAAGAACACAGATTTTTAGAACTATCGAAATCTATTATTCATACATGAGTTTAAAATAAATCTAACAAAAATTAGCTTAAATTAGGATAAATATTTAATGAATTGTAATTGTATTTGTATTATAATAGAATATTTGTTTTGTATTAGAAGTAGCTTTGTGTTTAGTGTAGATATATGAAAGTAAAAGGTAGTTTAGTGTCAAGTCCCGTCCTGTCGAAGCTCCGCGGGCGCAAGTAACACTGGCACTGCACATTATCATGCAAATTTGCATTCTTACATTTGCTGTCTCTGTAAGGCGAACACGTTCTTGGTTCTCCTGTGCTTTAGATAGACAACAAACCAAACGCCGACCGCTCGTCTTTTCTGATGTAACGTAATATTATATACATACATACATACGGTACATTGTGTTTGTGTGTGTTCTGCATAATTCCATTTGAAAATGTTTACTTTCTCGGTTATTGCAGTTGTTAAATTACACCAAAAGTTGCACAGTGCAGAAACTTTCATACAGTGTACAACTGTTGTTTTTTGTCAGCTAGTCAATGATGTTATTATGTACATTTTCTCATTTCTGATTCGCCCATCATTATTGATATTAATATCGGTTCGGTTCTTATCGGGCATGTTCATATTAATATTGTGTGTATCGCCCGCGACCCACTGTCATAAATATAGCCAGGCCGAGAATAAAATTTTATTTTCGTTTTCATTTGTATTTCTCGCTGTGTGTATGTGTGTGTGTGTGTGTGTGTGTGTGTGTTTCCTTTCGTAGATGTTCTTCTTTTCCTCTCGGTGCCGGAACAAAAGAATGCCATAAAAATCTACATTTCCGGTCTATAATTTTTTTCGTGTAATTTTGATACGGGGATAATCTCTACCCGGTTCTCTCGTGCAATAAATATAAATTGCTGTGTCTTCATTCGCGTTTCTTCGCTCATTCATTGCTGCCTGCTGGAATAATAGATATTATTGTTTACAGATCGAATCAAATCGGCCTTGGCTATTTGGAATATCTAGGGGAGTGGCACACATATTATTATTTATCTTTTGCCTACAGATTATCCCAATAAGAGATTACTGATATTTGCTGGCATTGGACTTTCTTATACATACATATAGTTGTATACATATATTCTGTTTGAGAAATCAAAGTTGTGGTATCGCTTTGTAGTTCTCTTGATGTATGTACTAGATTGTGTGACGTGTGTAAGTTAATGGTGGTTTGATCATTGCGACCGCGACCTGCGGGTGCCCTCTGACCCCCAGCTGCCCATTTCCAACCCGGATGGCTGTGGTTCAGTCCTTACAGCCCCAGGAAAACACGCCTGTTTACCGTAGCTAGCTAGTAGCTAGGTGTAGATGAAACTTGTGCGGCCTGTTGACACGCTGTTCGGATACCAAAACCTCAACTTCACTTCACTTCAGTTCAGCTCACCATGATCAAACACTGACTACTATCGTATACAGAGTGTATAAATGTCCAATCCATTTCTGCAAACATCGAAACTTTTAGATTCTGGTTGCTATTTTCCACTGCATCCATAGCAGCATATAACTTATATTAAAAACAGAGATTCTCTTTAAATAATTAAAATCAAATAAAGTAAATCTTCAATAGTTCGTTCTCGGTCAGCCCCTCTTGTATGTCACATGTATAAACCAAAGTTAAAGATTAACACTGGCGGAAAAGTGACCGCACACACGCATCTGTCCGGGCGAAGAGGACAAACAAAACAAGCAAGAAAGAATTATGTTCGGGTCAAGCCGAAAGACAAACGGCCGTAAATGGAATTGAACTTTAACATATTAGTGAAGGCGGCTGATGGGGCGTGCCGGGGGCGGGTGGTTGGTGGTGCGAGGTGCGTGTATCACCCTTTGCACCATGGCCACGATCTCTCGGAGCAGCAGCAGCAGCAGCGGCAGCAGCAGCAGACACCGATGTTTTATTGCGTGATCTGAGATTCAAGTGAAGAGAGCCTTTCTCCTCTACACCGCCGCGCCGCCGCCTCTAAATTACTACTGATGCCACTGGTTCTGCGCTGATCTACTCATTAACATAAAACACGCCTAGTAATAAATTCTACCACACATACTGTGTATACCTACATACGATACATCGAATATGATATAATAGGAACCCAAACAATACTATTTAGTGATGCTGGGTTCACATCTATTTCCAAACATTAAGTTTTATTCAAATACCAAACAAGATAAATTATAAAAATACTAGTTTAAAAATTATTATGATCACGCTTTTTTTGAAATCGAGACTTGTATTAATTTTGGTTAGAAACTTGTGGTTTTGCACTATAACCGAAACAAAGTTCGTATTTGAAAGTTTAAAAAGCAATAGAGGTCGAAACCTTTGTCGTATATCAAAGCTTATTAATTCAGTTCGAATAGCATTGATTAATCTCCCATTAATTTCGATTGTTATGACTTTTCGTTGTAATAGTAAATGTGGGGCGAGGTGTGAGTGAGTGAGTGAGAATTTCCGCGTTACTTTTAATATTTATAGTTTTCCTGTTGTTAAGTGCAAAGCCAGAGTGGAGCCAGTAAGGCTGCAGCGCGCGCGCGCAGATAATGTGAAATATTCGCGAATGAGCAATTAATTCGTGATTCATAAAAATATTCAAATGGAGGAAGGTATGTACGTACGTACGTACAAACGAACGAACGAACGATATGTACGTTTAGCGAGGCAGAAAACGGAAACGCTGCATATTTATGGACTTGGATCGAGTCGCCGATACTATTAACATATTAAGCATTCGTTGTGACTCTTAACATTTTCCTTCTGCGTAATTTGTCAATATGCGAAGAGAAAAACTATCGCGTTGATGTTATGATGACGAACACTCACTATTCTCCAATGGTGATTGCTTCCTTCTCATGGCTGACTAGATCGCACCCCTTTTATGTAATGTGCATGCATTATTTATCATATGCATTGAATTCAGCATACATATACTATTCGTACTAGGTAGGTAGGTATGTATGCACCGTCGATCGTTTTGTTATTTTGCAAACGATAGAATATGAGAAATGCTCAATGGACGTTAAAAATCCTACATAAAACTGACTATCACAAACCATAGCAAATTGCACAAACATTACGACTTTTACTTCGCGGATTTTAGTAATAAAAATTGATTTAAAAAAACAACAACCCCCGCAACTTTATTTTTGACTAATATACCTACATTTCTTTCTTTCCAGGTGAGTATATTTGTTTATCGAAAATATTTGTGAGTTTTTTTTATGAAATTACATTTATCGTGTAATATATGTATGTATGTACGTATGTATGTATGGTGAGAAATTTTGAATAAGACGAAGCAATGAATATAGTAGCAGGCAAATATTTTGAATTAATTATTCGAGAAAATGTGTTTGTAGCGCTGCTTAAGTATTTGATATGTAAAGGGTTTACTCCACTTTCACTGTAGTATATTTTAAACAATCGGCCGCTCATTCGACTGTCAATATTATCATTTGTACGTACGAGTACTATTCAATTATGAATACATTACGTGATGTATGACAACGAACGAACGCGCGGATCGCGCTACGATATCGCCGATGTGTTGACTCCCGAATATCACATCAATTCGTATCACCAAATTGAATCAAGCGTATACATGCATTAAATTGTAATACCCACCTCTATTAAAGCTTTCAATTTCACACCATGTTTATCTTTTACAATACTGTGAAATGCGTTGCTGCTTCAAATATATATATCTATATATGCGTGTGTGTGTGTGTGTGTGTGCGGTTGATTGTTGTGCGTTTATTTACATTTGCAGTGTACTTAAGCTCCTGGGCTACGAAAGCTTTCGTCTTCTCTTGTTATAAATTGATATTATCATTTGCTTACATGTTCATACGGTACATTTTCTAATTTTACCAACACGAGATAATATTAACTTTAAATGTATCTAGGTAAATGTATCATTCGATGTTCGTGTGCTTTTATTTAATTGGTTTCGTTGGAAGGTATGTTATAGAGTACGTACCTGATTTCTACGTGGCTTGATTTTGAAAGCCAGAGTGAAGCTTTTGGCTATTCAAATCTAAACAGTTAGGAATCTTTAGCCACGTCATCAGTTCACGTATTGCCGGGTTAACGACGGCGTTCACGATGAAGTTATCGGCTCGAGTCCGTGATGGTCTGACCGCAGAGCAGTCGTACTTGGTCGGTTTGTCCCCCTCTGCTTTGCCTTGCCTATGTGCATGCATCTACTTCGAAGAGTCAGCGCGCTATTTGCATATCGTGGTCGGCGGCGTGGCGGTGTCTCCAGTCGCGAACACGAAAAAGGTGTTACTCTCCTCTTCAGGCAACAATACGCCGCGCAAGTTGACTTTACACACACACACACACATACGTACGTACGCAGAAGGACAAACCCACACAAACTAAAATTAATGAACTGCTCACTTCTGTCCACGTATATACAAAATAATCCACTTTCTAGCAGACTTGATTCCACATTTCTATTTATTTATTTTATTAAATTACAACTATCAAGATAACGGCTCGGGAATATTTACAATTTTCAATAAATACTTAATTTGTATTACATATTCGATTTGAATTTGTTCTTAAATAGGAATTAGATCGTGTGAGTAATATAGGTTTGAAGGTGGAATCAAGTATATGGTAGCGCAGTGTTTTATTTAAGTTTGGGCAGTTTTTCCTTATATTCAGCAGCCGTTGGTGATGGCGGGAGAATATGCAAAACGGGGAAAGGTGTGTCGAGAGCCGAGGTACAGTGCGATTTATGTTACAATGAAAAGGCGTCTCCGCGTATGGAAGAGACGCGTATCATCCATCTAGACAGAGTGTGTCTCCTGTCGTTGGCAGCACGCACCTATAAACACCCGCGAGCGACCCGAGTGCGTACATTTACTATATTCACCTACACCCCAGCCTTTATCATGATCATCATCACTTACCTCCTATATGCAAATAAAAGAAGAAGAAGAAGAAGCAGAAGAACTTTGTAGTGTAATGCTAGTCAACGTTTACCAGCGATTGAATAAACGCACGCTCGTGAGGCGCAACTTCATTATCCTTGGGTAGTGGTAAGTGTCTGCAGTGAACGACAAATGTCGTTATCATACGCACGTCTGGAACGTCTGCAAACTTTCTTTCCGCCGGTTGCTCTGCGGTGCGGCGCGGCGATGATGGTTTCTCACGGAAAAAGAAATACGCAATTACGGAAATTTAATTAGAACTAATTAAAGACAGAGCTTCTGGCGTCGAGTTTTGTTTTGTTTTAGGCGGCGGGCGAGCAGGCAGGCAGGCAGGCAGGCAGGCAAGCAGGCGTGGTTTTGGCGCCAACTGCATCTCTCCTGGCCCAGATAATATACATAGTTAGGTAATTAATGCTACGACCCCAGCTATTTGCATGGCTCTCTGATTATTTATGCAAATAGAGGATGTCTAAGAGAGCACCGCGCGGTCCTTGCGGCTATCGTCACCGGTCGCAAAGGGAAATTGCTAATTTTCCGTCTATACATACTCTATATAGCTTGTTTCTCACTCAGGTTACTGCCAATTTCTGCCCGGTATCCTGTCTGATCATCGGCCACGTGCTGTGATTGCAAATCTATTGGTCCAACACTAAACTTCAAATATGTCCGGTCAAGGCATCGTCGCTGAATTACACGGCACACAATATTAGTTTTCTCTAAACGATTTCTCATCCAAAATGATTTCTTTTTATATGAACAACGTTTCATGTACACCATTAAGGCAAAAAGTAATTTAGAATAGATACTTGTAAACATTCGTCGCATCGTAACACAGACAGGCGTTTCCGATGGAGGTACTTTAATTTTCTTTTAATTTTTGATTGCCCAGAAGAATGACATTTTAATTCCGGTTGGAGGGAAGTTTTCAGATATCTCCGGTGCTGCCGTTGCCGCAAATCGTTCATTTTGCGGCCCGTTTCGCTTTACCCTTTCGTGGCGGTGGCGGTGGCGGCAGCGGCAGCGGCAGCGGCAGCGGTACACATCCCTCCCTCAAGTAATAAGATCATCATAGATCAGAGTACGCGAACGCGAGAGAGAGAAGAGGAACCCCGTCTGCTCCTTAACACGCCGTGTCGGACTTTGGTAACGTTAATTAAACTTAATTAAAAGAACTCTGGCGGAGGCGACTGTGAGTGCGCGAGTACGCGAACGAACGAACGAACGAACGAGCGCACGAGCAAGCGAGCGAGGTGCCTGTACCAGGATGCACGGCTAATCCACGGACAAATTAATTGCCTTTAGCATAAGTAATGCAGTTTGCGGAAAGACCGTTCCCATTTAAATCTTATTCTTCCCCACGTTTTTATTGTCGTCTTTCAATTCATTCAACCTCACTAACTCGCTCGCTCACTCGTAGTTTTGTTGTTACAGAAGAAGCATAAGCAAAAAAAAATGCTAACTTGGTTATTTCTATTGCGCGTCGACAAATTATTATTTGATTATTATTATTATACGTTGATTATTTTTCGCAAGTTTTTCTTTGATACACTGCAAATAAAATTAAAAACTTTCGTATACGACGCTGGCCGATTTTGATGGTGTCGTGACAGACAGAGAGAGAGAGAGAGACAGTGATTAGTTAGTGTGCGGCGCACGTTTCTTCGATGTTCAACTCAATAATATGCGCTATAAGTAAGAACCAAAGAGAGAGAGAGAGAATGGGTAAGAACAACGTTGTTGGGCTTCTTTTCGAAGCTGTGGTATGGCATGAAGTCGACGACATCCGTCATCGGAATCGCGACACTTAACACGGACGCTCCCGCCACGATTACAAACTTGGCCCAAAAAGCGCACCATTAAGATGGGGAACATGATTAACAATAGGGATTAGTGTGTCGCTCGTAATTTATTATTATGGAAACGTATGTTTGTGTCTTGCTATGTATGTATGTACAAGTTGCGTTCGTTTGTTCGTTTGTTCGTTTGTTGTTGTATCGGCTGTAAGTAAGTACACTCCGCAAACGATATACGTTGTCCGCTCGGTTTATTAGTTTGAGATTCTTGCGCGCTCTCGCGGTTGATGCCTATCTTCACATGTTTGTGTGTAGAAGAGAGAGGAAGGGACACATGACCGACCGACTTCCCTAGCGGAAGTCCATCAAGAACGGAGAAGGTGATTGTCAGTACTCGTCCTCCGAGATGGGTATTGTTTTCCCTTATGGCGACGTCAACGGCGGACAATGGCGACTGCCCGCGGGGCCGAGGCCATTCCGGCCTGGACTCATCGATGCTATCGCGTATCTCCACCCACCAGGGTCCCACTTTTATAACCCTACTCGGGCTTCCTTCGACTATTATTTCCACAATTGTCAGATTTCCCTGCTGCACCTTCCTTACACAGTTATCTTGTTTTCTGTTACTGCTATGCTATGTTATGTTCCTTCGCCACTGTTACTGCTTTGTCCGCTCGAGACGTCGAGCATCCTCCACTCCTCCTCCTTATTCTCTCACATCACACGCTCGCTGTTTGTGTGGTAGTGGTGTACGAGTATGTAATAACAGCGCCGCGCCGCTGGCTAGTGGTTACGATTATCACACGGCCGGCTCCTCGAAGGTGCATCGTAAACTTGCTCCGACGATTCGTCCTTTCGATGGCCACACAGACGTTGCTTCTTGCCGCGAGGTGAGACGAACATGGCCGCACACGAGCCATCCGGGTGCTCTCGCCGGAATCACCTCTGGCTGATAAGGAACCGGCTGTGAGTCCCGCGGGACCTTCGTTCTCTCATCTGCGCCAGCACACACACACACTATCATATGGTAGCGCACAAACACCAACCACAACCAGGCAATCGTATTGTATTCACACACACACACACACACCACATTGCGTACATACATATGTCTCTTATCGGATCGCATCGACAATTCCACTCGCATGTGACCGTGTCCGTCTTAGATTGAACCAATTGCGTTCACAAGATTCCTTCATAAGATCAACACTAAAATCAAATTTATTTTCTCCTTTTACGCATCAATTGCCTCACTAATAGATACCCAGGAGACTAGTTTATTTTACTATCTGCTGTTAATTTGGTGTGATTCATCAACAGTGAAATTGAAGCTGACTTATCTAAATGTTAAATACATTTAATGCAATGTTTAAAAAAATTAAGATGAAATAAAGGTGCGCATGAAAATATAAACAAAAGGCCAGAGGCGAGTCGTTAATTGTAGAAATGCAGACAGTTGTGTTGTATAGAGTATTTTCATTAAGTGCATAGTGTACATAGAGTCTGCATACATGCATACATACATACATACATACATAGGTGATGAAGCATGCGCGCAATGATGGCGTCCGCGTTTATTGCGTATACCCTTAACTTTGTTTCCGGTGAGCGAAATGCACTCCGAACGCGACATTTGCTAACTTAATTTGTCCGTCCAGCAGTACACACGTACATACACTGTGAGAGAGAAGGAGAGGTAAACCGGACTCACGGAGGACATACCTTGTAGTCCAACGGGTCTTTCCGGTGTGTCTGCCGCAAATCGCTAAATGGAATTCCTTAGCCGCACGAATGTATTGCACTTGCCGCTGTCACCAACTTATAAATTACATTACAAGCATGAATTGCCACGGTCATCTGTTACCAACCTTCCGTCATTTACCGTTTACTATGCGATTTTTTTCTCACCATCTTGAAACATTATTTACTTTTACCAATCTATCACTGCAATGTACATATCTATCAGTATCTATATAAAAAATAATTACGTAAAAACTACAAAAATGTATCTTAAAACCAAATATATTCAACTATTAGAGTTAAAACTAATCGTTTTGCTAACTGACTTTCTATATAGTGTGTATGTCATGATGACATTGATTTTCCATTTGCAAAGTTTTCTTGTAGTAGTACATATGCATGTAATACGTATCTATGTATATCTAGATTCGTTATATCATTAAACATACCCGTCATCAAAGTGAAAAGACAATTTTCCGTGAATGCTTTGATTCAGTTGCAAGACTCTTGTGTTAACGGTCCGACGATCTTATACGTACGTACGTATGTACATACATGTAGGGGTCGTTTCGTTGCTGTACTTATCGGCAAGGGATGTCTAGCCCCCTCTGTGCGGATACTAAATCACTTGGTCAGATTGTTGTATTCTATTCCTCACCCTTATTTACCAACCCGCATTTTGCAACTCAAGGTATACACACACACACACACACACACATACACATACTTGTTCTGATATTATTTTCACGAATGCATCGCGTTCAAGTTAAATATATTGAAATGTTATCAAATTGTATCAAACTTATTATATTTATAGCTAATTGATTCCACTTTATTATATTTACTCAACTAATGACGGCTGGTCGTTAAGTACTTTCGGAATGGCACTCTCTGGTATTTAAGAGCAGTTTTTACGGTATCAAGCGTGTGCGCGCTGGAGGTGTATGTATTACGTGCGAGGTGATCTCCGGACCGCCGCGGCGGTCACAGTTATCTCCGGTTTACGACGGGTGCCCGCTTCTAATCATATCTCACCGTTCACTGGCCAGCCGCTAAATCATGTCACTTCGTTGGCCAAAGCAATAACTTGCTTTTATTATTATTATTATTATTATACGCATCTATGGACGATGATATTTAGTGCATTATATAGATATACCTATATATAGAAGACTACCCTTCTACCACAAACAACTGCTCGCTTAAAGTGATTCACTTACATTTATGTTTGGTTGTTTCAAACATTACAATTTGAAAACATCTATTTCTGCATTATTCAACTGCGTATTGTCATATGTATTATACATGTATGTAGATAGATATGTATGTAGCTGATGGCCAGGAGTTTTAACGGTTAGGTTTATGGTGCGGTTCGTAATATGTGAACCACCTCTGAAAAGTCGTGATTCGCGGCAACGACGCGCAAAATGGTTTTATTGGTTTAATGAGGTTGTCCGACTAGCTGGCGCTGGCGCTGGTACTGGCTACCACGAGCATCGCACAGATAAGAACTGCCGGTGCGGAATGACGAGGGGCACCAGTCTGTCTTGTGATATTCTTCTGCTTTTGGCCACTATTAATTTACTCTCTGGTCGCGCGCGCGCGCCTTTTTATGTATGTATGCATGTGCGTGCATGCGTTCCCCACACCATTACCCATATCTACGCGCATCTCGTTTGTATTCGCGTCCATCCAGTGCCGTCTTAACCAACACGTTGGCCTAAAAAATTAACTTTGCTCAACTGTTACAGATTCAAGATTATTATCTAAGTAATTTCCAATCAATTGAAAATGATGTGTTCGACTCACACTGTTTATTAAATAAGCAATTCTCTCTTAAGACGGTTCTGGTCGTGCCCTTCTGTTTGTCATTCCTATACGAATACAATACAAACACAGTATTTTCTTTTTATTATAAAAGTCTTAAAAGAGAATGACTGGAAATCTCGACACGAATGTTGATTCCTTGGCGCGTCGCTTGTGTGATGTGGAGTCGCCACCGCCCGTCCGTCCGTGCCTTGCTGGCCTGTTTTGCTGTTGCTATTCTGCGTTTGCCTGATGCTTTTCTTCCGTGCGCGCACACGCACACGCACACACACACCATACACACACACACACACACACACACAAAGCGAATGACTGGCAGCGTGAGACAATTCAGACATTTGTAAAAAAGCTATAAAGGCGATGCGAAACAATAAAACTCTTTGCCTAAAATTAGTCTCGCTCTTCTGTTTTCGCAAAGAAGACAAATCGTTCCGAAAGTCTTTTGTTGCGTGCTATCTACTAAAGGGTCGCTCGCTGTCTCTGTCGATTCAGTATTCTTTCACGCTGTGTGACTGTTGCAATTAGTATAGGAGGCGTCGGGGGTGGGGGAATGGGTGGAGGTCGCTTCTCTTCTCCTAGGTGCATTTTTAATTCCTCGATCCAGTCATTATAAACACAACATTAATTATCAATTTCGGGCCTGGGTCGTGACGCGCCGCGCGACTTGAGGGCGCCATTGTTCTCTTCTTTGCTTGGCATTTTTAATTGGGATTATTGCACACAGCGCTTCTCTTTTATTCAAATGAAAACTTGCCGAGCCATTTAAACATTAAAAGTGTGCATAATTATTACATCTCACTTTTACAATTGTTTGGCTGAAATTGGTAATTTGCGTGTAGTAGGATTCATTGTAACGTAGCGTCGCGTCGCGTCTTAATGACTGAATGACTGGCAACGCCACTAACGATTCCTTTATGCAGATCAGAGATACATAGTTTTATTTCGGCGTTTACTCTATCTCTGTTCTTTAATTTCTTTTTACACGAACGTCGTACTCAATGTATGTGCCTCATGTATAAATCTTTAGGTAAGAAAAACACGAAAATAGTCTTTGTAAAGACAAAGTGGAATCTAGTATACGGTGGTGTCCTGTAGCTAGCTCAAGGGATGTTCGTACAGCAGCCACATTCGTGCGGCTTCCGCGGCCCGGCATCCACATTCAGCTCATTAACCAGGTAAATTAAACCAGGGCCAGGATCGTATCACCTGGGAGCCTTCGGCAGCAGGCTATTACACAACTGAGGGAACAATTATACTGTGGTGTGTTCGTTCAGTCACTCCATACCGTCCCAAACCCGATTGATGTGCCCCACTTACAACCCAACCCAACCCAACCCAATCCAATCTACATTTTAGTTGGTGTCCCTCTCGTTCAAACCTAGTTAATAAAACATTGTGTTTTACACACTACCCTCGTCACTAATTCCTATATAAAGAAAATGTTTTAAATTCATATACCTACATATGTTTGTTATACCGAGTATATTTCACGAAACAATTTTCTTTTACGTATATTTAATTTTGCTTTCTTTCTTGTAGTTAAATTTTAATTAGCATACCTACGCGGCTCTTGTAAAATGCTTAAACCCGAAAACAATTCGCAAAAGTAAAAAAAAGTTTTAAATAGAAACGAAAATAATAATAATAAAAGTGAAAATAAACGTGATCATCATAAATTTGGTGGCTTCAGAAGGTGTACGTCGTTTAAATGCAAAATAATATGGCACGTAGGAATGCTGCTCGCTCCCCGGCCACAAACACGATTTTGGAAACAAGTAAATAACCGAAACACGAAAGATGGTTAAAGAAGAGAAGAGAGTCGCACCGTATTCATTGAGTTAGTTGGTCGCTTGTCTATTCTCTGTATATATATATATATATACGTATATAAATTACACGCTTTACCTCTTATTCTCCCTATGATGCGCGATAACACACTGTACACTTTCAAGCCGCACGCGAATACTAAGCAAGCAAATAAGAAGGAGAAGAACGAGAAGAAGAATAAGGTGAATGCGACACGATGAAACACCGAGACCTGGTGCCTAGAGGTATTTTAAAGTTAATTTAACAATGGTATACGCGGAATGAGCTAGTTAGCATTCAGTACGACGTCGCAGCAATACAACATGTCAGTTTCTTAAGAAAACAGAAGTTCATCGCGAGACACAGACGCAGATCGCATTTACTCCACTTGACAACAACTTTAGACAACGTCAAGGAACAACGACTAGAACTGCTTGTGTATTATGTGAAACAATTACGCTATGCTAGCAAAGAAATTTATTTTATTATTAAATAAATCTTTTCTCTTATTATTATTATTATTATTATCTCAGCAGATACCATAGAATGGCAACTACATTTATTTGCATATCAATACTAACTGATTTCATTACAATTACCTACTACTTGTTAATGTTTATATTTTCATGGACATACTACATAATTAATAAAATAGCAAATTCAATAAATTTATCTGTAGTGCAAAGTTTGTAATTAGTTGAGATATAAGAGAGCACTAAAGAATATAAAAGCAATTATATAATCATGCATTTGTGTTCAAGTGACAATTTCACACAAATAGCAGCGGCGGTGCGCAGAGGAAAGCGGAATGGAAAAAGTGTGAAAGCGTTCTTTTTTCAGCAGCAGAACACTTCACGCAGCATTTGACATTTTACAGAAGGATCGCAACAGGTCGGCTGCCTGCCTGCCTGCCTGCATGCATGCATGCCCTGTATGTATGGAACAGATACACACACACACATAGGTGTTCCTATATGGATCGATTTCGATTAAAGTGCTTTTGAAAAATATGGCAAGTTTAATCTTCGCTTGCGGTCACGTGCACGCTCTGCCATGGCACCCCAGCGGAAAATAAAAAGACGCTAATCTGCTCTTTTAATTATTATGGCCCGAACCATAAAAATTCGTGAGTTACGATCATTTTTTCCTCTCAATGTTTCTTTTTTCGATGTTCGCTGTTCCGCACCGCGTGCGCTTGTTCAATTGGTTTCATTGACTTTTATTTATGTATGTATGTACGCCGTACATTTTTTTTTTTGTGTTTTTGTTGTTAATTGATTCTACATCACCTCTCAATTGATCTTTCATTCGGGTACATTACATTATACTGGATGTAGCTTGGAGATTATGGGTTTTAAACACGGCTTATAACACCAATATCCATTTGACGACAATGCAATTACGCTCACCTACAGATGTAATTCGATTGAATGCACATCTATAGCGGCGGCTCATCTGCATGCACTATATTTTCAAGCATCCCTTGCAACCATCCCACCAATGTTTGTTCGTTCGTTCCCTAGTTTTAGTGTATATACTATGGTATTGATTATATGAAATCAGGTAGAGGAACCTGTGGTCGACAGATGTTATGAATGGAGCGAGGCCGGTGACAATTGCCCCTGTGTCACCTCGGGACCACTATTTACTCCGCCGTTACTTGCCCCGAACATTTGGCGAACAGTTGTTCGCCACACCGTCATAAAAATTATTGCTACGTAGGTGTTCAAGAATATTCTTTTATAATAAAATATATTTCATGGCTTTTTTGCTTTTCTCCCACTCGGTTCTTACCGTATTTTAGTTATTGATAACTTACTTGATAGTGTCTACTTAATAACGTACTATTTTAAGATGTGAGTATGAATTAAAATTAGAAAGTACGAAAATAATTTATTTGTTATGTAGATAAAGGTCAAACACACTGTGTGGCCTAGTCTGTGTCTTAAACTCATAACGAACGTAATTGTTCGTAAACTAATGAACTACACTGTAAAATCAGAGTAAATGTTATTTGATTTATATTTCGGTAAACAAATTAAACTCTACGGAAACCGATACTATATATATATGTCATAAAATGGAAATTGTTTTATTTCTAACATAAAACTGAACAAGAAATAACCATTTAAAATGCAACAAGCATTTATTAAATTCAAAAATTATTTAATTAAGCGTACCTACAGTAAAGTTATACTACATAGTAGATATTAAAATTTATTCTCGAAAGAAATATAAGTAGTAAAAATAATTTTTCATTCGTTAGGTCCAGGTGTTGCAGCGGGGGGTTGCAATTCCCCCGGCGTAATATCTATTGCATTGCACCCCAGACATGAAGGGGTAGCGATGCATTTGCAAGTGAATACGCCGTCGTGACGTGCCCCCCCTCCACCCCTCTCCCGCATCGCGTTCTTTAGTATTGTTGGCATCCGCTGGCAGCAGCACTGAAAGGGGTACACGACTTTACAAATTGCATACTATATATTCATTCATCAGGAAATTTTTCAAAGAAAACACAACGCGGTGATTAGATATTGATGTTTACTACTTTGAAATAAATAAATGCCCCCCCCTTCCCCCCGATACACGTTCATGGGAACACTTGCTTTGTAATAATAATACGGCTATTTAAACTTTCCAGATTACTAATGTGTGTGTGTGTGTATGTATCGGTAGATAATTATTTATTTAAAGATCAATATTTAAGGTTTATCATAATTTCTTTTGTAGTTGCATTCTTGATCATATCAGTAATTGGTTGTTTAAGAAAGTTGATATACATATACAAATATGAGATATGGATGGAAGTGATGTCATTGGTGACAATATATAGTTAGGTATAAGAATTGGTGGTTTTTGACGTTTGGAATTGGTTATACTCTAGTTGAAAAACGAGTTTATTTTTTCGTGGTAACTTTTAAGATTTAAATTTGTATCGAGCCTTGCGTATATATATATTCGTACGTACGTATGTATATATATACATACATATATCATTTTAATATCACCGAACGAACATCAGATTTGGGGGCGGTGATGCGATACGTTCGGGTGAGATCGGTAGCGACGGCGAAAACAGTGCGTCGCGCGTCTCTTGTTATTCGGTGGTGGGGAGGAGAGACGCCTGTGCTTTTGGTATCTCTCTCTCGCGGAGTGAGTAGAAGCCGCGAGTTCTGAGGGAGGGACGTACGCCTCTCTTCAGTACTGCACGGACTACGCGCGCAGTCTGCCGCAAACAGTGGGCCATGGTGGCACGTAGTGAAAGCATGTTTGGTTGCTACGACAGTTACTCGTACCGACTTTGGAGTCTGGCCAACGTTTGGAGCACCTGTCACTGTGAGTACTCCTTTTGCAATTATTTACTATCTAACGAACATCAACAATAACAAGTCGTGCGTTATGCTATTTATTCGAAAGTCGTTCGTGCTATTTAGTTTTGTTTTCATTGGTCGGTCTGGTCGTTTATTAATTATTGCTATAAGTACGCGGGTCAAGCAAGCCTCTACGCACGTGTTCCCATTGCTGGGAACGAGAATGCGTCTTCGCTAGATGAAACAGTTAATTGGTCTGTTGTGTCAGTGCGGAGGTCAAATGGAATAGGTCACCGGGGTTGCCTTGCGTGCTACATTTTATTATTATAAATGCACTATCATAATGATCATCATCATCATTACCACTACTACACACACACATATATATATATATATGGAAACTATTTATAATAAATTCTCTTTCGTTTGTTTGCGCGCGCGGCTCTCATTGGTCTCCTCGTATCTGGAAGAGGTACAGGTGTCTGCTACCTGTTCTCGAAAGACCGCCTTCTACGCGGTGCCCACCTGTCGAATCTAACTTGAACAGGTACTGAAGGCGGAGTCTAAAGCACCTGTTTCATTGGTCTACCACCTGTAATTCACCTCCTCCAATAACGAACGTATTACACAATCATCTTCTATTCATTGGTGTTTTAAACCAAAATACAAAAGCGTACAAAACATTTAAAAAAATTAAAGAAAATAACATTTAATTAATACACCTTTGTTTTTATCATAAAATTATAAATTGACCAATATAAAAACATGTATAATACGTATATACATCATAATTGTATGTAGCCAATTCAATCTATATATTTAGTACGAATTTAACGAATTTTAGCCTTACATTACGAATAAAACTAAATATATTTCATTTAAACCATTGACTAGTAACAAATTGCGAAGTGCAGTTTGATTTATTGAAATACTTTCTAGAGCAGCGTCACTGTTTCACCCTTCACTATATCCACTCCTGTTTGAATAAGCGTTTCGGTGTATTGCCGCGTGGCGGCAGCAACGATCAAGTCGACAAGTGGTCCAAACGATATTATATTTTATATAAACGTACGAAACGTATTTTGATGTATTTAAGCAATATTTTATTATGTGTTTGTACTGATTAGAAATCCCGCTTAATTATATGCAGTAATATTATGTATTTATAATAAACACAATAGCATAATCTTATCAAGGGAAGTTCCTCTGAGTCACCGTGTATGTGTGTATGTCTATCAGAAACCTCGGGTTCTACAAATGATGCATACCGATTTGTAGTCAAGTCACCTTTACACCGCAATTCGACCGCTTTTAAATAAACTCGATGAATGTTTGTTTTGTTTTCAAACTCTAGTGGTGACGTGGCCACCATAAATTCGTAACTAGCATTAATTTTTCCTTTGTCCGGTTGAAAAATGCAACGGAAACGCGTTTTTAACGTACCTTGTTATAACTGAGTAGGATGTTGAAGTCGATGTCCTATTCCCTACATTTCTGCATAAAACTTTTTTATTTAATTTCCTTCTTTTCATCAATTATATTCGCAAAAGAAATATATTACACATAAAACACACTAGTATTGTTTACTGTAATCGTTATTTGTTTGTTATGATTATTAATAAATAAATTACTTTTCTCGTATATATTTCATGTGTTTAGATTTTTGTTGAATTGCACTAATAATTAAATATTCACGTAATTTAGTAATATTACATTAGTCCAAATAATAAAATCATAATATTTGTATTTAGCTTATTTTGTCCATAAATCTTAAGTGTAATAATAAACACAAAATATAAATTTGGCCTGTTTATAAAAGTCGCGACGAAAGTTGACAAAAGAGTAGGTATAATGTTTATGATCAATAAATTGTGTCGCGTGATGACGTTATTTTGCTAGTCTATTTTATATACATTATATATATCGTTTATATAAAAACAAACAAATTGTAATAAAGACTTTGTAATTTAATAGTTGAATCACTCTTAATAACAAAAATAATCACAAATATAAATTGGATGCGATGCTTTAAAATACTAATAGCAATAAGGGAATCTAAAATTTTGAGAAAATTCAATAATTTAACTAATCTAAATCAAAATTTGTTTAGTAATTTACATTCTTTAAAAATAGCCCAAAACTTAACTCAAATATAATTACAAATAGCTGTTTTTAATACAACTTCAAAAATCTTTTTATTTTCAACGGTTTAAATTTTTTATTCGACTGCCACTAATTACCAAATCTATCAATCAAATACAGGTTTATTTAAATGTTCACCAATGTAATAGAATATTACACAAAAATGGCAAGAAATAAGATAAGAATTAAAGCTAAATAGACAAATATGTACATACATCTGTGAAGAATTGTAAATTATCAACGAAAGCTTAGTGTAAAAAATGATTATTAGGCAATACCTTTAATTTACCTAGTTACAACAAACAATCTTTCTGACATAAATGATCTTGTCAAATGTCAACTATAAAATATAGTTTACAACAATTTCTTTCCAATATAGGTGACCTTACGTTTTACATTAGTTTTAATTATTTTAAGCGAGAAATACAAAAGAACTACCGATCTGTAATATTTGTTTGTTGATATTTTTTGTTTAGTTCCCGCGTTGACCAACGGCGTTGCTTCTAAAGACGGCGACGAAGTGTCCGGTAATAGTGACCATTTCATCAAGTGTCCACAATGCCAGCAAGGCTGTTCCACTTTTCAAACGCTTAAAGAGCACATCGAATTGTGTCACCCGCACGCCGTTCCCGAAGAGGGCAATACAGCGGCACTTCCACCGCTATCGTCACCACCTCCTGCAGCCGTCGGAACCGGTGGACCGTACGGATGTTCGCAGTGTTCTACCTCATTCAGCTCCAAGGATCAACTGGAGAAACACGAGCTTCTCCATTCACCTAATGCACAAGTTGTAAGTTTGCTTTTTATTTTACTCTAACAATTATCACCTGAAATTCATTACGATTAAAAAAAAAACAACAACAATTTTACATGACTGCATTATAAAATAAACAGCCGCCTTATCAAAAACATTCGCTTAGTTTATTATGTTCATTGCATTCTTATTTTTAAACAAACACATCTCTTATATAATGTATTTTTTATTTTGCGCTTTCGTTATCCTTAAATTTTAAAACAGTCATTATAATAACATATAATAGCATATATATTCTAATAATTTTAATTGTTTACGCGTTATTAACAATTTCTAAAAATAATCTTAGAAATAGCAACAAAAATTGATTTCCACTTATTGGTATTTTGTTGTACCTGTCGTAGAATATTTTGTGCAAATTGAGTTTTATGTATGATATGGTGATTTTTTAAAAAAAATTAATTTTAATGCATGAGTCGTATTTAATTTAATGTAAAATAAATTCGAGTCGAGTATAACCAACAGATCTGTTTATTTCTTGTGAGTACGCTTGTAAATTATTTTTGGAAACGACAATTACTTCTAATTTAGGCGAGGTTAACAATGTTGTCAGTTATTGAAAGGTTAGCGTTGTAAACTATTGTTTAAAGAAGTAACGATGAGAAGAGAACTGAGGCAGTTGCAATGATCAAATGTGTAGTGGGGCTTGGGCTTGTGTTTTTACTGGGTGCGCGGGAAATACCGCACGATATCTGGTTGGCCACTAGGCGTCAAGTGGCCAGTTAATATTTACACGCCATCTCGGAACGCAAGTGGGATCATGACACCATTATAACAATCTGTGTGAGAGTGTTCTGTGTGTACCAAGGATGCCAATAAATGGTTTTATATTATACGCGCAGAGACCAAGGAGGTGATGTCATAATGACTAACGCAGCTGGTGCACTACGTGGCCGTGGGAACGACACGTGGGGCAACGCTGCACTGCATTCACTCTTCCCTCGTCGCAGCTTCTTTTTCAAACTTCTTGAGAAATTACTTTTTTTTTATTCACCTGACTCTCCTTCGCGGTCCCAGCCAACGAGACTCCGAAGCACACATGTTGCATGAAAACTTTTTGACCCGACCACATGAACAAATTACTAACAGAAAATATCTTCGGTTCTTATAATAAATTGCCCTGTATATATTTAAATCTAAACTATTAAAGCTTTGGTACAAAATATTTTTATTTATTTCGAAACAGTATATATTTACATTAAAAAAAAAACAAATATATGAGATGCATGTTTATAAATATTTATATTTTGGAATGATATCAAAATAGAAAATGAGCCGCTTCAACCGGAGATACGTGTTAATTATCCATGTTTTTGTTGCGATTGGTAAAAAAGTGCGTAGCGTCTTATATAGTGAGGATGGTGCAAGAAATGTGCCGGCCACCCGCGTGCACATGTGCACAGTCTGTGTGTTTGTACCGTGTGAATCTTTGCCGCTATTTAATAACACATTCTATCCACTTGCGCATGTTGGTGTGTATGTACATACATACATACGTGTGAATATGATCAAATAAAAGGCGCTGTTTAAAAGATGTGTGTTTGTGTAACCTATTTACTTGATGTAAGCGCACAGTATCTCATAATGGAACAACACTGTTACTGACCTATCATTGGATAAACATAATCAATTTTCCTGTCGTAACTGATGTTTATATACTTGTACTCCACATATATCATATTATTTCGATTTGCCAATATGAGTTATTATTGTATATACGTATATATAAAGAGTTACTTGCTAATTTTCTGTTTTATTTTTGTTTGTTGCAGTCGTGTAAAGTGTGCCATAAAACTTTCGCCAACGTATACCGGCTACAGAGGCATATGATCAGTCACGATGAAAGTGCAATATTAAGAAAATTCAAATGCACCGAGTGCGAAAAAGCATTTAAATTCAAGCATCACTTAAAGGTAATAAGATCGGCGCTCGTGCTTCATGTTCTGGTTACATCGTTTCTTATTGCCGCTGTTTGTTTTATTTCAACAGGAACACATTCGTATTCACAGCGGAGAGAAGCCGTTCGAGTGTGGTAATTGTGGCAAACGATTCTCCCATTCCGGTTCCTATTCAAGTCATATGACATCGAAAAAGTGTCTAGTAATGAATCTTAAAATGGGCAGAAACCGAACGGCATCTGCATCGAATAGCCTTCTAGATAAAAGTCCCTCATCTAGAGCGCCGAAAAGACCATCGACATCACTAAACAATAACATCACTACTAGTCCGAATCATAACTCGTACTTGCCAATTTTACCCAAGTACAGTGAAGCAGCGGCCGCTTTCTTCTCGGTAATGGCGCCACGCGACGCTTCCTATCCCCCACCGACGTCTACGCCAGCATTACACCCATTCTACATGACGCCGCCGTTGCACTTGGGAGCCGCAACACACCCCATGAGTCCGTACACAATGTCTGCATCGTTAGGCCAACTTCTAGAACAATTACAAACTAATTCACCGCATCGGGCACAATCCACCGAATCCAACGATCAGGATAATCGATCGACGGTGACCATAACCGAAGACGACCAGAAAGCCACCTCAAGTTCCAGTGAACTAGTGATGGAAACCGACGATCCTGACAAGGATGACGAACAGCAGCCGCCGGGAAGGATTCCGTCGCCAGAATCGAACAGTGGCGACCTAGAAGCTGTGAAACGAATTTTAGAAACTGTAAATGCAACTGTTACAAAGCAACTATTGCAGGCCAACATGCAGAAATTATCGACAGATGATTCAGTCCACAGCGATTGCCGAAGTGTTACGTCACCCTTATCTGTCGATGAAAGGCTGAGCCAAGTGCATTGTAATTTGTGTAAAAAACTATTTGCTTCACACAAGGACTTGGATGTTCATGATTGTGAAACTAGTGTTAGAATTAAAAGCGAAGGTTTGGCCGCAAAGTTAGAAGATGCCGTTCATGTGAAAACGGAAGATGTCCATATGATGAATGGCAATATGAGCGGCTGTGAAGATGATACAGACAGCAAGCATAATGATAAAACACATGATGATTATGAAATCGACAACGAGTCCGTCACCACCACCGACCATGTATCTGAAGATGGACGTAAAGTTCGTGTCAGATCGCTGATTGCCGATGAGCAACTGACTATTTTAAAAGACCATTATTCCATGAATCCTAGGCCGAAGCGAGAAGAGTTGGCTCGCATCGCGGAACGTATTGGGTTTCCAGTGCGCGTAGTGCAAGTCTGGTTCCAAAACACAAGGGCGCGTGATCGTCGAGAAGGGAGATTGGTACAAATTCCTTACAGTCCTATTCCTACTGCAACAATAGCTTTTCCTCAGTCAATAGTGCCTTCCACTACCCCGCACATAGGACACAGAACTCTGCCGTCATACACAGGCCAAGCATCGCCGCAATACCAGAACCACAGTTCTGAACAACCACTGGATTTGTCTACGAAAAAAGGACCGTTATCCGTAACATCGTCACCGTCCAGTTCTCCACAACGACCAACATCGGCGATTGCCCACTCTGACTCTGGCGAAGAGGCGGTCAATCTGAGTCACAAGTCCTCCCGTAGCCCGACGCCTTTCCATCAGTTGCCTTATCAACCTTATCACCAAAGTTCCAATGGTTCCTCCGATTACCATCGTTCCCCGTCGCCCGTACACTACCATCCCGATGCGTTTACGAACGGCAGCCGATTGGCAAGAATTCTCGCCCAGCCAGCGCACCGACTAACCATGGCTGGTGTTAGCTCTGCCATGGGTATTGTGCCAATGGAGCGGTTGCTGCAATACAATTCCGAACTCAAATCCCCTCTACTGAATACAGCCAGTTGTAGTCCGAACTCGGAACGCAGATCATGGAAGCTAGAAGATAACGAAGATTCGGGTGTGTCTCAGGAAATGTACGCCATGGATGAGGATATGCCGTGTCCAACGAAGAGAAGTAAAGTTTCTCAGTTGTCGTTGAAAGGGTTAAATACATCGCTTCTCGCAGCGAATGTTCCGGAACCAGAAATTGAGGGACAATTCATTTGTGAGCAATGCGACAAGGCGTTTTCTAAACAGAGTTCATTGGCTCGGCACAAATATGAACATTCAGGTGTGTGGACTTTTTTTTAAATTTTATATTAATTACCTAGTAACATTCCCGTTTTTCTTAAAAGAATTTAGCAGCAGATATTTCTCACATTTCCCTGATATAAATTTGTCTAAACAAGTGTTAATAATAGTGTCTGTTATTTATTTAAAGGCCAAAGACCGCACAAATGTGATGAATGTCCGAAAGCCTTCAAACACAAGCATCACCTAACAGAACACAAGCGATTGCACAGTGGTGAGAAACCGTTCCAGTGTTCAAAGTGTTTGAAACGATTTTCGCATTCAGGTTCGTATAGTCAACACATGAACCACCGATACTCGTACTGTAAACCATACAGAGAGTAAATTGGACAATTTTACGATCCCTTGTCCCCACCAAGTACACCAAAAATGCCAAATTATTACTAAAATGTACATATAGATATATAAACAGAAGAAAAGATTATTATAGAGAAAATTTATGAGATTAATAATGATAATGATACGAGTACATAATTGTTTATGTATTGTTATTGAGAGTTAAAATGCTTCGATATTTTATTTTATTAAAATTATATTCTTTATATTATAAACCCCAATATATTTATGTAAAGGACATGACATTTTCTAAAAATAATAATTGTTCATTGACTTTTTCAAAATACCTATTAGTATATAATAAAAATAACGACGACGAATATAAAAAAGAAAAAATTTAAAATATACTCTATATATATATTTACATACTTTCATAATGGGTTGATAAAGAATTCAGCGAATTATTAAATGATTTAATTTTAGATAATAAATTAGAATCCATCCCAGTCAAAATGATGTATGTCCATTATGAATGTATTGTATAATATTTGGAAAATGATAAATAGATCTCAGAGTCTCGTATGTACATAATAATACTAAATATATGATATATATATATTATATATAAATGTCCGGTACCTGTGAGCCCAAAAAAAAAAAACTAAAGCGCGTTCGTGTGCAATGCAGACACAAACACTTATTTTACTCAGTAAGCCATATATATAATAGTGCCATGATTTTTGCAATCAAATGTCTTCCACCAGCACGTAGCACTGCAGTGGTAGAGGCCGCAGGCTTTGGGACACATGCAATGTTCAAACATACAAAATAATATTAATATAGTCAAAAAAAAGCGTGTGCAATTCTCGCTCACAGAGACGACAGAGACAAATGTTAGTTCTAATTATAGTAAGCATTATAGAAATCGAAGATTGCCCTCTTGACTGCGCGAAGATTGCATATTTTCGAACTATAAAAAAAAAAAAAATTGCAAGTTTACCAATTAATTATAAATACTCTCGTTTTTTACTCATAAAAATGACGATATTAACTTGTGATTCGAATAAAATATTATTTTTTATTATGCGTATGGTGTAAAATGTTTAAATTGTGTTTTAAAGTGCCAAAAAAAAAAAATCAACGAATAAAAATAGCCTTTCTCTTATTTAAATATGTATATTTATGATAAGTAATTGATTTGAATGATAAACAAGTCCAGTCGCTGGTGTTAGGCACATTATGATGTACACCACTGCAGGCCAGGTGTTAAATGACAATACGTAGTATTCATAGATGCAACGATACAATGAATAACAATGGTGCACACATGCTCATTTATGATTTTTCGTAAGATGGTTATTTACACTATTTCGAATTATATACTTTCAATTTTATAAAGCAAAAAAACAATTTTTATCTCAATACTTTTATGATGCGTAAACGCGCAATGATTTATTTTTGTTTCTCACATCTTTTTTTTATATCAATTCTTCCTCGTACTTGTTACTGTATTCATTTCTTATAATCATTCCAAAATTATGTACCTAACTGTTTTATTTCCAGTGTGTGAGCTAATGCATAAGTTGACAATAATGTAGACTCTTTTATATAACCTATATATATTACGTAGTGGAGTGCTAACATACTATAAATATGATGCTATAGCATTTATTCAAAACTCAAAGGTATGTGACAGCATTAGCCGCATTGAATTATATAAAAGTATATATATTAAAAAAAATTATGAAAAAAAAAAACAAAAATTACATTTTAAATATATATTATATAAATATACTAGATACTATATAATTTAAATATAAAGAATAAATATTTGATCTAAATGTACTGTTGTATATATATGTAAGACTTCAGCTCAATATTGTGACGGAGTCAAGATTATTATTTGGTATTTATTATGTATGTTGTAAAAAAAAATTGTAACAGTTCTTTTGGAAGCAAACAAATATTACTATAAATTCTCAATAGTTTTATACACAACGATTAAATATTATGTAGACATATTCGCTATATATTATTATTTTTCTGTACATTTTTATAGTGATTTTACATCAAATGTTTTCAGTCATTTCTAATCTCAGTATATATATATATAAATATTTTTTTTATTTTATAGTTATTATTATTATTTTAAGGGTAATATATATTATACCGTTTTCATTTAAGACAAATGTTATATTATTTGTTGATTGTTTTAATTATAATTTATACTACTATTCAGAATGGCTAGCGCAACCAAAGACTTTGTACCATATTTGAAATTATAGTTTTCTAATTATTTCAACTTCGTTTATTCGTTTCTTGCCATTCGATCGTAGTTTTATTGTATAATATTGTTTCCAGAGTAGTTAGTGTTAAAATGGACCGAAGGGATGTATGTGTAAATTCTACAAACTTGTCAAAATAGTAAAGAAAAAGTTGAATTATGTATTTTACTTCAACATAAATAAAAATATATATACATAACAATGACATATTTGCGTTTTCATTTCAAGCACTACAACACCTTCATTTTTACAATTCAAATATGTTTTTCTATCTTCGTAAGATTATCAAGATGTAAATGGTAAACTTCCGAATTTCCGAATTTTTTTATGAACCGAAAACCTTAATTTATATATTAAACTAGTTAATTCATGTAATAGTTACTTACCTTTCGGTTATTTATGTCCATAGCCTGTAATTCGGAACATTTTCTAAAATAAAATAAATCATAATTGAAAAGAATTGAAATGATTTTATTTAGAAAATGTTTTGTACAGTATGGCCGTAGCGTTTATATATATATATATATAGAAATTCATTTTTATTATATAGATAATTTTTTTTAAACACCTTGAAATCAATATAAAAACAATTTTTGCCAATTCAAAAATAATGAAACCACAAATGATGGTCAAGTTCAGAAAATAAATTAGTACAAAGTTCATTGGATAAAATCTATACAAGTGTGCAATAAGTTGCATTTATATGTGATAATAATTATGTTGGCCTATTTTTTAATTCCTTATATATAATACAAATTCTTTTTATTATCAATATCTTATTAATAAAAAATATTCTTTAACCTTTTCAAATTGCATCTCATGAACTCTACTTACAATAAAAATAAATTTTTTTTTAACATCTAACCTATGAAGTATCTAATAAAAAGAAGGCCCACCGAAGGGCCGGAGGTGCCACTGGTTTGGTACAGATGTATTCCAGAGAAATTATTAAAAAATGCATTTCGATTTATTGACAATATTAGGCCTTAGACGAAGTATTTTTGTCAAATACAATTTAATTCCAAAATTTGTCTTGATTACATCAACAGCAAAATGCAACTGAATCTCCGAGTCCTAAAATGTGACTTCTCTCATAAATAAATAAAATTACTAATGTGTACCAGTAAAAGATAGACAAGGTTTTTATAGTAATTTACAAATCATAAAATATATGTTTTTTTTTATTATTTAAATAAGGCATTGTTTGAAATGTGTTGTTACGAAAACTAAAATGATTTAATTGTCCTATCTTTTACATGGTTAATAATCGTAAAATAAAAATCAAAATTTTCTTGCAAATTCCTATGCTTTATGTACAATTATGTTGCAACGTCAGTTAAAAATACCGCTAAAAAAGAATCAAATGTACAATTAAATGTTTTGAAAATAAAACATAATTTACATTCATCTGGCCAACCATTAAATAACAAATGCCATCTTATAAATTATAATAAAAAATAAACAATGAAATTAATTGATCCAAATTAAAATTAATCGCAGAAAATAAATAATATTTCATTATAACAACAATGATGTTTGTTACGACATGGAGAGATTGTGATTTGCTGTCGCCACATCACTATCCTCACACTTTTTATCACAATCTTCCATGTATTTGATAACAACTTCTGTTGCTTTTATTTGTCCAACGTTTGATGCTTCAGTCTGAAAAATTAATAAGGCTTTTACTATTATATTCAAAATGACGTATTAAGAATTGCGGTAAACATTTCGAATTTATCTACCTTTTTCACTTGTAAAAGTGAAATAAAATTTAAATCTTACCGAAGCTGTCAAATTCATAAAATTGAAAAATTTCTTTAGTATCTCCACCATATCTTTCAATGTATGATCTTTAAGGAATTGTCGTACGTTTGCCTCATATTCCGGATTACCCATAATCAGGAATCCTATTAACATTACAATATAAGATGCAAGGAACGTGTACTCCATATGCGTTCCTGCTTTTTGAAGCACTAAAAACAAACAACGATATTTCTTAGAACACTACGAATTTTTAATACATACTCAATTAAGATATCAACATATGTAAATAAGTTTTCAAATAGTTACAAATACGTACATTTTGCAACGGTCTCTTCAATAAACTCTTCATGAGATTTCGGCTGTGATTTTTCCGTATGATCCTTCTCTCCGTCCAGAATGGCATCCGTTCGTTTTTCAGCCATTCGAGCCAAATCCTGACAATGATAAAATTGAGTAATAAGAGCTTCCAAAGCGCTTTTATCACCTATATAACAAACAAAACCAGTATAAATACATTAATGCATAAAATGAATACACTAACTTACATGGAAATATACTTTCAAAATCTGCTGGCGCTTTAGCACTAACCAATAGTCTTTGATTATTTTCATTATCTTGTATTAAATTGATTAACAACATTAAAACCTGTAAATACAAAATGTAGTAAAAAGTACAAAAAATAAAATGCATTTTAGAGTTAATTAAATATAGGACTACATACCAACACGCCTAATTCAAACTTCTTTTGTTCAGGTATATAATGTGGAATTTGGAGTAATAAGTGTAAACTTGCATCTACAATTCCAGGTTTTGCCCCTATAAGAGTACTGCCCATTGCTACAAATCAAAATAAATTAATATATATATATTTTGAATGAAGTAACGGTATAACTTACATTTTTTGCTAAAGTGATGTGTGAGATTGATTAAAACTTTCAATGTAACTAGTAACGCTTCTCTAATGACAGAACCTGTTGATTCTTTATCTAAAATATCAGTTACGGGGTACAAAGGTATTTCTGAATCACACAATCTATACAATTTAACCAATGTGTCCAAAATAATGCCTTTGTTATACTGCAACAGGTAAGTTTGGTTTTGTTCATTGTTGTGCGTCACATTTTCCAAAACGCGCATACATCTACAAACATTATAATAGAAAAATCCGGACGAAACTCACAAGAGATTAAAAGAATCATTGGTTTGAAATGTACCTATCGACTTTTCGAAGTTTGTCAAGTAGCTTATCCGTCCATACTACAACATAATCGGATACTTGTCTGCAACATTCACATATTGTTTCCATGATATGCTGCAGCCCGCCTAGTTCTCTCAACTCTTCTTTAAACCATTCGCCAGCTCGTTTCGATGTTAGGGACAAAAGAGTTTCCATCGCTAACTGTCCCACCTTTCACAAAAAAAAAACTCACGATGATAAACTATTATATAGAATTTTATTTAATGACCTTCTAATATTAATTTAAAATTCGTATTCATAAATAAAAACATTCTAGAAACTTACCGTGATGTTATCCAAATTAAGATGCATCGCATGTCCTTGACTTTGGATTTCCGCACATAATTCTCGAACTTTCAGTTTGTTTTTGTGTAACTGAGTCGAACTTAAACCGCATTCGTCCAACGCTTTTTGATAGCTTACGTCTGATTCTAATAAATTGAGCATAAGCTCTAAGCAATCTCGATCTAAATCCATGTTTAGTCGATCTTGACTTAGTACGAACATAACTGTAGCAGTACACAAACCTAAACTCTGAAAATAAATTATTTTTATTGATTATACTAAGCTATTTAGATATCAATTTGCATCCAATATGATTGCATTCAAATACATTTGAGATTTATTTCATTAGAAACATACCTGATCTTTTGTAGCATCATGCAGTGCACGGAAGAACTTCGCGACGATCCCATGGGCTCGAACATGCATTCTAAACGCCGGAGCCATGCACTTCGTTGCAAGAGTAATCGCTGACAGACATCGAGTCCCTGTGGGGTTGTTGTCTTGTAACGCATCCAAGATATACTCGACGTCGTCATTGAACTCTTGAAATTCACCTATTTCCTGGATTTGATGCGCTTTCTTCACATTACGCACAACAGTGTAATACTGAAATATATATATTAAATCACTAATCTAAACAAATGAAATGTTTCTTGCGAAGATACCAATCATTAAACAATAAATATGACATCACGGCTTTTTCATTTAATTAATCACAATTCATATTTTAACTTACATTTTTATCAGTTTTGGTGCATTGAATACTTGTTACTACATCACTGCCATCTAGGTCGAATTCATTGGTAACGGAACGTGTAATCCGAGTCAAAGGTGCACTTTCGAAGCCGAATTCGTCAAAAGGCGATGTGTCTGGTGGTTGATTTTTTTTGTCCGCCGAATTCTCATTTGGACCTTCACCATCACCTTTCTATAAATAAAAATAGAGAATTGTGTTGAACACTCAAACTGTTAAAATATAGATGTAATTATAATTCGTACCTGTCCATCTTTATCGTCACACCATTTATGTTTATACAAAGCATGCCGTTTCTTGCTACCATCCGCCATCGATCTACTCTTAAAGATACTGCCCTTCTTCTTGGAGATAACTAACTTAACAGGCGGCGCCTCAATTGGTTTCTCTAAAATCTTCTCCAGGATTTCTTCCCGATGTGCGTCAATAATATTCTCGGCGACCATATCTACATCCTCAACCACTGCAGTCGGTTGGCTCGATTCACTATCACTTTCACTCGACGATGAATCACCCGCTACGATCTCATCATTAGGTTTCTTTGGTTCTGGGATTAAATCGGTAGCAGTAAATTCAACATTTGTACTCTTAAACAGGTCTTCAGTTTCGTCTAGCTTCTCGTGGTCATCGTCCAACTTGTTTGTGTCCTCCGGTTCTGGTACTAGTTCTCGACTGTTTTCAGATTGTTGGAGAAGTGAAAATGTGTCTTGGGTGAAAACACCACTCGAGTCCGTCATTTCACTCACGGCTTCACTCTGTTGACTATTATTAATAATTTCTTCTTGGGATGAAATTTCCTCCATGTCTTGTGACGGTGGTTCGGAAACATTGTCTTCGATTTCATGTTCTTCCATTTTATCATCTAATTCTTGAGCAGTACTACTGATTGTTGAGTCGACAGGGGAGGATGGCCCGAGTAGATTGTCGTACATTGCTTTTCGTTCTAATTCGAATTTTTCGGGGGGGATATACTCAGGGGAGAGTAGAGATGCGAAGGTATCAGTTGGAATTTCGGTTGCTGCTGGCGGGCTACTGGTTATTACATCTTGCTGCATACTGCGACGTGCCGAACGAGTGATTCTTGTAGGTTGACTACCAGTAGTCTCCCGAGTGCTATGGGGTGAAGTGGAACTACTTGGTGCACTAGACGGCGTCGGTGTTGGGGTCGACTCCGACTCATCCGAATCGCTTAAGAGTCGAGATTTCCCGCGACATATTCGCAAGACAATCGGAGGTTTGCTCTCGTCGCGTTTTACTGGTGGAGGCGTTGGCGAACGTTTTGATTGGAAGAACTTCTTGCTGCCGTAACTCGCTTTCGCTTTTTTGCCCGCCGTATGCGAAAAGTCTGTTGTATCACTACCGCACAATTTTGAGTCACCATTATCGCCTTTCGGTGTCGTATCGCGACTCTTGAAAAACTTTTTTGGTTTATTTGCTACCACTGCTGGTGGCACAGGCGTATTTTTCTTATCTACTACTGCTTGCTCAAAGGAGAACGGATCCTTATTCACATTTTGCTTATTGACTTCGTCTAACTTGGGTCGTTTACTGGTTACTTCAGTGTATTGTGAACCACTTAAACCTACATTTAAATTCAATCTTTCATTGTACAAACTCAACTTAAGACGCATATTTCATAGCGTAAATTAGCTATTAAAAATTATTTCATTTATATAAATATACATAAATTATAGTAATTTAATAACTTTGTTGATAACATATTTAATAATAGAATAAAATGCGTGTTATACATACCATTGGAGCTACGTATTGAAGTAAAAGATGTAATGCCCCATTTTCCAACTGTTCCAGCTGACCTAGCAGCTGATGGCCTGTTACTATTTTCTTTAAATAATTTATCAAATTGTATATTGGCATGCGAAAAACCTTTCCTATACGATTTACCATAACCCCGAGACATACTGAATTATGTGCCTAAAATACAATGTTTATAAATAAAAAAAAAACCGTTACACCAATTTTTAAAAATTTTCACTGTCCAACAACCACAAAAATTAGATACCACTTCCAAACTCACTAATTCGTAGTATTAAATGAAAACTGAACAAATGTCCTATATCACAATCACAAAGATTATAAAAGCCTTCTACAAATTCCCAAATATGTTCTCCCATTTTTATCCGTATAAATTTACATTTATTGCCGTCTGCTATTACAATTGATAGACGACCACTCATTAATACTGACCTTTATATCATATATTTCGATGAGAAAAATCATAAAAATTTGGAGAAAGCATGACTTATTATATCAAAATATATAATAATGATCGCCATTTTCAGGCAACGAGCATATCAATAACGTATTTATGTCCATATATTTCATGCAGCACACGCTCAAATCATTGTTTAATGCGTTTTACTACATAATCAAATAATATACTGTACACCTTGGTTATTTTATTTTGATTCCGGTTAAAAAGTTATCTTAATTTTAAGTAGTAAATCTACATTACAAACAAGTCCTACAACCATAAATAATAAACGTCAGTTTAGGATGTATTCGGTAAACGTGTACGAAAATGGACGCAGATCAAAGCAGATCAGTGCGCTACGCAGCTAAAATAAACGCGCGCTTTTCAATATCAACAATTAATTTTAATCAATTATTATAAATAATAACCTCTATTACTATTGTTATACTCATAATAAATGAGTAATTACATTATTTATTTTATAGTAATTTAGATTTTTTATTAATAATATTACAGTATATTAGAAAACTATTTTAAATAAATATATTAATGACTGAAAACTGTTTTTATTATTTGTACCATATCGTCTTAGGAATAAAACCTTTTACTATAAAATGCCTAAAGTTTGAATTTCTATAATAAACTCTTCTATTATTAATTTCTTGAGGATTACGATAGTTACTCAATATTAAATACCCATTTTCATCTTCTAATTTTCTGAATTCTTCCAACTAAATTGAAGTTTTTTTTTATATTTTTTTCCAATAAATATGAGTATAAATACACAACCTGTTCAAGTGAAATTGGAACTGTTTCTGAGAAAACAATCCATGTTGCTACTTCAAAAAATGGTGCAGATGGAAGCGAGCCTTTATACATATAGAAATTTTCGATATTCGTCGGCAATAATGAATTCAATCGTAAATATTCGTTTAAAACTATACTTGTATTACTTATCCAAATCTCTGGTAAATTTTTTACTACTACATCGAGTGCCGGATATCTTACATCGTTAGTCTAAAATACAATTATTTAAATATATATAGACAAATAAATAAACATCAATTTACAAATTAGCGCAACAATTAATATAATAAGATACCTTAAATAAAACTGCAATTACAACAAGCCCATCTTCATACGAAAAAGCTTCGTCCAAATTAACATATTTTTTATTTATATGTACTAAATGTAGTTCTAATGGAAATTTCTCGTCATTTATAATATGTTCACCAGCATCATCAACCCTCTCCCCCCAGTGAAAATGAAATGAATGCATTTTGTAATCATTATTTAACAAACCACCAGAAATAACTGGTACTGCTGATTCTCTAATTTCGAAATAAAATGCAACTAAAAAATTACGAAATTAACAATGGTTTTATCGTAAAAACTAGTTTTAGTTTTACCTGCATCGACTGTATTACGCATAATTAATCCTTTCATTAGGGTATTGTAGCCTTCGAATTTCAAAGCCGGCATTCCAATTTCAATTACTTCTCCATCATCAATAGCTATTGGTGATTGAGAATTATTATTATTATTACAACCATAAGATGTACAGAGATAATTCCCCTCAAAAAATTTATACTGGAAACTGCTTAGAAAAAATCCTGAAATAAATTAGTTTACTCTCTAAACTACTTTTGAACTACATTTATTGTAATTTTATATTCCGTAATAGTAACATAAAATAATTAAATTTAAATTAAATCATTTCAAATTTGGTGAGTTCCTGTGAATATTTTCAATATTCAAATTTTGACTTGTTAATATTACGGAACGAAACATGCATAACAAACGTTTTATAAGTACCTTGTAAAATAATAAATATTTTAAGAGCAAAAGACATGTTCACTATTTAGTTTTCACATCCCAAATGGAATATTTGGCGATCACACACTGAATATAAATATTTTATTGTCTATAATTATAATTTTATTCATAATTAACACGTAATTACATATATTCAAAATTAATACTCAATTAAATGGCTCGATATTTGTGATATATATATATATATATATATATATATATATATATATTTGTTGAAGATTGCAATATATTTAACGTTCAAACATAGAATATAACAATCAATCTAAACGAGAGAGAAATGACTCGTTGGTTTTTATATCTTAGCTGTAGCCGCATCATCTACGATCTGCGAATTAGCATACTAGTTATAGAAAATCAAATACAATTATTTATTTGAGAAGATATATTTTTTAATATAAATAGAAAAAAAAGATACACTCGCCAATAAATATTTTAGAAAGATTCAATTTTTGGCCTAGATTTCACATTGAAAGAGGTCAAAATTCAAAAAAATATATAGTTATATAAAACATACAAAAATAAGTAGATTTTCATTGAGTTACTTTAACTATATTTACTTATTTATTATTTTATTACTATCGAAAAAGTATTTCGAGTTTTTCCCACATTCTCAAAAATACTTTTCAATTACCAAGAGTAGTTGAAAATCTTATGAAGTGCAAGTTTACTCTAGTTATTTATGAACTGAGCCTGTCAATTGTTTAACAGAATCACAAAATTCACTCAAATAATTTAGAATTTGATATTGTAAGAAATATATTTAGTGAAAAAGGTTCGTAAAATAATAAAAATATGTATTTAAACAAAATACGTATAAGTATATAAGTTTTGTACAAGCCATTGCGGATATTTTATTAATAAAATTACAGTATATTAGAAAACTATGTTATATAAATACATTAATGTTTGAAAATAGTTTTTATTAATAGTACCATATAGCCCTAGGAATAAAACCTTTAACTATAAAATGTTTATAGCTTGGATTTCTAAAATAAATTCTCCTATTATTAATTTCTTGAGTTGCACGATAATTACTTAATATTAAATATCCATTTTCGTCTTCTAATTTTCTGAATTCTTCCATCTAAATAAAAATAGTTAATATTTTTCAAATAAATATGAACATAAATACGCAACCTGTTCAACGGAAATTGGAACTGTTTCGGAAAAAACAATCCATGTTGCTATTTCTAAATATGGTGGAGATGTAAGCGAGCCTTTATACGTGTAGAAATTTTCGATATTCGTCGGTAATAATGAATTCAATCGAACATATTCGTTTAAAACGATACTTGTATTACTTATCCAAATTTCGGGCAGGTTTTCTACTACTACATCGAGTGCCGGATATCTTATATCATTAGTCTAAAATGTAATTAACAATTATTTAAATATGTATCGACAAATATGTAAACGCAACATTTAACAAAAAAAAACTTACTTCATATAAAACTGCAATTATAGCAAGTCCATCTTCGTACGAAGACGCTTCGGCCATATTAACATATTTTTTATTTCTATGCACTAGATGTAATTCCAATGGAAATTTCTCGTCATTTATAATATGTTCACCACCTTTATTATCCTTCTTACCCCAGTGAAAATGAAATGATTCCAATTCGTAATCATTATTTAACAAACCACCAGAAATAACTACTGATTTTCTACTTGCGAAATTCAAATCAACTAAAAAAATACTAAATTAACAATGGGCTTATAAAATTAGTTTTAGTTTTACCTGAAGTGCCAGTATTACGCATTATTAATCGCTTCATTAGGATATTGTAGCCTTCTAATTTCAAAGCAGGCATTCCAATTTCATCTACTTCCCCATCATCAATAGCTATTGGTGATTGAGCATTTCCACTATTACAACCATAAGATGTACAAAGATAATTCCCCTCAAAAAATTTATATTGTAAACTGCTCAGAAAAAAACCTGTAATAAATTATTTTACACTTTAAAATTACTTATCTCGTATTAAACTTCATTTATTGTAATTGTATTTTTCGTAATAGTAACATAAACAAATAATAAAATGTAAATTAAATCATTTGAAATTTGGTGAGTTCCTGTGAATATTATCAATATTCAAAATTCATTTTGACTTGTAAATATTACGATACGAAACATGCATAATAAATGTTTTATAAGTACCTTGTAAAATAATAAATATTAGAAGAGCCATGTTTGGTGTTCACTATTATGATTTCAAATCACGAATGGTATATTTGGCGATCGCACACTGAATATAAATATTTTATTGTCTATAAAATGTTTGTAATTATAAATTTATTCATAATTAACACGTAATTACATGGCGTGATATTTGTAATAAATTATTTTTTTTGATGATTGCAATATATATTTGTTAATACACACGCAAGTTATTTGAAGATTTTACATTGTTACTTCTTTTATTAACTACAAGGCTATTATAATCACAGAAAATAAAATAAATGTATACATACCTTCAAAAATCAAAAAGATACTTGAAAAATGAGCCTGGGAATAAATGTGTATGAATGTTTAAGTGTAGAATATTACGATCAATCTAAACGAGAGAAAAATGTTTCGGTGGTTTTTATATCTAAAACCGTAGCCGCATCTCCTACGAACTACTGATTAGCATACTAGTTATAGAAAATAATATTATTTATTTGCGGAGATATACTTTTTAATGGAAAAAAATCGATACAAGCGTTTTAGAAAGATTACATTTTTGGCCTCGATTTCCTATTGAAAGTGGTCAAAAATCAAACAAATATATAGTTATATAAAATGTACACAAATAAGTATATTTTAAATGAGTTACTTAAACCATATCCACTTTAAAAAATTACTATCGAAAAAGTATTTCGAGTTTTTCCACTCTGGCTTTCTCAAAAATATTTTTCGATTACCAATTGGTTGAAAATCTCTGTAGTTGTCCGCTAAGTTAATATTATTAACATCTTTTAATTTTCTGAACATGTTCATCTACAATTAGAGAAAATCTAATAACACACATGCCTATAATAGTACATTTGAGGCGAGTAAATAAATAATTCATTATAGTCTATTAATGTAACTGTAATTTAATTTAGAAATATTTATTTTATAGAATAAAAAACTTTAGCGTATCAATACAAAGCATTTTATTCTATTATAACAATATGGAATTTTAATGGTCATTTTAAACATTTATAACATCTGCGGCAATGATTCGAAGAATACACGAAAGTAGGGCGTAAACATTATGGTCATTTTTTACTATGCATTTTTATATCAAACAAAACGAGCACATATCAGTTTTAATAAACCACAGTTTTTACTTATCAGCATAAACTGTAAAGTTGGAAAAGGTGTGACGCGTTATCATGGCCGGAAACCAATAGATCTTTTTATATAAGATATTTAATTCTTAACTGACTACGCAGTTATGATTATTAGCTCAACAAGCATCTGTTCGCTCATCCTTTTTTTTTATAAATGTACGCATTTAAACAAACGAAAAGACCTACATAATAATTACCTGATCAAATGATATCATCACTGGTTCCGGAAAAAGAATCCATGTCACTACTTCTGAACAAGGCGGCGTGGTTAGCGAACCTTTATATGTGTAAAACGAGTCTGTATCTACTGGTAGAAACGATGATAATTTCAATGATTGATTCATTTTAATATTCCCATTAAAATTCTCAATCGACTGGAATTGTTGTAGTATCGCGTCCAAGTGTCTTAATTTTTTTTCTCTAAGCTATAAATATTTTATTTTCACTCATTACCAAAGTTACTAGCAAAAACATGAATAGTACCTGAAAAAATATACCCAATACTGTAAGACCATCTCTATACTTTAGTGCTTGTTCCACACTATTATATTTTTTATTCCGATGTATAAGATGCAATTCTAACGGATACCGGATATCATTTAGAACGTGTTCGCTTCCGCGACTATTCTTTTCGCCCCAATGAAAATGTAGCCCTTCGAATTGATACTCATTGTCGAGCATCGCTCCGAAAATGTACGGCATTTCAAAATCGTATTCAGAAATTTTATTATCATTGGAAATACTCAATGCAACTATAATTAAATATTGCGACAAATGAAGAAAAAGAAATCTACGCATTAAAATCAATGCCAAATTGCTAACCGAAATATCTAATAATCGGTTAACCGGATAATTGAACTATTACTAACAGCGTAAATGAAATAAAACAAATTACCTGAATGTCCATTATTATGTAATTTTAAACTATTAGGTAAAAAATTATGAAAGCCAACCATTTCTAAAGCTGGCATACCCATTGAAACGACTTCTGAACTATTAATAAAAATTGGCGATTGAATGCGACCGTTGCATGAATGATACGTGGTTCTCCATTTCGCTTGGTCCGTTTTCGAATAACCGAATTGCATAGAATTTATTACAAACGCTACAAAGTTGAATGATTATGAACGAACAAGATTGAAATTTCTTTCGTAAAAAATATACCTTGTAATAAAATAAAAATCACTAGTAAAAGATTCATCTTGTGCCTTTAGATATATCTTTAAAACTGAAGGTGTTAACACTGATATTATCTAGGGATGATGTTCATCTTAAGTGATTAACATGCCAATCATGTTTCAAAAAGTTTTCTAATTATGTAAAGTGGGTGTATTGTTTGCATGGAAATGTTCTTTAAGTATTATATTATAAGTCAAATTTAGCTTCCGCAAAGTAATCAAATTTATTATTCATCGATTGTGTCTAGTTTATCTTGTTAGATTTAGAATATTTTATCTGTATATATTGGCTATGAGATTAATACTAAATGTGGTTGCTAATGGAATAGTAATAGGATATGAAACAGTAAAAGTAACTTATTACTTAATGGTGTACTTAGTAGAATTAATTTGAAATAATACTAATTGTTTTTTATAAAGATATATTTCAGAAATACCCAAAACCCAACAATAGCAGAACAGTGTATAAAATATGGAAAATATAAATAAGATTCTTACTTAAAGATCTACGATTAATTAATATAAGTAGCTTGTATAATTGTAAAAAAAGCCTTTATTCGTTTTATATAAGGCTTTATATAATGACTTGACTAGTGCACGAGAAATACAAATAATGTGTGTAAATAAGCAATATTGCTCATTTATTATAATGCTTTGTAAGATTGATTTGAAATTCAAGGTCAAATGTATGAAGATATTTTCAATGTTCCTATTAAATCTTGGTTAGCCAAGAAGTTTTTTTTTTGATTTGATATGAAATAGTGGACAAAATATGGTCAGATCGTCATGCTCGATTATGAATCAATATTTTATGTCAGATTTACACACAAAAACAAAGAATTCAAATATGCTATTCATAATGATCGAAGTTCTAAATAATAGTATATGAATCTATTTATGGATAGTGGTGGGTTTATTGATTGACTTACATCGGTAATGTTGATAAATCTTCAATCGTTACGCGATTTCGTTATATATCTTTTTCATTGATTGTAAGCTGTCTCAAGGCAGTGCTTTACAAGCTATTTAACCAACAATAAAATTTTTATAAACAATAACTTGTTACGGATTAGAATATAAACAACAGGTGTATTTTGTAAGATTTTCGTTAACATTTTAAATAGCGAAGGAAAATTATCAGTATGTTTTATAAATTGTGAAATCTAGAAATAGTCGTCTATTACAAATATATTTATGTTGCGTTTAACTATTTAATATACTTTAGGGCATTATATATTTTACATTTTTTCATATTAATGGTAAAGCAATAAACACTATTTCAAAAATTTCAAGGAAATAAATATTTTAATATATTTATTATTATTATTTTGTGCGAAAAACATACTGAATTGTCGACAATATAAATAATGAACCGTTTATTACTTACTATGTAATATGAAACAATCAACTTGAATCATACAACTAATCTTTAAAAAGTTAAATATAATTTTGTCTATTCGAACGTCGAGAAATATGTATTTTGGTCGTTATTGTAATATCATAAACATTAAAACAAATATAGTAGTTACAAGCATGAATTATAGGTATTTGACACAAGGCTATTGGGAAAATGTACAGATGCCCTTTTTTATATTAAGATTTAACAGATATCTTACAAAATAAAACCAATAATATGTTTCGGGTGATTGAGGAATCGTTACCGGTACTTATTAGTACTGAAGCTTTATTGTTTGGAAGAAGAAAGGAGAATTAAGCAGTTACACGTAAAGCTTCTATTTTTTCTTTGACAAGCTCTCTTTGTGCGGGATCTGCTAATATGATAATTTTACCATTTTCACCTGAACCAAATAAGCCTAACACTTTCTTTTTAGATTCGCCTGTCATTACTTGTACACCTCTATCAACTACCTTAGCTGGAACACGGATATCGGTCCACGTATAAGCCCACTCCACCTTTAAGTTCAATTAAATCAATTACTGAATTACATATATGCAATTTGTGTTCTAGGCACGTATATAATTGTTGTCTGTGATGCTCTTGCAAATTATTACTTATATCAGCACATATATTTTGATTACTTGCTATTTGTTCAATATATATATATATGAATAAGAATTGAAAATATGATGTTTACTTACTTGCCATCCACCGAACAAGTCGTTATGCACAATGTAAGCCATTCGTTTATCGGTAAGCAGTAGTACGTCTTTTCGTTCGATGATCCATAAGTGGTAAGAGTAAACATCGGTGTTGGCGTACTTGCCTTTTTCCAAATCAACGAGTAATTTATGACCTTCGGCCTCTTGTTTTGAGTAAGGACGCACAAGTCCATCAGAACGCATGAACCGTGGTGGACGAAGTCTGATTACTTCATCACCCATTTCTGTTGCTCTGTAAAATACAAAAATGTATGAACATTTAACTAAAATAACAAATGCATAAAGAAATGTGTTATCCGAAAGTTATTCTGTACCTTTTGACGGCATCTAGTGAACCACTAGCAAAATCAATGACTCCAGCTGTAGGTCTAGTCACCAAACCAACAGCACCTTTGCCCAATCCTTTAAAGAATCCTTCGACACCTTGTTCCTTTGCACCGGATATCGGTTTTGTAAACACTCCAGTGACACCATCGACAACTCCCATCACCAGACCTTTGCCACCGCGAGCAACTCCTTCTCGGATGTTCGCGGGTTTTTTGTTGAACTGATCTCGTCGTTTTCTTTGATAATCTTTGTCGAATGTCAGAGCAGCGATTCCTTTGCCCATCGCGCCAGTGATACGAGACACTGCTCCCGCTGCACCTCCAACTGTGTGCCCGAATAAACTACGAACCCCGAGGACTAAACCTTCTGCGAATTCACCAGGACCTTGGATTGCACCCTAGAAAAGGATTTTAATATAATTAAGGAAGGAATATAAAAAATCAGTAGTTATAACAAAATAAATAAAATCTAAAGTTATGATTACGTAATTAATGAATAATGCTTACTTGGAACGGTTCGTAAAACAGATCTTCAACACCTTTACTCAGGCCTAAAACGAGCCCATATGGATTACCAATAACATCCAGCCCCAGTACGAGCACATACAGTTGTTTAACAGCTTGGATCCGATAATGTGAGATAGCTTCACTAGTTAATTGCCTGCGAGTTAAGAAACAATAATCTCGTTCGAAATATGCTAGTCTAAATACAACATCTTGCATATCAGTGAGCGTAACACCTAAGCCTTGCAGCAATACACTTATGAACGCTGGAGTTGCACTTGCTGTATGCGTAGAATTGCCACCGGATGGCGCAGCCAATGAGAAGCTCACATGAATCTTCAACGGAGAGAAATGTAACAAGTCGTAGAAATTCTTCTGTTCTTGTATTGATTGTGTTGATACATGAGCCAGAAGTGGTTCATCAACCAACGACATATCTTTTATAAATGACTGAGCCTAAAAAATCATAATACCAAATCAGTCCAAACACTGCGTTGCGATTATACTGTAAATAATTGTTAACAAACCTCATCATCTTCAGACGGATTACGTGTCTCAAAAACTGTCAACATAGAATTAACAAACCCAAGGTCAATTTTAATATGAAACTCTTGGATCAACAATTTGAAATATTTAAACTGTTGAATAGAACTGTGCTTCATAACTCTTTGTACGATACTTAATTCTGCGAAAGGTTTCATTGCGTTATCAGCCGCTACACTCTTGGGTGGCGGCACAGGAGCTAATATTACCGGGAAAATACAATCCTGGACTTGATTGTCTATTTGAACTCGGTTAATCTTCGCATGAAGTTGCAACTGATTAGGTGAAGTTTTCATTTGGAACCATAAACCAGTTTGAAATGCACGACGTATTCTTCGTTTATGAGGACGAACCATCATTTCGTTTCTAAAATCAACTGTCATCTTTGGATCAATGACAATTGGATCAGCGTAGGCAATTTCGTTCAATATGTATTGTTGATAAGCGGCTTCAATGGCAGCGCAATCTTTTACACTTAATTGTTTATATCTCTTTGAATTGAATTTGCACGTTTCCCAGATAATTCCAGAGCTTGCAATTCCAATATATACGATTTCTTGCCGTATTTCATTATTGACAATTGATACGCCTACACCATGGATTGAAATAGTTACTTCTAGTTGGATGTTCTCTAGATCACCAGCACTTTGAGCGTCTTTTGCAATCTCCATGTCTTCGGTGAAAAGTAACACTCTCTGCATACCATCCAAAAATGAGACCCAATAGATATGCGAGTCGGGAGTAGGGGAGAATTCACCTAGACCATCTTTGCGCAAATCGTCTTCAATATCTTTCTTCTTAGATGTTTCCCAATGGAGAAGCCGTGGCCCACATGGATTTTCCCAAGTGTGTAGGAATTGGTGACGTTGCTCGAGTTGCCGAATATTTACTGATTCTCTTTCCCAAAGTTGTAGATCATGCGTGGTGTGGTTTATAATTAATGCAGGTGCCAATCCAGGTGCGTAAGATGTAAATGTAATATAAACACCACCTTCTGTTATTTGGACATCTACATTAATACCACCATACTATAAATTTAAAAAAAAAAATTATTCATATAACGTATTCGAGAAAATTAATTTTAACTTTTCATATTCTACTGCGACATACCTTATTAGGCAATTTCAAAAGAGTAGTTTGAACTTCAGTTATTAAGAATGGCGCTGTAACATCGTTAGTCTTACTAACTCGGACTTTCAGTAACTTATCATCTCTTTCAGTAAGCGGCCATAACGATTTGCACGCCTTTGAATTCACGGTTATCCAAGGATCGGCAGGTCGTTCCAACTCTTGGCAATCAATGTTGAATTCAGTATTATTTATAAGCACAAAATATGGTGTAAATGTCACTTGTTTTGTTAATCCATTATACGTCAATTGATTATGAACACCAATCTTTAACACATAATTTACGTAAGAATATCTGTAGAAAAATCGTATACAAAAATCAAATATTTACTTGATGAATAGCATTGCTCTCTTTACAAACAACCATTCCTGATGATCCAGCAACATCTAAAGAGAATTTGTCGGACCATTCACCGTTTTTGATACGAATGGCAGCTTTCTTTTTGCCAAAGAAATTTTTGGCGGCGAACGAGAATAGGATTGGACCTTTAAAATAGTCTGGATGGTGTAAAATGTTTGGTGTTTCATCGGAATTCTAGGGAGGAAACAGTTAATATTAATTCAAAATTTAAAAATTTATTATTTGTTCGAAAAGCGAAACTTAATAATAAGCAAAACACATGCTAAAACAAAAACCATCCAGTGCGATGAGATATCCTGGAATAAAAATATGTTATAGTACAAAGAAATGTATTTTTCAATAACAAAAGAAGCTCCTTTTCATATTTGTTTTGTAAGAAAAGTTTGTTAATTTTAGAGAAATAAAAAAATTACATAGCGGCAACTATCCACCCTAATAATTTGCATACAGTTGATTATATTACATATTACTCGGATTTGTATTAAATTAAATGGAATAGATCAACTGTACGCAAAAAGTTAATAAACACAAATAATACAGAAAATGCAAAATATAGTGCGCCAGCATGATGGCTCTAAAATACCTTGGCTGGACTTCCCGCTGATTGATTTTTCTCAGTTTTGCTAGATTTCTGTAACATATGTTCATCATAACAGTTCGCTAAAAATCCTAAACTAAGAAACTTACTCTATAACTCAGCATTAGCCCGGTTTTATTCAGCATCCAGAATGGACAATACAAGGACATGATCATTGTGCCGCTTTTATCCTGGCAATGAAGACCGAGATCTAGTGACATTTTAGCAACACTGTCATGCGAATCGAATTGCCATACAGAAAATTCCGGCACCGATAAAACAATATCACGTTTGCACGACCATTCTTTCTCCAAATAATTCACCAACTACACGAATTGAAATAAAAATTGTTATATTAACCAGTTATGTTATAAACAAGTTTAATAATCACCTTAAGGACAACATAGGAATGCCCTGGATTTACTGTTGGCATCTGTAATTGTGCACCTGGTTGAACAGTGAATTCTTCAACGTCACCTTGGACTATACAAATAACCGGTACGGGTAAACAGTTTTTGAAAGTCAGTGTTGGCCGAAGATGAATATTATAACATGTACTAGCCATTGTATAACGCATTGTATTTTCGTAAAAGATTTGTTCAATATCACCACATACCTATTCAAATATGAATTGTTTACAATTTAAAAATAACAACGATTATCGACAACTCACTTTAATGACCAACGCTTGGCCAGGTTTGATACCTGATGGCAAAGGCAACACTTTCATCACTGATAAGTTATGTTGTAGTTCTTTCCAAACGAATGGTATCGTAGATACGCAATGTCCCTCGATACTAAAGAATAGCTCATTTGTTAGAGTGTATACCGCTTGCACTGGTAAATTAATGAATGATTCTGGTGGAACTTTTTTAATGAATTCTAGCACATTCCCAGCGTTGGTCATAAAGAAAACATCCACTGGTTTATTGAAATGGTTATAGACCTAAATACAACAAAATTAATAAATCCTTTTCCATACAGAGTAAATTAATATGTAAATACCTGTAACATACTGCGTAAGGTCAGTACAATTTCTGCTCCTTGTACTGTTACATCAGAAACAATACCCCAGCTATCATTACTGTCGCCGCGGAAGTTTAACGGGAAAAATCTTTTATCGGCTCGAACCAATGGTAGTGTGAGAGTACAATTCATTTTATTTACCTATGAACGAAATAGAATCAATCATGTTATAAATATGATAATTGTTTGGTAATCTTACTAAAACGATAATATCTTTTTCTGTGACTTCGTCAAGTGAATTATATGCAGATGAACTCTTTCCTAATTGAAGACTGACTATTGAATGTTGGTCAGGTTTGAGTTCAAGTGGTATTTCTGCACCGTTTTCCAATAATATTTCTCTAAAATGCCAAACATGTTATACACGAAATATGTAAGTTTTTTTTTTTCCAAAGGACTTACTGATAACCACAAGAGACAATTGGATTACTGCAAATTTGGAATACAGTGTTTTCTAACAACAGCGTCACATCTAGACCAGATTCGTTTACAACTTTATACGGTGAAGTGCTGTCTTCTTTCAGAAGAACACCTTCTTTTACTGCACTAGCAAACGCTTTACCCAATTGCGTAAGAACTTCCAATAACGTTTTTGTCACAACTAATTCTAGATTCACATTAGAGAATATATGGATGCTCTGGGATGGTGGTGTGAATATAACTTCTTCTATTGAGTCAACATCTTCAACAAGCGGACTTGTGATAGCTGGTTCTTGGTCGTTCATCTTTAACTGAAGAAACAAAATGATGCTGATGACTTTTATTACTTACATAGTGTATATATTTCTATATCTTCTTCACAAATTAATAATATAACTTACTTCTATTTTTAGTTCCCAAGGGGTATAAATAAGTCGATTATCAAGATTAGTTTCAACAGGTTCGATCAGTGGCTCCCAGACAGCTAGTCTACTATTATAATATGCCATTTGTACCGATAAAGAAGCATCGATATACATCTGAATAATGAAATTTAAATATTATTTCGATATGCACAAAAATACTCAATAATACCATTGAGCTCCAGTTGCATACTGAGGCCTCAAAGCCTGTTTCTAATAGCAGCATTGGCAACGTTTTATGACCAACACCCGCTTCGACAGTCACAATAAACGATAGGGCGCTAATGCTACATTTTTCATTTAATATTCTTATTGGAAATTCTTCTACAGAAGCTCCAGGCAATCCTTCAATCGCTTCTGTCGCTACTTCTATGAAACATTATAAATTACTATTGGTTAATATTTGTAATTTGAAAAACAGTACCTGTTTTCAAAAACCAGTATTCTGAATCTTTTAATGGCTTTTGTTCCCAAATATCGCTGTAGATAGTTGAAGCAGCGTATTTATCTACAACGACTTCTACTTCAGGTGCAGTCATAGTAGCCTGGATTTTGCTTAGCAAATCGATGATAGCCGGCGATACACTGAGTCGTATATCGGACAATGTGACTTCTAAATGTAGACCTTGGTTTTCAGGAGTAGCACCGATTACAATAATATTGCATGGTCTTAAAACAGAACATTTAGTTTCATGTCTTCTCGCCGGATTATAACAACAGGTGTATAGTTGTAAATCGCTGATGGAACCACGAATACTTTTATTTTCACCCGCCAAGCGAACATTCAACAGAACTTCATTCTAAAACAATTATACCGAATCAAATATTTGTATATAGTATTTGTATATATAGCAAATATACATTTAAAATGAGTGCATTCGTATCAATATTGTTCATCTGTTCAACCAAGATAATATCTGGTTTTTCCATTTTCAAATTGATCGTAATACTATTTTCTACTGATGGCATATTTTGTTGTGCAAGTTGAACTTTTAAATTAGTTGTTTTATCTTGCATCGATTTAACAGTTTTATTGGCTTTTAGTTCTACTATTTCTGGTGGCGAAAAGAATGCAGCGACCTTCATAAGATAGTCCACGCTCAATATCAAATTGATACTATATACGCGGACATCAACTAAAAATGTTTTAAAATTTACAATTATTTTTAAATGTCTAATACAATAATTTATCGGACAATAACTTACTAAACATGTCAGTGCCTTTTTGTTGGTATGTAACGTCAATCATACTTCGTTGTGTATGATCTGCGGCTGTTACATCAGTTGTTGCATCACAAATATCATCGGGAGCTTCTTCTTTGCGTTCCATTAGTCGAGTTAATTTTCCTTCACGGCCGCTTCGAGTATCATCCAACATACAATCGACAAGCTAAAAGTTCGATCATTTGATTATTACAGCATTTGCATGTATGAACTTCACTTACTAATATAGAAGTAGAGACGCTATTGTCAGTCAAAATGCGACCTTTTACAGAAAGTACCAACATTGTAAACCGAGCCAGCCCATCTGCAGGATTATGGCACAACGTTTCGTCTTTAGCCAACTGTAAGACACCCATAAATCACTGATATATTAATGACATTTTTATTTGCGATTTACCGTTTTTGCGCCACCTCTAAATAAATTTATAACTAGACTATCCATGGTGAAAGAAAATCGAAGGAAGGTGTGCACTCTTTTAGTAGAATAGTAAATGACAGGAAAAGACTTTGATACCACTAATGAATCCGTTCGGCTAAACGGTCGACTTAAACCTATATCGGATTTTATGCTCGGTTTCTTTATTAGTATCCGTTCATCTGGTTCACATTTTTCCGCTATATTTTCGTTTAAAATTGACATTATCTTACCGTAATCTAATTCGCTTAATGAAAACTGTAATGAAAATCATCATATTTGTACTACTACTAATAAAAACTTTTCGTAGTGTTCAAATTATACCTCAATCGCTTTCATTTCACCAGCGATGTCAAGATCAGGAATTAGCGAATACCAGCTTACACTTAAATTTCGTTTCACTCTCAAAACGAATGATAACGGATTCAACAATATGCACTCAGCTCTTTTATTTAATTGTTCATCTAGCAAAACTCGTGACAACTTAATATCCATTAAATTCAATTTAATATCATCCACAATCGCTGACTGTCCAGTCTCACTTTTGACTGTTAGCGTAAGAAAACGGTTCGACAATATGATATTTCCTAAATCAAGCATGATTGCATCATAACTTTGTGAGTTTGTTGGAATTATAATCTCGGGCGCTTTTAATTTGATTTTTAACTCAAGGCGTGTTGCGTTCTCGTAAACATTTTGCATGTTCAATTTGGCGGTTTCTGCTGCGGCTGCCGACGCATCAATAATCGCTTGTTGCGCTGCTTGGAAATTATTTAAAAAATTCTAAAAAAAATAAAAGTTATTATATATTATATTTTTATTTTGAAACAAATCACTTACATGTATGTTGCTAACAAATAAATTCAAGAATGTTATTTTTAAACCACTCATTGTTACTGAGATCAACATATCAATTTCACTGTGATCTGTTACTTTTGTCTTGTTATACATTACAATTTGAGCATCTATTGCATTATCTGTGCCCGTTTTGCATAATATCTAAAAGATTCAACATATTTATAAATTTCGACTATTTTAATAAAAACATTCAATATATTTACTTTAGGATGTCTTGTCTCTGGATTTGCATCAAGTAGTGCAATATCAGTCAATATAGCAGTAATTTGAGTGTATGATTTTTTAATGATAATATCCGTTTTTACTCCCCGAATAGACAGACTGGCCAAACGACAAGTATCATTCGCAATTAATAGATCTAATTCACCCATATCCGCAGTAAATTTGAATAGAATTGTCTCTACTAATATTTTTCTAGATTTCCTCGTCGGTGTATTAACTAGTTCAATAACAAAATACAATAATAGATCGATTATTATGACTGGTTTACTAACTATTTCGAATGTGCTTCACTGCCGCAAATTCTTCGTTAATTGTCGATAATTTAGTCGATTTTGATTTGGCTGTTGCGACACGATCTTTTTCCGGATCGGTATTTGTAACTTCCGCTAATTTCGCTTGGAACTTACTCGTGATTTTCAGAAGGGCTGTCAAACCTTGTTGATGCAATTGTATTTGCAGTGTTGTGAAATTCAACACAAGACGCTGTTCCGTCGAACCGAATCTCGAGTGAAATTCAGGTGATTTTTTATCGACCTATTTAAAAAAATAAATAAAAATATATGCATTTAAATTGTTACTCATTTTTTGTGTGTTTACCTGCAGAAATTGAACAGAAAATAAATATTCATCTTGACCGATTGTCATTGGTGTGCTGATGATATCAATTTGTTCTTTACGAGAGCGATATTGTGTTAAGCCAATTCCACCCAGCCGCATAATAACATCTAAATTAAATGTTTGTTGAATCATATCGAGTTCTAGTAAAATGCAACGGAATTGCAGGATTTTTTCTGGCGCAGTTGTTTCATCTGCAACCAATTGCCTGGATATTGTCAAAACCAGTTCTAAAATGATTGAAAAATTGATTAATTAGTTCTTCGAAATAAATTTCATTTAATAAAAACCTTTCAATTCAAATTTAACATCTAAATTTGTCGCTTGAGCAAACTCAAGCTCAGATGTGCCCTCTTTATCATTTTTTTTCTCTGGCACATTTGCTATTTCTTTTATAGATAAATATGAACTTTTAGCCACAACACTCTATAAAATAGAATTTGTAAAAGACATAAATACATTCAATTCCAAACTCATACATCTAAAGGTCCTGGTTTGATGCTATCATTTATTGGTAGCGGTATACTAGATATTAGCTTTATTATACTCAATAATCTATCGTCATTGATGTTTAGCATAATCTCAGGCAACTGTCCAGCGACCTTGAGCTTCGGTAATCGGGGATCATCGCTTACGAGACACTTGGAGATACCAACGGTTACACTCATCGGTTGTAATAAATGCATTGATGTTATTGTTTTCTCAGCGATACAAGTTCGCCAATCTTCGTTCGCATTTGCTATCAACACCTGAAACATTTATTATAATTTGTCACTTTCATATATATATACATAAACAAATATATAATTGTATCACCTGCATGTCAGTTAGCTCGCACAAGAATTTATCGTAACTTTGCGACATCACTTCCTTTAAGATCTCATCTTCTCCTGTACCTTCTCTATGCATTTTTTTAATGTTTAGTGAAGAAGGTTGACGCAAAATCGACTTGACTTTAAGATGACCAAGATTAACAACAAGGGCAGCTTGTGATCTAAAGTTAATTGCATTTGTAAGACAGATAAAAACAAATGTGCACCATTTTCATTAAAAATCTAAACTTCATTAGAGGATTTTAAACGAAATAGGTGGGAGTTAGTTATAGTTACGGATTATAAAGTCCGCTGTATGGTACAACAATATATGGAGCACTAAAATTGATATCCAAATCCATAATAACGTGTTGATCAACCGCGTGTTGCATACCAGTAGCGGACATTTCTTTAAAGTCAGCTAGTTTATTACCGGCAGCAGCTGAGAGTCTGTAAATGTTTTGGATGTTATTTATTCTTTATACATGTTTATTTAAATTATTAACATACTGATCTAAAGTTATCGATTCCGGTCCTTTAAAGACTTCAACAATCCTAATTATAGTTTGTGCGTCGTAGATGACTCTCAGTGGTTGTGCGTTCACATGAATACGTTGACCACATGTTTTATCTAGTGGATTTATTTCGAAGAAAACGTCCAAGAGAACATTACCTTCCGAAAAATTGTCAGAAGTTACCAAATTCGGTATTATTTCGTTTTGCTGGAGACCAAATGCACTGAATTGGTCAATTTTTATCGCAACTCTAAAATACATTTTTTTTCATATGAATCCAAAACTACTTTAAACTAGAGTCTAACTTACTGTAAAGCTTTTCCTGCAGGCCTTTGATTGAGTGCACAGTTGACTCCGTCTAACCGGATGTTTAAAACACGTGGTATCTTTAAAGTGTCATCTCGAATGTCAATTTCTAAACACCGTAGTAAAAATGCACAACTTGTTGCAACGAAAGCTTCAGGATACTCAGCGGGGGCAGAATTTTCTTGATAATCAATGGCGCGGTATAGTTTGGATTTTTCATCAATCGTCATTGCTGCTTCGAATTTTTTCACTGAAATTTAAATACGATATGTAAGCAATAATATCTTCTAGTTGATTATATTATCTTACTTATATCAGCTGCTGTTGATAATTCTTTATCTTCATCTTGGGCTGCTTTACCAAACCAGCCGCCAAACCAACTACCCTTCTTTTTAAGTCGTTCCGTTTTCTGTTCAAGCCGTTGCACTTCCATTTCGATTCGTTGGCGAATGATTACAAGATTGAAAACGTCGAGTGCATTTTCACATTGGATAAGTACTTTTTTTAAGTCCGGTGTAACCTGTGCAATACTAAGTAATATTTGTTTTTTTTAATTTCCAAAATGTATTATACCTTTTTATTGATTAACATTGTTTGATACGCTTCAGCGTATTCTCTGCATATTGCTCTGTGCTTGGCAATATGTGTCCAGTCCCAATTTCGTCGTCGTCTGCGAACGAGCTCTTCGAGAATACAATTGTACGCAAAGTGCCACCACTCCCGGTAATGACCTCTGTATTTGTGTAAAAATGGACGATATTTTCTGTATGGTAAGCCAAGCGACATTCTTTCCATTGTTTCCGCAAACAGCATTATGTCTATGTACTGACATTTACTTATACCTAATTTTAAACCATATAAAAACATCTCGTAATTTAAACAAATATATATTAGTTTTACCAATAGCTAATTTTTCCATTTCTAAATTAAGTAGAATTTTCGACATAGAAAATTCTTCTTTATCATTTTCCGGTTTGGGATTCAATCGAAGGCGTGCAGATGAATTTATAGGACCAAGCACTAAACAAATAAGTGTTATTATATTGATTTAAAGAAAATAATCAATAAGTTACTATATAAAAATCCATCTGGATTTGTATCTCTAGTTGCAATGCCATCTTGGAAGTATTTTAAAATATCAGCAACTGGCATATCTGAATATGTTGGACAATGACAATTCCAATAAACGGCTAAGGCATCTAAGTTAAGCACCTATAAAATAAATGTAAATTAGTACGAGTTAAATGTGTATAAATATAATTTACTTTGTGGATCTTTGAAATGGCATCGCTAACAATGGCCGCTTTCCAGTCAGCATTTGTAGTCTCAACAGATAGATTACTGAGCGTAATACCGAACGCAAATGGTCTTTCAGGATTTGTAGTTTTATCTTCATATCGAATGTGAATATCTTTAATTTTCACTTGGACATTTTTTATTATTTGTGTCGTGAGTTTTTCCGCAAAAGAATCGTCAGCTCTTTTTTGTCCTAACAATAAAGCGAAATATGTTTTTATGTTATATATTATCCATAAAATCGATGTTTACCTTGTTCGGCAGCTTTCTTTTTCGCGGTTTCAATTCGCAATAAATCAGCTTGTTTTGAGTCCTGCGCACTTTTTTCTTCTTTTACAGGATCGTATTTTACTTCTTGATTTGGAACAACTAATAAAAATAGCCGTTCGATAGCAGCTTCTACGGGTGCCCCATACAAATTTTTCCATGGTATCTTCAAGACCAATTTACCTTTAAATTAAAGGACACCATCAGGTAAGTTTTATTTTTGTATTATTTTCGACAGTCTTACCTAACCGGCCATAAACTGTTTGGATTGGAAGATTTAAGTCTTCCAGTGCTTTTGGCTTTAACATCAAATTCTGAAGAACAACATCACCTAAAAATTATTGTAAAAATAATTCATGCACCAAATGAAATGTATGTAAATAATATACCTCCCCATATACCAATGGACAGTTGTTTACTATCGAGGTTCTCAACATAATCACCGAGAACTCGATTAAGAATCTCGACGACAAGGGATTCAAACACCATATTTGATGTTGAGTTCAACAATAATCAATCAAATTATTAAAGAAGGGCCAATTAAACACTCCTACTGAAAGCGAAAGAGTTTAAAATAGCTGATGACATCAACATCATTTATCATCAACGAAGGTTAAAATATGTGGTGTTGATTAAATACTGGTAGTTCATAAATATTTGTGTAATTCAAATGATAAAGTAACACAGATAAAGCACAAATAAATTTATGTCAAATTTTAAATGGGTCAAATAGACAAATAAATTTCACTAGTAAAAGTCACTGTTTACGGAAATCGCTAGCCAATCAACTTGACCAAATTTGACATTACATCATTTTCTAACGTGAATATAGATGCATGTATCATATTTTATAGGTCAGCAGGCAACCATTCACAAGCATTTCGGTAATCATAGGACAATGCGTTCTTTCCACAAAAAGAATGCACTTTGCAACTCTACCCAACAAGCGCTCGTTTTTCCATTTCACTCAAAGTAACGCGCTAATGTGCACTTCACTTATTCGTAATGCTTTCTTCAGAGCACTTCACTGCTTTACTGAAGCAATGAGTACTTATAAAATTATATTTATTACAAACAAAAAGGAGAAATTTTAGATTTCTGAAATTTAAAAGTTGATAATAAAAAAAAGGATATGTATGTTACACCATGATTTTATTTTCTTGATAATCATTGTTGTTTTATTACATCAAGATTTAAAAACATGTACACTTCAAATTGTACACAATTAATAATTATGAAGTGCTAAATATAATTTCACAATCTAAAAATTAATTTTGGTGACATAAAATGATCAATCATCATTATCTTACAATGTGTTTAAAACCTTAAAGCTATTTAATGAAGGGAAGGTCTTGAGAGGGGATGGGCATATTTTCCCTACAGAGCGTTCATCGGTAGTTTGAGTTTCTCCTACATTATAAAAAGTCTAAATAAATTCATAAATGGCAGCTAGATCATCACCGTTTCGTCGCTTTTAAATGCTCGAAGAAATCTGCATTGGGACAAAATCCCATGTCAATATTTAGTGCCAAGCCATAGTACAACAAACCGGAGTGTTTTCGGAAATGCTCTTTTCCAAATAGATTCTTTTTCGTAAACACAACACAAAAAGTGCGGAGCGATTATGGTATATCACTAGATGATACAAAAACTAGTCTAGTGGGAACCGAACCTTTCACTCTACACAAGTTGCAGTGCGCCGTCCGAACGCAAACGGTCGTCACTGTGGTTTGTACATGGCTCGGCCGTACCCGCTCACTCCAACTACCATCACATCCTCAATGGTGGTCCACAGCTATCTTCGTCGTCGCTACAGTTCAGAATACCGAACCATCACGCGCACCCAATACTAATTAAAATGGCCGCCAATTTGTATAATATTAAAAAAATTGTATGTACAAAATGAAAAAAAAGAAGAAAATGTTAACTAATCTTATCTAAACTAAGAGATAAAACGCAATGGTTGGTTGGTTTGGTTAAGTGCATGGAAGAAGGGGCGGAAGTCAATCTAAGATTAGTTTCTTTGGCTTTTCCCAGGAGAAACCATCTCGACCGAAGTGGCCATAAGTACTGGTCTTCTGGTAGATGGGTTGTCTCAGATGTAAATCTCTATAAACATAATAAAAAACAGGATTAATAAAGAAAGCTTTTTTGTACAAACTCTAGTCCTATTAACCAGACTATAGGCTTGTAGAAAATGATAAGTAATTTTAGTTGTAGTGTGAGCACTGCCCACATTCAGAAATCGATCTGAACAGGAACGCCTAGCCACTCAATTAATCTAGCACTTTTATGGAACACTTACATGACATTTTACGCCAGCAGTGTGGACATTAATAAGTGCAAATATAATAAAATACATAAATAAAACATAACTTACTTGACAATTTTGCCAGGCCGCAGATCGAAATTCTTCTTAACAACTGCAAGAAGTTGTTTTTGTGACAGTTTTGATGTACCATAATCAAAAACTGTGATAGAGAGTGGTTCGGCGACACCGATGGCGTACGCCACTTGAACGAGACAACGCCTGCACAGGCCAGCTTTTACCAATGACTTAGCAACCCATCGCGCTGCGTACGCTGCAGATCTGTCGACTTTAGTAAAATCCTTTCCAGAGAATGCACCACCGCCATGGGCACCCCAGCCACCATAGGTATCCACGATGATTTTACGCCCAGTTAAACCAGCATCACTCTATTAAATCCAACATTATAATTTAGTTCAATGCTTAACAACAATTCATTCATATTAAACATAGTTTGACTCAGCTAACAGTTATCATCATACACGTTCAAGAGTAGCAAATACTTATTGATATACATCATTGTAGAGAGAATATGCTCATAAATCAATATTTTACAGAAATTTATGAGCAAATTAAGTCAGTTAATCTTAACATATTACCTGTGGTCCACCGATGATGAATAACCCACAGGGATTGATGTGAACAACGGTGTTTTCATCTAGGTACTTTTGTGGTATTACTTCTTTAATGACTTTACTTTTAATTTCACTACGTAACTCATCTAGAGAGATTTTTTCGCTGTGTTGTACTGATACAACTACGGTATGACAACGTCGTGGCACGCAAGCACCTTGGTCAAATGTATATTCGCATGTAACCTAAACAAAACCCATTAAATTCAGAAAGTGTGGTAGATACAAAAGAATAAAATTGATTTAAGTAGAAAACTCAGTTTAAGTTTTATCATCATACACAATCAAGAGTAGCAAATACTTAGTAAAACATCATTGTTAAAGCAAATTTGGAGTTATTATAATTCATATCCATCTTTGTGAAATAATTACCTGGGTTTTTGAGTCGGGTCTGGCCCACCAGAATTCACCTGATCGTCTCAGTTGAGCGATGCGATGGTTGAGTCTGTGTGCTAGAACAACGGTGAGTGGCATACATTCTTCAGTTTCATCTGTAGCGTAGCCGAACATCAAACCCTATGCGAAAGAAATAAAAAAAAAACCCCGGTCAAAAATGTCGTGCATCATTTCTCATACTGGTTTTAGTAGCGTGTGAAATTGTATTGTGTTACATAAAATACAGTTGTGGGGTGACACTGCCCACATTCAGAAATCTATCTGAACAGGAACGCCTAATCACACCGTTAATATAGCATCTTTATGGAACACTTACACGTCACTAGGACAAGTAGTGTGGACATTATTAAGTGCATATAAGTATAAGATCCATCGAAGTATACATTCGAAATTTTCAACAAAATTACGACGCCCTTACGATTATCCTTAATCGGATAATAACACATACAAATATTAGAAAAGTAAAACAAATCCATGGTTTTAATTTACCTATCAATTATGAAATAGCAATTTTGTAGTTTATGAATCATAATTATTACACGATTAAAACTGCATTAATAATTTAGTTAATAAAAAGCAAAAAAATGACGTATATTTTTATATTATACATTTGTACTATATGTAACTTAATAGTCATTCAGTTACCTTAGTAAACACTAAATTAATACATCTTCAAAATTAATATTAGAAGTGATATATTAGCAATGTTACTGAATAACTATGAATATAGCCAGATGTCCCTAATTTTATCCAACGAATCAAAATGATGCAAGCTGATTCGCTTTATGGAGTGATTGATCACAGCATACAAGAACATAGGGATAGGGTCAAGTGGAAATGAGTGAATAAACAAAAATTACGATGTATCAAATAACTTGTATGTGTATGATAATGATATTTAAGCAAATAAAAACGAAAAATGTCATACGTAAACACGATACGTGTATTGTCATTTATGTTGTGACTAATCGAAGGACCACAACCGAGAAAAAAAAAAACAAAATAGAAACAACAAAGCGAGGCGAGCATTGTTTTAGTTTTTTTGTTTGTTTGTTTGGTCTTATATAAAATTCACCTGATCGCCTGCACCCACTTCTTCGTCGCTGCGGTTTTCGTGTACGCCGGCTGCAATATTTGGGGACTGCTGGTCCAACGCCAATAAGACATTGCAGGTCTTGAAGTCAAACCCTGGTCAAACATATCATGCATTACGCTGTCCTAGAAATGGTCAATATAAAATGCTGTATGATAGGGAGACAGTAGTAATACATTGCTGAACGCGTCACAAGTCTGTAATATGATGCATGAATTCTTCGTAGATGAAAAATAAGACTCAGTTTACTATTTGGACATGCTCGCTTCGTGTTATTTCACATTATCGCGCATTTATAATCACTGATTATTAAAAAAGGTATAAGTCTAGAAGTGACATTTTTTGCAAATGGCAGCCTAGTAATGCTAAGTATTCTTATTTAAAAATGTAATGGTTAAATATTGCCGTTAAAAAGAATTTATGACGGAAATGAAGCCACCAAATGTATTTTATTCCACAATAATGAGAAATGATTTTTGGTATTTAGATCTATACCCATTTGTTGAAAATGACCAGCGATACATATTTATATATATATTATAAAGGAATTTCATGGCAGGAATAGAAGTTTGGAAATAAAGCAGACCCATGCTTTTGAGGGTTATAGTAGAAACTCTGTTAGGATTCTCCCAAAAAGCAATAACAAATCTAGCGTGTTAATAAATTTTGCCCCCAGTGTTTTAAATTGAATTTCTCAACAATTTTGTTGTATCTTTTTTTTAACTATATACCTGATCCCCAGCACCAATTTCAATTTCGTCTCTATCTGTGTGTACCCCATCAGCAATATTTGGAGATTGTTGTTCAAGTGCCACCAGGAGATTGAGAGTACGCCAGTCGAATCCTAAGTAGTTATTTACAACTTTATACGAAGGCAGCTATTTTTAAAAGGTGACTATACAGAGATACGACTGAATACTGAGCAAAAGAGCCATGAAGAATAGAAACTAATTTTTTGTTTTACTGGTTAATTAGTTAGCAAAGGAAATTATTTGCAAAACAATTCGCACGTCTTACCTTTTGAAGAATCATCGTATCCAATGTGATTCACCGTGTCTCGCACAACGGCTTGGTAATCGACGACTGCTTTTGATGTGATTTCTCCGCATAGCAAAATCATACCAGTCTTGGTCACAGTTTCTAAATCATCGAAAATATAATTAGAGATTAAACACTCCAAAACAAAATTTACATATTTAACACTCAAAGTAATTTTAGACCAAACACGCAGTTAATAAATATACATAAGACGCCATTCCCATTAAGAGATGAAATATTCATTGATACTAGTCAAATATGATTGAGTAAACAATGACAATATTGATTTAAATGTACATGTAAGATAAAACGAAATACATCAATATAAAATTAATTGAAAACAATCGAATACTATAGAGGGTGTAATTGTGCAAAAATTCTTACCGCAAGCAACTTTTGCATCCGGATCTTGTTTCAAATGTGCGTCCAAAATTGCATCACTTATTTGATCACACATTTTATCTATAACAAAAAAATGTTTATGAAAAAGTAACATAAAAGTTTACAATTAACTAAAAAAAATTAAATAAATAAAAAACATTTGACAAGAAAACAGATGACGAAATAATTTTTTATATTAAGCGATAAAAGACGACTAAAAAATAAACAATAATAGATTTATTTACGTCTTAACAGGATCATTAATTTGTCTTGACCAGCTCGTTAATAATAATGAATATTCAATTTTATATATAAATACTAACAAAAATAAAATAACACATATTTATTGATGCTTGAAAGCACGTGGTGAGAATCTGAATCGCATTTTGTTATTATATATTAAATATTTCCTAGTAAATAAATGTACGTTCTAAATTTAAATAAGCTGAATGTTTTAAAATAGATTAACAACAAATAATATTGAAATTGATATTTGCAAGTATAAATATAAGCGGTTGCGCATTGCCCATGCTTGATGGGAATATACATTTACGGCCATTTTCTAAATATATAAAATCATATATCTTACCTGGATGTCCTTCTCCAACAGATTCTGATGTAAATAGAAAATTTGATCCATCTTCCATTTCGAGAGCCATGTGGCCGTTTGTATATCCATTTGTAATTGATGTTTCAGGCATTCTGAACCTTTTATTTCGCGAGTACTCGTTACACGCAGCACTCACACAAACAACAAACTGTGGAAAAGAGACCGAAATGTGAGATTGCACCGGTATTTATAACCTTCGTGTGGACCACGTGACTCGTCTAATGATTTGCTTGGAACGCGCGCCAAATCTGAAATGATATATCCGCGTTAACATTTTCTGCACTTCTGGTTTTTTCAAACGAAAGTTATCTGACAACATTGTCAGCACGAAAATTGGAAATTATTAATAAAAGAGCAATGAAAAACAATTTAATTAAAAAAAAAAAAAAAAAACAAAAGTGAAATTCTAGTCGCGCCTTCGCGGATTTTCATTTGCATTATATCGTTTAAATGTTTTAATCGTTTATGTAAATAAATATTAATTTGTCTCACTAAATATATATTATTTCGCTAATATAATTTTCTTGAATACCTGTATGGCGATATTTATAAAATTCAGATTTAGTTACACTAAAAATAAATAAACTGGAGTAGGTTCAAATGTTAACTGTTGAAATTTTGTTGCGGAGCAAATATATATGAAGTGTACTATCACGCTTATCATAACACAAATATATCAAATATGCGCATGACAAACACACATAATTTATACAATCTATTATTATTTCTTTCAAATATTCATTTTTATCATTAAATATAGGATTTATTACTATAGCTATTGTTAGATATAATTTGCATTAAAGAGTTTTTCATTTTTATTTTTAAATGATGCAACATATACTGAATATAAATAATTGTTTTCCAACTCACCTTTGTAATTTACCTATTTACGTAAGCTATTGTATGATTTCAAAGAACTCTTATGGTGAACTGATAAATAATACATTGTTATTTATATTTATTTACCTATTTTGTTCAATTTTTTGTTGACCTCTTCATTCAGATAACTTATATTTTGTAACAATCAGTCATCAATGCATTTACATAAAGTATTTTTAGTATTTTATAGTTTACATAAAAATAGCTTACGCATATTTACTTCCTTGTTGAAAATATGCTTTAATCTAAAAGAAAAACAATTCATGTACTAAAGGCGCATGCTAAACAAAAACTGGCACAAATAAAAATATGTTATTTTTGATTTATAAGCTGTTGCTATAAACACAAATGTATCTGTATTTCTGTAAAAATATATGATGAAGCATCTACATATCGCGGTTGGACATTGTAAATGACAGCATTCATAAGAGAAAAAGAGGACATATCCTGATGTTACTAGGTCGTTATAACTAGTATTATGAAACTCTACTATATATATGTATAATAAAAAGATGATTATTTCTAGAAGAATACGAATGAGAGGGTTATCAGAAACTATAGTAAATCTTTGTCGTTACACGCTGGTATGCTCATATGCAAAAACATCCTTGACCCTTCGTTAAAAAAAATAATAATTAAAAACTATAGCAAATTATCCTCTTACGATAGATAATACAAAAAAATTGTTGATAATCCCAAGAATTTCATCAGAACGATAACGAAAAAAAAAAAAGTGCGACTAATGTTTAAAAAACATTATTATGAAATGATAATTTATTTTAACGACTGGATACTTGCAAACATAATATGTGGTGTAATCTATATATGAAAGGTAATTATGCACAAAAACTGTTTCTTGATGTAGCACGTATTTTTAATTTACGGTTTACCAGAAATTTGTATGTTTGAAACACACGTATTTTCGTGAAAGTCATGTTACTGATACAAACATATTTTTCTATATCACTTATTTATATATTGATTATAGGATTTTATAAAATTGTAATAGTTGATTAATTTATTCTAATCATTTTCTATAATTGATTATAGCCTGCGGGGAATTCCACATAGTGAAATCGGTTCTTCGTTATTTCTAGTTAGTTTTTATTTAATATACATATATGACTTCCTGGTTTGATTTAATATTAATTATTTGCTGTCTATATACGTATATCTGGATATGGGATATTTTGTATCTTATTCCATAAAATGGGATAATATTCATTATTTTAAATTTCGACAATTTTTATATTAATATAAATACACAAGGTTAACATTTTGTTGTTAATAATGGTCGCGGCCGAAACGATAAAAATAACTTCAATAGAGATAATACTCAATTTTGGAAGTTTCGAGATTCTGTAACATTATTTAATTTTGTATAGTAAATATACAAGCAAAGGATAAAGCATTTTTATTTTCCTATAAGTATTGCAATGACGAAATAAATATAATTTAAAACTTACGATTTGTCTACGATCTAAAATTGATCGTTTACCGCGAGCAACAATATCTTTCTTGCATATAATAATTGAAGCGAATTGTAGGCTTTATTTTCTTACAACTGTTAAAATAATAAATAGTCTTTCAGATTACTAAAATTTTGGTCAAACAAAAACATCATTTTTAGAATGTATACGTAATTTATATTTGTAGATATTCTGTGCATGTTTATATAGTAAAATAACAAACCAGTAATTATAAAAATTCGTCACGGAATATGTCTGTTCTTGTTCCACTTATATAGGGTCTGAAATGATTCTCATATTTCTAGTTATGTGAAAACCTGTCCAAATTTGTTCGAAGACTATCTGTGTATTGTCAATCGCCGGCAACTTACGTTTGGTTTTAATGTATTTCTATACATGTAAAATGCTATAAATTGTCGCTACATAGTGCGGAATAATGTAGGCTCATTTTAAAATATAGAGCAATCGTTCAAATTGCTATATTGAAAACTAGTGGTTTTTAACAATATTAAATTCAATATTAATTTTATTTAAATAGTATATACTAGAATATTCGCGTTTTGTTGTTATGTGCCGGGTACAACATAGACATTTCTTGTGCGCGTACAAGAGGATTCTGAAATCGTGAGTATACCACAATACAAAAACATTTTGTTATTATAAACAATTAATCTTTGTTTTATAAAAGAACAAGACACAGGGAAAAATTTAAAATAAAGATTAATTTAACGTGTGATTTAATGTTAAACAAAACATAAATACAGTATTGTTACATTTAAAAATTCTATTATATTGATGGCCAATAATTAATCTATTTTATATGGTATGATATATATAATACGAATAAAACCCATTTTTAAACTACAATAAAACGTAGTAAATATAAACAGGTATTGTTTCCAAAAGGCACTCCTATTTTTAAAGTCTTATACAAACGGGGTACATGCAATAATTCTCGTATCAGATTACATATTATAATACAATCTTTATTAAAATCTTTTTGAACATCATATAAATATGTATATACGACAGGATTTTTTAATGACGCCTATTTCTCAACCAACATACAATATTTAGTTTTTACTTATTAGAGGGATTTAGACTGGAAGATTATCGATTGTAGATCAACATTTAAAACGTGATCCATTATTAATAGAAATAATCTCGACATTTATTGTACATGTTTAAATAAAACGATGACATAATAAAATAATTCAGTTTTAACACTATGGAGTATTTTAATGATTCCATATGCCATTATTCTTATTTCGAGCCGGTGCTACGGATAAGAATTCAGTTAGCGGCTTTTTAATATACAGGGTCCACCGACCCAATTATTCAATCAAAAATCGGTTCAGATTGGTTGAAAATCAGCCCAAAAATTATTTCGAAAATATAAGGAAGACAAATAACATTCATTTGGAAACATTTCTTGAACATTTTGATTGACGAAATATACATCATTTATAGGTAACAATAATATAACAGAAATATAACTTGAACATTTTTCTATAATAGCACATGATTCATTTCGAATCGAATATGTCCAAGTGAGCCCGTAAACGAACACGTGATAAAAGGTACTTTTACGGCTATAATTAATAATAATAATATATATATATATATTTAAATTTTATTACATGCTAAACGATGAGAAATAGGTACACTTAAAACATCTAACTACGATGTCCTATAACAACTTTATTTTTAGTAGTATCCATTCAATCAGATGCATTTATTATAAAGTGATATTTGGCCAATGACTAGAAGCATTTTTACTTAACTTATTACACTCTGTTTAGTGGTTTTGTGTAGTGTAGATAACTAAGCACGCTAGAATCTTAAAAAAAACACAGTGTCTGTCCCATGGTGTCGTGTGGTGTATGTTTTGGGCACAGATATGTGTAAAAATGTGATCAAATAAATTGGCAACCATAGTGACGTCATACATCATCGCTAAATCTAACGAAGATTACTTTCTACGTACAGATATAAATTTATATTGAGATTAATCGAGATCTACTGACCTTATGTCTAAATTGACAATATATTTTTACGTTCTATATGACGTCACTAGTTGTTTTGCCGTCTTACGAAAAAATAAAAAACGATGCTTTTTTGTATGTGATAGCATTTCAATATTTATAAAATAAATGTTAAAAAGCAAGATAAAAACTGTTAGATTATATTTGATTTTCGAATTTTGTAAATTGACGCACGCACGTCAATTGATTATAATAAACATATACAGCTGATATCTTACATAAGATTTATCAGTCTAGAATATATTGACGTTATGTTTCGTGTTTCTTTTAAATAATTGAAAATTTCATTTTATATGAAAAGAAAGGAAAGCAAAATCTTGATTCTATTTATATACAAGAAGTTCGTCTTAAAAATATGAAGTTAATAATGTTATAAAAATGATTATTAGGCCTGCTAAAATTTATAAAGTCTATATAAAATATACCTAACGGTTAGATTCGAGTTAATTAATAAATATTGAACATTCGCGTAGTCATAATTTTGTATACTATTTAAAAAACATATTGTCTTGTAGTTAAGTAAGGGCGGATTTCTTTGGGTCACATTACCACCCAAAATGTTGACAGTGTGGATATAATTGCAGTGTGTTTTAAACAATGTGACTTCACTCGTATGAAGCGTATTATGTTTGATGATTATTCCGCCTACTTATAGTTTTTTTGATTAGTTTTTAAATACGTTTATACAAGATACACGGTGGCCGATGGCTATATGCGTTCTACGTAATTTCCAGGAAAAGTACCGAAGGCACCAGTTCGTTGACTAGATCCTACGTACCATCCATCATCGCATTTCTCTAGTACGTACACGGTATCGCCTTCTAGTAATTCCAATTCGTCATCATTCTGTGGTTTATATTTGTACAGTGCTCGGTAACTAAAATTAAAAAAAAAATCAGTATTATGTGATGTAAAATGATTCGCCACTTTTTTTTTAAAGAATTGACCGATAATAGATCGGGTCATTTATGATAGTAAATAACACAATTCCAAGAAAAATGATTTTGTCAGTAAAAATTCATATGTCTTAAAGATATTTCTCGCTTTTGATGTAAGGATGTATTTTAATCGATTTGGTCATTGATAAAAATGTTAAGGAATTTATTAAGTTACCTGATCAAAAAGAGCAAATAAAGTAACCAATCGGTCATGGTCACTTATACACGCCAATGGAAAAATTTGTAAGATTACATGACTAAAATACTTAATTGTGTCGCGAATATTTTGAACATTAATTCATTTAATTTGATGCCAGGGTTCGGTCAAGGGTTACAGAAATATTTTGATATATTTTGACCTCTAATTTGATCAAAGTACAATTATGAAATTTACCCGCATATTCACATACTTAATGAAACAAATAGCCACACAATACATTATTTTGAGAATTAATCAAATCGTGTGAACATATTTCAGAAAATGAATCGGTTGTAATATATGCAATTTTTTTACACAAAAAAAAACAAACAATTGCAAATTATAGGGTACTACGCACTGAACCGTAAATATACACGTATTGAAAAAAATAATTTCTTCTCAGTACTAAAAAAAAACAAATAACAATAAAACTGCAATTAATTTAAAGTGGAATTATTTTAATAGCGTTAGGAAATGTTAGGAAATAAATGGTTTAATGGTTTTGAATATTTTCTTTCTTGATATTAGCCAAATCTAAATAAATATTTATTGTTATTTTTGGTACTTACGGCACTGGTTCCGAATGAGTATCGATGTGTAGAGCTTCGTTAACAGATGGTGTTGTTAATTTTTGGGTTCTGGTTAGGGAGTGATATGATGAACTGGTACCTATAACGTTTACGGGTTTCGCATGATAACTAGTGGTGGTGGGTTGTGGACTATAACTGGGCTGATAATGATGACTGCCCATCGACTCTTTGCCGCCCGATGACCCGTTTAATAGTAACGAATGTGCTGCAGGTGATGCAACGGGTTTGCTACTCGGTATTGATTCTTGTTTGTCGCTCGGATCAATTAAAACGTCAATGTATGAAACGGGAAATATTCCTTTACGGGATCCAATACGACCTTCATACCAATTGTCATCGACTCGACGTGTTAGTACGACAAGTTCGCCTTTTGCCAACGACAGTTCTAGGTGGGTTTGTGCGATGAAATTAAATTTCGCACGCGCCTGTCCTTCATGTGCCTTTCGTGGGGTGGATTTAATACCGTCATATGGAACGATCTAAAAATAACATATATTCTTTGAACCTGTTTTTATGATTTTATTTATTTTATATTTATTTTATGTTTATGATTTATTTTAGAAATCAACAATTAAATTTTACTAAATCATTTAATAAAATATTACTACGTATAATAAAGATACGTTAATGAAATTAAACATATTATAAGAAAAAAAAACTTTCACCGTGTTGTTTTACTAATTAACCCACTGACCTCTACGTAGTTTGAGGGGAATAGCCCGATCATCGCGTTGTGTTCCCCTTCATACCAGTTCTTGTCGACTTGTCGTCGAATGAATATAACATCACCTTTGCGGAACGTCAACTCTCTCGATGACTGTCCAACGAAATTATAAATTGCTCGCGCTACTAATCGCGGTTCTGGACTTTGGTCACGCGGTTTCATCTTCATACTGACATTATCAATAAAATCATCGTACCGGTTCAGAGGTATCGGTGATTTTTGTGATGGTATAAAATTATCGGTGTGTCTTCGACTATTCATATCTTGCAATTCCTAAAACAAAACAAAACTCAATTTTTTTTAAAATTAGCTTACTTCTACCAAAGATTTAATATTTTACTAGAATAAGATGTTTCAATGCTAAACATATAGGGGAACAATGGCGTACCTGTAGGTACTTCCGTCTCCGTTCTTCTTGGTAGATCCGGCGCATGGCTTCCGCTTGTTTTCGCGCAAGCTCTTCTTCGCTGATCATTTCCTTGATTTCGTGTCGCACCGGACTTCGATAGTGTATTGTCACCTCGTCCTCCACATATTTGCGTGGCGATTCTTTAACATAACGAAACATTTATGAGGATACTCTTAACACATTCTTGAATATATTATTATTTGCGTAACAAAACAAATAGTTTATTGTCATACGTGACTGAGGTTTAGCGCTGTACTCATTATTATTACTAGTAACTGTATCTAAAGTAAACACAGTAATGAAGACCGGAACCGGAAGTGGATATGAATGTCACTGTATGTTTTTGTACAGAACTTTTAAAATTATTATAAATTACACTCACGGATCACATTACTCAGTAAACATAATATAACTGTTATTTCAAATAGTGTAATAATTCGAGAACAAAACTGTGACATATATTTTAAATTACATCACGTACTCTGTACTATATTCGCATTTCAAATAACAAATTTTCAATTTACGTGTCTATACCGTTAGTTGGAAAATGCATGTTTTGATTGTTAAATATTAATTACAATTAAGATCCCTTTGCAAGAAAAGAACTAATTATTTAGTAGTTCTTACCGCGAGAGGTACCAATTGACTGATTTACGCTTTAAATTTTTATAAAACTGTCATATATATTCCATGTCCTTTATTTGCAAATGTCAAAGTTACTAATCGATAAATGCTAAAGAAAACAAAATCGAAATGAAGACGCTTCCATTATTTACGTAATTTAAAAAACTACGTTGTTATTTTTGGACAATCTTCGTAATTCAATTTCTAACAGATCAAACTTGAATTAGCAATTTTAATTGCAAATCAAAAACGCTATATATAAAATAATAATAATTTGCGAAAACTAATTAAATTATTGGGTCTAGTAGATTTGCTCTGCTTGTAATATAATTAAATATTATATTTTACGGCAGAGTGAAGATTTTCTCTAGTATATAATAAATCTTAATATTTAAAACATTGTAATTTTTAAAAATAATTAGTTAAATAAAATAAATAAACTCAAACCAAAGACGCTTGCGAAGTACATAATTTAAATAATAAGTCGAACATATATTACTGGGAACACTTTCGTTAAATTTATATAATAATAATAAACATCCGGCTATATTTTAATAACTTTGCACTAAATGCATATAAATGCTTTCAGCACTGTTCACGATAGATTCAATTAGCATATAATAATTAATGTTAGATTATTTGAACAATAGTTTCCTTTCCGCGGTGACTGTTTATAGTTCGACAACAACAACACGCACGTTTGCACGAACTGACAGCGTACGCCGTACGCCGTACGGGAAGGAACAGTAGACAAATTGGATATAGCAGAAGCAGAGTGTCTGCTTTGCCACTGACCGCCTTCTGAATAAAAGTGGGTCACATTGCTATAAAACTTCACCGGCAAATTTTATGTTTTACTACTATGGAATACTGAGTATTTCAGGCCCGGAATAAATTAATATTAGAGTATCTGCCTTGCTTACAAATACTTGAGAATTTTACGAATTACGAATTTATATCAGGATTCTAAAATTCACTATGGCACATGACAATAAAAAGAAATGGTATCATAATAAAATTAGATATTTAGAAATATTTTGGATAAATGTAGAGTGAAAACAAAAATAGTTAGAATTTAATTTTTGAATTATTTTGGACAGTATTAAATAATATGAATAATTGATTTTGAAAACAAAATATAAATGAGTTTGGATGTTTTGGTGAAAATATTGTAACATGAAAATGTTTACATAATATGCTTGTGTTGAATAAATTCCTGAATAAATTGAATGCATTTTAATGACATTTTTATCATTATTTAATAATTATACATAGACATAATTATATTGACGTGGAACAATTGCGACAATTACGATTTAAATACCTACACGGCTGATATGAATACGTATTTTATTATTATTATTTATTTCGTTGTATTGTATGCAGGGTGTGTCCATGATAATGACATTCATTATGATTCATTCAATGCATATAAGGCCCATCCATACACAGCATCAATGATCAATCATATTTACATATGTATTTTTACTTTGCATATGGTAAAACAAACCGTAAACAAATTATACAGCTGATATAAACCGAAATGTATGTACATTATTTAAACAATGAATTTAGATCTACAATATATAAGCCCGACACTGTATTGATTAATATTTAAACTTGTGAATGAAAATAAAAACCGTCACTGATGCGTAGCGTAGTATTAGCAGAATGTGAAAGTATAAATAAAAATAATACGGTGGGTCAATTAGTATAGATATTAGTATCAAAATGAGAGAAAGTACATTATTTATTTGTTCCCAATATTATAAAACGTGTATTGATTGCGCTTCAATGAACTAAAGGTAGCAAATACAATTGCAACACGTGAGATGTTACTATAAATATATTTTGGACATCGATTATTGATTTTGTATTATCTTTATCTGATGATTATTACACCTTAGCACGAAGTAGGTGTGGAAACATATATTAACTGAGTAGAATAAATACAACATGTTCCACGCTAATTCTTTAATGCTCTGACGTGTGATTAATTTATTATTTGATTAAGATGTACATTAATCGTACTTTAAACAGCTACAATAAATGGTCATTTGAACATCAGATAAAGTGTGCCACAAATTAGATATTTAATTAAATAAAGCTATTTTATGGTAATGCAATTTTACATTCAATAAAAATGTATATTATTAAAAAAATTGTAAAATATTACTGCCGAATGATCTTAACTTAAAGACTTTAGTTCTAAATTAAGAATCGTATTCGTTTTTAAATAGAATTTAACTAAAAATAGTGTAATGGATATATTTAAAAATAGATAAAAAGAGAAGTGAGTGATTAAACAGAAATTATTTGAATGGCTCTTGAGATAACAGGGATGAGTAATGCCTGGTATTAATTCTATCGCTCAAAATCTAAAGCACGTTTGTAATTCATGTATGCGATTATTATCAGTTTAGTTAAAAAAATAATTACGTAAATTGAAATAGGGTAATATAGACCTCTGACTATATGGTATGTGGTGCACGTAAATAAAAATTAATAGTACAATTGTGTAAAAATGTATCATAAAACGAAAAAAAAATAACATCTCAGTCACTGTAATGGGATTGGGAAATGATAAAATTTAACAAACTAAAAAAGGGGGGTTGTCGCTAAATTTATTTTGTACTATACAAGTACTGACTATATGGAATTGGTCCATACACGAGAGGCGATGCAATGGTGTGTCTATTTTGGAGTATTTCCTGCCGTCGCTGGAGCTGATCGGTTGATTTCCGGCGTAGATGTACTTCCGTTATAGCCATTTTACAAGAAACGCACGCTTCACTTTGTTGTATTACACAAATACACTCACAATGCACAAACACGTATTTGTTTTTGAATAACAGACGTTTATAAACAACATTTAAAATATTCGATATTTGTATAATGCTATAGAAAATATCGTTTTTGTTTTTTTGTTTGGACGAAACGTCCGAAGCGTATGAGTACGAACCACACCTGCATGTGTGAGCAACGTCTTCGAACAACAATACCTGATACCTACGTAATTAAAGTGCGACTAACGCCAGGTTATCTTGGCGAAAACAATGGCGAATGCCTTGCCTATGTTATCGAGCACGTGGGAGTATCTAAACGAAATGTCGATTTCTTTTCGCACCTATTATCTATATCTATCATGTTTTGAATTTTTAAACTCATAATCATTCAGATAACAATTGAAATGTTATTTAATCCAAATTAATACCTATACTATTATCATTCCTTGTAAGTTATTTACAAAAATTTGTTAGATTCCTAAATTATAGAACTCTGGTAGTTTTCCGATAATTAGCCTAGTTCCAGTTTATTACAAATCTAAAATTGTTGCTGAGCATGTGTATATGTTTCAAATATATAATTATATTATTTTCAAGACGATTACATTTCAGTGTACACCTAACATGAATAATCTTGTTAGGCAATTATTGGATTTGCTCGATATTAAAATATATACTCGTAGGATTTAGAAATGTAGAAGAAAACATGTCAACAATACCTGGACCAAAATCTTTGAAGTCAATCCTTCCTTTGGGCGGTGGCGTGGGGCCCAGCTCTGGCTCTATACAAAGCCGAAATAAATCATCTAATTCCTAATAAACTAAGAACGTTCAAGCAAACATTGACACTCAATTAATTAGCAAATATTCATGCACACTTCGTACAGAAGCAATTGAATTTCGATCCCTGTAGAGTGCATATTCTATCATACAAGTGATTGGTGATTGATAAATAATGTGTGAATGTTTTTACAATTCTCCACCTTTGAATGTGACCGTATGTTTAGCGATCGGTGACCATGATCTGGTTCTTCCTCTATCAAGCCTTGGACTGATCGGCTGATAGCGATACGATGGCCGATGGATGCTCGGATCATACGGTTGATTTGCAAATATGTCTTTGCGAGCATGATGATGTGATTTCAAAATGGAGGAAGGGCGTTTATGGGATCGAGAAGGGGAGGCGGATTTAGGTCTTAGACGATCTTTCTTCATCACTTTTTGCTCTCGCAATTCTTCTCTTACATCCTCGGGTGCTGATAGTGATCTAGTGTTATCTTGATATCTAGGGTATTGATGTGCGATCCAAGGACCAGCTAGATAAGGAGCAATATCTCGTAACTCATGAACATTTGGTGAAGATGTAAACATGTGGCCTAATAATGAAACATTTCGTTCGGGTGAATCAAATTTCTCCCTTAACTTTTCCACTTCGCCAACAGGACAACCTAAAGCTTTAGCTAACTCTTCAACACTCTCTTGCTTCTGTGCATTTGTTAAAGTTTTCTTCGGATACAAACTCGCAAGTTTGCTAATTATATTTATATGAGGCATCAAGCGATCTTCTACTTTTAATGGTGTTTTTGGTATCGGTGAAGTTTTTCCTTCTCTTCTAGTTCTGCTACGACCACGACTTATATTTTCGTAACGTTTCCTCAACCAATACACATCACCAAATTCACGATCAGAATACATATTGATCACTTCCCCTCTAAGTTCAGGATCACTTTTATAACGTCTATCTGACGAAGTCCTGTTACTATAAAAATCTTTTAACGTTTCAAACTTTTCAGTTAGTTTGCGTACGTCAACGCCCTTAATCAATGCTAGATATGCGTTCCAAAATTTTTCTGATTCAGGAGACATGCTTCGGGAACGAAATAAACTTTCGTTACTAGACGCTTCAGACATGGTTCTGATCGGGCTGATATTTGTTGCTCTTAATAGTGGCTTTCGTGTATAAGCTTGTTTACGAGTTGCTGACAGTGGAATTGTTGCAAATTTCATGAGTTCTCTTTCACCAAAAAGCTCTTTTAAATCAGCATATGATTGCGATGTTACTAGATTGGAAAGTTCTTTTTTATTTTCCGTTTTTTGTTCAATTGGTATAATATCAGATATTTCTTCTATAACATCCTCTGCTGGTCGATGGATCGTTGGGACATACATTTCAACATCTGCACCACGTTCGAAGTATTCGATTTTTTTGTTCAAATTTTCTTTCTTACCCATGAAGATTGCTGTTTTTGTCGACGTATCCGAACTGGCACTCTCAGTTTCGCTAGTAGAGGAAATACGTTTGGCAATTTCAGTAGATTCCTGTTTCGGTTGTGACCATTCGGCTAATGTTTGTCGAACATTTTGTTTTTCTTCTTCACTTTCATTGTTGGTTAATACTAATAAAAAATCTTTGTCATGTTTTTGTTTGTTAATTGTGTCGTCTTCTGTTGGTTCTAAGGAATAACAAGTACGCGGAGAAATACTTTCAGGAGGTCTTATATTAGCATCAGCAGCTGCAATAGCACCTCGTGTTTCTTTTCCAAGAACAATGGATAATGATGTTTTATATTTACGCTTTTCGGATATTTTATCCCGTACTTCTTTACTTAAAGATAAAGACAAACGCTTTTTTTCACATTCTGATAGGGATTGGTTGGATATGGCTCCAATCGATGAAGATTTAATGTATGAAGTTTGTTTTTTAGTTTTTGTCGGTAGTTCATTTACAGAATTACGTCGGATAACTAAAGTATTAGATCGATTTATTTTTGTTTGTGGTTCTACATTGATGCTATAGTCAGTTTCTTTCTTTGGAGGAGCATTGCTATATATTTCCGCCAATTGACTTTTTAGTGCGTTAACTTGCTCAACAGATAAACTACTCCACAACTTGCTACCAAATTCACGAGAGAGCATGTTGTCTGTGTATGAAATTCTTCGTTGAGGAACAATAGCTCTCGTTTCAGATTGAGATCGTTTCTCAGATATTTTTGAAACTAAATTTAAAACCGAGTTTCCACGCCATAGAGGTTTATAAACATCTTTTTGATATTCTAAAATGCGACGTTTAGACATTTCTAAAGGACTTTCACTTTCTTTAAGTTTTTCAAAATGTTCCTTAATATTATCCACTGATTGTTCTTTAACTTTTAAGCCTCTATCATATTTCCAACGATAGGCTTCCACATCTTTCGGGTGAAAAAATAAATCTTTCTCTCTTTGATCTTGTTTTAACTTCTTATATAACGTAGAGAACTCATGCTCAGCTCGTTCACGGGTACGTACTTGTTTCCATCGATCGTAATCAATAATTTCTTCTTCATGTCTTCTCCGTGGTCGTAAATCTATTGACGATGTAGTAAGTTCTAGTTGACTCAAACGTTCCAGGCTGGAGTAGAAACTATTCAATTCCTTGAAGCGATCACTCTTTCTTGTTGAATGGCGCAACTCTGTGACGTATGTTTTATATTCATGGAGATCAGCAATTTGTGATAAAGAAACTGAGCTGACAGACGGTGTAAGTGATTTTTCAGAATAATACATTTCTCGTTTCATAGCTTCGGCTTCTCCAGCACTTTTGGCCCTGACAGCTTTCTTTTTTAAGCCTGAAACTCCTTCAACTGTTATAGTTGCCGGTGGTTTAATATTGTTAATTTTTCTTCTTGAAGGAGATCGCATTGGTGACGTTATTGGCGAAGACCTTCTGTATCTCACTAGAGTTTGATCATAACATGGAGAAATTGAACGAGAAGTGTCTGCGAATATCATTTTGGTTGCTGGTAAGCTTGAACTTCTACGACTACGAATTGAATCTGGACTCGCAGTTCTTCTATCATGATATGAATCTTCATTGGATACTTCACTAATACTATCAAATCTGTTTCTATGTTCAGAGAATGATCTGGATAAAGTTGATGGGCTTGCAGATCTAGAGCGCATGATTTCCCGATCTAGAGTTTTAAACTTGGATTCTGATACTGGTCTACGATTAGTTAGATAAACTTTTAACGCCTTTGCTGTAGTGTCAGTGTTGGTCGGATTTGAAGATTTGTTCTGAAGCATTTTAGTTCGCTCAATGATATAAGAACTTTTACTTGCTACTGAAGGTGTTGGAGATGTTAACATATCTCGTAAAAATAAATGTTGAAAGAATGAGTCGGATTGAAAAATGTTCTTGTGTTGCTGTTCAATTGTTTGTGAATGTATAACTGGTGGAATTGGCTCAGTGGTTTCCATTTTCTTTAATTTTTTCACCACTTCAGTGCCAGCTGCACGTCCATGGCATTTCTTATTTTTTGTTGAATCCTTTATTTTATTATCTTTAACTCTCTTTTTATCTTTTTTTAATTCTTCATTCGATTGATCTTTTTTAGTTTTTTTTGTTTTCTTTTTATCTCTCTCATTAACACGCAACTCTTCTCTACTAGAAGTATTAGAAGTTCTTAATCTCGAAACTGATGTAGGTCTTGTTGAAGGTGTTTTTCGTTTTAGTACAGGACTATGTAAAGAATCAGTAGATGCAGTACGCGATTTTTGCGATAATTTAGATTTATCTGAAATGTTTGATGGTGCAGGAGAATTTGCAGTCGTTCTTAACCGAGTCATGTAAGCAGATGGGGAAGTTGATTTTGCAGATTTCAAAGTAGCTTTAGTTAGTAAGGATGGATTAAGTATTTCTTTACCACGTGCACTAATAGCTACAGTTACATTTAATGATTTCTCATCATTTACTTGACTTTTTAATCCATTTTTAGCGGAAGAAAATAATGATGTGGATTTTTTAACAGTTGTACCTGGCGGGTACTTCTCATCGAAATTCATAATATCTTTTTGTTTTTGTACTCCTTTCCTAACTTCAGTAGGTGAAACAAGGTCAGGCGATTTGATTAATTTGTATCGAGAATCCGTTGAAGGTTTTGGTAGTGTTAGATCAACTTTTCTTTTCTCAGATCCGAAAGTTCGTTCTAGAGAAACACCTCTTTGCTTAAGTTTCTCAGTTGATTTAGTATCTGAAACTTTTGGTGGAACTGAAAATGAACAATGTCGACAACATTTCCTTGCTGCACTGGAAGCAGTACTTCTACTATAATGTTGATCATTCTTACAACAAACTTCAGTTTTACTTTTAATTTTGTTAGATTTTAAATCTTTACTTAGTGACGTTGTAATAGATTCTTTACTTGTTGAAGGATAAGTAGATATAGTTTTGGTAACTTTGACACCTTTTCTAGAGTTGGTTGGAGATCGCAACTTGCATGAAATTCTATCGCGGAGATATTTCACATTTGACTTATCAGCTGTTGTTTTGAAACATGTTTCATGTCTACGAGTTGATTTTGGACTATGAGTATGGATGGTCATAGTGGATATCAAACGTAAAGTGTGACTATTACGCGAAGATCGTCTTTTTGGAGGACTTGGAGGCCTGACAGGCAATTTAGGTGGTGGAGGAATTGTGGAGGCAGATGAAGAAGGAGCAGTGCGTTTATATGTGGAGAACATTTGAGTGGGTTTATTATGATGGACTGTCACGGGATAGCAAAGGATTTCATTGACTGGTTTGATGTTCTTGTGAATTCGTATCCGTGTTAATGTGGGTGATATTGGAAAGTATTCTAGTTCGGTATCGTCTGTGGAATAAAAATGGGTACGCTACATGAGAATTGGTTGGTTATTTTTATTGTTATATATTTCACCGATTACCATTGACAATCTGCAGTGAGATAGCGTGTCCGTGTGTGGAAGAACTCGTTGTTGCACTTAGCGGTGACGGAAGTGGTGTAACACTTCAGACAAGAAAATTTTAATGATTTTGTTATATTTGAAGATTTTTGTACAATACAATAATTCAACTACTTCTGGAAGTGGTGTTAACATGCGTTCTTTTGAATTTAATTTATAGATAGCAATTATTGTTAATAGTTAGTGCCGGATTTTAAAATTGGTTTTTATTTTCTCTTATGGTATGCAATCTTATAAAAATCCGACACTGATAGTGAGTTAATATAAACAAACCTTATAAACCGGTGACATCGAGATATCCATTACCCATATTTGTTTGTCGCCAAACGTTCATGCATCATGCAAAATCGCTAATTAATAATAAGAAATTAGCTGTTATCTATAGGCGCTTATATCTACGTATATGCGTAGGTACTTTACTTGATAAATATATTTATATAATTCAAAGAAGTTTGTTAAAAATAAGAATTCCGTTTGTATAAATACCTTAAATAATATTATAATTCAATCACATCTAAATTTTTGATAGAAAACTATACTAAATTTCTCTGGTTTTAAAGGAGTAATTAAGAGATCGTTTATACGGTTATAGCGTAAACTTCCCTCTCACATAAATAATACAATCAACTCGTGATTTAATAATTTAGTGAGTAAACCTACTTTCCGTTCGCTGTTCAATTATTAATGTGTTATAATAGCACACCCACCTATTAATTGTGCAGTAATAAAAGCAGTGTTTTAGCGTAAACCTCCATATAAACCCAGTGTTAATTGTGATAAACCAACGTGACTTGTACATATCAAATCAAAATAGTTGCATTTATCTACTTTACATAATTTCAAACAAATATTAAACATATTTTGATTATAGAATGTAGAAGTTTAAAAATAAACTTGAAGTATTTCCAAATCAAATTATTCTTTTGATGAAAATAAAGTAACTTACCTTTCGGCCGTTCAGGTGCCAGTTTTCTTAAGCCATGTAGAGGTACATCGCCACCTTTCTGGATGTTTTTGTAAACTTCTTTTTGCTCGTGAGGGCTTAATTGAAGTGCAGCATCTTCACGTCGACGAAACACAAGGGTTGAGTCACTTTCATAACCGGATTCTTTTAATGCGCTGTAATTATAAAATAAAATAGAATAAACACGTATTGCGGCACTTTATTTTAAGAGCAATTTTCAGTTAAACTATAACATAGTGCTACATTTTTGTACTTTTTATAACTTATAAAAAAAGGGTTTTTTTAAATACTTACTGGCTCATATAAGATTTGGTTTGAGGAGGTACATGTTTCTGTTGCTCCAAATGCTAGAAAAGACAAATGTTTCATATTAATAATTAGTTAGAAGGAAGGACAATTATGCAGTGTGTGTTCTTCATGCTTTTTTACAATCTGTCTTGTATGAGTTCTGTAAAATGTACATGCTGTAATATAAACAAATGTATTATTGCTTATAAACATGTTTGCATACGTGAGCACCCATTAGGATACAAGCAATTTTTTCTTGTGGTTTAGATTAGTAGAAAAGTAAAATCGCAAATATAAATTAATATTTATAAAAGTATGAAATTCAAAGCATTAGTGGTATTTTTACTTTTATGGGCGCTCATCTATTTATGTATCAATCGTTAATATCTTCGAAAATATACGATAAGAATATTAAATACATATAAATATCATTTAGTATTGTTTTATTTGTATGTATTTATTATGTAATCTCACAATTCATTGCTATGTAGACGCTAGTGTAATATTTTTAGTAAAAATATCTCGTGTTTGTGTGCAAAAATTGATGATATTTTGAAATTTCTCATGCAAAGTATTTATATTTATAAATTCATCAAAAATGTATTGGTACATGCTGTACAAATATTTTCAGACATTAATTACGTATGAATTCAATTTATATTTATCCTTTTAAGGCGATGTTCCAATTTTTTGGTCAAATAAATGACTATTTTTTATAATTTTTTTCTCTCTTATTTTATTAGATAGAAAATTATTAAGTAACTCATACAGTATACAAAAAAAAATTTTATTTTTTATTTTTATGCATAGTTACTTATATAGGAGGTGACAAAGTAGAGGCCGCGGAGATGAGGCGTTTTGCGGTGTGCGCGATAACGCCAGTCCAGGATGTCGAAAACAAAAATATCTAACGGGGTTTTATTAAGAACAAAATTACCTTCCCCGTAAACCAATAAAAAGATAAAAATTAAGAAAAACCTAGAAAATAGAGTGAGTTTAAGAAAAGTTCTATGTTTTGTACACAAAATTGGAACTTTGGGATTGAATAAAAATGGAACAAATGTATATTTATGTCAAAATGTCGGTTTGCGTTCTGCATTATAAGTTAATTAATAAAATAAAAAATATTTGAGTCAATAGCTTAATTATTTTTTGAGCTAGAGTGCACACCGTTTTTAAAAATGTAGTTTCGAGAAAAACGTGTTTAAAGTTTAATTTTAGTGTATTTATTACCCGGTTACTACTTATGGAAATGTAAATATCTTGGAAACGGTTTCGAAATTTACCTTAAAATATTTTTTATATATTTTTGAAATGTTTTTGTATAAAATTATTGAACAAAAAAAAAATCGATTAAAAAAAAAAATTGAAACATCGCCTTAAGAGTCACTTTAAACTACTGCCAGTATAGAGACAGTATAGAAATAACTATTAGAAAATTTGCGGCACGATCATTTCACGGGCATCAGGTATATTTTAGAAATTCGTCAATGTTAAAATCAACTTTAAAAATTTATTTAATTTAGATTGTATTAGAGCTAATATCAAATATGTATGGTGAGGGTTGAAACACGTTCTATTAGCATCCCCCCTATCTGGCTGGCATCCCCCACGCAACGCTGATGTGAATTATATTGCCTATATATCACGACGCCACTGAAACTTACGGCATTAGGCGTATTCATTCTACCGAATGGGAAATTATATTTTAACGTTCATTTCAGTAAATTTATTCGTACTGTTGCCAAACGTTCAATTTTGATGTATGAATTACAGCTGTGTGTTACATGCACTAATCATACTTTAGTCCAGTTATATTTTATCCTCTAATTAAAATAGGCAACATTTTATATTTTTATGCAATTTTGAGGAATAGAGTAAATTGTTTTATCTCATATAGGGTAAATATGAAGAGTTGCAAACTAGAGACAGACGTGTTTTATTTTGCATGGAAACAGAGTTTATTTGAAAGAGTTAAATTTGCCGTAAAATGAAAGTACACATCAATGAATATTTACAATGATGCAAATGAAATGCATATGAATGTAATTGATGCCTGGTGATGGTGTTAGCTACAGACAGTCATACAACGAACGGTTAGATGATGGATGGATGCATAGACAAATGTAATGTGTAAATTGAGAAATTTGTGAATATGATAACCGCACGCTTACACTCCTTGCGGTGACTTGAGACAACATGAAGTTGAGACTGGGTAGAGCGGAATGATCATCCAACCACTGAACCGCGCACCAAAAGCCAAAAAACACCAACACCACATATATTTAGTTAGTTTAGTATTTCCCACACACATCACATTTTACATTTTATTTCATGTTTATTCAAATTTATACCGTTTTAATATGGTTAATATGTTACGTTATATTAGTTCAAGTATTTCATTTGAACGCTTTACTTACATCAAAGTCAGTTGATGAGCTTATTTAATTCTAACAATTTTATTTGATCTGCTGCTCCATATAATTCTTGGACTAATTAGATTTAATAAAAACAGTTACATTAAATGTGAATGATGGGAAAATGAAATTTTACCACAGGCAATTTACTACCATACGCATTCCTATATGTTACAAAAATATATCAAATAAACGAAAAACATATATTTATTAGTGAGACTGACGTTGATGTAGTATAATACATATACGTATATTTAATAAGCGTTTGTCATTTGATCTATAATTCAACAAATAAAAAAATAAAATAATGTTGCGTACCCCGTCAAATATTTCCATGACTTCGTCCCACCACTAAAATAAAAGTCCACATTAGTGCGTTGTGCCACTAGTCAAAAATAGGTAAGATTTTATCGAAAAATAAAAAATAAAAAGGGTCTAGAAAACAATAACAAGCACAAGCTTCTACATATCGACATATCAATAGTTTTACTAAACGGACATAAGGCAAGTTAAACATATGTTAGGGGAACAATACACCACATAAGAGATGAAACATATATGAGTTTATTATATGCTAAGAATTGATTTTTCATGGTACGACTTGTGAAATATTCGGTTTTTATATGGACTTACCTCTTTCGCTTCTTTTTCTGAAATAGACGAATGACCCGGAATATAATTTTCTATACGACCGGGCTGGTTTTTATATACATCCGTGCTGTGCTTGACAGATGCAGACATGTATCTAAAATCATCAATAACTTGTTGTTAGCCATTTTGATAACACTAGTATATTATCCAGAAAAAAAAAAACAATTACCAGATAAAGTACTACAGAAATTATTTATTGATACAATCAACCATAAGTCGTACAATTAATATAGACGGAATAGATTTATAATTCATTTGTAATAAAAAATATAATTCCAACTGTATACGTCAATACATGTATGCGTAAAAAATGAATTAAAAAAAAAACCAATATGGTAATTTAGTTTGGCGAAGAGTATTATTTTATATATTACACATGCAAATTCAATACGCGTGAAATAAATAAAAATGTGAATTTCATTCTATTTAAAATAAATCAAACAAAACATATATACCCTTATATATCAAATAAATCTATATACCGCCTGGTAACCGCGAATCTGCTAAATCTGGTAGGATACAATTTAGTAAAATTTGGTTACATAATTTTTGGAAAAATACTTACTTATTACGGGGAACTGTGTATGTGATGTATTCATTTTCTTTATCCCTATTTGGCTGAAGACGTCTTCGGTCCAGTGTCGCGTATTTGCTAGCAGATATTGCAGCATCACTATCATACGCGTTTGGTTCTGGCTCCGAAAGATAACCGCCAGCGGATGTGTACGGGTAACGACCTACAAATTAGCAAGTGTTTTTTAACATTGTCTAGACATTTTCAATTAAAATCAAAACCACACATGATATTTTGCTTGTTAAACGATATGAAAATTGTCAAATATAATATCGAGTGTTAGGGGTAAAACGTGCGTTTGATATTCAAACGATAAAAAAAATAATATTAAAGCGATGATACATGTAGCTTTAGTATTCGATTAAAACTATAATATTTAATAGTTTTGACTACCATCCAGGATGATGGTTCGGTTAATTATATTAAATATTATGATAACATGACAAGTCATTTGTTCTAACTCGTGAAAATTATTAAATATTAGTACATAATTATATGCAAATAACAGACATATGATACAATAATAACATGTTTGATGAATGTGCCGCTCACAAAAGCGTTGTGACGAATCAATATATAGTATATACAGCATTATCAAGCCCCTGAAACCGGAAACCAACAATCACACACAAAAAATATTAATCACCTCTTCGCGTTTTGTATCTCACAGTAACATATTCGTCTGAAAATAAAATAAGTGCATTTTAATTACTTCCAAAAAAAAAATATGATAATTTAAACAAACACAAATATGAAAAACACAAATGAATACATTTCGAAAGTGACTTACCATCGTTTTTTGCCCGGTGTAATGTATCATACATTTGTTTGTACCATTTGGCTTGATTCCCATCTTTTACTTCCTATTTAACATAAAATATGTTTTAATATGTATAATATTATGCAAATAATAAAAATAAATACCTGATGGTCATAAACCTGATTAGTAACGAAACAAAAAAAAAACAAATATTAGTTTTATAAACAAACACAACACACATTTGCATAGCTTAAACTTAAAGTTTAAAGTGCTTGAAAACTTTTAGCTAACTTGAACAAGTTTGCTGCACTAGTTTACATTACAAATTAGACTTTCGGTGATTTCTTGAAAGCAAACACGGGACACTAAGAGGTTGGATGAGTTTGGATAAAGCAAAATACACAGTTATGATGTTAGAATATTTACGCATCTATGTTTGACAAGCTGTTTGGATGGGTTTAAATTTATAGACTTACAGATCGTAAAACTATTGGCATGCCGTCTTTGGTTGTTGGTCCGATTCCTTCGAATTTTCTCGGACCTAAATTCGCCATCTTTTTTGGTTTTTCGCTATCGGATTCGCTCATATATTCGTTTTTCACAGTGTATACTGAAAATAAATGCTCTTTCAACTATTTTTCCTAAAAATACGACGAAATAAAACCATGAAAAATAAAATAACTTTCTGCTATTTCTTGTGTATAGCGTGTTTGTACATACATACAGGAAAATATCCGTAGCGTCTTGCTTCTATGCGCGCGCACACACACACACACGAATCAGGGACGGTCAAAATATATATATTCCTGTTAAAATCTCAAGGGCGAATTTTTTTATGATTACATTACTTACTTATTACTTCGTATAAGAAAGTAAAAAACACGTAGTAATAAATCTAATGAATGTACAAATAACTATGTAACTATTTAATTCAAATAGACTTTTAAATTTTGTAAGAATATTCAAGGTACTTTTAAAGTAGTTTGAAGAAGATAAAATTGTGGTTACTTACGAATTTCATTGGGCCCTATAAATGGTGGTCTCTCATCTTTACTCCTATGTTTTGGTATTGACTGATACTGGGTTTGTTGTTCTATGTACGAAGCACCGCGTGGAAGCTGGCCCTCTGTAATAATAAAAAAAAAGAATAATCATAAAAACTAATTAATTTTTAGGACGTTCATACATATTTAATTAAAACCTGACAGAAAATTAATTACATCCTACGATATACTCATTGAATGAATTTATACCTCTATATACACCTGTCAGTATTTATTACAAATTTTATCAGGCTTTTGTTATTAAAACGCATACAATTTTTATCATTTCGTATAATTCACTAAATTCAATGCAAGCTCATCACTAGAGATACATACAAGTATTTTTAATTATTTTAATATTTAGAGTCGACTCGAGTTCTTTATTGTAAAACATTTCATACGGTATATGGTGGTTTTTATTGTATATCTGGTGAAAGAGAATGAAATGTTACATTGCAGACTAAGAATTAATTATTAGGTCATTAACGTAAGTGCTTTTCGCTTTTGCACTGTGGCGCACGTTGCATACCTCTAGCTCTTTGCAGCAGCGTAATTGTTGGATTCTGTGCGCGCGGAAGCTTGCTAAGATTATTGAGACCGGCTGTCGGTGCCGAGTGGCTAGTTGTCAAGCGGCGCTCAAGTGTCGATGTAACTGTTGACTCTTGCAGGGTATGCGAACTTTCTGCTGTTGTAACCTTACCACCCTCCCACGGGGGTTGCAGCAACGTTGCACCCGCTTCAGGCGTCCCCACCGGCGTTGTCTCCTATTACAATTACAAATAAAACACGTTTCAAAAGGTTACACATTCTTTCGTGTCAAATGAAATCGCGTTCATTTCGTTTTTTATATTGCTCGCACTTTCAGCTTTCGTGAAAATAGGATTTAATATGAAAAATAACAATAGATAAATCGTTGAAATATAATATTTGGGACACCATAATTATTAGTGAATCTATTACAGGGAATGATAATGTTAGCTATTTTGAGAGGAATTTTTGATGTATTTACGAGAGTCAGAACCATTAATATGTTGATTTATTGTTGCACACCATAAAGAGAGATTTACATGAATTTTCATATGGAATCTAAAATACGAAACTAATATACTAGGGTAAAACGACCAGTTCTGGCACAGTTAAGAAAATTCTCTACTCTTTTGAGGATTAAAAAAAATATGGATAATATATTTATATAATAATTGAAAATTTTTAAAGTTTAAGTGTTTTATAAAGTAAAAAAAAAAAATTAAATTGTTTATTGATGTTTTAGGTAATTTTGTTCACAATTTATAATTCGATGTTAAAATGCCAGTTTTTAGACGGTGGTTGCCTTTTAGCGCACAGTCCTTTCTAGTAATAGCACGGCAAATATAGTTATAAATTTATATATTTTAGCTTGGATTTCCTAAAATTTAGGTATATATTTATAAAAAAACACTTGCAGTAGCTTTATTTTATAAATTTTTAAATTATAGAGGTAGGTACTATACCTATCTAAAGCTAAATTTCATATTTATAAAGTTCTAAATTATAAATGTAGACAACAATATTATTCTTTATCTATAATGCAAATGATATTTTAATTAAATAATAATTTTTAATCGAAATATTAAAATTACTTATAAATAGGTATATTACATCAAAATTTTTAATACTTTTCTTGCATTCAAATTTTGTGAACAATGAAAAATTGAAATCTTTTCTAGTTAGTTATTTTTTTAGATAAGAATACTTTTCATCTTGTAATTTCAGATAAAAGTATTTTTTCAAGTGTACCGGGTGGGGCAAAACAACCTCCCTAGTTTTGCAAGTGAATTAAAGAAAAAGGAGTCGAGATACAAAAAATTTATTTCAATAAAATAAAGTAGTTACATGGCCAGTTTTATCTTATGTAGTTTTAAAAATCATATCGGCCAAGTGTTGTCCTTCATTGTCTACACACTGCTGCAAGCGACTTTTGAAGTTTTGCATAACCCTTTCAAGCATTTCTTCCGGTATACGGCGAATTTCCGTGCGGATTGTCTCCTCTCAGGGAGACAAAGCACGCGGGGAACATTTCCTTCAAAACCAGCATTGATGCCCGCGCTGTGTGGGCTGTGGCTTCCCCCCGTCCTGCTGAAACCAGACATTCTCGAGACCAAGTTCTTTAAGAGCAGGGGCAAAAAAATTCTGGAGCATGTTCATTTAGCGCCCAGAATTGACGGTAACTGCCCGATTTCTTTCCTGTAGTAAAAGTAAGGCCCGATAATCCCTATTCGGGAAACTGCGCACCAAACTGTGACACGATCACTATGCAGAGGCTTCTCGTGGATCACCCTCAGATTGTTTTCGCACCAATATCGAACATTTTGTTTATTTACACCGCCAGAAAGATGGAAATGTGCTGGGCGGCGATTACAGACTCCTTTTCGCGTATGTATGCTTCCACGGCAAAAGCGCGCTGCTCGTTCGTCCACATTGTGTTTACGACTGAATACTTTTGTAACACATACACACGGCATATCTTTCTGCCGCCATTCACGCCATTCCTACCCTGTTACGACCTCTGCTAGCTTCACAATTCTCTGTTGAAACTAGGGAGGTTGTTTTGCCCCACCTGTATAAGAGGTTTTGGTTCTAATTCTTGATTTTTCACACTTCTTTTTACCCTTTTTATTAACGGTGTCATTGTTTTTACCAGTTTTCACTAAAATAAAAATAATTTATTCAAACGAATACAAAAATAAATTAAATAGGTCATGTTTTAGATTTTTATTTTTTATGAGATAAACAATAAAATTTCAGTGTACGTATAATGTAAATAATAACTGATACATACCTTTTAAAGAATTATTTATCTGTAGTTAAAATTTGTTCTTGTTATAAGAAATATGTAAAAACATTAATATTCTAACCTCACTTGATTACTGTCAGAGAGTCTCTGTTTACCGTTCCACATATAGCAGCAGCGGCGCCAATATTAAAGCGCTGTAAGCATAAAGTGCTTTTATAATTGGCGCGCTCTTCAAATTTCATACTAATTAAAGAACACGTGTTTTTAATATTAAAAAATAAAAAAAAGTCAATATTCAACATTTGAAATGTTTCGATGAACTATTCATTTAGTTTATTTAACCAGGTACATATTAAAAAAATACGTTTTTCTAGTAAATATGATTGTAATTGCTTAAGCTATGGTAACCGTAAACTAACTAGAAATGGCTGTGAAAAGTACAATTTTGATATCGCTAAACAATATTCGTTTTTTTTTTAATTAATAATTTTTAAATGGACGTTCTAAAGGTTTTTTCTTGTTTAAAACTATATATAAATATTTAAATCGTTGTTATACCTACGCATTTGCACAGTTTTAAACGTATAAAACCAAGTTTTTGATACCTGTGCCATTACTAGCGCTGTGCCGAAACTGGTCGTTTTACCCTAGTCATTTTCTAAAATTTAGTAATATGTTTATGCTTAATTTTACGCCAGTAAATATATATATACAAATATATTACTCAAAGTCTATTTAATAAAAAAAGTAAAGTAACATACTTTTTAATAAAACATAATGTAAATTCATAAATGTATCTACAAACATAATTTTCTAAACAAACACTGTGTCTATCCTTGAATGCTAATTTTAGTTTGTTCAGTACTTATCAAGATAAAAATATGGGTTATAATTTTTAACTAACGATCGGCTTCTTGTCTATTAAATTCTATAATAAAATAATTTTTCTCGGAAATTCAAATACCCAGAGATAAAAAGAATAAATTTGTTGCCGTAACTATAAATTATGCATTATATTAATTTGATTTTCAAAAATAATAAAAAAAAAAGGAAAAATACCTTTGACTTATTCTTCCTGCTTAGGACTGGTGACTCGAAAGTGACAGGTTTGAATTCTTTACGATCTGCAGTTGGACTCGATCCGGCACTGCGCGGTGTCCACACCACGGGTGCTGGTTCATCGCTTTTCTCTGGTTCTTTTGGGGGTGATCGCTCTTTTGGGGGTTTAAATTCGATCTTTATCGGTCTTGGTGCTGGTGTAGGAGCTTCCCCACTAGTCCCTGGTGTCCAAACACCTAATAATTAATCACACCAAATTTAGCAAAATAAGTTTTAATCAACTTTAGTTCACGTTATAAATTTTGAGCTCACCACTGATTACAAATATAAATCACGCCTATTCAGCTGAACGAAAATGCGAACATACATTAAATCCTCGTAGAAATTATTGCAAAAATTCAAAAGCTAATAATAGAAGGAGAAATGGTCTAATTTGTTGTTAAATATTTACAATACAACATTTCTAAAGTTAAAAAAATATATTTTTTTTAGAGATAATTGTGTTTATTTTATTTCTATAATGTTTTAAAACAATAGGACGTTTCGATTTTGAATTTAGGTGATGAAATTAATTAAAATTATTTATTTGGCAAATGAAATTATTTTGTTTTCAATTCCACAAAATAAAATAATATATTCAGAATAAATTGCCAAAGGAAAATTATGACAAATTCAGCATGTCTGTTGTGTAGTAGGTTATACTTTTTGGCACTAGGTCGTTGTGCCAATTATACCTGCGACAAGTATGACTCACATTGATTTACCTGGATGAAAAAATAGGTGACAAGTTGGCCCAAGTGCTACAGTTAATTTAAAACAAACTTTATTGTAAAAACTATTATTTTTCGTATTTTTATATCTACTCTAATTTAAACGAACTAAGTTTCTATACAGCTGTTCAAATATTTTACTTCTCTGAATAAATTTAAGTTAAAAAAAAAATCACATCTCTATTTTATTTCTTTCGCAAACAGTGGTTGCACTTAAAACTATTCGTCAGTGCTATTGTTAGTTTTCGCGATGGATTATTTGCATAATAGCTAATTTTAAAACTACAATGATCCATGTTCTAAATTATTAAAAATATATTATTAACTTTTCATGATTCTTTTATAAAACGCATGCATAAGTGAATTGAATATATTTCTAAGAAATACTGCGATGTATATTTGCAGAATATATTGTAAACATGTGTCGTATTTATTTTTCTGATACAAAATCAGAATACACGTTTATTGAGTAGCAAACCGTGGTGACATGAAATAGGAATAAAATGTCGTAAGGTTGTCATAGCAGCAGTGCGCGACACATATATTAATATGAACCTCCAAGGCTTCGAAAATGTGGAGACAGTAGCTAGACACATTTCGTCGTAATCGTAACCATGTCGTAACACTTAAGATAGATGGGTCGGCAGTGTGGTTTTGTCTCGATTCCTGTGGTTAGTCATAGGATATAAAAATGTTTTTATTTACCACTTTACGCACTTGTTTTTTCAAATTGACTTTTTAATTGTAAAGAATTTGAAATGAATGTCAATGCACTGTGGTGTATTTATTTTCTTTACTTCTATTACTCTAATTGCAAACACTGTTTAATCTACAGTCAAATAAACTTAATAGCAATGTAAACAAAACCGCACTCACACAAATTGAAATTTATTATAAAAGGATTCCCAAATAATTACGCTTGTGCCAAACGTTATCTCGGTAAATTTTTGGTACAATCTAACACTTCACTGGAGCCATATTGTATTTCTAATATAATTGCAGATAGTTAACTAATTTCTGGAGTACATTATTGATATTGTTAGATGCTTGTAAAGAAAATCAGTTAAGCGTAACAAAAATTATTTTTTTTTAGTACTTTACAGTCAACATTTTGATCAATTTATAGTTTTTTTTTATTGCTAATATGCAATTAAAGTAAATTTAAACTAAATTATGTTTAAGCTTAAGTCGTTAAGCTCTACATTATTAAATTGATTCAATTTGCTTTTGTAGTTTGTGTAGACGATTAGTATTTTGAAAATTGATAACTGTTATACGCTTGCTAGATTATAATGTGAAACGTATTGCAGATAATTATTCTATTTTCATACAAAACAATTTTAGAATTGATTTTGTAGCTGCTAATCCGCTTATTAATTTATATGCACATTAATATAAATAATACGGTAGATAAAATAGCCTACAGTTTATTGGATGCCAATTTCAATTATTTATTGCCTTTAAAATAGAATTATATAGGTTCCAGGTATTGATAATCTAATAATGTCGTAAGTTTTCGGCGTAAAATATCGAAAATTGTATAGGGTGAAATTTTGCAGATATACCTAAATTTATTAACAGTTGACGTATATGAATTACTTTACTTTTGAAACTAGAACGTTTCTTAAGTTTTAAACTTTCTACATCTTGTATAAATATTTAATTGTTCACAGTAATTTAAATTTGTTATTGAATTATTTAATAAATATATGCTGATACCGCAACAGATGCAAATATAACAGTGGTAGACTCCACCAATTTATACCTAAACATCTAGTCTAAAGTATGTGTAGTACTTTTATTTAAACAAATTTCGTATTTTATCAATTTTTATTCGGACAATAATAGTAGATTTACTATTTAATATCATAAAAATACTCATCATCTTAATAAGAATTATATGAAGGATGTGATGCTGCGAAGGAACCTACTACGTTTTGAAAATATGTGCAATTATTTTTAATAAAATAATTCATTATTTCGCAACGCGTACAAATTATAAACAAGAAAAACAGGACATGAGCTCAGCAAATGACAGTATAATGTTTAATAGAGTGGATTTCGGCAAAATGGGCATTGATAAATGTAGGTAGGTAGGTATATCAAAAACTTCTGCTGTATATGTAATGTGTTATATTAATTTATAGATTTTGATGTATCATCTGTTTAGTAAATGGATTTCATGCATATGTATGTTTTGATAATTGAGTATAATTCAAATTTGATACAGTGAATTACGAGCCGGGGGTTGCCTAAATATTTTGTTTTACCTAAATGATTTATTATGAGATTGAATCTTTACTCCATAAATGATATTATTTTCTTTAGGCCTCATGTTGCGCAAGTGGTTCTATTTGTACGAAATTGAAAGTATAATCTCTGTAGGAGGCTGAGATGGGTAATTTATCTAATTTGCTTACCCATTAATTCGCTTTTGAGTAAGCACAATTGTGTAGAAAGGGAGAGAATATTCTAATTGTGTCAATTATAAAAGCAGGTTGTCTCAAATTGTAATCTTATTTAACTCAAAAAACCCTGCAGCGTTTTATAAAACAACTGTGAATCTGTTTCTTTGGATGACGTTCAAGAATTAATGACTAACAACACAGTTGCATTGTGTTTTGCAAATTGAACGAGACAGCAAAATACACTTGCTGCCTCATCACCACTTTCGAGCATAATACCTTTGGAGGGTGCTTTTGCTTTGAATGTAGGCGCCAACGGCATTGCTTCAACCAGCCACCCACCAAAGAAAAGAAGTCACACACTTGAACAAAAACACTATTTCCCACACTCACACACTCGCTCACGGCGCTGAGTATGTATGTACATTCACTCACATCCCGACTACTCGTCCCGGCGCGCATCAAAAGAGCCGTGGTCCTCGCGTCGTCTGCGTCTCCGTGACCGATATAGCACGCACCACACTTGCCGACTGACCGACTAAATTTGACGAGCCGCTTCTCTCACAGTCACAGAACGCAGTGTTTGTTTAGGTATATGATGATGTTCGTGTATGAGGAGTGTGGCCATTCTATTTACGTCCGACCAACGAATAAGAGACGAAATTCAAGCATCATTTCAAAGTCATACAAGACGGGTCTGCAGCAATCGAAAAAGCGGATCACTCCAACTGCACCAAATTTCGACCAAGCACAATTTCAATTAGGAAACAAATACCACAAAACTAATGTGAACTGTGTAATTTAAAATTGAAAAATAGATGCTTTTAGTAACGTTTAAGATAATTGGATTTTTAAAAGTTTTATCTTAAAATTAAAATCGTAAATAGTAATTTATTTGATATGCGGTGTCGGTTTCTTATTGAAGATCAACATTTTGCGCATGAAGAATTTTAATTATATTTTGTTTATTTGCAGTTAAAAGTGCAACTGGCACTATGATAACCTACATATATACACTGATCAGCACGAACCAATTTTCGTTCCCACATGTGCGCGAGAGTCTTTCTTATTTCAGACTGTTAAAAACATAACTATGTATCTCTCTTCAACTTCTATCTTTTCTATTCCTATTTACTGCTTTTGGTTATTTGCCAGAGGTGATGGTGTCTGTACAGTACTGTATTTATCAGCTTTACTTTAATACATAATTTAACTTAAAACATCAAAGACACACTTGATACACAAATTTGAAAATATTTGCATACCAATGCCCGAATATATTCACGTTTTTCGCTTAGCTATCAAGGCTGATGGTATTCAAATCCGAATAGTCCTTCGCAAAAATAGATTGTTGTTACATTTCCGACGCGTAACATTTCAATAATAATAATTTAAATAAAAATCATTTGAATATAATCGTAAATAAATACAGTTATGAAATTTAGAAATAAATAAATAACCATCATTTTCTATAGTTGTAATATAAAATTTTTGTATACTAACATATTTTTTTATTAATAAATTCTGTTCCCGTACTGTTTGTAAATACATGAATGAATTACGTGATTGCATAAAACGACGTGTAGGCTTTACTGTTTTTTTTTTAAGCCGAACTTGGTCCAGATCCGTATTAGGGTAAGGTTTTAAATGTGTGAAAACCGTGTAACTGTAGTGAACATCTGTCAACGGATAATTTAAGTAGTATTTTTTTGGTGTTAATTCGGGGCAATAGCCGCGAGAACCGAAGCTAACAGCAATCGCAGTTGTGTTTTGCAGCAACGTATAGGAACACGAAGGTTGTATATTTCATATTATACAGCGTCGTGGCGGCGTGCCGTGCCGTGTTGTTGAGACGCTTGCGGCGCCCATTAAAAAAGAAAACGGTTGCGAAATGCTGACCCGTACTGGCTGGCATACATCCACGTGATATAATAAACCATAAACTTCACTGTCGGACACCTACGCTTTAAGCGTAATTAGTTTCGAAAAACTAAATTAAGCTTACATTAAAAAAAAAACAACGATGAGCAAAACGATCTGAACGCGACGCTGGGTTTTATAAACGAAAAAGAAAACAATAGCTATTCGCCGCCGAGGCGATCACAGAATGTTTATACTTCAATTTGCCTAAAATAAATTAATAGCCAGGCTGTTACAGTGGCTATTTTATAGTCAATTCTACGATAATTTTCTGGCACTATTCTAAAGGAAAACTCGTGTACATCGAAATATAAAGCGTACATTTCAACACTCAATAAATACCTATAATCTATTTTATATTATATAAAAAAAAACCTTGTGAAGCTAATCTGTATATGATTCGAAATAATTAAAAAAAAAATATATTTAATTTGATATTGTATTATCTAAATTTTCCATTGATAATAGACACACAAAGAGGAATAGACTATAGCGTGTAGTGAAACGCTAGATAGAATATATATTTGGCAGTGACTTCTATTACCGTGTGCAGAAGCACCGATGACGTCATTTCCGGTTAATCATAGACTACAATTCGTTTTGCCTGTTTCTCACAACGAACAAATATGTTCGTTCGCACCACATGAAATGTATGTTGAAACAAATTCGTCAAATCGTGGCATTTATTATCGTGTAATAAATACTCAAACAATTCAAAAACAAAGCAATATATATATATATATATATATATATATATATATATATATATATATATATATATATATATATATATATATATATATATATATATATATATATATTTATAGAGCATGCGTAAAAGATAAATGTAGCAGGCATTATAATTACAAACCTCTATAAAGCAGAAAACCACGGGCTATTGTAAGCTCAGAGTCAATCTCATGTAGAAGACTTGCACCAATGAGAGTTGAGTTCCTGTTTTTCTTGCTGAGCACCCTGCAAATCCTGCGCGCCACTACAAACCAACACACATGCACCACTCATGCAATAACCAGGAATTGTTTTATTTTTTGTTGCCATTATAATTAAAAATACACCTATACGTTGTTGAACTATATGACGTAATTAGTATGTGATAACAGTTTGTTATCAAATAACACTTTACGTAATATATGTTAAACGAACTTTGTTTCTGACTTTAGATATTTATAGTTAAGATTTCGGTAGATATTCGATGAATATTTATTACGTTTTCAAGGTCATAAATATGCAATTTTATTCATAATTTATCGACTTTTAACAATTTTTAAATATGAATTAATAAATATTAGTAATTACTAAATTCTGTTCAAAATTTCTTTAGCTAAAACCATTAAGTGGCTGTGTGATTTATTTAAATTAAATAAAAAAAAACTAATAATTCATAGATAGGAGCTATCAAACTAGATAAAATAATTATTTTTGAACGTAATAATAACTTTATGGATATTTTACTGCAAAAGCATTGCATACTAAAAAAAATTTTATTTGGAGAAAAATATATTTTCTAAAGAATATTTAAACAGATCACAACATTAGTAGAACTTCAGAATATTTTAAAATTTATTCATTATTAAGTTAAAAACTGATATTTCCACTTACAAATTGAAAATATCAGTTTTTAAAAATATATACCAAATATAAATAAACTATAATTTAATATATACATAATTAAAATAAATATTATAAAGCTTCACACAATAAACAATACAGAACTCAACAAAATTATTTACAAACGGCACAACACAAGTTATGTTATTTGTTGCTAGGGGGGCAAACTTTGTTATTATTGGGTTAAATGCGTAAAATACGACGGAATCTGTTCCACAAAAAATAATAAAATCCGAACACAATGTACCAAACAACACTCAAAAAACTCTTCACCACGTAGAACTCACCGGCATCGCTTGAAGCTGTAGTGCGTGTGAAATCAACGAACTCCTGCAGATGTTTCGGTAGTTTTTTAGCCGCAGCAACTGACCCTCCATCCATGACAAGTACAGGTTCAGTATCACAACTGGTTTCGCCGTTTTTGTTCTTATCTTCATCGCTATTACTCTCCTCATTCAACCCTAATTTATCCATTCGCTCCCTCACTTTCTTAATAAACTCATCTTCAAGCCCAGTCGTATGCTTGACGTCACACTGCGGACTTAATTCCGAAGTACTTGGTTCATTTGATTTTGTTGTGATTTTAATCTTGATTACTTTGTTTTGTTTTCGTTCTTGGCGTTCAGCTACTTTACACATGTACTCATTGTACATTTTCTCGCGAAATTTTTCGGTTGGACTGTCCTGCAAAATAGCAATGTCACCCTTGCGAGATATTTGATATTTGCCGGCATCAAACTGTTTGTTAGACGGTATACTATTATTAATGGACTCCTCGGTTGTAACTGTGTTGTCCTCGCATTTTTCCAATTTCGCTTTTTCTTCGCGGAGTTTTTCAATCTCGCGTTCTATTTCGCGTTCTTTTTCGAGAATGTATTGCATTTGTTGCTCATATAAATTGAACGGTAATGAGTAACGACGTGGCGATGTGCTTCGCTTAACCGTTGACGTCGTTGAGTGACTGTGGTGTTCGTCACAACTTCGCTGGCTGACTAGTTTGTTTACGGAAGACTGTAAATTGCAATTTCTGTTGAAATCTTCCTTGAAATTATTAATTTTATCAGCACAGTCGCCGGTACGTGATAAATTTAACCATTCGCTAAGACGCCGAGCGTTTAGTCTATCAGTTTTAGTATCTTCACTCTCAAATGCGCCTTCGTAAATTTTGTTATTTACTGGTTTATGTATTTGCCTTTCGACCTGTATAGGAACTTCTCGCGTCAACTGTTTTATATATGTATCATATCTTATATTTCCATTAGATATATTAGTTTCTTTTTTCATTTCCGCATCCGTAGATTTCGTCACTTGTAACGGTATTTCACGAGTGAATGTTTTCAAATAGTTATTATAGTTGATAATGTTTTGTGCAGAGTTATCGTTTTGTATAATTTTTAATAGTTTGTTTTCTGAACGTGGTTGTATTTTGATTTGAACAGTCCTCACTTCCTTTTGAGGAGTAGGTTTGAACATTTCGTATGCTTCGTGGTATCCACGTCGTTCAATGTATTTCCGGTGTAGATCTAAAAGGCTATCCGCTTCTTTAGGCACTGTCTTTGTTGTTTCAATGAAATCTTTCTGCGATGGCGATAGACACAATAACACATTCGGATCAATTTCTGTGGGCATGCCGATCCATGTTTCTGCGTCCATTTTAGGTGGTGCAACGGGAAGGTTGATGGTACTACTCACTAAAAGGGAATCATCATCGTCAGTTTTGTTATGAACTGGTATGAGTGGTGAGGGTGATTTAGTATTTGGTTTAGTTGGTATGTTTGGTGATTGAAGGGAGGGATTTTGGCATGCCATTTCCTCGAGGCTTAGTGATACGGTCGCCAGTTCTTCGATAATGTCTTTTCCGAATGGCATCGATAGCAGCGTTTTTATACAAAGCTCGCGCAATGTTGCCACATCGGGTGAAACTCGATCATCGAAACTGCCTTCTCGTAACATCGCGGCGATGTTTGTTAGAGACGAGTGCACAGGATTATAAAATGCTGTGCACTGAGACGTACTTCTGCTTGACGAGCACGCACTATCTGCTGACTCGGGCCGAGATATTTCCGCGGTGTTTGAATATTCATCAGATCGAGTCTTGAGTAAAGATTCGCACAATTGTTTAAGCTCTTTGTTTAATTCATTGTCATTTTCTGTTGAAGCTCTGTTTAATTTCACATCTGTTGATTTCTCTTTTACAGTATCCGACATTAGATTAAATTGTTTAATATCATTGCACAATTCGTCGAGTAACTCTACTTTTATTATACGTTCTTTAATTTGATTTGAATCTTCTTGGATTTTATTTCGTTTTATATTTTCTTTCATTTGATTACCTATTTCATCTTCTAGCTCTACCTTTATTATATGTTCTTTTGTCGAATTTTGATTGCTACGCAGTAATCTCCTTTCTTTACCCATATTAGACTCTTTAATTGTATGGTCTTCATGTAATAATTCCACTTTAATAATTTGTTCTTTTTTATGCATTACTCTATTTTCATCCATTGCTTCCGTTACATTAGTTTTCATTTTATTACTTACTCCATCTAATAATTCTACTTTTATAATATGTTCTGTTTTGCTCGATTCATGCATACTACTATTTTCATTAATAATTTTCTTTGATTCTTTATTTTCATTATTTATTTCCTTTTCTAGCTCAACTTTTATAATATGTTCTTTTTTATTTGATTGCTGCCTACATGGTTTTTCATCCATTAATTTGCCTTGTTTAATATTTGTTTCTTTGATTTTATCAATTTCGTCTAATAGCTCTATTTTAATCATGTGCTCTTTGCTTTTATGGGATTCTTCTTCATTTATTGTTTTAATTTCTTTTGAATTATTTCTTCTACTACATTCTTTAATTGTATTGCTTATTTCGTCTACTGCATTTAATTTACGTTCTTCTGTAGTTGTTTTAAATTCTTGTATGCATTCATGTATTGTCTCTTGCTTGACATTTTCTTTAGTAGATTCTTCAAATTTATTGTTTATTCCATCTTGCAATTCTATTTGTATTATAAGCTCTTTTGGTTCAAATTTATTTTCCGCTTTGTCATTTAATTTATTTTCTATATCTCTTACACTTGTATCCTCTGTATGTCCGTTTGTGATTTCAGGAAGGCTTTCTGTGTTTAATTCACTATCATTTATTAATTTTTCTATATCTAGATTTGATGAATTAAATTCTTCTAGATTAATTTCATTTAACGTATCTGTCGTACTTTCGTTAACATTATTTATTAATTCTTGCAAGTATTTAATTTTTTCATCAATTTTATTTGATAAATCGATGGAGTTTCGCGGCATATCAAAACCCTTTTCGTCATTGGTCATAATATGATTTTCCTCAGTGCTATTTTCAGAATAAGCTAATGACAGCCGTTGAAGAAAATCAATAGGTGTCTTATTTGATGGTAGGTCTATTTCTGGGTGTTCTTCCACGCCATTAGCAGAAATATCGACGGACGAAGGTGGGGTGGGCTCTGCTTTAACTTGTGCGCATTCTTTCGATAATGTAATTGACACATCTGTGTTTGCTAATGAAGCACTTTCTGTTGTATTAAGCTCAAAATTATCTGAGAAGGATTTATCAAGATCTATACTAATATCTTCTTCGTCGTCTGCATCTACAGTGTCTTCTTGGTCCAATAGGTCACTTGGTGTCATGCTACTCGAGCTGTCTTCCAAGTAAACGACTTCTGCACCTGATCTGGTTTCAGCAATTGAAGTGCTCCAAGTAGCTTCTTTAACCATAGGGTAATCATGCTCTAGGAGTTTAGTATCGACTAGAATTGCGCCCTCCAGTGAATCTGCGTAAACACTTTGGAATTTCTCACGCATTTTTTTTTGGACGTCCACAAATACATCATCTTCATCGTCGTAATCGTCTTCCGCGAATTGTGGTCGAGCGAATGGATTTTTCTTCGAGTCTTTATCACTAATGTCGCTTCCTTCTTCGGAGATCACATCTAAGTAGCGAGGATTTTGGTAATGTGGAAGGAAATGTTGCACTAAGGCAGCACGTTTTTTCGCTTTACGTGCTTTGGCACTGTCGGACGTTGATGGTTTTTCAATACGTTTCACAGATTCTTCCGCTGAGTTGACTAGATCTAAACTTTTTAGGAAATCACGTAAGCTTCGCTCATCTTCCGGACTTATATTTGATGGTTCGAACAATCTCTGCTCCTCTAACGGCAGGGATATAACACTAAGTTTACCGATTTGTTGTAGCGTTTTCTCGTCTGCAAAATCACTCACTGTTTCCCACTCTACATCCGATTCAGCTTCCGAGACAATCGCAATACTTTCACTGGCACTTTTAACTTGAAGTTCATCTGTTACCTCCATGATTTTCACTTGGTCTTCATCGTCCAGGCTTCGGCTTTTCACCATAGGATTTGTTTTCTTTTCGACCGGCACTGTAATTGGAGATTCAACCCGATATGTTTCCTTCACTATACTTTCTAAGGGTTCACAATCGGAAAGTTCGCGTACTACTACATTATCTGTATCACCGACTGGCTCGATAGGGTTGTGTTGCGTGACTGCGGTGCACTTTTTTGATTTCTTGCGATTGGTGCGCGATCTACGTTGTTTGCGTGACCTTGAACTAGCATGCACGTTATCAGCCATGATCACGGCGCTCAAGATTTGCGCTTGCTTATCACTTGACGCTTCACAGTCTATCACTGAATCGTCGACCGTCTCGGTAGCTGTTGTCGTACTCGCAATAACAGCACTCTCATTACTAGTTGAGTCGACCGGACGAATTGTAATTATGAGCGGCCTAGTCGTGCTATTGATATGATTACAATCAGTTACGGTGCTATCACGTGAGTGTACGTCGTCTTCTTCGTCGCTGGCGCCTAAGTGAATAAGGACTTTATGGTGATAGGTTCACGAAAGAAAAAATGATAGTGAAAAGGAACAGGTGAATGGGACATAGTAGTTAAGCGAACTGCCGGTTAATGTGCCAACATGGACAGAGAAAAATAACAATAATAATTACACATTGAATTATATTTTTTACTAATTAATGCGCGTCATAAATTATATACGTATGTTTGTAAATAGTGTCATATGTTTTTCTAAGAATACTGTATTACTAAATGGGACATCAATCATTTTCTTGTTCAATCGTCACTTATGTTTAACACTTTAGTGTTTCGGTTTCTTTTTTGTCAAATAGGATCGGAATAAATAAGATTTATTTCACTATTTCAATTTATTGAACGGAATAGTCTCAATAATTATTGGTACGAATATGTAATAGAGGCAAAGTAAAAGAGGAAAACACATTTTATGCAAATAACAATGATAATATGTAGGTCACGGGAAGTGCCTCGTTGTAGAGACATTCTTTTAGATTTTTAGTCCATCCCTGATAATTTACGTATATTAGTTGCAATGATTATTATCATAACCACAGTCAATAAGAACAATTGTCATCTAATTGGTCAATTTGAAGTCATCTTGTACATCAAGTCATTAAATGGATATCAAATATCATAAAAAAATAATGTTTAGTAAAAAATACAAGTCACTCTTTTAGACAAACACAAATATGAAATATGATAGTTTGAATTCTACGAATCAAATCGAAATTATTTCAGAGAATATAGGATAAAACGCACAAAACAAAAAATCACAAGATTTCAGATGTTTCTGCAGACGACATTGACGATTAATCGCACGTATAAATTATTATTAATCTACCGAAATTGTAACTAACATGCAACTAGTATGGACCATATACAGTTGTGTCAGCTGCACAACATGGAACTAACACATGCACAGAACAACATGTCACATCCAAATAGTATGGTCAATTTGTGACCACCTACATCTCGGCTTATTTGTAATGTAAGAGCCGGAAAATTTATTTAGAATATAGGTCGAACGCATGCACACATAAATACGTGATTAAATTCAATCAGTTATTTATAAAATTAAGAAACATTAAAAAGAATTCCAAAATTACAATGTTCAATATTTGTTGATAATTAGAATCATTTTATGTGTAATATGAAAAATGCTCAAATTTCATGTAAATATGCGTTATAAGGCACGAAAATTTCATTATTTGTAATTAAAGCTGCTGAAAAGCTTTGTTGGCATGTAGTTTCATGCATATTCAGTGTATGCAAACAATGAAATTTTATTGCAAACTATGTTCATTTCCATAATTTTTTATATCGTAAAATTGTTTACAAACTTAACGATCTTTCTAAATATGGTTCATTTTTATCTTAAGCGTACATGAGTCATATATGTAATGTGATTTATAAAAAAATATAACAAAAATTTATGAATGGCTTAACAAATATTAATTGCTTTTGAATGAATATTGTTTGGAAAACTTTTTAAAGTGGTTACAAGCTTGAACTATGTTAGCAACATGCAGATAGTATTATAAACGAAGTAAAAGTTTGTTGGATGTTTAAATCACTTACCACGAGAAGTGGCAGATGTAGCGCTGTTTTTCACGTACGGTGAATAATTACTAGCCGCATGAGATAAACTCTCATCTGATGTACGTTCTGAAAGATTAAATATTCCTGTTAGTACTCACGTCATAATGGAAAGGATTTAAATTTTAATGAAAAAACAAAACACTGTTCACTTTAAAAACAGAAAAACAATGTTTTGACAACTTCGTTGTGTTTCGCTGACGGTTTACTACATTTAAATCGACCTATTTATTTTGAAAAATTAATGCAATTTGGCCGAGAGCCAATACCATTTTTTACACAATATCTTAAAAATATTCAGATATTAATATATACATATTTGTATACTTGTACAACACCATGTAGGTATTGTTTGAAAATTGTTATATGATATTTATATTTTGCCATATTTAAGAACCTTTGAAATTTAAAAAATATGCAAATACTTATTCATGAATTTTGAAATTTAAATGCAAGAGCTATTAATTTATATTTTGATCGAAAAATACCATTTTTCTTTGTGTCTCGTTTTAGAAAATAAATTAGATATTTTTTATAAAATTGCATAAACAATATAAAAAGTTGGAATTTCAGAAATTATGAAGTTGAAATTTTAAAAAAATATATATTACGTAAAATATCAATTTATGAATATTAAATAATTATAATTAAAATGATAGAGATGTAAAACTAGAGGGAAATTTGTCTGGGAAAATTATTAATGATCTAGAAAAAACTTATCACCGAAGGATAAGTTTTTAATTAAGTCTAATCTGATTAGCTGGTTTAATGAAGATAACGTGTATACCTCTTCTCTGTCAACACGTAGAGCAGCAGCAATGTAGTTATGTGGCGGCTTTAATTAACACAACAAACATACACACACATAAACGTACACACATATCCACATAAACACCAACCAAGAGACAGTCACAAATTTCGCAGAAACCTTGCGACGGACGAACACATAACAAATGATGTCTGATAACAACTCAGTTGTACTCAGTGTGGATCGCAAACAGAATTACATGTTACACATTGGGGGATATGCGGTGCATAATCACGTGTACTACGATTAACCTGCTTCCCCATGACCCCCCCCCGACCTTTTGCCTGCTCCACCTTTGCACCGGAACAGGACATGAATGTACGGTGCAGGTGACATGGTCGCCGACAGCAACGGAAATTTACAAACGCCACGACGCGACAAGAAGTGAAACACCAACTTTTCTAGTTACATGTCAATAATTCTATATTGTTTACGCTGTAAGCAAAATGTTGCCATTTATAGCTCTCATTTTAGACGTTCGCGCAAATTGTAATTATAACTTTGAACATAGTTAAAATTACCACATTTGCCCTAAAGTGCGCTTTCCTGCAATGAGTCAATTGTTTTAACTGCATGCAGAAAATAAATTACCAAACACATTATAACGGAGGCAACATTTTATGTTGTTGAGTTTTAAAAACATTTTAGGATTTTATGAAATTATTTCTTAAAAAATATTTCAAATCCAATTATTACCACAAATAATATATTTATAGTTTGAACTACCGAATATCCGGTCATAATTATGACCACTATATTATTTTTTTTGTGAATGTATACATGTGTAGCAATAGTTTTTCTTAAACTGTATCAATTATTAATTACGTTAACGCGATTAGAGAGAGAGAGAGAGATGCATTTAATAATAAAATTATATCAATCTACGCCACTGTATAAAATAGTTTGAGGAAGGGAGTGACACAAGGGTACGGTTTAGCTATTGAACAAAGTCGCTCATCCATTACGATAAATACAGTATAGTGTCAGTCAAGCACTCCTTAAAATACTTATAAACAACAATGCATGGTGATACTTTGATTACATCATTGCGTGATTTGGTGGAGTAATTTGGCGATTTTACGTTTTGTATAGTTTCCAATATCGGTTAATGTTGGCGAAGCGTAGGTGTGTCGCTCGTAATGGAGGATCCCGTTGATCTGTTTTTACTTTAAATGAAGATGAAAGTTTGATGTAGTACTCTATTCGGTGATGTGTGTTGTTTAGTATGTAAGCTAGCCGTCACACACACATTTTATTTGATGATGTGATTTCGTAATTATTTGGCAACCAGCCAAAGGAAACCGTCCGCTAAAAATACTTTTTATTTATTAGTTAATGAGTAAACAAATTGGTGATTTAAGCTCAACTTAAATATCATAATTTTGCGCATAAACTATCCGGAAAAAAACACAATCATTCTTAAAATTACGATGCATGAAGTGGTTTTAAAAACCAGTGACCCAAATTTTACTTCATATCCGATATTCTCGGAATGTTTTTATTCATATTTAAAAACAAGTTTTTTTCTTGATTACAATTCCAAATTAAATTATTACAATTGAAATCATATTATTTGAAATAAGAGAAATGATAACTTTTCATGAATTTGATAAGAAGCGAATTGCTCTCATTAAATTTTTGTAATATGTTAAATGTACGCTTTTGGAAATAATTGTAATAAAAAATGGTATGAGTTCTTTGTTATTTTGGTACGGTTTATTCATCAGTCAGAACCTTGAATAGTAGTAGTACCGAATTTCCTGATAACAATACAAAGTGTACGTTTACAATACGTAATGGGAGACACGCTGCATTATATCGCTATTTGATATCAACAATAGACCTGTTTTAGTTTGAAGGCAGTCTAATATTATATGAAAAGGAAATGCTGTCAGTTTTTTCTCATTATAATTTCGCGTATCGTACGTCAAGGCAACACAAATACGCTATAGTTTCGGAATGTTTGCTTTTCATTGCTATAAATTGTGATTTATATGTTCTATATATCATAGAGGGAGTGATATTAACTTAAATGATTCAAACACGGTGTTCGCATCATTTCTGTATCAAAAATGTGTTTATTATGATTACCACGTTCTTTTTGATTGAATATTAAAATACGCTCTTTCGTTGGTAGTTGTAAGATGTGGTTGGTGCCTTCAGTTATCGATTTTAATATTATATATTTTATTAAATTTCTACGAACGTAAATTCAGAATAAAAAACCCAACCATTATTTGATCTAATAATCTTTTTTGGTTGATACATACGTAACAAAATACATCGTTAACATTTTTTCTAGTTAATATTTGATATACTTCCAATTATCTCTAAATAAAACTAAATAAAATTTATATTTTGCAGACTAAGGAAGAGTAATAATTGGAAGTAATTCAATGTAAACATGAAATAATTCAACGAACTATGTATACTAATTAAACGTAATTGTAAACATATTGATTTGTAATACTGAAATAATGACAGTTTTAGTGCTTAGTGATGCAAATTGAATAATGCAATTAGTTATTTGTGGAAATTTGCTGTTGAAATTGAAAAGCATTTATACATATGAGAACTATCATGTTAGATTGTGAATAGATCTAATTGAATTAGAGGCGCAGTGTAAAATCAGTATTGTAACCATTGCGACCAAGCGAACCGTGTCTGGTTCCACATAGTTCCACAAATGTAAAATTAAGTTATGTCAATACAACTCTATCTCCTTCTCTGTAATATAATACTGCAGATAACGCAACTGAAATCACTGCATGACTAAATTAATTACAGCTATGGTCCTCCAATAGAATCCAAATTGTATTATCTATAAATGCCCTAGTTTCTTGAATATGATACGGATTGTAGATTTGAATTTTCGATTAGATTTACTGTTCTACCCAAAAAAATAGGACAGTTAAATTATCCGCTGATTATTATGTCTTAAAGCTTAAGTATATATATGGTATAAGTGCGTTTTAGTTTTCTCAAGTATTGAAATTTATAAAATATGATTGGTGTATTAAAGTTTCAAACTACAACGTCAGAGCTACAAATTTACAAAACTTTTCGTAAAACCAATTTGTCCATCGATACAAGTAGAGACATTAATAATAAAATAAAACTCTTCGCCGTTTGCCTACAGGTAGATAGATATACGAGAAAAAAAAAATCATGGAAACGTGAAACTTTTCCTGGAAATAATAATAAAAAAAAAAATCTCAACAACATACCATTCGCATTCCGGTTGCGTACCAAATCTCGCATTTTCACCCGTTTTCCATCAAATTCCCTCGTCGACGGTCGTTTCACATCGTTGCACTTATTGAACCGTTTCGATCTTACAAGCACCCGCTGGAAAATATTCCGCGTACACAACAAACACGATGTTTGCTGTTTTACGTTTACGATACGACACCTTTTAAAGCAAACCAACGACGGTAACTTCATCACGCCATCTTAAATAATCATGAACACGGATTGATATCTTTACGACCTTGAAACGTTCAATTGTCGCGTTAGTTTCAATTAAAATTGTCGCACTATACAATTACGTTGAGTACGTTACGCACGGGGCCAGACCAGATGTAAGATTGTAGAGGGTCGTTGCTTTTGCGTTCTGTCCTACCTATTACGTGTCTCTACAATCTTGTCATTTTGGTGGAACTAATTATATTAAGGCAAACCTTTAAAAGATACACGCCTAAGGAAGTTGTTTCGTACCATTTATCTTCCGGTGTTCTGGTACAACAAAATACTATAGTAGAATATTATTTGAGGGAAAATTTAAATTATAGTTATTAAGCTGTGATTTCACAATTGTTAATAGATTTTCGGTAGTTAATTTAATATATATTAATTCGATTCAATGAAAAAGGAAGAAATGTATTTAGATTAATGTTTGGTTGCTTCGTCAAGATTCATCAAGCTTTTCATATTCTGCTTACTCAATACAATACATAATAATAATAAAAATATACTTACTATGATTACTGACACCATTGGAGTAAAATGATTCGTTGCTCGGAATTGTATTCGATATATTTGTCGTTGAAAAGTTGCTTACAAGACTGCTTGAGGTACTAGTTATACTCGATCCTGCAAATATAAATGAAAGATTTCAATTTAAGACTTCTATATGATCTCCTATTTTGAAAATAATATTCAAACCAGAAATACAGTACTCAAACAATTTGAAATTTCATATTTAGTATCTATTTTAAGAAATATGTTAAAAAAGATATATAAATTAGTAAAATAATAAATAATAAGTAGGTTTTTATTTTATTTTAAAAATTATATATTTTTTATCTAGACAAAATATTTATAAGAAAGTTTAGTACAACCCATTGCGGATATTTTATATATATATTATACACAATACGAAAAAACTTACTTTTAAGAATATCCTCTTTGGCTTCTTGCGCCAATTTCTGAGCTCTTCTTTTGGGCGAACCAGTGCTCTCTCTATAACATACAAATATTTAATAAAACAAATATTTATAATATAAACGTTTTCGGTATGCGGTTGACATATATTACAAACATTTTAAAATTTATGTTTAGTATTTTAAACATTATACTTTTCTTAGCAATATCAAAGAAAATAAATTTATATTTCTTGGTAAGACACAATTTATTTGCCATGAATTGGTTTAAATGTTTAATATTTTTTAGATTGCGTATTTTTGACGAAGGTACTGGACATACTGTCTCTAGTCACAACCTTCATTATATTCAGGACATATTTTGTTGAAAAATACTTTATTAATTAGTATTTTATTTATTATTAATTTTTGAGGATTTCATGTGCACGACGTTTCGGCTTTATTTGAGCATTATTTAAACATATTTATTACATTACATACATTCGTACATAATTTCATGTCTATTGATATTAAATGTGGATGGAGAAAATACAAAACTAATTTGTTAAAATATATGGTGATTCATTGTTATAGAAATTATAGACTTATTTCTATCTAGAATCTAATCGAAGTTTTCCTAACGCTGAATGATTTCTAAAAATATAATACCCGAAAGTGCTTACTGACTTGAAAACAGTTAAATACAAATAAATCATTGTTATTTGTACAAATTGTCATTATTTTACGCATGAGTAATAAGTGGGTCATTGAAATGACCAAATAAAACATAATAAAAAGATCCGGAACACAAAAGGAATGTATCAATCAACTACAAACAATACAGTTCCGATTAATATTAATACATCACTAGAATCAATAATCGCTTTTCGAAGGGTGCTCGGAAACTATAATAGGCTAATAATGCCAAACCGGGAATGGTAGAAGGGTTAACATTTGACAACTCACTGATTTAGACCCAGTGTTAGTGTATTGCCGGCATTTCGAAGCAGAGCATGTGCCTCTGCGTTGGAAACACCGCGGGTCGTTTGTCCGTTGATTGACGAGATGAAATCGCCCTCTCGAATGCCCCTCTGTGCCGCCTTACTACCAGGATTAACCTGCAACACACAATATTGCGATGTCAAATTGGTTACAGGCTCTGTATTAATCATATCGAACACATGTTATGAAATTTTTATCAATTTTCCCTAATAATTTATTTTCATCAAAAATACAGTGAATTTCATTCTGAATTGTAATTTATTGCAAACAAAACGATTTAAATTATTAAATATTTCTACACATGTGATATTTGTAGTTTCCATTAAATCATTTTTATATATTTTTTTGATTTTGATATTGTAATGGCAATTATTGTTTTATAAACAAATTTATTTTCGATCTAAGTGCTAAAAATTACTTATTTGTGCTTTATTATTCGTAGTAATAAGTAAGTAATGTAATCATGAAAAAATACGATTTCGAAATTTTAAAATTCAATGCAAGAAATTGCAGATATAAAAAAAAAATTTAATTTTTCATTAATCATTCGTGTATTTTTTTGGAAGTCGAAAATTCATCAATACGGAATTTTTAGAGTAAAAAAGTACAAAAAAAAATTCAATTACCTGTACTGTACACAGAATGCAATAAAATTTAGTAATATTAACCAATTAGAAACTAACCGTGTACTCTCGTCGTTTTCCATACGGTGAACAAAACTTGAGCATTTTCAAAGTCCAATTTTAACAAGCACAAAACTCAGGAATAACACGCCAACAACAATCAGTGTTTTATTGAAACAAACATCGAACTACCACTTTGCGAACGCTCCCTATTCGAACCATTCCCCTAACTACCAAACAGTTGAAACGAAATATTTAAAATGCAAGACGCACACCTTTTCAAAAGAAAATACTTGTGTGTATTTATGTTTACGTATTCCTATCAAGGATATATACTATCTATGGTGCGTTCACTGTCTCTCCTAAGCTTACACCGAGTTGGTGAAACAGCAAGGTAAATGTTTTTATAAAATTTGATAAACTTTATGTTAGGGAACGACACTTATGGAATATTTATGGAGTGTATTTTGCTCAAGACGAAATATGGTATTTTTAGATTTAATAATAAAATCGATTTTGAAATATGTGGTCATAGCATTTGATGACATCATATATCAAGTACTTTTTGTTGCGATTAATTTTCATTTTAAATATTTGCATACTCATTTATACAAGACATTTGATTTACACTGACTGCTTTTTAATCCTTTCAAAAAGAAAGTTAAGAAAAACGACAAATAAACGTGATTTACATATTTTAAAAGGGTATATTGTCGGATGAATAAAGTTGATTATATCACATTACTATTAAAAATACAATAACAAAACTATTTTTCACTTGACAAATATAATATCCATAAAAACGACTAGCATGTTTTATGAACAGCGAGTGAATACAAAATGATTTTCTGTGCTCTACGATGTGCATTTTGTTGGACTTGCACGTGAAGCCTTTCAATAACAAAATAGATATTGGTAGAAATCCGATACGCGAAACGCCCTTTTCTACTCCATTACATTATCAGAACAGAAAATATATCTCAAAAACACATCCATTTCGATTATATTAATCATACATTTATTTATACTAAAAACGTATTTATTGTGTATCCTAATACAAATTAAATTAAATTAAAACTAATAAAAGTAGTTAAGATTATAGTAATTTCTATTATAATTGTGTGACAAACCGAGCCCTGATTTTCCAATTTATATGAATACGAAAATTTGAATATGTTTAGAGAATTTCGTAAATTGAAACGAAAAATGGAAGAGATTATCATGTTTTACAAGTATATGCATTTGTGGTTTTTGTTGCACGTAAACCGTAAGCTCTTATCGCAGGTGTACGTGTACTATTTGTGTGCAATAATTCAAAATGCATGGCACCTACACGGTACCGCTCAGGTTAAAACCGGTTAAATATCACCTCCGTATAACCAAACCATACAGTTATAGGTTGCGTCGTCTAATGACCGGATAAGCGAAGATAACAATAAAAAAATTGCGAAAATATGTTTTTAAACACGTAAATATTGATAACTAACACAGTTACTTTTGTCATTTTATATGATATATTACTCCTAAAGCTAAGTATACAGGAGCTAATATTTCTTTGAAAATTTTATATAACTGCAATTTATCCACGCGTCAATTCCAATATGTTATATATAAATCAATAAATCGACAATATATTTTATTTCATGTATTCATCCATATACAGTTGTTCATGTAGAAAAAAATATTTGCAAATTTCCGTCAGTAAAATTCTTGTATGTATTTAATTTTTATAATAACAGTTCTTATTTCATGCTTACAAAAGCAGGTAAAATAAAATTACATTTAATAATCTTTTAACAAGTGTTTCATGTTTATTATTGACTTAAGTGCAGCTAATTTGCATAAAGAAATGTTTACATTTCATCAAAACCTGTGTTAAATAACTTGTCAGATGTTTAACATGATATTACTAAATAAATAAACACAATTATATCTGTTGTGTTCCGTATATGGAGTATGCATAAATATGTAAGTGGCTAATTCACATTTGCATAACGGACTTAAATGGTAATAAAAATAATATCATTAATAAACATTACACATATTTAATATAATAGTTATTTATTTCACATCTTAATTACATTAATTGTTTATAAGTTTCGCCCAAATATAGTAAATTAATCTCAAATAATAATAAGTTAAGGTATTTCTAATTCCATCGTAATAGTTTTGCATATTGACTGCTATAAACGGCTAGAAAATACATTTTAATAACATGTTAACTGTAATCAATGGTTTAATTAATCGGTTATTTCAAAGATGCGATTAAGATATATACAATAAAATTGCTACAGGAGCGGCCTGACCTTCGAAGTAAGCAAACTGATGGTTGCTATAATTGCGTTTCTGTTCTGCCTAATTAAGTAATAGGTTATTTAAAGATGATGGATTTATAAAATTACTCGAATACTTTCGCAATGACACATGCTTGATATTTATCTTAGATATTTCTCATTAATATACATAAGTTAACAGTGTTGTTAAGCAAAGTGACTTAATACTTATTTGTATGTATGTATGTACATTGGTACATATCAGGAGTATTTTTATATTTTTACGCTTGTGTGCAGGCAACGTACACATCATGAATGCCAAACAAGTTTCATCAGTTCGGGGCGGATGTTCACGATGGAAACTAATATTCAAAGTTAGTGAAGTGTTTTAACTGATACTGAATTTATAGACGAAAATTGTTAAATTCTAGTGACACAGATAGATAATGTTCTGGCATTTTTTTATATTTCTATTTTTGATACAATATTTTCACATTTCTTATTGCAATTCAAATATTGATCAAACTCGACCGTTGTTAATTAAATCAAGCTGTGTATATTTATATTTTACGATTGCGAAATTATTTTCGAATGCTCTGATGAATACAAATGATTTTTCATATATGATAGAATTACTGTTGATCAAATAATCAAAATATAAAATTTAATTAGATGCTTTATTCAAAAATATATTTGTGAAATACATATTTCTAAAATAATAAATTTATATAATTTAACTATTAATCAGTTGTACAGAATTTAGATTATATACGATGATAAATTTGTCCTGGCTTTATTCTCGGTGCGGTGTATTGTTTGTAATAGTTTCCTAATTTATCACCGCAGCGCTATTATACGCTTCAATATTCATGGAGTTTTCTGACGTACAATCGCGGAAATAATCTAAAGAGAACTTTTGAGGCTCTCAAAGAGCACGTTTAACACATAAAAGATCTTCTTTTTAAAAAGATTTCCCGTATATAGAGCCACATAAATTAGATCGCTTTAGTGAAAAAAATCCCCAGATTGTTATCTATACAATCGTTTTTACACAAAGCTTTTGAAAAACATCATGAATTATTCGGATGAAAAATTTTTTTTATATATGACATTTATTGGTTTTACATATTACTAAATGGTAGAATTATTTTTATTTATTTATTTTGTTTAGATAAGTGAATTGCGAAAACAAAAACTTAGTTTTCAGCCGTTATTGATTATGTGATTTAAAACAAATATTATATTACTTGTATGGAAACCAAGTTAAATGGAGTGCATTGAAAAAGCGATATTCTTGCAAAAAAAAAACCGCCAAAAGTTTTTTATGCTCTTCAATCAAAAGAACTGTTTAAAAGAAAGATGATTGATGAAGCGAAGAAATTAAATTAATTTTCTGTGAAAAAAGATATGTTTTGGTGACTCAACCGACAGATTTGAGTAATTTTTAATAGCAAAAAAAAAAAAAATTTCCATTTAATCAAATGTTGGAAAAACAATTAAAATGTAACTTTTTAAGCTAGTTATTTAATAAATCCATGTACTTGTTAAGATACAAATATGCACACATTTAAAACAATGGATTCAGTGTGTAGGAAATGCTGATAATAAAGTGTACTATGATTGATCGCTGTTGAACTTAAAAATTATGTATGTAACCTTTAGCCACTTGACCGTTGACTATGAGGTCAAAATAAATATTAATCAATGTTAAACTGCACTATAAGTAGTCTAGCTAGTTGGCATCTTCAATGTCAATGAATCTTGAATTTACCTAAGCATGCAATTTAAAATATTGTTACTTTTATTGTTTTGATCGTTTTATTTTATTTTAAAAGTTTATTCATCCTGTCAGTACACGATTATATACTGAGCTAATAGTAATTAAATTTAACCGGGCAGTAAGTCCCCTTTGTAGTCAAAAATAAAGTGGAATATATAGTTCCCAAATAGAAATGTTCCGCCCCTATTAACGCGCTTGATGACAGCAGAATACATCGTTGTGTAGGTCATGATAATCGCACCAAGTGATGTAAGAGTGAAAAAGTCCTCAGCGAAATAACATATTATACTGGCGGCCAATTAGACCCACTTGTGCCATTCGTATATTAAACATTTCCGCCACTCATTCTAAACTAGACCAGCGGTAAGCCATTATCATCTTATTACTCTCGAACCCCTTTAAGAACAATACATTCATTTGAGGAGGAACTACTCAAAAGTAACAAGACTAATGGTACTTCAAGATTACAGATACTTATTGACTCGATCTAACACACCAGGCATTACTCTTCTAGTAATATATATCCAAATATGGATATAGTCCCTAACGAAAACACCTCGCAATAAGGTAAAGATTTCTAAAAACAGACATTTCGCAGAAAGTTTCAAGTTACGAACTTAAACAACAAGAATTTTATTACGAGAATTCCTGTTTTTCGATATACATAATAAATGAAGTATTACGTCATGAAATTAACTTGTTCCGGAACTTATTAGGTATTAAATTCGAAACTTTAAACTCGTATTATCCTAGAAAGTTTTCTGTAGGTAATAAATTCTGATCTATTTCTGAGGACGAAACTTTCAACAAAGCTGGTATATCGAAAGGATTCATATTACATTCGCGTTTTAAGCATGTTGAGATTGTTTCCGAAGTTTTAAAATGTTTCCTTTTACATATTTCCTAAACGGTATTAAACAAAAACCTCTTTAATATTAAATACACATAATTACTCATATTTTCTACCCTAAATTTGTTGACAAGTGGTTACAAATTTCTTTTGAGCAACTAGTACAGAGTATCCGCTTTGTTTCTGTTATTCTACATATAAGAAAGTGAAATATCTCTTAGGGAAAGCATTGTCCTGTCTTCCTTATAATGCGAAAAATACCTTAGAATGGAATGGCGGAGTATAAATGCATGTAATATATAAAAGGAAATAAAGTGTGACATGAAAATAAATGAATGTAATGTTTCAAGTGTTGCTATAAATCTTGTGTCAGTTTTCACAAAAATCGGGAATTCCTGAGTTTGTAAATAAAAGGTTTTGTATTATTGCATGAATGAATGAAAAAATAAAATAAACATAGTGTCACTTGACACTGAACTGAAAACATACGGAAGACGATCTGTGCATGCAACTGTTTTGATTCAAAGCAGACAGATTCTCCAAATAGCTCCTCCACTTGCATCGAGTTGCATGCATTGATACGTATGCATACATATAGCAACTTGTATTGCGTTTTATATATGTGGTTCAAATAGAATCCAGAACACCTTGAGATGCAATTACGTCTCAAAATTACCATTCAAGAACTATATATACATTACTCAATTAATAATCAGTAATGTAGCCCCCATTTTAAAAATTCTTAGGTGGGCACGCCACTTTATTGCCGCATGTATTTTATAAATGATGTTATTATATTTTTCAAGTGAAGTGGCTCAAACTTTTTCGTTTGAAATGTTACACAGAAATTCTTTTTTATGCTCGCAGACAGAAAATTTAAATTAGGATATATGATACTTTCACTGTGTCTACTATAAGTGGGACTTATCGCGTTTTATATGAATCCCTGTGGGGCATTTTCAATTATTATAAATTGATTGCTATAGCATACGTTTGTTTAAGCGTTGACGTAATGAAAAATATTTTAATAATTAATTTGATTTAATGCATGTAATTTTTGGTTTAAATTAAAAATAGACAATTCCAAAATACCATGCCAATATATACAGTGATCTCATGACTGTAAATATGTGCGATGCGTAATGTATTATTTTATCGTGTTTTCGTAGGAAGTTCATTTGATTGTGTGCAATTATATTAATTATTATAGGAATGGGAATAAAATAATTAGGATAAATGTATATATAATTCAAACGACATAATTATATATTTTTTTATTTCGAAAAGGAATTTATTGTGAATGTACATTTTGAAAATGTTAAACAAATAAAAAAATGTATGTGTTCTTAAAATATTTATCTTCTAATTAATTGGTATTAAGACCTTCGAAAATTTTATAAATCCAATATATATTTTGGTGGCAAACATCGTTGAGATATCCATGTATTTTTAACAGTTTGATAAAAAGATAACCAGCAAACTAAGATCAAGTGAACTTTACCGACCAGGGACATTGATAACAAAAATAGATTACCAAAGAATGTATTCATTAAAAAAAAAAAGTAAATATTTCTCCTATTGAGACATTTTAATAAAACTTTCGTTGTAGTCCCCGAGGTCTCACTTCTACTCTATATTTGTTGATGACGTAAGTTTTGGCACACATTTTAAACTTGGCACATATTCCATTCGCACCATTCGATGCGACACCGGTCGTTACTCCACGTGTTTGAGTACCACTGTTCAAACAGTGGCGGCACGTGATTATTTCCCTACCCTAACTCAACTAAACCTAACCGAAACCATTTATTTATTTTACGAAAACACAAACAAATGTGTTATTGATGAATCGAGTAAACATTTCACATTCGTTTGACGAGTTTCCACTGTCTAAGCGAATAGAGCGCTTAGTGGACCGGAACTATAAATTTTGAGATGAGTTTGTTCCGGTGTTTATTTGTTCAATATATCACGTGCATACGCAAGAATGTCCACTAACAAAGCACTTGTATTATAATGTATTTACTATTTGCGGTTTTCGCGTTATATATGGTAAACGGTGACCCAAATTCCTATATAGTTATATGTTTCTGTAGATAAGCAACCTTAAGTTTAAGTACCTTACTTAACTGACACCACAGAACAAACAGTGTCTGTTTTTGGTGTGTTGATGCAGTTATTAGATGAGACTTGGTTTATGTTTTCAAATTACTTCAAACACTCACTGCAATAATTATCACACACATACATACATTTATGTCTATGCCCCATCTAATTGGAGGTGGTAGAAAAGTTTTTAAATCCATTCACATTATTTTAATATTATATATGTATGTGATGTTCAAGGATATGAATAAAACAATTAAATATAAATCTATTTGATTTATTGTTTTTTTTTCTATTCTAATGATGAAATATGAACTATTAGTAATGATTTAATGTTAAATTTCTGAGCATTGGTATTTGTGAAATGAATTGCAACTATTGAAATTTAAATCTTTAAATGTTAGGCGACCCATTTATTTTATGTTTACTTGACATTCGCACGGTTTTGTATAAACACTGGTTGACAGTACTAAATCAAGTGTTGTTGCAAATGTGCTGCCACCATCAGTAATGCAATTTATAATAAATATAATGCTAAATGCAGAATATGCTGGAAATATGGATATATTTCATAGAGAAATTTCTACGCTAAAATACTGCATTTAGTGTGTGAAATTATATAGTATAAATTGGTTAAATGTACTGTACTACTGCACTAAATTGATTCAAAAATTGAATTTTGATATGAGTTGAATTTCGTTTGTAGGTAATCAGGTCATGCGTGTATAAAAATAGTGTTTACGGTGTCATATTGGTATTGAAATAAAATAAAAATGTCTGGAAGATGCGCGACAAGTGTATGTTATTGAGAAGCAATCTCACTTGACATTAGCTAATCTATTTTGTTTGTAAATTTAATGGAATGAATTCCTCGTTAGGAGGAAATAATTGTTAAAGCAGGTATTGTTATTAGAATATAAGATATTATTGAGATATCTAACATTATTTAAACACCCGGAAGTAAAAAAAAAAACATTTAACACCTGTATGTTTTATTATTTAACATAAACAAGTGAATTAAATTTGCAAGAAAATGAAAAATATAGAAACTTACCCGAGATATTCTAAGTGGTTGTTGAACGTCAGCACCACCATGCATGCGAAAACCCCAGGGCGAACCACCGTCCAGGATAACTTGTCGGGTACTCATGGCGATGGCGCCCAATTTACACAGCCCGTTGGCACCGGTGCCAAAACGGCAATCCGCTCGTGAAACAGACGTGCGTCGCGTGCCGTTTCACAGACCACGAAAAATCATCGTTCAAAATAGATCATTCACGAAATCGAATAAGTATTCATCGTTCCACACACACCGACACACCGTTCACTCAAACTGTAGCGTAACATACAAACAAAATCCGTTCGTCACTTTTTCTCACAAAATGTTTAATCTCACTGTGTTTGTTAATAATTCGATTAACTGATCGCAGGCGATGTATTGAATCGTTGAGCGGTGCGCTGTGCATCGCTTGGGTTTGACAAGTGGACGCCGTCTCCACGCGGCGGCGATCGAGTTCTTCGACGCACCCCCTCCGACCGTCTGCGCCGTGGTCATGAGCTCAGCTACCGCAGGATCAAATCATTGTTATTACTAATTATCATTACGATAATGTTCTTTCTACGAATTATGACATCAATTGGTAGCGAAACAAGTGCGGTTTACACAAAATTGAAACTTTTTTTTTGTTGTCGAAATAAATGTAAACACCGTGATTTATTTATTTAGAATGCTTACTTTTTTATGGTTACTGCACACGGAACCAGACATTTTCAAACTTTGTGGTTTATTTGAAAGTTTAAATAATAAATGTTTATATCAATAATTTAAATAATATTTACTAACTTATCTTGCATTTTTTATTAATTTAAATAAGTATTAATACGTATAATAATAAATACTCTAAAAGAGAGAGAGAGAGAGCTCTACAACCTAAATGGCTGCAGGTAATATTAGGAATCATAACTTAAATGTTGTATATATCATATCCCTCTTATATAAACATAATACGTATAAGAAAGCTCAGTGCATGACACAAGATATTTTTGAAGAATTTTCTCTGAATAATGGTGGTAGCACCATGATGAATATAATAATTTTTCAATAAATACAAAATTGTTAATAAAAATAATTATGATTTTATGTATATGAAAGTATTAAAAATTACTAACAATAAGAGATAATACAATACTTTAAGAAAACTTAAGAATTAAAATCTTACGCCTATATTTAGGCAACTACGGCAACATTTATTGCATATTGAAAGAGCGCAACTCTAAATAGTAATTAAATAATAATTATAACATTTTTCAATTCATATTATTAATAATATATATTTAAAATAAAAAGCGTATTACAAGTGTCACATTTCTTAATATGTGCAATAGTAGTGAAGGTTAAAATTTGAATATGTAAACGTACGTTGTTGAACTAATATAAATATGAGAGAATACGCAACTATATTTTAAATAGAAATACTAGGTTTTGATACCTTGAATAGCAGAGCGCATACCATGTAAATGAAAAGTACTCTATAAATATATAATAGAACTTAAAAATAAACGTCTACATAATTACGCACTGAAAAGTGTGATATTGTTCGACATACTTAATCGATTACTCACTTCAATCTGTTAGAGTAAAAATTTACGCGCACGCTCACATTATTAATGAACATTCCTCCAATTTGCATAATTCATTTTTCAAAACAACGTCCACAAACTCACGGTCGAAATATATCGTTGTAAATTGTTACGAAAATTTAAATAACTAGTCGCGAATGACCTACAGCAAAAAAACTATAAAATTATTTAATGATGTGACCAATGATGTCATCTTATGCTAATGAAATTGTGATAGAATAAATAAATAAATAGTAACTGTACAATACCTTGAGTGGCAAGTTGCATAATTCCTTATAAGTCACACATTTTACGCAAATGACAATAAACAAACATGAATGTACATTTTTAAATGCTTCTTAAAATAGAGACGTTCACGCATCGTGACGTCATGGCTTAACCAAGCGATTGCATTTTGCTATGGCAATTGTTTTTTTGGTCGCATTTAGAAAGTGTTATAATGTGTGGAGGAAAACAGATGAACAGGCCGCCATTTTGCTTGACTTGCGCTCTTCTTTAGTTGGAAAATCAATACTGTTTACTTTACTGTTTTTAATATTTTTCATAAAAACAATACATTTTATAATGCAATTGCACTTATATTATTCGTTTAATATATAAATATATATATCATATATTTGTTTTATGAGGTAACTCAACGAAGAATTCTATTTTGAAATATCAATTTAGTTTTGATGCGGAGCGCTAGATAGCACTAGTGATTACTTCCGGTTGTAAATAGTATTTTATCTAATAAAAACATAAATAAAATAAAAAATTGGATTTACAAATATTTTATTAACTTTTTATGTACATTATTTACACTGTGTACATTTTACATTTTAACAGTTCATAAAATTTATAATACAAACTTAAAAAAGTACGAACAAATTAACAATTTTTTTTCGATGAACTATAAAACTTTGATTAACTTAGTATAAATGAACGATAACAAATGAAATATTCATTTAACTTGATATGGGTATAACTATTGTTAAATTTTGTCATTTAATACTTCAAAATATCGGAGTAAATTCTTCGTTACAGTTCATCTATATTTCTTGTAAATTAATCAAAGTTTTGTTATTCATTGCATTTTATCTCGTTTTTTTTTTTTAACAATACAAATCAACAAATTTAACAAAAACAAGTAAGGCACTGTGAAACTTAACAAAAAATTCGAGAACGTGAAACAAATTTAAACAAAAATTCAAATACAAATTTAACCAAAGCTTGATTCAAATTTGAGCAATCAACAAAATATAATTAGCTTGAAAATGCGCTAGTCAGCTTCAAAAATGATTCAGCAACAAAAACTCAAATATAAACGTAAAACATGAAACAATCTGACCCCCTTTTGATCTCGTCTACAAAATTTGCAATTACCATTATAAAATCACAACGATGTAATACGGTTATAAGATAATGCATTTTTGTATTAAACATAATCAAAGTATCGATAATAAATAATCTAATTTTGATACAACTAAGCAGTGATTTTTATAAATTATTTAATTGAAAATGCGTCAGTCAAAAGTGGTTCAGTATTAAAACAAAAATGAAAAACAGTAAATTATTATTAAATGCTTAACAAAAATTGCAAACGTTATAAAACAACAACGATGTAACAGGGTTATAACGCTACTCTTTTTGTATAAGTAATAATAATTTAAATAAAGTTTAACAATAACTCAAATATGTGAAAAACAAAACAATAATCTGTCCCAGTTTTGAACTATTAACTATACTTAGTGAATGTGTCAAAAATGGTTCAGAATACAACAAAACAGAGACAAAAACGGATAATCAAACATAACGTAATGAAATATTAAATTGAAATGAAATAACATAATATTCTGGTTCACTGGTCATAAGCGTTTTCTCAAGCAACACAAACAGATAAATTGTTGGAGGGTTGGTTTAATAAATGAAAATCAACAAATAAAACAATAACAGAAACACATGAAAACAAACAAACAAACAAATAATAAATGTTTGCACTATTAAAATAACAATGGATATAATGGAAAATTAAATATTTTTTTTACGAAATGCATGAAACCATAATTTTGAATTTTAACGAAAAACCGATTTGACAAAAAAATAATAAACAAAAATTTACGAATTCGACAAGTAGTTTTAACAATAACATAACTATTTGTTTAAATGTGAACGAAATAATTTTTAAAATAACTGAAAATGCAATCAAACTTTTAAATAATAATAAAAAATAATTTTGAGCGAATATGCAGAATCTGAAATTGGGTTTTAATTTTTGAAACAAAATTTCAAATTGAATTAATAAAGAAAACGAAATAATAAGATAAATGTGAAGGGCTGATTTACGCATTCGACAAGTAGTTTTAACATAAACATAACTATTTGTTTAAATGTCAACGAAATAATTTTTAAAATAACTGAAAATGCAATCAAACTTTAAAATAATAATAAAAAATAATTTTGAGCGAATATGCAGAATCTGTAATTGAATTTTAATTTTTAAAACAAAATTTCAAATTGAATTAATAAAGAAAACGAAATAATAAGATAAATGTGAAGGGCTGATTTGAAATTGATAACTTAGCTAATTTCTATAGTTGAATAAAACAGTTTTAACAATAACATAACTGCTAATGAACATTTTTGAATTTATCAATTGGAAAACGACGATTTAAAATTTTATTTTGGATTTAATTAAATAGTTTTAACACTAACATAACTATTTTTAAATAGTAACATATAATGAAATAATTTGAAAATAAAAAGAATACGATAAATAATAACCGAAACCAAACAATTTTGAGATATGATGAGTTTTAAATGAAAATGAAATTTGAATCAAATAGTTTTAACAATAACGTAACTATTCGATAGTATTATTTAAAATTTAAAAACGAATTAATATTGAAAAAAACAATTATTAACTTTTATTTTGAATATTATGCATGAGTAGCAATTTGAAATTGAAACAATTGAAAAAAAAATTGTATCTAATTTGAACTTTAACCATTCGTATTTAAAATAATTTTGTTTATATTTGCATGAAATTGTAATTCTAAGCGTTGAAAATTCATGAAAATTGAAACTAATAGTTTTAATGGAAGCGTAACAAGTTTTGAATGAAATTATAACGTAAACAGGGATTATTTGCTTAATAGTTATAACAAATTTTAATAAATTTCAAATGTAACGAATGAAATTTTAATGAAAACTAAATAAAAAGTGCACAACCATTTTGATGATATCAAAATCAAAACAATTTAAAAATTTTAATATGAAAATAGTTTTAACATGAACATAACTATTATCAATTGAAAATGAGTTGTGTAAAATTGAAAATATATGAACAAAATTTTTAATTTCAATTAATATTTTGTGCTTCTATTAACCGAAAACAATGGAAACAAAAATATCGAAACTAATAGTTTTAACAATAACATAACTATTTTAATTTAGGTTTGAAATTTGAAATAATGTGAAATATTTACTATCGAAATAAAGGTTTAATTCAAAGTTAACAAGAAACAAATAACGCGAACGGATTCAAATTTTAAAACTTAAACAAAACAATCCTAACAATGATTTTAAATTTAACTAATTTATATAACAGAAACTTAAAGAACGTTTTAACAATATAATTATTTCGAACGGATATTTGTATATATTTATTTCAACAAATAATAATATTTAAGCAAATTTCAATAAGTGAACTGATTAACAGAAATAATAAAAAAAGATTTATCAGGGAGTAACGTACTCACTGCCTTTAGTAGATGCAAGCATGCCTCCAAAAATTACCGAATGCAAGCATTTTGGTAGCACCGGTGTTACGATAGCGAATAATATCAACATCATGTAGCACCGGTGTTACGAAGGCAATGAATGTGTTTATAACTGATTTCGGCAAAAAATATAAAAAACAGTGAAATGAAAATAAAATAAATTAAAAACAGGGCGAAAGAAAATTGAGAGATAAAAACGCGGTATATTCGAGACATTAAGCTTTCAGAAAAAAAACATAACAAAACAAAATTGAGAAAAGCTATAACCAGTGACCACCAAACATAACGAAACGATTAATAAAAGACAAATGAAACATGTAGATACTTATTTTGAAATTGTATGCAAACTTAACTAATTTTTTTTTTTCGAATTTTTTTAGTAACCACAAACTTAATATTTTAATAACAGAGTGAATTATAAAATATACGGAAAACAAAACCAACAATTTTTTTTTTGAATTTTTGCATATTTTGAACTAATATAGAAACTTAACAATCAACAATAACTGTAACTAAAAACAAATGAAAACGACGCATAAAATATACAGAATATATAACTAATTTTTTTTTTGTTTTTTTTTTTAATTTCGCATAAATTTGGAAAGTGATCAAACAGATTTGTATATTTTTACTATGAATTATGAATAATAGAAATGAGTTACAGAAAATATTTTTTTTATGTATTTTGTGGTATATGTAGTCGGCAGTTTATCAAATTTCTCCTACCAGAAATATCATATTTAAATATCAAAATCGACGCTATACATATATTGAATTAAAAAAAAAATAGTTTGAAGTAATTTGGAATTTGTACGACGAATAATTTTTCCATTAACCAAAAACTTAATAATGTATCATAATAGAATATAAATTATATGTGAAACAAAACTTATTCTTTTTTAGATTTTTGTAGTTTTTTTTAATAACACGTACCAGTTACTTTTTTCTTTCTTCATTAGAATAAAAAGATAATTAAGTAATATATATTTACAGTGTGACATCCTGGTTGCGTTGTTACTGCAATTTGTTGTTTCATAGGCAATTTTTCAAATTTTTGTTGTTGAACGTTGATTGGAATGTTGCCTCTTAATTTTTCGACGATTTTCATGTTTATGCACTTATATTTTTTGTTCGTTCTCTACGTTGCCATTTCAAGCCGTATTTTTGTTATAAATATCCATAGGCATGGTGTTCATTTCCGAAACTATTTGTTTGAACTAGAACAAAAGAGAAATATTTATTTAGCGATAAAACAGTTAACTTTTCATGAAAATAGAAAACAGTGATAGAACTCGAGCTATATCTAACATATATGTATGTGGAGATAATTTACTTTTAGACTTATTGATTAAAATTTGGAGAATTTAACATTTTATTTACGTTGGCGATGAAAATTTATTTATTTATAAAAATGTCCTTTATGTTTAGACCAAATGAAAATATTAATTTGAAACCATAAATTACAAGTATTAGCAAAATTAATAAAACATTTAAACCGAAATTTCATAAATCATTACAAAAACACATGAATATATATGAAACAAAAATTTGGCGTGGCTTTAAGTAATAAATTATAAAAAATTGTATTACTAGCAATGCAAAGACAAAATATCGACATTTTAAACATGTGAAATGCGTACAGTGTAGGGTGGTTCACGTTTGTTTGTTTGTTACGGAAATAAACTGTCAGAAAAAGCTTTAGAGCTAGAAGGGTGGGATAGCATACGTTCACAATATAAACAGCCGATTGATTTGCTGCGAATATCCGGCGCTGCAGATGGGTTGCGCGGGTATGCGGGCCTTCAGGAGCGAAGTGAATATGAATTATAAGCCCGCATCATAAGCTCGGGAAAAAAGGCGCAGGAATGAGCGCCGTCTGACAGATAATCACCATCGGTAGTGGTGCTAGACTGTTAGTTATCAATGATCTTAAGTACCAGCATTAATTACCCCTTAACTTATTAAATTTAATGATTAGGATTTTTGGAAAATGTATTTTTAATATATATACATATTACCCACTATACATATATGTATATAATAAAATTTCTTTTAATTTTTTTTTTAATTTCGTTTATAATACTCGTTATCGTAAACTTTTAATATTTATGATGTGTCTATTAGCATTTATATTTATTACGTCAAAATAATATGAATTGCTCCATAAATTTATATTTTTAGTAATAATTTAGATGTATCATTAATCTTATGTTTCATAAAAAAAAAGCTGTTAAATTAAGCGTCATTGCCTTGAAATAATCTATTTTCAGAAAAAATTGCCGCAATATTGATTAAACATCATATTTTATAGCTTGACGAATTTATAATATAAGCAAATACTTACGAATGAGATAAATGTTTAAAATGTGTAATATTAATTTACTACAACATACCTGATTAAGTGCAGAATGTTTCTCTGGTAAATCATCTAGGTCGCGATCATATCAGCACCACTTGTTGTCGCCAACCACACAACGAAGAATCACATTTTATGTACAGAAAATATTTACAATATTCGCAATCCATTCTTGCTACGTGCAAGTAATGGATATGTAGCGAAAACACGCGGCTTGACGGTAACTGTCTGTTGTAACAGCAACGACTCAATGTTTCGGAATGGTTTGTGAAAGTTCTGGGGGGTTTTTATATGCAACTACCATCATCCCTACCATAGGGTTTCTTACGTCCCCTAACGGACCCTTGATTGGCGATAACGTGTATAGGTACGTAATGTAAGCGTAACGTAAGTCACCCGATCACTTTTCTCACGCTATTCAGAACCGGTGGCTCCCCTTCTTTATTAAATCGCACCCTACTTCGTAACGTCTTCTAATTTTATATTTACCTTTGAAGAGACTTGATTTTTGCATATGTGATACCATGGGAACAGAATGAACAATGACGTCCATTCTGCATAGATTAATCTATAGTATATAAAGCTTTAGGGACTTTTCTAAAAGGCGTATTTTCAAACGTTTTCATTTTTTCTATTTTAAGAAACATTTGATGTATATATATAAAATTTCGATTAGTCAACCATGAATGGAAAATAAATTGAAAAAAAAAAGATTTTCGAAACTGTTTATTTTGAAATAAGTCTCTGGATATATCCTAGGTTTTCTTTTGAAAATATATTTCAATATCTAGAAAAACACGTGCATGCAATACCTACACATTATAATAGGAATATATTTTGGTATGAGTATAAGGTATTGGGAATTCCCACGGAATTGAATGGGCGAGTGTGTGCATAGGGGAGAATACGTAATACCGGTGCAACACCTTTGGGTTTACGAAATAACGTTACACCCAGCACAGGGTGAGATTTTCCCACAGACGGTTGAGCCCGGTGTCGACGACCACAACTACAACCCTCCAAGGAACACTTATACATTTACACGATCTCTCCACTCTTCCTCTTGATGCTTCTACAAAAGACATCTTACAAACACACACACACACACACACACACACACATTTCGCATACTTCAATTAAACTCACTTAAACATAAGTTACTCATCGATCAGTTTCCCGAAATCTAAACAGATCTCTATTTATAACGTTTATATACCATAATACAACGAATGCGATTACATCCGGATGTTGGATGAGTCGTAAACGTTATTGTGGTCGTCTTGAGCTTAGATTAAATCAACATAAGCATAGGTTATTCATTTCGGTTATTGTAGTGGTTATAAATTATAAATAAAATAGCAAGTCTAACGAAATTACGAAATTATTTTTCGTAAAGATTTTAATTTTCTTTGTGATCTAAAATCTACATCTGTATGTAGGAACTGCTATGGAGTACATTTTAATGTAATTAACTTCTCATAAGGGTGTATTTGAAATGCACATTTCATTTCGTGAGTACTTTTCTGTAAATGTAAATGGAATGAAAAACATTGTACATACTCAAGAGCTATCCACTTTTAGTATACAAGTGTTAGAACATTAGGAAAGGATAATGTTAAATATTTATACTCCTGTATCACAAATGCTTACAAAAATTTTAATTTATAATAATAAGAATACAAACAATACATATTAATGGTGTTTAAGTATAGGATGAGATTAATTAATTCTATATAATTTAAATTAGTAGATTTGAATTACTTCTTGAAAACAGATACTTGTAAATGACATATTGTTGAAAGAGCAACGGTTAGATATTCGTTTATCTCGTGGTTTGTTCTGTTTCGTGCAATTAGTTTCGACCGCGAAACGAGACAAGAAGTATCGCAGGACCGTTTGCTTTCAAGCTGTATTAATTCAGATGAATGAATGTGAGACATCCCCGAGTGGAACTAGTTGTGCAAGTGTAGAAACCTGTATCTCCTCCGGGAACCACTTTATACCAGATATGTTAAGCACTCATTCCGCTCGTTCTTTAACGACTTTTTCAGTTACAGGCCAACCGTTATTTCTCTCACAATTTCTTTGATGCGAAGATAGTCGTTTTCTCTGTTGTGTTCTCTACAAAAGAGGTAGTCTTTCTGCTAATGTTACTATTTCTTTTATTACCCACTTTCATAACTTATAAATTTATTCGTTTTAATATTTAATGGAGAAAAGTATAACTTTTTGAAATCGTTATTACACGTACGTACACATCGCTTGGCTTTTTAAAAGCCAATATATCAATATAAAAAATATATATTTTATGTGTTTTATATTACCCCTGGTAAATACTTTTAAAGACTAATTTTCTTAAAAGCATTTAAAAAATAAAATAAAACAAAAACATATTACATTTATTTATTTTTATTTGCCATTATTGTTCATATGTGTTGATATTATAATAATAAACGTATTTCATTTCCCAGAATTGGTTTTATGTTTATTATTTACAATAAGCAGTTTAGGATTTTTCTCTCTTAATTTATTTAATTACATTATAATGCTGATGTATTTTGCTGCTGGTTCATCAACATTAATTTAAAACTCTTGATAGATTCATGAATAGCTTTTAAGGACACGTGCCGTAGAAAAGGTTCCGTTAATTACTGAAAATGGACTTTTATATATGCGGGTATATGTCAACTATTATCAATAGAATATTAGGGATAAACTATGATGGTTTGTCTGATTCTATTATGGGAAAATCTCTAGTGCTAGTTGGAAATGTAATTTTGATTCGTTTTATTTTCAATAGACACGAGCTACATTGAAATTAGAATACAAAATACTTGAAATAAAACAAACTCTGCCGTAGGTGAAACAGACTTGAAATTTAGAGTTTTCCACTGCTAATAATTAGCAGAGAAAATTTACATTTTTAGTTGTGCAATGAAGTACATCATAAATTTTGAAATTTATTTATAAATTGATAATAATTTATTAGCAAATACATTTAAAAATAGATAATTAAAATAATTATTAATTAGTGAATATGCACTTAAAGCTCAATCAATTAGCGAATAATATTTGGGTTTCAATAACTAATATTAAATGTACATTTTAAAAAATTACCCATCAATGTAATTATTATGACTAACCATATATTAATTGATTTATCAAATACAAATAAAAATATGTTTTCAAACAATCCGAACAACACCTAATGGTTTTTGGTGAGAAAATTGAAAATTAATTGAATAGTTCATTATGTATGATTTGAACTTCCTCATTTTGTAGAATGTTTTGATAATCGTTGCGTCATTTAACTGTTTTTCCTTGTGGTTGAGATGAACCATTTTACTTTTGTGTAAAGACCAGCTGCATTGCAAAGAAAATCCATGCATTATTTGTGTGAAGTTTCTTTAGGGTTCGCAAGCAATAGGTAGCTATATAGGTATATTTCTAAGACAACAGCACTACGGGCAGCTGCTGTGTCGTTGCGTTACGTTATACGTATAGCGTCACACCTGAATGGATTTCATTCTCTTTGAAGTTGTCTTTCGACCTCTCGCACATCTTCGCCAAACACGTGCCCAATGCCCTGTACGTCTTAACAGCTGCCAAACAATATTCACCTATTCAAATAATCAACATAGATTAGATTTGTATAAATAAGATGATATACCTGCAAATATTTGAATATATGCTTATAAATTATTTTTCTGTAGCTTACGTTTAGATGAACGGTCACAAATATTTTATTTTAAAAAAATAAAAAAGTTTTTCTTAATGGTACTAATAATAAATTTGTCTGATTTATGAAAATTAAACATGATTAAAATTAAAATCATAAATAAATATCATTATTTAATAAATTGTATTGTATTGAACAAAAAATTAGCAATCACGAATATAATCTTATATTTAAATTATTTCATATTCATTTAATTGAAATGGAGCATTTTATATAAATCATTTTAAATGTTACGCTAAAATAAATTATTCTATTCGTTGGGCATCTATGCACAAAGTTTGCTACTACATTCAGTTAACTCTCCATCTTGGTTCGCACAGAAGTGTATAGATGGCAAGTTATGAAATGTATTTAATAAAATTTTACTTTAAAAGTAATCTTGGTATTAATTAAATGTGTTTACCAATGGTTATATATCCTTAGACAATTTTGAAATAACAACTTTAAACTCATTTTTCTGATTAAACATATAAAAATTTTTTTTTAATTTTTTAAAGCTCCTGTCTTAAATCTATATTAGTTCATAAAATTTGAAAATAGTTTTTCTTTTTGTTGTTATTTATGGTAGAGTATCTCGCAACAGGTTAGATAATATACAAAACAAATAACTGCCCCTTATCTTTACTACCCGAGGGAAATATATGAAAATGTCATATAAATTTGGCGAATAATAAAATTAAATTATACTATCTTATATGAAATTACAAAGGGGTATCATGTCTATCGATCTATGGCCATTTCAATAAATATTTCGCCGAATACGTAAACTATTTTTAATTTCAACTTGGTCAAATTATTTTCTATTTAAAGCAAATGAATAGTTTTAAAAATAAAAGTCTATTACGATATATGTACCTTAGGACATGAATGCATGTTCATTAGTGGCGAAAACGAAGTTCCATGATAAAGTTAACAATAAAAGCGCAAGATTTCGAAGGCTAGTGATGTCGGCGACATTTTTGAAATCTCGTTTTCGCCGTCCTAAATTTCATTACGTGATCTCATTTCCGGTGTGACCTGAACGTGGACATGTCCTGTGCCCAGTGTCGTGTATGTGTCAACATGAGCTCGAGGGACTGAGGTCGAATCCAGTTGATCCAGGATATCAGAACAAGCGAAAGAATTGCTGCTACATTTCTTGTTATAGATTCGTTTGCCGAAAGGCAATGATCTGGTAGGTTAAAGGAATTTTTAAATTGAACTACCGAACTTTTCACTATTTTCATGAACTATACTCCATTGTTTTTATATACAAGCAGACTTTCCAAAAAAGGGTCAATTCAGAGAAGGTCAAAATGTATATTTCCGTTATAATCCCCCGATCGAATTTATTTCATAATTATAATAGTTACATATAAAAACGTTAAAATACGGTACTGGTAAAAAGTATATAAAAACTTTTGTGTATTTTATTGTATGATCAGAGGTAACTTTACTGAACACTTCAGTTTGATGTAAATTTGTTCTGACATTGTTCTTTGTAATCCTTTGCTGTAAGTACGAATAAGAGCAAAAAATTTTATAAATTTAAATTATTCAGTTTTTGAATAGAAATGCATTCTTTATTCAAACAAAAGATGTACTAATTATTTTACAAAATAACATTAATATAACAATAGCAATATACAATAATAAATACAATTTTATAAAATTACGTAGATATATACATAGTATATACGAATATTTTTTTATAGTAGATTTTTAGGCTTCGTGTCTGGGAAAAACAGACTCAGTATGGAGCATACTAAAAAAAATTAAACTTATAACTCATATATATGATCTATTTAATATAGTATAGTTTAAATATGACGGTTTTCTATAAATGGGAGGGAGCAAATATTAAAATAAGATAAATAAACAACTGTTAAATTAATTCAAATTAAGTTTAAGCGTGATATACATGTATTTTCCGTATTAATAAACCATATCGTTTTTGCAAATATAATTTTGCACAAGTTAATTATGCAGCCACATAATAAAGAGCCCTGCGCAAATTCGCACGGTTTGCGAATTTAATAATATTTACTGTTATTCCGTGTATGTGATGAATTTCAAACAAAATTCGCTTATAGAAATACGAGTATACGTAAATTTATTGTTTCGCACGCATCTGAAGTCAACATTGTATATTTATACGTTAAACGTTCGAATAACTAAGAATTTCAATAGATAATATAGAAATCCAATATTTTTCGTCACAAATTAACTGCAATAGGCTTTTGACCATTATTGTACTTGCTAAAGAGCACATTAATAATTGTTAACATATGATACGACTCCTTTAGTATCAATATGCACTACCAAATTACGAATATACCTCTGGTCATATTACAGATTATTTAGCAGGGTTAATATCAATAATTTGGTGACTAAAATAGTTAACGTCTACAAATGTGTTAGTTTATATGTATCAAGTAATTCATGCGTATACCATATGTTTACGTACCACATACATACAAGGTGAATAGTTGTAATGAACAAGTTACATGGTGGGTCTTGTGCAGGGCTTAGTGATTAACAGATTTACGTAAAATTAGCATAGTGTTTACCTAGTGCGGTTCCTCCAATTAACAAGAAGGGTGGTAAGCAACCTGTCTCTAACAGCACTGGGAACAGTACATTACCAATAATCGATCCTGAGCGGCCGGTCATCATTCCCAAAGATATCGTCATCGTCCTGTAAGGAATATGAGTTATATGTCAATTGGGAGCAAATACATGTTGAAATATAATCAGTCGATTGCTGAATTTTAGAATGTATTTTATAGTGGAAAAAAACTATTAAAATAGACCTGTCATAAATTGTTTAGATTATCTACATGAGTATAATAAATAATTATGTCCAAAGTTGGAACAGATGACGGTGAGTGGTATGAGCAGAATATAATTAAATTATCATATCAATGAAAAATGATGTATACTTCCACAACGTTGCGGTTACAAAACATGTCATAATCGATAAAACAAAGATATTAATATCATACAGATATGTTCGTCATTTTTCTCCTAAGTTCCAAGAATGTCTCGTCTATTTAACCTCGCAATATCTTATATGTGCAAATATTATATTTGATGTGATGAATCATGTTTCTCTACATGAACAACGAAACGCCATGAAATACTCGCTTCAACCGAGTGTAATCATATAATATTTGTTGATTACATTATATTCAAACGTATTTACATGCTAATTGTAAGTTTACATCTCTTGAAATGTTCCCGTATTTGCAATCATTTGGAATTGGCTCAATTAAAACTATTTCAAACCATTTTCATATTTATTTATTGTCAACCATGTCCAGTTTATTATTAATTCCTTTTTATTTAAACAAAATACGTATAAGAAAGTTCAGTGCAAATCATAGCAGATGTATTTTAAAATTATTATAGTAATAGCATATATTGTTCATGAATATGTTTATAGGGTGGAAATGTATATTTTACATAAAAGTATACTTGCCGTAAGGCTGTCGGGAATAGATCTACCATCACGCTTATTAGGATGGTGGTACAGACGCTGCTAACTCCGCCATATATGGATACTAATACGAGAGTTATCGCAGAACTTGTTGACCAATAGTTCGCAACTGCCGAAAAGCCGCAAGCTGCATATATTACCACTGCAAAGTGGAACAAACTTTCAAAACCACACTCTATTAGAAACTTGCTTCTCACCACACTTATTAACTTGCTATTTACCTAGTAGCCATTTTTTGCCAACTTTATTCACCACGGAACTCGCAATTATAAAACCCATTACGTTACAGAAACCAACTATGATTGTGTTTATATATACTTGATCGTCAACTAATGTCTGAAATAAAATTAATTTTATAAAACGGAAAATATATGTTCTGCACTTAATATTAGGAATAAAACAAATATTCGTACCACTGTGCAAGAATTATCAAAAAGTATTTCACTGCTATTACCAATTGGTTTGACTACCTCTAACATTTCACACAAACTAGCCGAATGTTCATAGTTGTGCAGCTGATTGTACTCATCCATTTTTGTAAATAATTGAGGTAACCATAGTCGCAATGTGTTTTCACTAAAAATTAAAAACTGCTAATGTAATTTAACAAAAAATGTACTAACATTTATTATATTTTCAATCCACATTCCGACATACTTAGTACAAGATTGTGTGTTCATTAATTTACCTCATTAAGACTAATGCTTTTTGTATGTCGGGTTGTGAATATGACAAAGAAAATAAATAACAATTTTAGATAATATGAAAAAAAAAATTACCCGAGCATGCCAAGACAAAGTACTAAATATATATGAATAATCCTGATTAAGTAAGGAGGTAAGAAAATTGGTCTAATTTGCTTCCAGCCTTCTTCGACGGCGACTAATGTTTTTTTGAACATAGACTTAGCAGCATCATCATACTTTTGTGATGCAATAACTTGTTTTCTTTCATCTATCAACTGCTTTACCTAGAAGTAGATGAATATTGTTGCCCTTTGTCGTTCGTGTCTGGCAGAAGTTTGTTTCATATGCTGTGTAACGAGGACAAGAGGAGAGTAAGTTTGACTTACCGGGTAATATTCCGGTGGATTACCTGTGTTCATTGCATACACACGCTGAAAGACATTCAGTGCCTCGGCGTTACGACCGGCTGTCATAAGGAACTTGGGACTTTCTGGCAGTAAAACGTAGGCACATCCGCTTGTCAAACTTGGTAACGCACACACTACGATGAATATTTGCCATGAATGGATACCTGCACATATTAAAAACTACATATTACATTCATATCACAAAATTTATGCAAAAAAGCAATTTTTTTTAAAATCAAATATCTATTAAATAAACTTGAATTAAAAAAGAAAGAAAACAAAATGTTATAAAATATAATAATATTGTTAGTAATTATTTTCATAAAACAAGACAAGCACTGATCTTTTTACGAAATGATTCAGTATAATTTTATAACTTTTAATGATCGTATCTCGTCGAATAGCAAAAACAAAATTATGTGGTTAACATTAGTAAAAAATATCAGACTCATAAAACTGAAACAAATAAAAGTTGCTAGGGAGTTACGGAACATTATTTAATGATGAAAATATATTTGTTCAATATTCCAGAAATTTTATACATTTGAGATCAAAAATGCAATTTCATCTATTTTGTTATCATAAGAATTTTAAAGTCGTTTGGGGAGGATTACAGTGATGTGAAATTAATTAATTTGCAGCATCCTTGTCAAAAGGTATGTGATTGTGGATACAGAGCAAGTGTGCGAGTCATGTCATTGTCAGGGGTACGTCTGTGTTGGTCGGTTGATGTGGTAACCGAAGTATAGCGCATTTGACAATGACAATTAGTTAATTTCACATCGCTCCAATCCTTTTCAAACTCAATAAATCTTGTGCCATTTCATTACTCGTTGTTTACCAATTGTCTACATGAATTTCGTTCTTTACATATTCTACATAACTTATACCAAATTGAAGATAATAATTGCTTCAAACTATATGTGAACAATTTCTAAACTAGTATAGTATGCAAATGGTATTTCAGTTAGTATTTAATAATTTTTGAAACTACTATAAATAACTGTAGTGAAACTGTTAATAAAAGGACGGTAGTTATCATTAAAATTATTTACCAGAACTTCGTTTAAAGAAAGGAACGCGCTCTTGTACGAAATGGGAGCTCAATAAAAAGAAATAATTAGTTGTATTGTCGACGTTTTATGTTGTTTTGAAATGGGACAAGTTTCTAGCTGCTGAACACGGCCATTACTTTCAAAGTAATCGAAAAACGAATTCTATCCAAAAGCAATCGGATTTCATCGGCTCTTTCAGTTTCATTTATATATGTTGGTGTGCAATGCGCGCACTGTATTTATACAACTTTAAACCGAAATAGAGATTTGCTTAAAACCGACAAAAATTCTTTTCAACATCAGCTTTAGCGTTTTCTTTGATTTCCAACAGCTTACAACATGTGCATGGCACTGAATCTCAATTCCATGAGTAATAATTTTTCTCCACATTGTGTAAATATAAAAATTATGTTAAAAGCCGCATTACCATTAAGAACTAACTCTATGTGAACATACTTTCATTAATGTACTTATTGCTCATATATATATTGAAAAATATTATTTGGGATTTCAATCTAGTGTGATGCAATTGTACATGGATTTGTTATTTTTTTGGAGTAGAAGATAGTCTATACGAATTATAAACACTACTCTGGTTTGGTGGTAATCTGGATTTTGTTGGACGCACACGAGAATAGATAGAAAAGACTTACCGACATGTCCATTGAACAGTGAAAAAGAGATATCTTTTGGTATAATCCACCAGGCGAGACCGGACAACATTACGTTCGCAAGACTAAAGAATATGCCACTGAGAAGGAGAATTGGCGCTCGGTAACGTGCACAGTGAAACTCAGATATGTACGACATCAGTATTGCATATGGACCGCATATTCTGCAAATATAAACATTGGCACCACATATTTACATACGTGCTATATGGTTACTTCAAAGTATGAACCAACGTTAAAGTGTGTTCTGAATACAGAACTAACAATAAGTTTAAGAACTTATCTCTTTCACACCTCAATACATATTTAGAAATATACATTTAAAACATCTGTAATTATTTCCTTTACTTATGGTATGGTCTGATAATAAAATTTTATTATTTTTATTATTAGAATATAGAAGTATAGAAAATAGTAAATATGAAGAAAATTATGAGTATAATATAAATATGTTGACATACTTACAAAAAACCACTAATAAATTTCATTACAAAAAAGGTCCAAAAATCTTGTGATAACGAGCTAATTAGGACTACCACAGCATCGGCAAAATATCCAAATATCAACAATTTTCGGCGACCTAACGTATCTGCCAGGAATCCCCATAGGAATGCACTCGTGAGAGTACCTATAAAGTCAAAAAATTAAATAACGCAATTATGAAGAGAGAATTTGAATACCAAAGTAGGAGGCCGTATTTAACAATCCTTTATCTACTAGCGTCATGTTCAGGTCACATTGTGCCGCGGGTAAAACATATGATATCGACGTGAAGTCAAACTCGGATGCCCACGCAGATGGCAGAGCAATCAGGAACAATATTATATTGAATTTGCCGAAGCTTGTTGCTGTGATAGCTGCTTCGAAGTTGGCAGGTTCATCGGTCGCTTTTGTCACTATTATTGCTAGAAATATTTAATAATTCATAAAACTTTGCTATGGAAAAACATGACCATCAAGATAAAACGTTTATTTTATAAGATAATGAACCTAATATACATATTATGAAGATATAACAAAATTCGTTGGTATACTTACAGTTAATATCGTATTTCTCATTGATTTTTAAATTGAGTTCACCTAATTTATCATCCCTGAGTTCCTTATCCATTGCAGATAAAATCTAAATATATAATTTCGCAATCCGGGGACGCAGTAACTCGGGGTATTTTTCTCCGTTTATTTTACGTTTCTTGCCTTATTTATATAGCTGACTGCGCGTCGGCTTGTCTTTGTACACGAATAATTTACACCTCTTTACGTTGTTCTTCACCTTTGCAACACGCTTCGCTTTTGAATTGTTAACGAAGCAAGGTAGCAAGCTCGCGGACACTGAGAGATACACCGACAAAGGTAAAGAATATATGACAAACCAAGCATATATCTCCATAGTAGTAAGATTTTACAAATATTTGCTGACTTAAAATGAAATTAAAATGCATTTTGTGTTATCTTTAAAATACTATGTTACATATTTGGTTATCTACGTAATGTTGTTACTACGGCGTTTATGGAAATTTATTTCCTAACAAACAGTGAGGGATTTACACATTTTATTGACTTGGCCACATCAGATATTTATGATATGATTTTATGGTAACAATAAAGCGTTTAAAAATGACTTTCAAACGAACCTTAAAGAAAGGATTGAATACAACAATTACTGAAAAGATTTAGTGCTTGTTTATTATTATGATAATTCAGTACTACTAGAATTTGTTGTTTATTATTTATAATTAAATTTTCCATGGTGTTTTTCTAAAGGTCAATAATTATCTTATTTGATAAATTGTAAAAGTTTATTTTTAGAGTTATACATAAAATTTTTAAATTTATATATTTACACAAATTCTACTAAATCAAATTTTATTTCAAGATAAAGTAAGTTGTTAATTTATATGCGTAGGAACTTTATCACATAAGCTAAAATAATATCATAAATTCGGACATGTATTAAAACGAGCGTTATTGAAGCCAAATAGATGTTTGTGCATAATAACTCATGTTGATTCCCTTATTTTTCAACAGTGCTCTAGGTAGAAATTAGTTCGATATGTAGGGTGTTAATACGGCATGTAGGAATCGAAGTTGCCACCAAGTAAGAAGAGACCTTTCCTACTCCAGGCACTGAATGTGTATATGTGAGTTCCAGATATTCGCGTTCAGTTCACACAAATGAAACATTCAGGGCATGTCCTCGAACGTGTTTCGTAATACGACATTTTAGTACGAAGCGTTAGGAGGTAAATTTACGATAGAATTAAGTGCATGCGGAGCAAGGGCACGATTGGGGTGAGTTGGAACACAACCTGGTCGAGGCGTTAGAGTGGAAGGAGATTTTCGGCGCACGTGCACCGATTCTAATGTATTTAGGAACATTTGGCGCGCTTGTGGCCACTGCGATTAGTATTCCACGTGGACCACTGCGGATATTGGTCGACAGCTGCATGCCAAACAACAAACTGGACGCCATTTTTAATTTTCTTTTTCATTCGAATTTCTTTTTTCAGTGGAAACGACGTAGGAGAATATTCTAAATATTACAAACACTATTATATATAATTACTCTGTGAGTGTATTTTACGAGTTTACATAAAGTAATGAATTTATTTATGTTTTGCTATTTACGTTTTAGCTTTATTCAAAAAAACTTCCATTTTGTATTTCATTAATATAACAAGATTTGAAAAGAAAAATAATGCAAAGAGATATTAGCTGTTTGAAATTCTATACGTATATAATTTTCGCTTTGATATTCAGCAAATATTTTGGTTTAATGATGTTTACAAGTTGGTTGAGTATGATATATTAGATTCAACATCAGTAATATTGGCATATTAGTCTAGCATATGCTTAAAGGGGTTTAAATTTTCAATTCATAAATTTACACAGACTGTAGTATACGGCTTCAAATCGTGAGTTACGCACTACGTGTGTATGCATAGTTTTCTAATACAGTGGCATTTCATTTGTGAATTAAAATCAAAGGAACCTACAAATTGCGATTTGGTTTAAACTAAGATACAGGCGAAAATATACTAATGGTATTCAGTCCCAATTAGGATGTATTATATGCATAAACATAGAAAACGGAATACATTTTCAATTAAAATTCAATTTGTATACCCCAGAGGATAAAAATATAATCCTTGATAACATGCCAAAGTGAATTTTTAACTAGATATTTAATAAGAAAATATACGTCGGTAAAATAGTATTAACGTGTAAATAATTAATATATAGTAAGTTTTCAGATCGGTTGTGGTGTGATACACTGTTTGCTTTAATTGAATAATAGATGAAATAATATTCGCTCTATCTAGAAACGATGTTATTGCAAGTGTTTTGGTTGTTTTGTTACACAATTTAATTGCTTGTATAATACCTACTCACCTAACGGTGCCGATGCTGTGGTAGAAAGATTGTATTTATTTTGAAAGTTTCCGTGATCGGTTGCCCTCGTGCGGCCACCTAATTAAACCGATAAATCAATATCAAAGACGGCGAAGAAAAGTTTCTGGGCTGCAGTGGCTCTTCCATTCCGCGATCGTTCGTTCGTGGACGAAACTTACAGATTACCCCCAGATGGTTCTTTGTTACAACACACTTAAACCAGACACCGACAGATTTAATATCTTCATTTACCCACAAATTAATTACTTTCTGAAGGTGCAAATTACAATTAACCAATATTTGTTTTTTTGGTCACTTTAGTTATACAGTTTATTATAAATAAGAAAATATGCATATTGTTATAATTAAAAATAGAAATTTCTATAATAAATATACAATAACAAATATAATTTTTTTTTAAATATTTTACTGCATTTCAGGAAAACGGTGTTTTATTATTTAACTATGGAGCCGGATATATTTTTGTACAATGCAAATAAAAAGCAGGAAACAATAGAGTTCTCTGATTTTCTCCCCTTGTATAAAATGTAACGAGAGCAACTTGGTGCACAAATTTTGTATTCATGAAACGGAACAATCGAAACGTCACGGTTCGCAACAGACGAGTTGGCGGTGCTGGTGGTTTTGTGTAAATAATTGAAGATATATAGTACGAAAGACAATAAGTATATAAGTAGCTCCGTCCTAATATTGTAACTAATTCAGACCAATTGACAATTAAAATCAAATAAACCATTAAATAATTTCCCAATTAATTATAACACATTATTTTATAGAGTTGAGATAACATATAGATCCACCTTTTATGATATCTATAGTATCATAAAGTATATGTTCAAGTATTCAGTATGCGCACGATCGCATTGTTGACAGAAATTGACAAGGAGAGATGCAAACACACTCATGGCAGGTTTTAAACTTGGCATGCCGATGGTGCGAACCACCTACAGCAGAGATTTTTCTTTTTGTTTTTGTGTTTAGTTTTTTTGTTCAGCTTTCCTCTGTGTGAAGTTTATACGCGTACAGAGTTCGGTAATGTAATGTGCTTACAGCGAAGTGCTCCCAAATGAAGAAAAGACGTTCTTTATGCTGCAGCTCACCATATAGCTATATTTTATACATACTATACAACTTAACCAAATTGTACTTGAGAAACTTGTGCGACGTTGTATCTTTTAGATTTAAGACGTACATATGCTGGTTTTCGCTACTACAAGAAATTTCATTTCGAAAAGAGCAAGCTGGTATTGCTTTTACATTCGTACTCACAAGCTAGTCTTTTCATCATCAATTTCTCTGCAATCAACTTACAAACAATTCTTTTGTTTCCCTTTTTACACTCGTTCGCAAGCTAAAGATGCATATTGACAAACATAAATTGCTGTGTTCAAATACTAAACTTCAATTCGTAAATTACACAAATATTACCAGAAGTTTTCACTCTTATAGATTAGTGTCTTTTGGCCAATACGTCCCTGCTAAAATACGGATATGTAAAATGAAGAGCATTTTAAATATAGTAGTATCTTATTTCGTTTTAAAATCGACGAGTAAGTCAACTTAAAATTATAGTGTACGTAGTCGCTGGTTTTATTATCATCCGTTACGATCTTTCTGGGGCGCAGAGATATAGATAACATTTAAACTTGGGTATTAAACAGGGGTGTTGCAGATGGCTTGAAGCTTCTAGTATCTTCTTATTCTCCTACAAGCAATTATTGTCGCCGTTGAAGCAATAAAAATGCAAGATACGGCGCTTCTGATATCATTTAAAACTTAATTGTGTACTTTGTAAATATATAATTTAAAAATATATTTGTTCCCAGTAAATATTTGTAGACTACAGACCATTGTAGGAAACAGATTACATGTATCGATCTTTTATTACGTTTAATTTTAGGACCGGTTTTTGTAAAGATCAAATATCCGGTGGAAATTAACAAACACTTTGTGTTAAAACGTTATGATGCGTAGTAGGCGCAAAAGTTTTTCTAAGTAAATTTCCTTGTCATATTAAAAGAGATTAATGTTGATTTTGTAACGGGAGAATAAAAATTTATCCTCGCGATATTCGAATATAATGAAGAGAAATTGCCTATATAGCTACCTATTCAACCCTTAACTATACATAAGTTCAGTCAAAAGAAAATGACTTTATTTAACCTAATAGAAACGTAATTTCAAGTTTACGCTTTATAAAATAATAAATTTTATCTGATTACCGAATGAAATTTTACTTATTATCTTTACCGTTACAAAGTTAAATTAAATTTTCTTACAATTACTTGTTAAAATTTATTAAAAATTATTTAAAAACATCAGAAAATATATTATGGTTTATAAATATAGTATTGACCTGGTTATCGAAAAAAAGTGTAAGTTTAAAGAAAGTTAAATTTCGTATGATTTTTCATTTAAAGTTTTCTTTTTGCTTGACAACGCGCTACATCAATCACTTGAACACATTACGCGAACGCAAGAACATTTTACTAGGAAAACTTAAAAGTTTTATTAAAAATGTAGAGAACATAAATTTAATTCTTGCTGCCATTATTATTAAAATACTTTGAATTATATTTCTCTGAGAATGATAATTGCGAAACGGATTTTGCGCAAATGTTTGCGTAAAACGAATACATCACATCTTGAAATAGTAGAATTGTAGACTGTTGATTTATATATTACGTTCCAGACAGCTCGTCGCCGCTTAATGAAACTTGCTGACGTAAAATATTTGTCACGCTGATTTACAACAGAGTAACTCACCTACGAAAGTCAAATCCAGATGGAGCTACTACAAGCGATTTTAATAGAAAATAAATAAGAATGAGTTAGTATTAGTGTTTTCAATATCCGTTGTTTTCAGAATCAGAACCCATTTTCGTAAGAACTAGATATTCAAAATGTAAAATTTTTGAGTGTATGCTATAGCGCCTACCCTAAATCTGCCAAGGCAGACTAACCCAAAAGGAAGGAAGTTTTTAGGAATTACTCTGTTGATGTGGAGCCGACCTTGACGTAGTGACAGAGCTCACGCACTTAAAGCTCATTCTGAAATATTCATTTTACCGCTTCAACATGGTAGATATAAATTGTAAATGAACGTTTATGGTAAATATATAAAATTGACTTTAGAATACTTTTTAATAAAATTAATTCGATACTCAACAATAAATTCCTATCAGTAAAATGTTTAAGAACTGCGTACTCGTTATCGTAACAATTGGATATTCAAATATCTGTTTCCGGGTATCTGCATTTAGATACTTGGTTTCAGGTTCATATTTTATTGTTAAGAAAATGTGGGTAATTATATGTATCTTCAATTCTAACCATAAAATTGATTATAAAGGAGTAATTTATTATTTGTAATACATGGTATTCGTTAATTTAAACTTTACATCTTAAAATTGTTAATGTCCATTATGCTACGATTGTATTAATACGCGGCATTGAAACAAATTGAAATTTGAACAAAGAAAACAAAAGTTAATTATTATATTGTAAATAATACAAGTAACAGAGCTTTTCTGTTTACACTTTCAAAATCGTTACTTCGCGACTATTGCAGGATTTCAATTTTCTCCAAACTAGTAATTGTAGTATCATAAATGTTTATTTCAACAGAAATTGAGAAACTACATTTAAATGAAATACAATAAAACAAGGGTTACTTCTAAAGACCTGCCTATTCTGTAACCATTACATTTAAAATTTAAATCACCCGGATACAATTTTCTACAAGTCGGTATTTGGCTTTTTCAATTTGCACGTTTAAAATTGACGGACTGAGCATTTAAATTGAATCAAAATGTCGGTAGTGCACATTGAACTAATACGGCAATTCAAGTTGTACAATTTATGGTTAAAAAAGTTCCCCAATAGTTGCGTTACGTAATCGTAACTATACAACCACTGATATTATGGTTTCGCAGTGATGAAACAAGGCGCTTATTGTACGATAAAATGTTCAAATAAAGTCACAATAATTCATAAGTAGATAACGCGATTTTATTAAATTTGTTTTTTATAAAAATATTTTTTGAACAAGCAACAAAACAGTTTGTAGCTTTAAACAATTTTGAAAGTGTAAACAATTTAAAAATAAACTATACTAGGGATATTTTGGTACTATTTTAATACGTTATAAATTCTATAATACAACAAAAAATAAAATTAGGTTATTTATATACATCGCAGTTATCCCTGACAATTGATAAAACTTTAGTTCATATTTAGAAAAAATAAATCGAATGTGATAAATTTGTTGAATTTCATCAAATTTCAAAACAAATAAAGTGGCAGCAAATACGGTATTTTTACTGATTGCGGCTTTAATAACCTCCGGAGATAAATTATTTCACTTATAAACGTCATATCGGAAGTTATACTTTTGTCAATTTATATTTAAACATAACAAAAAACATATTTATATATACCAATATAAAAAGAATGAATTGCAATGAATATAAAGTTGGTTTTCAACTGGAGGAACATATTTAATAATGATGCTCTCAGCCAACATGGTTAACTGCGATTGTAAATGTTAATACAATGAGATTAAAAAAAAAATCACAGATAAAAATTAAAAACAAAAAGAAATAAAATACTGCAGTGCTTATTTCATATATCGGTGACAGTGATTCTAGTTTCAATGTGCATAAATACTAAATGATAATATTAAATTAAACCTGATATAATAACGTGTGCCTTACTGGTGGACGCCATCATCGACTTTAATTCGATGATGGATGGGTTCGGGGCGCCACAGTCAGTGTGGCGGCACGTAGAGGTACTGCATGTTTCGGAGATCAACCAGATCCTGCATTATCCGAGGATTTGTTGGGATTGGTGTCGGGCCTGTCTGTCACGCTGCCCGCATCGCCATCCTTCGCTGGTGGCGGCCGAGTGCTCGTATTTGGCGATGGGTTTCGTTCGTAGAGATAAGACGTGCCCCTGTATCCATCATACGCGTAAGGATCTCGTGGACGACTTGCGTATCTTCGAAATAAATGAATTCTTATGAGACGGGGTCGGATCAGCACTTTATAATACATAAAAATTGAACAGTCTCACATCATTCTACAAAATAATAAATTTTGCACGACGTTAATACTGTTTGAGAAATTTATTTATTTTGTTATTCCTATGAATATCTGCGTAATAATAATGGCAGTAAAATTTGCTTCAGGAGAGTGAAACTTTTTGATATTTCAAGAAGATTCAATTTTTGTTGAGTGGAATCAACTAACGTTCACATTTGTTCATTTTTTCGCGACTTCTTGTTATTCTGGTTCGAATATTTTCAAATTCAATAGACGGTTTGATATTTCGTTAGTTTGCGTTTTGATTGATTTAAATTGGGCCTTGAATTTGAATGTGGACCATTGTAGAACGGTTTAATAATTTAAACCTAATACCAGTCCAATGCTGTTAGTTTCCGAGTTCAATTACAAACAATTCATAAATAACGAGCTATGGGCCGACTCTTTCAATGCGAAATATGTTAATCAAAAATTTGTTAATATATGTACATTTAGTTATAATTAATATCCATAAAGAAAGATTTGAAAGTGAAGTTTAATTATTGGTATTTTTAAATATGTTTTATCGAGAAAAGATAATAAATAAACATGAAACTATTAAAATTCACTCTACTATGCAAATATATTTTAAAATTCATAGACACATATAGTGTCAGTTTTGATAAGGATATTACATAGGGTAAAGGTAAATATATATTTAGCGTCCTATCAATTAGCAGAATACTCACAATTGTGAATAAACATCACTACGGAGTATAAAATTATTTATAATATCCCAAGCTCACTAATATTTATGTAGTCGTTATATGAATTATGATTCAGATAGCGTAGTTATATATTTACATACGTAAGTTAATACTATAGTCGGCTGCTAAATGCAATTATAGTTACTACATAATTCATTGGATCATCGAAATTTAAAAAGAATTGCTTCCACAGCAATAACATTGAGTAATGTGCTTTTTGTACGAAAAAAAAAAATTTTATAGTTCGCGATGTTTTTGTAAAGCGAACTCATACATTAATTATTAACGATCTTGTAAATTTTACTTTTATAAATGTTATATAACGTATTTTATAGTAGATGTATCTTCAAAGGAAACAAATTGAAGACGTAACATATATCTTTATAAACAGATCAAATATTTTATGGAAATGTATTGTGGAATGTAGCTTAGTTTGTTTTTGAAGAAGGGGAACCGCATTAAAGTTTTATGATCGAAAACGAGCGGTGCTACTTATTGGATTTACTCGACGTGGTCGGTTGAACTGACCACTTACGGCTGCTGCACAGAACTAGTGTTACATAGCCTAGTAAATCAGCAACTTGCTTTGGACCACCGAACTTTCTATAACTCGCTTTAAAGCTCGTAAGCTTCTTTCTCGAATATCACCACTAACGACACCCATTTAATCCACAGTGATTCAATCGTTGTTTTGTTTCTAAATTTCTAGTCAGGGCAAAGTAGCATACAAAATTGCTAGTCCAATCTCAAGTATTAATTAATTTACCTGGCGCGACGTTGCTGACAAAACATTTAAAGCTACTAACGTCAAATTATTCTGTAAACCTCTTTTTACTACAAATACACAAATAATTGTGAAGTTGTATTCATTAAAAAAAAAGAGCACATTTAGTTAAAGTTACTTTACAATATCATTGAGAAATATGAACACAATTTAAAAGTGCTTTACATATGCATTATATCGCGTTATAGAAAGTAGAGAAAGATAAGATGATTCCATGAAAATAATTATAGATAGAGCCTGTTAGGTACGGTCAATGTCGTTAAATTGGATAAGATCGTTCATGGGTGACCGTTAACTAAGCAGACCTGCATAAAAATGTAGGTAGGTACATTAAAAACTTACGGATCTCGCCAGCTATCACCACCACGTCCTCCTCCTGCACCACCTCCTGCACCTCCACTACCGTAGTTGTAGCCGGACGCGTACCCTCTGTCATAGCCATAACTGCCGCCGGCGGGACTGGGCTCAGGTCTTCCGGTAGCGAAATAGTAACCCCGGCCGCTATTATCCCAACCGGAGGATCCTCGAGTCGTTTCGTCCCATGGACGGAATCCACGCGAATCGTGCGGGGCCTTTCGGTAATCGTATCCTCTGTTATCATATCCACGGTTATCGTAACCGAATCCCCGATAATCGTACGCTGCTGATCCACCAACACCGCCCCGGCTGTCGTAACGGTCACCGCCGATGCCGCCGACGCCGCCGTATCCAGTGCCCGCTCCTCCGCTGTACCCCCCGGCAATTCCACCAGCACCTCCTCGCGAATCGAATCGATCGTAACTGCCTCTATAATCGTACCTAATAGTGTCAATATTACCCTGCGATTAGTCTCTACTTCATAAATCTTTGCCGATATTAAATCAATGGTGCGTTTAGGTAGTACGACTTGAAAAGACCAGAAATAATTTCGTAGCGATTATATGAGGAGAACAAAGGTTTATGATTAAATTCTAGGATAATATCTAATTGGTAATAACTAATTAATAATTATTGTATTACATAGTAACAAAATATAAATTATTTAAATCATTATTTTGTTCATATTAAACAATTAGCTATACTTTTTTTTGAATAAATCTGTATCATTAATTTAAATTATGCAAATTACGATTACTAATCCGGTGAAAATTGCTGGAAAATTAATTTAATTGGTTGCGATTTTCTCGTAAAAGCTCTAAAATTGTATTTATTATGCAAACGAGGAAATCAATATAGAAGCGCCAGTTGTCGTTTTCAATTTGTATGACATTTCAATTTATTCACAAAAAAGGAATTGTTTTACCCGGATTTGAAGAGTATATACTATGACAATAGCGATACTCGACAAAAATATTAAAATGGCAATATACAGTATTACGTGAACTTCTGTAGATAAGGATATTTTTTTAAACGTTTTCTGACTATCAGGTTTATGTTTGGCTAGTCGCAGTTTACCTATTTAAGACAGATTCACAAGCGATATCTATTCTTTCCTTTACTAACATTCTTTAAGCTGCCTTTATACTATATTCAGTATATGCAGTATTTCGTAGGTATGTCAATTTTTACAAAAAAAAAAAATAGCTTCTCAGTGTGTTACAAACCTGTCATACTCTGGCCGACGCTCGTACCAACGATCGCGCTCATACGGTGTTCTATCGTACCTATTCTCATATCGACTGTCATATCTGGTGTCGTACCGATCGTACGGCGTTGCACGATAATCGTAACGGTCGTCATATGAACCCCTTCTATCATCGTATCGGTCAGAGTACCGATCGCCTCGATCGTAATCCCGATAATCGTACGGGTCCACGTAGCCCGATGTGGCGCATCGTATGCAGCGCTTTTCGACGGCTGGATCCCGTGTCGCGTCTGTATCGCGCGCTTCCGGGCTCGATTCAGGCTTCAAGTTGCGTCGATCTGGGCTTGCGAGCGCACCGCTGCCGCTGTTTGGTTGATTAGAACCGTACCGGTTTAGGTAGTAGCGATCGTCACGTGTTTTCCGGTATAGAGTCGGTCGCCTGTCGTCGGCCTGCGTTAAGTCTTCGACGGCACATTGTATCTGGATCACTGTGAGCGATAATAATGTGAAGAGTACTAGTTGATTTAGAAGCTGCAAGTAAATCAATATAATCGATTAGTAGATAATGGAAAGTAGTATACGGTGATGATTAAAAGTTAATCATTAATAATAAAAGCTTATATTGAGATCACCTATTGTTCCGTACTGATTATCATTTTTTTTTTGGGAAAGTAATTGGCATGTCAAGGTTCGTAACTCATTATTAGTAAAACCCCGAAATATTATGAAACTCGACCGGCGAATTAATCATGAATCAAATTCGGGTTACGCCAAGGTTGGCAGTGTGATAATAATCGCATACATTAAAAAACGCGAATAGTTGATAACAAAATCTATGATTACAATACGCTTATAATAACATATAGACTCGCCACCGAATTTGTTGACAGACCACACTGTTCAAAAACATTTGTCCGATTAAGTGGAGCATAAAGATACACTAGATACACATAATACGTATTGTTATTTATACATTTATTTAAATTTGCGACAGGAAACTGCGTTTTTCTCCGTGAAAGTTTTTTTTCATTTATATTTATTTTTACACATTGATTAAAAAACCTAATAATATGATTGCGAAATAAACATTTAAATATTTGTTTTAAAATTGTTGAAAATGTGGCAACAAATTTAGTACAGAGTTTACTATAAAATATAATTATAATTTTTCATCGGCTTAAATATGATATGAAATGCAATTTCATAAAGCATAATTATGTTTTATTCAAACGTATGTTCATTCTTGGAAACTACTTTTTATTCGATATTATACAAAGAACTTTTTTAATAAAAACATACATATATATATATATCTACATATGTATACACTTGCATGAAGAACAGAATAAGGTTTAATTAAAAATTTTAATATACTGGAACTGAATAATAATGCTCTTTTTAACTTGGAATCCGTAAAAAATTATATGTACTATACAGAGAAACCAAATAAATATCTATAGTTTTAAAAATTTTACTTCTGATGTATGTAATCTTAATTGGTTCGAAAATATTTCTATGACTTTGCTGCTGTTTAATTAAGTCATGCGCAAGTATGCGCAAGTATGATTTATCGTAGAAATAATGCGAAAAAGAAAAAGTCTAGCAAAACTGGAATTTCTTCATATATCACCATTAACACAAAGCAATTTTGCCGACGTGTTTCACGGAAAAATGTGTCTCGGTGTGTGGAAATGATTCGCTGCCAGAAACCAATTTTCATCATAAATTATAAAAGTTTTCAGTTCGTATTATACGAACAGCGATTCGAAAACGATACGAGACTTTACTGCTGCACATTTTTTACAATATTAAAGACACATTTTCTCAAGGAAATTGGAAACTGGTGCAATAGATTTCAAATGTTGTAGGTCGTACCTAGTAAACAGATTAATATTTAAGATTGTTCGACTATCCAGCTTCCTTATCGTTATTACACTCTAGTTAACAGTAGTAAATGGGGGAACAATCCCGCCGGAGTGAAAGTTCCCCCTGGCGTCAAAAGAGAAAGTATGATTTCAATAAATGACGTCACTATGGAATTTCCCAATTTAATTGGAGGTCGTTTTTAGAAAGTATAGGGTGAAGGTCTGTTCGAAAGAATGTATGATTCATGACGTCACTATATTATTTTCCGAATTAAATAAATATTGTAACTTAAGTAATGTTCATCTATTTATTTATGACAATATTTATATTGTATGAAAAGACTGCAAAAATACAAATCGAATATAATTATAGAAACAGGTATATTACCTGTATACAAAATGTATATATATTCTGTATTGAAGTTAAAAAGGATTAAAGGTGATTATAATTAGCTAATCTCAGATACAGTAGCAATGCACTTGTATACTTGTATTTATTTCCTATATTATTATTATTTCGGATCAACTTGTATTAGGTTGTAAAATTGGTTCCAATATTTAAAACTTTGCATATATTTAATGTAAATAAATATCTATATTTCCATGACGTCAGAACTTACTGATATTGGGGGGAAGTTCTATATAAAAGACGTTATTTATATAAAATATATCAGAGTGACAATATCATTATACTGCAGCTATATCCATCAATACACAACAAAGTAAGTAAATATTATTATTATTATTTAAATATATAAATAAGTATCACTGAACATAACTTCGATCTTACAAGTGTGCCACAACTAATGTTATTATTATTATTATTATTTAATAACATATTTTAAACTACGAGTTTCAATTTACAACCTGTTGATTTTATTGTGTTTGTCTATTATAAATGGCAATTAAAAAAAAATATGGAATACATGCATCTAAATCAATTGTTTACTTATTTTAGAAATGGAAAATGCCAATCTAGCTGGAAGCCTAGAAGATTTTAAACCAATTAAAAAAATCACTGAATTAGGTTTAAATATTAAACATGAGATATACAACGTTAAAGCCGTATCTACAAAGTTCGGAAGGAAAATTGTGGTGGAGACGGATGATGCAGTCGTTTTCTTACCACGCCGCTATTCAAAACTTACAGATGAGGAGATAGAACAGTGGGATATTCGAATAAAAAGTGACAAAATGGCTATTATTCATACTGGAACAAAACCATGTGGTAGCGCGAAGGACGCTTTACTAATAGAATTTGTAAATTTATGAAATAAAGCAATTTCGTGCTTAAATTAAATTACTATATTTGTTATTAATAAAACCCACTATCCTATACATGTTTATGGTTCCTTATTTAGTTATAATAAGCAATATGTCTAAATTATTCAAGAATTTTATTTTATTATATTAAACAAACGTACCTCTGGCAAATGACTTTATAATGGTAACCTGTACTTGGAACGTCTATTATTGTAATATTGAAGATCGGCTCAAATTAGAAAGTTCACCCTAAACTAAACTGCTAATGTACTTTTGCAAAATAGCTTAAGAACAGATTTCTCTTTATTATCGTATTTAAAATCACCATATAGGTCCTTTAAATACTAAAATTTTTATTCAAAATGGTTAGTTTGTTTCGTGTATTCACTACGCTCTCAACACTTTACCAAAATGAATTGCAACAGTGAGATCGACAATTTGAAATCTATTTTAAGTTTGTGTGCAAATATTGACAATAATAGTAATGAGGATGAAGACCAAAGTGAGGCAAATGAAAATTTAAATGGTTTTTTCAAAATTTGCGAGGAAATATTATCAACTATTGATATTCCTAAGTTACCCGTTGAACCTGTAATTGCGTCAAATAGTGTTCAACCTGAAATGGTATCCAGCATCGAAAACGCCGCATTAAACCAGGTAACACCTAGAGTTTTACACAATATTCAACACGGGAATGGTCAACCGCGTTTTAATATTATTTCTGATATTGAAAAATTTGTAAAACGAATCAATATTGACGGGCGTCTTATCACGTTCCAAATGGTCGATCCTCCCGGAGATATCAACCCTGTTTCATGGTTCAAAACTAGTATGGGATCCCTAGTGGAGTACATAATTGACTCCATCCCAGCACCCGATTTTGTAGGGTTGACTCTGCATACACCATGCCTAACAGGCGGACCAGGATGGATAAGTTTCAGACGTGTCGATCAGCTACACATTGATGTAGTATGGGACATGATTAGCCGTATATTGCAAAGTAATGCGAACATTTTTGCAGACGGTGTATTTAGTATAGAAATGACACGCGTTTCCATGCCTGTAGGCCTTGGAGGTCTAAAGGGTCATGGGTTTACATACGCCGAACTATGCCGTCGTAAACACGGTATTGTGCAGATAAACAATATCGATAATAACTGTTTAGCACGAGCTTTGATTGTAGCAGAAGCCTGGGTTAATAAAGTGACAAATTTTAAAGAAATCGCAACAGACATTAACGGAATACAGGGCATGAAAGCCCGTGACTTAATTATAAAAGCTAGTGTGAACATTCCGGAAACGGGTGCCGGTATTTTTGAAATTGAACAATTTCAACGTTATTTCACCGGCTATAACATAGTAGTGTATGCATTTGGTGGTCGCGGTACAGTCATGTTTGAAGGTAAACGAGAGAGTAATTTACCCCGTTTGAACATCCTTCACAGTGACACGCATTTTTCAACGGTAAAAAGTTTGACGTCAACTTTCTCGTCAAGTTATTTTTGTGAGCCATGTCACAAACCATACAACCAAATAGGTAACCATCGTTGTAGTAATACATGTCCTCACTGTCACCGTGTTCCATCATGTAGTGTTAATGCGCCGAAAATACACTGTGATCAGTGTAATAGAAAATTTGCAGGTCAAACTTGTTATGATCGTCATAAAAGTTCAGCCTGCAAAAAGTTTCATTCTTGTAAAAAGTGTCTGAAAACATACATGAATGCCGATAAGAGGATACACACGTGTGGTGAAGTATATTGTGGTTTATGTCAATCGTATAAAGTCGCGGGGCACAAGTGTTATATTAAAAAAGACAATACAACATTAGACAATAAACAAAAACTTTTTATTTATTATGACTTTGAAACTCGTCAAGAGAAAATAATCGGTAAAGACGTTGAACATGAGGTGAACTTGTGTGTGGTTCAACAAACGTGCAATGCCTGTGCTGATTCAAGTGACTTAAGTGTATTGTGTAATATGTGTGGTATTAGGCAACATATTTTCAAAATGAACGCTTTATCGTCATTTGTAGATTACGTCCTTCTTCCACGCAAATCATTTTCATCCATCACATGTATCGCTCACAACGCAAAAAGCTTCGATGCGCAATTTATATTAAAATATCTGACGGATACGTTGAATATGTCTCCCAATTTGATTTTAAACGGCAGTAAAATTCTACTCATGGAATTGAATAATAGTAAGATACGTTTTATAGATTCAATCAACTTTCTGCCTATGTCATTATCGTCATTACCCAAAGCTCTTGATTTACCATCTTCGACCAAAAAAGGTTACTTTCCACATTTTTTTAATACCATAGATAACCAAGCTTATGTAGGTCCTTTACCGGCGGTTAGTTTTTACGGAGCAGATGCAATGAGCAAGGATGCTCGTGAATTATTTTTAACTTGGCATTCAAAGCAAACTTCTTCAAAGTATGTCTTTAGAATGGAAAAGGAAATAGTTGAGTACTGCATTTCCGATGTAAACATTCTTCGACAAGCTTGCGACAAATTTAGAAAAATATTTATCGCAGATTGTAAAGTTTGTCCATTCTCCGAAGCTGTGACAATTGCCTCAGCATGTAATCGGGTATTTCGGCGCATTTATCTTAGACCCAACACAATAGGTATAATTCCACGCAGGGGGTACAGGCTCGCGGATAATCAGTCCAAAATAGCAATGCAGTGGTTAATCAGTGAGGAAATGAGGAGGGGCATTAGAATAGATCATGCGGGGCATGGTCGTGAAATAATTTTATTAGCTAATTTAAAAGTTGATGGATATTATGCCCAAGAAAAATTAGTTTTTGAATTTATGGGGTGTTTCTGGCACGGTTGCGTCATGTGTTACAGAACAAACCGACATAAAAGCTTGTATAATAACACAAAAGAAAGTTTAGATTCGCGTTTTCAGAGATCAACAGAAAAGGTAGCTAAGCTGCGTAGCCTGGGTTACACTGTTGTTGTGATTTGGGAATGCGAATTTAAACGACAGTTAAAGATCGATAAAGACCATGCAAAAGCTTTAGAAAATCACTATTTGTTAAATTATTTACCCCTGAGTCCCCGTGATGCATTTTTTGGAGGACGTACGGGGAATGTGTCGTTGTACAACCAGGCGGTCAATAATGAAACAATCAAATATGTTGATGTTTGTTCATTATATCCATTTGTGTGTAAATATGGCAAATATCCTGTGGGTCATCCAAAAGTGCTTGTAGGTGAGGAATGCCGAGAAGTGTTGGGTCGAAATAACGATATTGATAAAGTGGAAGGCCTTATCAAATGTAAAGTCTTACCACCCAGTAATCTATTCCACCCTGTTTTGCCTCGTAGGGTACATGGAAAGCTTATGTTTGCGTTGTGTCGAACATGTTGCGATGAACTGGAGCAAAATGAATGTACACATAGTAGTGCGGAAAGACAGTTTGTTGGAACATGGGTGGCTGACGAGGTACGTCGCGCTGTTCTGCTGGGGTACAAAGTGATCGAGGTACTCGAGATCTGGCAGTATGAAGTAACACAATTCGATAAACAGAATAATTCTGGCGGATTATTTGTCGAGTTTATTGATTACTTTCTGAAAATGAAGCAGGAAGCCTCGGGATATCCGGTAGAGTGCATCGATGATGCCTCAAAAGATGCGTATATTTCAGAGTATCATCGCGAAGAAGGTATTTTGCTGAATCGCGATAGCATTGAAAAAAATGCCGGAAAAAGATCTCAAGCGAAACTGATACTCAACTCATTCTGGGGTAAGAAATACTGATAATATGAATGTCATATTATTATTTATAGTTAAGGCTAAACATTTCTAATCTATTTATTGTTTCTCAGGTAAATTTGCACAGGCTGAGAACAAGGTCCAGACTTCAATCATCGGAAGCAGTGAAGAACTATATGAGTTACTGGCTAATCCCTCATTGACGGTGAACCAGATTATCCCCGCTGGTGAAAAGATGTTGTATGTTAGCTGGGAACATCAGGTAGAGGCAGCAGATCAGTTACGTACTGTAAACGTGGTAATTGCAGCCTATACCACAGCACAAGCTCGTCTTTGTCTACACGAATATTTATATAAGCTGGACCGAAGAGTTCTGTATTATGATACAGACTCTATTATATATAAACACCTACCTGGGCAGTACGAGCCTCGTGTAGGAAATTTTCTGGGAAACCTCACTGACGAGCTCTCATGCTACGGTCCAGGGAGCTACATAAAAGAATTCGTGTGTGGAGGGCCGAAGAATTACGCGTACAATGTGTTTAGCACAAATACAAACACTATAGTGCAAATTTGTAAAGTCAAAGGATTTACCTTAAATTACAAAAATTCTAAGGTAGTGAATTTTGAGTGCTTAAAACGCATGATATTGAACAATGACCGTGATACCACCGTTCCCCTGCCCGTGTTATACTCGAAAGAGATTCGAACAACCGAAAACCATACAGTAGTTACCCGCGAAACTAAGAAAACATTTAATGTGAAATTCATGAAACGACGAATAGTGGAGAATTATGATTCGGTGCCGTACGGTTTTAAGAGACAGAGAATAGAATAAGTTAGATTATTTTTACAAGCCATTGTTAACTATTATTATTGTTTCTTATTATTATTAATTTATTATCTTATTTGATTATGTTATTAGTTAGATAAATATATGTGTGTATGTGTCAGCGTGTCAGCGTGTATGCGTGTGTGCGTGTATGCGTGTGTGCGTGTGTGCGTGTGTGCGTGTGTGCGTGTGTGCGTGTGTGCGTGTGTGCGTGTGTGCGTGATTGCATGATTGCATGATTGCCTGAATGCATGATTGCATGATTGCATTATTGCATTATTGCATTATTGCATTATTGCATTATTGCATTATTGCATAATCTATGGGTGCGTGTTTACTTAACTACTCATTTTTAATTTTTAATATATATATATATATATATATATATATATATATATATATATATATATATATATATATATATATATATATATATGCTGCAGTATAATGATATTGTCACTCTGATATATTTTATATAAATAACGTCTTTTATATAGAACTTCCCCCCAATATCAGTAAGTTCTGACGTCATGGAAATATAGATATTTATTTACATTAAATATATGCAAAGTTTTAAATATTGGAACCAATTTTACAACCTAATACAAGTTGATCCGAAATAATAATAATATAGGAAATAAATACAAGTATACAAGTGCATTGCTACTGTATCTGAGATTAGCTAATTATAATCACCTTTAATCCTTTTTAACTTCAATACAGAATATATATACATTTTGTATACAGGTAATATACCTGTTTCTATAATTATATTCGATTTGTATTTTTGCAGTCTTTTCATACAATATAAATATTGTCATAAATAAATAGATGAACATTACTTAAGTTACAATATTTATTTAATTCGGAAAATAATATAGTGACGTCATGAATCATACATTCTTTCGAACAGACCTTCACCCTATACTTTCTAAAAACGACCTCCAATTAAATTGGGAAATTCCATAGTGACGTCATTTATTGAAATCATACTTTCTCTTTTGACGCCAGGGGGAACAATCCCGCCGGAGTGAAAGTTCCCCCTGGCGTCAAAAGAGAAAGTATGATTTCAATAAATGACGTCACTATGGAATTTCCCAATTTAATTGGAGGTCGTTTTTAGAAAGTATAGGGTGAAGGTCTGTTCGAAAGAATGTATGATTCATGACGTCACTATATTATTTTCCGAATTAAATAAATATTGTAACTTAAGTAATGTTCATCTATTTATTTATGACAATATTTATATTGTATGAAAAGACTGCAAAAATACAAATCGAATATAATTATAGAAACAGGTATATTACCTGTATACAAAATGTATATATATTCTGTATTGAAGTTAAAAAGGATTAAAGGTGATTATAATTAGCTAATCTCAGATACAGTAGCAATGCACTTGTATACTTGTATTTATTTCCTATATTATTATTATTTCGGATCAACTTGTATTAGGTTGTAAAATTGGTTCCAATATTTAAAACTTTGCATATATTTAATGTAAATAAATATCTATATTTCCATGACGTCAGAACTTACTGATATTGGGGGGAAGTTCTATATAAAAGACGTTATTTATATAAAATATATCAGAGTGACAATATCATTATACTGCAGCATATATATATATATATATATATATATATATATATATATATATATATATATATATTTATATATATATATATATATATTAAAAATTAAAAATGAGTAGTTAAGTAAACACGCACCCATAGATTATGCAATAATGCAATAATGCAATAATGCAATAATGCAATAATGCAATAATGCAATCATGCAATCATGCATTCAGGCAATCATGCAATCATGCAATCACGCACACACGCACACACGCACACACGCACACACGCACACACGCACACACGCACACACGCACACACGCATACACGCACACACGCATACACGCTGACACGCTGACACATACACACATATATTTATCTAACTAATAACATAATCAAATAAGATAATAAATTAATAATAATAAGAAACAATAATAATAGTTAACAATGGCTTGTAAAAATAATCTAACTTATTCTATTCTCTGTCTCTTAAAACCGTACGGCACCGAATCATAATTCTCCACTATTCGTCGTTTCATGAATTTCACATTAAATGTTTTCTTAGTTTCGCGGGTAACTACTGTATGGTTTTCGGTTGTTCGAATCTCTTTCGAGTATAACACGGGCAGGGGAACGGTGGTATCACGGTCATTGTTCAATATCATGCGTTTTAAGCACTCAAAATTCACTACCTTAGAATTTTTGTAATTTAAGGTAAATCCTTTGACTTTACAAATTTGCACTATAGTGTTTGTATTTGTGCTAAACACATTGTACGCGTAATTCTTCGGCCCTCCACACACGAATTCTTTTATGTAGCTCCCTGGACCGTAGCATGAGAGCTCGTCAGTGAGGTTTCCCAGAAAATTTCCTACACGAGGCTCGTACTGCCCAGGTAGGTGTTTATATATAATAGAGTCTGTATCATAATACAGAACTCTTCGGTCCAGCTTATATAAATATTCGTGTAGACAAAGACGAGCTTGTGCTGTGGTATAGGCTGCAATTACCACGTTTACAGTACGTAACTGATCTGCTGCCTCTACCTGATGTTCCCAGCTAACATACAACATCTTTTCACCAGCGGGGATAATCTGGTTCACCGTCAATGAGGGATTAGCCAGTAACTCATATAGTTCTTCACTGCTTCCGATGATTGAAGTCTGGACCTTGTTCTCAGCCTGTGCAAATTTACCTGAGAAACAATAAATAGATTAGAAATGTTTAGCCTTAACTATAAATAATAATATGACATTCATATTATCAGTATTTCTTACCCCAGAATGAGTTGAGTATCAGTTTCGCTTGAGATCTTTTTCCGGCATTTTTTTCAATGCTATCGCGATTCAGCAAAATACCTTCTTCGCGATGATACTCTGAAATATACGCATCTTTTGAGGCATCATCGATGCACTCTACCGGATATCCCGAGGCTTCCTGCTTCATTTTCAGAAAGTAATCAATAAACTCGACAAATAATCCGCCAGAATTATTCTGTTTATCGAATTGTGTTACTTCATACTGCCAGATCTCGAGTACCTCGATCACTTTGTACCCCAGCAGAACAGCGCGACGTACCTCGTCAGCCACCCATGTTCCAACAAACTGTCTTTCCGCACTACTATGTGTACATTCATTTTGCTCCAGTTCATCGCAACATGTTCGACACAACGCAAACATAAGCTTTCCATGTACCCTACGAGGCAAAACAGGGTGGAATAGATTACTGGGTGGTAAGACTTTACATTTGATAAGGCCTTCCACTTTATCAATATCGTTATTTCGACCCAACACTTCTCGGCATTCCTCACCTACAAGCACTTTTGGATGACCCACAGGATATTTGCCATATTTACACACAAATGGATATAATGAACAAACATCAACATATTTGATTGTTTCATTATTGACCGCCTGGTTGTACAACGACACATTCCCCGTACGTCCTCCAAAAAATGCATCACGGGGACTCAGGGGTAAATAATTTAACAAATAGTGATTTTCTAAAGCTTTTGCATGGTCTTTATCGATCTTTAACTGTCGTTTAAATTCGCATTCCCAAATCACAACAACAGTGTAACCCAGGCTACGCAGCTTAGCTACCTTTTCTGTTGATCTCTGAAAACGCGAATCTAAACTTTCTTTTGTGTTATTATACAAGCTTTTATGTCGGTTTGTTCTGTAACACATGACGCAACCGTGCCAGAAACACCCCATAAATTCAAAAACTAATTTTTCTTGGGCATAATATCCATCAACTTTTAAATTAGCTAATAAAATTATTTCACGACCATGCCCCGCATGATCTATTCTAATGCCCCTCCTCATTTCCTCACTGATTAACCACTGCATTGCTATTTTGGACTGATTATCCGCGAGCCTGTACCCCCTGCGTGGAATTATACCTATTGTGTTGGGTCTAAGATAAATGCGCCGAAATACCCGATTACATGCTGAGGCAATTGTCACAGCTTCGGAGAATGGACAAACTTTACAATCTGCGATAAATATTTTTCTAAATTTGTCGCAAGCTTGTCGAAGAATGTTTACATCGGAAATGCAGTACTCAACTATTTCCTTTTCCATTCTAAAGACATACTTTGAAGAAGTTTGCTTTGAATGCCAAGTTAAAAATAATTCACGAGCATCCTTGCTCATTGCATCTGCTCCGTAAAAACTAACCGCCGGTAAAGGACCTACATAAGCTTGGTTATCTATGGTATTAAAAAAATGTGGAAAGTAACCTTTTTTGGTCGAAGATGGTAAATCAAGAGCTTTGGGTAATGACGATAATGACATAGGCAGAAAGTTGATTGAATCTATAAAACGTATCTTACTATTATTCAATTCCATGAGTAGAATTTTACTGCCGTTTAAAATCAAATTGGGAGACATATTCAACGTATCCGTCAGATATTTTAATATAAATTGCGCATCGAAGCTTTTTGCGTTGTGAGCGATACATGTGATGGATGAAAATGATTTGCGTGGAAGAAGGACGTAATCTACAAATGACGATAAAGCGTTCATTTTGAAAATATGTTGCCTAATACCACACATATTACACAATACACTTAAGTCACTTGAATCAGCACAGGCATTGCACGTTTGTTGAACCACACACAAGTTCACCTCATGTTCAACGTCTTTACCGATTATTTTCTCTTGACGAGTTTCAAAGTCATAATAAATAAAAAGTTTTTGTTTATTGTCTAATGTTGTATTGTCTTTTTTAATATAACACTTGTGCCCCGCGACTTTATACGATTGACATAAACCACAATATACTTCACCACACGTGTGTATCCTCTTATCGGCATTCATGTATGTTTTCAGACACTTTTTACAAGAATGAAACTTTTTGCAGGCTGAACTTTTATGACGATCATAACAAGTTTGACCTGCAAATTTTCTATTACACTGATCACAGTGTATTTTCGGCGCATTAACACTACATGATGGAACACGGTGACAGTGAGGACATGTATTACTACAACGATGGTTACCTATTTGGTTGTATGGTTTGTGACATGGCTCACAAAAATAACTTGACGAGAAAGTTGACGTCAAACTTTTTACCGTTGAAAAATGCGTGTCACTGTGAAGGATGTTCAAACGGGGTAAATTACTCTCTCGTTTACCTTCAAACATGACTGTACCGCGACCACCAAATGCATACACTACTATGTTATAGCCGGTGAAATAACGTTGAAATTGTTCAATTTCAAAAATACCGGCACCCGTTTCCGGAATGTTCACACTAGCTTTTATAATTAAGTCACGGGCTTTCATGCCCTGTATTCCGTTAATGTCTGTTGCGATTTCTTTAAAATTTGTCACTTTATTAACCCAGGCTTCTGCTACAATCAAAGCTCGTGCTAAACAGTTATTATCGATATTGTTTATCTGCACAATACCGTGTTTACGACGGCATAGTTCGGCGTATGTAAACCCATGACCCTTTAGACCTCCAAGGCCTACAGGCATGGAAACGCGTGTCATTTCTATACTAAATACACCGTCTGCAAAAATGTTCGCATTACTTTGCAATATACGGCTAATCATGTCCCATACTACATCAATGTGTAGCTGATCGACACGTCTGAAACTTATCCATCCTGGTCCGCCTGTTAGGCATGGTGTATGCAGAGTCAACCCTACAAAATCGGGTGCTGGGATGGAGTCAATTATGTACTCCACTAGGGATCCCATACTAGTTTTGAACCATGAAACAGGGTTGATATCTCCGGGAGGATCGACCATTTGGAACGTGATAAGACGCCCGTCAATATTGATTCGTTTTACAAATTTTTCAATATCAGAAATAATATTAAAACGCGGTTGACCATTCCCGTGTTGAATATTGTGTAAAACTCTAGGTGTTACCTGGTTTAATGCGGCGTTTTCGATGCTGGATACCATTTCAGGTTGAACACTATTTGACGCAATTACAGGTTCAACGGGTAACTTAGGAATATCAATAGTTGATAATATTTCCTCGCAAATTTTGAAAAAACCATTTAAATTTTCATTTGCCTCACTTTGGTCTTCATCCTCATTACTATTATTGTCAATATTTGCACACAAACTTAAAATAGATTTCAAATTGTCGATCTCACTGTTGCAATTCATTTTGGTAAAGTGTTGAGAGCGTAGTGAATACACGAAACAAACTAACCATTTTGAATAAAAATTTTAGTATTTAAAGGACCTATATGGTGATTTTAAATACGATAATAAAGAGAAATCTGTTCTTAAGCTATTTTGCAAAAGTACATTAGCAGTTTAGTTTAGGGTGAACTTTCTAATTTGAGCCGATCTTCAATATTACAATAATAGACGTTCCAAGTACAGGTTACCATTATAAAGTCATTTGCCAGAGGTACGTTTGTTTAATATAATAAAATAAAATTCTTGAATAATTTAGACATATTGCTTATTATAACTAAATAAGGAACCATAAACATGTATAGGATAGTGGGTTTTATTAATAACAAATATAGTAATTTAATTTAAGCACGAAATTGCTTTATTTCATAAATTTACAAATTCTATTAGTAAAGCGTCCTTCGCGCTACCACATGGTTTTGTTCCAGTATGAATAATAGCCATTTTGTCACTTTTTATTCGAATATCCCACTGTTCTATCTCCTCATCTGTAAGTTTTGAATAGCGGCGTGGTAAGAAAACGACTGCATCATCCGTCTCCACCACAATTTTCCTTCCGAACTTTGTAGATACGGCTTTAACGTTGTATATCTCATGTTTAATATTTAAACCTAATTCAGTGATTTTTTTAATTGGTTTAAAATCTTCTAGGCTTCCAGCTAGATTGGCATTTTCCATTTCTAAAATAAGTAAACAATTGATTTAGATGCATGTATTCCATATTTTTTTTTAATTGCCATTTATAATAGACAAACACAATAAAATCAACAGGTTGTAAATTGAAACTCGTAGTTTAAAATATGTTATTAAATAATAATAATAATAATAACATTAGTTGTGGCACACTTGTAAGATCGAAGTTATGTTCAGTGATACTTATTTATATATTTAAATAATAATAATAATATTTACTTACTTTGTTGTGTATTGATGGATATAGCTGCAGTATAATGATATTGTCACTCTGATATATTTTATATAAATAACGTCTTTTATATAGAACTTCCCCCCAATATCAGTAAGTTCTGACGTCATGGAAATATAGATATTTATTTACATTAAATATATGCAAAGTTTTAAATATTGGAACCAATTTTACAACCTAATACAAGTTGATCCGAAATAATAATAATATAGGAAATAAATACAAGTATACAAGTGCATTGCTACTGTATCTGAGATTAGCTAATTATAATCACCTTTAATCCTTTTTAACTTCAATACAGAATATATATACATTTTGTATACAGGTAATATACCTGTTTCTATAATTATATTCGATTTGTATTTTTGCAGTCTTTTCATACAATATAAATATTGTCATAAATAAATAGATGAACATTACTTAAGTTACAATATTTATTTAATTCGGAAAATAATATAGTGACGTCATGAATCATACATTCTTTCGAACAGACCTTCACCCTATACTTTCTAAAAACGACCTCCAATTAAATTGGGAAATTCCATAGTGACGTCATTTATTGAAATCATACTTTCTCTTTTGACGCCAGGGGGAACTTTCACTCCGGCGGGATTGTTCCCCCATTTACTACTGTTAACTTAGTTAATTATTTATCTGCATTGCATCCTTAATATATTTAGTTATGAAATATATGTACACGTGCCTATTGTCTAGTGCACAGATTACACAGAATTTTGCAAAAATATAAACCAAGTTTACATTTGCAGAATGCCACATTACAAATGTTTTTTAATGTTTCTAATTGCCTACTGCAATTTTCTATTGTCTATTGTAGAAAGGCATAGATTTTAATAGCAGATATTTTTGATAAAATTAAAATTATTTGCGAAATTTTTAATAAAAATATTTGGTAACTTTTATCTTTACTTTCCTGTACCTTAGAAGCACAAGTTATATAAAAAGATTTTTTCCTTAACAAGTAATTATATTTTTAATATGAAATAGTACACCGATAAAAATAAAAGTTTATATTTTTTATCCAAAATTAAAAACACAATCTCACCTTATGTGTTCCCATGACAGATACAAGAGTAGGCCTAGGAAAGAAACCACACTCACAATAGAGAAATATCAATAAAAAAACAACACTGTAGAAAAACCATATAAAAACGTATGCGAAACCAGTAACGAAAAATATTAAAGTGCGATGCTGCACTGCGTTGGCTATTTTATAAATGTGAGTTAGATCAACCTTGCTGTAGGTGGGAGATCCCACCGCCAACCCCCCTTGGTGGATTTCAGATTTTTTTCACACACGATTCACTTAATTAGCTACCAAAAATATTACAGGTAGAAATGTTCAAAACTCTTGACAGACTATTTAGCTTTGCCTTAGACACTATAATTTAATTTTTTCACTGAAGAGTAACTTATACATTTTTAATTTGGTCAATAACATTAAAAGTTTAATGATCTACAAATAAAAATAATTTTATTTAGTTTATACAGTACGATTCATAAGTTTTTATTTTACTTTTTACTATAACAGTTCTTTTTTTCATGTCTTACAATTATTTAATTGAACGTTTATTTTATTTGATTATTACTAGTATTAGGTTTTAGAAAAAGAAGTAAATATATACTTAGTAAGTTCATTTGCCTCAATAAATTTTGAAATTTCTTATAACAAAGAAGAATTTAATTTTTTGTCATGATCAATGTTTAATTTTCCAAATTCGAGAATGTTTTTATAAGATGACTGATTCTTAAAAACACAATGCAATACATGAATGTATGAATAAATCACAAAATATAATATAACAAATAACCTTAATCAACGAATAATGGGTAGGATCCTTGAATATTAATTTTCATAGTTAGTTTTTTATAATAGTAGCAAATTTCTCAATAGTTAATTTTAGTACTGGAATGTGCACAATGGAATGATGGAAATCATAAAAAATTATTACTGACGAATATTACTATTGCGGTGACACATACAAGGGTAAATAACTATGATGAATATATTTTAATGTAATTATTTCACAACCTACCAAGTCACACAGATTCGTTTCGGCAAACCGAGCACACACACAAACATTGTTACAATTAAATCACGACGAAGAGTGGTATTAGTAATACGCTCATTGCACAGGTTTCTTTGGTTTGGACAGTTCCAATTATACCACCGGACAAAGCTACCTACAACTTTTGTCATTTCCTTTCCATAATAATATTCGAATGACTGGAAAACCAATCAATTTCTAGTCGTTTTCTATCTTGTATTTTCAGTGTATAGAAATATTAAACTTTTATTGATACATATATTAACAAAGAAAACAGAAAAATAGATCAATCTGGTACTGACGATCAACAAAAGTGTTTTTGGCAAAGACCTTGCATATTTCAGTCACAGATTACCACTCAAGATAATAGTGTTCTTGTAAAAAATACACAACGCACAAATGCCGAAAAATATAAATATCATTGTCAACGATTTACCGTGTATTAGTAATCTTTTTAACAAAAGAAACAAAATAAATGTACAAAAAATAATAAATACTTACCTATATTAAAATCCTTAATGCGCATGTTGTTTTTCTGAGTACGTAATTAATTTTAATTACAGATATAATAATTAATCTGTCGGTTATTAAAAATTTATCAAGTTTACTTGGAAGGATATCGAAAATATTGAACACTGCAATCGTATATAAATCTTAAATGAGTTTTAGTAATGATGCATGGAAAAGAATTCCGTAATGAAGGATGAAATTAATCAAATTATAACATGTATTCTTGCAACCATGGAAACCATGCTACCTCAAATTGCACATTAAAGATTATGGGTACTTCCATCTGAATATATTAAACTTGGCAGAACCACTAATGAGAAGCATTAGTAGATGAAAGGTCGATTGCGATTTCGGTTTCAGTAAACTCATAATAAGCGGCATTCCAAGCAGTCTGCATGTCAACATACCTCAGGCCTTATTTTTATCTGTTTAATGTATCATGTAAAATAGTTTTATTATACAAATGATGAATTGAATATATTTTCATGAATTATGCAAAATTTGTATTTAAATATCTTTCCCATCTAACTACAAAACGTATAAGAAAGTTCAATTAGTGTTATTTATTTAATAAATCAATTGCAATAAAATTGAAATTAACCAAATCTTTTAATGAGCACAAAGTATTGTTCTATCATCTCTTTACGAAAATTTAATGGAACTAGATTAACTTTTGGTATTTCGTATTTTCCATTTGCAAAGGTATTTCAATATTTCAGGTAGGTACGAAAGTTTTAATGGGCAAACTTCTAAATGATGGAATAAATGGTTTTGTTGTCATTTTCTGCTATTTCAACAAGTAATTGAACAAGCGATTTGTGCAAATATGAAACATGTTCTATTGATTTCACAATGTGTATTTTATAATAGGATTTTCAGTAGCTCATGAAGTTGAACGAACCGGCACGCATGATGCTAAATTTCAAGGACGTATTAAACAATACTATACTACTTAAAATTTTTACTAACGCATATTTAAGTATGCAAGTTGCATAAAATAACTTTCTTTCTAATATTGGCAAACTGACGAAATTTTGCGGCATCTCATGGAAGATTTGTTATAGTTTTAAAGATTTGAAAGATGTTTCAGTTTAGATGTTAGTTGTTGATGTTTAACGTACAGTATAAATATTTTGCAAACATTAATATATCTTAGCTATCAAAACCACACGATCAAGTAGGTTGAAAGTGTTTGAATAGCCATCGCGAAGATACTTCGTTGCACTCGCTAGATCTGTAAGTATGAGATAATTCAACTTGCGGTGTTTACCCAAAGCTCACTTAAGTTTCTGCTTTGGTTCAACCAACAACCCAAAGTAATTCTATACATATATATACATATGTATAATCTTTAATACACTCAACAACAAAATCGCTGCTGGAGCTATAGGAATTTCATCTATTTAAATATTATTTGACTGCAATAAGGTGTGCAGATATTCTTAAAAATGTAATTTATGTGTGATATGAAAGTATTATTGAAATCGGATCTCATTATTAAAATTTAAAAATCTTATAGTTTCTTCTCCGTTTATTAGGAGCTAATAACTATAAAGCAGTATAAATCGTACGGTGTATATGATCTTAATTATGAATGAAACTTATTTTATAGCAAGAAAATTATTTAAATATCCACAAGATGACCTTGCAGATAATATTGACAATGAGAATAATTAAGGTTATATTATTTAAAACGTAAAATATAATTTTATACGTATATCTTAAACGTAGTGCAGTAGATTTGTAAGACTCAATGCAAATTTGATACAAAATAAAAAGGACGACAGAGAAAGAATAAAAAGTAAAAATATTAATCAATCTTTCCGCATTTATACGCCGACTTCGTAAAACTTTATTTGTTAGTAAAAGAAAAAAGAAGCCAATTTCCCTCAGTATTCTTTTTAAATGTTGTGTAAACTTAAGATTTTATAAATGCCTCATCGTGCGCAGATAACATTCACGACAAAGAAGCAAGCGTAAAAAAATCCGGTAGTGTACTATGGTGAGTATAACAAAAGAAGATAAGGCCAGGCTGCCAGGCAGGCGTTAACCGTGTTCATGGTTAATCGTCCCTTCTCAGTTTTTTGAAAGTGTGATGCGAGCTAATAGCGTCCCGGATTATATTATGTAGACATTATTTATGCAAAGACAACGCTGTAAACCGCTTAACAGGCACGAAGAAAAAACAAAATAAGTAAGTTTAATACTTTGTAAGCCACCGGGATATCGAGACAATTTTGCTTTCAAGTTTACGAAATTCGATATTTAATAAACTGGGCTGATTCTTTTTTGAATATTTTATGGATTATACTTATACACATTTACAGCTTGATTTGGTTGACAAAATAATAAATTTATAAACTAAAATAAACTGTTACACAAGTTTATTTACATTGCAAATAAGTTCAGAGGAACAAATTTAAATTTTCAATATGTCCCTCAAACTTTGAGAAGCAAAATGAATCTTTTCTGATGGTAAAGCCTTTGTGAATCATTGTCAATACAATCAACTAAAAACAAACAAAAAAATACCTTCCAGATAATGATAGCTTTTATTATGTTATTACATCCTAGTTTTATGCCCGGTTGTAATCAAATTGTGCAACTAACTAGCACCAAAAGTCCGCGCTGTTTAACTCCGTTGTTGTCTTCCTGACAAAGCCAATGGTTTGACATTGTTTTTGTTCAAGATATCATCTTAAAGCAGCAGCAATTTGGGTTAATAGTAACCAGAAATTAGCAATTACATAAGTTCCAAATTTTGCGCAGACTAATTCAGTTCTTGGAAGTCATGAAAATTGGATATTGCCGTTGTGTGACGAGGCCCAAGGTCATACTTTAGTTAGGATCAAGGCCATAGATGTCAACTACATTAAAAGTATATTTTCAACAAGTGACACATAAAAATGATGTAAAATTGGCTGTGTGAGTGTCGGATGAGAAGTAGAGAAGAGCACGATCACAGGTACATAGAGGCGGAGCTGCGGTCAGTGGCCAGAGCAGGTCAGTCATGGACCCATGGCTCTACATCCGGACTAGCTGTTCCATTGTTTGCGTTTGACATGCACAACAACACTGCCATCTGTACTACCAACCGTACTATTATATGCTACATATACATGCATGTGTGTGTGTGATTGGATGTATGCTGCTAATTAAAGTGCACCATGTCAAATATCATGTCCCATTGAAACACGTTTGTCACTGCTTCTTTGCCCAGCCAAAATAATTCCATAGAGAGTCACACAATGTAATTTCAATCCGAATTTATATCAATCGATTCTTTCAAACGAAAATTTTTTTCGTCTATTTCATATTTTAATCGAATTCAAACTGATTGCAAAATTGAAACAAAAAATATTGTGTAGCGTATAATTTTTAAAATCTCGTGTGTTTTTGCGATGGATGTAGAGGAAAAAAGCAACCTCGACATTTAAACGGAAATTGACATTCCTGATTCAATTCTATTTTTGCGTTAATATCTGTCGCTTCTGTTTGAAATAGCTTAGGAAATTGTATCATTTTACGCTCCAGCGCAATTCAGGTGTCTCGTACTAGAAGACCGGTTGAAATTGAAAGCAAGTGGAAACTTTGAGAACACAAGTTCTGTCTAAATATCATTCAAATACCGAAACGTACATATGATTTATGAGTTCCCTACTAAGTTTGTGAAATATATTAATTTGTCCCTACTTATTTGGAGCAAGATCCTTTATTGCTGTCATTTAATCCAGAAATATATTCTCAATGTTCTGGTTGACTATGTCATTTCGAACAATATGGTTCTTAAAAGTATTATTATAAGTTTTAATGTGATATTGGCATGCTATCATTTTTGTACGATCTAATTATATTTATGAATGTTGCGTGTGTGATTTAAACCTAAACACCGTTATTCAGATTTTTTGCAATACCGGAAGCTGACATATAAATGTTTTTTGTTAAATAAAACATAATAAATATTTCTTCCGTATGACATACAGTTTTAAATTATGTTTGTGAATTTAATACAAATAAAATATATATTTTGATATAGATAAATTTTCAATATTATTAACGTAGAAAACTTTTTTTTCGAACTATTATAACGCAATATTCTAAAAGTAAGGTTCTTATAAGTACGCATATATTATTACAATATTAATCATCAAGCAACGATTTCTATGCAAAATTGTAAAAATTAGGTAGTACTGTATTTATGAAGAAATAATTTCTAATTTAATTTTGAATATAATAATAATATATTTTGAACGGAAGTATGAACTAACATATCCTTAGAGTGCAACAAAAAATTACGAAAATCTAGCAAAACAATATCAGCGTCTCTCAACAAAACATATCCTTTCCTAATAATTTTATCATAGCTTTTACAAAAACATGTTGAGAACTTGAAGAACCTCACAATTTTTTTCGTACTAATTAAATATTACCCTTGAACCAATTTTAAAGAATACATTTCTTCTGCATAGTGTTTTTATGATTCCAATCTTCTGATAAATTTTTCGCCTGCAGTAGACCGTCACTAATTTTCGTATTAAACAATTTTGCTGTTTCTGTTTCCGCACAAATGATTTTGTTTTAATTTCGAGACATATATATTTTGTTAAAGTCAGAAGTCAACGCAATGTCATGTAATTATACAGTTTAATTACAACAGTTTTTATTTTCTTTTTGAATGCGTGTATGAACATGTTTCTAGGGAAATTAATTTCTGTCTAGTTGTCATAATGCAGATTGGTTGGTTGTCGGTGGTTTACCAAAACAAATGTGCTTAAAATTTGATCGCTTATGTTTATGAAAGTAAAAGAAAGGTCACAAGGTTAAAAAAAATTCAGGTCAAAATGCCAATCAGAGTTTCAAATCGTAAAATATCAGTTTACAATCGATATTTATGTATATTTAATCACTACAAATATTGTATTATTTAAAAAAATTATGATATATAATCTATATTCAAATTGAATTTAAACATATAATAAGCATTCATTTAATTTGAATTATTACAATATTACAAATATCTGGTGTAATTTATCCATACAAATGACTATTTATTATTGTTCAGGTAATTGTTATTTTTCGATATAAAATATGCTTGTTCAGTGCAAAGTAGCTGAAGTATATGGTAATATTCAATTGCATATATTAAATATCAGCAACGGCTTGCATTGAACTTTTGTTGATTGTTTCTTTTTATATGCGTTTCAAATTTCTTTTAATAAACTGATAATAAATACAAAAATAAAAAAAAATCTGCGAATCTGTAAACTTGTAACCATTTCCCTTTCATGGAAAATTAACAATTTTCCACTTTAAATAAAACACAATACTACTGATGTGTTTTCACAGCACTTAGCCATATATACGATTAGCATAATCCGATAAAGCGTTCCATGACACATGTGTAAGAATTTTCATGGCAGAAACAAAACAAAACCACAACAGATGTGATTTATACATGATGGGTGCACAATGGTCAATTTGTAAAAAAAGGCAAAGGAAATGTTGTCGGTATTTGATTGCACAAGTCCTATACGGAGTAGCTCTATGCCCTTGCCACAGAAATAATATATACGATCTAGGAGGCTGTGGTCGACCTGAGAATTCGATTGTTCTCATTTCAATTGACGGAACACAGATTTGCATCGAACACAAAATCAAAAGTTTCAAAACTCGCATTGGAGCAGCTACTTCCGTTGACCGTAACGTGTCAAAAAAAAACTCACTTTTTGTGATCTGCGAAGGTCAACGCGCAATTAAATTGTTTTCGTCTCATTTTTATATGTATTCTTTTTATTTTATTCTAATGGATGTCTTATGGCCAAAAAAATAAACAGTCCGCTTTTAAATTACGATATCTATAAAAATATGATCTTTGTAAATAGCAAGTACAAGTACAAGTGGAGTGTGTATTTGTTGGTAACCAACATTACATGTAGGTTTTTGAAAATGTATCTCGTCACACCTCAAACAAATTATGCGCTAGCGAACAATACAGTCAAAACGAATAAACAAGATTTTTTATCCTCACTGAAGCCAGTCATTCTTTTATTTTGTTTTATGGGGGGAAACAGAATATCGACAGTTGTTCCAATAAGACAACGTATTGGAGCGGAATCATATTTCGATGAAAGAACTGACAGAATTTGTAACAGATTTCTACATATTTAATATTTCCACTGAGTGAGCAAATTCGGTTTATCTTTCTTTCGCGTAAAAGAATAATAAAAACGATGTGATTTATATTTTGAATATATGAAACTTCTGTATTTTAAATATCTTTAGTTTATCCTCCGCATCTCAACAGTAAACATAATGTGATGTATATTTCTTATTTCAGACTACTTATTATTTTTGTCAAACGTAGCGACAAAAACATAAAATACTCAAGAAATTTTAATATATATATATATATATATATATATATATATATATATATATATATATATATATATTTATATATATATATATATATATATATATATATATATATATATATATATATATATATATTAATATATATATATATATATATATATATATATATATATATATATATATATATTAATATATATATATTTATATATATATATATATATATATATATATATATATATATATATATATATATATATATATATATATATATATATATATATATCTATATACATATATTATATATGTGTGTTTATCATATTTTAATATTTTACAAACCTTTGAAACACTTTTTCACAAAATATATGTTTTACATTAGATATTAAATTTCAAATTTACACACAAACAGACATGTTTCATAAAGTAGTCAGACTCGATTCAGGGAAGAACAACATATATATTTTCGGTAAAATCGGTTCGTCATGATTACAATACAAACTTGTTATTTCGTGTAAGAATGGATATATTATGAATACATAAAATATATTTCATTCTCTTATTAGTAAAATACCCTACCTTATTATTCCTTTGCAGACACTTCTCTATTCTGAAATAAATAAATAAGTTTTATAGTCATAAAAATAAATAGCAATAATATATAACGTGAACATATAGGTAAACACTTTTATTGTTCAATATTCACAAATTCGGCTTGATAAATCATTACTCCAGATCAATAAACAGCTAATAACGATAATACATCTTAAATAGAAACGTATATGTTGACCTAATCACCGCAGAATTTTAATTTCATCGTATTTTTTTTTCTCTTTTTTCATAGCTATACATTGTCATTTTGGTTGATTACACATGGATAAATTTCGTTGCAATGATGGATAAATTTGGTACTCATTCATATTGACTAGAGATTGTTTTTCACAATAAATATAACTTTCATTAAACGCCGATATCATTTACATAAATCACATTTATTAAGTAAAAATTAATCAACAATAAACTTAATAATAATAATAAAAAATTGGTATCACGTAATTAATAAACTTTGGCATGAAGAAATACGAAAACAATAACGTATCACCAAATCGCACTTATATTGTCAGTCACTTTCTTGTTTATGGATTTATTCAAAACAAATCAGTCTTTGAAACATTTAAAAATACACCACGTTTAGGGGCGAGAGGGATGTTACAGAAATGGCTTTTTATTTATTATATAAAGGTGATAAAACCAGTCGTGTGTTTAAAATTCAATCTTCCAGATGTCGTTGGCACTAGCCCATCAGGTAGCTTTGCGTGTTTGTGGCAAAGGGATTGCAGGTGCCGGCCCATACTGCCCCGGAGGACTCCGGTTGTTCGCTGCGATGTCGTCGCGGAAGGCGAGAAAGCCAAGTTGAGCGTGGGAAGCCTCGTTAAGCGCTCGGGAACGAATGCAAGCGCGGTACTGGTCTGCGGATAAACGTTGTCCGCCCGGACCACCGGAGCACACCTTATACACACCAAACTTAAGTTATCATATTATACATACCGGTGCAAAGAACACACAGTGGTAAACATTTACATATACATACGAGATAGCGTCCAAAATTTGCAGCTATCCAGATCTCACAAACGTATTAATTGCCAAAGAAATTTTTTCAAAAAGATGTGATTCTATCATTATCAAAAAGATGTTCCGTTTACAATTTTTAATAAACGTTAATTAGACATTTATTTATTAAATTTTGAAATTGTAATTCAACTCAATTACTTGGAGAAATTCTAGGAATTTTAAAAATATGTTCACTACAGAATACAATAATTGTATGCGGAAAGCCAAAGCCAACTAGATGCAACGGTGCCATTGTATGCATTTGTCGCGTTCTCTACGGTTAAAGTAAGCGCGTAATATTCTTTTGTATGTCCACTATGACTTTTATGTGCACGTAAATTATTTGGTTTCGTATATGCTATACAAAGACACCCCATTCTGTATAATGAACGTCATTTGAACATAAAAAATCCATATAAACTAAAAGTATCTACATCTAGAAAAGTTCATGCATATTTCGAAATCAATAAATAATTTTTCAATTCTTTTTAATTATTGTAAATATAATAATCTTTTTAGATACACTGTTTGCGTTAGGTTTCAATAATAATTTAAAGTTTAGATACAGTAAAACAAATCGCTTTTGATAGGTATATAAATTTAACAAGTATCCATTTCTAAATTTAATCCACTTCTGCGCGCTGAAAAAGCAATTTAAAGAAGTACAAGAAAGCTGAATTATATATTCTGAAGTAGATATTGGATATTCAAAGAAAGATTTTTAAAGTTTCTACCTGTCATTAAAACTCATTTTCAATAAAAGATTTTATTTAATTTCTTGTTAAGGATTTCAATTTAAAATTTTACATCAAACATAATAAAAATTTCTTAAAATATTTTATATCTATTCTTATGTTGCGTAATTTAATTTAAAATGAATTTGGGTAATAAAATAAGTCTTTTTTGAATGTGAAATTGGTAAAAACTTCGTCTTATATTTAGTGCAAGCGCATGTCATCTCCAATGGCAATATTTTTAGAATTTTATATATGTGTCAATGACATGCAGCAAAGGAGCATCGTTATAGGTATACATGCATAGAAATACGGAAATAGCTTACCTTCGGATGCCATATATGGAAAATACCGGGATCTGTTGCTCGCACGACCTTCATGTTACTCCGTATATATTTGCGATATAACATCACATCTTCCCCACCCCAACCCACTATGTCTTCGTCGAAACCACGAACTTTCAAGAAATCAGAACTGTCAACAATAAAATAATCACTGCTATAGTAAAATACATATGTATATCACATATATTGGAACACTTCAAAAATTCTTATAGTAAAAACAGTTAGAGAAAAAGTAGAAAATATTGAAGATAAACTCGAATTTACGAAACATATGCTCAATGTATATATTTTGTAATGTTTATTTATCTAACTGTACTTATAATTCTGAAACAAAAATTTAAATGTATAAAAAAAAACATCAATATTTTTAAAAAATATATTGATTTTTTTTTCTGTTCCGGTATCAGATGACCGTACTTTTAAAAGAATTAAGTACTTGACATGAATGAATGAATTAAGTTAGAAGTACTAATGCGATATTAGAAAGATATGGTTGTATGAGTCACGATTGACTGATTTCATTTTTCTCCAAGACAGTCCTTTGAAGGAGTGTATAGATTTTTGAAGTGGCTTGAAGAACAATATACACGAAGAAAACAATACGTTGACGATGCGGTATTCGCTGAGTTCTAAATCATTGTTTATACAACACTCAGACATACCAACGCTGGCCTCAAATTGAAGTTGCAGGGTTAGGGGACAAACAACGGAACGGAGGTTTCGGTAAACTTGCACATTCCGCACTCGTGCACTAAAATGCTACACGCATCTGTTAGTCGACCGATACTTGGTTTCAATGCGTGTTTCTGTGTTTGTGTCAGCCTGGAAGTAAACTTAGGACGAAACTTTATCGTTCTAAGAAACTCCATCAGAAACATGTGCTCATGTATAATGATATTATAATTAATTATTACTTGGATCGTTTATCTTAGAATTCAATAGTTTATTGAATAAGCAAAAAAATTGTTTGTAGAACATTTTTGTAAAATTAAATCACCTGCTTTGTAATAATAAATCTACTTACCGATATTGACATGTCATGCCATATCCAAAATCTCTCCAGAAGCCCGTGTCTCTGGAGATGACAAGTTGGTCAGTTTCTGATGGGACATCTTTTCCTTGCAGCGTGTACACCACATGCGGATTGTACAAGCTGAACACAACCGGATAGTAGACCTTCTTGCCCGGTTTCGTATTCCAGCGGCATCGGTCTAGGAACCGCGCGCTAAACACGACATCCACATCGCACATGAACAGCAGCACGTCCTTGATTTCGCGGCCAGGCGTACTGCTCCACGTCCGTTCCGCGCCAACTCGTAATCCTTTCCCCCGGGAAAACGTCTCATTGAGCGCTAGCAGCCGTAAGTTATTCGCATTTCCGCCACTGTTTCTTGTCATTAGGACGCGCGACATGATAGCCCTAGCCTCTGATAAGCCTTCCTCGCCGAAATACACAACGGTCAAGTGAACTCTTCGGTCATTCTTCAGCGCTATTTTGACAAACTTATCCATGAAACTCTGGAACGTCGCGGTGCGCCCAGACAATGGAAGGATGATATGGATTAGTTCCTTTTCACGGGCAATTGGCAGCGCTTCTGTTGTAATTGTTTGCAGGGGAGCAAATGGTCTCATGAGAATAACCTTCGTGTAGGAGCCGCTGTTGTGGGAGGAGTGATGCTCTTGGTGACTCTTATTGAGGCTTTTTGTCCGAAAATACAATTCATACTGCGTGCCGGTAGTTGGCTCTGACCGGTACAATCCCTCGAGGAAATCATCGAGCGTGTATTTGAGTGATTTCGTACTGGAGCCGCCAGTAGTTCCTTTCGGGTGCGTGATATTTTTGTTGAGTACTTCGAGCGCTTTGACCAATGCTTCTAACAAGTCTTTTCGTTTGAAACCAATCGGTTTCTCGACTACGCGTTTACCTAAGCCCAGATCGATTGGGTACACTCGGTTAAAAGTGAAGTGGTTGAATGGAATCAACTCGTATTCGTTGTTGAGAGGAAGTCCGCGCATTACTTCGGACGATATGATCTGTCGCCGGATATAGTTTGCGCACTCCGCATTGCTTGGCACAGGATTCAAAGGCAACGCGGACGCATTCAAACTAAATGAGTCTTGTTGTTGCTGCTGCTGCTGCAGTGGTATAACGTTTGCTGCTGATGCGCCACTATTCGAACCTGCAATTTAAATAAAGCACTTTGTAGAATGGGAAATCGAGCGAAGTCAAATGATTCCCAACTATCGGTATTTGCATAAAAATGTTGAATGGTCTAAATCAAATTGTCTCTACACCTAAATAAAGTTGATCTTCATCTACAAATAAAACGGTCAATGTTGCAAATTTACACTTTTTAGAGAGTGAAGTTAATATAGCAGGAAGTACGAGTGACTAATGAAAGCTTATCCGGAAACGGCAGCCACGCCAACCTAATTTGATAGTACGTACGCAACCATGCCTTTGACCCTACATGTTGTACTCAGTGATTCAATGCTTTGCGTATGCGTTTCTATGTGACAGCTTTAAGTATGCACTATGTATTAATGCTAATGTCTATTCCACAATAAATAGAAGTTTACCGATTTAACTGCAGTAATTCTTTATAAAAAGTTATTAGGAAATAATAGAGGTAAATTCCAGTTGAGATATGTATCCATGATAGTATATTCTATAAGAATCGCAAAAATATAAAATGAAAAGTTATTAAGATACTTAATTGATCAATTGTTTAATAAATTGATTATTTTGAGTTATTTTTAAAATATCTATAAGTTTAGTAATCATTTTTAAATTTGAAGCACCGTGGATAGCAAAAACATGGCAACATACCATACTATAGTATAATGTATGATGTTGGTGCCTATTATCACGATATATCACTCTCGGAAGTGTCTGAATTTATTAGCCTTAATGTGGCAACGTAATATTTCATTGTGAATAATAGCTGCGTGTTATGAATTCACTTTCATCCCCAGTACGAGCGTCGACAAAGAAACAAAAAGCAAAATGCGATAATTCTCTTTCTCAAGTGGCGGGAACATTGGGTATTCTGCCAAAGACAAGTATATTATAATTGTTTCATTTCACTTCACTCCAAGATATATGTACATGTGTGTGCATGAACCATTTAAATATAAAACTTTCTTTAAATATAGTACTAATGGCTAAAGCGTATGAATTATATATGTATCTCTTTGCAAATTTGAATAAACAATTTATATAATTTAATTTGCTGATTTTACAACTATTAATGAATTTATGAATTATCAATTCAGTTGTTACAATTCCATATGCTTATGCTGAACAATGGTATGGAAGACAAACGTATTTGAGTACGATATAGAACGAGAAATTATATGTACCAGATATCTTTCTAGTAGCAACATACCAAAGATCAAACATCAAGTGATTCTATCTGCTAACAATTACCCCGAATGGATGCTAAACTAAAATTTATATAAATAGATTTTCTTCGTATTATTAATGATAAAATAATTAAACTGCCGTGCCTTTGTAACAATAGATAAGCCTGACAAGAATTTGGTGTTTGAGGTTTGCAGTGTTGGATATCATAAAGCATTTTTGGTTATATTAAATCTAGAAGTTTCGTGTAAGTTTCACTTGCAAATAGATATTAATCAAGCACGTTTTACATTTTGCAGACTATTGCATTTTAATTAACTATTAAGATGGTGCTAGGAACAGTTTTACCTGCATAATTTAGTTTCATATTAATAACTTTCTAGATGACATATTGATTATTAATTTTCATTACACATAACTTACATACTACATACTTCAGGTTTTTTTTTACGTTCTTGAAGAAGACGAAAGTGATTGCCTAGTTAAGAGTTGAATCATTTTATAACTTAGTATTATGTACACATAAATTTACATTTAGTTATCTATCAAAATTACTAAGATAACATAAACAAATTGATATAACGTTATTTATCTAATTCGCGTGACATTCAAAGTTCTATAAATAAAATTATATTTTATCATAAAAGATACATTTTTATGTATCTCAAACTATCATTTAATATAGATTGCAATATATAATTATTTGATTATTCAACGATTACTTAAATATTCACACTTGACTACAACAGAACTTTTTATATGCATATCGCAAAACCGGTGAATAATTGTATCCATTCAATGAATTGGAAAAACAGTGTAGATGTAAGCAGTGGAAATGAATACTATCATCGGTGTGTGCTTAGTGAGCCACAATGATGCTATACCTATCTAATTGCAACAAACCTGTCAGCTGCAGCAATTGCAGTTTAAGGGACCGGATCTCGGCCGTAAGACGTTCCACTTCCTGTTTATTTTCTTCCTCTCGCTGTTGCAGCAGCTGCAGATATCCGTTCGCTGATTGTTGTTTATCCTGCTGTTGCAAAACGGTTGCTCCTGAAACAAATTAGAAATAATGTAGCACTTGACAAATTTAAGCAAGAAGTTTGTTCAGAATTTATTTATGATGTAATTTGAACTAAAAGTAATAAAACTGAAAATATAAATTACCCTGTCTAAATCATTAAATTTTTTGTTCACGTAAAAACTATAAATTTCATTATGTTTATGAATAAATTTAAATTCTCTATTTTTTAAGTTTTGAATTGGGACCAATATATGGATACTTAATTGCGTTATCAAAAACCCACTTTAAAAGCATGTGTAATTGTGATTTTTTTTAGAATTTTAGACGTAGATGATACTTAATCTTTGCATTTATCCAAAACGAGACAATTTAAATTTTTTATCTATATAATTTCACAAATTAAATTAATATTGATATACCCAAGGCAATCTGATATTATATTTCGTAAGCTCGATATTAAATTGATTTGATTGATTTTTTAAGTGCTGATAGCTATCCGTCAAAACATGATAAAAGTTAAAAATGTTGCATCATTTTTTTTTATTATTATGTCAATTAGAATATGAACAATATATTAGAAATTACAAGTATGTATGATTTACAATTAATGTTTAAAATCAATTAATTGATATAAATTAATAACCATGCTTTTTGAATCTACATATTTGTTTAAAGAATAAAAACCAATTTAAATCAACCTTAAAAAATCTTTAAATAATATGCAAATTAATCAATTATTTTATGATAATAAAAACTTGATAAAAAACTAAAGTGTTTGTGACAAATGACTGATAATTTTTCTTATATAAAGAGTGCACATTTAAGGTATAGGTAGAACAATTTCTGTATTAACAAGAACTAAAAATGTTTGGTAAAGCCTTCCTTCTCTTCGCCGTATTGGCAGCTTTCGCTGTCCAGGTAATATTATATGTTTATTTTCCTGCAATTAATTTTTCAATTATTTTTGTATTTCAACTTAAGAATAAACTACCCTTATTTAAATTTCCTATAAAAATTTTAAATTGTATACAGTTAAAATATTATAATTTATTGTTATTTTATTCATATTCTGAATATCTTAAAAATACTTTATTTTTCTTCCACAGGGCCTTAATGCTGATAGAACCTATGAATTGAATTATGAAGACAGAGAAATGCATCATCTGAAATCTGTTATAAGCGATCTATTAGAAAAAGTGAAGAAATTAGTAGCAAACTTATTGGAATTCGGCAAAACTACCGTAGTCGAAACAATCAGTGTGTTGCAAAATTGCATTGAAACCATTTTAAAAGCGAAAGATGATATTTTGGAGAATGGTATTGGTGCTATTGGTGATATTGTTGGTGATGCCAAAGAATGGATCGAAAATACAACATCTCATGCGTTGGAACTTGGTTTTGATGTCAGTGGATGTGTCATTGGTAGAAAAGATCAATTAGATTCGCTTACAGAAGGCTGGGTTGATAACCTTACCAACGGCATTACTAATATTACTGAACAAGCTTTGAACTATGTTAAGAATGACCTCACTGACGTGCAAGGTATTGTCAAACAAATTACCGGCCTCACAGGAAAAATCTTGAAGTGCACATTACCTCTTCCATCATTGAAATGCTTAACCGATCTTGTAAAAGAAAGCGAAGAACTATGGGAAAAATTGCCAGCACATATCAAATCAATTGTGGATGGAGCTCTAAAACTTGCAAAATCTATTCCTGAAACTGTACTCTTATATCTTAACACTACCATGACCTCAGTCGGTGCACAAATCAGCGTCATTAAGACAGATATCACTTCCTGTGTTGATGCTATCATCGATGCCAAATCCTCTCCTAGAGCTCGCCCAATTTTTTAAATAAACTCGCTTTGTTTAAATAAGTGTTGTAAGATATTTGTTATACTTTTCCGTACTAGTATATTAAATTGTTAATAAAAAATATTTATAATAAAAAACTGTATTTATTTATAGAAAAATGTTTGAAAACTAAATTACTTTCATTACAAATTCCAAACAATTAAATAGCACTGTTACATTATGAAAAAAAAATTCTATAAATAAGTGTGTTAACCAACAAGTAATTTAAAAAATAAATGCACTTATTTTATATAAAAATAACATAAAAAATATTGTTTCACTAGCATGTTTAGGTGAATATTATATTTATACTAGTTTTATGATTTCACTGCCACTCATTTATTTTTATTCGTTAAGCATTCGTAATTATTCACATTTGTAATATACAGTATAGAATTGCCGTCATGACTTTCAAAAGATGAGCAACAGCAATTAGCAAACAATATTGTTAGATTCAAATGTTTAATACGATTTATGCTGTCTTTAATTATAAAGAGATATTCATAAACAAGCTCCTCGAAAAATCAAGTTCACTAATATATTCATTTATAGAATGGAAACCTATATGTATTCCACATGTTATAAGGAATTTTGTCATTCTCTCTTTTTCATTGCGGTACAATATATATTCTTATTTAAGGTAAATTTTAATATATACGCCTCATATTATTTCAACCACTCAATAAGAATTGTAATATGATCAAGATAAATTGAATCAACCTTTAAAAAATCGGCGTATGATACCAACAATTATATAGGGACTACAGTAGACATACACCCTGTGTTCGATATGATTATTACAAATTTTCTAAACAAAAATGCTGATCAGAAATTCTGGTAACGGACCTTGCACAAGAAATGTTCTCTTTATTTTTGAGGTACGATATATATACTTATCTAAGGCAAATTATAATATATACGTCTCATATATTTCAACCACTTAATAATAATTTTAATATGATCAAGATAATTTAAATCGACCTTTAAAAAAGCAGTACATTATACGCAAATTGTCAAATCTATTGTCCCATGATACAAATTAAAATTGATAAAAATATAAGTGTTCCTACCGAAATGCTGATAATTTTTGGTATATAAGAGTACACATTTGGAGATTTGTCACAGTTTCCACAGCAAGAAGTGAAAATGTTTGCAAAGATTTTCCTACTCTTCGCCGTATTGGCAGCGTTTACTGTCCAGGTAATATTTTTATACATTCTTATGTAAATTAGCATATGACTATATTAATTTTTTAATTTCTTATATTTTTTTTAATAAACTTTTAAATATATTTAAACTTGAATATTTTAGGTTGTTTATTAAAACGTATTTTTAATTTTATTTGACAGGGTCTCAATGCTAATGTTAATCATAGTGTTTTGAGAAACGAAAGAGGCATTATCGATGACACGATTAAGGATATAACCAATTTGCTTCAAGCAATTAAAGATTTTGCTCTGACAACTGTCGTAGGTGCTATCAAGGCTGTGAAAGATGTTATAAGTACAATTGGTAAACTGAAAGATGAGTATTTGACGGCAGGCAAAGATGTCATCAAAGGAGGTATCCAAGGCGTTAAGGATTACATGAAAAATTGTACTGCTAAAGCGGCCGAACTCGGCGTAAACATTGATGAATGTCTAAAAGGACGAGAAGCTGAACTTAGTGCCATCGACAGCAGTCTAGGAAAATTGATTTCAGGTTGCATAAATGATATTGTAAACAAAAGTCTAGAGATGGTCAAAACCGACTTGGATAAGATTGGCGAAATTCAAAAAGACGTTGTTGACCTTGGTGTGAATATTACATTAAGCATACCGAAATGTATTTTGACGTGGAAGCCATTAGATTGTTTATCAAAAATTGTCGATAGGTTAACAGCATATATTAAAAAACTTCCTAATGATGTTACGGACATAGTTAACGAAGCGCTCGAATTGGCTGCATATGCGACTAACAAATGTGTGACATGCGTGTTTAATCTTGAAGAAACTACTGAAACACAATGTTCAGCCATACACGACAAAATTCAAAAATGTGTGGAAATTAAGTTTGGTTCGCCTACTACTCCGTCTGCAGCTACCGATGCTCCAGCTACCGATGCTCCAGCTACTGATGCTCCAGGCACCCATGGTCCAACCACCGTTGTTCCAGCTATTTTATTTAATTAAATTCATAAATAAATAAAATTCAACTGTATTTTTAAAAACCATTTTTATTTTATATGTTTAAAATATAACACCTAAGCAGAAGGTTTTCAGTATATTAAATCTATGACTAAAACATAAGAAATATCCTTACGTATCTTATTTGAATACAGTTTTAAATTGGGACGAATGTATGGATACTTTAATGCGATATCAAAAGCCTACTTAAAAAACGTATATAATTTTGAGATGATACTTAACCTTTGCAATTTTCCAAAACGAGACAATTAGAATTTTTACCTATAGAATTTTACAAAATAAAATTATGATTGAGACAAACAAATTATCTGATATTATATTTTGTAAGCTCAACATCAAATTGATTTGACTGATATTTTTTAGTGTTGTCGACAAGACATGATAAAACTTAAAAGTGTTACATAATTATTATTTTTTTGATCAGATAAATTTGAATACATTAAAGATTATAGGAATGTATGATTTGCATTTAATGTTAAATATCAATTAATTACTCCATGTGAGTATATAGATAATCAATTATTGTTGATACTAATTAGTAATAGAGGGGTAATATTTTGTTTTTCATCCATGAATAATAGTTATTTCGAATAGATAAATAATACTTTGAATACGAAAGTCTATCCAATGTAAAACAGTTTGAAGTAGGTATAAAAATTATAAATCGATTTGATTTTTAATTTTATATATTAGCCTTTTCTAATTTAGTAGCTAATATTCCTTCAATCTCCTTGCTTTTTTATCCTATTGGAATTCGGTAGTCGGCATTTCTGCATCATTCAGAAACACAACTGAATGTTCTGTTTAATTCTAAAATAGGTGATTTATTGAATAGCTACATTATCTACATTTATAGTATAATTCTTAAATAGTACTAGTAATTTCAAATACTAGATTGGATTTAAATATCGGCGTATGATACCAGCAATTATATCGGGAGTACAGTAGACATACACCCTGTGTTCGATATGATTATTATAAATAAAGTTTAAAAATTTTCTCAACAAAAATGCTGATTAGAAATTCTGGTAACGGACCTTGCACAAGAAATGTTCTCTTTATTTTTGAGGTACGATATATATATATATATATATATACTTATCTAAGGCAAATTATAATATATACGTCTCATATATTTCAACCACTTAATAATAATTTTAATATGATCAAGATAATTTAAATCGACCTTTAAAAAAGCAGTACATTATATGCAAATTGTCAAATCTATTGTCCCATGATAAAAATTAAAATTGATAAAAATATAATATAAGTGTTCCAACCAAGATGCTGATAATTTTTCGTATATAAGAGTAAACATTTGGAGATTTGTCACAGTTTCTTGTAGCGCAGCAAGAAATAAAAATGTTTGCAAAGATTTTCCTACTCTTCGCTGTATTGACAGCGTTTACTGTCCAGGTAATATTTTTATATATTCGTATGTAAATTAGCATATGACCAAGTTAATTTTTTAATTTCTTATATTTTTTTTAATAAACTTTTAAAAATATTTAAACTTGAATATTTTAGGTTGTTTATTAAAACGTATTTTTAATTTTATTTGACAGGGTCTCAATGCTAATGTTAATCATAGTGTTTTGAGAAACGAAAGAGGCATTATCGATGACACGATTAAGGATATAACCAATTTGCTTCAAGCAATTAAAGATTTTGCTCTGACAACTGTCGTAGGTGCTATCAAGGCTGTGAAAGATGTTATAAGTACAATTCGTAAACTGAAAGATGAGTATTTGACGGCAGGCAAAGATGTCATCAAAGGGGGTATCCAAGGCGTTAAGGATTACATGAAAAATTGTACTGCTAAGGCGACCGAACTCGGCGTAAACATTGATGAATGTCTAAAAGGACGAGAAGCTGAACTTAGTGCCATCGATAGCAGTCTAGGTGGATTGATTTCAGGTTGCATAAATGATATTGTAAACAAAAGTCTAGAGATGGTCAAAACCGACTTGGATAAGATTGGCGAAATTCAGAAAGACGTTGTTGACCTTGGTGTGAATATTACATTAAGCATACCGAAATGTATTTTGACATGGAAGCCATTAGATTGTTTATCAAAAATTGTCGATAGGTTAACAGCATATATTAAAAAACTTCCTAATGATGTTACGGACATAGTTAACGAAGCACTCGAATTGGCTGCATATGCGACTAACAAATGTGTGACATGCGTGTTTAATCTTGAAGAAACTACTGAAACACAATGTTCAGCCATACACGACAAAATTCAAAAATGTGTGGAAATTAAGTTTGGTTCGCCTACTACTCCGTCTGCAGCCACCGATGCTCCAGCTACCGATGCTCCAGCCACCGATGCTCCGGCCACCGAAGTTCCAGCCACCGAAGTTCCAGCCACCGATGCTCCAGCCACCGAAGCTCCAGCCACCAATCCAAATACAGATTTGTCTACCGATGATGCAATACTTGTACCCACAGAAGAGTCAGTTGTAAGAGCTAGTATCGCAGATCTACTTAAACAGATACAAGATTTGTTAGTAAATTTGAAATCATTGGTAACCGGTGTAATTGGAGAAACTTTAGAAACATGTACGAAACTCATAGCGACTATTTTAAGCCTGAAAGAAGATACCCTGGAATCAGGTATACGCAATATTACTTGTACCATCGGCAGTCTTTACGATTACATAGAACAAAGCGCTGTCGATGCTGTCGCAGTGGGAGTCGACATCACTGTATGCATATTTGGAAGAACAGACCAACTTGCAGCTCTGTCCATAAAACTTACTGAAAATCTAACTGGCTGCGTATTAAATGTTGCCGAAGGTGGTCTACAAATGACTAACGACATTGTAAAGATTTGCAAAGTTATCGTTGAAGATATAACAACATTGGCATTGGGTATGCCAGGCAAAATTACTAAATGTATGTTGACTTGGGATAAAATCGAATGTCTACAAGATCTTCTATCTGGTATATCTAATCAAGTAATTAAAATCCCCATTTACGTTATGGATATTATTAACCAAGCTAAATTATTTGTTGCTTCATTGCCTGAGAAATTCATTGAATGCTCAGCAAATAGCGGCGCAGAAGCTATAGTTCAGACTAGTGCTATTCGAGGGGAAATCAAAACGTGTGTTGATGAGAAAATGGCAGCAGGTAAAAGAATCGTCAATCATCGTGCCTACAAAGCTCGCCCAATTTTCTAAGCGTATTATGTTTTGTCTAAATAAATAAATCATGTAAATTGTTTGTTAATTTTGTTCATGTTACTTTAAAATATAAATATATTGATATACATCAGACTTTAATATACCTGGATCAAGCTTAAAGCTTAATACATAAGTCTATTTAAGATTCCATACATAATGTAAAGGAAAAATAATTTACCTAGTTCATAAGAGATCTAAAAAAAAGTACTGTATCTGATATACTTTTATTATATATACTTGTTCAATACTATTAAAAATATATGGATATAGATAATATGCTTAAGTATCAAATTATAATGATTAATAGAAAGATAAGGATATGTATAAAAGAAAAGACAGTTATATGAGAATGTTAACGTATTCACAATGATGTTTAAGTGCACTATTTTACTATTTTTGCTGTCTTTAATAATCGCTTCACAGGTAAGGCAATGCATATGAAACTCAAAAATTGTCTAAGTAAATAATAGTAATTTGTAAAATTTCATGAATATATTTATATAATATGGATAAAGATCATTTTATTGATTTACTTATTGATTTACTTATTTTAAAGGAAACTAGCGCTGACCCATTAGCCAAAAGTATTATAATTGACATAGCGAAAAAGAAAATCGACGAATTAATTCACTATGTAACAGATTTAATCAGTGGTAAAATTCATGAAATAGAAATTATCAGAAATAATGTTGAACGCATAACGGAAATCGCCATTGACAAAGCAGAATTCGAAATCGACAAAGTAGTTAACGGAAGTATAAGTTCCATAAGAAAAATTTATCAAGATGCAATTGACGCTGGGATCAACGTAACAGAATGTTACGTAACAAACATGGATCAAATCACAAAGCTCCGCCGAAAACTGTACATGGACGAAATAATGTGTGCGGGCAATGAGTTAACAGCATTCAATAAAATACTTAATGACACCGTAACCACATTCACAAACGACTTGGTGTCCGTTGTCGAATTGCCTGGGCGGTTATCCCACTGCCTAACAACTATTGAAATCATCGAATGCGTAACGTCACTAATACTAGATGTGACCAAGCTACAACAAGAGATTCCACAACAAATTCTGGCCACAATGAATCAACTGACCGAGTATTTCATGAGTTTTAACGAAAGAATTCACCAATGTCAATTTAAACAGCTACGAGTTGCTGTAGACGAGTCCCGGAAGATTGTTGATCATATGACAACTTGTGTGCGAAATTCTGGAGGGAGTATGTACTAATTTAATGTAAACCAACAAAATTATATTATAGAAGTCATTTAAAGACAGTTGAAAATGTAAAATTGTAAATAAAAATCAAGTCTACACGATTTAATTTTAAATTATGCAAATAATTACGCAGCAAGTACATTTTACAGAAAACGCTTTATTAAATATAAAAGTTAAATATACGTACTTTTAATCATTCTGAATAGTAAAAAATATTTTTGTGTTTTCATGTTATTAGGGATGCAAAATAAAAGTAGTTATCTTTGTTATTTTACATGTCTTTTCCTTATCATAGTCATGCATTATTATATTTCTTTTAAAAATTAGATTTATATTTTTAAACAAAAAAAACTCAAATCAAAATTTGTAGTCTAATATTAGAAAATGAGTATATATTTCTTAGAATTACATCGGAAAACGAGGCCGGGTATACAAAGTTTGGCTTAAATCAAATAACTAAGTTCAAGTGATTTGGTGTAATCCCCGATAAGCTCATGTATAAAACTGGCTTTCTTAGCAGCTGCGTCATACACAAATAAAAATGTTTTCAAAGTGGTTAGTACTTTATATTACATTAGCTCTTGCAATTGTCTCTCAGGTATGTAATTTTTTTGACATATTTAACTAAAATTATGAATAAAGAATAATATTTATAATTATTTATTAATATTCGAAGTAATTTGCCCAATAAATAGCAGCTTATACTTTGGTCAAATCAATATAATCAAGTGCTGATGTAAATTAAAACATCTCGCATTATTTTCAGGAAACAACTGCCACATCTGTGGAACTCCCAAAGAAATTCATAACTCCAATCGATGTTGCAAGATATCAAATAGAAACACTTATCAAACTAGTAAACATAATCGTAACTCGGGAACTCAAAACTTTGCATGATATTCGTGATCTGATAACCAAGACAACGGAAAATGCCATCAAAGCCGCAATTGTCGAAATCGAAGATGTGTTCGATAACACGATTGGCTTAGCACGGAAAATAATGCAAGGTGCACTAGACAAAGGTGTCAACATCACCGAATGTTACGTCATGAATATGGACGAATTACGCAATATGCGCAGGCAGTTCATAATGGAAGAAATCCAGTGCGCCACTAGTCAAGTCGGTGAATTGTACACGATCATCGATGATGCTGCATCGAATTTCACCGATGATTTGATTAAAGTTGCCGATTTCCCGAAACGTTTGCAAAAATGTCTGCTTGCTCCAATCACAATAATAAAATGTGTATCGGAAGTAATTGGTGATGTTTCTCAATTGCAAAAAGATATACCAGCACAAATTTTGGCAACCATGTTGCAAGTGACCCAGTACTTAACTGGCTTTGACCAAAGAGTACACCAATGCGAGTTCGATATGGTGAGGAAAGCCATCGACGGCACTCGACCTATTATAGATAATTTGATGGGATGTGCTCGAGATCCGGAACATAATCATTGATGCCATTTTAGATACTTATTTTAAAATATATTATTTAATGTACATACGTATCATTTTTTTAAGAAATGTAGAAGAATTAATATATAGGCTGAATATTAATTAATTTTAGTTGGTTCTGTAAAAATTCATAAATAAATAATTCATCACGTCTATGATGAAATAATACTTGGAATATATTTTATACATACATATTCATATTTGGAAATATATACTTCCATTTTTGTTAAATGCAGTTTAATATTATTTTAATCAAAAAATTACTTTTAATAATTACATTTATCAAACAATTATGATGAATACAAATTAATGAATACAAACATTTCAAAAGGTTTTAACTTTTATTTAAGTTTACATTATAGATATTTATGTATTTTTGTACATGATATTCTACTTTGAATGCATTCAATTAAATATTACGTCGAGACGTAGATTCCATATTACGATTTTGATAGTTTCCTCAATTATACCGAATACCGTCACCTTGGAAGAAAACTACTTCGTTATTAGCTCATCTACAAACAAGCAAAAACATCAATTAAATAGAATGTTAAAAATAAACACTAGTATCTACCATAAAAACTCAAAATTTATTTAATTGTCATTCGACATTTACATACATATATGTTAGAAGTTAAATAAAAATTATTAAGAATTTGATAAGTTGTAAGAGGTTTCGGTATGTAATAAACATTTATTTATGAAAATTGCTTAAATGTTATCTGATGAATTTAAAAATAATTATTATACATATACTGTTTTATTAAATATTTATAAATGTATAGAATAATATTTCAAATACTTACAGAATAGTTAAAATGCACTACAAATTGATGGAGGTTTAATTGATATGTAAGAAAGTTTATTTATAAAAGCACACAGTACTCCTATTTCTCTATGATAATAATACCACATATAGCAAAAAGCAAATATAATTGACAAAACGATTATGAAAAGTATAATTATTTGGATTTTGAATTGTTTCCACAATATACCAAATGCTTCACGTAGACACATCTTCGCTTTCAATATAGGACGATTAGGAATATGGGTTTTATATATGTAGCTATTTTTTAAAATCGTATAGTTAATATTTTCCTTAAACATTTTTTCTTGATAATTTATTTAATATTAAGATATAGCCTATATGAAAAAATTATTGATAACAACGAACTATTATTTAGGTATTCGTCATAATTAATAAGCATTACAAATATTTGTATCGCCCTAGAAAATGCAATTATCGGTAATTTTTTTGAATGCAATTTAATCTTTATTCATTTTCAAAAAATATGTATTGCTTCTAATAAATAAATTATCAAGAAAAAATGTTTAAGGAAAATATTTACTATATGCTTTTAAAAATTACCTATATATATAAAACTAGTAGTAGTAATATTAACAAATAAGTAGTCGTATCTTAATTATAATGAGCTGTTTTAAATAGAAATTATTAGATAAACTATTTAATGGTGCAATTATTCAATAAAAAATTATTGATTACTATTTTGATATGGAAATAAAATTAAACCATAAAAGCAAGCTAAAAAACCGATTATCTTACAAAAATTCTTTGTGATAAATTGCTAACAGTTGATTAGATGTTGATAGAATATAAAGAAATATTTTAATAGCTTAGAAACTTTATAGTGAATATGTGTCTTTTGATTTTAATAAGAACCGTATTTTTGCAATTTAAACTAGTAGTAATAGCTGTTCTGTTTATGATTTTACTTACGTCTATATTAGTGGGTAGCGTATGTTACCATTACCATAGTCACATATCTACACTATGTGATTTATTACGTGTAAGAGGTCAATCTGATATTCCTCAATTATGTAATGCTTTTTAAACGTAAGTTTACAATAATTATGGTTGGTTGGATGACAGTTAAATAACTTTTGAGATTTTATAGTAGATGCCATTGTTTATTTTTAATATTCTATGTAATTGATATTAATTTGTTTGTTTGTAGATGAGAGTATGAAGAGGTAGTTCTCCAAGATGACGGTACTCAGTACAATTAACGAAACTATCAAAATTGTAATATGGACTCTACGTCTCGACATAATATTTAATTAAATGAATTTAAAGAAAATATCATGTACAGAAATACATAAATATCTATAATGTAAACTTAAATAAACTTTTGTATTCATCACAATTGTTTGATAAATGTAATTGTTAAAATGTCTAGTTAAACTTTTATTGCAATAACTATAACACTATAAATTAGGTATGTGGAAAAGGAAGCTATCGGCAGATTCTTATATAGAAGTAGTCACTCCTAAGATCAATATATCAGATTGAACAGACTGGATAAAGATAACATTTTCTTATCATTAAAAAAATCTATATCTGTTTAGAATACATATGTAGCAAATAGAAATACTTTTCATACGTACTTTAACAGGATTAAAAAATCAATTGTTTAGAACAAAGCACACAAGAAAAAGGTTTAATTTTCGCGATTAATTCGATAAGAAATTCGAGGACATTTTAAATCTAGTAAATCGTCAGATTAATTTCAGATAATATACAGTATAAAAGCAGAGAAATTAACTACAACAACAATAGTTATTCGAAATCAATAACAAAATGTTTTCCAAATACACAGTTCTCTTCGCCATCTTGGCTTTGTTTGCTGCTCAGGTAATATATTTTCAATAATTCATTCTTACATAAACTTTATGCTTTGTGAATATAATTAAATTTTTTTCATACATAATTTTTGTTTTTAATTGTAATACATATTTACTTTTATAATAAATATAATATGTATTATTATTATTTTGTCCAGGGAGCTCAAAGTTACCATATTGAAAGTGCTGAAGACCGATCTCTAAATGACCTCGCCGATAAAGCAAAGGAAGCAATTGCTAGATTACGTCAGACCATCCACAATGCAGTCGACAGCGCCAAACACAGACTAGGCGATATAAGAGATGCCATTATTGCCGAAGCCGAGAAAGCTGTAGCCCGAGTTGAAGAAGCCATCAAAACAGAAGTGGACAGAGTCCGCGACCAGATAACAAAAATCAAGCATGAAGCTCAACTCCTTGGCGTCGATGTGCAAGAATGTGTCGCCGACCACCAAGAAGAACTTCAACAAATACCACGAAATATCATCGAGAAACTGATCGCATGTGTTACTTCAGAAATCAACGAAGCCAAAAACATCATCGAAAGCACAATCAATGATATCGTTACCCTTAAAGAAAACATTGAAACGTTACCCGCAGATTTGAAGAAATGTTTAAAATCTTTAAACCCCATCAAATGCGTCAATAATCTGATTGCTCACGTCGTTAATTCCATCTCATCTCTTCCAAACACCATTGAAGCCAGTGTCAAGCAAATTATGTTATTGGTTACCAACTTGGAAGGAAACTTAAAAACTTGTGCTGCTAGCAAACTCATGGAGGCTTCCAAGGAAGCAGCGGCTGTAGGAGGCAATGTTGCTAAATGCATTGCAGATAAAATCAGAGAATAAACTATCGCATTACTTTTATAAAACTGAATTCTCAAAATGAGATATTAATGTATTATATTTCAATATACCATATATGAACAGCACTTATTACAAAATAAATTTACTTGTTGATTATACCCATAATTATTTATTTGATCTAAAAATAAGAATTGATATTTTTCTACTCAAAACCTATCCGTTGATCCGTGCTTATGTGACAGAGACGAATTATCAAATTGAGAATGATCCCTGTCTATTCTATACATTCCTTGCATAAACAGTAAACCAAGTTTGTCTTGTGTACACTTGACGCCGAGTTTGAGTTTCTATTTGGCCCCTAAGTTACACACGAGAAGAGAAGCTCTGCTTCCTTAGCGTAATTACCATGAGTTTAGTTCTCATAATATTCCAACATACCGTGTCTATACATATATATTTACAAACGAGTAGTCAAATGTTTCTAGACATACATTGAAATATATACTAAATATGCCGTAACACATTTATGCTGTTTAACTATTTCACAATTTAAATACATTTGCTTGCAATTGATTTGTTTTTGTATTACTCAAGTAGCAAAATGTATAAAAAAATATAAATTTCTAACAGTGTATGGAAGAAACATTCGAATAAATGGAACAATGTGAAATGAACCGGTTGTTCAAATAGAGAATAGTTAGGGAATCAACTACTGTAATAGCTACTTTTTAATCTCCTTAACTTAACTACAAGGGGCTCATTCTAAGTTTGGAATAATACTGAAACTATTCGTGATGAGAACTATGCTATGCTATTATGTTTTGCTATTTACAAATTCTAACACGCAGTTAAACACATTCCCTGCAAGTATTTTAAAGGAGATAGCGCATATATTGGACGCCATATACGAAAACCAATACAAAAACGACATTATTAAAGTTATAGATTTCGATATAATATTCTCTATAATTACGAACATTTTTATACATTATTGTAAATATAGTTGCTTTACATCATAATGAAATATTTAGATGCTCGAAAACCATCTTGAAATAACTAAAATGTTAAAATAAAATCTGATGAAAAACGAATCATTAAAAAAATGGAGACAATTTGAAAGCATAAAATCATATGTATAGAATTCTTGTCACGTCGAGTGTATATTAAATTCAAAAGAAAAAAAAGATACAAATAATATCAATACGCAATCTTGAATGTAACCGCAAGGGATAAGATGGGAAAAGAATTTCCAGTGGAATTCTGTGCCAGACTATAAATTCACTGGAAATTTGTCAAATTCACATCTTTATCAGTAGAGATTTACAGAGTCAGCAGTTTTCTACAGGAAACACACTACACACGTAACAAGGCGATAGAGAAAGAAAAACGAGCTGAGACAGAGACGAAAATGCACAGAGTAGAAACCAAGAATAGAGGTTGTAGCATACATACAAGAGCTATTAAACTCAATTCCACTTTAAATTTGTAATACATGCCTTTCGATACATCCCAAATAAAATTCGAACACATTGATTATAAAATAGATACAATTACAATATACAACTCAGATTGTAAATGATGCACTTGCTTGATGATCTTGACAATAGTCACGTCGAAGCACCTCCACCAAATATTCTTCTCAAAAGAAATAAAAATAATTATAATTTTTTTATCGAATCAGTTATGTTGTGCGCATAAATCAGATTTATTTGTGATAATTAAATATATCGGTAATTCATATTTCTGATGCATGATACAAACGACAATTGGTCTAGAGTATAGGGATCCACAAACGAGCATGGCGTAGTACGTTATATATTCAGTCATTCCATCTTTAGCAGAGTCGCGTAGAATTTGAATTATACATGAAGCAAAAGAATACATGAGATTACACGAACCACCGGTACGCTGCAGCACCACTGTACTAGATATAGTTTAATGAGCTGCTCATCTGCATACTAGTATATATTATATATAGTATATAGCGCTCATGCACTCCTCGTCTCTATTATAATGCTGAATTGTGTAATACACGAACGAACGAACGCATATCGTTTGTTGGTTCAAGCATTTTTACTAGATTTTTTTTTTTGGTGCTATGCAAATTTTATCAATACTCTTCTATATAACAAATAAAATTTGCATATATATGTATGAATATTCGATCGATGGCTTGGAATTTATTTGGAAATAATATTCAATAAATCATAATATTTTTCATTTACTTTTGTTAGTTAAATTTTTATTTAATTTGTAATACATATATAAATAGATAGAATCTGATAATATATACATTTTATCTGAAGCATCATTGTGCGAAATTATATCAGTAACATTTTATCAAGATTTTCAATATTAAGAACATTTATAATACTGATAGCATTAGATAAAATAATATTTTTTTATCTGATATTAATGCGATTAAGTTGATTATTTACTTTTAGGGAGATAAAATCATTATATTAATCAGCATCGATTATATCAGGATCAAAATTATTTGTTTTTGGATAAATGCGCAATTCGGTCTTTATATTATCATCAATTTGAGTATATATTTAAATATTATACTAAATTTTATATTACTGTATTAATTAATAATGATGGTATTGTAGCAAATTTAAGCCAGTGTAAACCACTTTAATTAAAAAAATAATTATCATTTACTAAATCAGAAAAACAGCTTAAAATTAAATTGGAGCACATAAATGCAACTAGATAACGATGATAAATAAACATTCAATTCAATTAAGCACTATAAACTTGTGGTAATTTAACGCGCGCACGAAAAAATATATCGCACAAGCAACCCTTGCACAGGCAAAAAAAAGGGAACTAAAAATACGAATGGCGTAAAACACATAGCGTAATGGCGAATCGATTGCACAACTCAGCTGAGAAGCATTGGGGCGGTTAGGGATACGAAAATAGGGTGAAAGAAAAGCCGGCAATACCACAGGGTGATTAATACTACCAGACATCAAGTGGGCGAAGAATATTGTGTTCAGGGGAGTCGCTTATCACGATCGCTTCATTGCAGCAGCGGCCACGGTCAGCGCAGAGAACGAGAGCTGCCTTTGTTTATCCTCCAGATCTGTTTATTGTTTTCGTACACTACGAGGGAGGCAACACCATTACAACCAGCCACCCAGTAAACAATGTCAAAAAGATTCAGATATAAATTGCCGTAAAACTATGCAGAATTAATTCCATTTGTGAAATTCCAATTTAATAACATCGCCTAATTCTGCGGATATACTTTTCGAGCGATTTATTCCGAATCGCTTGCGCACCATTGTGGAACAAAGAAAAATTACTGTTACGTCTCCGTTAACAGGAGGTAAAATTTATTGCTTTACTTTACAAAAATGTTACACAAAAGGTGTTAATAATTCTATGTGTACCGCCGCCAAGGAATCCAATATAGCTACCGAAGTCGTTGGTTAGCTTTTTGAAATATGTTCTTTACAAACTGGGATACGTGCCGTACATCCAGATTTTTTATTCAGAAAGTTGCGAAATTGTGCTCAAATTGTTCCTAAACATACGACTTTTCCCATAAGTGGCATTGCATATCAATTGCATAAGTGTCTACATACATACTCAAGGGATGTAATTCATTAACAACAGCACGGTTAATCGCATGACACTTGCTTTCCTTTCTTATAATTAAATTTCAACGGACAATAGCATTCACGCAAAAAGTAATTAAATATATGTCAAATACAACATTTGACACCCGTTAAACAATATATTGATCGATTAAATAATTGATGATCAAAACTTCACATATTTTCACTTAAACGAGAAAAAAAGTTAATTATTGATTTTTATGGACATAGAAAATAAAAACAAAAACAAATATCCGCCAATGAGATTATTAATTTAAATCCGATTTTACGAAAGTTATTTCCTAGGCAAGGAATATAATTAGGAATAGAAACTGTTATCCATTCATGAAAACTTGGAACCCTCGAGTATAAAGAGTAATTTTATTGAATGCACATGTGTGTTCCGTTTCATATATGGAATAAATATATATGTATATATATTTAACGGATTTCCATGAGCGCAAAATCCTCTTAAAAGCATTAGCTATTCCATTAACTTTTTTGGGTTGTTTATCCTAACGCATACACATACCGAAACATATCAAATTAATAAACAATGATAAACACTCAGTTGTCCCAATGACAGTTCATTTTGCATAAATTGTATTTATATTTACAAAAAAAAAAAAACAAAATTACTGCATTTATGTATCAGATTAATAAAGAATGATCAAATCATATACGATATTTATTTATTATTTTTATTTTTAATTAATAACAATTTACAATAAATATGGTATGCAACCTCAAATATACAGGATAAAAATAATTTTAACGGATTCATAAAAGACGAAATTATCATTCCTTTTCTTTGAGTTATTTCATTTAGAACGAGTGGTAGATGCATTGGTATTGTGAAATAAAGTCACTGGAACGTATTTGAAAATCAACATCTGTTTAGTAGTCATCGCCCATTTTGAACGTTGTTTATTATTCAAGAGCGACGCTGACCGGACCCGGCATTCGGGTGATCCGGGAGAAATGGAAGGAGTAGCCGAGCCCGGATCGCAATAGCAGGTTGGTGCGTTACCGAGCAAACCATCAACACGAGCGGCTACCAAAATGTTTGATAACACTTACACACACGTTGTTTCCGCAAACACGTAAATTTTTTATCGCTTGCCATCAAAACGTGCATACCTTCCCATCTAGCGTTTTCAATATTTATCTAACGTAGGTTACACCAGTTTAAATAAATACTTCCATATGCAATGTTCTTAAAAGCGTAATGTACACAAATGAATTCTTTATTTGGAATTTTTTTTTTTCTTATATCAACAATTTTATTATTTTTATTATGAAAAATTCTGCTCATGTAGGTAATGGAAAATAATGTAAATTTAGAAAATTTTAAAATAAAAAATATTAAAAAAATAACTATTTCATCTATGTAGAAAATTGTAGTAATAGAAATCAGATGTTTCTGGTCACTGATTGACAGTCGCTGATAATTTGGTCACAAGCCACACCATCATGAATATTTAGAGTCATAACCCAACCGAATTTTAATATATTCCACAACGTTTACAATAGGAACTCTCAAATCATTAGCAAAATGCACTTATTATTTGAATTTATGAACACGAGATCCAGCTTAATATAACTTTTCGGCTCGGATCGGCCAAGTAATTAACGTTTTTAATTAACCCACTTTTAACGTCTCAATTTCATTAAAATTACTATTCCACTTCATTTAACATAAATTAATTTGTTTTACATTTCGTTCCATAACAATTTCAACATTTAAATTTAAACTTTATATACGGTCCATATAAATACCCGCACATGATAAAATTTTAAACAGGTAATGTTGTAAATTTTCGATATCACTCCTTATAGATAAAAATAGTAAATACAGGGATCACTTGCTAACAATTAAGTTTTAGTGGTCTCAAAATAGTTAATTATAGGTAGCAGGTCATTTGCTTATCTAAACGTGGTTTAATTTAGAACTAGATACTAGTACATTCGCTGTAGCAGTATAGCTCTATATCCGTTACATGTTTATTACCAACAGTAATATGGCTGATGAGCTTCTGGCAATCCGTTTACCATGCTCATAGCGCACAATATGCATGTACATAAATACATCACTACGGTGCACATATGTTACATCTCAGAACTAATTTCCATGGAAATGGTTTTAGTAATTATTTTACCTAGCTTTTCTTGCACCAATGATCATCAAACATGATTGCCATACATTTCGAAACTATCAAATTATAATGTTCTACAATCTGTAACCCAACTAGAAACACGAATAGAAATATGTACTAAACGGCAAAAATATACGAAGAATTCTAGGCTTGTACTCTAGTCGTAAGTAAATACTACCATCATAAAAATCGAAGTAACATAATATAAAATCAGTAGAGAAATAAAATTTATTGTGTACTAAACTCGACAAAACTACGCTATTAAAAAACCAATATTTTTCCTATCAAGTAAGTTTTTTTTTTTCATAAAATATGAAATTAATTATTTTTTATGTGCAGATTTTTCTTTTTCTGTGACATTTTTACTTTTCTTGCAATTTAATAGATTACTTTAATTAACACACTTGAAAGCCAAGGGACGTAGCTTGCCCTGGCGTACATTTTTTACCACTTTTGATTACTTTTTTGAAGCCTACTTGTAAGTTATTTTAATAAGATAAGCTGAATAATATTGACGTAAAAAGTTTCGTCCAACGGAAACTTCCGTTAACTTATAATGAAAATATATTCCAAGTGTCACAAAATTTTACCAAAAGAAATTTAAATTTCCACACACAAATCTATATAGTTACTAAGATTGTTCGTAAACACATTTTTTCAAAGTAAGTCTATCGTTATTAATTAGCAATAATATCCGTGACGGCTTTTAATAAACAGGATATTCAAATTCAAAATTTGAATAGTTCAAGAAAATATCATTTTTAAAATAAACTAATATTTATTTATTTAATTTTACTAAATATATTTCGCAATTATCAAAGAATTGTTATTTTCGCAATTTTTTTATTCAATTCTGGACATCAAAGTTAATAGTATAATTTCAAAAAGCGTGAGTAAAAAGTGAATAGATTAGAAAACAAAAAGTGATTGTTGAAAGTGTGGTCGACTTAGTCAAGAGTGCAATTTTTCGTGGACCAAACTGCATAGTGTCAAACACACAATAGAACGCAGACGGTCGTTCTAGAAAGTTCATTATCGTTAGTATATAAGAGCTGCTGCTGTGAGGTATGTACGTATTAGAGAAATGGATAGCAAGATGGCAGTGAGTTTATTATGTTTGCGTCATACGCCGAATTGTATGAATTAATGTGATTGCCTTAGTTTTAATAAATTGATGTACTTTATATGATAATGGTTTTACAACTCCTAGCGCCGCCGTCGCTTCGGATTACAGTAGCTGTTCTGGTGCGGCAATTAGTATCGTGTTCGCTCTGCAGTTAACTTCCTGCCAAATAGATTTAGTTACACTTGAAAACTTATTTTTCTTTAGACTTCATAAAATGTAAAAGTTATTTATTAGGATACTATTTCTAAAAGCTAAACACATTAACAAATCTATTGTTTAATTCTATGAATTATAGAAACGTTGATAATGTTGACTGAATAAATATTTATCTTCACATATCTCATAAAATTTTCACACGTGCTCATGCAATATGTGACCACCTTAGGTCTTTGTCACTTGTAAAATATTTCAATATGTTACGTCAAAGAAACCATTAATCACGCAGATTCAAGAAGGTACTGTGACGGAAAAATATGAGAATACTGTGACAATGTGTCAGGCAAATAATCCATTTGGGAAATGACGCGACGCATGGACGAGTACACTATAGCGAATATTTTCGGAACGAATTTTCCGATGATCACACAAATACATTTTTTCTATGTGACGATGTTATATAGAGAAGTCTCTTGATGTTCATTACTGAAAACGACTCGTAAAGTATTTTCTCTTTCATACATTGCCGGTTCGCTGAATCGGAAAAAATGATGCGATACTAGCGGCGGACGCGTCGCGCCGTGCCGTACGAAATATACCAAATTTTACGACGGTCTGGCGTTTCGACGTGCACTGACGACATCTCACATAAGCGCTACTGCAAAAAAGGGGGAAGGAACCAATCTAATACCAAATTACTCGCGACGAAAATACTTCCAGTAAGATATACAAAATGAAAATTCTGTTATATATTATCGCGTCTAGCAATAAATTTTTGATGAGTCTATCCGTATTTTGGTAAAATGTTCAAGTTTTATCGGTACTTTACGGAAATTGTTTAATAGAAAACATTATTTTATGCATTCATACAAATAAAAATCTATGCCATGCTCTTTGTAATGGAATAGCATTATATAAATAATATTAAACTTCTCATGAAACTACTTTGATGAAACATGCTTTGGGAGAGTTTACTTCTAAATTCTTCAAACAATTTGTGTTATTAACAACTAGCATTACTGAATGGCAAGACAACAATATGTATACCCTGATATATCAAGGTCTTCTTCAAGTCTAGTAATTAAATTTCACAAAGCACGAAATACAGAATATTGCTTTATTGACGATATAATATGCATTTTAAAGAATGCTAAAACTATCGGGAAACTGTCATAATAACAAAAGATCCAGCTTTATATTAACTTGCTAAAAATTGCTTTCCTATAAACTACTCATTTTTCTACATATTTGTTTACAACTTAATAAAGGTTGCTTAACTTTTATTAGATTTTGCAGAATTCTCAATATGCAGTTAAAATTTCATGTAAAATTTCTTTCCCAAAGAAAAATAAAAGCCGTTGAAAATTATTCGTAAAGTTTGGCCAAATTCAGTAAATTTCGAAGCAAATTTGTATACAAAATCTTTTTCTTCCTTCTCATTATACAGTCAAAACGGCAGCACAAACTTTAATTTTTGCATATTTTTTTTCCAACTAAAGATTAACTAATGCTCGCTAGTGAGTGCACGATCGTTTGCGCAACAGAACAGTGTGACATGAAAGTCAATGGTGACAAATTGTCTTTCAGAAATCCATTTCTCTTTGGCAACGAGAACGAACGAACGTTACTTGGCGTTTTAGATTCTCTTCAGGCGGCTGTCGAGTTTGAGTCGGGCGCGTTGAAATCAAAGTGTTTGCGATGACGTTAAGCGGTCCTGCTGCCTGCTTGGAAACGCGCAACTCTAAAGAAAACGTCGATCTCCAAGCTATTTTCATTTATATAATGTTTACGATACATACAATATCTAGACACTTTATATATGATGTATGGTAAAAAGTGAACGTTGGACAAAATCGAAATTGTTTATATAGACAATCGTTTAGATTCATATTTGATATAAATAATAATTACCTATTAAACTTTAATGAATTTTGAAGCTATGCAGGTTTTACATATTAATCGTTAAATTTCTAATTAATATAAATCGCGGTGCTTCTTAGTTGATTTGGTTACATTATGTTAACAGTTTATGGATTCAATCAATCAATTATAATTCAAACAATTTAATTAAATTCATAGTTGTATTCGATTATGTAAAATACTAATTTATTATTTGTAACAATTTATATAATCTACAATAATTCACCTATAATTAATGCGTATTGGTTGATTATGATATTCAATCTTATTATCGATAATAACCAATCATATTACGTCACGAGGCACATGGGACGCCATACTAGTTATCGCTAGATAATCGGTTAATCCTCGGAATATTAACAACATGATATGATCGTATCCACACACATGATAATTTTCTATTCCGCTGCGATTTTAGGTCTATATTAAATAAAACATATTTTGATTTAGAATTTATAAAAATATATTTAAAGTGTTATAATGTAGAATTCATTTAATGCTGTGTTTTTTTAGTGTAAATTATATTGCAGTATCTTCATCAACATTTAACTGGCGATGATATGCCAATTTTATACTTCAGCAAAATAAATGTCCCTCCCAGAGTGAGGCATGTAGGTTGTTTTACCCGACAATGTTTATGAAAACAAACATGTTAGCCTGGTCGCAGCTGTGCCTGCAGCTCAGCCCAGGAAAAATATCATGAAAAATAATCAGTTACGACAGTATATAACGTCCTATTACCTGTGCAGAAAACATGTCGCTCGCGGGTACAACACACAGTCTGTCAGAGAATACCTTGACAAAAAGTACAACATGACACCTTACAAATGTTCGACATTATCCTCAACGTTCCCTGTGGCAGGGCAGAAATGTCATGATATAGGCTGCCAACCAGGCAAGAGTAGAAGACATGTCGGATCTCACCAATTGTACGTGATCTACGTCATCTAACCTTCTTCCTGCGACACTTGCGACAGTTGACGGCAGATGAGACAAATAGTCCATGCCTACCTTTTCACATCCCGCGAGATGAGGGCATAAAGTACATGTTAGTCCAAATAAATTTTTTTTTGTAACCCAGTTAAAAGAAAACATTCCTGCATATCTGGTGAAAAGGATAAGAAAATTTATGATGAACGTATTGAAAAACTTACCAGCTCCAGTTTGTGTATCTGCGCCTTCGCTTGAGTCTGCATCCAAATTTCCTAATCCACATCGACTAAGTAGTAGCAGGCTGGCCATGCTTAAGAAACACACGAACAACAAAAGCCGTGTTAGCAACCGCATGCCGAGTAGTCGAACCATGATCGCCTACTACAATGTACTGTAACAAAAGAAATAAATCAGTTTAGTTTTACGAAATATTAACAAAAAGAATATGTATGCTGAGTAATGAGAACATTTCTCGAAAACAATGTCTGAATATTATTGATAGTACGTTAGGTGATAGGAAACTTTTTCTTTTAAACGGAACAAAAGATCATGCATGAAAAGCTTGGGTGAATTGGGAGAAGCCCGTGGATTAGTTAGAGCTGACTGGAGAACAAAGTGTTAGTTAATGTATGATAGCAACGGTTGTTCCTATAAAAAATTTGTTAGATTCAAAAAAGTTTTGAAACATTTGAACTACAACATTTCTAATTTAAATGAAACACATTTTATGGCCTCTGCATATTTAGTACAATTGAGTTTTAAATTATAATTCTGGTATATTCATAGCAAAAATAAAATTAAAAGAGACTTAAATCGTGGTTATTAGAACGGCATGCAAATATTGTACCACTGAGCTATGTGGTCTTACAGTTAAATTGCCTGAGTTGTATTCTATAATTAGAAATCCTGAGTAAAATGTTAGTGTCACAGTTGAACAAAGTGTGTGTAGTGATTTATATTGGTGTATTAGAAGTTCTATTAGCAATTAGTAATTGGTGCTCTGTTCGCGTAACGTACAATTAAATAAACAGATGATTATTCATTTAAGTGTTTGCGGACGTAATTGCAGTGTCACGGATGGTAAAGACAGCAATGGCGCATCGCCTAGCAGTACAGTGGTGGCGCTGGCTGAGGTACTGAAGAATCGAAACATTTAATGATGCTTCCTTTGTTGTTTCGCAGCACAGTTGTTGGAAATTGGTTGCGTTAATGATGATGATGAAGTCGTTGTCTTTGCACAGCAACGCCAGCTAGAGCGAGCCGATGCCTAATTAACTTACAATTGGTTCACTTTTTCAATCGTTCAACTGTGATTGATTACTTTTTGTATTTGTGTTTTGCCCATTACAAATTGAAACAATGACCACTATATTGACAACATATCTGTCCATCAGCGTCATTTTAAAGGCCAACGCGAACATTACTAAATAAACAGTCGAAATAAAAAAAGCGTTTTGTAAACGAATAGGTTTGAAATCTATTGCAGAGCAACCACACGCAACGACATTTATATTATTTGATAAGCCTCTTAAAAATAAATGTCAAAAATAAATACAAGTTGGATATGAATTTGAAACCATCAGTTTTAAGCATACTTAATAAAAGTTCGCATATAGGATATTCAGAACAGTAAAGATGAAAGTTTGTCAAAGCAGACAAAACTTAGTTCAAATATATAAACGTAATAGTTGATGATTAAACAGTAAAGTTTGTAAAGTTAAAATACTAAGTCGACATCTGAGGAAGCTTAGTGAGCATAAAATGTCAGTCAGACGGACTGACACACCAGACTAACTTTGCAATACAACCATGAGATGTTAACTGACTATTCTTTGCATTCTGTATTTTAACTTGTTACCAAGTTATTGTAACTGTTACATGGTTGGTGCAGTTTATCTTTATTGTGGTAGAGCACTATACGTTTTGTTAATTATTCTAATTTCTACCTACATTATACACATGCAAACAACTAGCTTTCATTTTGAGTCATTGTTTTGTAATAAATTATAAAATAATGGAAAATTCTATGGATTCCGAATAAACTATTCATAATTTTCAATATTAAATTTCAATGAATTTGTTATTAAAACATGATATAATTCAGTACCACAAGAGACCTTAAAACGATTTCCTAATAATAACGAGCAACTTGACAATGTAAATGACAGCAAACCTTTGGGTCCGATGGCCGTATCCTATTACGATAATATCGATGTCATAAGTTCGACATATCGTCTTGCTACGTTTCCGATGCCAAAGGACATCGATATATTGCTTCGATTAATGAGCATATTTGAAAAATAATCTTTTGATACATCAAAGTCAGAATCCGAATAACTGAAATGAAAATACAAACTAATTCATTATAATAGTGTTACACTTTTCAAAAACATTTTTATGTAATTGCCGCTATTAGAAATGTGTTACTTGTTGAAAGATAAATTAGATACTTATTGTACACATGGTGACCACAAAGCCGTATTGTAATGAAATAAAGGTGAAACAAAATCAAACTGTTTAGTACAAATGAACAAGGATATTCCGTTTGTTCAATTAGTTGAAAACCATTTGAAACCATGTATTATCCTTGTAGCATAAACATTGTTACCGTTTTTAACATGTCCCCAAACCCATGTTAGTTAAAACAACATGCATTTGTCGATTCTATCCGTTTCTATGCCTCGGTTTAATTTCAACACGGACAGTTATAGGTATATAAACATTAATTGGAATTTGGAATCATATACATACATAGAATGCAACAACAGAGTTTCAAACTTTTTTTTTTTATTGAAATTACACACAATTTTGTTGTAGATGTTTTCATTTCAAAACAAACAAATATCGAAACAAATAATGAAATTTTCATATTTGATGCAATTTCAATTTTATTTTGTTTTGAAGCAGTTATAACAAAAATGTAATTTGCAGTACGTGCTACAGTAAAAAATGGCTTCAAGTGTGCGAGATATCTGTAACATTCTCAGAATTTCTCTTTTGATAAAAATGCATATATAGCTCTTTCATTCTTAAAACAGCATTCCTACGCATTCCATTGTGATGTAAATGAAACACCTGAAGGCAATTCTAAATATGTCATGGATATCTGTTATATATGTATGTACACCAGAAATATGAATTTGCATATTTATTAACATAGACATTTTGTGGTTGTATAATATTAATAACGCTGAGGAATAAATTAGCAGGATTTTAGACTTTTTTTTTGAACAAGATAAACAAACATTATCATAGTCTTGTTTTCTTGTACTGTTAAGAAAATTTATAATCAATATGTTTTTGTGTACACAAAATATACATTTTATATAATAATAACATTTATTTATTTCACGGGTTGTTGGTCGAAGTACTGAAGCGTATCTCATTATCATCCCCTACTACGATTTTCCGCTTTTGTTGGTATTCAGTATAATTTTATGATAATAATGTTCTATTTTCAAGTATTAAGTATACAACATTCAATACAATATTTGTTGACTATTTGTGCAATTATTTTGTTGGCATTATATAAACTGGCATCGATATCAATATGAAATCATTAATTTTGATTATAAGCTGCGCCTTCAATGAAAACCCCACTTAGTTTACTTTTTCACATATACTTCTATTCTAACGTTAAAAACCAAAAAAAAAAACATTTTAAATTTAAGCATAATTTACACATTTATAAATTAATGTTTCTAGGAGTGTAAATCAATGTGTGATTAATAGCGTGTTAGTCCCTATATTGATGCAAGGAATGTTGGGAATTTATATAATTAGAAGCGAGAGGAATACTTGGTTGTATGAGGAGTATGACATATAACATATACTTATAAATAAAGCTGAAACCTCATAAGAGGTATTATCGATACCCTTTAAAACTTTGCCGTACCGAACAAAATGTAGCAAAAAATAGACGCTGATAGTATCCATTTATGAAAATCATAAAGTTCTTTTGAGCCGTTATAAAGCGCGAAGTTCGTCTACCACCAGTATCGCATCAGTAGCGGACGATAAATGAGCTTCGGTGTAGAAGAGGAAATCATCAGTGTTTTATGTGCACAACGGCGTTGCGACAAAAGCCCAGGTGAGACCGGAAACTTGTCAAACTTTTAACAACGAATATGAATGAAAGTATCGTCATATTGTGCCTCCGCTATATCCCATCCAATTTATCCTCGTCGCAGTCGTATTGGAACGTTCTCTTTTTATCATGCAGTAGTTCGACGAAAAGTTTGATATTTGTTCCAACATATTTTTGAGACCAATAATTTAATGGGATATTATAAAATCTAAAAATACTTATAGGTTCTTATTATATTTTAGTTTATCGTACTTTTGAATTGATTCATTTATATATGTAAAAGTATAGCGCTTTCTATTCTGTTCTGTATAATAATTTTTCTAATCAACTTTTTCACGGAGATATTTCAATTTACATCGAAAACAAAATTAATTAACAAATTTTACATTGTCGCTTATTAGCAATTGTATGAAGCTGTTTCAATTATAATATTGACAATTTGGCGTGTAATTTTGCTTTATTTTAATCATGTTAATTATCCGCGTATTTTTTTTTAATATAGATATAATATTAATATAATTAATTAGTTATTTCAGTAATGATTATTCCCGCATTATTGAAAATAAGGTGAAATATATAAATCAGTATGTTATATGAGAGGTTCTCATCCGGTAAAAAGTATAAATAAAAAACTGGCCAAATATTGTGGAATTGGTGATAGGAAATTGCAGAATATCGATTTCCTTAGCCTTCTCGCATAAGCTGAAAAGTTTTTACTTTTTTAAGAGTTCACAGACTGTAAGATGAATGTACCCAACTGATAAAAAGCTCTTTGCGTTGCATCTCTTCTCACTTGCAAACGATCTCTTTGCTTTGCCAGCCAAACCAAACCAAACCGCTCACTCATTCAACGCATTTATCAAAATGTTCTTGGTTGATTTTTGTTGTCTGCACGCGCTCATATTTGCAAAGACCGATGAGAAACCAGAGGCTATTAAATGCCCACTCATTAATTACCATTTTATAAAGCTTTTCTTATTATATGAATATTTAAATATTAGTTTCATTTACATTGTTCAATTTCTCATTTGTATTTATTAAGCCTCAACTAGTTAGCTAATTGTATCCAACGACATTAAGAGCGTTTTATTTATTATTTATAATTACATATATATAAATTGTCACTAGAATAATGACATCGTCTAGTAAACTACTATAAATCTGGCCAATTCACATGTTGAAATATCAAAATAAACTTAATCCTATAAAGGGTTTACCATTTCGGTACTAAACATCAACATAAAAATCTAAAAACGTAATGAAACTTATACGAAAAAACAAATAAAAATCGCCGTAAGGAGAACTAGAAAAGATATATGGTCATCTGGCCACACAATGATTCCTAATAATGGTTCTTCTCCAACAAGGGATTGTTTAAGGAAGGAAAAAAATCTTTCGCCATAAAATATCCAATAATGTGGCTGGTTGTTTGTCATTTATTTTTATTGACCATTTCGTAATAGACATCTTTCTTCATGGTCGTTTTTTCTGTTGTTCTAAAAACACAAGGTCTTCGGTTTAATAACGCGACTAAACTCTAGGGACATGGATACCATACCAACAACATGAAAAAACATTGTCAAGATAAAAAAACACACCAACTCAACTTTTCATTTTCCATTTTCTTAACAACACCATAACTCTATGGTTAAAGTACAAAAGAGGAATTGAACCTGATTAAAAAGATGTATATAAGAAACATAGTTGACTTGACGTTCGTCATGAGAATTTATTTTAATGGATTCTATTACAGCACAAAATTTTAACTTTACAAAAAAATTTTTGATAAAGATTAACAAAAACCACGCGTTAACTCCAATAAATATACATTAATACTAGCGGCAGACAATTCGAGTAATATTGAACAAATACTTCAGGATCTAACAATAAGAGAGACATGAGACATGAGAGTAAAACGAGTAGGACAATGTTAATTCCAGTTGTTCCACAACGAATAACTCTCCATCAACATCGTATTCATAGTACGTACCACAAACGAGTACGCAATCACATAGTGCATCAAAATAGCGAAAAAAGAAAATATTCGCAGACTGACAAGCGTGCCCATGAATTCTATTTCCCTTTGTGCTCGTTCGAAGCGCGCGCCCTGAGCTTACAGTGAGACCAAACTTTGATTACATAGAGAAGCGTGGAACCGAAAGGAATATTTTATTTTTATCTAGGAATACTCTGAGATGCACGACGTTTCGTCCGTTGAAAAACGCTTCCGATCTTACGTGGGATGTATGCGCGCGGATTGCGACAGAGAATTGATATCTTTATTAAATTTTATGGAAATTGACTCCCATCTAAAGCTTTCACCGAAAAATATTGAATGCTTTCGCACAGAGAATCGTTAAAACTAAAATGTATTTTGTTTAAAATAGCACCGATAATAAAAACGGCTATGACGTCACGTGATGAGGAATATTTTAATATTTAACGTTCAACTCTACTACTATATAAAAAATAATAATTTTACGTGCGAAAACGATTTATGTAAGTAATCTCTTTATATTAATGACGCTTCAAGTGTTTCTCTAAAAATTTTTGTGTGTTCTGTTTTTAATTTGAAAAAATAAATAAATTTATTTAGCTCTGCAGAGAAAGTGTTTTTCGTGATTTCACTTAATAAAAGAAAAATAATCAAATGAAACCTCAAAGAATACAAAATATTATGTGTGACTAAAACGGTTTAGTAAAAAATATACCCTACAACCCCGAAGGATATGAGCTCGCAACAAAGCAGGGGAGAAACAGAGATCACTGCCAAGTGGCACACCATTTTTTAATTAAAACAAAGCTAAGATGGCCTGCAAGGCCTATGGTATACAGGACGAACACGACATGATAAAGCTACAACGAACATACATTACAGGATCACACACGTGTTAACAACCACCGTATGTGGGAGCTTATACGAAACACGCGACGCATGTTAATCGAGATACAAATCGAGGGAACATGTGTATGTACAAGTTGGATGAAAGTTTATTTTGCAGGATGGTATCGAATTACTCACTTAACGGCTCTTATAAACAGATTTAATTACTCTCTGTCCTAATGACACGATGCATTTAGTACTAAATCACCAAATAAGAATAATGAAATATTTCGAAATATGTTGTATTATATTCCCGAATTTAAATCTAATAAAATATAGTAGAATATGCACTGTCTTGAGATATGTTCGAATACTTTTAAGTTTAAAAACAAATAGTGAATTTGGACCAATCCCAAAATGAATAGGTTAAAAAATTCTCCGGCAGTCGTTCTTAGTGTAACGTTTAAAATATTTAAGAGGTCGTAAAATTCATTTTCGAAGTACGTTTCAACAACAATAAAATAACCAACAAGACTACGAGTAGTACACTATTTTACAGCGTTTAAATACTAGCACTGTGAATTGTATTAATTTTATGCGAAAAACGATTTAATAGTTTTAACGAAAACAATTATTAGAATTGTATTTAATTTTCATTAGAATTTCATTTTATACATTACAACGATGTTGCTAGGTTAGTTAAAATTAAATCTTAACGAAAAAATCTGCATAAAAATGAAACCAGTAGCTATTAGGCTTAACATACATTTCAAAATGTTATCAAAATACATCAATTAAATTCGATACTTTTTTGCTAGTGAAAGTAAATTAACATAAACATTCATATTAGCATCTAGTGAACTTATTTTGTATTTCCGTACATCAGTAAAATTATGACATCGATAAGTTGTAGGCTATGGCGTTTGGGTATATAAAGTCGCAGGTGACTTTTTAAAATTCATATCAACTTCAGTTGGTCATCTAAACTCATCTAAATCATGCGTGGCTTCTTGGTAAGAAATAGTATTTAATATTTATATATTTCATAAAAATATCTTGTTTAATACTGTATCTTAATTGTAAATCGTTCAGTCGAAATGTTTCAATAAATATTTCTATTTTTAGGTGTGTCTCACAGTATTTGCTGTAGCAGAACTTGTATCAAGTACTTCTTTACCAAATAAGAATCACAAAAAACGTGGTCTATTGGGTTCAGAATTTGTAAATGTTGGCTACGGTGAAGGCGCAGGAGCTCTAGGAGTCAGCCATGCTGGTTTATATAATGATAACGGTCTCTTAGCTAATGGTCTAGGATACGGAGGTGGAATACAAGGAGGACATTTTCTAAACGGAGGGCCAATCTTACATGAAGGACTTCCAAATAGTGGCTACTTGAATAGTGGGCAGTTTTTAAATGGAGGAATAGGGGGTGGTTATGGAGGTAGCATCGGTCCAGCAGTCCTGCAAGGAGTCAAGACCCATACCCATAGCCACACAACTATAAACCGTAACTTTGCTGTTCCTGTACCACAACCATACCCTGTTACTGTTACGCGAAATGTGCCAGTACCCGTTCCACATGCAGTTCCAGTACCAATCCACCGCACTATTGCAGTTACAGTACCCCAACCATACCCAGTGGAAGTACCTAGACCAGTACCAGTACCAGTTGACCGTCCTATACCCTATCCAGTACCACATCCGGTTGCTGTACCCGTGTCTCGGCCTGTTCCAGTTCTTGTACCTCATGCAGTACCAGTAGCTGTACGACAACCCGTGCCGGTCCCAGTGTACCAACATGTAGTAGTACAACGACCTGTTCCATTCTCAGCTGGTATTGGACTTGGATATGGAGGTGTTAGACTTGGATCACCTGGACTTGGATATGGTTCATCTGGACTTGGCTATGGTTCATATGGTTCATCAGGAATTGGAATTGGACAGCGGCTAGGAGCTTCCGACATTGGTATTGGATCATATGATATTGGATCATCAGGCTATGGTATTGGAAGTGACTCTCGATATATACCTGGATTAAGATTAGATCAAGGATACGGTGGTGGTTATGGATATCATTAACAGCATCAAATTCTGTAAAAAAATTCTTCCGAATTTTATATAGTACAAATACTTTCATTCAACATGATTCAAATTAAAATACGATTTGAATTCAATCGATAGTCAATATTGGTCTAATATAATCATTTTATGTATAAATGCGTTTTACACCAAGTACCTTAAACTAATTACAAAACCAAAATGTATCAATTAAAATAAAGAATTAAAAACAAAAATTATTTCACTAACTTTCTTTTTTATAATCACATTTCAAAATTATTCAAATTTTAAAAGAAATGAAATCAATTCTTGACCTCTTATAATGTCACAAACCGATTCCGCAATCGAAAGTTACATACTCGCAATTTCGAAAAATGTTAATTAATTTTATGCAAAAGATTAGAAATATATTCTTCAGATGCTGTTATTAATATAAATCAAATAAATATTTAAATAATTTGCATAATAAATTATTTATTATTGTCATTCTAAAAATAATAATCACTGTAAGAAATATTTGTAATCCTACATTTTCATTCTACAAGTCACAGTTGCGAAATTCCAAAATATTCAAATATGTAAATAAATTATTATAATTTATATGTAAATCAATGCTTAAAACATTTTTTTTAATTTACATACATACAAGTTCACTGAATTCACAAATTAAAAAATGGATTAGCTAATTTGAAAGTTACTGAAGCGATTTAAAAATTCCTACGTGAGAGTATTAAAAGGCTGCCGTATTGTACGCATATCGATCGATAAAAGCTTTATAATATAATATATTAAGTTACCTCACTTTGTTTTGTACATGTATAAAGGCCTAGCCACTTTGTTTTCCTAGAATCTAGAGCGTGAATACATATAAATTGTTGAAACATAAAAATTTTAGTTGCATTCCACGTTGTATGCATGTCATGCAAATTTTTATCACATACCTCTAGGGGATATCCTTGTGACATTCAACATATAAATGTATATGTAGTACGTATTTCCGCGTGTATATATATATATATATATATATATATATATATATATATATATATATATATATATATATATATATATATACACGCGGAAATATATATATATATATATATATATATATATATATATATATATATATAAACATATAAAAACAACCTGTATGAAAATTTGTTTGCTGTGAAAAGAACGAAACCGGAAGATGCAAAAGTAAGCGAGTAGCTACAAAGGCAAAAAGTGATACGAGAAGAATATTAAAAGCGGAAAGTTGCTAGTGGCGTGTAATGTTGTTTTAGAGGTGTGTTGCCATATTATAAATTTCCCGAGTTGGTCAGAACGTTTCGCACGCCCTTATGCCGAAATTTTTCTATTTTCACACGTACTAAGAATATAGCATTCACGTGGTGTATGGTATAAAAGTTTATAAGACTGTGAGCTATAAAACTGAAATTTGTCAGCAAATGTGTGTGTGTGTGTGGGCGGGAAAGAGTACACAGCACTTACGCAACGTTTTCGAAATGCGCGTTTTTGTGTGTCGTGATTTAAAGAACCCTGGACGATCATTTTTCACCCGGCAAACATATAGCATCGGTTCGGTCTCTCGCACGCTGTAAATAATTAGCACTCGGTTCAGAATTCAAAGGACTCGCGCGCCACTCGATAAATCAAAATGCGCTTTTATTTTTTAATCATCTGTCTGCTATTGATATTACATCCACATGGACATTTTTTCTACTGTTTTCTAAATCGACTTCAATTTACTTTAACTATTGACCGTACAAACATTTATACTTTCTTATACGAAGTAATAAGTAAGTATTGTAATCATGAAAAAGATCGATCTCCAGATTTTAATGGAAATGTGTGTGTGTGTGTATGTAGGTATGTTTGATGAATTATTCCAATGGAAATAATTAATTTAGTTTTCCCGAATATGAACAAAATATCGTTTGTTTTTGTATTTATATGCTATGCATATTGGTAGTAAAGCTACAACGAAGTGAAGCGCAATATTTAAATAATAATACAAAAGTGTTATGGTGAAATCCCGTTTGGTTTGTTGGAATAATACCGCGGATTTACTAGGACTTATAACACAGCTTGTATATTCCATTACTGGTTGGCATTAGTCACGTTAACCTATTTTTTATGTCTGGCCACTATATGATAATGCGAATCGTAATGGCTCGAGGTTTTTTTTAATAAAGAGTAACGGCAACCCGTGCGCAGATGCTTCATAATATGAATGATCGAAATACAGAAAAGTTAGGAAACGAAATGTGTAACCCGCACTTAGAAATGTATATGCGCACGTGTTTCAAGTGCCTTTTCACATCGTTCGACTAAAGAGAGCGCACACTTTTACGAAATAATGCCTTTCATACAAACCAAAATGAACAATACTAAATTTTCAGCGTGCCGGGATATTTTATTTATGACGGAATTATGTCAACCTACCAAACATGAAATTCAAGCTCATTTTATATTTAGTATTTGATGTTTTAATTGTAAATAAATTTAAGTATTCATTACAAAAAATAAAAATATATAGTATATAGTTCAACAATAATATGCAAATATGAGTAAAAAACTAGGATACACATATGAATGATGGTTTAATGTAAACCGCAATAACAAATCTTACGAGTACGTCTACATGTATGTAATACAAATGCATGTATATGCAACGGCAGATTAATAACTACATATCATTTGAAATAATAACGCGCTGGGCTTATTTACGGATTTATAATATTAAACACACAGCTGGAATGTTCATTTGTCGCTAGGACTGGCGATAATTTATTATAACAAATAGTGCGCCGAGCTGATGCTGGTCGCATTGGTGTTGGTGTAATTTTTCACCACGGCATCACACGTGCCTGAAATGTATGCGCGCTGCCAGTAATTAGTACATCGCGTCGCAGGCGGCGTGGACAATTAAACTGCAAATATTTTGTTTTGTTGGTAATGCGAGCACGCTTCCATGTTCCTCTTCCCCCGTGTCGTGCATAGCTCCGTGTTCTATTTTGCAGAGTATCGCACCAAAAACGCTAAACATTTTTTCATGCTACATACACACAACATTTGAAACGAAAATTAATGTGCAATGGCGCGACCTTTATGAATATTTTTATTTTTCGTGTAATAAACATCGCTATCCGTTATCATGAAAATACTTTATTGTCCCTAAATTTTAAATACACATTTACTGACGTTTTCATTTTTAGTTTTTGTTGCTCGATGCAATTGTAGTTTTAACAATGGTCCACGGTTAAATTTATTTCAAAAATGTGCGCAAACATACTATTAAAAATATCCATTAAGGATTCTTATACGTATTTTGTTTACATCCTACCTAATAGTAATGTAATATTAATGTATTTAATTTTCTGTTTCAATTAATAGAAATATACGATTCTTGTGTTTTCAATATCACTTACATAAATTTATAAAAAAGTTTTTGAAAAAGCTATTAGCTATGCATATTTACTGTAAATTATTTCCGTTATTCAAATCAAAACGCATTAACCAATTTTGAAAATGGTTATTGTGTGATCCTAATTCACTTTTAATAATGTTTTCAAAGCAATTCCCTTTTAATCATTTTTATAAGTAGTGGATCAATATTACTGTATATGTGGCGTGTTTCATCACAATTTGAACAAAGAATATAATCGGGCGAAATTTTACTGTAATCGTACCATTTTATGAGTGCGCAAAAACATCGGCCACACACATATACTACAGACTGAATGGAACATTTGTGTGGGCAAGTATTTCCGTAATTGGTACCTCTAAGGATAGCTTTTCATATTAAACCCACATGGGCTCTTTTCGTGATGTGCAAACACAGATTTTCTCTGTCATTTTATTCTAATGAAAAATCATATATTTTTATTAAAAGGTACCGAAAATACTGAACAATTATTTCAACTGTTTTAAGGGAGTTTTCATAAAAATAATACTCCTAATTAGTAATTCTAATTTCGTATAAAATTCTATTTCAAACAATATCTCATGATTGTTTCCAGCAGTTGGAATGATTAATACTATTGTACTTAGAGTTTCTCTCTCTCTCTCTCTCTCTGAAACAACTGGTTTCGTAAACGGCAACCACGACGAAACAAAAGGTCCAAAATCCAACACAATAATTCATTTATTTCCTATTCGAATTTCGCATCGTCGTTGTTCTCGAAACAAATAATACATAGTCAGAGTAGGGTATGTCCGGGTGCGAAAACCACGGCCCTGTCAAAAACTTGGAAAACGAACTCGGGAAAATAGTTTGACTGCCCGCGCCACGCTACGGTTCGGTGTAACAATAAAGCATAGCGAGCAGCGTATTAATTTCAAATATTCAGTTGCGCGTTGTGGTCTAAAATTTATAGCCCTTTACTCCGTTTATACAAATTTTCGTCGTCTATAAAAGTATATAGAGCATAAACAGTTACGAGAAAAAACGTAAAATAAAAAATATCTAACACAATTTATAGAGGAAATTGCACATTTACCATTGATGGTAGATATTTCGAATTGGGTCGTATTTCCATCGCATAAAACAAGTATTAGTTGTGCCGATCCTTCGTTTCCATCTGGTAGTGCGAGCAATACTTGTTTTATTAGTGAACACAAATTAAAAAAAACTAACTATTTAAACTGGAAATGTAAATATTCGTAAGATTTTTGTATAAATTGATAAAATAAAATAAAAGCAGTTCGATTTATATTCGCAATGGCGAATGGAAAAGACACGGACCATTACACAATTACGAGTTATTTCCAGTGCTCGCTCACGGCATATTAGAGTATATTCGATGATTTCTGAACAATCATTTACACATGAACGATGAAGGGATGATGCAAGCAGAGGGTGTTCTAATTCACATTGCATCGAGGTTCAAATATACATATTTATATCGTTAAGTTAACAGCCGTAGCTGAACTCATATGATGCATGATTTGTTTTATATTGTAATACTAAAACGCGCGCGCAAATTGTATATCGCTCGGGGTGGAAAATAGATTAAATTTTACACAAAAACAGTCAGTTTTGGCTTACCGAAACATGCATTAATCTTAAAAGAGCGCTTTTTCAATTTTCATCCATGCATGCAATTAATTATTCCATTGAAAATAAATTCATATCGACTATCACAATTTTCGCTACATTCCTACACATAGTGTGTCAACTCATCCTTTTTATAAAATTAGAATAAGGTCGTTTCCATTTCCCATAATCGAATTTGACAAAAACATTTATAAACTATGTATAACAAGTATATAAATCATAAATAATTTGGTGAAAGGTTTACTTTAAATAAAAAATGTACAACTTTAAATTAATTATTTTTAAATACTTTAAAAGTAAAATCAACATTGAAAACAATTTAATATTCAATTAAAAACAAACTAGTAATTAATTAATTAATATTCGTATATTATATAAATTAGCAATATGTGCCTAACAAAATATGAAATATGTAAACTAGACTGTTGTGAATTAACTAATTAAATAAATACAATGCGGTTGATTCAACTGTGTGTCTCATACATAGGTATACATTTTCTGTATAGTTGATTACCGGCTCTGAAACTCAAAAGATAAAATATGTGCAAATGAATAAAACCACCGTGCAAATATTTCATATAAGCTCGACTAGTATAAAAGTGTAATAGATTGTCCTATCGGCGTTTGGTTAAACTGGACATGAATTGTATGTTGAGAAGAACAAGAACTGGCTAAAGATGCCAAAGTATTTGCATAACTCTTTGACGCAGTCGATAGCTGCGAAATGACCGCCATGGGAAAATTATTCACGATGCAGTATGCGACGTTGTTCGAAATGTTTTCAGAATATTTATTTATTACACTTTCCGGCTCGTAAATTGCTGTGCTATATTTTCTGTTCTCCCACACTCTATTTTGCAGTTTTTTACATTTCTTTTTATTTATTTATTGACCCATTCTTCACACTCGCCAATACGTATATTGATTTGAACTTTTGACAGTTAAGTTCTGAGTACTTGACATCAATTTTAAGGATTATGAAATTTATTGTTTGATGCACGATGTTTTAAATAACAAATTATTCAAAACTTTGAGATTCAAGGATTAGAACTTTCGTTTTAGGATATTAATAATAGACACATGGTATAAAAGCTTTTTCATTTATGGAGGAATTATTAAAAGATTCTTCATTAAAATAAAAACATAATGAATGGTTTTTGCTCGTGTTGCTTAGCCAATCAGATTCGCTTATCAGCACAAGCAAAAACAATCAATTGCGAACGTTTGCCAAAAATTGCTTTTGGAATCATGTCCAAATTTATTACCCAAGATCCGACGTTTCAGATACTGTTACACCGAAAACTGTTATTGAAAATCTAAACGAAATTGATACAACGCTAGTAGTAGACACGCGTTATTATAGAATAAAATTTATGTATATACGATTGGTTATTTTTATATGTGTATGTGTAAGAGTGTTAAATACGGTTTCACCTTTGTTTCAGAAAAATTATATTACTTTCAATTTATTCTTTGATTTATGTGAATAATTATATTGCGCTTGAATAAAATATTTTCTCTTTACTGCATTGCAGGTAGAATGTCTATACATATTTGATATCAAAATTTATTTTTTTGATCAAAAATTTGTGTCAAGTCGATTTTTTCGACATATCCAATAAAATTTGATTTGTCATCAAATTCAATGTCCACTTTAGGAAATGGAAAAAATCCTTCAAGCTGGCAGTATTACTAAACGGATATGACATACGTGTACGAACTCGAAATTTTATTCTAGCAGACGAAGTTTTTGCGCTATTCATCCGTTAGATCCAATAATAGAAAAAAGACTATTCAACATGGAACTTTTGCTTTCCGCTTCTTTCTTTATTTAACTCCATGAGTTTCTGAACTAATAAACGTGCAAGTGTGCACGGAAATAAAAGTAAATATATAATTATAAAACTCAAGGAAATCTGTATGAGACTAAAAGCCAATAGTGAAGAAAATTTTGGATAAACTATAAATATTTTAATATAAATACAAAACCAAGATATAATTCTAGACATATATGTGAATGTGATCATCTTATATTCTTATGTATTACGTTAGTAGTCTAATTCTGAACCAAATAACACGAGCGAACTGGTAAAATATTTAAACTTTTGTTTATACAGATCAAAAACTTTGGCCAACTTCTATCATTTTGATATATAAACATGAACCTGAAAAGGACATGCTTTGCATAATAGCTATTTAAAGAAAGTAGAGGGTTGTACAGGAGGAACCGATCAAGAGTACTATTCTGCATCGATGTTCCAAGTAAAGATTATATACACAAACTTTGCTAACCGAATAAAAATAATAGGAAAAAGTTTTGAGTGCGCGTGGGTAACTAATTTTACTTTTATATTAAGTCAGAAACCCAGTTCTATTAATCTTTTTCAACGAAGAAAAACGACGAAGAAGTTAACGCTTCTTATGATTTTTTGGAACGTCATTTTTCTTTAATTAAACCAACTTTATGATTTAACTTCTTAACGACTAAAATTCGTTTTACTTTAAACAGTAAAAAAATGTTTAAACAACTTTCGTTTCGAATTACACTAATGTTTCCCATATCAGAAAAATATTGTGAAATAATTCTGGTTTCAAATACAAAACACTCTATTGATAAAAAAAAAACACAAAATCAATGCTTTCATTCCAATTATTTGAATACGATTCATTGACACGTAAGTGGGCATATTAATTTGTTATAGTTTTTATTAAAAACGCACACACTGTGAAACATGTATTTGATGAAATTAAAAAAAATTGACAACGTACCGTAAATAACGGCACCAAAAGACAAGTTGAACAACTATTTCATCGAAACCATTCTGTCGAAAACCTTGGTGTCAATTCACGATTAAAATTTATTGGGGCCCCGGTGGGCGTCTATTTATTTTTCGGCCGAGTTCATATAAAATGCAACAAAAATGCCATGGAAAGTAAACACACAAACTCGACAAACACCTTACAGCCTAGTGAAATATACATATAAAGAAAAAAACCTACAAGTTATAAATAGTTGTTGTTAAATTAAATTAATAAAAGTGACAGAATGAAATACAACTCGTTTTATGTATGAGATAATAGAAACTGATTTTAACGAAATATTTTATATTTTAACTCCGTGTACCGATTGAAATATTTACAAAACTGTATTCAATATAGTTATCATTTAATTTCAAAAAGAATTAATACAAAGTGAATACGTTTCAATGAAATAAGAAATAGTCGCACGGAACTATAATTAAAATAATATAAATTTTCAGTATTCAGTACTCACAATTAATATCATGACATGTGGACATAAGGGTCGCAAAGGTAAACGGAATGGTGGTACCTCCTGTTAAATGGAACAGTGTAAAGTAACGACTTGCTCTGAATCATCGATGAGTTATGTATGTCATTAGGACCGGTCTGCCGAGGTATTTTCAAAACGGCCCCACTAAACATTATCTTGTCTTTCAGCGCTATGGTTAACCCAGACACACTACCGCACATAGCCGTGTTTAATATATTCATACTACTAAAATTATTGCCGTTTCGATTAAATTACACATATTTAAACCCTAATTAATTTCAGTTGTGAGAAAGGGAGCTTTTACTACACAACATGAACTCAGGTTCTAGTCAAATATATATCGGTATTTGTTGGTAAATTTTTAATTTATTTTATATCGTTAAAAAATATAGGATAATGAATAAATTACATTTTCTTGAATTATTCAAATTTTAATATAAATACGTATAAGAATGTTCAGTGTAAAATACTGCAGATATTTTTGGTTACATTATAAAACATACAATGTTTTTTTTTAATATTTGAACGACTAACGAAAAAAAGTAATATATTTTTTGTATCATTGTTAATAATAAAACAGACATCAAGGGACGTAGAAGAGAGAAATCTTACGACAAACGGAAAAAAATCTGAACATCTACATCACGAAACATCGCATAAGAGACGGGATAAAAAATGGAGAGCCATACGCACGTTGGCGGCATTGGAGACAAAAGAAAACAGCTTGTGTGTGTGTATGTGTGATGCTCTGCTCGCAATCTATCAATCAAAGAAGAAGACGTAACTCGCACATTAGGACGCGAAGAAGGAAATGATGGAATGTTTCAAAGAACGACGATGTCGTCGGCGAAATGGAACGCCGCGAATAGAAACGGCCGAAGTTGTTGTACTGTAGAAAGGCCACAGGACACAAATGGATCTTTATAGGATTCCATGATATTTTTGCTGGTTGAGTTTTTATATGAAAATATATGTATGTAAAACTGATGAAGCGTGCTTGTAAGTCATGCTGAATTGGTTCTTCAAATTTCGTATATTTCATGGAAAAGGCACAATGACTGCAAAATAATGTATAAAAGGTATACATTTCTTTAGTTTTGGAAGGTCACTCAGATATTGTAGTGTAAGCAAAACGCAGTTGCTGACATATATTTTATTTATTTCGAGAATTTTTCTCGTTAAATCACAAAAGGGAACCATTGCCTCTGTATAGAATTTACCCCAAAATAACAGAAACCCATCAATCACACAATCATAAACATAATTTCTTTTATTTCCTTCCTTTCCGGGAGTAAAAAAAATTCACTAATTGAACAGAATTAAAAAAATTCCGCGTATCGCAAATCCAACATTTCGTTTAACTTTATAAATACACGCAAGCAATTAAAAAACAACTTTCAAATCATCTTAATTTATTTATATATGTATGTATGTACTATAATTATACTTACATTTATAGTTTTTAAGAAAAAATATGACATTTAAAATATAGCTGCAAGAAACATTATACTAAAAACAGGGTCCGCAGTGAGATGTTAAATGCGCACAGTGAAGTGAATGTAAAACTAAATGGTGTGCACTTACTTGAGTAGTGAATGTACCTATACGTACAGACGTACGTACGTAAAGCAATCACTTAAAAGTTGCGGGAACTCGGAACACCATCACGTTGCCGCCACTCACTAAAACAAAAATAATCTCTCAAGATTTCGTAATATATCTCAAATTAATAAAATATTATCATTTAACATTCCAATCGTTTCTTTTATATAATTTTCCTAAGTTAGGATTCTGTAGCAATACGTCACTCAACAGACTAGAAATGATTCTCGTTCAGCGCGAAGAGGAGTTGTTACAAAACACATACTATACTATTCGAAAAGTAAGAGAACATACGCTTATTCCTTGTCACACATCTCCAAACATTTACAAGACAGAGCGAACTATATAATTCTAGTAGGGTTATCCCACGAGAGCTATGTGGTTTTTGGTATTCTGCGACAAGGCACACACACTGAAATACGTTCATGTTAACATATGCTTGTATGTACTGTGTTGACAATGTGCACGAAACTACAAAGGATGGGATATATATTCATCTACCCACCCACCCAAACACACATAGACATTTGAAGTAGAAATTCAAATCAAATTGTAAACGCATTTACCATCATCAGGTCCTGAAATCACTGTTTAGATTGTTGTTTCAAGCAACGTTTACTCCAGCACATTACAAACATACCTACATAATTACATACTGTATAATCAGAATATTCTATAAAATATACAGGACGACAATCATGTTTGTAAAATTATTTCGTTACATAGTTTCAGAATTGATTTAAATTGATTCTGGTTTAAAGGATGTGTTATATATTGCAGACATGTAATTTGAAATCTGCCCGGAATAATAATTTCGGCTTTGTTCAGTTAGGGTTATCAGCGTCGATTTAAGACGTTGCCGATAGACGCACTCAACAACCCTGAAATTGAAAGCTCCATGTCTTATGTATCTTAAACAGTTTAGCATTTTTTCTACTATCACCACGGGAAACGTAAAATAGCATAGGTAGTCTCTTAGGTGCATTTATTTGTATCTCCTTGTCGGTGATGGCTGAACTAGTGTGTTAGACAAGAATGGCAGCGAATCGAGCGCGGCAAATTTAAAAGTATAATTTAATCAGCCTGTGTGAGCTTATACAGGTGAGCTAGGGAAGTGAACAGGTGCTCCGAGGTTGTATGTGAACTGAAAAAGTACCGGGTGTTTTATTTTTATAGCGGGTTGAATTAAAGTATTTGTTAGTAGGTTAGTTGTTATTTATTGATGCATCCCGCCAATAGTCCCAGATGTTGGCGTCTTTAGATTGGGATCCAGTATCGTTTCTCTATTTAATACTACTCTTAAATCTATTAGAAAATATATCGGAACTATTATAAATACGTATTGACAGATATCCTCTAAAAAAATCCAATCAATAACCTATATATGATTTAAAAGACCCAAAGTGAGCTGATAATAGTATCCAACTATCAAACTTTGAGGTCTTTGCCAAAGTAATAAAAAACTTGGGTAGATTACAGTCCAGGTTACTAGATCGCAAAAACAGAAACTAAAAGAATAGCACACGGAAAGAGAACAAAGTTTCGTTCAACCAGCAAAAATTTGGACACGAAACACTTAACCCTGGCAAACTGAAATAAAACAAAACAAAGAAAACTACCAACACAAAACAGAGTGCTAAAAAAATCACACAACTGTATTAAAGCAGTACAAAACAAAAACATGAGAATAAAATAGAAAAATCTGCAGTACGTCTATGTCCACATATTTTCTTTCTTCATCCATGGGATTAAAAAAGGTTTGCTCGGCCCATAAGCTATATCCTTTTTAAATCCGCGTAAACACCCACGGTTTCAGAAATAAAGGCACGCCTGACCGCACATTCAATATCCGGTTTCGGGGCACGGAGAAACCGGGTTAAACGAGTAGAGAAACGCTATTTCCATTCCCTACTCCGAACACTAGTGACGGGTCAAAGGAACAACACGCACAGAATCTATGATATTAACGTAGCCCTAATGGCACGAAATATTGAAAATTTATTATCGGATAATCACAGTTTCCAGAGCAGAATTATTTGAGATTCGCCGGTAACTTTTCCAAAATTGCAAATTACCAGTTTAAGCAGACTAAATTAAACACTAACGTCTGAATTAATAAACTAATCAGTTTTAACTAACTTTTAACTCATAATGCCGCATAAGCTCGGCTTAGCAGTGACTTATGGGTTCAACTTCTAGACTCCTAGTTATAATTATTCGAATGTTTAATGATATTTTAAATATACGTAGTTTTAGCAACTATATAGTCAACAAATGAGCAAATCAAACAAAAATGTTCCATGATTGTTTATTTATGTCACAAAATATGTACATTTTATATTTTCTGTATAAATAATTTAAATTAATATATTACGCGCAATCGTAATATTTTTAAAATAACTATTTTATTTATCTTATAAAATATTTATAAAATTTATCTTCCCTGGCGTTTGGCACTTAAAAATACATACATGTAAATTGTGATCTGATAAAACGATCAACAATTTACGAGTTTTTAATTTAAATGATAAACCCATTTCGCTGACAAAACTGCGAATGATGTCACGTGATGAGATATACAATCAGTTAATTTGATATTAATGTTTGTGTTCATGTGTTTATATATTCATCACAATTTCTTTGCCAAACAATATTAATAAAAAAATTTGATATATTTGAGAAGATTTAATAATCTTTAAAAACCACCATAAAGAGAAAGAAAACAGAGAATGAATTTATCGCATCAAATTTTTATTGAAATTTATATATTGTGCCGCGTATATATGTACTGGTAAGTTAAAAGCAATACACTATGCTTGGTTTGTAAGTAACCACCCATATCCATCATTTTTATTACCAAATAAATTCTGTTGTAATAAATATTTTTTTGTAAATGACTACGATAAATTTCGTTAATTCGTTTTCCCACATTAGTTATGAGTAAGGTACGAAATATACATGCAAGTAAAATTGCTATAAGTATCTTTTTAGTACTATAAATAGAAAGAACTTCGCAATAATTTATTCACTGATACGAAACAGTAAAACGTTATCTATCCTGCGTCTGTGATATGGTGGAATGAAAATTATAGCACATTATAAATAAGATGTGGATGTCACATAAAAACGTGGAAACTAAATGAGACGAAGCACGTATCGTAAAACTAAAATAGCAAGTAGGGCAAATAAAATAGACAAATGTCACGGGCACGCCTACTTCTTTTATGTGTTCGTAAATACAATCGAATTCTGCACCAGTGGCACAAATTTATATTCTTTGCAAATCTCATTAAAATACTATTCACTTTGTTCATTCATTGATTTTTGCCGAATCGGATTTTTCACTCTGTCGAATATTGCATCATAGGCTGATTGGTTACAATGAAAAACAAATATAATTATTTTTATTATATTTGCGTGGTAATTCCAAGCCCAATTAAAAATTTGTTTTATTTTATGGTACAAATAAAAACATATTAAATTTATTATTATTTGCAGCAGCAAATTACTGATTAATTGTATTATAAATTGTAATCAAACATGGCTCAAGTATATTACGATAGGGTTATTTTAGTGTTAGGATTACTCCATTTAATAGTCTATTAGTAACTTTGAAGGTAACACTTTACTGTTTGGTTTAATTGGCAATGTACGTATACGTATGTGTATAGCTTGAACCGTTGACTCTTCTGACAATGTTGGGATTATAAATGTGATTGTACTTGAGTTTAAAGTTCGTGCGCTGCATTCGAGACAAATATCGCCGACGATTTGTAACAAGCATCAGAGATTTAAGGCACACGAATCTGTTCTCCTGTGTTTCGCAATACATATAACGTTTGTATTTAAGCACGACATACCACTACCAGTGGAGAGGGAATTGTTTGCACCCTCTGAAATCCTGGACTTTTCACATAAATTATATGTCGCATGGAACGCCAACGGTATTATATCGCACTAGATTAATAATAATAGCTCTATATTTGTTGTATATGCACTTTACTTGCATCATATATATTATCACAAACTTAGACATTCAAAGTAACAAACATTCAAAAACAATTTTGTAAAGACTTAATTTGAAAATGATACCATTTTAAATGTTGCACTCATCAAATACAGACAATAATGAAAATAGTCGTCAATTTAAATATAGATCAATCGATTGAAACAAGATACGTATCAATATCAAATACACATCATATTGATTGATACTTAACCGATATATGAACGAGGCTGTCAGTGTATTATTGGCATCGATTCGTCTATCATCAGCATCAGTTCAGTTTGAAAACCACTCAATACACGTAGAGAATCTGCTTAATTACTTTACCGACTGGATCGAATAGAATGCTACACCGCATCGGACTAGTTGAGCTATGAGAGTGCGGCTTATAACCACTGATCATTTCAATTGAATGGCAAAACGGAATGGTCAAAGCTATCACTCATATAATGCTATCTATCTCATTTTTATCATTTTAATGGAAATATTATTAATAGTATACTATTAAAATCAACAAAGGATTTTTAATTAATTTCAAATGAATTCGGTTCGTTTAAAAATTGACGGATGTTAAATTTATCCAGTACATGTAATATATTAAATATTTTGCTATAAAATATATTTTTATCCCGTATACAAAACTAATTTAAACTATGTATAAGTACGTCGCATGCGACAGGAATACTCAATGGGTAAGTTGCAAGCAATTTTATAAACTAATCAATGCACAAAATTACTTTGATTCAGAAAACACAACGAATACAAACTCTATAATTTATAATGTCAGCCATGCATGAAACTCATACGAAAAGAATATAATTCGAATTGAGTGTAAAAGAAAAAAAAGGGCGAAAAACATCAAAGTGTCGAGCGCATAGTGGACGTCCGTGCGTGTGAATGCAAAAACCCTCTTTGAACTTTGATCTGCTGCAGACATTTTATGTGTTCCATGTCCATTTCGTCTATTCCCACAAGGAAAAATATTTTGTTCAGTGCATATATAGCGCGATAGTACAAAGCTCAATCAATATTGTTATTTGAAACAATAATTTTAAATTATTCCAGTATAAAAATATAATAATCTAGAAATACTGATGGATAATAGAACTATTCAAATATGCGATGAATATTACATCTATCAAACTCTATTATGTTTCTAAGCATAAAAACCGAAATAAAAGCTCAACAATCTGGCTTTGATTTTTTTTTTTTCGTATTTACTTTGTACTTTAAAATCGTCTTTGAGATATGTATTATGAAAAATTCTTTTTATTAAATATACCGTTTCGTCTGGGCGCTCTATATCAAATAAAGCATGCATCTGTAAAGTTTTTGAGGTCTTTCCATGCGTTCTTTATTTATATAAATGTACATGCAACTGAAGTATATATGAATATAACGAATATAGAAATAAATAAAATATATTTTACAAACTTACCGGTAGAGCACAAATATTTCCGTTTATTTATTTTATTTTTACACACAAGCGCAAATGTCGATCTTTCATCCGCGTGGTTCATAATAGACTGCCTTGACATATTGAGTCTATTGTAATTCAGGTTAGCGCAAGTTTTAATAGTAATTAATGTCCAATATACAAAAAATATATATATACATTGAAAACAGTTCTTGTTTGTTCATGAAATTCATGCAGCAATATTAAATTTTTGTTGTCTTTGAGTTCGGGTAACACACAATATTTCTTTTGTTAATAGCACAATATCAATTTTTGTTTTTTTTTTGAATAACGCGGAATAATTTTAAAATGATATTAAGTTTATAAAAAGGCAAATAATTTGATAAGAAATGTTGCAAAATTGTGTAATCTATCGCGTATATGTCGTTATTGAGGATAGAAATATTCTAAAAATGTTCATATAATAACGTCCAGCATTAATTAAATGTCATGATATGAAATATAATTTCTTCGAAATACTTGCCTTGATATCGGGAATAAAAGTCTTCCATGAGACGAGATCAAAGAAATTTGTTTGTTTAATGTAGCAAATAAAAAAAGCTTTGTTTGTATTTAATGAGATGTACAATTTTAATCATGAGTGTTTCATGGTAATAAATATCATCGCGAAATAATTACAATAAACGAATAATGAATCATAACTGAATATCAATTGAAATATGATACGTTTTTATAAAGATTGTTCAAGACATCCTTTTTTTTTCGAGCAAAGCTCAGCACTTTTAAGATGTATGTGAGATATATTTTTTATTAGTTCCCAACGACACTTGCACCAAAAAGCAGGCGAGCGAACGAGTGGACCGTAACACACATTATATCTCCGTTATGATATAATCAGAAGACACATTGCTGGTCATTAGCGATCATTTAGAGTGTCAGGAACATTCTGGCCGGCCGACAGGGGCCAGTGCAGAGACCGAGGGGTCGCCCTGCATGACCACACGGCCTCGTTTCATTCTCAACAACTACCGCAAGATGAGGCGACGCGTTGAAGGAAAACGGGGCCATACACTTGTTCACTAACTCTTGCCACTGCCAAACTTAAATTATTGATTAGGTCGTACACTGTCTGTTCTGTATGCTACTTTATACAAATTACCAAATTACGAAAAGGTCTTTGATGCATGATCAAATAAATTATAAATTGTTTCCTCGTTTAAAAAATTTTTATATCTAAATTCACCGTTTTAAATTAAATATAATTTACAGTTTTAAACTAAGTTTTACTAACTAAATTAAACATTTCTTATTCCGCTTTCCGTTTTAATATTTTAGATTATGAGTTGATGTTTAAACGGACTAAAAACAGAAATTTATAATGAAGGTAAATTATATTTCATATTATAAATGATCCAACTATATTTAATGGTCATGAGGTAAATTTAACAATGAAAAGAAGAACAAAAATAAGTTCGATGGAAGACATTTAATGTTCTATAAAACAGTATTTTCTGGTAATAAAACAGAAACATTGAAATAATAAAATATGCAGTAAAACTTTTCATGAAATAGTAATCATGTAAGAAATTCGCAACGCGTAAAAACTGAGTTCTATTTTCAAAACTTTTGTCAAGTTTTGTTCTTTATTACTCCAAAAGTTACAAACCCATTATTGGCTGTAAAACCTGACAGTGTTTCCTTTTTCTCCATTTCGTTTCGTTTTTTTCTTTATACTAAACTTTCCTTTTATATAGTTTTGCAACATCTCAAAGTATTATGCGATACACACCATACATATATATGTGATTATAAATGTAGTTGGAGAATGTTGTACAGTGACAAGAAATATTGCATGGATATTTACAGCGGACATGAAATATGAAAATTCTCCAGAAATAACTTTTTCCATCACCAGCAACTGAATTATGTGCAATTATAAATATGCTACTAGAAAATTCGTTTTAGTAGCAATAGTTTTTATTTTAAATTTAGATGAATTTTCCCAAAAATACAACTTCGCATAAACAAAGCTACCTTCTGAATATATCAAATCTCGCACATTCATCAACATAAATGTATACGGAGCACAATTCTATCTTAAATCTGCGATCTATTCCACGCTGGCAAAATATCGTTGGAAATAAATTATAACTTCGTTTTCTTGAGAATAAACATTTTAGGGGAAAATAAGTCTTCTAATCTTGACCAATGCCTCGAATAGGCAGCAAACATGAATATAAAAACTCATGGATGTGATAGAGTTATTACTCATTCCAAAAAACAAAATTGTATAATTTATATTCAAGTGTATGCCTATGTTAAATACACGTCAGAAATATAACGAGCCACTCAATCTTGCACAAAACACCTATTTTATTTTTTTACTTTTTTTGTGTCATTTAAATTTTTGTATTTATTTGAGTGGAATCTCCAGTGAAATTACATGGAAATAATATGTTCACTAACGAAGAGCCATCAAAGAGAATCAACAATTCAATTTTGTATGCAAAAGCTTATAGAGAATTTAACTCGTAAATTGATAATCATAAAATAGGCTTTTTTGGAGTTCAATTCTATTATATTATTATTTCCATGCAATTTATGGTTTTTACAAAGAGTTGATTCACGGTTAGTTTCGTAGTTTTGACAATTTCAGTCGTACAACGGAAGTTGTATTATTTGATTAAATTGTGATCTACATCAAGATGAATCATATTAAGTAAGAAAAAAAAGAAGAAATAACGTAATACGCAGTACGAAAACAACCAACCACAGAATAATAATATACGAAAATGTTATTTAAGGCGTAATTTTCTTTTATAAATTGTTTTTTTTTGCGTTGTGCCTATATTTACTAAAATAAAGCAGAAATATGTTGCTATATTCTTTGTCGTTAAATAATGAAATTCTGTAAAAGAAATATGAGCAGAAAGAAGGTGACTGTCACGTAATTAAACTGGAGGTATATATGTATATAATAATAAGTGTTGTAAATAAAATTTACGATTTTATAATCCCAAAATGAATGATGGTCATCAGTTAAACAGAAAATGCTCAGTATATACGATAGTGAAAAAGCAGAAATGCTAGGGGACCATGATAAATGAAATCGGTTATAAACGGGCATCGGGCACTTGATCTTCATTTCATTTTTCATGGCGTACTCTCCCCGGCTGTAATACATATTTCAGCACATGAATTATGATCGCATATCGTCGCGTCGCTTGTCTAGCTCTAGATGCCAACTATGCTGGTTACTGTGCTTCGTTCGCTTCTCCATCATCAACAACCACAGCATTCAAACCAACGGGACCAGCATGCTAATTTGCTCGTATGCAATTGAGATAAATTGCACATCACTATAATACGTTTTATGCATTTCAAATGCAACCAAATATACTCCCATGGTAATAAACCATGATTCTGGTCCAAAAAATAAACTGAAATTAGTCTCACTTTATTTGTAAACGCGTAATTAAAGTTATTTGCTGAGATTCATGAATGTCAGAATTACAGCAACGTTTAAGAACGTCTAGTGTAGGCACTTCATTTTATTTGTATAATCCTCTTACGTCGGTCCGTATCAAAACAGAACAGAAATATTCGTATAATAAAAAATGTATGCATGCACACGAAATTCTGATCTTTTAAAAATGTATGCTTGAAAACATCATTCAAGTTAAAAATATGAGAATTTAATTCTGCATCACGTAATTGACTTGCTCAAATAGATACATTGAGTAGTTCTTCAAACTAACAAGCATTTTGTGATGGTGAAACATTTATTGTTAGTAAAAAGTGCATTTATTTAATTAATTTTTAAAAGCGTAGCAATTTAAACCAAATGCGAATGAGTAAATGCACATCAACAACATATAAAATAGTGTCGACAATGAACTTGGTTTGAATGAAAAAGATGGTCACGGTCATCTAACTGCAGAACTTTCTATTTTTTCCGTTTTATTCAAAATGCACGAGCTTTTGTTTTGTTTACACAACGACAAGAGCGTTATGTAAGAGTGCATAAAAAAGGCAAAATCCATTGAGAAAATACCTAGAACGTTTTTATGTCTTCCGAAAATATAGAACAGATTTTTTATGACAACCTTTTCATAAAGCCTTTTCTGACCACCAACACATCAAGAAAAAGATATAATATTAAATCAAGTGAAAATACCCACTCAACTCTCCTCCAAAAAGTTTTATACCAAGTAGATTTGCTACCGTAAAAAATTTCTTCTTATAGTAAGTAAATACGTGTTTAGGAATTTGCAAAGATGTTAAGCGATATCGTTTGACAGTAATTTATTAACGAAGTGTTATCAATTATGTAGCAGCGTTTTAAGCAACTCCACCAAAATGTACATGGCCAATTTATAACTGAATAGAATCATTGAAATTGATGTGCAAGAACACTTTTTATACGAATTTAGACAATCAAATAGATAAATATAAATTTTTAATTTATTATTTTTTTGCATTTTTACAGTTATAAATAGTAACTTTGAGTAGTGAAAAACAACGTTGTGAAAACTATATATGTATATATTTCAGTGGTAAAATTGTTTTGCAGTTTTTTTTATTGGCCTAATTCATGTAGGATATCGTGCCAAAACTAAATTACAAACGTGACAAAAATTTTACATTTGCAAACCACAATGTATAGTCGAATCAAATACTGGGACATTTATGAAAAAATTTTAATTGGAATTTATTTAAATATATATATATATATATATATATATATATATATATATATATATATATATATATATATATATATATATATATGTACATATATTTATATATATATATATATATATATATATATATATATATATATATATATATATATATATATATATGTGTGTGTGTGTGTGTGAAGAGCATATTATATGGGTATAAAATGAAAAATTTATTCCTACAAATTAAATTACATACAATAATAAAAAGAATGATTTTTTTCTAATAGAACAGTACTTAAGTGTATCTAATTGAGAAGATGGCAATAAAAAAGTGCTATTCATCAATATAGCACTTTTGGGTTATGAAAATATTCAAATTAAATTTTATTGTGGTCCTTATACTGTGGTTTGATACAAATGAGTCCTTTATAAAACGAGGTAAATTTTATAATCCTCATTTCCGAAATAAATTACACAAAAAAATATCCGTATCTGTTTTTTTTTTCGTGCCAGGGCAGTGGGTGCTAGATATACGGGTTTATCTGCAATTTAAAAGTCTCATTTGCGCAGCGACTTTGGGTGAAAAATTACCTGGGCTTTTTATCAAAGTGTGCGCGGGACCGACCTTTTTACCGGCAGCTTTTTAATTCACTTATCCTTTTGTCATATTCACGCACTGATAATCTCGATGCAAGCACCATATCCTACAGCCATTGACAACATGGCCATCCAAAATTATGTTTATTTCAAACAACAAATTAAATTCAAAAAACGAAAATTTTCTCTTTATAATAATAATATATCTTTAAAATCCGTTGTAAAACGTGTATATACGATATTTAAAATAAAAATCAATGTATTTCCACATGATATAATAGATATAGATTTCGGCTTTAATACGTGAAATTAATTTCGATAGTAATGAAAACTCACGCACCGTTATAGTCTCCACCTTGGTTGGGTGTGGCTCTGTGAATTTCTGGTAGAACACCCAACTAAACCATGTGTGTAAATGATTTAGCGTTCTATTCAAATCATGATTACATTACCTTAGCATAAATAATTCTATTATATTCAGCGTGCATTGCCAACAGCAAATAGTGCATATGTGAGTACTGAATATTGAAATCAGGTGAATCAACCATGTCGGATTAGGGTGATTATTATATTCCCGAAAATATAATATTGACAGGATATATAAATATTAAACACTATATACATATATTGTTTATTATTTTTTGTAATAATTATAATTTTTTTTTATATAAATACAAACAGTTTTATTTATTTATGTGATGCAGCATTTATAGAATTACGTCCTGAAAACATTTACGCTAAAACCTTTGCGAGATTGTGTTACATGTGAAATATGATTCCGACTAACGAGAAAATTGGAAAAAGCTGTTTGGAAAAAAACTAAAAATAAAAATCAAATTCATTAAACCATCAGGACATTAGCGCGACTTCTGGGCGACAGAGTGACAGTGTAAAAAAACGTCATGCGCAATTCTCTGTAATCATGTCAAACATGTGCAAACATTCGTTACTTAAATTACATCTTGTTCTCCCGCGTATACATATAACCCTATTGCCGTGTTATCATCGCAACGGACTGCAAGTGCAAACGTGGCAGCTTCAGATGGTGTGCTTCGTACTAGCACGTCGCTTCGTCGCGTAATTTCTTCCAGTCGTGTCGCCACCGTCGTCATCGAAATGAAACGTGATAATAATTACACGAATAGACGCCATGATTAATGTGTACAGAGAATTCTGTATAACAACGGTGCTTATCAACATCATGCCATTGCCGTTGGCTCGTGGCTCGTTTGGTTTGGTTGGCTTTACCACAGAAATAACACCTCATGGATGCAACAGAAATTAATTCAGCTTTATAAACAATATACTACATATAAAATAGACCATTATTTCAAAATAAATAAATCTATATAGTCACTAAAACATTCATCAATTTGTTTTGAGTTTAAAGTTTCATAACTCTATCTTCAACCGTTTAAGCTGTAGAGCAGTTACAAAAATTAGGCAGACCCTATTCAGGGAAGGTCAAAAGGTATATTTTTTCATGATTACAATATTTGTATAAAAAAATAAGAGCAAATAATAGTAAAATTATATGGATATGTTTATTTCGTTATAATATCTATGGGTTCTACCCCTAACTCATCACCCCCATACCGCAGCTACGTTTCTTGTCCGACTAAATAATTAATGTCTCCATGTAATTAATTGTTGAATCTCCCCCTACTATGCCTCCAGGCAGGCTCTCTGGGGTTGAACATCTGCGACACTATTCTAAAATTACAGGTACCCGTACACAAAATAATAATCCCAATCTCGAGTGACATTTGTTTCAGTCTACGTGATGCTGGGTGTCCATCGCATTGCTCGCATACCGCATCGCGTGTTGCTAAATGCCAATCTGTAAACATGTCTTTAGAATCCATTTGTATAAGTTTATAGATTAGCCTGTAAATGACGATACATTCTCATATAAATAGTTTAACAAGCATCAGATCGCATTTTTATGTAATAAATAATAAAAGATTTTCTAATATAATTAAAATATTAATCTGTGATTGTTCAAACGCGATATTTTCTGAAACGCTTTCGCATAGATTTAATGCACGCATAAAGGAGCTGGTAAATTTCTAGTTAACATCAGATAAAACGACTTAATATTCATTAAATTTTAACACATACTCTCGCAACAGTAATTTAAAGTATAATTACTGAAAGAACAATGTACAGTAAAATGATTTTGATTAAGTTAGCGAGTCATACAAACGAAGTAAAACTCGGCGTATAATTCTTCGAGTGCACGTTTACAGAATTCACAAGTAGCAATAATTATGTTGTTAAGTTATTCAATACTACATCGCTGCTATCTAAAGCCATCTAGCGAAAGGAGATGTTGGGAGTATTGTGGTTTTACATTTCAAGTACATTGCGAGACGCCATTATCGTATTGTCTTTCAGTTCACTTTGGTTCGGTTGACATGTACCAGTGAATACTACTGCAGTTCACTACTCGAAGTATGTACATATGTATGTACATGTACTAAACATCAAATAAGAGCACATCATATAATAGCACTTCTTTGTAATGCGCCTACTTACACAATTGTACTTTGTCCCTTATGCTTAACTATTCAAGAAGTTTAAGTATTTTTTAAATTGTACTACAATTGTTTTAAATATATTTCGAACACCGCATCGTTGTTGAGAATTTAACGAACCAACGTGACCATACTGCAACCGGTCGTTTTGCTCGTTTATGAAACCGACAATAATGTGAAATCTGCGGTGATAAACTAAACAATATTCATGATTAAAATTTCTGCAAGCATTATGTACGTAGCGAGCATAAATCTTAATTTATTAGTGACTCGCAGTATACACACCTTTATTTAAGGAGACTTATGAACATTTATTTGAACTATAAAATATATTTCATACATACCCAGAGGAAGGAAATTAATTTGTTTGTCGTCTTCCCGCGTATATTATATTAAACAAATGTTTATTTTCTTCCAGCAAGTAAAGTGACTAATATATTTCATTTCTATCCAGCGCGAGTTCACAACATGTTTACCTGTATACGAGTACTACAGCAAACCGTGACATGTTTTTAACAATTTTTCTCGTTCTTCCTATGGTCGGGTGAGAAGCGTTTGAAATAAAAAAAAACCAGGAAATGTTTCCGGTATTTATATATTAAAATTCTCCAAGAATGACTATATATGTATGTAGGTTAGAACAAAATGACTAAAATATCTATAAATAATTCACGCTAGAGTTTACCGTAAAAAATATTTAAAAACAATTAATTTTATTTCAGTTATAAATCACGCTTGATATCTGCTAAAAAGTGTAATTTAATTTTTTTTTAAATAGCTCCCGATAAATTGAAACGATAGTAACGATTCGAGAAATCGCTGCCAGCAAAAGGGGTGAACATTTTAAAGAGGACAGGGTAGGAGTAATGAATCGTCGACGAGCAAAAAAATGTATTCGCGCATTTATATCAAAAGCGAACGTAACTGCAAGACCCAGTTCGTTGTGCACACACACACACACACAACGTTTTGTTATTTTTATCTTTCGATTTTTAATTTCGCTGCCAACACCGACTAAATGAATTTGTACCATTTTTTTTTATAGATAGGAATGCGACACTCTTTGTGACACACTGCGACACATGTTTTGTCTTTCTGATTGGCGATTGCTATTTAATCGCGCGTTTCAATTGGGTAAACGGAAACGTTCGATTTTAAATAAATTATTTCAAAATTTTATTCGTTGATTAATTATACGTCTAGAACACAAAACGCACAACCTAGCTAAAAACTTAGACATTTTGACAGCTGCCACATGCGATAGTTGTCAGGCATGTTAATGTATTTTACGTGCGCAACCAGATTAGATACTCGTGTTATTATTTTGACGTATTAAATAATATAATATAAATATTTAATGATATAAATAAAGACAAATTATATATTAATATTTATATCTTAGTTGTCTTTATTTATTAAAATATATTATTAAAAAATGTTTTGCACAGGAAATGTTTTATATAAACAAATAACGATCGCGTCTTCAAAAATTTAAATGGTTAATGCATAAAGTGCATTTCCGTGTTCATAGTTGCAACTTATTGAACTCATATTCGTATATAACTGGAATTTATTTTATGAAAATAGGTTACCAATAGAATTCTAGAAATTTAAACATATAGGAATAATTATGTTTTAATGCATGTTTGGGTAACTAAATATAATCGTGTCTAGTAATATTAAATTATATATTGGGTATATTTTAAAAATAAATAACAAGAAACATTAATATGTATTATATGAGGTAATTTAACGGAAAAACTATTTGTTAAATGGTATACTTGCACGCGATCACTTGTCTGGGATACATTAATATTTTATTTCATATTGATATAAGTATTCAAAGCTTAAGAAATACTAATACAATCTTTAGTCTAAAATAATACTAATTTCTAATTTTATTGTGAATTGTATAGTTATATTTGGCAAATTTTTATAATTTGTATTTAAAATTTTGGATTTATATATAACTGCACGTTGATTTGAAACATATAGTTAAATATTCTATAGCGCGTTTCGGATTATAATAAATAAATTTAAAATTAATTCCCCCAACTGGCAGCAGCTCGTAATATACCTGCATAATTTCATTAATTCAACCCTGAATATGGACATTAACTAGGATATAAATGAACTGATGAATATTACCTCCACAGAATGACTAAATAAATTATAACAATACTCAATAATACATTTATTGTATACGCAAATCGCTTACATATACACATATCAAAAATGACTAAATAATTTTTTTGTTACTCTTATTGCAGAATTTTTTTCTTCTATATATACAAATAGTTTAATTATATAACATAAATGCATTTGCAACGATGAATTAATGCGAATCATTTATATACGTGCATTTTGCAAATAAAAACCATTCAAAATATTTTACATATAAGCAATACTTGTATCCTGACAAATACGGTAAATTGTTTGAAATATATCAATTAATTTAACAACTGGATAAAAAAAGCATGTACGTTTCCTATATGCATTTAAAAAAAGCTTTCGTATGCGAAAGTATTCCATATGTTCTGTTCTAGTGAAATCATGTTGGTTTTATTTACTTAGTTAACAAGCATAACTGATTGGAAAAACTGGTATCCTTAATACAGCGAGGGAATCAGAGAATATGTTAAAAAAGGATTGTTTTTCATCAGCTATCAAATTGAAAATCAACAATACCTACAGCGTGTTTTTTTGTATAGAACTTGTTCAACCAGACGAGCCATTTCAATTGATTATATTTCGTCAAGAGAATACACGATGTCGACATTGAAGACTGAAGAGTAAAACGATGTGGTGTTTAAATATTTTTAAAAATGAATATGTTACAATGGCATTAGAAAACATTTATTTTAAATGCGGTTGGCCCAAAACCATTTGGGAATTATAAAATGACTCTTTAACGTGTACCGAAAGGCTATAGTTATAGGAATTAATTAGAAGAAATGGGTATTAAAACAATAATTGGTACTTTAGCAGTGGTGACCGCGTAAAGGAATTCTAATGATCTTAACAGTGATGAGGTAAAGTTTAAAGGAAACGCCCATTGGAAGACGAACATTTTCCAAGTCAATTCTGAGCGAAATTACGAACAAAGGGTCTATATGCGGCGCGGCACAGTCAAGACTACTTTTGTTTGACTCCTGAATCGGTCGGTTGGACGCCGCCGTTCGCTTATACGTATACACACAGCAAGCACAACTACTGGAAACGATGTTACAAGCCAATCAGTAAATTAAATCAGTTTTGGGTGGCTTCAACGCCGGCCTGATTAAAGAAAAGCTCAGGACTGACTAGGTCACGTGGCGGCTATAGTACTTCCGGCTACAGAAACTATCGAAAAGGTTTTCTTACTTTTATTATTTAAGAGCATCGAAAGCTCAGTCTGCACTTTTATATACTTGATTAAATGAAGAATCACCGAATCCCGCACAAATAGAATAAAACAACGAAAATCTCAAACTTCTATTTGATTCAATTCAAATAATGCAAGCAATTACTATGCCATTGCGAACTCAAACAATAAGATTTTAATGGCATTTATTACTCCAACATTAAATCAAATTATTTATATATATATATATATATATATATATATATATATATATATATATAGAGAGAGAGAGAGAGAGAGAGAAAATTTCGTATACGTCACTACAGTATATTATTTTATTTATTTGCTAGAAGAGCTAAGAACCCTCAGTCTGAATCAGAACTTTTGTGCTTGATGAAATGGCAAAGATATATAGAGAAGAACACGCCACGCGTGAGTGTAACCCAAATAGGGGCAACCCCTTTAGGGCATTTATTTTTCTGGGAGCCACATACACCATCAGTGATCAAGAACAAGCAATTCTCTTTTGTTTGACATTCGTTCGTTTCGCTTGTTCTCGTCTTCAACAATTCAATTTGATTTACTTTAGTTTTAAAAGAGTACAGTTCGAACACTCCTTGATGTGATGGCCAGTTTCTGCACTGTCCTATAAACCAGCATACTCCAAATAGTGTGCCATGAACCGAAAAAATAATCAATTTATTGCTCTATTGCTCAAAGAGTTTCTTTTCCTATATTTAATTTGTATATTCTCATTGCAATACACATAGGTAGGTACGCTTTGAAATTGCAAATAAAATTGAAAATAAATGAAAAATGTTTTCTACACTAATATTTAATTTATAGGCGAACATATTTATTTTAATATATTTTCAGTTGCGCGACGAATAATTTCCTTTATACAGTTGCATAGCAACTCGGAAAATAATTATAGAATCACTTTTTCCTATTTAGCTTTACAAATAAATGATAAAAATAAATATGAAGTAAATATTTAATTTTCTTCAATGTCGTATAATGAAATACAAAATGAATGTATACTAACATACATTTTTATAAAAATTTCTTTCACGGGTGTAAACTGAATTTAACAAATTCCTAATTTGAATTCATATACTTAATGAATTCACTTTGTTACTCATAAATTGTTGAACCTTTACACGTAGAAATTTGTAAATATTTAAATTAATAATCTGTTAAAACATTTACCAAATAAATAGACCTTTTTTCAACTTATTTACCAAGTATATCTAAAAATATAGGTTATATACTGGTGGTAATATATGTCATTAAAAAATACTAAATTAAAAAGATATTTAAATAAATAAAAAAATTTATTTGTTATGTAAATCATAACTAGAAACAGATAATGGTATTTTAATAAATGCGAGACTTGTACCATAACTTGAAATTAATACTTTATAAAATATACTTTTTCTGTTGATACAGCGCCATGTTTAATCTCGAACAAAAAAATGTCTTGTACTTGAAGTATGTAAGAAAGTTTTAAATGAAACTTTTTTGTATGTTCAAGTTGACAAGATTAAAACTGCGCATACAGGAAAAAGCTTGGGTTTTACTTTAATTTAAATACTCTTGGGATGGTTTTTTTTTTTGAAACAACTATTTTATATATTTATTTTTTTATCTATATTTACATCTACAACTGTAACATATACGCAATAAAATGGTAGGGAAATATGGAATAAAATTTGTTTAAAAATAAAATAAACTAAAAAAACATAACAATTTTATTTACACAAAAATGTCGTGGTACACAGTGCAAAATAGAGTTAAGTCTGTGATTTATAGCGTCCTATAAGCAGTATCACTGTATAACATCACAGTTTCCCCCCTAAGGAAAGAAAACGAATGAAATAAATAAAACCTATATAAAAATCGTAACGTGGCGTCATTTTAGTTCCCCCCAACCAAAGTCGTGAGTCGTCCCTATATGAACTTTGGCATTTGTGCAGTGGAGTCGGGTCGCCGCACTACGCGCGCCGTTACCAAAGAATCTGCCTATATAAACGATCGAAGGAGCAAAATGAAATGTGAAATATTCAGCTTACCGAGGATATCGAAGGCTATTCGTTCGGGAAAAGAAAAAAAGCAGCCCCAAAGAATTACTGCGTCCATCAAATATCAATGGAACATCTATAAAGAATTTCGATTTCATACTTTCGTAGATAAGTACAATCAGCTACATATATTATATATATATATGAAAATTATTTCGTAAATTGTAATTATAATAAATGTTGACAACAATTTTCGATAGAGACCGTACATTTCTAATGTAAGCAAAAGTTTCGTCCAACAATTTAATATCGCAAGGTCAAAGTTAATCTTAGACAACTTGTAGAGTGCAACGACAATAAGTACGTGTGAAATGATTAAATGAACAGACGATTGTAGTATGTACGCGTAGGTTACGTAATAGTCGCAGCAAAGCAAGCCTAACATTGGTGGACTTGATATTTGCATAAAGATTGAGACTGTAGATTGCGCAGGGTTTATAACAAGTTTCGCGAACCGCGAGATCGCATGTTCAACCCTTAATACTATTTGTAATATCTACAATTTGCGTACACTACCTATACCACATTGTATCGCTAACGAAAGGGGTGGCAAATAGGAACCGTGATACACACACCCACATGATTTTAACCAATTTGCTACCCTTGTAATTAAATACTTGAAACTTCAGACGTTCGGATAACATTAATTATTTTTAAACCTAGATATTTCGATACGCAAACCTGCTTTTACTTTTGATTACTCTATTAAAGTAAACACCGGTTATTACTGCGTACGCCAATGTTATATTAATTAATCTATTGATTTTATATTACACTAGTATTTGTGATTTGATTTTTACATTCTTATACGAAATAATCATTAAATATTGTAATCATAAAAAATATCAGTTTCGAAATTTATCTGTTCACCTTCTCTGAATCAATTCCGACTATTTTTAGAATGGCATCTGTCTGTCTGTGCGTGTTATTTATCAAGATATATTGGTTATATTCTGGTTTAATTTGAATTTGGAGCAATTTGGTAAATTTAATGAGTGTTTGTTAATTAATTAAAGTATGTATGCGCCCAAGGTAAAATCATGTGAGGGAAATGACATGCATGGTTGTCTATGTATGTATTTGACAAGAAAATACTGTTCCATTCGGTAAAATGGTAATTTAATATGGCTATAGGTTCGTTAGTAACTTTAAAATGTACCATATAATGTAAATAAGATTCTATTTCATACTAATTTTATTATGGAAATGGGTTTTTTTATTGTATAATTAAAACAAAATAGTTTGATTACATTTCCAATATATTGTATCTCGTTGAGATTAACGTCTAGAATATGTGAACGCACATTTGAATCACTAAACGCATACCATGTATAGCAGCAATTTCTTGAATAGAGACACCCTTTCGGATCGATACTGAATAAGAGATGAAGGAAAAAGATATATGGGTACTTGCATCTAATTGTTAATGTATTATTCAACAACATTTATCACTAGTGTTAATTTTCAATCACTTTATTACACGCATGAAAAAATTCTATTTGAAATTTAAAAATACTTGCGATTGTCGGATTTGAATTGCCTGAATTTACAGGAAGTGTTGACCAAATATTTGATGATCCGTTGACTCACATGACATATTAAGGGTTGTTTCACTTATTTCATCGTTAGATAAAGTTGAAATTTATAGAGGATATGGCCTAATTAGATACGTTACGAGATACCACAAACTTCGTCAGTAAAACAGTATACGTTGATAATAACATTTTCATATGACCTCGTACACGAAACTCAATTGTTACATTACAAAGTATTCCTATCCTGTACAAATAAAATTAATTAAAAAGAAAATTAAATAAATTAGTATGAATATTGTAATTTGTAAAAAAACCCCATTAAACGAAATATGTTTGATTACTTTTTTTTAATTAAGTTGTTCATTTTAGATACTGTTAGGCAACTATGTTTATAGAATTTTAATTAAAGTCATACGTAGTATATAATTAACATAGCCACGAAGTTCTAATAAAGTTACAATTTGACCTAAGAATAAATTAAATAATTTAATTTGTGTCAAAGGTAAGTTCTAAATACTCCATAGAAGCAAAGTGCTAGTACCGATAAAATTAAAAATATAAAATTGGTGAGTCAAGTTACTTACTTTTTAATGTCGCATTGACGGAACATAACATTTATCGTCCCAGAAATACGCACATAATGAAAATTGAAAATTTCATATCGGCCCCGAAATAGGCACACTATAATATTTAATAATTCACTGAGTAGCTGTCACTTTGGCAGTCTCAGGTCGTCGTTAATATATCAACCTGTCACTTTATATTATTGAAAGCAGTCATTCAGTGCCGACCCCTCTCTAGCACATCAAGAAAATATTCATGAAACAGCTCACCACGATTTACAAAAATGACAAATGACGCCGCACATTGAGAAGGATCGCGGAAGGAAGCGAAATCGCGCGCAAGGACTGCGGCCAGAACGCGAATAACCGTTCGTTCCGACCATCTGCCTGGCGGAACACCGGCGGTACAACTGGCGATCCTTGCGCACTGCATCCAAACACGTTCGGGTATTTTCGTACTCAACAATCGTTAATTTTAGTCCTGCGACGCAAGGATATTTCTCGACCTACAGCGTAATATAAGATTTTTCCTACATTCTTCTGCTTCCGATCTTCTTTTATTGTAATATTATGTAATTGCTACAAACTGTAAATTCAGCCATTTATAACTCCGCGTGTAATTTTAATTATTTACGAGCTTCAGTGATTCAGCAGATTTAAAATTGACATAAAATACTGATAAAGATTTCACACATAAATTTTAAGCGATAAATATAATAATAAATTGCATTTTAAAATGAAGATTGTGTTTAAGATTACACAATGTGGATAACCTAAACCATTGTTCTGTTTAACATTCTTAAATTAAAAAAGATAGAAAGATATTAGTATAACAAAAACAACACTTGACCCGACTGTCTTCAAGAAAAACTTAAAAGAAAAGTGCTCATTGCGCCGTACCGCACGGGAGCGGTAAACAGAATGCGCATCAGCAGAATGAAATTAAAATTTCATTAGATTACCACCGTATTTATTCTCATGTACTTTACGAAAGCTGCTACGTATTCAAATTAGTTAAACGGATTTTCTACCACTAACTAAAGGTATCTACGATATAGTAGAAAATACGAATACTTAAATCAGCATCAAAGGAAATGTAACGATAACGAACAACATGGTTTACATAAAATACGATTGTGGATTTCGAAAATATAATTAGAAACTGGCCCATGTTTGTGTCTTCTAGATAAATAGAGAACAATAATTTAATCCGAATTAGTTAGTATAATAAGTGTTTAGCGGCAAACAATGCATCAATGCGGTTGATGTATATCTTGTGTTATATCGCAGTGTTTGAAATGCACTTTAGACAGTATGATGGTAGTTTGGAGCGTAACCAGAGCTTCCAGGGTTATGGGAGCTGGAAGGCAAAAGCGGTGGAAAGGGGATTTGGAAATACGCGAGCACACAAAACTTTTGACAACCCTATTAAAGCGTTACGCCAAGCAAGTAATGAGATCCGATATCAAGATAAATCTTTACTGTTCTAAGAAGCCGACAGACAGACAGATAAAACTGAAGAGAGAACAACGTGCGCCTGTTTTTGAGTGGTTCGATGAATATGTCAAGCTCAACATTGGCGAACGGGACTAGAGGCGTCAAAGGACAAATTGGACGCAGTCACACGAGATAAATGCGTGGTTACAATAGTCCAGCATTTACTACGACTACTATCCAGAGATATCAAATTAAGTGGATATAATGAATTTAGACTGCTTCGCACTTATATCCAGTTTTGTTTTTATCTCTAGATTACAAATTATCTCAAAATCTCTCCCACATACTCGCAACTATTAATTTTTTATACATTTTTTATAGATCCAAAAGAAAAGTTGTAAGCAAGCGGAAGAGAAGATTGTCTATGAATAAATCTGAATGAAGCAAAAGAGTCTGTAAGGATAACGTTTATTAGGAAAATATAATGGATATAAAGAATTTTTTGCTACTCCATTTGATAGGAATAGGCATTTTAGTAAAAAATTGCGAATTGTAAATAAAATGGAAGCCACTACCAGGATAGAAAGGATGTGTTTCTTATTACTATAAAGTTTTGAATAATTGGGTCGTTTTTTAAATCGGCATAATATTATGTATATATGCAGGTGTCAAATACGTATGTATGACGGTATTTTTTGAATAAAACATATTTCCGACCATATTTTATCTAATGATATGACAGGGACATATTTCGTACTCGTCTAGAGCCCGATATATATATTTTTTATATATCGGGGTCACTTGATATTTGCTAGAAAATGTCCACTTATTATTATATCTCTGATGCTAACAACGTTCTCCGGTTTCGACCAAGTGACATCTTGCCCGACGCGCTTTGGTGGCAGCCCAACGTTTTCTCTCTGCTAATACTTTGTGTCTGCTCGTTTTTTATCGTTTCGTTGTGTCTTATTCTTCTTCATTTAAGGTCGACGCGTTTCGACTGACAAGGATTCACACTGCCGATTTACCGGATATATTTCTTAATTTTAGCCATCCTATTCGGTGTCTCCACCAAACACATACATGCAGACAAACTGGGAAAATTTAAATAAACACCATTCGACTATTTTATATAACTACTGCATTCTTAAAATTTCGAGAAAAACATGATTTTTTTTATTTATGTCAAAAACAGTTTTCTATTAGTTACGATGAGATATTTTTTGGTCACAAACATACATTCTTTAATGTTACTAAAAAACTAGGTTGGATTTTTTAAACCACGAATGAAAATAAATAAATATATCAGTCACTTTATGTGTGATTGATGACTTTCGTTTTTGTGCAACCTATTTTTCTGCAACAAGAAAAGAGGAAAATGCGATGATCAAGAAATAAATATGTATAAAGAAAATCGACGAAAAAGAACAACAAAAATTTATTCCTCGGTATTTTCCTATCACGTAAATCTCATATGACGAAAATATTTTGGTTTCACATGAATATTTCGTCTTGAGTAAGCGTAAACCGTAATCCGGTAATGGTCGCTTTGGAGAGTGGACACGGGTTATTTAGTATATATTTATATACAGTAGGTCGGCTTTTGATACAATTGTACGACTGCATTACAAGGGTAATTAAATTCATTGCGGATTCGTGGTCAAATTAATGTTGCATGAACGCAGAGTAGGCATTCGGAATATTATTCGGTGGACCACACAACCAGACCCGATAATAAGCATCGGTCGAGCCGCTAGTCTCTTGCGGTTTTTTTCTAAAGCGTCGCCGTGCCTAAAAGGCGCTATTTAAAATTACACTTTAGTTTCAAAGTGACGCGTTAAAGCTTGACAAATGAAGGGCACTTTTATAGGTTAACGTTGCAGAAAGTTTAATGGCCGATCCCGTGACGTTAAGCTCTATACTCTTTTCACTTGTTTTCTGATTTTTCTTTTCAATTTATTTTGCTTTTTTGTTACTGTTTCAAAGCTTGAAAAGATATATAAAGTTTTATATTCATATATACCGCTTTTACGTCAAAGTACTGTGAGATAATATTTACGATGAATTTGAATAGAGTAAGATTGATTTTATAAGCAAAATATAATTATTTTCTTATGTGGTCGTTGCAACGAAATTGTTTGCCGTTATCGGCTCACAAAAGATAAAACATTCTTTTTCAGATTAAAATCAGTACTTTAAAGTATTTACGAGTATTGAACATTTTGAAATTAAAAAATATCCAGTAAGAATTTCTACTTTCTTATACGAAGTAATAAGTATTTAAAAGTGGTCTAACTTTTTACTGCACTACTAATACGTTCATGACAGTATTAAGACGGATGAGCAAATCAATGCCGTAAAATAAATTGAATTATTGACAAGACATGCATCTTCTATTTTTAAAAATAATTCTACGCATATTTATTCATCACAAAATTTTAAATTTTACGCAGTATGACGTATACTAATACGTGTCATTGCTCTTAAGTTAAATTGAAATTGACGTGTTTTCCCCACAAATTGAATTACTCACTAAGCCTGGTTTTTATGATAAATTATCAGCTAAATTACTTTCAAAAATACCCAAAAATTTGTCCAATTGCTATAATTATTTCCGTTTCGTACAAGCAACAAGTAAGATTGTTGTTTTTTATACTTAAAATCAAAAAAAAAATAGAATGATAAATATGAAAATCACCATGTAACAAGAAGATTAAAACTTTGTTTTTTGTCAGTCTTTAATAGGCTGAAAGTTTTTGTGCTATATTTCAAGCACATTATCTCATCTTTATCTCCCCTTTATACAACTCTTTGTCGTTTGTAGGAGTTGTAGATAGAATGAACTGGCGTACTTTATATAAAACACAACTGTGCTTTCGACTGTGTCTGTGTGGGTATGCTGTTGCTGTGCTGTTCTATGACTATGCGTTTGAACAAAAACTCTTCAACATCCCACAAAGTAAAATACAACGTATAGTACATCAAAAGAAAATTGAAGTCGACCCATAAAAACACTTACGCTTCACTAGCGCTATAATTTCCGGCATAAAACATCTGCACTCATTAGCTAAATTTCAACTAAACATAATTTTAGTTATTATACTCAAATTTTATTTTACTCCACTAGGGTAAAACGACCAGTTTTGACACAGTTAAGAAAATTCTCTACTCTTTTGAGGATTAAAAAAAATATGGATAATATATTTATATAATAATTGAAAATTTTTAAAGTTTAAGTGTTTTATAAAGTAAAAAAAAAAATTAAATTGTTTATTGATGTTTTAGGTAATTTTGTTCACAATTTATAATTCGATGTTAAAATGCCAGTTTTGGCACGTTGGTTGCCTTTAAGAGAACAGTCCTTTCTAGTAGTAGCACGGCAAATATAGTTATAAATTTATATATTTTAGCTTGGATTTCCTAAAATTTAGGTATATATTTATAAAAAAACACTTGCAGTAGCTTTATTTTATAAATTTTTAAATTATAGAGGTAGGTACTATACCTATCTAAAGCTAAATATTTATAAAGTTCTAAATTATAAATGTAGACAACAATATTATTCTTTATCTATAATGCAAATGATATTTTAATTAAATAATAATTTTTAATCGAAATATTAAAATTACTTATAAATAGGTATATTACATCAAAATTTTTAATACTTTTCTTGCATTAAAATTTTGTGAACAATGAAAAATTGAAATCTTTTCTAGTTAGTTATTTTTTTAGATAAGAATACTTTTCATCTTGTAATTTCAGATAAAAGTATTTTTTCAAGTGTACCGGGTGGGGCAAAACAACCTCCCTAGTTTTGCAAGTGAATTAAAGAAAAAGGAGTCGCGATACAAAAAATTTATTTCAATAAAATAAAGTTGTTACATGGCCAGTTTTATCTTATGCAGTTTTAAAAATCATATCGGCCAAGTGTTGTCCTTCATTGTCTACACACTGCTGCAAGCGACTTTTGAAGTTTTGCATAACCCTTTCAAGCATTTCTTCAGGTATACGGCGAATTTCCGTGCGGATTGTCTCCTCTCAGGGAGACAAAGCACGCGGGGAACATTTCCTTCAAAACCAGCATTGATGCCCGCGCTGTGTGGGCTGTGGCTTCCCGCCCGTCCTGCTGAAACCAGACATTCTCGAGACCAAGTTCTTTAAGAGCAGGGGCAAAAAAATTCTGGAGCATGTTCATATAGCGCCCAGAATTGACGGTAACTGCCCGATTTCTTTCCTGTAGTAAAAGTAAGGCCCGAAAATCCCTATTCGGGAAACTGCGCACCAAACTGTGACACGATCACTATGCAGAGGCTTCTCGTGGATCACCCTCAGATTGTTTTCGCACCAATATCGAAAATTTTATTTATTTACACCGCCAGAAAGATGGAAATGTGCTGGGCGGCGATTACAGACTCCTTTTCGCGTATGTATGCTTCCACGGAAAAAGCGCGCTGCTCGTTCGTCCACATTGTGTTTACGACTGAATCCTTTTGTAACACATACACACGGCATTTCTTTCTGCCGCCATTCACGCCATTCCTACCCTGTTACGACCTCTGCTAGCTTCACAATTCTCTGTTGAAACTAGGGAGGTTGTTTTGCCCCACCTGTATAAGAGGTTTTGGTTCTAATTCTTGATTTTTCACATTTCTTTTTACCCTTTTTATTAACGGTGTCATTGTTTTTACCAGTTTTCACTAAAATAAAAATAATTTATTCAAACGAATACAAAAATAAATTAAATAGGTCATGTTTTAGATTTTTATTTTTTATGAGATAAACAATAAAATTTCAGTGTACGTATAATGTAAATAATAACTGATACATACCTTTTAAAGAATTATTTATCTGTAGTTAAAATTTGTTCTTGTTATAAGAAATATGTAAAAACATTAATATTCTAACCTCACTTGCTTACTGTCAGAGAGTCTCTGTTTACTATTTTATTTATAGCAGCGGCCGCTCAATAGAAAAGCGCTGTAAGCATAAAGTGTTTTTTTATTGGTGGCTCTTCCAAATTTCATACCAATTAAAGAACACGTGTTTTTAATATTAAAAAATAAAAAAAAGTCAATATTCAACATTTGAAATGTTTCGATGAACTATTCATTTAGTTTATTTAACCAGGTCCATATTAAAAAAATACGTTTTTCTAGTAAATATGATTGTAATTGCTTAAGCTATGGTAACCGTAAACTAACTAGAAATGGCTGTGAAAAGTACAATTTTGATATCGCTAAACAATATTCGTTTTTTTTTTAATTAATAATTTTAAAATGGACGTTCTAAAGGTTTTTTCTTGTTTAAAACTATATATAAATATTTAAATCGTTGTTATACCTACGCATTTGCACAGTTTTAAACGTAAAAAACCAAGTTTTTGATACCTGTGCCATTACTAGCGATGTGCCAAAACTGGTCGTTTTACCCTATAAAGAGTTCATTTAATTTATATTTAAATACTATATACGCTATTAAAACAAAACATATATGCATTTATTTAAACGAGTTCTGCGTTTTAGCCGACCGGTTGATGTATTCAGTTTTTTAGTGTAATAATAAATGAAGTTCGCGAAAAGCGAATTGAAGGTGTTAGGTTCGATAATGCAATTGATCTATATAAGAGCTTTTTAGTATTATTTTGTGGAAGAGTAATAAAATTATTGTTGTCATTTTTACTTTGTTTCAATTTGGCATACGTGGATATTTGTTAGGTAGAAATAAGAGCTTTTGAAAAAGTATTTCAAAGGTTGGTAATATATTAAAAACACACACACACATGCCTTCTATCTAAACAAAATACGTATAAGAAAGTTTAGTGCAAGACAATGCGGATACTTTTTAATTTTTAATTTTGTGCATAATATGTTATGTATGAGATAATATACGTTAATATCGTATAGTAATACTTAAGTTGGCTACAAAGCACTTAAACACGTGCACAAAATTCACCTCGAAATTTACACTGTTTGTTTTAGAAGCGACTTTATGCCTATGTACGAGTATGTATGCAGTGCCGTGTAGATACAACCATCAGGTCGTTAAGTTAAGTGAACTTTATTTCGAAACATGAAAGCTAAGATTCTGTTTACAATGAGTGTACACAAAATGAACTGCAAACTCTACAAAGTTACCCGTAAAATAACATTAAAACTACGCTGGTGCACTGGCTGTAAATTCGATGTTGCACACACCTGCACTATCTGCTGACGATGAATGATTACGTGTATATATACTTTACAAGCTTCAGTTAGTTAGAAAATCATTTACATAAACTGTTAGTTACTCTATTACTGCATACATGAGGGGGTACATTGTTTTAAGAATCTCTTTATTGTATGAATTTACGAATTGTACGAATTTACGAATACAAGTGCCGATTAAAGACACGATAAAAGCAGGCTCATTTTTTGTTTGTTTATGTTTTAGTGCCAATATTAATTTTAAAAAATTATTCCTGAAGTTAATTAATATTTTACTACTATACATCTTTATTTGTCTTTATAAATATATTTCAAATTCTTCTTATGTAGGATGATAATGTCCATAGTCAAGTAATGAGACAATGTATATGCATTATAACTATGGAAGGTAGCAATATGTAAAGTATGTGCTGTAGATTTTGCTAAGAAACAATGTGCATTGTCCGTCATATTACCAGCAGCAAATGAAGTGTGGCATTAACGTATTCCGTAGGGAATGTGGACATACGAGAAGATTGTAGAACCCTGAACAGCTTACTAATAATGTATGCTTTAATGGAAACTACGTTTGATTACCTATATCAATCTACTGAGTAGACCATTCTACTTTGGACTGTATTTTTTTGAGAAAATTTTAATTGTGCAATTTATTGGAAAAGCTTCTATATCTTATACGAAAAAATAATTCTATGTCACGTGAAAATAAAATTGTACGAATGGCACCGCGACTGCTGACTGGTAACTTTTCGTCAAAATAGCAACGTTTTGAAAAAGTTAGTTTTAGATGAGGCTAGTGAAACAGTTTATATGCGAAGGTGTACTTGATGTATTTGCAAAATTTGAAACAATTACCCGTTGACATTATCTCGATAAATGAATAGGTTGTAAGGGACAGTAGTTACTGGTGCAGCATAAATGCTATAATAGGCAACCCAATTAGCAAGTTGTGCGATGGGTATGCACACTTGCAAACTAATTAATCATGTTTTTGAACTCTCGCATCAAGCAGAAAATGCAAATGCAGCAGTGGTAGGTATAAGCGTATATAAGACAGGGTTTCTCAACTCAGATTTAGAAAATATGTTAATTGCAAATAAAATAACGACAACAATTCATAATTATCGAAATTGCATATATTGTTAGATACTGCATGTGTAATATTATAAAATAATCTTATATTACTTATAAAATGTACGAAAACGAGATGAAAGAGGCAAGTGAAATTTAACTAGATTAACCGTCAATGACAACTTTAATTATTTCACATCACGACGACATTTTTAATTAGTTTAGATGCGAGTTGAAAGATTTTCATCACAAATCTTATTTTCTAGCTGAATTTATTAATTAAAATACATTTTCTGCGAACGAGTCACGGAACAAACAATTTATTTCGACACTTTGAACAAAAGGATTAACGCTATCTATTAATGTATCAAAAATCACATTTACTTCAAATTAATATTTGATTTGCATCAACATTATATATACTTTGTATATATATATATATATTAAATATGCACATATCATTTTTCCTGAGATCCACCCCTTTCCCACAAAATGTCCTCATTTATAAAATTCAATTTAACGCAATCAATAATCTATTAAAGCTTTTTGCCGTGATCCTGACACATAACGAACGAAACACTTGATAAGTTTAACTCTTCGCAGGAAACTTTTTTCATTAGCGCTTTTTTTAAATTTGCACTTTTATTATTTTGTACCGGGACGACTTTACAACTTTTCAACCAATTAACATTTTAATTAGAAATGTTTCCACGGGGTATAAGAAACACAACACAATTATTAAAATAGTTAACATGCAAGTTTATTTACGTAACATACTTTTTTTAATATACCAAACATAATGTATACTATTTATCGAAATTACTAAAAATGGCGACCTTACCAAATAAAAAGAATAATAATCTAATAAATATCCACCGTTTTAAACGCATGTAGAATATGTTATAAAATGGTGGAAGTTTGATACTATAGGATACTAAAAGCAATATAGTAGTAAAATAGGAAGTAAATTTGTATATTTTCATAGAAAATAATATTTATGTAATAATACATTTTTTAAACGACGTATACATGTATATAAAATGGAAACTTAAAAATATACTGGTTATACAATATGTCTTTAAATATGGGAATGAAATATGAGAAAAGTGTGTAATAGAATTTAAATAGACTTGATACGTTCTTCGGATACGTGTTTTATATTTGTGGGTTTTCGGCAAGCGTCAGACAGTACGCTGGTGGTCACAGGTGCAGCCGTTTCGATATTCTTTTCTGCGTCTCCTAATATTCGATCAAATACGCCTATAAATTCATCTGCGTTCTCGCAAGTGAATACCATCGGTGGCTTCAATTTTATCACATTGCAGTCGGGACCATCTGCGCTCAGAAGTATGTTCGCATTTTTCATTCTGTTATAAAATCACCCAAAAGAATATTACTACATGTGAAATATTTCAAATATAATAACATGTACGAATTCAATCTTGTGTCTATCGAAAAAGTAACTGATTTCACCATAACGTATATTTGTAGCGAATAGAATATTTAAAAAAAAATCACGTAATATGTATTGTATATAATATATATTGGTGTATGAATTCAATCTTGTGAAATGTACGATGGATATTATTTGGGTAACTTACGTGGTAACAACTTGTTTCGCTAATGTAGAAGCAGGTGTTCGCGATTCGCGATCCGTAACTAATTCGATGCCAACGAATAGACCCACTCCGCGAACATCGCCGATACTTTTATGTTTCTTCTCTAAAGTTTTGCATCTATCCAATAGATAATCCCCGACTTTCTGTGCATTTTCACGTAAGTTTTCTTTTTCAATCACATCCAGAACTGCATTTGCAATAGCACACGAAACTGGATTACCACCATACTGCAAATAGGAAATCAAATTATTTAGTCATTTATATTAATGTCACCTTTCAAATGTAAAATAATAAATTTGAATTCAATAAAGTTATAAGTATTTTTGGGTACAATATTACATACTACTTACAGTATTAAAGTATTCAACGCCAGTTTTGCGGAAGCTCTCTGCAATTTCTTGTGTAGTAACAACGCAGGCGACTGGATGCCCGTTGCCCATTGGTTTGCCCATGGTGACGATATCCGGAATGACATCATCTCCTTGCAATTCATACGCCCACCAATGCTTACCAACACGTCCAAAGCCAACTTGAACTTCGTCAGCAATGCACACACCCCCAGCAGCCCGCACATGTTTGTAGACTTCTCGGAAATAATTCGCTGGTGGAATAACTTGACCGCCACAGCTCTGCAAACTCTCTGCGATGTAGGCGCAAATACCTCGTCCTTCGCTCTGCACTTTGTCGCACATCTCATGGATTTCTTCAGCGTACAATGCGCCTAAGTCTTCATCAGGATGATTCGTTGCGCGGAATTTTCCACGATACGTATCAGGACAGGATGCCTAGCAAATAATATTATTTCTAGACATGCTCGCCTTTCATCAATAGTGTGTAAACATTAAAAATACTTGTTTGACTTACCAAATGTACATGATCCGGTTTGCCAGGTCCACCAGGAAGATTGAATTTGTAATGGGAAATATCAATCAGCGATGTAAGATGGCCATGGTAGGCACTGTAAAAATACACCACTGAATGCTAACCCTCACCATACCCCCAGAAACAAAATACTTGGGCCATCCAAATCAGTCCAAGTACGGGCCTAACACACACATACACACACACACACCAAGATTGTCATTTCGGGCACATAGTTCTACAATTGACTCAATAATACTAATGAAAATAGCCCTTTTCATAACAACCTTGGCCCAACTAATAGAAAACAGAGCACGTGCAACAATCTGCTGAAATTAATTATGATAGTGATTGTGAGTTTGTCGAGGTCATATGCCCTGTAATGGTTCGGATAAAAACGATTCCGGATAAGCGGGCAGTTGCCCGCTGTTTACATCATGCCTGGCATTGGATACTTCTTTGTCATCTTCGATGTGAAATTATTTAGACATACTGTAAGAGAAAAATTAAAACAGCAAGATTAGAAATTATTTGGACTATGAATATGATGCCTTATCTCTATAAAAAAATACATGCAGAACAAAAAAAAAATAAGCTCATATAAGTGCTTCTCAAATATCAATTGTAATTGTTTATCATTATCAATATTTACACAATAATGGAGATAGTTTACATTATTTCATATCTGGAAAACAATTCATATTTCAGTAGCACTCGATTAAAAATTTATTCCTAATCATGCAAGGGGAAACTTAAATATCTATAGTAAATAGTATTTAAAATTACTTTTATAATCTTCAATATTCATTTAATAACTTTTAATGTCGGAATAAAAAATATTAAATATTTATTTCTAATAACCTTCTGCCTAAGTAATAATATGGAATATAACACGGTTTATGTTCAAATATAAAACACTAAACATATTATCATGCACCTGCAAATGTAATGAAGAATCTGTTTTCTTTGCATCACGTTTGTCATCTTACTGAAATAAAACTGAAATGTGACAAAAATGCTTACTGTTCCAAGGTGATAACATCTTTATTTTTTGTGTGGATCTGCGCTAGCCGGATGGCCAGATCGTTGGCTTCAGAACCAGAGTTGACGAAGAAGCACACGGATAGTTCTTTTGGGAAAAGGCTTGTCAAGCGTTTTGCATACACAACTAGGTTGTCGTGCAAGAAACGATTATTGGTATTGAGGATGGACATTTGCGCACAACCGGCTGATACTACATCAGGGTGGCAGTGACCGACTACAAATAAAAATTTACTGTATATTACATTTTCTTATAAAAAACCTATTTTAGTATTTATTATTACTTAATTAAAATTTCTGAATAATTCAGATATAATTTGAACTCACCATGACATACATTGTTGATACAATCAAGATAGGCATTTTGCTTCTCATCAAACATATATTGAGCTTGAGCGCGGACGATTTTCAAAGGATCTTCACGGAAAAATAATTGGCAAGATTTCCTGTACATAAACAAATTTGAAAAAATTGTTTTATTTGCAGAAACAAAACAAACATTTATATATAAATCATCAGAAAATAAATACCAAGTTCATAAAAAAATAATGGAATAATATTTATAAATAAATATAATATGTATTTGCTTTTTATTCTAATATTATTGCTTATTATAAAAACAATTATTACTGATGCCGAAAAACTAATTTATATTTCGAAACCGAAATAGTATTAACGACGCCACACTATTAATTGCGAAGGACTGGCAAAATAATATAGATAAGTCGAGCGGGGTCTAAACGTAGTTTTCTATGTCATTAATAATTAAATTAGTTGAAATAAATTTACATATTAATTATTCAATACACATGGATTTTTGAAAAAATAAATATTAGAATGTATTAAATTCTAAAAGCTAACATGAAGTAATATAACTCCTTTCACAAGCTAATATATATAATTATAATTCCCGTATTATGAAAATAAACATTCTATCTTACCCGATATGTTTTTCTCTCAATGCGATAGTTTCAGTTTTTGGCATCTGTTCCGAAGCGGACGGCTGAAATTTAACGTACATGATTAGGTGATGTTGAGTTGACAGACAGAAGGACGGTAGATGTCTTCTACTTGACTGATGTCTAACAAGCTAACAGCTGAGCTGAGGAGCGAACGTGCTGGAGTGTCGAACTTGAGAGTAACCGGAGTAAACCCTCCTCAAACCAAATCACTCTTTGAAGAGGGGCCCGGGCCAATGACGTCAATATATACCCGCGAATGCAAGATCGCATGCGTAGCGATCTTATGCGCAAAACCCCACCATTTCAGTTCAGACCCGTATTTCAAATGATAAATTATGCTTCATTTAGACAAAAACAAATGTTATGATAATTAAGAGAATTGGCAACATAGTACTTAATTGGATCATAGCCACAAGAGTACTAAAAATAACTAAACTTAAAGGATTTTCACGTGTCTTATGACGTAAATACATGATGATTTACAAATGAGAAATTACTTTATGGCAACAATAAATTTTAAATTCATAATTATAAATAATGAAAGCTTAACTTTAAATATAAGTTTAATACATTTTCAATGTATTATCCGTTTTGAGGATGCACTTAATCTCATAACTGTAAAAAATATAATAAATTAAGATACGAAAATGATTTCTATTTTTAAAAAAAAACTATTTGATTAAGCATTAAGGACATGTGCTGGCAAATATCATAGATTAAATTCTATTGTTTGAAACTGGTTTTAACTAACTATAAAATAACATATAACGAATAACTCATAGTTAGTTTGTTGAAAAATCTTTTTCAGAAAATATCGTAATTAAATGTGACAGGTTTAATTTACATAGGCCTGATTTCATAAATATCACTTAAAGTTATCCTTTACATTATCAAATAAAAATAATGATACAATCATACTTATGATGATATATAAATTTTGAAACCGATAACCCAAGGACGGTTAAGTGCGTTAGCATAGTTATAATTAGCCCAATATGTACTTAAAAATCTTTTACAAATAAAGCATCTGATAATATTTATCGTTCAATTTTTTTGCGTGTTTTGTTTAAGCAATTAGGTAATCTTTAAATAACTATTACCATGTGGTCAATCCACGTGCGTTTACTGACCTACGCATTTATTTTCGTCACTAATAGACAATCGCAATCTATTAAATGAAATGTTATTTCATCTCAAATGATTTATGGATGATAATTTAGATAATAGAATGACATTTTAAAATACAAATTTTACACAAACAAATTAAGATTAGTTTTTCGTATCTATTTTCACAAATTTAATATTTTATGATTTTATTTATATATGTATATACACAAGAAATTAATAATAGACCAGTTGAAATATAAATTAGATATATTCTTATTTGTTATTTTTAATTCGATAAAAGAGATGAATATTTTTATAACGTAAGTCGACGCCACTGTCTGAGTTACCTTACATGGTTATGTTATGGTATCAAATTATACTACGGAAAAGTACCCGACAGTTGAAATTCTGCAAATTATATACCACAAAAAAAAAAGCAGCCTACATCGATAAAATACTGGTTACCACAACGGTTGATGACTTCGCAACATTAAAGTATTATTTGCATAATCAAAAAATACCTAACCAATATACGAATCTATCAGCGCGCGTAATTATCGGGTGTGCAACTTAATAAGCGGGTACATTAACATAAAATTGAATTCGCAATAAAATTCGAACAGAAGAATGTATGTGTATATATGTACTGATGTATGTTTATAAATGATGACAATCACGGAAGTTTAATTTTTAAAGTTACAAAATATTTTCAATTTTATATATTTATTGACACATATGTTTGTCAGTCATTGCACGTGCATTAAATGTGATAAAGTGTTGTTAAGTAATAATTTGATAAGATATTTTAAAAACCAAACAAGTAACATACATTTTAAATACTTTAATTAATTAATTATTTCATACATGCGAAGCGTATTGCATGTCACAATTAACGCTCGTAAAGAACAAAAACAAGCGACCCTGTAAAATACCGAGATCTAGATAACAAAAGTACGAATGCACTGGTTTATTAAATCAAAAATATTCTGTACAATGGAATTATAATACACGAGCGTATCACGTGCATCTTTAAAGATATCGAATTTGAAATTGGAGCAATCTCATAGTGCAATTCTAAATTTTAATATTGTTGCTATATCAACAATAAACATAATGAACTTAATCTATGATAACGCTTATATGCTCAGACAAATTCTAAATATATCCTGATGGCTTAGGTCAGTTTTGTCACATCTCTGTGGAAAATAATAAATAAAACAAAAAAAATCGATTTTTCAATTAGATTTTATTAAAATCACTCGCACGAATAAAAGGTTACATTAAGTAACTGAATCGTACACGAAACCTTTATATGTTGTTTCTTACAGAACTTCTTTTCATACATGCCAAACATGATTAAAAATATCAAACGAATTTTTTTCCAATGAAATATATAATAAGATTAAAGTTACTTTCTATGAATAAACACAGCAACTCTTTTTTTTTCCAAACAATTGACTCAAATCCGATTTTTGAATCAACTATTTCAAAAAAAAAAAAAACATCTGTTTAAAATACGAGAAAACAAAAAATTGAAAAAAAAAAACGAAAAGAATTATTTATTTCCTATGGAATTAATATATATAGAATAATATTTATCCACTCCATAGCCACTGTTTCAGCGAAGTGAATTATGTGTTAAAAGTATAATAAAAATTTAAAATTAATATATCCTCACTTGTTCAGTCTGTATGCTCAACATGTAGGAAACACTAACACAGTTGTAAAAAAAAACATTTTATGTTATATTATTACGATGAGCAAACCAACGACTGTATTAGTAAAAATATTCTTATGTTTAATTGAGCACATTATCTGAGCTACTATCTAAATGAAAAATAATGCTACCGTTCATTGGTAATACCTAAAACAATCCAACAAATATAATTTCGTCCGTTTGTGTGTATTAAGGCTGCTTGATACAGTTTCAATACAAAACTTAACTTGTTGAAAATGTTTAATATGACTGGATTTTAATTGCGAATTGCAGATAATCCCAGTGAACGGTATTTTAAATGTGACTGAATAAATGTTTCCTACGAATGACGAGCATATAGCTTACTCTATGTTTTTACATTTGTCTTTAAACGTGCACATTTCTGATTCTTAATTAATACAGAGTGGAAAATATGAGCGAGTTATATTTCAGTGTATTTTTCATTTTTACAATATCTGTCTGTTAATTATAATATTTAAATGTGGAAATTTACATCCATGATATATCATTTGTTTTTTTTTATATTATATTTTTATTCACAATTTTCCTAGAAGTGTAAAAATATGTTTTAATCAATGAAAATACACGGCAATATACTCGATTTGTTTAGTATTAAATATACAGATTATATACCACTTAGTTAAAACTACATATAATAAATGATAGATGTGGTATGAACTTTTAAAAATTGCAACTACATCTATTAATATATATACTATTTCAATATGCAATATATATATATTTATAATTTTTTTTTTTGCGATTTTTTCCTTTTTATATGAGAACATACATATACATGTAATATTAAAATACCTGAATTTTAAAATTATATTATCTAAATAACTCTTAATAGTTAAATGGCTATAATGAAAAATGGTATGGTCGATTTCAACAGAGGAAATCACCATGAAAATATTCAGTTAATAAGTGCTTTGTATCATAAAAACGAATGTTAAATTAGAAACTTCCAAAAAAAAAATTGATAATGATTTGTATTTGACTAATGCCTAGTTTCACCTATAATTATTAAATTATTCTTTAGTTAAAATAAGCAAAAATTGTTGTTCAATATTTTTTAAACTTACGGTAATAAATACACTTTTTGTGTAGTTATTGAATCAAATTATATTCGATATTTATACAAAATTCATTCGATGTTTGATTTGCAATTCAATTTATATAGTACGCAACATTTAAAAACATCACAGATCCATACAAAAATAGAAACTTATTCAGAATATTATCAATAGTGTTGTACGCAATTTCAGTTTTCGCAATTTCGAAAACACGACCAGTTTATTTTAACTAAACAATTAAATAAAAGCATTAGCAAATCAGGCGTTAAGAGAGTATGTTTTTGAATAAAGCAAAAGTGTTTGTTTTTTCTAGACACAACCATTAGATGTACCGAACGGTACATAAAAATTAGTAAAAGGCAAACATAAGAAAAAAAAACTGATATTTTTGTTTTAAAAGTTAGCTCAGGCACTGTTACTATTCCTATGAATATTTTATGCATTTCGATATAAAACTGTCGGACTTACATAACTCTGAATTTATTCAATAATAAAATAATCCTGAGAAAGTCATCATTTTTCTTGAAAATAAATTTTGAGTGCAAGCCGCTGGGTTTTTTTTATATGAAAATGCTTTTTTTTTAATATACTGCTGAATACAATTAAAATAAGTATTCTTAGCGTAATAATATTATAAATCAGCCCTTTTTTCTCTCATAAAAAATAAAATAAAAATGTGAAAGACGGAAATAAATAATAAAAACAAAATTAAAGCCAATCTAAAATTCAAAGTTCATTGTAGTTCCATTATTGAAAAATACAATAATTATCTATTTAAAACAATTTATTACGCAAATAAAATATGAAATTGTCATAAACAAATTTCTCTAAATAAAACTTAACGTTTTAATACAACCTTATGACCGATTTTCAAATTAAAACGTATACTAAATTACAAATCAAAAACATTTAAAATTACATGCGCTTTCAAAACATTTTATCCGCTGCATTATTCAACGAGTTTTAAAAAATTGGCGTAACACGTTAGCTCAAATTTTCGAGTCAAAACGTGAAATAGAAATTTTCTTGAGAAGAGAAAATAACAGTTTCGATAGTATGATTTTTTTTTTTAATTTTATATTTACTATAAAAACAGCATAATTTTCTACAAACATTGATTGATGCTAGAAAAACGTATGTACAAGGCACAAGTGAAGAAAATCAAATTTGATTTTTTAGATTTTACGTTCTGGAAAGTTACGAAACTGTTATTTTGCCGGAACATCAGGTAAAATTTCTATGTGGGAAAATTTGAGTTAATAGTTGACCATAAAATACGAGATAAAAATCCGACGGCGGCTAAAATGATATAATTGTCGAACTTGTGAAAATGTATTTACAATTACGTGTACAAGTGGTTTACAATTGTTTGAACTAAATGTTTTTTCGTATTTATTAAACATTTAATATAATATTTGGTTAACACAAATGTAATTAATTCGGTTTTTTTTTTATCCTGTGAAACATAATTCTCTGTTGAGGAAAATCAAAATTTAAGTGACAATTATTATTAAATATTTGAACGATTTCATTTAAGCATGTTTTACAGCAATTTCGTTTCTGAATCCATGAGAATTTTTTTAATAACAATTTGAACACATTCGCACACAGGAGATTTTTTTTTTTTTTATGAATGCTTATAGCAACTAGAAATCAAAATGATTTTCGGTACTGAGTACCAAAACAATAACAATAAATCGTTATACAGAATAAAACAAACAAAAAAAAAAAGATATATATAAATAACAAAATTTTTATAAATTGATACTTTGTTCTAACGTTTGAAACGGCATTGGCAAAGCGACTTAGCGTGCAGCGGTCGTTTGTAGTAACCATTTGTGTTTGCGGTACGCTCTAAAATACAATTCGAGGATAATTGGAGAGGTTTTTCGAATGTACACTACAAACTGTTATTTATAAAAATGGTGACTACAAATAAATCGACGAAACAAGTTTTAATTCTTCTGCCAATGTTGTGATGTTTTGTAATTATAAACGCAATGAATGCCTACCTAAGGTTGATGAAGTGATTGGTGAGTGAGCAAAACAATTTGATTTTTTTAAATGTATGACAGGGTTTGTTGAAGGCAGAGATGGTTGACACCTGAGGGTCTTAATTTTTTTTTTTTAAATTTATTTTAATAAAAAGTTGTTGATTTTTTACTTACCAAGCCAAACACGAGTGGCTCACTAAAACTGCTAGATATTCACCTATTTTTAATATGTATGTATAAAGTAAAACAGCAATAATATGCCCAAGTTCAAAGATCGTAGTTCACCACATCATGCACACAAACAGAGACACAATATTAATTATTTATTTATTTATTAAGTATTATTTTAAAAAAAAGTCAACCGTTAGCTCCGTACCTGGAGCAGAGTGCGGCGGCGGCCGGATCTGAAAAATCATCATCATCCATGTCGTCGTCTTCGTAGTTGTAATAGTGTTGTTGTTCGTTGATGAGAGGCCGTAGCCCCGGCTCCAAGACGAGTACGTGCACTTTCGGCGCGTCGCAAAGTGCTGACGGAAGTTCAGCTGAGTTGACAAGGGCTGCGTTTACTACTGGAAGACCTACAACTGTTCCGGTTGTTGTTACAGCAGATGTGCGTAAAATGGCCGAGAACTGCGTCGTTGTTGTTGAGGGCACACCGTGATGATACACTGACTGAATGTTCCTATGTTGTAGTTGCAGCTGTTCTTGTTCGGAATATGAACTTTCCGACGGCGGAATTCGAAAAAAACTAGCACTACACTGAGAACCTAAGTCTGACCTTTGTCATTTGCTGTTTGCCTGCAGGGCTGCATTTATTTGTGTCCATAGGTCTTTTTTACACGATTTTGATCTACCAGAAAACAAATAAAATACAAAATATAGGTTTTCATCTAGAAATTATAAATATGTATAAACAATTATTTCGTACCTTCTAATGGACTGTAGCCATTCTTTGAACTGTGTATTTCCTTCTGGAGTTATTTGGAAGGCAGCTCTGGCCGCACAGACAATAGTGACAAAATCTTCATAGTCCGCTGTTGTTAAATGGTACAACTTTTGATGCATGCATTGGATATACATCTGCTGGCATTTCTGCACGAGTGGAGTAAGTGCAGTACGTAAATGTTGCATCACCAAACCGGGATTGTTACGTGATAAATATTGAGCTGCTTCAATCGCGACATCGTGTAAAACGAACGGGCTGACAATAGAATTAACAGCACAAACACAAAATTGGTGCAAATATTGAGTACCTATATATAAACAACAACAACAAAAAAACATCAACAAAATTTAATTATTTGCTTAATGTATACGTGTTTATTTTCATTAATAAACATAAGCAAAGCGTACCAAGATGTTTCGAGATACGGAGTAACCATTTAACATCTTCGCCGTAGGGTGGATTGCGTGCATATTTGGCTTGAGGACGATCATCATGGACACGACGTGCTAGAGTCTCCAACGCCAACATTCCGACACGATACGCTGCTAACAAGTACCGCATCTGAGCCTGACTGAACTGTTGCGGTTGCCTATGTTGTTGAGGTCGAATATTTTGCGCCTGTGGAGGCACCATTCCTGACCCATTCCCTTGAGGAGGCATTGGCATAGGAAACATGTGTCCTTGGGCAACAGGGCCTGATCTCAAAGCCGCTGACGGTGCAATACTATAGTACTGAATATTCGGTTGCATTTGATGTTGAGGAGCATTCGGGGGCATACTTGTGTAAGGAGGAGGTGGTGGAGGATAATTGCCTTGGGGAGCAGGATGCTGATACGGCGGATTTGGATTTGGGTAGCCCGGCGGTTGCCCAGGCGGAGGTCCATATGCAGGTGGCTGGTTTTGGGGAAATGATTGGTTATTTGATTGTTGAGAATATTGATATTGTGGAAGATACATTTGCATATGTTGCGGCGGTGGTAATTGAACAGCATGAGGATGAATTGGAGTACCGTAACTCAATTGGGGATGATGGGGGTGGTGTACTGTGAAACTATACGGCACTGCGTAAGGAACTGCAAGTGGAGCTAAAGTAGTTACCGTAGGATGTTGATAGGAAGGTGGCGGTGCTGTAGTCACAACTACCGACGCATTATTGCCCATTTGCATGGCGCCAGCTCCATTATTTTGATGACCTGGCTGTATTTGGGGAGGCATCTCCATAGCAGGATTTGGCTCAATAAGTGCCACCAACGCTCCATGTGGATCCATCAAATTTTCGTTAGGCATCTCATGCTCCATCATCACTTCGCCGCCAGGTGTATGTCGTACGTACAACTCATACCAATACTTAGCAACTTGGAATAATACTTCCGGGTAAACTCCGCCACCTTTCGCTGCATTCTCAACCGTAAGACAAGAATGCTCAAGCATCATGTCACTCTGTTCTTTGCACTGCAGTATAGCCCGTGTTATTTCATTCGGATTAAGGGCATGCGCATGTGGTAAACACGACAAGGCTAGTTCTGCGGCTGCGCGCACCATATTCGGATCACAACCACGAGACGCGCGGTCCGCTATGCTGGCAGCTTCAGGCGGTGTGAGATGTCCTTCCCACGTATCGATCAAGAATGATATTGCTGAGGCACCGATTTCCATTGCTTGGCCTTAACAAACACAGGCAAAAAAACGAAAAATGTGTCATTTTCTTAAAACTCAATATACATACCCGTGATCCATGAAACATGTGAGGAATAAGTGCGACTTAACCAATTAGGACTAACACAATTGTGCAACCCAAGTGCATAGAGTCCCAATTGAAATGCACACATGTGCAGCGCCCGATGCGGTCCATGGTGATTCTGGTTGGTGGAAGCCTGTGTAAATAATGATGTGCTGCTATTGCCACCGGCTTTGATTAGTACCGATTTGGCCAATTCGAACATGAAATGTGCGCCAGCTTCAGACGGTTGGTTCGGTATCGATGGATATGCTCGCTTGCCTTTGTACCGGGATTCCTTCGTTCGAGTTGTGACCTGCACCGTAGATGTTTGTGTCGTAATGGTTGAACCGCTTGCACCTAAATTCAAACCAGCCAAACCTTGTTCCATTTCAGCGCTTGTAGAACTATGTGGTCGGCTTCCGCCATCTAAGGTGGAACAATTTTAGTTTCGCATTCTTGCATAAGAATTTATACGATTTCCAACATACACTTACTAATGTCGGCAACTAAAATATCCGCGGGTGGTACGAGTGACGATAACGGGGACATTACTTGTTCTGGACATTCTTCACGTCTCATATTATTTAACTGGCTCTTCACCGGTGGATTACTTGTGTAGTACGAGTTGACAATTGGAGATTTGAGCAATTGGTGCACTTCTCTGTCTAATAACCGATCCATGATACGAGCAACTTTCCATGATTCGTCTTTGTAAAACACTAGTAAAACTACAGCTAAATCACCACGTTGTCTTCTAGTTCCTTCGCAAAGAAGCGGATGATCTGCTTCGGATACATTCGCTTTAAGGCCTAATGCCGCAACAGCAGCTTCGAAAGCAAGCGCTTCATCTGGCGGTGAACGAAATGGTATATTCAACATTTTACTCCTCAGTTCCCTGCCGACAATATTCGGCATGACCAACGCGTCAAAAATGAAACTCGCTAGCATTATCGGCAGCAAGGCTTCACCACGTGATTTCATAGTTCCTTCCTTAAGTTGCTCGGCTTTTTCGCGAAGTATTTTGATCTCCTGGTAGCCTAAAGGTATCCTCTTCAATAAGAGCACGATATCAGTTTCTTGATTGGCTAATTTAACTTCTAAAGGTTTTGTACTAGCTGGCGGACGAGCCATTTCTAAGCCAAACATACCGACACGGAATGCCAAGTGTGAATGTTCTGAGTTTTCGGCCAAGACGGTGCATAGGAATGCACATTTAGCCAAGGTTGCTGAAGCCAAACAACTGAGTTGATGTGAAGCGGGATTCAGCTGTTGCTTTTTGCCCTTACGCCTCGGCACAGGTGGAATATCGATCATTAAATCAGGAGGATTGGCGAGTAACTCTTCAGCTAATTTCACACCTAACATACACGCTTCTCGACCATGTCCATGCGCATGTAAACCTTCTGCTCTCGCAAATAATACATCCCATGGATCATCGGACCGTTTGAGATTGGCAAACATTGTTGCTCTGTTGATGGTATCTTCCTTCGTATCTTTCGATGATGATTGCTCCATTGCGGCAATCGCTTTTGAATCGTAATAATATAAATTGTACTCATCACCAGATTGCGGTGAATCAGAGGTAGACGACGATAAAGAATCGTCTTTGGACGGTCTTCTAGAGTTCTTTTTAGTACTAACATCAACACACAGTTCTTCCTCTTGTTTTGATGTGGATTGGCCAGGTTGTAAATGGACATCAGCAACCCGACAGTTACTGCTACTTGTACTTGACGAATCACTACCACCACCCTCTTGCGAGTCCGAGTCCACTGATCTGATAATCGGTGGAACTAGCCGCGGTACACTAGCAACCATTACATTTGAGTCGTCATCACTTTCACAAAATCCTTCACTACTAACACTCGAACGGTTGCCGTCACGAGCCGCCAACGGTTCATTCGCCGGGAAACTACCTTGCATATTGAAGCGAACAAATTCAGCGAAATTCAAACGGGTCGCCGTCGTTCCATGATGATGGAAATGATGGTGATGATGTGTGTGATGATGAGTGCCCGGATGTTCGCAGTTCAACACTGCTTGACTGGAATTCACTTGCGTAACAGCATCGCCGCGCGATTCGCTCGAATGTCGGAAACAAGTAAACGGACAATGATACATGGGGTTTATATCATTTGTATATGTGATCCCAGGCATTGGATAATCTTCCCAGTCTAAGTAGCAGGCTTCGATCGCAGGTTTGAATCCTGTAAACACTTCTAAATCTAGTCGGTGACCTGAAGCTTTGTTACCGCTTAAATGTGCTGCACTTGCAACTGAGCCCAAACGACTTTTTGTTACTTTTTCCATGATTTTCAAATGCCAACTTGTAAATTGATTGTGCAACATATCGCGTTCTTGTGGTGCTAGGCCTGGATTCAAAGCAGCTAATCGCCATAGTATGACGATTTCATCGCATAGGGAAGAGCAAGCATGCTGTGAAGCGTGGCTGTTACTATTGACGTTACCGTGTTTCCCGCCGCCTCCACCACCGTGGCCTGCACTACCATTTAACAGGGCCACTTTTGTGTTAAACCACCATACTAAAATCTGAAACAAAGCATGAAGACTTCGTAATAATACGACGATCTAAACCAATTTTCCAAAAAATAAAAACAAGTATCTTATAAGAGATAAATTATCATACAAACGATGATATAAAGTAGACATGAAAATACACATAATTTTAAACAATAATATAAATTTAGTTTCTTACCTGTTCGCAAGCCATACTCTCCTCGGTAATGATTTCCAAAAGAGGAACAGCGTTACGATCATTTCGTTTGAACATCTCACGTACTATACTCAATAAATTCCACATGCCTTCCGGTTCTCTCCCTCGCAAAGGACGCAGTAATGATGTCCATTCTGCTGCAGCTGGTGGTGCAGTTGTACTCAAGTAATTTACATCACTACAATAAATTAATTTATACATTGTAATACAATATTAAAATAGATGAAGTTCAAAAAGGAGAAACTATACCTGAATACAATTGGAGCTGGTACGCAAAATTTAATAAGTATTTTTTTGATGTTATCATGCAATGCTTTCTCATCCAAATACCAACTAGTCTGGTCATTTGCGGAGGCTCCTGCGGTAGGATCAGGAGCCCCGCATACTGAATTAATAGCGGACGGTTGCGAGCCCAATAGTTCATCCAGGAGCCGTTGCGCTGTCGGCAATATTTGTTGCGGTAGTTCACTGATTAGGTATTGAGCGAACTTTTGCAATTGTTCGCGGTGCAAGCGTGATAATGATTCGGATACAGGTGCCCGAAGACATACTTGATACGGCTATAAATATCATAACAGTTAATTCTCCCTTTTGTTACGTTAATTTGCTGGGGCTTGTATAACCTGATGTATGCGATGTAAGCAAACGGCTACTACATGTGAACACCAATACGCTGTTGATGAACATGTGCAATTGCAAGATGATATTCGTCTACGATCAAATGTTACTGCTACATTTTGTGTTGTTCTACTTCCCATAGACTGTATTACAGTTGCTGATAAATGAAAACCTATAATAAACGAATTATGTATGTTTTGATATTTGCTTAAAAACGCATATAATTAGAAATCTTATAAGAACAACAATTTTACTTGTGACTACTAAACCGTTATTTATTTATTTTTAAATATACATGCTGTTCGTTCATTGTGTTCGTACAAAAGAATGTTGTATGGTATAGGGCTTTCGAAAAGAACCGTAAGCGCTAGATGTTTCAAATTACCTATTTGTAGTGGATCTTTGACGCCTCTGTTTTTAAATATGTGCTCGCCCCGTTGAAACTCTTCGGCTGAACCATTCGCTAAACATGAATACAATCGAATATCTTCTTCATTATCGGGGAAACTCCAGAATGCAATTCGCAGCTGAAGCTGTTCCGGTACTGGTGGGTATACATGTTCCACTAGCTCAAAAGGTATGTGCGATGCCACACATTTTGCCGCTAATTCCGCTAGCGGTGTCACTGGCGTTAGCTCTGTTCAAAATATATATATACATAAAATTATCGTTCTCTATTTTAAAATTATTTGCTATATTAATGCCAAGTATTAATTATCGTTTATTGCGCCAGTTAAATTACATCACATATATACTTTTTTTATTGCTAATATTAAATATTAATTCTAGAAGATCGATAGACTAGTATAATTTTAAAATTAAATATGCATTAAACAAAACTACTGGTACCCATATGAAAGACAAAGACTGATAGCAATCTAACATCCCTTCATAGCAATACATAATTACTTTTTAATGTGTTTTTTTTTTTATTAATATTAACATAAACTACAATATTTAAATTGAGTATTGAATTATATTATTGTTCTGCTGCTTCAACAAAGAGAATATATACTTTTCGCTTGCGCCACTGCAGTAAAATTAGGGCAAGCTGTTTATAAAAAAAACTTCTTTTATTTTTATCAGCAACAATCCAAATTATATTCATTACACTAAGAATGAACTAAATAGTATGACCTTAATTGTTTTATCTATAGATGATAAAGAATTTACCTAAATAAAAAAAAATTTTCTTTTATAATTTAGAAAGGAACTTATTTACTAATTCAGTATAAAAAAAATCTATGTAGTCTTATATACTGATAAGTTTATTTATGATATATAATGATATATGTATTTGTTATGTTGTGTATTTACGGTGATACAAAGGCAAAAAAAGGTCAGTGGTATCAAAGAGCATAACAGATGTGGACGGGTACGCATGCGCAGATGGTTTCGTCCTCCGCGGTCAGACATACCCCCAGGCCAGGCTATTGCCCTGCCAGCTGAAGAACAATAACACAACAAACAAGCAACCAACGGCAAAGCTAATCTTACTGCACTAACTGACTCCCTAACCAACCAATGAAGAAAAAAAAAAGCAATATAAGTCTCATCAGAAAAAAAAGCCTTCATAAATCCGTGTACTTTACTACATCATTGCTGCTTTGGCTACTTTCTCTTTTCATCCGTTCTACTTTCAATCTCTCTATAGCATAATTCACGTACAAACCATCAGGTTGTAATATATATATATGAGAAAATTTAATAACAAACAAAAGCTATATTGTAAAATTACGCATTTCTAAAGCGGTATAATACCAATCAATTTGAAATAAAAGATACCGTTTTTTTTTTAATGTCTTATTTATTAAATATAATTTTACATTTAAAATTAAATTCAAATCATTTTCTATAAAGATAAACAGTAGAGTTGCATATTTGATGTGGAAAGTAAATTACATAAATCGGATAATTATTAGCAATTTTTATTTGCACCAATACACGCTTGAACTTGTTTCATAAAAAATCTAGTGTATATTTTGTTGGAAATGAAGAGTAATTTCATTAGTTGAAATGTGAATATTTTATAGTTATTAGATGAGAATGAATGTACGTGTAGACAATTTGCTTTATTGGTGTGTACTTAATTGGAGTGATATATATTTGGTTCTAATTGTCGTCACACATGATCGTCAGTGAACGATGCAATCAAAACAGATTTAGTTCGAATGCCGTTGCACGATGCCAATAGATAGACATAGAACAGTCGGTGTCAACGCACTAGCCGAGCTGTATTTACTAGGGTACACTCCATAGACGAAATTCTATAATTGCTATTTCGTTTAGGGGCGATTTGGGTATACCAGAAGAAAAAAAAAGGTCGCTCAAATATGATTTTATTTACACCATGCACCTGCCTTTGTTCGTAATTTTGTTTTAAAAAATATATTATCGAATGACAAGCAGTTTTGTGTTTGTTATTCAGCAAAACTCAGTGTTACTGGTAATTTAAAAAAAAAAAGTGAAAAGGTAAAGCGGTAATCGTTTAACTGCCTTGATGATGAACAAAGAAATAAAGACTACGCATTCGGTGAACGTTAGAGTATGGGAACAAAGGACATCAAATAAAAATGCAACAGTTCAAGAATCTCCCACCCGTATCAAAATAGAAAGCAATATTGTTTTGGGACAGTAAACAATTGAATTTATTGATAACACTTTTAGAGTACGTTCTTATTATTATTGAAGAATATTTGAAGAAAAATTACAAAATAATATTTATTTTTACTTTCGTGTATTTTTGGAAATTACATAAAAATATTAATGTTGACTTCAAGTGATTATAAAGAGAAAATGAAAATCTTCCTAAGAATCCAATTAGTATCACGGTTTAACTTTGTTATTATAGAATAAACTCAACTGAAATGTATTAGATTTTTTTATCTTCTACAGGGGAAATTTCAGATTTTTGCTTGGGTATAGAAAATTCGATTATTTGTTGTAGAATCCGGCGAACTTACCATCTGAAGACCGTTTCCCTGAGCCAAAACTGTATGAGCCCGAGGAGGCTGTAGGTTTTTTCCATCCGCGCCAGTTGTTGCAAAGACTCTCCGGTTCAGAGCTCCAGCTGCATAACGAATCTTCTTCGAACCTGTCCGAATCTTCAAAACTGAAACGACCACCTTCTTCCCAGTCCCGCATTGCACCCTCGTCATCGCCGCCCCCGTTACCGCCCGCGCCGCCACCACCGCCGCCCCCCGTAAGGTCACCAGACGCCGCCACTTTCAAAACAAAGAGACAGGTCCGTCTAATTCACCCTGCCTTGACCCACACAGAACAGGGCTGAGGGGGTCGTACTTTTCACTGTCTCACTCACTCACTGATTTACTCTCACTCACTCACAAGACCACTTTAAGTTCGAACCTGTGTGCAACAAAAGCGAATTCAAAACAAAAGACCTTTTTTAAGCGATCAGTGACACTCAACCTGCCTTGACCCACACCGACGGAACCCAGGGTCACTCAAAAACACGATACGTCTGCCGTCGGGGTAACCTTTTATTCTCCCCTGCTGCACTCCATAGGTATACTTCTCTGCTTACTTAACAAAGCAAATTCGACACTTTCGTTAAGTATGCCAATGCACAGCGAAATGACATTTTCATTAATAATACAGATAACAACACAAAAACATGCATAACATTCAATATTCCTGCTATATGACACTACTTTTCAACCCTCGAGCTTTACGGCTCGGCCTCCCCCATCAACGACAACAACAAATATGGCGAGCGCAACGACCACAGCCACCTATGATATCGCCCTCCACTCGCTGAACTGCTTCCAAATTTTGACATTTCTTAGTTTCCACACAATCCGTTATTGAAGTATAAGCAGCACAAGCACAACTCTCACAGTAAAAACAAACTAAGAGTACACTCTGCACTTACGTGTTATTTGAATTTCATGACCTTGATATACCATACTCATCACTGCCACTCTTAAGTAATATCTGCTTAATCCAAGCTTCAAAATAGTTACATTTAACCCATAATTAAAATTATTACTGTTAAATCATGAAATATACTTATTACTTTTATGGCCTACTAGCGAAAATACCAAGGCTCCTCAAATAAGTCTTATAAGAGTCGTCTCTGCTTATTTCTCAGTTAAACCAACGTTGCCTAGTTTATCTAAATGTTTATTTAAATTATATAATAACAATATTTCTTTAGTTCTATGGAAAAACTAATGCATGAAATAAAATATTACTTTAATATTCCATGAAAGTGACAATGTTTTAATAAATGAAATCTCTACATAAATAACATATTTAAATAGTAGTGGCAACTGCGCATAAGGATAAATGGTTTCTTCTTTATCGACGAGTCTTTTGACGATCGTGTTGTGTATGTGAACAACGAAAGGTATGTAATTTTATTTTCTATACAGTGTATTAAACATAAAAGTGAAAAAATACTACTGTACTCAGCTTATTTGTAAGTTGTTTTGTCTATATAAACTTTATAATACATAAATTATTTAATTCTAGTGATGGATGTTGATAAGAGAAAAATGACAGCAATAGTTTTCGCATGGTGTCATGTTTAATAAATTTTAAATAATAATAATAACTTTCGTTGACGTGATTACATATGAATAACTGAAGTGCTTTGTTTTATGTTTACACTGTTTGTTGGTGGCTCAATTGTTGACATGTTTTGTTGAATTGTAGGCTACAATGGCTCCAAGAAAAGGTAAAGTACAGAAAGAGGAGGTTCAAGTTTCGCTTGGCCCTCAAGTACGCGAGGGTGAAATCGTTTTTGGAGTCGCACACATCTTTGCAAGTTTCAATGATACTTTCGTACATGTAACTGACTTATCTGGTCGTGAAACAATTTCCCGAGTTACCGGGGGCATGAAAGTCAAAGCCGACAGAGACGAAGCGTCTCCCTACGCTGCTATGTTAGCAGCTCAGGTAAATAACAGCCGTATTCTTAGAAATTTTAAATCAAACCACTTTAATGTAAATTTTAGAATGAATAGAATTAACAATTTTGTAAAGTTTGATGATGTGATTGTAGGTAATAAATTTTGTTTGTTGTAGGATGTTGCTGAAAAATGCAAATCGCTGGGCATTACTGCTCTACACATTAAGCTCCGTGCGACTGGTGGTAATAAGACCAAAACTCCTGGACCCGGTGCTCAGAGTGCACTCCGTGCCCTTGCTCGTTCCTCCATGAAGATTGGCCGTATTGAAGATGTGACTCCAATTCCATCAGATTCTACGCGCAGGAAGGGTGGACGACGTGGTCGTAGATTGTAAATTTATTATAAATCTCTGTGTTTGGCTACCAACTACACATTCATTTTGTTATACTACCAATAATTAAACAATCTGCTTTACAGCTAAATTTTTATTATTTTATATATTTATATACATGAATTATTATATTTACACCCTACCCATTTCCATTCATCGTTATCTCATTCACAACTTATTCAATATGATATAAAAAAAATCACCGATATTTACGTATATCATACAGTTAGGTGCTATAAAACACCATAAATAATATACAGCATTTAAAAAATAAAATACTAGTGCGCATGCGTTAGGTGGTTTGTTTTGTTCACATGTGTGAAAAATCAAATTTTTTGATTGCAATTGCACCGTTAAAATCTGTATAAAATAATGTCTGATACACCAATAATCCACGTGCGTTTAGCAACAAATCGTGTAAACCCTTCCGTAGCATGTCATCAAAACGTACCCAAACTTTATTCACCCGGTGAAGATATAATACAAGAGGAAGGTTTTATGAGGTTAAACTCTTAGAAGCACCATGTACAACATGATTATATATTTGATTAAATAACAGGGGTCATGGCACGTATGCAGAAGATGGTCGACTAAAAGCATCTGTTGTTGGTAAAAAAGAAGTTGTGAATAAATTGATATCTGTTCGACCGTTGAAAAGCCGATACAACGGCGAAATCGGTGATGTTGTAGTCGGACGGATTACCGAGTTGCAACAGAAACGGTGGAAAGTTGAGACGAATTCACGATTGGATGCTGTTTTATTGCTTTCATCTGTAAATCTACCCGGTGGTGAATTGGTAAATATATTTCATTATTAGTAATGCACTCCTATTAAAAATATGTTAATAATAGAGAAGACGCTCCGCTGAAGATGAACATATGATGCGTAGATATTTGCAAGAAGGTGATTTGATTAGTGCAGAAGTTCAGAGTGTATTCACAGATGGGTCGCTTTCGATACATACTAGAAGTTTAAAATACGGCAAAGTATGTCTATCAATTTTATACTAACTGAGCCACTAACAATTATTATTTCAAGTTATCACAAGGCGTACTTTTAAAAGTATTCCCATCACTGATCAAACGTAGCAAAACACATTTCCATAATTTGCCTTGCGGCGCAAGTGTTATATTAGGTAATAACGGGTTCGTTTGGATTTGCCCGACTATAAACGTAGATGATGGAATTGGAGGCTTCGTACAAAACTTAGAAGAAGTAATTCAAACGTGTTACTATAGTGAAAAAATATCAATGAAAATAATTTTCAGGCCGTCCCCAGAGGAGAACGAGAAGTAATTGCCCGGTTAAGGAACTGTATACTAGCACTGGCGCAAAGCAAAATGGAACTTTACGATACGAGCATTTCTTACGCTTACGAAGAATCTCAAAGATATTCCATTTCAGAGCTATTACTTCCAGAATCAATGGTTGATGTGGCTATATCAACTACACAACGATTACTTTCATTATTGAATGCTTAAATTTTATTTTTATATTCGTACAAATATAAACTATTATTACTTAAAGTCTATTTATGAATTATCGACAAAATGTCTCATGCAGTACTGCGTATAATTTTGTTGCTTTCCGTGGTCCTAAACCGGGACATTGCGATAACTGGTATTCGCTGGCTTCTATGATGTTTTTTAATGTCCCGAATTTCGCTATTAATGTTATAGCATCTGTTTTGTTTATTGGTTTGATAGAAGTCAAAGCTTGGGCCAACTAGAAATTAATTTATTAACACATTTCAATTATTATCCTAAACTGAAATTACTTGATGGTATGGATATGTTTCACTCTTCTCCATTATCATATCTGCAGGTTTACTTTCGATTATTTTATACGTTTCGATTATTTTACCACTTTCTTCAAAACTCCACGATAACATTAGAGTTAAGTCGGCTAATATGCATATTCTAGACAAATGCTTTAAAGGATGATGAGGATCATCAATATCAATCTGTTAGAGTAAAATTACTTGAATATATTTTTTTAATCTACTCTAAAATGTTTAGATTTGTGTACCATAACTAATAACACACGAAGTTCATATTTTTTCCCCAGTTGTTTAAGACGCTCATGAATATAATCCGGGTTTAAATTATGATATTTTAAAGATAAAAATAAAGCACAAGTAATCGGCCCCATTTGATAATCAGGTATAATTTCATCGAACTCCCATGGCACATTCACAATTGATTTCAATAGCGGGTTACCCCTCTGGACGATCAACAAACATTAAACATAACTAATATATGTTACGGATAAGAATTACCTGTTTCGGATTTACTAACAAACCATGACTTTTTGTTACCGCTTTTGGTGCGCTTTGATCCGTAGATGTACTTGGTTCATCCGGTTTTGTAGGATTTGCTACAAAATTAATTCATTTAAGAAAAGTTGAAACATTAAAACTATAAATAGTACTATTTGCAATCATATCAACGTCAATTGACGCTAAAACAGCGTTGAAAGAATCATCCATGTTTTAATAAAATATATTTAGAAGCAAAACATCATAAGCTATTTGCCGCCGCCGCCATTGTGCATCTAGTAACTTTCATAAGAAAAATACATATCTCTAAATCAATAAATTAAAATAAAAGAGGTTACCACCAGAGTAGTATATAATAAATATTTAAATGTCTATATTACAAAAACAATGGTTAAATACAATTATCGTTGTCTCTTGAATAAATAGTTAAATAAATATTGCTTAAGCCATTATTTTATTATGTCATTTTCATAAATGATTAATGTGTATCTATGCTCACTGCATATAAGCGTCTGTTATGTGCTTTGTGCCCTTTGATAACTGAAAAGTGACGCGCACAAGCAATGCGAAAAAAAAGACTAGCAAATTTTGGGTTAGAAAGATAGTCGTTGTTTGTTTATTAGTTTAAGAAAATACTTTCATAAAGTCTTAAAAATAATATTGAAACTGTATAAAATATAATTATATGAATGCTTGCATTTTTATTGAATTTATAATCAAACGCCATCGACAGATACGAAAGTATACCAGATAGCTGTACTACTACAGTTAACAAGAAAACCCAATAAACGTGTAATTATCACACACAATATTTTCTAAATAACTACTAAAATTCTAATCAATATTTAGTAATAAAATGCGTAATACATAATTTCGAAAGGTATGTGTTACACATAACGATTGTTTCCCCTAATTAACTTGTATAGTACAATTTATAGTTTTCAATATGGATATAAGTGATGTATACTACTCAGACAGTTCGCAGTTGATGCAAGTTGAAACTAGTAATTCTAGTTGGTGTGAACAACATACGGTACTAGTTGGTACCGAAAATATATCCTGGCAAGAAGATGGACCTGAAATCACTGTAAATTATACAGAGACTACAGCGGAACAAACTCCAACAGAGAATGACGGTTATTTGTCAGCCGATGCGGGAGATAGTGACGAGGAGCAACCATCACAGTATTTTTCGATTTTGGAATCGAATAACACTCACTCCTCAAATACCGATGAGAATGATGATTTGGTGTATGCTAATCATGATATTGAAAACAAAGAAGAAGTGATGTTACCTGATGCAAACTCGGATAAATCGGATGCTGGAGTGGTTTTATATCGGATGGAAGGTTCGGATGAGTTATTCGCCGTTCAAGTAGCTGATGATGGTGATGGAAATCTGCATAAGTATCAATATAAAGTTAGGTCAGTATATTTACATTTGGTTTGCAAATTAATGCCTAATTGACTTAAATGCATGTATTATTTATAGACAAACAGCTGATGGTTTTGAGGCGATACCTGGTACGATTGAAATGCAAGATGATAATGATGAGTTTATCACGACTGAAGAACCGAAAAAAATAATAAACCCAAAACCAACGGAACACACAATCAAATCTGATCCAAACATTGTTTCCCCACATTTTCTGGAGGACGAACCAGAGGAATTGGACAACAATTTCTATATGAACAATACGGAAGAACTAAACACTGAATATTTAATGGAAAACACTTATGAACAAACCGAGGAATACGGAGCTGTTACAAGTGGAAGTGATTCTGAAGAGTCGGATTCAATACTTCAAACGACTCAAGTGCAACCAGTTAAAGAAACTGCTAAAACTAACATATACCCGGACAGCGAAAGTGAATATGAAATTGAAGAATTGGAGGAGGCATTTCAAGATGATAGTTTTGAAGAAGAGCCAATAATAAATGATGATACTCCGCAGATATTACAACATAAATCAAATTTGGTTAATATTACAACACGACCGGACAAACAATTGACTCAAACTTTAGATTCACGTAATGTAACAGTGTACCAAGACGATAATCATTTATCATATTTAGTTGTTAAAACTAAAGAAAAAGAAAACGTGTCGCTTGAATCCGCGTCAACATTCAAAAATAATAATCTTAGAAGTATATTGAAATGTAATAATAAAACTATTTTGCTACAAAAACCAGAAAAAACACTAACTTTGCCTACTATAATCGCAAATAAAGATACAAGTACAAAGATAAAAGAACCTAAACCGCCCGTAGTGATAGCAATAAAAAGTGCTCGACAACCACGCAAACAGACAATTAGACCTGTTGAACGAGCTGATTCGGAAATCACTGTTCAACCATTGGTTTACTCGCTAAGTGAACCTGAAGAAGCGGATCCGACACCAAAACCTCTAGTTTCCAGCAAAAGAAAACTCATCACTAGTGAAGTGTACCAAGTCAGCGATGATTCCGATCCGGAATTTACGCTAAAACCCAAAAAGAAGAAACGCAAAACAAATAAGCGCGGTCGACAAAAGAAAACGATTGAAATCACAATACTTGATTCAGATGATGAAGACGATAGTGAAAACTATAGTGATTCAAGCGTGATTGAGCTTTCAGATGAAGAAAGTAGTAATGAAGAACAAATTCCAGAAGAGACAGATGATGAAGTTTCTGAAAAATGTGATGAAGCTGTGAATAATAATGATGAAAATGACGTAGAATCAAATAAAGATGATGAAACTGAAGTAGAATCTGATAATGAATCGAAATCCGAAGTAGAATCTGATGATGAATCGAAATCCGAAGAGGATAAACCATTAGCAGAGATTGCGAAAGAGGCGAAATCACCGAAAAAACTAGTCGGCATTTTAAAGAAACACAAATGTCCGATATGTCCAAAAACATTTCCACGTCAAATAACCCTAAAAAAACATATGGCCATACATAATAATCGACGTACGCTAAGGTCATCAATAAATAAAACAAATCAAAAATCACCAAGAAAAACTGAACCCGTTAAAGAAATCGTTCAAGTGCAAGTAAAGAAGCAGTCATTCGACTGTTTGAAATGTAAAATAAAATTTTTATCCGAAAGCCAGTACAAAAGACATCAAACGGTACACAATCCGAAAGTTTTAAATGGCGATGCGCGTAAATCCCATCAACTGATTTCACCCAAACGCAATACGATATTTGCAAATCGTTTACGAGCCTCGACACGACAGAGCGTTGTCGCAAAACCTCAACTTCGAAATAAAAATGAGTGTAACAAGTGCGAGTATTGTGGCCAGGTATTCTTGTTGCGGACTATGCTCGCAGCGCACCGCAACACGCATAAAACGTTTCAATGCTCGAAATGTAAGACTACATTCACTGCGAAATTACTACTTGACGAACATCTAAAGCAACATTGTGGGAAACCTGTTCTTCAGCGGAAGAAATCGTTGCGAGCAAGCCCAGAGCGAAGACAATTTAAATGTGGTGAGTGCCCCCAAAAATTTATATCACCTAGAGGTTTACATATACATTTGAAAATAATACACCAAACAAAACCAAGTGCGGCCAAAACAAATACTACAAACACACGCTTAATAGCGAGAAAGCGGTTGGCCCATGGAGGTGTTCCAGTCTCGTTAAAGATGCAGAAAGCATTTGATAAAATGAAACTTAAAACATAGTTTTACATTTCATTGTTCTTTTTTTTTATTACATTTGTATATTATAATTGTTAGTTAAATTGTACATCATGTTACTTGGACAACCTTGCGAACTTCAAGTAGTGAAATGTAGAAAATGTTTTAATATTTTTGAGTACTAATTGTCTGGTAATTAATACGCGCAGCATCATACAACTTACAATATAATTATTTTCACCAAAGAAACCACAATCAAATTTAATACAAATCACGCTTCTTCTTGATCGAAACTTCACAAACACAAATCATAAAATAATGATTATAGTGTGGGTTGCATATCGAGAATTGATAAACAACACATACTAGATGTTTGCGCCTAATATCTCATAAAATAAACCTATTTTCCAATATAGACATATATAGAATAAATAAGCTTACCATTTGAACGAACCAAATTGCCAAAATCGGAACGTACTAAAACTGTCTCGAAATTACACGATTATGGATCTCGTTATGTTTAGTTATAGTTTAGCCCTGATGTTTTAAAAAATTGGTGACTTGAAGTTCGTTAACTGCCTTGTTTAGGGAAATGGAAAAACCAAATAGCATACTGATTTGCCATTTGTCTATTTTAAATATTTTGTGTGTTTTGTCGTTTTATCTTATTCATTAAGTGCTAAGAATTGCCGCAAATGCGTTCCAAGTATTTGTTTTCTTTATTGCATTATTTTTAGTCTAATATAATTGAAGTTGTTAAATATTAATAAATACTTTGCATCAAATAAGTACCAGTGTTTGATAGATTTTAAAGATAGCATTTGAATATTAAACAGTTATATTTAAGAAAAATAATAATTTGTATAAATGCAGATGGACTTATTAGTCTAAATTGTAAAAACAAAATACAAATAAATAATTTTGTATATACTATATTTCAATTTTTTGTTCTGGGTAATGGAATTACAGAAAATGGAAACATACTTATGCATTACATCATCTGTGTTGATTATATCTTAAACACATTAATATCCTCATTTCCTTTTCCATAAATAATGCAGCAAATAATTCTGTCGTTTTCTATTACAATACATATCTATCGCAGTCATCTTTTATCTTAATACAAATATACTAAAACTTGTCACTTATCTCTCACCTTACTTGTATTTTAAAAACAACATATTACATTATTATTTGATAGATTATATAAAAAAAAATGTTTAGATAATTCTATTTTAAACTAAGTAAAATGATAGTAACTATAGTTTACAAGGCGATATGCAGCTAAATAAAAAATGTATGACAAGTATTATTCAAACAAACGCACTTCTGAACTTTATAGAAGTTAAAAATGTTTAAAGAAACAATTATTCTAATCTGTATCAAATATTTGACTTTGATTTAATCTTGACCCCTAAATACATAACATACAAATAATATTTTAACCTTGACAGAAGTAATAAAACTAGAAAATAATTAAAATATATGATTTTATTTAACACAAAAAAGTATTACAAATTGCAAAAGATATTTATTTGTAATCAGTTGTTGTACGGACATAAGTAATTCCAGATGGCATTGAAACTTTGTCAACTCCACCGGGGAACAATTTCGATAATTCTTCATCTTTTACAGTTGGTAAAACCATTACCTTTTCACCAGGCTATAAAAATTATTAATTGAAATATAAGAATCTTTTCTACGGCGATACAAGTTTTATAATATATATATATTAAACTACTTACAACCCAATTAGCTGGAGTAGCAATATTTGGATTTCTGTCTACCAGTTGGAGTGAGTCAATAACACGAAGGATTTCACTGAAATAAATAATAAATAATAAATAAATAAAATATATAACGATTTTCTAGATGGACATACTCGACGTTCCTGCCTGTAGATTGTGGGTACAACATGGACAGACGGAGTTTGTGCTGTGGGTCAATAATGTAAAGAGCGCGCACTGTTGTCGCAAAAGCTTCATTGCTTTTGTTGGCTTCATCGATCATATCCAACATAACAGCCAACTCGCGTTTCTCATCAGAAATAATGGGGTACGGGAAATCACCGGGAATATCACGGCAATATGATTTAATATCCTATAATAATTTATGCACAGTTACATATCTAAACTACCAATTTACTAAAAGAAAATTTAATATATGACAGCCGCGTTATATATAACCCAAAAGTAATATGTATGCTAATGAAATAATTATGTAACAAAAGCTTAACTATTTTTCGGTTTAGAATGAGTATTAAAAAATAATTGGAATATTGGTATAGATTTAAACTGGTTTTGGAAGTATGTCATAACTTTCTTCAATGCATAACAACATTTTTATACGTACATTAACCCAGTCGGTGTGACTTTGTAATTTATCACATGAATGGGCTAAGATTTTGACGTTGCGTTTCTTGAAGAAGGGATCATGAACTGCAATGCGACCCAATTCGGTTGTGCAGACTGGGGTGAAATCTGCAGGATGGGAGAAAAGAAGCACCCAACTGCAATTGTCACATAATTATTAGAGGTATGTAAGATACGTATATAAGTCGACTAACAAAATATCTAATGTATAACACCATATCTCGTGATCGGTATGCTGTTTTATTTTCAGAATTTACGAGTTAAATTTACATCGTACATATTTCATTGTTTGTGATATTAAATTTATGAATGCTATTAATAAAATATTACAATATCATTTTGTCCCTGAAATTATTCAACTATGACTATGCATTGTTTGTAATGTATATATGTATACATATGTATGTATACATACATTCTTTCGAGTTACGTAATATATGCGCTTTGGTAAGATGCGCGCACTTTAACTACAGTGTAAAATATTCTTGTATGTTACAATTACACATATTTTCTAATTATTAATTATAAATGATGAAGATCTTTTATGTGTTAAAAAAATGTAATAGATTTTTTTTAAAAATAAAACTTTATTTATTTAGTCTATTTTTATTTCTATATAAATCATTTATTTATTTTTTAACTTAAATACTTATTTATATACATAAGTAAATTTTAAAATATTGTAATTAATCACTTTTCGTTTAATTTTAGTTAACAATCATATGAAAGTCGAGTGTACTTACGATTTACCCTGCCAATCGTAAAATTGCATGGGGCCTTGGGTGGTATCGGCTTTGAAATTCGGGATAGTTTGACCAAGACGCATGTTGACTGTGTGGCTTCAACTGACTAAGTAATAACAGACGCTACACTGCGTTATACCACTTACATTCCACAATTTATACAACTCGAACTTGTTATCTATTGGTAGCAAACAGGTCGACTTGAGATAATCATGCATCTTTATCTTATTCCAAATTATATATTTTCTACTTATAAATGAACGTAAATGTATTTTTATCTGCTCAAATTATGATCTAATCATTCAAAACATCATCGAATTCCATATTTATTAATTGTGCAAAAAATTACAATAACAAGTAATAAAACAAATATTATATAAATAAAATGCTATGCTACATCATTTCTAACAACAAATTTTATAAAAATTGTTATCAATTTGTACATAAGATTAAATTTAAAATAGTATAAACTTCGGGACTACTAAACAAAATGGCTATCAAATTCCAAAAGCTATTTTATACTTCGTGTACGCCACTGCCTTTAGGGATTGCCTTAGGTTGGTATTCGCCAACGGAAGTGTGTTGTTTTTATAAATCAAAAAGTGGTATCAATGCGTTATCTTCTTAAAAGAAAGACGTCCATTTTAGTGTGCAAATTATATATAAATAAAATATTAAGTATAATATAGTAAATGTAACAAGCATTTGTAGTGTTAAATAATCAGAAAAGTATTTACTCACATTTGAGTTATAATATTTGTAAATTAAATCAAGAATTACGCATTATGTTATCGTTGAGAGGTAAACGTAATGTGAACGATTATAATGAACGATTATCTACGGATGAATTTGATGAAGATAGTGATTCAGAATCATCTGGAAAGTTAAGTAATTATTTAAGGCCAATGGAAAAAGGTAAATACAGCCACTCATCTAGTGTTACAAACAAGTTTCAGACGGATTTATCTACGAAACATTTCGAGTACGCGTCTAGAAAAAGGAAACTCAGCGAAGAATCGAGCCAGAGTGGTAAAAGGCAGAAATGTTATTCGAAGAATGCGTTGATGGCGCGCGAAAATCGAATAAAAAAGAAATTACATCTACAAAGTTTGGAGGAATCGATTGAAAAGTATAAAGATGACAATAAGAAATTATCGTCGATTTTAGATAATCAATCGAGTGTGATTTCTGATTTGCGCAAAGAAGTGACGTATTTGAAAAACGTATTGGCGAACAGTACTGATATAGGTCGTTTATTGAAATGCATCAATCAGAATACGGGTATGCAAACAAGTACGTCGATCGACACGAAATTAAAATTGAGCGCAACAGATACGTTGTTGCACCCGTGGGCGGAAAACGAAACATTCGATTTACATGGTGAGTTATCGACAAGTGATTTGTGTAATTTAGAAACTGACTTATTTTCTGATGTTTATTCTACGACGTTGATGACAAACGATGTGAATGTCGTCGGTGTAAATCAACACGATGCGAAAATCCCACAGGCTGATTTTCACAACGAACATAACTATAATATAGAAGATAAATCGTTTGACGCTGGTGTTTGTTTGCACATTGCGAAGCACAAAGTCTCGCTTGAATTCTGTTCATCGTGTAGTGAAAACGCGTCGTCAGCATGGAAGAAATGAAGAACGAAACCATCTTATTTCAACATTACATGGTTAAAATGTCCGTTTCTCATTTTATTTTTTTATTGTTACACTTGTTTTTAATATAACTAATTGCGATTGTGGAGTCATTTTGTGAATATCAATTTAGTTCCATTCTACAATTGCGAATATGATTCATTGATTGCAAAAGTAATATTGTACTAAATTAAATAGTCTGAACTTTTTTGTTTTTATTGATATGTTAAATTATTTTTCTAACGCTTATAATTGTCCGTCGGTTGCACAGAGAATTAGGATTGTGTGTCGGTTTTACAGGATGGTCGTTTGTTTGGGTTGGACGTGTTCGTCACTGGAAGGTTTGCAGTTCCACCTTCCGTTTTGACGACCCAAATCAAAAGGTGCGGTATTTAATATCTGACTGTTAAAGATCTTATTTCTGGCAACAGTTATTAATCTTTCTATATATTACCAGCATTTATTTATTGTATATTGATTTATAACTTTTGTCGATAATTGATTAATAATATGTGAGTCAGAAATTTGATACTTTCAGATAACCGCTGTTTGTTGAACGGTTAGTTTCACTGTGTATGATTCTGATTTCAGTTTTTCTTATTCCGGTAACATAAGTTGGCAACACAAATTGTGGTTAAGTATGTCATGTATTGTCTGTATCGTTCTAATTATATATTTATGAAAATGTAACTTTGGCTCACTTGTATTATATAGACAAGTTTGAAATTTTATAAACTGATATTTAATTTTCTAACTAATTGCGTTTAGACATAAATGCGAAATTTGTATAATATCCAACTATATATATATATATATTATTCCGTGTTAACTTTCATTTATTTAATAACAATTTTGCAAATATCAGTTATAAATATAAGATGATCTTGAGTGTGTTTTGTAGAACATGTACTGATCTTTGAGCCAATTTTTAAGTTTCAGTTTGAATTTTCCAATACCAGACTTCAGTTGCCTGTAAGTTTTATATTGTAACAGGTAGTATATAATATTTGTCCTGATAGGGTCGTTCCTACATGAAGAGATATCGTTATTTTAACAACTTAATCGCACAATTTATTCCTTATTTTATTTGTACTAACTCGTAAAAGTAGGGACGGCCCAAAATGTAAATATATAATAATGTTTTTCTTCTGTAATATAAGTTATTATTAAAACAATTAAATGTAATTCAATATTTTTATTTACTAATCCTATTTATAAATCCGAATAAAGCAAAAGATATATGTATGGATTTAATAGAAAAATTAAAATTATTGAAATTTATTCGCTACAAAGTACTATTCTTGTTATTGGTAATTACTTAAAACATTGTTCGATCATTTATGTACGCCCACAAGAAAATGAATTTAGTGTTAAAGGCGCGGTTCTATTCTTGGTATATTGAACATATCTCGAGAGTTGAGACATTCTCCATTCCATTCGCGTTTTAGCGGTTGTCGCGTACAGATCCTTTTTTCGAATATCTAGTAATTAAAGTTGCGCGCGCGCAATGAATACAGCACCAGTATCGTGTATTCCGAACACTAGCAAGATGTCTAAAGCCAAGAAAGTGCTTGATGAAGCTAAGGAAATTCAAAATCCCGAGCTGGATTTGGCCGATAAAGGCATCTCTACATTTGAAGAGATGCCAGGTTTACGTAAGTAAATCGGTCTTTTTTTTGTTGCTATTTCGCGTTTGTTACCAAATTTGGCATCTTGTCAAACCTGTAGGAAAAGAGGCGTGTACTTGACATCCTGTCAGAAATATAAATTACGAAATAACATTTTTATTTTTAAAATACACAAACAATTCATCTTTATATTTGCATTAATAAATATTTTATTACAAAAACAACCTCAAATTCAATTTGCTTATAAATCATTTATGCGTAAATTAATTTTTAATACTATGAAAATACATAGTATTGTTATGCAAAATTATATATTTCCATCGCAACAATGATTGATACTTTAAGCACAGAGTAATAGTATCCGTGCTACAACATATCCATTGTTATTTTAACAATAAATTAAAAATCATTTAATTATATAAAGTGGCAACAAATTATATTATGTGAATAATAATACATTTCTCATGTTTACAGTAAATATGGTAAATGTAACTCGACTTACCTTAAGTCATAATAAAATCAAAGGTATGTCTAATAAAACGTTAACTAAAAATAGCATTTATTTACATTATGAATTTATTTTAGTTGTACCACCTGGCTTAGCCAATTTAGTAAACTTAGAAATTCTAAATTTTTCAAATAATCTCATCGAAGAATTACCATTATCGCTATCGTCTATGCCCAAACTTAGAATTTTAAATGTCTCCATCAATAGACTGGACAGTCTCCCTAGAGGTTTCGGTGCATTTCCAGTGCTGGAGGTGTTAGATTTGACTTATAATAATCTGGATGAGAAAAACCTACCCGGAAATTTCTTCATGATCGGTAATTTTTATTAACAAACATTATAATTTGATTTGACTACAATTTGTTTTTAGAAACGTTGCGTGCACTTTATTTGGGGGACAATGATTTTGAGTTTCTTCCTCCAGAAATAAAAAACTTGAAAAACCTTCAAATTGTAAGTAACACAAATATATTTTTGGTTATTCTTGTATTAAATACACGTCTAATTTAGTTGGTTCTTCGTGAAAATGATCTGATTGAGCTTCCCAAAGAAATCGGTGAATTAACACGATTACGGGAACTTCACGTTCAAGGAAATCGTCTAACTATTTTACCACCAGAATTAGGCAAGTTATGCTTCATTTCAATTAAAATGTCATATTTAATTTGAGTTTTATCTACAGGTAATTTAGATATGACTAGTCAGAAAGCGGTTTTTAAACTTGAAGGTAATGAATGGGTAACTCCTATTGCCGATCAATTACAAGTCGGCATTGGACATTTGGTGGATTATTTACGCACCGAAACATATAAAATGTGAGTAAATTTTCGAATCGTATATTAGATATGGTAATATATCAAAGTAATTTATGTTTGTAGTTTATACAATCGTCATATGTCCAATAAACCACCACCACCACCAAGTTGCATTGATAAAAGCAAGAAAATTTGTCGCCAACGTTAAAAAAGTACAATAATTTTACCAATATATTGGTGCTACAAACTGCCTTATAATATTAGCATTATTTAATCGTGCTTATTAATATGAATGAGTTAAATAAATAAGTTTTATTACATTTTAGATTTAATGTAAAAATATAAATTTTATAACAAAATACAAATACATAATAATAGTTGAGATTTTATTAATCGCGTAAGTGTAGAAAAAGTAGTTTGCGATGACTTAAAAACATTTTCATTTGTTCATCAAAAAAATTTTGGTTATTTTTAACAAAAAAAAAAATGTATAAAGCATTGCCACCGGTTAAAGTGAGGTCTCGAGGCAGTGTACCGGTTCCATCGTCAAAAAGCACTGTAAATACTGTTAATGGTAAACATGCGAGCACACAAACAAATTTTGAGTCCGATTGTAAAGTGCATAACCAGCAAATAACTGAATTGTTGACAGAAGTCGCAATAGCGCATAGTCACAAATCGAAACTAGAAAACGAAATCGCCAACTTAAAAAGTTATTTATATGAAACGGAAGAGAAACTGGTCGATGAATCCAAACGATTCGAAACAGAAGCGAACGATTTACGAAATGATAATTTTAAAAAGGAAAAAGAATTGTCAAAATTGAAAATTTCTTATTTAGAAGAACAAACGGAATTGTTATCACAAGTATGCCTCGCTAGAAAATGCATCAAAAAATGTTTATTAATTTAAATAAAAATGTAACTTTCCAGATAAGTAAATTGAAAACACAACTTCAACACGTAGATAAAGACGTTGTTAGTGAACATCTAAAAAATGATAAACAACAATTAGAAAATAAACTAGCAACAACGGCAACACAATTAAAAACTGAATTAGAAAAGAACTTCAGTTTACAACTAAAAATAACAAAATACAAAACGAGATTTCGAAATTTAACTAGTTACGTACAGACCTTATCGCAAGAAGCAAAAATGAAGAAGGCGTCTGAAGAATTACGAGTTTCGAAAAGGTACTCATCGCAGATATTTGTCGTTGAAATGTATTAACATTTTGCTTTAGGGTTTCAAGTGTTCAAGAGCACAGAAAACTAGAACCGAATGTAGAAAATATGATATTAGCGGAATTGTTTTTTAAACAAAATCCAATACATGATGATATTGGTTCATTATTTTATAAGCATCAGTAGTATTGATTATATTTTTATACATAAAACAAACTCGTTTAAAAAATTGATAAAAAACCACTTTATTGCCTTATAATGATTATACAGCAAAATATGATGTTCAGTAACTTAAACAGTCTTTAATTTTATAAACTAGCGAACACATTAACTCAATTATCTTGTAACAGTATTAAGTTTTTTTATACAACTTTAATCAGTGGAAGATTCAGAATCGCTAGTCAAATACTCATCATCAGTTAGTTCAGTATGGCGATATGTATCACCTTCGTAATCCAAGATTTCTTGATCACATAAGTGTGAAGTGCCTTCTATAAATGATGCAAACCTAAAAAAAAAAAACTATTATATCTAAATCGTCAATAGAGTAACAAATATGTATTTGGTTGTAATTAGTAGGTTTTAGTTGACTGTATATTTAATGAATGGCACTAAATTAATTTAGGTTAGATGCGAGAATGTGTACCTTTTCGCATTTTGTAATCTTAAAACTGTTTTCCACTGGTTGCATTTTGGACTAGAGCAAAATTCGCGTAAATCATCTAAGGCTTTCGTCGTTTCTTTAACACCTTGTTGGTAATATTCGTCGCTTGATAAAGGTCGCACTTTTGGTGGAAATTTCTTTTTCCTATAATATGAAATTGATTTGAAAAATATGCCGTAATAAACTAATAGCGATTTGCGATAACCGTAATTATTTTCCAAAGTTAAAATTAATACAAATCAAACGCATTCCATTTAGTGTTTGTGTCGATCAAAACAATTCGATTGTTAGTGATTTTTTAATTGTAATAGTAAACAACTTACCAATATGTTTTGGATTTGGATACCCAGGATTTCGGTACGTTATAAACTAATAACAATATCACATTGATACCCATCGCAGCTTCTTGAAAGTGACTACTGAAGAAAATCATCAATAACGCCGCTGTTTGTAGGGTCCATTTAATTAGATTTTTACTGCGTGGATTACTAACAGGCCCCCAACGGTAACAGATAACAAAACTGATTAACCCAGTGATAAACGCATACCACATCATATACGACTTGTAAGTTGTTACTATTAGCCGGAAATTGTCCCATATCAATTGTAAAAGATAAACACCCACTGTCCAACCACCGATTACAAATCCATACATCATAGGTTTCTAAATCAAACACATATTTATGCACTCAAATTTAAAGTTGGAATATAAGTACTTACTCTAGGAAATATTTTACTTATAAAATAAATGAGCACTAAAAACGATGCGCAAATTCCAAATGTGATACCACATATATAATAAAATAAATAATTGTCGCTTATTTTCGGAGCTGATAAAAATAATATTAATCCACCAAGTAGCAAAAGTAATTTCCAGTAATTCACTCCTGTAATATATTATATATAATTATCAATTATTAACATAATTTGGTTTAAACTTACGAATAACACTTAAATGTACTGAATATGGTTCTATACTCTCGATGCCAATACAACTTTGATTGAATGGGTTTAATGTGAATTGTTTTTGCTTCCAAGAAAATAAATTAAACGACCAACTAGAGCGTCTAGCATCATATTCCCCTTGGACTTCTTCTGGGGTAGAACCATCATATTGTATGTAATTGTCATTTGTAAGATACAATTCAAGCTATACAACAAAATAAATAATTACACTTTCTACAATTATACAAAAGTGTAACAAAATACGTATAAGATGGTTCAGTGCAAGAAACTGCAGCTGCTTAATTTTGAAATAACTTTACGAACGTGAATACCTAATTATTAAAAAGTATATTTAGCTAGCCAAAGGACAGTAACATGTGCTCACGCAATGTGCTATTTTTGTTTTTGCGTATTTAGATATTTTGCAATTAAAAACCCAGTAATAATTCATAATATAAAATTTATATAATTTCACTAATTTATTTTTCAAGTCTATATTATTTAAAAAAAAAAACCTAAAGGAATTTGTAGTTATCTTACCGAAACCGATTGCCAAATGTGAATAATATATTTCGGCCGTCCTTCATAACAATAAATTTGTACTTCATCCCTCTTGTGTCTCGGTAAAACAGAAGGATTATACTGGATTTGTTGGTTAGGTTCCAAATAATATGCTACAAATCGCAACATTTTAGAAATACATCACTACGAAGCTTATCAGCACTTACTTTCAGCAGAAGTTATAATAATGTTATTAAAAATGATGTGTAGAACGCTAAATATAATTAGTATTATTGAGATCATTGTAAATATTCACTTTACAAACGATTCCAGCAGGATTTCAAAACAAATAAAGTTAGAAATAAAATTTAGACCTATTTGAAATATACAGTGTTTCACTTAGAGAAAATAAAATATTTAGATGTATTTTGTAATATAAATTAGGCTTTATATAAATTGAAATTTATTGTAATTGTAGACTACAATTACAATTATTTATTAAATTTATACAATTACTACAATTTGTAGTAGTTATATACATTTAAATACGTGCCTTTGAGAATATAAATAAGTACGCCTGAGTATAAAAGGTTACTAATAGAAGAAAAATTAATAGCTCATCTGTTAAACGATTTCATCAATTTTGAACGTTGTAAAAGATTTATTTTTAGTCTTAATAAATCAACAACATAATTAATTAACATAATTAACTAGTATGATATAAAATCATGGCAGTTCTTATTATACGTAATTAATAAAGATTGGTTATGATTATGAAGATTTATTAAATTAACTATTTTAATTATTTTATATATTTTAATGTTTATGTAAGTATATATATATATTTTATCGTCGTAAATCTACGTATATGTGAACATATATAAATATGTCTGATAATGAAGATGAAGCTGGAAAACCGTTTTGTATTGAACGTGCAAAACAAGGGAGAGCAAATTGTAAAAAATGTAAACAAAAATGTCTAGCTGGGGAATTTCGATTGGCGAAAATAGCCGCGAATCCTTTCGGTTCGGGTAAAATGAAACAATGGCACCATGTCAAATGTTTACTCGAGCAATTTTTAACGCAGCGAGCTACTACTAAAAGAATTGAACACATTGATGATATCGATGGTTGGGATGCGCTTACCGAAGACGAACAAAAAGATATTCTAACGCAGATAAATGAAAATGCGAAGAATATTGCTGATAAACATGGGACGAAATTTACTCCGATCAAATATAAACCAGCTGTTGATAAAACAACTAGTCCAACTAAAAGTAAAAAGAATAAAGGTACAGAGGATGAAAAGAATCACCGAGATAATTTATTTCGAGAATTTCGTCGACTAGTCGCTGCTGTTACAAACGAAAATAGCTATTTGGAAAAATCTGCAATTATTAAAAATATGTTTACAAAAGGCTCCGATGGATCTGGTTTTAAAGGCGATATTATACAATGGTGCCGCTTGTTACTTCCCGGGGTCATAAAACGAATTTACAATTTGCAAAGTAAACAGCTAGTCAATCTATTTAGTGGCATGTTTCAAAAAAATCGCGACAAAATGTTGGAACATTTAGAGCAAGGTGATATCGGTGAAACCATCCAACATTTCTTTGAAAACAACTCTAAAATCAAACCCAATAAAAAAAGCTTACTCACCCTACAAGACGTCGACGATTTTTTGGAAGAACTCACAAAACGTACACGTGATCAAGAGTACGCTGATCATTTCCAATCAATCCTACCCAAATGCACAGCAAACGATTTAAAAATAATTATCCGGTTAGTTAAACATGATTTACGGATGAACGCGGGTGCCAAACATGTTTTGGACGCCGTTCATTCGGATGCATACGCTGCATTTCAGTCGTCGCGCGATATCAATTTGGTATTGAAACGGATACTCGATAGTCAGGAGATGATTTCAAATGACAAAGTCGTTAAAGCATCTATACAAGTGATGACACCAATTCTTCCGATGCTTGCCGAGGCATGCAAATCCGTGGAGCAAGCAATGAAGAAGTGTCCGAATGGTATGTATTCCGAAATAAAATACGACGGCGAACGGGTACAAGTACACAAACACGGCGCTGATTTCAAATACTACTCGCGCAGTTTGAAACCTGTAATGCCATACAAAGTCAGCCATTTTCAAAAGTATATACCTCAAGCGTTTCCACATGCAAATGATTTGATATTGGATAGTGAAATCTTGTTAATTGATACTGTCGACGGTAAACCATTGCCGTTTGGTTCGTTGGGTAAACATAAAAAGGAGAAGTTCAAAAATGCGAATGTGTGTTTGTTTGTTTTTGATTGTATTTATTATAATGGCGATTCACTCATACACAAGCCTATAAAAGAGCTCAGGCGCGTTTTAAAAGAAAACATGATTGAAATACAAAATCATATAATGTTTTCCGAAATGGAAATTGTTCACAAAGCAACTGATTTAGCAGCAATGATAACCAAAGTGCTTAGACTCGGCTTAGAAGGTTTAGTCCTCAAAGATATATTAAGTATTTATGAGCCTGGAAAACGGCATTGGCTTAAAGTGAAAAAAGATTACTTAAACGATGGAGCAATGGCAGATACCGCGGATTTAATCGTCTTAGGCGCTTGGTTCGGTACCGGTAAAAAAGGTGGCATGATGTCCGTATTCTTAATGGGTTGCTACGACAAATACTCGGACACATTCCGTACAGTCACGAAAGTCCATACGGGCCACGATGATAAAACATTAGAGAAACTTCAATCCGAATTAGATATGATTAAAATAACAACGACAAAAGTGCCGGATTGGTTAGATTGTACGCGAACAATGATACCAGATTTCGTCGCTCGCGACCCGAAAAAACAACCGGTTTGGGAGGTAACCGGTGCTGAATTTACTCAACACGATGTACACACAGCGGATGGTATTAGTATTCGTTTTCCACGCGTTACTCGCATGCGGTACGATAAAAACTGGGAAACGGCGACGAATCTACAAGAATTGAATGTGCTGGTTAAAAATTCGAAAGAGAAAACTGATTTTGATATCATTGTTAAAACAGAAGATGATTGTGAAGATACCAAGGATGTTGAAGTGGCACAGATCAAAACAGAAATTAAAGATGACGATGAAGTAGAAGTAAATTTAAATAAAAAAAGAACTAGTACGCAATTAAGTAAATCTAAGAAAATGAAAGTCGAAACCGCCGTTATTAAAATTGAAAAAACTGACGTTGTTATGTATCCAGAAATTTTCAATAATGTGAAGTTATTAACAGTGGAACAAATTACGGTGAATTCCAATGATCTTATACGGTATTTTATTGGATATGGCGGGGATTTTTTAGATTCGCAACATTGGGAATTGGCAACACATGTAGTACATGATAAAAGCATAATTTGTGACTTACCTGTGAATTGTCCTCAAGCGGCTCGTCACGTTACTGTTGATTGGATAAAAGACAGTATTGGAAATGGTTTTATGCAAGATACTAGACCGTACGCCGTCCAATGGTTTCCACAATAATATTATAAATACTCGAACACAATGGTGATATGTAGTGTGTTTGAGGTTTGGATTATGTATAAAATTGATTAATTCTCTTATTTAAATAAAGCAATTATTTAAAAACATTGCTTAGTATTTTATTTAATAACATCTTTATTACAAATCAACTAAATAGTTTTAATTTTAGTTTTATGATATCAGTTTATAGAATATGATAGACAGTAAACATATATAAATATAGGTGTTACTAAATTATTTATTAACATTGAGTAATAATAAAAAATTCAACACATAACATACTTGTATACATATATACAAGGTAAAATAGGGCATAAATAACAAATATATTTACAATTCAAAATAGATATGTCAAAAACGTAAATCAATCATATTGACGTGGTCTCGTGACAGTTGATTGTTGATGGGGCATATTATAAGTCGTCAATCACAGATATTTGATCAAAAGTTTCTAGAAACCATATTTATATACCTACTACCTATCTAGATCCTAACTCAAAATGAATCGTTTCAACATTATCTAATACTGTACAGATTTATTGATTGTTCGTATTGTCCTTATTAGTAAAATCGCTAGGATGGAAATAAGTGGCGAACCTAACGGAAACTCAATATTATATCAATACTTTATATTATTGTTAGAACATAAACTTACTGAGTGCAGTGGCTTGATTGTTTTGGTCTGGTCGCGTGGTGTACGTTTCTACTTCATCCAAGAAGTGGTAAGTGGCTTTAAAGCCAGTACCATCTAGTCGATCGTTCGATCTGAACGTAACCCGAAAGAATTTCCGGTCGGATGCGATATCGAACTCTTTCAACTGACCACAGTGGCGCGAGTATTTCCTGTCGCGGGCCATAAAGTTTGAGAATTCAACGTAGTCACTAGCTGAAACTGCTTCACATCTACACAGACGAGATTTCATTTAAAACAAATAATAACAATGTTTAGGCTACTCGGAATAGCTTAATGTACAACAATATATTCTTGTCTTGGCATATTGAAGCTATTCCGATTTACCTGTACATGTATATATTAATAATTACGGTAAAACGCCTTCTACATCGAAGTATGTGAAATGTAGATGAACTTTTTCGTGCTGATTGCCGTGAAAGAAATAATGGCATTCGGTGTCGCGTGGATAGAAACCGGGATAATTGGGACTTGAAAATGTTCCATTACGAAACTCGCTACTATTATATACAAAGGCACATGGGAATTCGGGTAATTGGTGGCCCGTTGTCACACCAAAATCTAACAAAAATCGAATAAAACATTGATTCAATTAAATATATGAACAGTTTTCTTTGAACAATATTAAATATATAAATATTTACTTTCTGTAAATGAATACGTTGCTTTAAAACCTCTGGAATATCTTGAAGAATATATTCCACGGAACTCCAACAGCAATCTGGGACCGTTGGACATGACGGGTCGCGGCAGTGCGCTCCCGCAGAACGAATCAATTTTTTCCATCCGTCCATCGATATGAACGTACGCCATTAAAGAGTCTATACTTTCGCATCTGTACACACACATATATAACATTTCTAGATTGAGGTCACCATAAAAATATATATCCCAAGCAATCGTAATGTTTTATGATCTAATTAAATATATACTTCATTTAGAAGAATAATATACTATTTCATTGTATATGCATGCATGAAAGAGAATATTTAATAATACACTGTGTACACTAGTATAATATAGTAAACGTAAAATAATGAGAATTAAATTTTAATAATGCAAACCGTTCATCGTGTAACACAATTAGCGACTACGAAATGAATATTTCAAGTTGGACGAAATGAATTTTTCATATATGCACTAGTACTCGAAAGATCTAAAATTGTCCCTCAGTGTATGAGATAACATTTCGATAACTAGATTATTTACTCTTTTGAATCGTCTGTTGGATGGTATAAATTGAAATCGCTGAAGACGATCTGCACCCGTTCTTTCCCTCTGCCTTGGAAGTCGTAACGACAATGACTTCTCGGTGGGTACGGCGCCGGATAAGCCGGACTCGAGATACTGCCATTCTTCATGGCATCGCTGTTGAACACGGCATCACAACTAGACGCTACAACAGAAAATAAACACTAACAACATCACACAATAAATCATTCTCAAAGAATCTAGTTCAGCGCTTTGAATTTATACGACTATGAGAGAATCTTTCGAACATCACCCAATGGCAGAATCTTATTTATTACAATAAATATATTTTTCCTAACAAATTATTTATCTTTTTATATGAAGTAATAAGTATTGTAATCAAGAATTTAACGGAAATTTACCTTTTGAGCTTCCCTAAACTGAGTTTGACTATTTTTCGAATTACGTCTCTATCTCTCTCTTTGTGTATGTGTGTATTGTATACGTACATATATACAATGGGTTTTATAGAATACTTAAGGTAATAATTTAAATTTGATTCAGAAACGTCAAAACTTTTTACATAAATGTAGGTATAATTATTAAAAAGCAATTTCCATCCTTCGGAGAGAATCTAATAGGCCTTCGGCGTTGCTAAGAAACGATAATCAAATTGTAACGCTTTCCCGTCACAATTTTCTTATTTGAGATATTACGAATGACTTTATATAATTTGCGCAAACTGACTAAAATCTAACCATATACATTTGGCACATACGGAAATCAAAGTACCACTCATTCGTATGCGGTTTAGCAGGATTTAAGGATTTGGTGCCCTGTCGCGTATTGCACATATTTGTGGGCGATCGTTAAATGCGATTATGGTTATCTCTATCGTCCGAGTTTGAAATGTTTTGTTTGTTTCACGAGATTTTAAACTAAATATATCTATATATATGCATTGGGTAGCGGTATGTGGGTTGTGGTCGGATATTTCATCACAAAAACAATAATGGTTTTACTGCAAATTGTTCAACTTTTGTTCTACGTTCACAGTCACTTGTCTAATTAGCTTTTAAAGCACGTTACCACAAAAAATGATATGTCCTTAGGACGCGAAAGTTTAAATATGAATAATAAATATCTGATTGAAATAAGAGGTGAGATTAATGTAGAAACTAAGTTGACCATGAAACCACAAAAAAAAATAACAATAAATTTATTCAATACACTCAAAAAGATAAATGTGGAAAAGCGTCGGCTTTTTCTTGGACATAAAATTTCGAGAGTCAGCTGAAAGCGTTCGATCGTGATATCACGATGACATACGGCCGCGAGCCTTTTGCCAACTTTGCAAAAGTACGATTAATGTTTTTATTAGGTATCACGTATATATATACGTATCATATACCTAACAATCCAAAAGCAACGAAAGAAACAAACAAGCAAACAACACATTGCACGAAACAATATTTGTTTTGCAATTTCCAACTTCAATCATTTTTTATTTACAATGTTACTGCGATGCCCGATAAAGTTCGCGAAAAAGCTTTTCTTGGTCTGGTTGGACAATTTAAGTTTTCAAATTGCTCCAAAGCTTGACAGTAGCCCTATTGAGTATCCAGGTATTTTACCGTTTACGTGTAAACCTCGTAAAATTGTTTTTATTTCAACAAAGTTGTTCCACCTACTTTTTAGGCAAAACCTAATATAACAAAAGTATTTTATTGTTTACGTCAATTTCAAAATAATACTTTCTATATGATTAATTTTAGTGGAACATGTGTGTGTGTGTGTTGAAAAATGTGTTTGAGAAAAGAGGATCGGAAAAGAAAATATTTCATATAAAAAAATCATTTTTCTATATATATATATATAGGAAACGTCCAACAGTGTAAAAAAGTTGTTACATTTCATTCGAGTCATAAAATGTTTTATGTCCAATCGTTTGGAGGCGAAAAAGAATTCGAAGTATCTGTTAAATCAAACCGAACAAAAAATTGTTACCATGCCTACAATAGCAATCTTGAGTTATACAATATTTCGAGTAATTCATACATTTATTATTTAATTATAAATGCATGCTTTTCTGCAGCGATTCATCTTAATTTTGATTCTTCATGATGGTAGCTAATTTGGTTCGCAGAATTCTCATTAAAATAATACACATATAGACACAAACACAGGCGAAGCCGTTGGGTCGTTTCATTAATTTTAAACAAACAATCTGTTCACCGCAAAATGATGAATGTTGTATATACCTACTGAGTTTGTATAAAACCCCGAGGTGACTTGCTCTGTGCTTGCACTAACTGACTTTAGTCTATTCAACTAATTAGAGTTGAGTATGAAATAAGATTCGCCTCTCATATTCAGCAGTCTTCCTTAAAATGTTTAATTTACACAACAAATCATTTACTGTTTACTTTCTTATACGAAGTAATAACAAAATACCTATAAGAAGCAAGTCATTGCAGATATTAGTTCTGATGTTCTAAGAAACATACCAACTACCTTTTATCTAAACAAGACCTGCTAAAATTTTCAAGCTGAAATATAGGGTACAACTTCGTCTTTTAATAAATTAGTACCTACGTTATTCTTTACCAAGTAAACAGTTCCGACAGATATATTTACCTTCATTTGTTTAAAAATGTAATAAATGGTCGGGAAAATTATACGCCATATACACAAATATCTTATAAAATATTAAAATATAATTATAAATTCGAATTGATTGTTTGTAGCTTTTGCAGATTAAATTTATAAGTCTCAAAAAGTGTTTCAACTTTTATGCCAACGTTGCATATTTTCCTGGGAATTATTCATTATTTATCTGCATTTGAAAAGATGATTTGATGCCTGCGGAAATTGCAAACGCGTTGCTGGCTTAAGAATCGATTTGAGCCCCGGAAATTATCTACCATAATTATTTAATATTAACACACAACTATAATAGAAAATAAAAATAATATTTAATATCATATATAAATATAATACGTCGTTGCGTTGTATGCTATTTTTGTTTGTTTTCTAAAGAATCTAGGTGAACTTTATAGACAGGAGCTTTGTGAAGAGAATATTAAAAACGTAAAGTGACGTTTTATTAATAACGATTCACTGGCGTCGTTCCATTGTTTATTTTCGGGGATTTCCCACACAAAAATTAGAAATAAATGCTACCATAGCGGAATGGAATATTTAGATTTTGAATAAGCGTTTTGAATATTCGAATGAAATTATAAATAAGTAGGACAATACTTGTGTAGCTACACCTGCCTACCTTAGTTTCAAACAGACAAATTCACCTACAACATGAAATGATAAATGATCTGCATCTTGCTTCTCGCATTGTACTACGAGTATAATGATAATGGAACTAGCTTTTATAGGTTGATACATACATACATACACACATACATATATTTCCGTGAGTAGGTATATGTGTAAATACATACATTTATCTTTTGTCTAAATGGAAAAGCCTTTTTAGTACATTCAACTACGTATAATAATAGTTTCAATTTATACAAATATTGTTTTGATTTAACTAGTCATTTCATAAAATTAAAACATAAAAATCGTTATGTTTTTATAACAAATATATACAATTATCATTTTCCTTCATTAAGATTCTTAAATTCCTCTTTAACGCATTTATTCTCAATTATATATATATATATATTCTGAGGACGAAATCGCGTTTTTACTATTTATATCCCTTTGAATAACTGACGCATAAATAGTTTGAAATTATCTTCTCATTACAACCTAGATGTGCCAACTAAATTGGCTGAAATACCAAAGCCGAACTAGTATAAGTAAGTTAATCGTCATGTCAGTTGCATGGAATAACTCTAGGGGTTACACTTCAGGTCGGCCCACAAGGCTCGGATTCTTGCACACGGATTTAATACTCAAAACCAAATTAATATTCCATCGCAGATATAAATTTCAAATGAAGGGTTCGCTATATTGAAATTGCATCTGGTAATAACGAATTCGCATCTAGGAATTTAATGCTTATTTGATTGAAAATTAAAGACATTTTTTCGTATTTAAATATATATATATTTGAAAACCAGAGTAATCCCTCAAGCGCCGGGCCATCCGGTTTCTAGATTTCGGTATAATCAGGCTCCAAGGCGAAGCAATTAATTAAATTCGTAATTGATTTAAAGTAGCCAGCAGGACATTTAATGAAATGACTTATTCTAATCAATTTGTTCATTGGTTCCTTCGCTGTTAAGGATAATAAGTATGCAACACTTTCACATTGTGAGGACGGTTGAGTCAGGCGAAATTAGTTGACTAATTACGAACATAGTGACTGATTGGTGCTAATGGATATTTGATGAAACACCCGATTCGATACTTGGCGTATGTCACACTAAATTACGATCAAAGGACAACTTGCGTTCAACTTTGAAACATTTTATCTTTGCTGTAGTAAGGATAGGGTTTTTATTATGCAAGCGCTTAGAAAAAAGGGTCGTTTTGCTTTTTTTGTGTTCAAAGTATGTATTTAAATTCGTAATTTAACTTTACATAAAAGACTATTTGTTACTACATATAAAAATGATTCTATAAGAAGAATATTCCAGAGAAAAAATTCAAAAAAATATATTTTGTATTAGTAGTTGGTATTTCAAATATATAAGTCTAAAGTTTGTGCAGAACAAATTTGCAAAAGTTGAAAAGTTCTGGGTTGTTTGGTATATGTGTGCATAGAGAAGTATAAAATAATTTATCTGGGGAATGGAAAATCGGTTGGCTGACATGTGTGCATTTTGCTGTCTCCATAATTAAATTTCAAGCTGCTTCCCAAAGCTTTCGAACTTTATTTTCAAACTAATTTAGCATTTCCATTGCCAAAATTAATTTTAAAATAACCTACTTACGCACTTAAAAAGCTGGTTACACTCGCTTAGAAAAGAATGACACATTTGTTTTAAAAATAAAATTACCTCTTAGTTCTCCAACATCTTTGGCACGACTTTGACACACGACGAAAAAAAGCAGTGTTAGCACAGTTTTGGCGGGAGTATGCAACAGCATCTTCAGTCAGCTTCACTTCCGTTTGTAATTACTGGCAGCGCGACGACATATGAAACTGAAAGAGGCTGAAGACGCTTGTGCGTCATCGAGGTCTGTATCAACACTAAAAGCACTAACAAGTGCAGACCGCGCGCGGTTTAACTCAAATCGCGCCACGTCATGCCACGCACGCGTACATCCATCGATTATGATGCTGTATGTACCATGTATCTATTCTATATAGGTGTAGGGAAGAAAAGCGATTTTCCGAGGACTAGCGCGGCTTTATTGGATTTTTCAATGAGATTTCTCGGGTTTTGATGGGCCGCGGAATTCGATTCGCGCACTCCTAAAAGTAACTATTGCGGTCACTCAAAGGAGTGCTATGTTATATTTACAATTCAATTACTGCCCTACCTTATCTGTTTTTGTCGAAAAATACATTCACAATTCGAGTACAATCAAATGAATTTACACAGCAAACATACATATAAAGTAAAATACAGACTCTGTATAAAATAATAAATAAATAATTGTTTTTATTCAAGTTGCAATTATATTTTTATTATGCACTACATATTTGATTTAGTTTTTGTAATTTTTATTTCAATATATAAAATATATTTCTTTCTGTGTATTTATTATATATCATCATTTATAATGCGATATAATTATGCTTTGGCGTGAAAAACGAGGTTTTTTTTTGAAAAAATAAATTGCAATCTGCTTTTTCAATGATGTCTTTTTCGTGTTAGGTCTATAAATAATTAATGTTTTTGTTCCCGGTGTTTTGTTACTTATAAAGGGAATAGTAAATATTTCAACAAGTCTGTAGAAATAATTACACATACGCTTAGAAGTTTTAAATAAATAATAAGCGCGTTTCATTTCATTCATAGAGACTTGCTTCGCACAGGTAAAATTAAAAAAATTAAATATTTATTTACTTGTAAATTATGTGCGGCAAATAAATTTCAATGTTCATTGAAATATTCAGCTATATTTTACAGGCTATATAAAAAAGCCGTTAATGTATATTTACGGAGTTGAACTATTATTTGAACAACAATAATCCTGTATGGATGAATGGCATCGGAAATACAGCGCATTGCGGCATTTATTTTCGAAAAATTCATTTGCCATATACATACGTACGTTTTTAATTCTTTACGTTGTATGTACATACATGTGAAAGAAATTTAAAATGTAAACAACTTGGATGAGATGCGTGAGGGGTTGACCCCGAAACGGCAAGAGGCTCTATATGAAAGCCACTAGAATTGAGAGCCCATTGACACTAGAGTGATTTACAATACTGACGAAAGATTTTCTGCGCTGCTAACAGAATTTTATGTATACGTTATCCTTACATCCATGACTGTGTGTGTGTGATGTTATAGCTTTGTTTTAAAAGTTAAATGCGATCTAGTGTGCTCTGGTGCACTACGTCACATCCGGTAAATGGATTGGTATACTGTTCTGGATGTACTGGACAATATTTTATGTTTAACGTTATTTATCTATATAAACTAAAAGAATATTGTAACAACAATCGTATTCAGGAAATTGAATTTGTATAAATCATATTTTCTCTCAGTTACGTCGACAAGATTGAAAAGATATTAAAATAATATAATATCGTTTTTCTTTCATCGCATGACAGAGTAATTGAAGAATATCCTAAATATTGTTATTGTTTATGATGTAGTTGTTATCAAACGAATAAGTTTCTTTGGTTCAATTGTTTCGACAAAGTTTGAAATAACATTGCTTGCTAAACATTATGAATTGTTTATACTATAAATTAATCTAGTCAAACAATAGTTTAACCAGTAACTGAATACTATAATGTAGTTATAGAAATAAAATATATTGATCCTTCCCTGTTATGAATAGCGACGACGAGCAGAAATTTCTTATTGAAATATGAAATATGGCTGTATTGAGAGAATGTACTTCCAAATGATTGGATTTTATATTATAGGTAAGTACTCTTCAGATGAATGTATTCAAATCAGCCATTGGGTATTCTTTCGTAATTCATTTTGAATTTAATGACAGGGAAAATTTAATGAAAATATTCGCCATGTCTTTCATTTAATATTTTTGTAAATTACATACATACGTATCTATCAAAGTAATTACTAAAAATTAGTTTTTATCTTTTACTAATAATAATAATTTGAAATAATGAAAAAATTATTCTGTAATTATAAAATTGATAACATTCTTATATATACTCGGAAAAATTAGTAAATTGTTAATAATACATAAGCAAAAATGAAACTCTTTATAATATTTAGTTTGTGTACTCTGGTATTAGGTACGTATATAAATAAATATTTTCTTAAACTTGAGAGATTGGTACTAAAACATATTCGACTTTAATAATAAAATTTTTGAAACCCTATATTATAGCTGGCACGAAACATATTTTCGATTTAAATTTAAAGTTAGACCATTCGTAGATCACTGAAAGAACATATGTACCAAATATTCCTTTCCCCCAATAAGTTGTACGTCGCAAATCCCACGAAATAAATTATTTTCCGTAAGCTACCACATTCTAATAATAAATTATCAACAGGGGACGTCGATGAAAAAATAGTTGGTGGAGAAGAAACTACAATAGAAGCATTTCCTTATCAAGTATCATTGCGATATAGGAGCCAACATATTTGTGGCGGCTCCATCATCGACACGCGAACAATTATTACGGCTGCTCATTGCGTTTATAAGTATAAAAATATACATAAAATATTAGTTGCCTCGTTATTTATATTTTTAATGCATATTGCATATTCATTCTTATATTTAAGGCAATCCACTACGCAAGAAAGAGGCTTTTGATCGCTCTTCGTTTAGTATTAATTTAATTAAAATCGTCAGGGTACTTTTGGGAAATTGCTTCGCCGTTAGTGGATTGCCTGAGTATAAAAGTTATTTTTTTAATCTTAACAATAAATAATTAATAGGAGATCAGTTTTCACAATGTCTGTAAGGGTTGGAAGTACAACAATTAATAATAATAATTCTTATAAAGAAGTACACTCGCTATATAAGATTATTATACATGAAAACTATAATGACACCTCCTACAACAATGATATTGCTATATTAAAGGTATGTTTCTTGTAATTATTATCAATTAAACATGTGAAATTTTGAAATAAGTGATATATAGTGTAAGTATAATGGATATGAGTAAACATTTATGTATTGTGATTATAACATATGAAATTATACATATTTATATTTAAACATTAAAAAACGTTGTGAACATTATAAAATATTAAATACGGGTCTGTATATAATGTAAACATGACATATCTGATTACATGTGACGCGTTAGAATAATATAAATGCGTGAAGCAATTTTGTCGCAGTTGCGGATACGAAGAAGACCAAAAAAATAAAAGAACTCGTTGCTGAACAGCAAGCAAACAGTGACAATTCGTATTTATTTTTTGTTTTCCACCCAAAGCCTATTTATTTTTTGACATTACACGTATAATAAATGGTATGGCAACACGTATGCATATCTCGTATGGTGGTTTCATTTCAGGTAATACGACCATTGAAATTCAACGACAGAGTTCGCGCAGTTGGCCTCCAAAAGCAAGGGATTACAGTTGCTGCAGGGACTAAGGCAGTAGTTTCTGGGTGGGGTATCACCCAGGTATTTATGCACTGAAACTTCAATAGTAAAAAAAATGTAATTTCCTGTAATAATTGACATTTTAAACAGGAAAACGAGCGGCCAATGTCGACGCCACGCCGACTTCGTAAAGCTTCCGTAACCGTAATTTCGCGTAACGAGTGCGTAATGCGCTACGGGGTTAATAGAGTTACGACAAACATGCTATGCACAGCCCAACCCGGCAAAGATTCATGCCAAGTGAGAAGTTGTGAAAATGAAGTATAATTAGTTAAAAATATATTATTTGTGCATTAGGGAGATTCTGGAGGACCTTTAGTTGTTCAAAACAAATTAATTGGAATTGTATCCTGGGGGATAGGCTGCGCTAGACCTGAGTATCCAGGGGTATATGCGGATATTTCCAGTTTACGCTCCTGGATTGAAAAACGCAGGAACGCTTTTCATATATGGTGAAATTGTATAATATAATATATATGTACGTATGTATATCAAAATTGAATATACATTTAGACAACGATTGTTTCGTATGAATATGCTATCCTGACATGTATGTCCGTTCTTAGAAAATATGTTTTAAGAGTCAGTTTTGTTTGTTGAATGCTTCTAGTGAAACTTGAAATTGTGTATTATTCATAAAGAACATACAATTTATCTCAACGAGTCCCGTCATTTCTACTTTCTTATACGAAATAATACGTAAGTATTGTAGTCATACAAAAAATACTATCAAGATTTTAAAGGAAATACATCTTTTGACTAATCTGACTATTTTTGGGATGATGCTTTTATATGTGTGTGTGTGTGTGCGCGCTCTTTAGCCTAAACGGTTAAAAGTAAAATGATGAAACTTTAAACTAAAGATTTGTATATGTTTTTGTTTATTTTAAAGTATAAAAAATATAGTATAATAAATAATTATATATTTTTAAATAATTCAAAATTGTATTTTAATAAACGTATAAGAAAGTTCAGTGCAGGAGATTTCGGATATTTTTTTGTTTGTTTGCCTTTTTCATATTATTTGGCATGGGTGTCTATGATATGTTCTCGTTTTGCGATTTGCCAATCTGCCAACTAGTCTACTCATAGCAAGCACCGAGAGTCTGTTGGGGATTTTTTTATTTGTTTATAAATTACTCTAATAAACAAAAGCAATCGTAAAGTGTATATTCGTATGACATTCGTATGTTTAGTTGTGATTTGTATATGATAAATAGTGAATAATATGAAATGATGTTCAGTGCCAAAAATTTTGTGTTAAATCTAGCAAGAATTCGAATTCGTTTTTCCTCGGCCTATTTTTAGAATATATCTGATTTTCACTAGAAGGATGCACGGATGTTGGAAAATGATCAATATCATAGAAGCCTTAGAAATGAACTGTAAACGAAAAAAGGATTTGATAAGCATGTCAAAAATTCACTACATGAACGACAACAAAAATTATTTACATTGCCAAGCGAGCCAAACAAATATGCTTTTTTTAAATTACTTCTGATTTGAATTTTGAATACAATAAGCCATTTGGCTCGAGTACAAAAAAAAAGCTCTACATTTTTTGTGCTCATCTATTAAACGAAAAAAAACACAATAATTCCAGAATCCGGAATAACAATATTCACACGAGTCATTACATAATTATTAATAAAAACAAACTGTAAGAAAAGAAAAAGGGTTGTGAACGTGAACATGTATAATTGAATATGAGAATATAATAGAGTGTTTTATAGTATATACCATCGTAAGCGAATAAAAGACGTAGACTCTAATTACCATCTGAACTTTTGTGCTTTGCGACACTGGCGCTTGCTAATCAGACAACGGCTTAAAGATTAACTAACTTTACCCTCTAGTTTCCATCAAAACAAAATCACGTTATTTCCCACAATAATTTCACCGCAAAGAAAATAAATATCTATGCTTTTTAATCAGGAAAAATATTTAAACTCATACATATTTCTGTAATATGTATCATAATATATGAGAAATAATTAATAAGATTGTTCTAAAGAAATGATGTAAGACAAGAAGTTTGTGTTTTAAATTCGCAAACATTTCCAAGTAAAACTCGTAAAATAAATAACAGCGCATCTTAAACATTTTAATAGCTACCTCGTGTGCCACTTCTATTCTTGTTTAAATAACACTGCGTTACTTCTACGTTACGTTACCGTAACGGTTTACGTTTTTTATCGAATGGGCTGCACTGCACGAAGTACAGTGTGTGGGTGTGTGCAAAGTACTCAAGTAATTTTGTTTAAACGGGGAAAAAAGTGAGAGAAAACTAAAGAATATTGTAATCCTTTAAGCGCCCATCTGCTGCGGAGAGGGAAAACATGTTTTTGTATTTTTTTTTAAACTTTTCTTTGTTTCTCAAAAGATTAGCAGATATATTATTAATTCTTTATGTGTATAATACATATTTTTAATTGAAAAGCACCTTCCTTATTCCGTCTACATTAAATCCAGTTCATATAAGTTTAATAGGCAATTGAACTAGTCAATAAATTGTATATAAATTCGGATACCAATTTGAAAATTAATCTCAATTCAAATTGCAAAATATGGCAAAACAATTCTATATAATGCATATATAATAGAGTGGAAACATTATTATACAAAAACAACACATGGATAGTCATTGATTAGCCATTTGTGAAAGGATTGGAGCGGATAAGGGTACAATACAGTAATTAGGGGACAAAAAACAACAAACAGGGAAATAAACAAAATTGATTTTAAAATTCTGTTAACTTAAAATACTTCTATCCGAAAAACAATGCAACTATATGAGGGAAACTTTGGCATGTAGTGTTTTTTTTGCGTGTTTGTTGTGATAAGTTCACAGCAGTGTGAACTTAACGGCCGATCGGGGAGCACCGCGACGCATTGCGACGAACTACGGAACTAACCGCACAATCTTACTAGCCTTAACAAGCGCACGAAATAGTTAAACCACGACATATCGAGACGAGACTGACAAATGGTGTCCTTTAATTCCGGAAAATTTGCTATTGTTGCATTGCACCGTAAAGTAGACCAATGCTGTTATAATACTCGAATGTAATACAAATTTTATCCTTTTCATGTTTTCTTATTCTAAAAAGATTTCGCTGTTCTTGTATTCGTATTTCAATTTGAATAGAATTACTTCGTAATGCCACATTCTTTTTTAAATTTCGTCGCCTGTCATCGTGATTAAAACGTACGCGACAGAATCACTTAAATATTTCTTTTGTCTTTGACATTTATGCGAATTTAATTGTTCGTGGTAAATGTTTTTACTTTCTTATACGCAGTATATTTTTTGCGGTTTCTGCAATTACTCAAAAATAGTTGCGGTTACAGAAAAATTATTATAATAAAAATTATATATATCAGCATTTTATACAACTATTATTTGAAACATTTTTTCCCAAACGGTACCGGAAACAAGAAAATGGCTCTTGAAATTTCTTCTTATTATATTTATTTTTACATAAATCATATCATCTGCGCCTGTCATTTGTTAATCAAGAATAAACAAAATAGACTTAAATAATATGAAGTTTGACATTTTATTTTTTTATTAACAAAAATAGTTCCTAAAATTGATGCATTGCTTGTTTTAATTTCAAAAATATTTTATTTCTATTCGAACCATCCGTACACACAAATTAGTGTTCATACATAACACAAATTAGTAACCTGTTGGAACGATGATATTTGAATTTTAAATAAAATAGAAGTAATTCATTAAAAAGACTTAATTGAACACCAACGAAATTTATTTCAATGTTGTTTCTTTATTCGGTCGAGCAAGTTCAGAGAAGTTCAGAGGCGCGCGTATTTAGATTTTCGAGTGCGTTTTAAATATCGGGCGTTAAAACGTGGACTTACGATCGAATGGTGTCCACTCAATATCGTAGAAGCAAAATATCCTTGAAGGTTAGTTAGATATATGTGTATGTGTGTCCTTCCATCGTAAAAATGTTTGCAAATATGCGATGATATGGGTTAGATCCAAAATTTCAAATCGTATCAGAAAAATATTTGGGATACAAATTATAGAGCATTTTCTACAACCTTTATTTGAAACTTTTTTTCAAAAAAGGTACATAAATCGTATCAACTATGCCTGTGAATTGTTTAATAGAAAACAATAAACTTAAATAATTTGTAGTTTGACATTTAATATTTATTCTAAGAAATAATTTAGTGAAAAGGGGTTCCAAAGGTTAGTAAAATATTATAAATTAGAAAAATGGTGTAAATATGATAAGATCTAACCCAAAAGCGTATAAGTAAATTCGGTGCATGACACTGCAGATGTTTATATTATTAGTTATTGTACAATATACGCGTAAATTTAAATTAAATCTATTTACTGCATACTAAAAATTTAGAGGAAGGTTTATATTATTATTTGTGTAATTGCCACTGTATAACGATATGTTATATAAACAATAAACTGGCTAATTAATATTCTATGATCAAACGTGTGTGATAACATTTTGTTTTAATTATTATTCAATAAATATTATTTGATTAAAATATATCGATCGCAATTAACACTAAAATAACCAAATAATTATCTCAGATGTATCAAATAAAATAATGTAATTTCTTTCGTAAATAATTAATTTTTCATAAAGCCGAAACGTGCCATTTTCATTAAATTTTCAACACAATTATAAAATAAAATCCACCGAGTACAATAAAAACTCATATTTTATTTTATTTTTGGTAGCTAATTTTATTTCGCTAATTATTAACAACGCTGCAATTTTGTTTTGGTAAAATACACACACAAACAGCTTTAAGCTTTGCGTGGTGTGTGTGTGTTTGTTTGTGTGTATGGCTATCCCAAAACTGTGTAAATCAAGTTTACATATTTAATACGACCCCGACTGCGGACCCCGTAAATTATTCAAGTACAGGCCCCTGATCGAGACCACTGGAATATTGAGGGAGTGATGTCAAGCTCCCTGCCCCCCAGTATCCCTTTCAACGATGAATGTTTCATTACCACTGGTATGGCTATATATGTGCGTGTATGAACAGTTGCGCGTCTCTAGATGACACTCGTAAATAATTTAGTACTCCTGGATTACTATGCGTAACGGAAACATTTTTGGGGTCGCAGTAAACCTCTTTGATTAACAAATGAGATAATTAATTAACAAGCGTTAATTTATTTAAAATATGATATTTTAATTAAATAAAAAATAATATTTTTGGATTATTATTTAAATATTCCGACATATTTTTATTTAGTATTAGTATAAAGTTAGCACAAAGCATCGCAATAATTTAAGCTGAACAGAAGGTATAATAATAATACTAATAAATAACGCTTCTAGTCTAAGCAATCGTTTTTAGTCACGAGATTCGTTTTTGTTAACAGTTGAAGAGAAACGCCCGTAATTAGATCATAGCAACAAATGAATATCCAAACAAAGCAGAATAATGGCGCAACTGAATATATTAAACAGAAAAAGATAAACGTATTTTCTGCATTGTTACTATACATATTATTTATATATCACATGCAGGAAAATAATTGACACTTTGACAGATATGTCGATTTTTGTGATTTGGGTTTAATGAAGTATGAATATATTGATAAAATATAATAGCAAATATTAAATTTCTATGCCAGTTCTATAATTTAGTTGAACGAGAGAAAATAAAGAAAGGAACGTTATACACAATATAAATGTTGCATAAGAGATATCCGATTTGTAAGGAAAAAGCATTCTTCTGATGTAAGAATTTTCATCAATTTCGATTGGCAATTGACACTATATATCGATAGAAGTGGCATTATTATATCGACTATAGATAGGTAGGTAGTTGTAGTAGTAGTACGTAGGTGTCTGCGAGCTTTTGTGCAAAATTCAGTTACTGAAAACGTTCAGCTCGGCTCTATTCTCCCTCGTGACAGTCGAACACGTATAGTAAATAAAACAATAAATCCAATAAAATCTCTCGTTGCAAAATCCGAAGAAAATGTTTTTCGCAAAAGCTAGCAAGGGGCCTTAGTTTTATCTAGAGTGTCATTTGTTCTTTTCAGAATCCGATTAAAGCATTCTCACTGCTCTTTCTTTAACTTTTCCTTTTGAACCAATCTAAATGTTTTTAAACATTTACTCGCTACTATTTCAATAACTAAGCCAGATTCTTATAAATTATTTCTTATCAAACTTGAATTTTCATTCTTTTTAAGCTTTCATTTATTTTCCATTAATTACATATCAAATTAAAACTTTCATATACATTATCAAACTGTTTTCACGTTTAATTAAAATAAATATCTGATATTGGTTTGTTTCGACAGTTATATTAATACAAATTTCAATTTTCTAATTTGAATTTTAAATCAAGGAGGTAAAAACAAAAACTCAAGTGCCTACGGATACGGAGACAATTCTCATTTGGCCGTGTTCAAATTACCATTCTCTTGCCATCTTTTTTCCGTGTACATAAATGGGAAAACAAAAAAGAAATTTCTTAAAGAAGAGTCGCGGTTGGCTGAGAGTTAGTGTGCGCTGATTAGAGCCTTTGTTTTCGAAAATGAGTTGGTTTTTGTGTCTGCTATAGTATCTATGTATATAGATAACATGGTGAGCTGAAATTGGTTTGAAGCAGAAGTATGTGTGCCTTCATATCGTATAGGTATAGGACCTTTAGGGCAAAATTCTCACGAACATTCTTAAGGGTCACCGATGGCGCTCTGACAAAGTTGCGGTTGCGGTCCAAAGCTTCGTTATTGCTGCAACAACTCATCGGGTCAATCTGTGGTAGCCAAAGAGTTACATACTTCCGCAAGCACTAAATTCACTCACTCATCTATTACATTTTAGTGTGCTCACCTTCGTTATTTAGGCAATTATATTTTTATAGATTATTTACTAAAATTAACCATATGTAATATTGTGCGTGATGAATTATTCGGGCAACTCCACCATATAATTTATTATGAGCAACTGCGAATGAAAACGCGTGAAAATATCTAACGAATGCTTTTTGCAAGTGCAAAAAAGAAATTAATGTTTGAGCAACGCTGATTGATACTTAACACGCGAAACGAGTACCAAGTATCGCTACAATTTCCGTTAAAACTAGAAACGCTTTGGTGTTATATTGCTTAAGAAAGAAACGGTTAGTAGGGAATTACAGGTCATTTATTTTTAGCTATATTTATAGAGAAATACGGAAGTAATTCATCTGAACACTGTTTACTTATTTTACTATTTTCTTGCCAGTGCACATTTGATCGAACGAAAATCAATTTAAAAATATACACAACAGACACACACACACGCATTCCAAATATGGTCAGAATTGTTTCAGGGAAGGACAAAAGATATATTTCCGTTATATATACGTATAAGAAAGTAAAAAGAAATTCAATATGTTATGTTGGGGTTCACAATTTATACGAAATACAAATTTAATTTTTGTAAAATTTGTTCAATTCTTTTTCATGAGTCTATATACGTTTGATAAAATGAAATAAATGTTCAAAATCAACTTACTGGCTGCGCTGACTGCTGGGCCCACAGAAGCAAAATGTGTTGCGATGTATTTGGGTCTTGTAGCATCTGTAAAACAAGACGAAATTCACTAAGCAAAACTTGAACTACTTATGAGTTGAACTTCAATTTAATACTCAATTAAAATTCTAGAGAACGTTCATTAGTTACGGAATTCATTAAAAATATAATTAAAATAAAAATAAGTGAATACAAATTTAAAAATAGAAAGATACGTGCAATTATATTTTTAATTATTTCGTTGGGAAATCAATACGTAACAAAATTTAATTACGTTAAAAAAAAAAAATTTCTATACATCTATACAAAGCCGCTGTATATACGAAAAAGTAATCATGATTTATATTTGATTTGCTAAACCATTTTCTATCAAAAATGAATTCCTAAAAGAAAGCTCTAAATGTACTTTCAGGACTTCTCGTTTATAGTAGCAGTATTAAATTTCAGGACTGTAATTTCTGTAAACGCAAAAAGTTCCGCTATTAGTCACAAGCGCACCACATGTATACCCGGAAAATTCAGAACGCTACTATTGAAACGATTTTCTTAAAAGCTCTGCCCTCAGTTAGAATTTCCACGAACTAAAATAAGGGAAGCTGCGTTTAGTACAGATATTTCCCGTCTGTAGCGCTGTAGATGGTATAAAAGTTGGAGGGCAAATTATAAACAGAATTTTCCAGTTATAAAATAAATAGTTTTAATGCTTCTCACCTGTAGTGTCTTCAATGGATTGGAACTCAAATTTGGCTTTAAATCCTTGCCCAGGCCACTCTGAATTAGCGACGAATTCGATGAAGAGATCCGGGCTGGTGGATAGGATTTCCACCTCGGAGGCTTCATTACAAAGCATAGACACCGTCGGAAATGAAGGCGATCGTCCGTCGTGAACCTTAATTAGATCAGCTCGGTTCAAGCAACTAAAATAGAACAAAACAAGGAATCGTTTTAGAACTAAATAATTTTCAATTCATTTTATTATTAAATATATAGATATATATATATAACAACATTTCTTCGAAAACCAATCATTATGGATTTGATTTTTACAACATCGACGAAAGCATAAAAAGCACAAAGCTTCCCACGTTACGATGCGGAAAATCCGCGATTGAATCAATTTGATCGAAAAGAAAAAACGTCACAGTATTCAGACTTCGGCTTCCCTCTTTCTTCTAGAAGTAAAACCAAAAAGGCCTATGCCTTGATATTCAATACGGGCAACATTTTATTGCTAAAGATATATCTAAGATGGCCGGCGGAAATGCAATCACGATCGCATCTCCCAAACCATGAAAGTCGGGATATCACATGCACATATTGTGCACAAAAAAAGCTCCTTTTATTTTGGACAGGTCGCACGATTCAGGAACGTGAAAGAAAACGACTCACTGTGGGTGGTTGGTTGAAGTTTTCTATTGGAAAAATAAATAATTTGCGGTTTGTCAAGACCTTGTTAAAGATTCATAAAGCGGTATCACGTTTAGTGTCAAGTTGAACCTGTCGTCAACACAGAACCGACCGCTCTGTGCGCGCCGTTTCTTTTTACTTGGACGACGCGAGCTTTTTTGACAGCCACGCGTTCAAAAGAATTCTTTATCTAAAATTAAATATTACATGCTATTTGCGCAGACCTTAAAGGTATTTGCTCGATGACAGAAATAGATTTAAGAACGTAATGCCTTCACGACATGTATAAATGAATTTCGCATCAATACTAACTGAATATTGATCTATTCACAGTTATATACTATATATAATTTAAATAAGAGCATTATACGTTAAGTATACTAAATTTCTTGTAATTTCAATAGAAATGTTCCGCATTTGCATTTATTTTCAAACATAACTTTATTAATAATCCTTATTAACATTTCTAAAATATAAGTTACTAACAATATTTATTAAAGTCAATTATGAAAACTTTGCATTTAAACATAACTCATATTTATTCGTTTATTTATGACCTTTTCCATCATTATTAACTAAGTTTTCGAACTTTAAGAGAAATTTTGAATATACTCCACAAAACTTTTGGTTCTAGGAACCTAATATACTTTCATAAAAAGAAAATTAACTAAAATGTATTTCCCAAATAATTTTATATTCTGCTCATAACTTTAAATTTGTAAAAATATTTCTGTAAAACAATTAAAGTTATGTTAAGTAAAGATATGTTTAATTTAACAGCTAGTGTAAACGTAAGTAGTGAAAAATAAACAACTCGGTAAAACAAGTAATCATATTGCGTTCGGATATTTTACGTGAGTTGAATTGATAAGAACGGTCGGACTGCATGTATGATAATGCTAAAGAGCTACGAATATCTTTAGGAAAGAAACCCTATGGACTACGGAGCCGTTGCAAAAACATTGGTTGCGTTCAATTTTATCAAAATACACGGGCGACCCTTAGTATTCTATTCTTTGTCGTGGGTTTATCTAAAGAAAAAATCTGGTTGCCTACGAACCGAACTGAAGCGACCGATGTTCCAAAATAAACAAACTACGTGAAAATCTTTAAATAAAACATCGAAATATATTACAAATAGGTATGTACGTATGTATATATGCATATATACTAGAGTTGGTCTTGTGTTTCAAGATATGTTTGTTGCTTTTACATTTAAATTATAAAACAAATCTTACAAAATACTCGTATACATACAAGAAAGTTCAGTGCAAGCCATAATTTAATACATGTAGTAAAAATATTAAATTTGTATTAACTACAACGATGTTAGACTATTCTGAGATTGTATTTCAAGATAAAATCAATAGACAGAATTGATGCAAAGGTACTTTTAGTAAATGGAAGAATAACAAATCTGAACTTTTCTTTAGTTCTGACAATGTTTACTTTCCATAATGGCAGCATCTTACATTAAGTAATAGGTACTGAAAATGAGCATTGTCCTGGAAAATATAAAACACGTAAAAAAGCTTCAGGGTAATATGAAGTAAATTGGCATTCTGAAATAGCATTACAGGAATATTATAAATATACATTTTTTTTTTTTTTGCAGAATATTTAAAATTATATAAATAATCTCTAACAGATTTTCTTTAAGAATTTTAAAACAAGTAAAGTAATAGACAGAGAGGAGCCATAAAGCGTAATTTTTAAAAGAAACACGTTTTAAATCTGCGTTACAAAGCACTTTAGAACTAGTGATATATGAACGTTAACAAAACGTAAAAGAAAAAAATATTATAAAACTTTTGGCAGGAATTACGATAGGGTACATTGTTCCGCGGGTTTTAATATAGTACAAAGTAGCCGATCTTAAAAATAACACCGACAAAAAACAATTACATTCTTCGGAAAGTTCTTTACGGAATAATCATTAGTCTAGCGCAAACATAGTAAACCAGTTGGCTCATCAGACCGTTCGACAGCAGAGGAGATTTCCCGGCAACTATAGACACCATTTATATAACTTACGTTATTAATTTTACTTTCGCGCGCACGCTGCGAAATTTACGCACGGCTGCGCCACGTAAATGGTTCAAAAAGGATAACTTTATCCTGCTAGACCCTCTCCCCCACAGCCAGCATGTATGTGAGCCCGGATTATTAATGAGCATATATATAGTACTTTAGTGATGGCGTTGCTGTCACTGTCTAACGGTGCGCACGTAAAAAAATTGTAAAATATAATTTTTCATTCGCCAAAGAGAAAAATTTGATTTATCACAAATTAAATTGAAACAAACTCTATTTGGGACACTCTAAATTAAATTTCATTAGAAAAATTATTTTTGATAATAGGTCTAGTTTAAAATTATATTAAATCCTTTTCTAAAGATCGTAAAATATGTATGTATGTGAAATATGAGATAGGTATAATTTGATGCATGCTAGTGGTGGTATTTTCCGTCGAGATAAACACGATAGTATGTTTGCGTGCGCGTATAAATAAAAGCAGTGGTTGCTGTGTTTGCAAAGCGAAAGAGAGATGTCGATCTTATGTTTATACATGCATATTCCACGGCCTTTGCGTTCCGTTCGATAACCGTAAATAAATCAAAATTTGTTTGCAAACGGTAAATATTCACAATTTATATTGCACCAATAGTGAAATATATTTACTAGCTATTGCGAGCTTATTTACTGAGACATAATTTAAGATATAGAGGCAAGGAAGTTTATTTTATTTTTAAAGAGTCACATTACGGAAACAATTAAAGCCTGCGTTAAAAATCAGTTGAAACAAAAACTATTAACGTTAGTAGGTGGCAAGTCCCCCAGGAGTCAGGGACACGGTTTGGTTGCGGTGGAAATAACCTAGAAGGTTGTCAGACATACCAGAGGCGTGCAAGAGACCGGTGTGGGGGTGGAGTGAGGCTTCCACCGCACGGAAACACTTCCGGAATAGAATATCAACGTGTTTGCTCCCACAAAGGACGAATTACTAAATCGCAAAGGCGAGAAATGCGTTGCTATACATTTAAGACGATCTTTTATCGGGCAGAAAATTGCTATTTTTTATAAAAAATATATAAAGATTTTAAACGTAACATAGTTACATAGAAAATTGCAATTCTTTTAAGTTAGCTATAATTTTGTTGATTTGTTGATATTTTCTAGGAAAGGCATATACATATGTATGTGTTTGCTGATTTGAATTGATTTAATAATAACGTCTCCCCCATATACATGTAAGATTTAAATATCACATCGTGTGACGTTGGCATATGAAGGCGGCGCGTCGCGGCGCTGTCAAAGGCGCTTGTTGTCGTCGTCGGCGCAAGCATAGCGTCGACGTCTTTTGACCGTCATATTAAGACGGATGACGTAGACGCTATCGTCTTATTTTGCCTTTTCAATGTGAATGCGCGTCATACATACGATACGGCATACATATAATGCCATATTATATAATACGATGAGATTTTCATCTTGTTTATTGTATGCATGTCTATGTATCGTACTTGTTTCATACAAAAAGAATGCTATGTATGATGATTTCATACATTTGTTGGAGATATTGCGCATAGGAATTTTTTAGTAAATCTCATCAAGGGATCTCGTAATAAATTGGATGTACGTTGTTGGCAAATTTCTATCGCAATCAAACTCTGATTTGACAAGAAGTCCAATTTGATTATTGAACATGACTCGTACTTCTCTTATAGCAAATATAAGCATACTATTATTATTATCAGTCCTTTACTTTAAAAAGTCAAGGATGCACATATTTAAAATATATGTATTCATACATAATTTTATATTCCCGTTAAATGGGATGGCAGGAAAGCTTTTTTGCCTATACACAAGTTGACAATCTTTCGCCGTTTGCAACTCATTTTCTTATTCTGAGGATTGTATCGGCTCAATTCGTACCGTTCCAAATCGGAACATTACCTAAAAGCGTGCCAACTGGGATCGTAACCCTTATTCTCCAAATGTTTACCTGTGGCCTAGTACGCAATCATAATATGGGATATGATGTATGTGTTCCTATTTGAAACGGTGCGAATTGGTACCCAAGGACGACCTTACATTCTCACACCATTTATCTCGGTTACGTAAATAGTTTTAGAGTAATATGTGTATTATATATATATATATATATATATATATATATATATATATATATATATATATATATATATATATATATATATATATATATATTATATATTTTATGTTACTTTTAATAATGCATTGCTTATTTAAAATATGCATCGTTAGTATGTATACTATAGCCATTGAAAAATATGTAAACAAAATATAAATTTGAAATTTTGTAGGCAGATATCGATCGAAATTCAATTGAAAAACAAAATATGTGTAGGTATTGATAAATGTATAACATAAATTTTGGCTTTTTATCAAGGTAACTAATATTTAAAAATATAAAACAAAACACACGCCGAGCTGAATGCAGAACTGGGTTATATTACGCCGCACCGCGTCGCCGCCTGCAATCGGATTAACTTTTTACTCATTTTTTCGCAATATGAGATATATTTGCATGAGTACCTCATTTACAACTGTACCTACAATACAAGTAGTTCCATAGAGAGGATTATGACTCTATAAATTACGTCTAAATACAAAAAAAATACGTCCACAGGAAATTTACATATCTATGTTATGTTATATACATAAATGCTAAACAACATCTGTTCATAAATACGTAATATAAAATAAAAAATAATTCAAAAGAAAAACACATACAAACACTAGAATAAAGATTTTACGACATTAACATTTTAATAATTCAAAGAGTTTCCTCACGTAACTATATATTTAAAAAAAACACACACACACACATATTTTGCATGTCTAGCAACTGGCACGTAACTTCATTTCATTTTTATCCCATTCCACTATCATGGCATCCGTAGCAGGCAACGTATAAATTCATGGATATCAGGATAGCATTTATATTTGTGTGAGGCTAATCCGTAGAGACAGCTTTAACAGTTAAGAACTGCATCACTTGAAACACCATTACAGAATGTTTTATTTTGCGATTTAATTACTTTCGGATAAAGTCACCAAAATTACTTAATCTTTATAATTTGCGATAATACGAGAATATTAAAGATATATAAATATATATAAACTGTGTGGTTACATGCATATTTGTTTTAAAATATGTTAACCGAAAGAAAATAACTTAATTTCGGTAATGGTGTCAGTACGTAAAGTAAAGTGTGTTTTTATGAAATTCTTTTATTAGATATAGTGATAGAGATACATTCATATGTGTTGAATATTTAATAATTTCATTTCACATCGGTTAAGTGAATAAATTTGTCGGTGGCTGTAGTAATCATGTTACGAATACAATGGAAGGTGTGATGAAGAAGAAAAAGCAAACACAGTATTGAACGAAGTTGGTCGCCCAATAACTTGGCTTTGCTGTGCGAACGTGCATCATTTTTGATCACGTCTTCCTGTGCCGTTCCGTTTTCTTTTTCAAATAAAAAATGACACTATTTTAACAAGCAACGGCCGCGAATATCTAGTTAGAAATTTATATTTCGTTTGATATCAATATTCGATAATTTCATAAATGTCAAAGGAGTTTTTTTTCCTGAAAGAGATTGATTGAAATGTTGTTAGACAGCAAGTAACTTTAGCGAAATATGCATCCGATTTCTATTAGCTAGTTTTTGATTTAATATGAGTGGACGTGGTTCGCCTGGTGTCCGGTAGATATGTGCTCTCATTTGTCAAGCACAATATATCATTCCAAGGGTGACCTGATCCCCTGTGCAAGTGTCGGAGCTTGGGCGGACATTTGCATACAGCCGACGGTGTCGTTTTATCGTCCTGATGCCTATTTCCTCTTTTTTTAAGTCGCTAACGTACATACACACATACAGCGCTTGACTACAATAACACTTAAACACTTTAACCACAACGTTCTATTCACTTGAAACAGCGATTGATCTACAGTCCATTTGTTTTATTTTCGAACGTTGAGGAGTCATTTAGAAAGACGCCCTGATATTTAGTTGATAGTTTTGGTAGACCTAGTTGAGTAATCATTGCTGTAATGTTTGCATCAGGGGTTTGGAACTTTATGTAAATACGCAGCAACCGGGGCAGATGTGTGTATTTGTTCATGTTTTGCGTGCAATTACCTACCGACGTAGCTTTATTTGTTGATACTGGCATCAGATGCCGTTTACATCAGCCGCAGTTCGCTGGAGAGGCAATAAGCTCATGTGTGGAGTCGCTACTTTGTTTGGTGAAAAATTACAAAAAACTGTTGACTCAAAACATTTAACATATGTTGCCAGCCTGAATTTTGATAAATATGATCATTTCTCTTGTTTGTTACCATATGTACACATTTTTAATTGAAATATGTGTAAAACATATATTTATACAATTTAGTAAACAATTTAGGAACGCACGCACGTATTTGTGTGTATACCATTTAGAAATTGCGTAGAATTTTGTTTAAAAAAATTGGTATTATTTTTTTATTTGGAACGGCAAATTTATTTAAAAAAACCGTCTAAAATTGCAAAAATAAAAAATACCATTTGGCTGTGTGTTGTGTGCAAGCAGTCAGTGGCAAGCAAAACCAAAAGCAAAATGAATTGTAGAATCTCTTTTGTGGTGGAATATATTTGTGAAATATTCCATTTCCGAATTTAATACGGTGTTCTAAGGGCCGTTGTCGTATCCACCAAAAGCACACGGCGCGTTCGCTCTCAAAGCTTGAGAGAACTCAACTTATAAGCAAATCCATAAATACTAATACAATTTCCTGATATTGCGATATCGCTTTTATAACTACGACCGTAAACCAAATATGTATTATATACATATACGTATACGGTATGCATGCACCTACACACAAGGTGCGCCTATTCTATTCGTGTGTATTCGATCGGAATATTTTTCTAGCGAGGAATTTCATATTATTCTTTGATGGAATTTCAAATATTAAAGAATTTGAATAATGCTATTTTTTTTATCTAGCCAACAATTTATATCTGGTATAATAGTGGAAATAAATATAAGCGGCTAGCTAACACATATATCTATAAAAAAAAAGTTTAGGTATCAGTAAATTCCGAGTAAAAGTTTTCGGTAGCAAACCAGGTACTTAATATAAATAAATTTGAATTAGTTTGAAATTTATAAACAACCTCCTGAATTATTTCCAATATGATGAAAAATGAGCTTATATCGAGCCTAACAAAACAAAGAGAGATTAAAAAAGTGTCCATACCTTAAATCGCCTTTTTGCAGTGTGACTTCCTCAAAAATGATGCGAATTCTTTCTTTTAACCTGAAACGAAATAAATAATGTATCCAAGCGGCTTCAATATTTAAGCTGCACTTGATACAAGTGTGCGATGGCGCGGGACATTGTTAAAAATTCAACAGGAAATCTTAAGATGTTGGTAAATATTTACACAACAGAAACAGACGCTAAATTGATTTTGGCGACAAGCGCCTCGAAATTTATTATTGCGGATTACACGAATTGTCTACTACATGATTGCTTAAAAATAACTATGATTAATAGAATTACGGATTAACGGATGACAGTTGAATAATATCGTATTTGTTTTTACTGCGAATAAAATTGTACGTAACATTTATTTAACACCGGCGAGAAAAATGGTATTCAATTTGTAACAAGTAAAACATTTTTATTAAACAGAATTATCTTGTCTCGTTTCGCGTCATTCTTAAACGAAAAAATATTAAACTCACACCTAACAATGGCCGCTTCAGTTACCATTGTCAATGTCAGTTGGAGCACATGGGTGACATTTACTCCAGTATATATTACTTACCTTCCTTTAAACCGATAGGAACAGCGGATATTTTTCGGATAGCTTGACGGATATCTTGGCGAATAAAACTTCCCATGTCGTACGGAATAATCAGAGCTGATAAATTGGTGATCGCACATTGTCCCCGGAAGCTTCTGTCCGTCTGTTTGGAACAATCCTGTAACAAGGATGTAATATACATGCAGTAATAACACATAACATCAAACCTCCATTATACGCACACATATAGCATACTATAAATGTGATAACAGTCTTCGCTAATTTAAGTGAAATAATTTTGCGTTACGAAACAATGAACAACAAAGCTTCAACGTAACAGGTAACTTGATCTGGTATTGTTCTAAAGATTATTACAGCATCAGCATTATCACAGATTACAAGGAAATAAACAGTAAAGCCAACCACAAATTTCGCTTAAATATTAGAAGACAAATATTAGACGCAAAATGTGTGTGTGTGTGTGTGTGTGTAAAATACGAAAATCTTTAGAAGAGACGACAAGGACGCATTGGGGAATTTAAAAATTTGTTTTTCATGAGTTCAACAACAGAGTTTCTTTTTTAAAACTGAATTATTTAGTCAACTTTTCCGACTAAGAAGTTAATTTTGATTTTGTGTTTGTCTTTTTGTTTCCTTGCGACATTTTTTATTCAGTCTGTCAGTCAGTGTGGGCAGGGCATGCGAGGCCACTTCAAGTTTATTTTACTGTTTAATTTCTTTCTGTGCAGGCTGCTGCAGGAGCAAAATCTAACGTCACGCTGCTTACATTCAAGAACTTTTATAAAACTTTCAAGGGTTATCAATTAAAAACAAATAAACCCACCCAACCAACTTTTGGTCTTATACAAATAAGCATATCAACACGTTTTTCTTCTGAAAAGCGCTTTTAATGGCAATATCGTTTTCTATTGTGAGTGCGGTTTATCGTAAAAATATGTTTAAATATTAAATATATGATTTCATATACAACGTTAAAAGATAAAATCTCACTTAGTCGTCTGAAAAATATACACCGTTAATGGTGGTAGCGCAACCGATAAAAATTTACGAGTGGTCTAAATATGACGTTTTTTTCGTCGCATTGTATGAAAAATATGGCGCTTCGCGCGTGAAAGCACCACCTATATCCGTTTCCGTTGACCACTTGATCACCGAGAGTGCATATTTCTTCTTCACGGTAAAATAGATTTTATTTATTTTCTAAATGCTCGAATCATTCATATGAAAAATGTCTCAACGAAAATCGGTTTAAAATTCGACGGTTAGATCATCGCGCACTCCGCATACTTTTATATTGAAATGTAACGGTTTTTTTTTGCGACTGCAGAAATAAAACAATTATCTGGTGCGCTGGTTGTGGCTGTGCGGGTCGCTCTAGCGAAAATAATATATGTAGAAAAGTTTTATGAACTTCCGGCAAGTCGGTGAAACGTTAGCGGTAACGGTAAAGAATGGCGAGGCAGCGAATAAAAAAAAGCGAGACTGGTATGAAACACAACTAAATGACACTTTTATTACCGTCTAAGAAATTCGGACATAAAAATAAATCAATGCTCGTGTGAATACGGATTTTAAATATAACACACACAAACTGAACTACATAGAGATTCAAAAAATATTTTAACATTTTGATGACCATTTTTAAATATCTGACCCAGCAATATGTTTAAATATATCCCCTTTAGATGAAATTGAAAATATAAAGTGTTTCTCCCTCTACGAGAATATCCAATATACCGCAAACACAACCCTGTTAATATATTAAATATCAAAATGCTTATTCTGTTATGCAAACTTTATTCAAGTTTATATAAAATATACATGATTGTCAATATAATATTTAAAAAAATATACACAAGCTAATTATTCAAAGAGTCGCTTTGTTTCTAAAAAGCCTTCTATGTTTTTCATTTGTTTTTTTGGCCAGTAAAACCGCTTAATTAAAAGCGAGCAACCGCGTCAAACTCATCTGAATATATACCGGCGCGGCGGCGGCGCAGCAAAGATCGCAGCGGGAGTAAATGCGTTTTTTTATTCATTCTTTTGACTTGCACAGAAGATTTTGCTTTGGTTAGCTTTTCATTTCCACACAAATTGTCAGTCTTGAACGTTTTCGAATAGCGAATGTGACCTTATTCACCGAAGAAAATTTGACGAGTAATTACTCGGAAAATTCGGCAGCATAAAGGTGATGTAGATTTTCACGCGTCGTTCCCGCCAAATGTATACTTATAAAACGTTTAGCCTTGCAATTTGATATTGGAGAAGGCAAAAATGAAATGTATCATTTAGTCCCATTGGAGCGGAGGTATACGTAAGTACGTAACGCACGTAATCATATTATTTCATATGATCAAATCTCAATCAGAGTTGGCAAATTGAATTTGAGTCTGCTGGAGTTAAACCGTTATACGTGATACTATTTAATTTTCTTTCGTCCATCGAATGGCGCTGCGACAAAGCGAAACAATTTTCACATAACATACATACATACATGTCCAGTGCTATGGATACCAGGCAAACAATGATACATAAATAAGTGCGTCGAAGGATGACTATGTGCTGAACATGTATGTGTGGGTGCAATATAATTTATAGAGGGACCCCTTGTCTGTTCGTTGAGCCCCCGCAAGTAAACCTCATTAAGACGAGCTGCAATATTGAGGCGACCTCCGGGTACGAATTATTTAAGTAAGCCAACACGCCGAATTTCGGTTGTTAATTTTGCGGGCAAAATTCAAAACAATACTTCAACCCCGAACCGACGAACGTTTATTTATTTATAAGTCAATTTCAACGAGAAAGATATTCAATTTTTTTTTAATTGATATAACGGTAGAAATATTATTTAATGTTAAATAATTAATAACAAATACAAATTGCACTTTGTGTGAAATAATAATTTCAATATAAACGATTCAGTGAAATCAAAAAAACGAACGGAAATTGAATAATCTTTTTGCATACATATGCAATTATTGGAACATATAAATCTGTGAAAATCGGTTGACAAATCATTTATACCAAACTGGTATTTAATAATGTCACTGAACAAAATTCAAAAGCAAACAACGGAATAATTGCAAATACACACACACACACACACACACACACGGTATAAAATATGTATAGTGATGCCAACAAAATATTTATGTATATATATAGGTAGCATTAATCAATGCCCTCGCAATGGATTTGACACGCGTGCCACATACACACCGCAAAACAAAAAGTCACTAATACCCCACATATTTTGCAGCTATAGACCATGGATACCAGGGTAGGGAATAACAGATTCACACGCGTAATTATACGTAATTTGCTCATATTAATTAAAATCTGTGCTGATAATGAAGTGAAATAATCAATTAATGTGTTAATAATTAATCACACGCTGAAACATATGTGCAATTTATCAAAATTGAAAAATATTCAAAATTAATTATATTCAACATATTGCGACTAGATTCATTTGCAATTTTCCGTAGAATAATTTATATTTGTTAATCAAATCAAATCGCTTGCATATCATCAACAAACAGAGCGCGCGTAGGGATTGAAAAATAAAAATCACTTAAATTAAAAAAAAAAAAAAAAATTGAAATAGATTTCACTGCCAGTAGTAAAATATGTAAGTATCTTGGCGGAAACATTAATTATGTAAAAAGCGTATGCCAGCGCGTCGCACATCAAGTGTGATGAATATCGCGGTCGGCCATGAAGGTATTTATTTTAAACACGTTTGTAATATCATCATGATCATCATCATCGTCATCATATATGTAGCAGAGTCTAGGGGTAGGTATGAACATACACCTGCATTACATGGTGGAAGCTTTTACATTTCATGATGCTTGTCACGCTGCAGTCCTACCCGGATGAGGCCGTGCGGTCTGAAATATCACCCGGAGCCAGCAGGCCAAGTGAATCAAGAAGAGTATATATACCTACCTACATACATACATACACAGATACCTTTTCTTTACACACGAACGGGCGGGTGAGTGGAACACTGGAATAAAAGTATTTGTCATATCGAATCTACATATGTTATTCATAAGAAGAAATATGATTACGTTGAATGATTTCCACTTTATGCACGGATTAAAATGCGATGCGATGCAGATGATGGTGAGATATTTATACCAGTGTCGCGGACAACAATAGACTACAAATTCATATAGAAGCAGCGGAATTAATTTGGTTAATAATATTGTGGCCCAATATCAAATGACAAAGCTCTTTCCCCCATACAACAATATATAATACCAACAAATCATTGCATTGGTAGGAAACGTGTGTATGTATGAATGTATGTATGTATGTACGTAGAAACCGCAGTAACAGCGGCTACAACTTATAATCTTCGTCGTGGTATGGCAGGACTGAGACCCTCATGATTCATTGCATTGCATTGCAGTGGTCAACCCACAATCACCAACCCCAACCCCAACCACCTCCAATGAGAACGAATAACATTGGTGTGTATGTCTTCTGGGAATCCGACCTGTGACACGCAACTTGAATTCAAACTAACACTACTTTAAAACTGTCGGGGATTATATTTATAGGATTGCTTATCGAGATTTTAAACTTCACGCTCAACTGTTTGCTTTACTCGTGATTCAATTATTCTTCTATGTTTAGAGAGTAGGTTTTTACAAAAAAAATATGTACATAATAAAAAAAAACATATATTTTGTCCTTTGGTGTGTGTACCTGTCTATATATGAACATAAGTCCGGCATATGATATCAAAGTTCAATCATGTAAAGATATGTTTGTACCAGCCAGCAATCCTTTTGCAAAGTTTACTCCAAAAGATTGCATTTTTGTTTGATCCTTTGTTACATAAACAAACACTTTATATAGACATTCAACAATATATATATATATATATATATATATATATATATATATATATATATATATATATATATATATATATATATATATATACATATATATATATATATATATATATATATATATATATATATATATATATATATTTTTTTTTTTATATATATATATATATATATATATATATATATATATAAACATGTATGTATATATTATGCAAAATATCCTACTTTATTATAAATCAATGATTGAGATATTTTTCATGTAATAATTCCTACTCCACTTCGACCATAATAAGGAATAAGAAAATTTAAAATATCACTCAAGAAATACACCCGGAATAAGTACATACCTGCGAATTACTGTCGAGACTCTTATCATAGAGTAGTATTAAGATATACCCAAAGTAAATCAAAATTCTCATGCAGTAACAGAGTATATTCGTATTCGCAATGTACTTACGTACCTGTGTCAAGTTTCTCAACTATAAAGTTTGGCAAGGCCGGCAACTTGGTGTGAAACACTTGATAGATACACCAAGAAAATTCATATTGAGTTCAAATAAAGAAACAAACACTTACGTCTATTGATGAACCGGAAGGTGCCCTTAAATCCGCTTGAGTTACCCAGTGGTGGTGCCGAGTGGAATTCCAAGACAAGTCCCGGCCCTGAGGAGTACAGCACGTGGGGCACGTCGTGGAGAGTGCCACACAGGAGCCCCGTCCACGGGGTGTATTCGTTCACGTCGCTTCCACGCTCTAGGTGTAGGAACAATTTCAGGTAGTCGCCATATACACAACTGCAACAACGAGTACATTTTTAAGTTTCATAATTTTACCTTCAATCTTTTAAACTGCAAAGCACCCACACATCAAAACACACATACACACACACACAGGCGTCATTCCAAAAATAGTCAACCTCAATTCATGGAAGGTTAAAAGGTATATTGCTGTTAAGACGCCAGAGATAGAATTGATTACAATATTTATTACTTCGAATAAGAAAATAAAAAGTCTAGATGTTCTTTACATTTAAAAGGGGAAATGTAAAACTAATTTCGTATAGATCGCTTTAAATCGGATGTATGTATGTATGTATGTATGTATATAGGTAGACCACTTGAGTAACCGCTATAGAGTGTTTGTTCTGTGAACTGCACATATCAAAGAGTGCACACAGAAATACGTGGCTTATTTTAGGAAAACACTCTACTTGTATGTTATATGATATACTAGGTAGTAGATACTACTAGGTACGGGCGATGCAAGTAACAAACATAAACAAAATATAGAAGACTTTGGGAGCACATTACTAGAACACATACTAGAGTTAGATATAAGACATGTCGAAACATCGAATGTAATTAAGATTATTATTTACGTTAATTAAGCATCCATCAATTTTCAAACAAAATACACAAACACTTAAATATGATGATGATATGCCATTACTGTTAATGAGCGATAGATCATTTATAAACCGCAGTAAATCACACGAGTAACAAACACATCAGTTAAAGTTAAAAACGATATTGAGCCCTGTCGAAAGAATAGCGAATAAAAAAAAAAGAAAAAAGAAAGGAAGAAAGAAGAAAGTGGCGTCGAATGGTGCGAGTGACTTTTCTTTCGGCAGATTTCCTTTGTTTCGCCTTGATTAAATTACTAAATAAACAAAAGAACACGTATAGGCAGGTGGCGTTAGCTAACCAAGAGAAAAACTTTGTGTTAACAAGAAAAAACTTTTAATTACTGCACTTATTGTGCACTTGGTCATTAATAAAAGCCAACAAAGACACAAGCACGGTAAACTATTCAAAATTCTTCCAGTAATCTTTTAAGTGCTTTAAAAAAGTTATCGCTCGCTGCATTGCCAATCGAAAATCGCTATCAGCACTAAAACAAAGTTTTCAAGTTTTCAACAGTTTCATTCACTGTACAGTCGCAAACAATATTTCTTCCACCAACAATAAAATTTTTTCACTAGCATAAACAAAATATATAATTATAAAAACGCGGCCAACTAGCAGTAATATTTAATGAAAGAAATTCTATTTTCGAGACAAACTCAAGTTCTTCGTACGAATGGTGACTGAAAAAGTTTAATCAATTCGTTTTCGAAGTTTCCAATGAAATTGAATTAGTTTTGCAAGCAAATATTCCGTTATATAGGTAACCGTTTTATTTCGAATGTCTTTTCTGTATGTATGAACATATCGCATTTAACATTCTGTTGCATATGTGCTTGTCTTGTGCAGAGTACTCTGCATAATATTAAGTACTTATTCTATTCTGTTTCTACGTATGTATGTATGTACATAGCAGGTGTTACCGCCTACAAGTGTATAATGGCAACATGCCTCGCTTACATATTAGCAAGTAGATGAGAGTATTTTGGTGATTTTCAGTGTGTCATGTGTGCTTGGAATGACACCACGTTTATGCTACAATCATTAAATTTCGGTCATAAAATGACTAAATGACAAAATCGTGGCGTTTAGTCCACTATAGTATTCAAATTTTATGTCATAAACTAAAGTTGATTTCATCTTGTAATGATTCTATGCGTTGCAAATAAATGTATGTCCTGTGGATTTACGTAGATTTATGAATTTTCGTTAAAAATGTATGTACTCACTTGCATCGCGTTGACTCGAGAGGATTTGATTCATCGGCAAGCCATGGAGTGCTGGACAACAGCGGCTCATTGTTAGCATTTCTATAAATCTGCAGCTCGCGCTCTGGCGAGACAATACTCGGCGATTTATTGCTCGCTCTACATACATAGTGAGTAGTACCTTGCCTCCTACGGGTACAATAGTTTGGCGCATGTCAATCCACATTTTAAAATTCGATTTATCATCATAATCGGATTTCTATAGTCGTACACTGTTTTAAATTTAAACTATTTAATTTAACCAATATCCCTGCAGCGCTTGATAAAGCCAATTTATTTTTCGCATAAAGTTTCGTTTCATTCTATTTTTATAGCATGACGTTCATATCACTGGTCATTATTTTTTTATGTAGCACACATGTAACACATTTTCAAACTATTAAACTTGAGCTTATTTACGAAGTTTGTTGGATTTTTGTTTATACCTACTATGTTATACACATAACTTTATCCATTTGTGCGGACATTTTATTTGTTAATAAATATGGGGTTAATAAGCTAATTAAATTGATTTGTTTATTACTATGCATTTGAAAAATGCAAGCATATTTTCGTATTTACAAATGCACTCATGGATAACTGGATGGTACACTTACACACATATACATATATACATACAGATAGAAACTTATTCGTTCACATAACAAACAGGAAGTCTATTAGCGCAGAAACTAGTGGACGAGAACCGCACAGAGGAAGTAGCTGGGAACCTGCCGGATATTCCGGGAGAGCGGGCACTACACGCACACGACCGACGGCTCCGGGCAGCCCGGAAGAAGGTGGGTGACCGTCGGTGGCGTAAACTGCGAGTACCGTTAGACACACACACTGACATCAGCATCGAACCAAAATGGATCAGAGGCCTTTATTATTATTATTGTCAACCCAACGAATGATTTGGCCAGTATGCATAATGCATGAGGAAAGACCCATTGAATTTTATGAAATTTCCGTTAGCAACAGAGATAGCACGTCTACTCCACTATTAGTTACAGTTTTAAATTTATTCGATTTTTATTATTCTCTTAGCGCTGCAGCGACAGTGAAACTTTATTGTAATGATGAGAAATTCTAAACTTGAGACCAGTGTATATGATGATTAAGTTGACTTTTATTATTAATAAACGACTTTAGCGAAAGTTGAAAGTGTCAAAGAATAAGGAGAATAAACACAGTGTGTAAAAAGCGTGCCGCGCTTATTAGTCGACGCGATGCGGTGCGGCGCGGCAGGGCTATGGCAGCGTCGAGTCGCTAGCGGGAAAAGCTGAGCATCGATGCACAAACCAACTCGACAACGTATTTATCCAAAGCAACTTGGCACTTTACTTTCCTTGAAACTTTTAAAGACCACGCCACACAACTACAAACACTGTTGACCCGTGTACACAGCATTACCAGCAGGACTGGCATTTCATTCTATTACATATTTTTTTCAAAAAGGATAGTGCATACAAAAAAGAACCATTAACCAATATCTATATATTGAGCCGCAACAAAAACGCATTTAGATAAGCATCTGTTTTTAGTTAAGCTGACAGTACAAGGGCTGTAAATATAAATTTGTTGTCAGCCGGTCCTGATTCCTAATTGCAATCTGCGCTCGCGACTATTACTTGATCTACGTAAAAGTTTTACCGTCGAATTCGGGTTTAAAATTTATGAAACTTTGTTTCCATTATCGCATTTACCGTCGCTATTGAAATTACCGGATGTTATTAACAAAATTGTATTAATGTCTACGAAATGTAATTATGAACATTTTTGTAGCTGCACTTTTAGTGCAAAATCATTTTTGCAAATAAAAAGTATGTATATATGTAGCTATATACGTGATGTATATAAATAATTATTTTATTGGAAATAAGAATGATTACATTATTTTAATTTGTATTAATGAAATAGGTGCAATTGTTAGTTAATTTGCAATTTAAACTATTAATATCCTTTAATTGCAGATTTTTTGCGACTAGTAATTCCGGTTAGAGGTATTTGCGAAATAAAATTAGCTCGATCCGTTTTAGATCGACTCGAATAAATCAACGTTATTCCCGACCGTTTCATTAGTCTACCAAATTAATTGGATTGTTTTTCTTCACCAAGAATACCAAAGTTTTTCGAATGTTCTAGATTATTTAAAAGTATTGTTACTAAAGTGTTTTTGTCTAATTGATACAATCTATATACTCGAATGTATTAGTCTATGGAAATATATCGCATTCCTTCTTTTTTAAATGTTTATCTGTGACCTGATGCCAAATCGGAACACGATAATTATACTTATGCATATAAAAAATATTTAAACTAAATAAATTTATTTATTATAAAAAGATCAATATTAGTGTAAATACTTTTACATGCATTTTAGGTATTGTTCCGATTTGGGACGACTTTACGAGTTGATACGTATACAATGTCTCATTTTGGAACTTATGTAGATTACTTTAGAACTACTGGTGGTGCAACAACTTTAAGTTCTACAAAGACTTATCAGTCGGGCCACTGATAACCCCCACGTAATTAATACGCTTAATATAATTACAAGGGGTTGCGGTATTCTAGTTAGTTTGATGAACAGATCAAAATGATTAACACTCTCTCCCCCAAAAACTTGCACGTCAAATTCCCAATTTTTCGTACGGTAATTGACGAATTTAAATTTTTATAATGAACGCAGAGCGCATGTAATTAAAATGTGGAAGCAGGCATACCTACAAAAAATTAATTAATTTCCTAATGAATTTATCGGTTAATAACTAACATCATTTTAGATCTAATTATTTGGTTTAGTTATATATTGGAAATTACGTATTAACATACTCTTTAATTATATATTTTTCGATTATACTACATAATGAACAAGTGTAATTAACAACCACACAACTTTAATGCATTTTTCTATTATCCTCAGAGTTTTTACGTATTCCTTGTAACAAATCGATTGTATAAATCCGAGTTGCAGTATCATATTACCGGTTAGGAGTGCGAATCGTCCATATAAAAATCGTTGGAAAACACACATACGTATTTCTCCATTGAGTTTTCCGTAAAACGTGATCTAACTACCGGAATTAGTCTCATTTACCTCCACGACAAACGCTGCAACTATGTAGCATTGAATAGTCGAGAAAATGAGTGGAGTAGAAGCTTTTGTATATTAAGTTACAAGGAAAGAACTGCGAAGAATGTAATGATTGAATCAAATGTTCAAATTGAAGTTCTATTATTTCATTTAAATAAACAGATATCGAGGTGCTTTGATTAAAAGAAAAGAAAGATTCTTAATAAGGTAGCTAAAATATTGAAATTGAATGAATCGGTAATATTTACCTATAAACCAATAAGCCAATGTAATTGAATATACTTCCATGAATAATGTTTCCAATTCTATGAATTGGAAATATTAATTCTCGAAATTGTGGATAAAACGAATTGTAGGCTATTAAATCAGAGGCAGCCAAGGATTCACAATCTGGATCAGTGCGTAACTAATTTGAGTTTTGTGTTCGAATCTCTGTGATCTTTATTTGCGCCAGGCCCTTTTATTAAGGCCGAAAGTGGCACGTAGAATTTATCAACACCCCTTGCCCCACAAACAACGCACGATTGCCAACTTTCTCATGTCGTCTTTCGCATCCTGAAATAGTTTACTTACATAGAAACTTTGCCGCATGAAAATTTGTTTGATTCAATTGACACGCTACCAACTAATTATCACATTTATTCTCTAAATTTTCTGAACTTTCTATACTATAATTCTATAAAAGTGAAAATTGCAAACATTTTAAATTTAATTTATATGCGTAAATACAATTTTCATCTGTTTTTGCGTATTTGCTAAATATCGTCATAGCCCTAACGCAGATTCTCTTAAAGTATGTCGTTACGGACACCTGGTGCGTGGCGTAATATGGGGTTCTTTTTTTTAATATACCAGCATAACGCACGTTATTACAGAAAAACAGAAGGTATTTAAAATGAAAGAAATTATAATTAAGGAATATTGAAAGCTACATTCGCTTCTACATAAATAGGAGACATACATGAGCACCACTTGGGATTTCATATCAACATCCCCATCAAAATGAGTAACATTAAGTTTTTATTTTCATTTTATGGTACAGTTCGTTTATAGCCGGTAGCGAGTACGCGTTTCGACTTAATCTCAGTTTGAGGCTAAGCTTTACAATTGTACTACCTCAGATATTTAAACTACGTGGATAGATCATTATTGTTTTCAAGCGAATTCGATCTTACACCAGCTATATATAAATATTACGTTAAATAATAATGTAGTGATGCGTCGCTGCATGAATGCAATTATAAATTAAATGTTTTGATGTGCTTGTATATGATATTTTAACCACCATAAACAATCATGTTTATAAGTGTCCAAGCGTATAATTTTACTAAATTACTCGTGAAAATTAACGTTTAGTGGCTTCAAGTGCGACGGTTCATGTAAACAGTTCAAATAGGATGCGATGCTTGTTGCCACTGAATTATTCAAGTGTTTTGTGAATTTCGTTAGATAGATTTGACACGAAGATAAATTAAATAAATACTAATTATTATATACAATTGTTGATATGATAGTACTTTTCGTACTTGGTAGTTTGCATTGTAATGAGAAGATGTATGTATGTATGTATGTATGTCGAATATTGAAACTATGATTAAATAGTTGATTAACAACGCAGCTGAACAATATTGGACAATGTCCTGTGTATTACACACATTTCTGCGTCAATGTAGAATAACAATTGAGTCACGATATTAAACTGAAACTAGCAACGATGGCGAACGGATGACGTTATTTGCGTCGGAAAGGATGACATGCCAACAATATTCCTGTATATTGTCTCCAACGATATCTATAGATATATTCTGCATGAACAACAAACTATAAGCTTGATGTATACACAGATTGACGAAATAATAACATTTTTATGATATTTTAAAGATATATGTATGTATTATAAGAGTGTAACACGGGGTTATTTTTTGACGAATGAAATTGAAATTCCAGACGTTTATGTCAGCGAATTGATTGATTCATATAAAACATTGAATTAAATAGAGCACACATACCTACATATTGATCATGCATGGTATGACCAGCAGCTACATAGGTAGGTACATATCTGCAATTGTGTTGTGATGCATACCAAATGACCAAAATTGTTTGCTTTATTTTATTTGTAATGATAATTATATTTGTTTGAAGTACCTATAACAGATGAAAATTAAAAAATAATTAACCATGAATCCCTATTAATTGTATAGGTGGCCGTTGAAGAAGTACAGAAAAGAAGACCCTTAAAAGCACAAAAGAGATCTCGAGATGAACGATGATTTGGACAAGAAGAAAAATGAATTTGAAAGCCTTGTTTATGATGGCATGGGCTGTCGAAATCTGCCCAGTTAACGATCACACATTCTTTATTGATTTCAAACACAGCCGGTGAGTACAAAAGGCAAGTTTGTTGTTTCCACAAACACCCACGGAGTGCTGGATCCCACAGTCGCTATAATAGGTGGCATACAGCGCTACGAAAGATTTATCTAAATCCTTGGTGAACAGTTAAACACACCGATTCGTTCTAACCTAATGTTGCTGCATTATTTACCTCTTTGTTACTTCTTTGTTGCCGCTTGGAATCCTCGCGATATAAAACGTTTAGTTTAGTTTCTCGCGTGCTTGTGCTAAGCACATTTTATATTATTGGCGCTCCTTGTTGTTGTTGTTGCTTCATATTATTATACAGAAGACAATAGCCACCCGATGATGACTTTAATTTCCTTTGTTAACTACAAAATGTTGATTTTATCTCATTCATGGCGCAGCAAATTGAAATTATATTCGTAGACATATCGCGAAAACAATCTACAGATTCTACAGATTATGTTGTTTTTGTTTTCTATTTATTTGCTTCGTGTGCTTTCTGATTTCCTGACTAAAGCCCCCTAATTTAACATGTCTCACTCGATCTGTGCGAGACGGACATTTGGCGTGATAAGTTTGTTGGCCGGGTCCAATAAACCTTGCCGGAAACTCCTGTAGGTATGTATGTTTGTATGTATGTACGTACAGGGGAGATATCGTGATAAGGCGACATCGAAAACGAATCAGAAAAACTCGTGTTTGCAAGCGATAGCAACCGGATAAACTACAAAATACACAAGCCAATCAACATTTTCACTTCTACATAGCTATTCGGAAACTATTCCAAGGATAACATTTAAAAACTTTAATAGATCTAATAAACATCCTCAACGATTGCTACGCTAATCAGATGGACTTGGTTGCGTTTAAAGTGGGTATTAGGACGAATGCTATCGCAGTAGATTTTGGTTAGGTGGGTGGTCACATGGGTGATACATTTTTAAAATAGAAGCTTTGCAATTCAATCGGCGTTACTGGCCATTTCACTTGTGACGCGTGATTCGGCGCGTGGCGTGAAACACACGTTTACTGGAGCAATCAAAAGAATACAGTAGAAGTGGAATAAGAAGAAGAAGATGAAGCAGGAGACGAAGAAGAAGAGAACGAAGTGTAAGACAGACGGCATTAGATATAGAGCAACGAATTGATGGGGCCAGCGACAATGAGTGATTGCGCGCTATTCGGCGCTAAAGAACGTGATCGTATAGTATACAGCGTAAGGTACATACATACGTAACAAATTGAGTGACGTGAGGTGTGCTTCTATCACATGCCCATACATACGGGCCCCCACAAATATATATTTACTATCCTTATCTACTGAAACACTAAATTCACTTTCTGTAAATGTAAAAGTTTTGCCGTACGAAATTTATTTACTTTATAGAAAATCGAATTTAAACTTTTCTATGTACCTACTTATTTACCGGAAGACGTATGGAAAGGTTTTTGTTTCATTTTTAAATCAAACCAAATTCGTATCCATCAAATTATAATAAACAACATTTATCTAGCACACAGTTTTGTTAAAATTTGTTTCGCTGCAAATTTGACATTGATGAGAAATGACGTTAATATGCAAAGTTGATTATGTTAAAATCAGTCTTTTTTTTTCTTTTTGCCCGTACAAAATGTGAAACAATTTGTGTATTTTCCAATCATATATTTCACTTGAATAAACAATGAGATGTTTAATCGATAAATGAAATAAATAATAAATAATCCAATGGTCACGAGATCAAATTAAATTATGTCCATTATTGTGAATAATTAATTTCAAAACGCGCTATAACAACTATGAATTTTAGAAAACATATTTGTTATAGAAAAGTTCATCTTGTAGAAGAATGCTTCAGTATAAAATGCTAAAGGAGACGACACCTTTTACGAGGTAACGTATAACATTCGCTGTGTTAGCGAAAACAAAAGTAAATTTATGGATAATATGTCCCAGGCAACCGTTCTGTTCACAATTCTGGTTGTATAGTATCATCATGCCGACGACACTGCAATACTGTAAAGTATCACATTAGTCTTTTCGAAGAGTGAAATATAATCTGTGTTTATGTGCTTACTAAAACAATTATTGTCGACATATATGTTATGTATCATTCAAGCAATATCAATCAATATCAAATTATTTTCTTATTTAAATTGAAACTAGACCGAACGAAATCGATGGAAAATAATGATAGGCCTCATAAATGATTTGATAAAATTACAGGAAAGTGATTCTTGGTAGTCTTAAATAAATAATAATACTGTAACCTATTTCGCCGTAATACAAATGCTATTAACCTCTAGTCAATAAATAACAATGATAAAAGCACTCACTCTTTTTTTGTTGTTTTCCGTATATCGAATTCGGTGAAGGTGATTTCGATAATTTCATCTGAAGAAGCGACGAAGGTGTACAGTAAACAGTCAATGTCCGCAGGATAGGCACGCGGAAAGTCCGGCGAGGTGAATGTGCCCCGGTCTTTTCCGAATGTACCGGAATACACGAGACACTCGCACCCTGCAACAACAAATCATAAAATTAACACTATATAAAGTAAACTTGCTTAAAGTTAAACTGCCTCTAATGTAATCAGGATGATATAGGTACTACATATGTACGTACATACGTGGTTATGAAGAAATATCGTATTGCTAAGCTACTGGATAGGAAATAAAACTACTGGAATTTTTACTATCTTATACGCAATATAATAAGTAAGTATAATAAACATAAAAAAACTCTTCGCGTCGATTTAAATATATATGCTTATTACAATTTCTCAACTTGTTTGAAAATACTGTGGAATGTATTATACGTTTTGATATATGAAATTCTTTAAAGCGTTCGTAAACGGAAATTACTTTCACAAATAATAAAAATTTAGCTTGAAATAAATAAATAAATATATATTTGTTTTTTTATTTATTTTCCATGCTATTGTATTTATTCTTTAATCAAATAACATAATTTATGTTACAATAGCAAATATTGGTATAAAAAGAAATATAGAGTTGCTAAATGCTAAAACTTCCTTATACAACAACAACAACAATGGTAGCAGCAGTAAAACTACAACAGTAAAAACAATCGCAGAGAAAACAACAAAGTGAGTTGATCGCTAAAATTTTAGATGGAGCACCGTAGTTCAAAAGCACCTGGGACCGCTAAATTGATTGCTAAAAGTAATTTCCAAGGGAGAAGGGGTATACACGACGAGTCAGGTCATAAAATGACTCTCTTTCGATGTAACACACGAAAAGTTTTATGCGGCGACGCCTAGCGCCGCCTAACGCCATCGCCGTCGAAATCGTGATGGACGGTCGTTAAAACTTCCCCTTCTCTGTCGATTAATTTACGTTCACGTGATTTTAATGGAGTCTTATCTACGGCCGTTTCAATAGATAACACAATTAGCGACATCTGGTCATTTTTAGCGCCGACACATTCACATCAGCTAATACAATTTGTCTCACAATCTTAAATACGTAACTTCGCTGCGCGTTTCATTTAAATATTTTGTAAATAAAATCCGGGTCGATTGATGATTAAAATCCCGTTGGCCATCGAGCAATAAGTTGTTTTCAAGAAGAACACCGTCACACGTTAATCGAAAAACTTACGCGGCTGATATTGAAAAATAAACCAGCACACTGTATGATATGTACGGCAAAGAAGATGAAAATATCAGAAGTTGGACGCAAGTACGTATACGTATGTATTATCTGTCTCTATGTGTGTGTGTGTGTTTGTGTGAGTAAATGTGTGTGCTCATGTGAACACAGTATACGTTTATAGAAGAAGTGAAAAGTTTCCTAAACTAATACTCTGGGCCCGGAGGATACGTGAGCTGTATAATCCCGCAGACTAGACTATAGAGGATTACCACAGAACTACTGTGTGTGTGTGTGTGTCCTGATAACCATTGCTTCCTTTTCAATTACATTCGAACTACAATTGTATAGAGGCACGCAAACTGCATTTTCAAACTGCTATTTATAGACTTACAGAATAATCAATATTCTGTTGTATAATATAGCTAATAGTTCGATATTAGTATTATTTTCTATGAGCAACCACTTCTAATATTTAATATCTACATACATATATTATTAAATAGTGTTTTTTTAAATGAGGGGAAATTTAAATAATGCAAAAACACTTTGTGTCTCGTGTTTCATTTGTATTCTAAATTAATGAAATGTCAAGCACACAAAAATTAAAAAGTAAAAAAATGAATTAAGACGCTTATCCTTGGAGAGACAAAGCCTCAAAATTAATACAATTACGCTTCAAATTCTATTCGCAAATAAGCCACAGCAAAAGTAACTAATGAATTTCAATTTACTAAAGATCATTAGTCTGTATTAAATAAAATAACAAATTGCTGGCAATTAAATAAGTAATAGTAGAAAAATAAAGACGCAATAACTTTAGAAATATTTTCATAAACATTTCTATATATATATAATTATGTTCTGCAAGTGCTTATATTATTGAGTTATATATATATATATATATATATAAATACATATGTAGTTTGACACGCCATTTTAACATTTACGCCAAAACACAATCGTGAGTGTTAAATTCGTTATTCGCATGCACATGCACGCAATATGCACGCAATATGGGCGTTTATACTCTATAATTTTCTGATACTACAGAACTAAAAATGCTTGTAGCTGTGCAACAATTTATGTCTTCAGTTTCAGTTACAGCATGTATAGAAAATGTCCACACTTTGTCCAACGTGTAATATGAAATATACGGTATACCTATGTGAAAATGGAACGGCACCAAAGCCATTACAAAAACTATAGAATCCATATTTAATATAACTCGAATGAAATGTTGAATTTAAATTGAACGAATATACAGGAAAGATATATACAAAAAAAAAAAATCTCGGATGGCTTTAGTAACATTTCTCTTTCAGCCGTACAAAAACCGGCACGTTGTATGGATAGCGTAGGAAAAAACATTATAAAATATAGAAAACACGGTCCAGTCCAGTGCTGCTCGTAATTGAATCTGAAAAAAGAAACTCGGCGCCGTTCTGTGATTTATTTTCTTTTCGAACCTAATCATGCATGCTTTGAATACATTAAAACCTACTTGCAATTGTTTCAAATCGTGGCTAATCGAAAGTAAAACTGAATTGTTTTTGTTAAAAGATATTTAAATATTCTAGGTTTTTTATGTGAAATGGGAAAAAATTCCTAGCGACTTTTATCGGTGAGTATACATCTAAAGGAGCACACTTTATTATTGGATGGAGTGTACGCCACAGGGAGTGCTAGAGTCACGGTATCATTACAGTTTACACGTAATTTAATCCGTACTGTTCTTGAAATATAGGTGTGAATTTTTATTATGCCCCCATACACAACAGATGGGAAACTACAATATGCGGTTTCACATCTATACCTACGTATGGTATTTGCGGTCTAGTAAACCGCATGTGCTCATGCGATATCCGATAATATTAAAATTACAAACATAACATTGCAACATTATTTGCATAGTGTAATTACGCATCAACAATTATTCTAACAAGATGGGAAGTTCTTGTGCAAGTGCTTTACCATCTGTGTGTGCGTGCGTTTGTGAACCGTAAGGCAGTGTACATACAACGTACAACTTTCGGCCAACAATTATGTACTGAAATAGAATAACAGAACAACAACGGTACCTACTTGGTAGACACAAATGTGATTCTAATGTGAACGGCTGCTATTCACTTATCCCTAGCGATACAACTCCGAACTTCAGTATCGAGTAGAATAATTATCAAGATATAGTCTGAAAACAATAATTTCCAACCTCGGACTGGGATTGAGTGAACAAAGTATACATTTCGCGTTATAAACAATTCAGTGGAGTGGATTACCACTTGCATTTGGTGCAGAATATTTAATACTCAGTTGTACGTATACCAGTCTATTTGAGTTGCACATTTTATCATTCATTTAGTGTGCCGCGGATAATACAAATAAATGTACATACGTAGATACATAGATCACGGAACACGCAAAAAACACATTTCTAGTTGGTTAAAAAACAGCACTAATTGAAATATTAAAGAAGAATAGTTGGAATAAAAATGCATACACTCATTCATACGTAACATAAATTAATTTCTGTTTTATATGCACTTTTAATGGAATTCAGAATTGCATTTTCCAGCATTCAAACACCACGTTATTTAATTAATGATTTTTTTTGTTTACGCTACAAAAATCAATTAAAATACTACAAATTGCAAAAATAATAATAAAAACACTTTGAACGTAAAATCAGTATATATGTATGTGTGTGTGTGTGTCATACACAGATACTGCTCAGGCAGACATTTTTCATAAAACTTTGGTGTTAAAATGTGTGTGTGTGTGTTGCGTTGTATATGTAGCTGCCTGAAATGAAATTACAAGATATGAATGCTCAAGTAAGCCGTTTCGTTACAAAACACACAATCAAGTTCAATGATACTTTATTATGATTGGAATTTTTGTGCGCCCCAGTACGATCAAATTTTAAAAGTTTCATACTTTATTATTGAAGTTGTGACTTGACCTGAAATTTCACTACTGTGTCTAAATTGAAAAACTCCTGGGGAAATACTGGACGTGGAAATTAAATTCAAGTTTTTTTTTATTACGTTCTATCACAAATAATGTTCAATTTTATTTCACTGCATTATGCGAAATACACACAACCCAATGTTTTGCTGACGTACAAATTTAACCAATTCTCAAACCTGGTATCCATGGACACGAAAATACCTATACGAATCCCGAGGCGTTACATACACCAGCCAGTCACACGAAAATAAAACTGTATTTTATATCTAGACTAAAGAAGAGAAAAGAAAATTGAAAGAAAAATGGTCATTCGATATTGCCCACCCGAACATTCTCTAACATCTCATAGATTCTATAATTTAATAATACTTGATATATGGGTCGTGGAATCAATACATTATTGATTTATTAATTTAAAAACATCCATTTATTTCTATGATCAAGTTTATAACATGTATAAAACTAGTAAAATATATCATTTATAAATATATTCTAATTAATCATTTAATGCATTTTTTATTCCGTATATAAAATTCATATTTAACATTAATAGTAATTTCGTATTAAGATTCATCAAATCGTCTAGTTATTAAATTTCCCAATCAATTTCTTCTTATTGACTAAAAATCAGCAATCGTCATAAATTTAAATTGACATCTCCGAAGAAGACAGAGAAAACGTATATTATATATACATATATAGTAACTGTAAGATTTATGGGTACGTCTGTTCTATCTAAATAGCACTGACAATTCTATCAGGGATTTTTTTTAGTTTCTGTTCCATTCATTAGTACACCGTTGAAACTTTAATCATGAAATCAAATTTAAAATCAAATGGACGTTTGCACATTTTAAAATGCACATCGTAATTCTGCTTTTAAATTATGGGATAAAAAGTACTCGTTTATCGAAATAATAGCTTTGCCATGTATAAGCATAGGATTATTAAATAATATAGCATTATACGTACTAGTTTTGTTATTATCGGTTCGAGCGTATAAAAAGGTATAATCAATTTACTAAAATAATAATATATATTTTTACTTGTTAGCTTATATATTGAGAAAACATTTTAAATAATTAATTTTTTATTTTAATAGTTAGAATATGAATACTGTACATGTAGTAAATTTAAAAAAATAACTGACTAAAATGTTTGATTTTATTTTAAAAACATCAGAGGTATCTTTGAGAATGTTGAGAATGCCTTTGGGGCTAGTCACTGAGATTCAAGGCAAGGCAAGGCAAGAAAACGAATTTAGCAAGTGAAATAAACCACTAATCAAATGCTCGAGACACTCGGTTTGTCACTTAATCGAAACCCACAAAACAAACACAAATTGTGTGCGCGTCGGTGGCGTTGCGGCTACAGCGGTCACATTTTCATTTACAGTGTATAAATTTTAATTATTGTCCGAGAACCAAGTCAATACATTCGTTATTATTAATATTCATTGCTAGTTTGTAATTGTGCTTTTTTTTATACGGAGTAATAAGTAAGTTTTGTAATCTTGAAAAAATTCCATCTCGGGATTTTTCTCAAAAAGCATTTTAAAGACTAGTAACATATTAAAAATATAATATTTTGTTAGAGTTTAAGTGCCTGACATCATAATTTCTAATAAAGTGTAATGAATAATTATAATTTCTGAAATGTGTTTCTTTTATTTGCAGTTGTTTTATATTTAGTGACCACGTTCGAAAAAACTTCAGACCGCCAATTGTATTAACGAACACAGCGAAAATAACGAAATGAAAAACAGTATTTTGCTTTTATAAATCCTTTGCTTACCAATATTGCAGATTTTAATGAAAAGAATAAAAAACGATATCCCTTAGTTTGCAATTTGTATATTGCACTATTTGTAACAAACATCGCTCGCATCGTTCGAACTACATACATATGATAAAACTTGACAGCTTTTACGAACTACCAATATAAATGTTCAAATTTGACATTTACAGAAATGCATATTACTTTTATACATATGCAGAATAACGCAGTTGGTGACAATGCTATATATGACAATAAATCAAGTAATCGAAAAAATGACCAGTGATGGTCAAACAATAGAGAATTATTGTGATATTACAAATTTTTAAAAGAATCCTGTGATCCTGTGATAGTAAAGAAAAAGAACGAAACTATATAATTCAGCAAGTGATGTATTTGTTCAAAATCCGTATCACGGGACTTCTGAAAACTATTAATTTTAATAAAGGGTCGCGGGTGGCGGTGCACGATATATTTTATCGATAACGTATCCCTGCGGGGCCCCGATGGGTGAGGGTGGGCCCCGTAATGGACGGCCACATGGGGCCACAAGAAACCATTAATCAAGACTTCGATTTTATTTAGTTTTTAAGCGACGCATTCCTTCACCCCTACATCTGCCTGTCTGTCTGTCTGTTCACAAACTTTCTTATATTTATTTTCTTTGATAGTTAATTGGCTCTGGTGCTTCCAGTTGCTTCTCAAATACAAAACGGCCCTGTTTTCATCAGGCGCAGTGATTTTATTCTTTATAAATTTTCACACTTGCAAATCATTTCCAATTTAGCAAATTAACAATTATTTCCATGAATCAATGAAATATTAACATTTTTTTTAACCCAATTACTATATACTATTTTGGTTACATTTGAATGAACAAAATTGGAATTTTAAACAAATTAACACAAACTTTATTGCGTGTAGCAAAATAAACATTCAAACATATTTGTGTAGTAGGTAATTATAATCAAATTGAATGTACAAAGTATAAAATTATTTAATAATAATTTCATTAGTGGGTAGGTATATTAGTTTTTGATAAATTATTGTATATTAAATAAAATAAATGTGTAATTTGAAAGGGGTGTTCAAATCATTATACTCACAACATACGTATATCTCAAATAATTGTATTATATCAACCCCTGTAATGAATTCAGTGTCCAGAGATGAATATTCATAATTTAGGGTGGGACTACTAAGATTTACTAATAGGGCGACGAGTCAGTCACTCTGTGCTGTTAAGGGTGAACGTTGTAAGTTAATTAGTTGCTAAAACGGACGGATGGACTCGAAGGGCGCTACGGTACGATTAGCGACCCTCAGGATGCGCATATACATACTCACCGGATCATAAACTTGGAGCGCTCGCTAGGGATTACCGCTAATACATATCTACTTTATAGATATTGCCAGTCACTCAAATCAGTCTACATGGCACTTCGTGATATCGAAAACTACTGCCTTGAATATATTGCTTCTTATTTCGTCTTAATATTTTCATTTATTTCACCTTTTTACACTTAAAACATAAATCAAAGTTGTCGTCGCATTCCCATTATTACGACAGTTACTTAGGAGCAATTAACCAATTTATTAAATATAGGTACTCGGTTTGAAATCAGATGGAAATGTCCCAAAATATTTCTCTTCCGTGTGTTATGGGTTAAATGATTTATTCGTGAATGCAGCATCAGCATGGTAATAATATCTTCCCAGAGAAACGCATAAGCGCGCCGCTTGAGTAATAAATTGTGTATTAAAATGAAAATTAAATTTTTATTACGATATTAAACAAAGCAAAATTTGATAATAAAATGATTTAACTGAAATGAAGCGACATTCTTTCGACATAAATCTATTAATAAACATTATTCGTTGAGAGACTGGGAGAGGGGTTAGAGGAGGATTAGCGGGGGGTTCTAGTGATATTCCCTTTTAATGTAATTAATTTTAATCAATTATGTTTGGGTATGGTAGTGTCTGCATACTTCATCAGCTTGATTAATATTCTATTTGCAATGAATCATTTCAGTTTGATTAGTCCTGAAATTCCTTCAGTGCTGTGGCGTTTGTTATATTATACATTGTTTATGGAACTTTACAGTTAGTTTCCGGGAAAGTCAGGCGTTATTATACGCTAATCTTAGTACGTTCAGTCGCCGCTAGGACAGTGTAGCGCCACCCATCCAAAATGAGTGATGGATGGATGGAACATTGTTTTAACAACGCCAATTTATCTATTCGCAAATATACGCATGTATGTTTAATTTGCCGACGAGATTTTCAACAATTTCTAATTTAATAGGATTTCGTCGTAATTTTGAACCGCAAAAATGTGTGCGTAAGCCATGTGACGTCACGTGGCAAACAGCTATCTTGCTGGCTTTAAAACGAATATTTGTACAAAAATATGTATTAAAATTTGTCGCAGTCAGCAAACAAATATTTGCCAGGTACGCTGAGCATGACTACGAGGTAACTTTGGATCTATATCTGTACCTCTCACCCTGACGCATCCCATAACACGTCAATAACTTCTCACCGCCGAGCCATGTCAAGCACTAACGATGATGATTAACCACCAGAGACACTTTTTCGCATATGCAATCTTTTTAATTTATCAAACTCTTAGCAGAGCACAATGACTGATTTTTCTGAAAATCTGATTATAGATCATCATCATCAGTATTCCTAACACATTTTTCCTAACTCAGAAGTCAACTTGGAGTTATCGTTTATCTACATACATACATATATGTTTGTGTGTGCTAAGTAGGGGACATGAGAAATTGTTTTAATACGTTTCGGAACACAAGCTCGAATATTATTGAAATGGAAATTATGGATTTATGTTGGGCTATTGTTTTCGTGGCCCCGGCCTACTGGGACATGTCGTTTCTCACATTTTCACGCTAGATATATATGTGTGTGTGTGTGTGTGTGAGTGTATTGGCTATTTATACGGCGAGGCGAGGCGTGTGTTATTCAACAAGCCGATTCCTCAATCACTGCGCCACTCTCGTTCTGGCCATATTTATCTCCGGTGGTTATTTCGTTTATATATATATATATATATATATATATATATATATATATATATATATATATATATATATATATATATATATATATATATATAAATTATTTAGAGCATGCATGACAATATTGATCGCTTGTTTGATATTTACTTATTATATGAGATCATAGAAAATTGATTTTATATATGAACGAATTGGTTATTTAAAAGTGAAATTTAATAATAATTTCCAATAATTGGTGATATCAATTAATGAATGATATGCGGTTATACAGATATTTGTTAAGTATGTGTACTAATAATTACTGGTTTGATGAATATGCCTATTAAATTTGCAATGATGATAGTAGCACTAGTAATAATTGTGTATATAATTTCAATTGTTTGGAAAATATGAAATATTTTACGATCACGCACGGCTTTGTTTTGCTCGATATCATTTTTGTTTTGTTATGAATTTTTATTGTGAAATTTTTTACGAACAAATTTTGATGTCTCGTATATATATATATAGGTACATCAGAGTGTGCTGTTTATATTTGCATTTAAATTAGGAATTTTCAACTGTATTCCATTCAATACTCCACCGAACACCGGAACAATAACCTTTGTGTTTGGCGAGTGGAAAAATTACTTACTGTGCACCACCCACACCCACATCCACACCCACCGAAAACAAAAATATTATTTTTATTCACGGCACTGGATCGAGTACACATTGAACATTTCCATCCTAGATACAATAATTTTTATGTCTCATAATATTAACGGGCGAGAGTACTCAGAAAACACGCAGCGTTTTATGTAGGTAGGTATTAGGTGCTAGTAGACGATAAAAATGAAACAAAAAAACAACTTGCTTTCTGATAAAAGAAAAAATAAATTTACAAGTTTTAGAATTAACGGTTTGCCGTGTAATATAGCGTGTCTTTCATTCACGGTTATTTATAGTCGGGTTAGCGTTCACCGCAGCAGGCATGGGGCGTTGCTACGTCATACTTCCGGTAGATACGGTAAACTAGTACACGCGGAGTAAATATATTTGTATTCAACACATCATCAAATATAAACATTGGCGCAAAGAAAATATATGGATCGATAAATATTCTTATAGTCTATTCATGATCACATCAGATTCTCTTACTTACATTTTAAAGGTTTTTAGAAAATAAAATATAGACCTTGATATGTTTTTGTGTAAATTTAATTTAACGCCGCCTTACTCTCGTTCGATTAGGAAAACTAAACTACATATACATGCTGCAATAGTTTCAGTTAAAAAAAATAAATTTAAGGAAACTCACCAGGATGAACTGCGTTGATTGTAACGATAAAGGACAACTGCACCAGCAGAATTAGTATGAGCATCTGTAATAGAACATTACGTTAGTTATTCACTATAGTATGTGTGCGTAATTAATGACAGAGTCGACGTAATAATGAAATTGTAATCGAAATAACTTACAAACAACGACCACTATTATTTACATAATATATTTACTATATACGAACTACATACATGCAAACGCATTCATGAAATGAATTTACTTGAACTTAATATAGTATGTGTATATTAAATAAATACATAACACAAAGCATTCTGTGTTTAATTAAATAGTAAATGCAGCAACTTGCTGCAAAAACTATCCCAAAGCTTATTTATGCATACATACATACGTTTGCACTTAGACACGAGATTGCTTTGAAAAAATACGCAAACAGTAATGAAATTTCGTCGAAAAAAGTAATGATGCTCGCAATACCTGGTTTAGTGTTAATAATAAATGCTACATGTATGAAGCGATTGGCATGTTGACAAATGGCATGCATATATCGATGTTATCACATATTACATTGGTTTCGCTTAATGGCAACTCGTTTCCGTCATTTTATGACCCGTGTGCGGGGTGAACGAAAAAGAGATTATAAAGTACTACAAATATACATACATCAATGGAATGGTCTTGCTGCCCCCCTCCCTCCAATCGGTTATTTAGTAGGTATGCGTTTTTTTTTAAACGAAACATTCAAATGTATACCTATTATTTTAAATTCCATTTATAGGCGCTTTCCTATGAAATATTACCAAATTGGAATTTAACATATTTAATTAACTCAACAAGTTACTTAAATAGGAAAATGTTTTAAAGGACATTCATAATTAACAGATGCAATAATAATTTGTTCGGGTTAATTTAGCCGCTTATTAATTAATTGGAAGTGAAATTATCATTGTAGTCTAGAAATAACAACTACGCAAGTATTCCAGATATTTGCTAAGTAATATCGCGACGTTAATATTCTAGTTACGAATGATTCAACAATAGTATTACACAAATGCTGGAGAAACCGCAGTGCTGTATTAATATGACATGGCATTCCGTGGTCAGTACTTTAGTTATGTATGTATAATATATAGCTGAGTAGAAATTAAATTTGAACACATGTTTATATGAGTGTTATCCTGGTATCCATGGCTCGAGGTCGTTTGTCTATAAAATCTATGTAATGCTGGTACATACATACATACACTTGGTTCCGTTTGTGTCTGCGAAATATGTGTGTCGTTTGAAGTCGTCATTTGGAGACCGTGCTCTGGCGCGGCGGTGCTGTGAGTTCATTTTGTTCCGGATGCCTCCGGAGCTGTCCCTAACAGCTCAGCGCACTCCGGACACAAGGCGTGCGGGCGGGCGGGCGAGCGGCCACTGACAGATGTGTGCTTTGGTGGAGTCTCTTGTATATTTGCTCATCTACTTTTCACTCTGTTATCATTCCAAGTGTACGAGTCTTTGCCTTGTCTTGATATCTATTCTGACCACACCAGTAGCGTGGATTGGAACATCTTTTATTTATATTTAATAAATATATACTCTATATGATAGTATTTAGTTTTATGTAACGACCGGCATTTTTTATTGCTATTTAAATAACGATCTTTAAGTTCACAAATTACGAGACTTTTCTTAAAAATCGCTTCATGGCATTATAAATGTACGTATATTTGTTTAAATCATAAATAAAAATTTTTAATTTTGTTTTGAATTTATATTTATTACTCGTATTTTTGTTTTATGCGGGACGGTTATGAAAAAATATTTCAACTCCGTAGTTCATATTCCAGCGTTGTCTGGAAGCTTCTTATAAGTGGAGGCGTCGGCGCTAGTGCCGTTAATCTGTTCGCAAAGTGCGTCCGGAACCCCGGGTGTTCCTTTATCTCATCCCCGGAACTCGGCGAAGAACCGGACCCGCGCGTGATAGATATTAAATTTTTGTTATATTAGTTTTGATTCCTGTGATTCCAGCGCATTGCACCGAAAATAATAAATCTAGTGAGTGTTGATTTTGGTAATGATGTTCGACACCAAGCTAATTGAACACTTGACAAACCGTTGAACAGATCAATTTATTTTTGAACGCATCGCAACATTTTTATGCTAAAATTAAAGCTAAGCGCTATAGGTTTTCACTTTTTATTTTCGGTTTAAAAATTATAATATTATAATCGAGTTTTCATCTAATTCGGATTTTAAAATTAAAATTTAAAAAAGTTGATTCTGAGCTTGAAATTTTTAAATTAATTCTTCACGATGTAAATATTTATAAAAATGTTTAGCATATTTTTAAAAATATGCGTTATTCACTAAGAGAAATACATTTATTTTGGATGACTATAAATAAATAAATTAAGTTGCAGGTGTGTGTGAATAATTTAGAAGTTGCATGTGATGTATTTTGTTATAAACAATTTTGCATAGATTAATCATCTAGGAAGGAAACTAGTCTAAACTGATGAATTAGTTATATATTTGTGTGTTTTTTTTTGTTAACGCGATTATCAGTAGAAATCACATCCAACGTCTTATGCATGGTTGGTTGGGCTGTGTGATAACATGAAAAATTGCTAGGAAATTCATAAATCTTATGTGTACGCCACATTTTATATGTATGTATGTATGTATATATGTACCAATGTAGTAGTAATAGTAGTAATATGTCAGTGTCATACAATTCCACGCTTTTGGATAAGAAACAAATGCTCGCACACAAACATCCCTTACATATAGAGGCAGGCTACTGTTCTGTTTTTCAAAACATTTGAATGTGACATTTGATATTCTTCAGGGAATGCTCTGTTTTTCGCGTCTCTGTATGTATGTATGTATGTATGTATATATGTATGCATTATTTACACTTAACACTAGTAGGGTGTTTGTGTATTGATTACAGTTGTATGAACTGTTTTGAAACTAAACAGCAACACATTTTCTCTCGAGTGAAACTAAACAAACAATCTGTCATTACCGGTAAAAAGTTTTGTAACGCGCAAACTGGACTTAATGTTTCTGTAAATGTTCACTCACACATTGTGCCATCCAACCAGGTATGCTTTACAGAAACCGAGAACAAATTACTGCTTCAGACTTTTCTGTGTTTAGTTTAATTTTTAAACAACGTTTATAACACAGACACATTACGCGCGCCCCGCCTTTAGTTAAATACTTAACACTATATGTATACCAAAATGTATTATATATTATTTACTTTTAATTTAAAATTACGTTCGTTTATAATTAAGTTTGCATAGACAAAACATTGTAAATTGAAACTTGCATAGTTTCGTTTGTTTATGTGAAAACATAATCAAATGTGAATGTAACTGATGATTATTTCATTTTGGGGTCTTATCTGAATATGTACGTACATACATACATACAGTTGACAATTGAATGAGCAACTTTGCCATCAAATTTTACACATGCTGACAGTCGTTGTTACCCATGCATGCATATAACACCAGATGACTCCGCTATATACCGAATATCGAATTTTCACGCGTATTAAAACTGCATACATACATACATACATACATACGTATACGTATTATATGAATACTTTGTATCTACTCAATCGGCTATTACATGCTGGGTGCACCTTTCCATTAATTAATTCAAATTCCGGCAATTCACTCAACCAATAGATCATAATTGTTACATACATGCATACATATATGAAATTCAACTATCTCACACATATTTCAACCACGACAATTTTAAGCAAATTTTAAATTCTATCCAATAAAACCTCTTAATGATTGTGTAACAGATCGAAGAGGCCATAAATAATAATAAAAAAAAAATTCATAATTTGCTAAATTTCTCAGTACTGTGCATGCGTGTGTGTTTGCATGATAGATGTATTACCATATGAAATAGCTGACATTTATACCATATGTATATGAATATATAATGAAATAAACCAACATTTCAATTCGTAATTGATTTTATGTCAAGCTCGACCAAAAATGACATATTTTAGTCATAATACTTGATTAAAAATTTATATATTAACAAATATTATAGTTTAGTAAATAATATTAAAAATTCCCATATAGTATAATGTATAATATATCATATCTGATGTATACCCCTAGTTTTCCTTTAATATAATAAACAAATCAATCTTCCTTACCTCCATTACATTATCTCGTTGCATTATATGACGTCATCGTCATCCCGCAGTCATGACATGGATGACGGCGGAAGGTACATATTAATCATCGTGTAATGACGCCATCCACACACACACACGCACACGCATACGCACAGGGAGATGCTGGTCTCTCTGAAACAACCAAAACATACTAATTAGCTCGCACTTTATAGTCCTCCAACGCAATTAGCACCGCACTTTATTGTTCGGTATCTTATAAGATTATTATTAATATACACCGAACCAACAGGTGCACATTAACCAACATATAGATTCTGCTGAAACTTAAGGTTATATACATACATGTATCTAGACTAGTATGTTGGGAATTTTCCCTTGTAATGCGAATAATGAAGAAACTGACGCGATTCGATTATCTTGTCTAAATCCGAATTACAATCGTTGGCCTGATGGTTAGGCTTTCCTTAAGCTTTCTTCGAAAATTGCTTTTATCGTTAGCGCACCGAGAACTAATCAAATTACCCCTCCCCGCAATATACTTAAACAGTCGTTGTTACAAATTTGAAATCATACATAAAGAGGAGATAAGTGGTTATGGTTTAAGACGATAACTAAATCGTTGAAATATTAACGCGATGGATGTAATTTAAATCAATATACATACATACATACATACGCTATATAGTTTCCTTAATACTTGGTTGCAGTGCAGCCACTCAAGTTTGCTAAGTTAGCGATAATGTTCATTGGCAACGAAGCAAAATTCAATTATGCCCGAGCGCTATACTTGATGTAGTAACGTCTTATGTTACGCGCGATAATTGGTAATTTACGTTTCAGCAAAACGTGCAATCTACATCGCGTATACATGAGCGACACAATATTTACATTTAATATTATATAATACCAACACGCCAGCCACCTAAAAAAAAAATATATATATATATATATATATATATATATATATATATATATATATATATATATATATATATATGTATGTGTGTGTGTGTTTATTTTAAAACTAATATTCAGAGACACAATAATCGATCCGGTGTATATTTGACGGGAAAATATGATTTGAAATGTATTTCTTAATAAAGTCGCTCAATATTACGTATATGAGAGTTATGTATCAATATGATATTTATTTTTTGGTTCGGATGAATTGAATTGAGGGCGCTGTTGAGCCCTTTCGCCATTGTTATGCGCCATAGGTGATTTCAAGGATCACTCCAACCAATTCGGTTGATTGCGGCCTGAACGGTGTAATAGCGAAAATTGAAGATTTGCTTTAATGCACTGTCTGCCATATGTATATATTTTCTGTATATGCCATTTTTGTTTTTGTTGTTATACGTATAGGTAGTAAATAAATTGAAAGACATATTCAACGTTTAAATTTAAAACCATTAAAATGTATTCTAAGCATAATTTACATTAAAAAAAAGAACATTTTAATTAAAAATGTTTACAATGTCAAGTTTAAATAATATAATATGAACGAATGCCGTTGTCCAAGTTACCTGGATAACTAAACCCATTTGAAACAGTGTGTCTTCGGGCAGACAAAACGTACAATTCCGATTCGCAATAAAACAGGAACGTGTCTTAGACAAAACGATCAATTCAGACTTATCAGTTGTAAATAACTCCTTGGCATTTGCTACGAAAAACACTTGTAAATTAGCAAAAACATCAGTTTAGTATTTGTGCAAACAAGCAAAAAAAATTTTTGGTTTAAACACCCGTGTCAGTGTTTTGTACATGCAGGCAGACCATAAAGTTTTTTAGGCCTTTTGTTGTTTGCGAAAGTTTGGCAAGAGTGAGACAGGATTACACACACTATAATTACTCCTTAAATTGTTGATGTTTTCTTTCTTATAACACATATACTTTAACATTCTAAAAATCTAGTAACATACACACACACACAGATAATGTGACGGCATGGCGTTTAATATGTGGCCATCGCTGACAAAGTTCATCTGTAAGTCTTTCAGCAAACTGCATAATAGCCTCAGTGTATGTAAATAAAAGCCTTCACACTGGTGTCGGGGGTAATTTACATCTCATGGCGTCGTCGCTACCGTCGCGACGCATTCTCACAAACCGACCTCTAAACTTTACCGCAGCGGTACGGCACCTCTTGTGGCGCCTCTATGCAAGAGGACATTCAAACACATTACACTTCTAACAATGGTGCTCTAATGGTATATATGTATATTCTATGTTAAATACATAGAACATGGAAATGTAAGAGATTCTATATCAGTTTACATGTATGTATGTATGTATAAGAGGACCATTTCCGAATATAGTTACTGCACATCCTGACTGATGGTTGTATTAATCATCGTCACTTATATATAATTTAACGAAACCTCGTAGCTAGGCGTACTCGCAAATTAAAAGTTTCATTGAATGAAAATAAATCGATTATTTTAATAGATTTAAGGTTACCATTCTTTTATTTAACATTGAATTTTGATTTAGATAAGGTTGTATCTCAAGATTTTTCGCGATATGTATTTCAATTGTAAATTCAAAAAATTTGTTTTAAATTAAAGGAAACGATAGATTTGCTTAAAAATACATTTGATTATTTTGTCTAATTTATTTTTCAATATCGTTTTCAAGTAAAAGTGTTGTATATCAACTGTTTTATATAGTTGATAAGACGGACGAGTGCCTGGATTGTCTCCATCTCCTATATGGCCCTAGAGGGCTTTTCTGGAAGTTTTGAGCGTGAACTTGAAGCTTCGTGCTTCCAAGCTTGAGCTTGATACCAGCAAACGGTTTTAGATAAAAATAAATAACCTGTGTGCACATTTAAGTGCTTTTTGAAGACATGTGTGCTAGAGATTTCTATTTTAATTTGTGTATTATAACACAGATAGGATGCATTGTTTTAAAAACAAATTTATGATTGTGAAACGTATTCCACATGTATGCATATACTAGAATATGTGTGTGCGTGTGTGTGTGTGTGTGTGTGTGTGTGTGTGCGGTTAAGAGTAGGTATGTATGTATAGAGTAGTTATATATAGTATAAACACTAGTAGTGGGTATGTATGAAGAACATTACGAGGGATTTGTATGGTAATGCCGGTAAAAGCCATATAGGAAGGTGATTTTATACACAGGCACGGCCTAAAATGTACGCTACCAGGATTATAAGGGTTGCTCACTTTAAGCAAATAAAACTCTCAAATGATAATAAACAAAGCCAACCAATGTATGTACGTACGTACATACATACCTACTGTACCCGTCTTACTCACTCATTCAACTTAAAGCACTTGCTTATGGGATCAAGATATTATTTTTTTAAGTACATCCCATGAAACGTTTATCTTTTATTTGGTATCAGTTTATTCGACACATGTTCACAGTTAAGGATGTGAATTCCTGTATATTCCGGCTCTGTTGAAATGCATAACACATGCATATCTGGTAGGATCTATCGTACAGACAGCAGAGCCGTATGTTCTAGTGTTTTTGCATGCAAAATTTCACATGTGTATAGCTTCTGTTACTAGTACGACGAACGTACAAAGTATACTATGTCATCATATACGGAAATAGGCGTAACACCGAGTGAATAACGTAGTTAATTCATGTTAGACTGTCGAACGAATGGGGATTCGCAAACCGCTTTGATCTTATACGTTGCAATTAACGAATGCATTTAATTTCGTTCCTAATTTGACAAGCAAATAGTACTACTATGTTAACTATATAAAGACACTTTTTATGTTTTATTTTGGTTTTACACATTAGTACTTTTGAAGCATTTATTCAAATATTCCCTTTTTTTAATACATGTATGCATTTCCGATTCTCTATAAATTCACAATTTATGCCGAAATTCCATCAAATACCCATCCATTTCTGAGATTTACTATCCAATATAACTGAGGACGCCATCCATTTTCCTAGAGAGATGCGACGTACGTGATTTATAATTCTGTTGAACATGTGTACGTGATTTATAAAAAATAAATTATATTATCTTCGATAAATATACGTGTATATCTATCTATATAGATTGACTAAGGATGAATATTATGACAATGGCCCTGACTCTGTTTCCCAAGGTAAGGTTAGCTTGTAAATGCACCATTGCCGGTATTGGTATAAAAGGACTTGATTCTACTGTTCCCGACTTAGTTTCATTGTGATTTTGATTTTGTAAGTAAATATACATACATTATTATTATTATTATTATTCATATTAGATGTCTTATTATTTTTTTTTTTTCATTCAACATATTTAATTTATACAAACAAAGCTAATTGATTAATAATAAAAGATACAATTTATATTCATATTTCAAATTCTATGTTATTTAAGCTTAATTTATTTTTAAAAAATACGCATAAATTTTTACTTTAATAATTGAACTTTGAAATTCTTAGTGTATACATATATAAAATCATACCTATTCCCATCAAATGGGGTGGCAGAAACTCATTTACATTCTTTCATATCTTAACATATATATTAAGATGTGAAAGAGTGGAAAATATTTTTTTGAATATTTACCAAATTTAAAGCATTTTTGTGCGGCCACAATTTTATATCTAATTACCTTCCGATTACCAGTGTAACCTTACAACATAATTTAAAAATAAACTTGACATTTACTTTTAATAGTCGAGGTCAGCGGCGCGCCTTTAATAAAAAAAATTATTTACGATATTTTGATTTGTTATATTTAACATTTTAAAAATTCGACTTCCTAAACATAAATAACTCTCGTTGATATATTTGCAAAATAAATATTGTCATTCTTGAAAAGTATATCATATAGAATGCATCAAGGCAATCTAGTCCCATAATGTAGGTGTGTTTTTAGCAGTGCGTTATTGGACCGTATCGAGTATTAAATTACTCGAGGTACTCATATAGATACTGTTTATTAGATAATAAACTTTACCAAGAAATTATTTTTTAAACCTTATTAAACTTTCTAATCATTTTAATTGAACCTACTGATGTTTTTTACAAATGTGCCTATGTATGTGTAGTATATAGTCGTAGTGGTGTTTCTTTTATTTTTCATTAAAATTCTTCATTTACGTTATGGTTTATTTTGTTCATTTTGTTTCGTAGTGCAGTACCGTAACGATAACAATCAGAGAGAATGAAGCTTCTAGTGGTGGCTACACTTATGCTGGGCGTTGCTGTAGTCTCAGCTCAAATCTACAACCCGGCCATTAACCTTGTATCCGGTAAGTTAACGGTTACGAGCAACGAGAATTACCAGCGATAACCAACAATATAACCAGTGCTACCACTTTTTTTCACAAATGAACAAATATAAATTCAGACCAACCTATTAATCCATACCCTGTACGAAATATTTATTGTAAATACTATTTTCAGGTAGTTTTAATAATCCGCCGCCAGTCAACCCACAATCGCTGGTGCACCGAGAGGTCGTCTTTAACGCTGAGCAAGAATCAAAGTACCCAGCAGAATTGTTAAACCCGTTCTACAAGAACCCTAGAATCGCTGCAGGACTCGCGAAAGAGTCTTGGTTAGCCAACAAAGAATTCCCAGTCTTTCACCGGGATACGCAGGATATTCCACGCGAAGCAATTGCGAAAATATTCCAGAACGCCGGCTTTCATAGTAAAAAACGATAAATATCATCGTTTACAATGAAGACTATGAAGATTATATTAATTTTCAAACAATCTCTGTTAATTTATTTTATTACTGTACATAAACTAGAATAAATAATTTATTTATCTAAGCATTTCATTAAATATGAAGTTTTATTGTTATAAGTTTTCCACTGAGACAAAGATGTAATTTTTTCTCTATTGTGTTTGCGTTAATTCCACAGTCTCCAACGGGGTGTTTGTCGAGTTTATTTGTTAATAAGCTCCGAGCTATATTATCCCACGGGATAAGGTCGTGTTTAATAAAAATACAAGTGTGTGTGTGTGTGAAACTCATATATTGCCCATGTAACCTAAATGGAAAACTATTATTTTGAAAATTCTGTTTGATAAAGTATTTTCATTTGTGAACCAAATGACGTTTAACACTGTATGTGTATAAAACTTTACGAAATGCCATAAATATGTTTGTTTTTAAGTATTTACAAGTGGAAATTGAGAGAATCTGATGTTTAACAACAAATAAATAAAACTGCACATACGGAGTACATACATGCGAATGTTCGTAGAAGTTGTTAAATTCACTTATATTGCATTCGAGCTTTAGCAAACAAACACTCAAATAAAACAAATACTTACTAGCCGTTGTTCCGTTGTTCGAAAACTTTCAATCAAATAAAGTTTGTGAAATCGTATCTGATAATAATTTCTGTTGTAATACTTCAATTTGAACTATTATAACGCAACCACTTATAAAAGTAATAAATGTTTTCAGAAAACGAAATAAAAATATCAGCGAATATAAAATAGAAATATTTTACAAAAGCTTACAGGAATGTTGTTGAGTATGTAATAATATATGACGGCGCGATTATGCAATTTCGAATTAAGTTCGAGTCGGAAAAAGTTGTGAAATAAATTTCATATTTTATAACCGTATATGTAGGTACGTGGGTAGGAAAAGCATACATACATACAATAGCAACATCTTTTTAAATATATTTTATGTTTGAATGTCACATAGCTCATTTTGTGACAGATTTATCGCCTGAAAAATATAGTGCCCGCTACCTGTTGGCCATATATGTTATACCTACCTACGAATGCCATTGAATTTATGGCAATTTAACTGTTTCCCGTGAACATTTATAATAATGTGGAAATTGCACAATCGATTCACCATTGATTTTATATTCAATAAATAAAAGATAATCTATAACATGGTACATTTTTATGTATAGTAGATCTAAACGCACGCATGATTATTTATTTATAATATCCATTCATTTCATGTATAGCTTTGAACTTTATAATATAGATTAAATTTTCCATCGTAAAGGTCGGTTGCCTCTAGAGCGTAGTTACTTTTTCTAATTCTCGGAAGCTATGTGTGTACGTACCTATGTAGTACCCGAAAATTGGATATTTAAATATTGAACATCCACATACCTAATTTTCTCTGGTTAACATTTCTTGTACATGCACAATCAAATATTTTCCTTTGTGTGGTACTAAATTATCTATACTACAAATCTTGTTGATTCAAAATTTATATTTTTAATTGATTTAAGAGTTTTTTTTTTTATCTATTAATTTATATACATATATGATACTGTGAGGTCCTCTTTCGAAAAAATGAATAAATATTATTGATTATTGCATGAAAATAAAATGCATTCGAATTCATGATTTCATTCTCGAAAACTGTTGATAAAATCGTGAAAAATATCGCATATATGGTGTAATGGTGAAAAGTGTAAAAGTGAATTGTTTAAGCCACAATTCTATCGGCGAAAAATAATAAATTTTCTGATCAAGCGATTACCTAGTAGCGAAGTTTTCGGCGTGTTTCTAATGGCCTTACATCATCTTAATCATACTTAACCTGACATGGCTGAGCTTAATAATCTCCTCGTTGGCTCGTATATCAGAGCCTCCCTCTGCACGGATCGAATGGATGGGAAAAAAGACTTCCTTCTGCTACTAGTATACGTACATACATACACACCAGATAGGATAATCTCTAACGGAAGAAGTGTATGGTCTCCTCTTGTTGTCTCGTCTTGTGTCTCATCTGGACATTCAACGTTTTTTACTCTGGAAATCTCTGATAGCGCCTCTCTTCCGACAAATAACAACTTCAATTTACTGCGATCCTTAAAGCTACTCCTATTCTTTCAATGGATATTGAATTTATAAAAAAATTATTTACTATTGAAACAATAGAAGAAGAATATGCCTTTTCTCAACATATTAAACACAATAATGATTAAAAATGATCTCTATAATGATTGTGGTTTATTTATTTTTAGTGTAATGTATATATTTTCAATGAAATATTAAAGGTACGAGTAAATAAGCAGTAGTGCAAAGCACGTCACAGTTTGTTCCCGAGAGGACGTCGTGGCGTCAACGACACCGTGTGATCGATGATTAAACGAGTGGCGAGGCACCCTAAACATTAATTTACGATCTATCAATTCGCGATATGTACCGCACAAGCCCCCACAGACCAGAGGACTTGGTGGCCTTTGATGAAGAGAATCAAAAAAGTATTAGGGGCCAAAAAACTAAAATTTCTTTTTTAATGGAGTTTCAAATGAAATAATGATTTTGGTACTATAATCTAAGTGTCACCTTTAAATAAGTGCGTGTGGGGGTCAATGTAATAGCATCGCAATTACCTAATGTCAAGCATATCGTGACAACGCTGTGTGCCGTCACCGGGACGAGAGTGAAAAGTTCACGGCATTTCACAGACCGTACTAATTACATCTACGAAACGTTACCTTAATATTAATTAAGTAGCAACGTTGTAAAATTATTTTATATACCCATTCTGTGTGCGTACTAAACGAAACATAAATTGTTTCTTTATCTTTGTACTTACTCAACCATTAACATACATTTTTATAAAGTAGACGTAAAAGTATTCTAATTATAAGAGATAAAATCGATCTTGATATTATAACAAATTTCTTGAATCTAGTCGCAGTATATTTGGTACTCCTGAATTTTCATATTTCCTCAGCCATAGGCCAAAGATTTGATTTTTATTTAATATGTTCGATAGATTCAACCGCAAAAGAAAGGGAAGGATTAATCATGACAATTATTTTCCACTATAGCACCAGACGCGAATTGGTAATCATTATCAAAACACAATTGATGGTGACTTGTGACATGTTTACGCGTCTGGTGTTGTTTTTAAAACAGCGACATCATTTCAGATAGAACTGGAAGGAGTGTGTGTGTGTGTGTGTGTGTGTGTGTGTGTGTATCAAGTGTCGTTGACATATTCCGCCGCCTGCTACTAGAATTTTCCGGGGGTCCAAACGTTAGCCAAACCATTGAACAGGCAAATTGGTTCACATGGCATTATATTTTTGGCTTCATTCTCTCGACATTTGTTGGTGATCCCAATAAACTATGGTCATTCATCAATTTTGTTATTTTAAACTGTTTATTCAATTAATTACATTGCATTGGGGCTTTCAGCGGATTATTTACCCATCCCCAGTCAGTACATACACTGCAAGAAAAACGTTATTAATATATTTCTGTTTTGAATAAATAACGTTATATGTATTTTATTAGAATCAGAAAGGACTATACGTTAACTGAATTTAATATAGTGTTTATATCAGCTATACGTAAGAACAATTTTTCACACATTAATAGGAAAAAAATGGCTTCGATTTGAGTGAAAAATGTTGATATTTAATAAAATGTCACGACACGAAATGCGCAAATATTTCTGCAGCACGTGTTTCACCATACCTTCCAGTAAGTAATAGAATAAAAATCCTTGATCAACAAAAAGGACGAACGCAGCTTTTTTAATCAAATAATAAGCAACCATTACGGATTATTGTGTTTCACAAATTGGCGTTTTGAGATAATTAATTTGATCGTTTACAGCACTGCTGCCTGTAGAACGGAAATCGTTTCATTACACCCTTTTAATATCTTTTAAGAGTTTTTTAATTTTAATTCTTCGTGCAAAATTTATGATATTGATGAGGTGAAAAAGAATAGAATTGCCTACTGTTGGGGATGAAACCGCAACGCACTTAGTAACCATGACCGGTTAGACAGGGGGTGAACCGGTATTAACCCAATTCAAAATGAGGGACAATTATAAATCCTGTTTAAGCCGAGAATTGAACTGAAGTACGACAAGGGTATAACACGTATGTATGTACGTACGTGTGCTGTTGCTTTGAACGTTTTAAGTCGGCCGTTACCGATATTAAGTATGATACTATACCATACTTTGATTTTATAAAAAAAGAATTCACCACGTATTAGCAACGAAACGATTAAAAAAAAAACAGTGTATATAGGTACTATTAAAACAAACATTATGTTGATAAAAATAAAATATATATGTTTTATGAAATAGATATGTAGGTATGTAATTACAAAACAAACAGTCTATTTGGACAGGCGAAAAAGTTTAAATGTTTACCAAAAAGTTATTCAGTGAAACTTCGCGGAAATGTTATTTAAAACTTTGTTAAATATATGTGAAAGAATACACCATTTATTTCTTGAATAGATTATACTTTGAAACTTGTGTAATATATAATAATATAACAAATGAGCTTGAACAAACCTGAGCTTATAGAAAGGGAACCTACACCTATGTAAGGTACATACATACAACATACGTGGGCAATCCTAACGTAATCCTAGTCTAAAAAGTTTTTTGAGCCGCACTGATCTCGCCATGTGTAAAAGTAAAATCTCGTTTGATTAAAAAGCGTAAAAGAAAACATCGCTAGTCAACTGGAATGTTATTGAGTCAATGGAAGGAACCAAGCGAATTTTATACCTACATTATATTAGGTTTCAATGAAATCTTACAAAAATACATATTTAATAATTATCCAGTTTTAAATTTTACTTAAATTACAATTATGTTATGGATATTTCCCTAAATTTATTTCTCATAAATATCAACGTATAAGAATATAAAAATGTTAATATCTCTAATTATTTTATAAAGAATATTCTTAGAAGTGCGAATTATATATTATTCCAAATTTTTGTTTGCGGTTGACACATACAGTGCACACAAATACGCAATTTCACACGCTGTGTAATATGTTCCGTTCTCACATACATATATGTATATATACAGGGTGCTTCATCTTCTGAAGGGTAGGTACATTGGCCCCAGAGGCTGTGAGTTGCTGGGGACCGTGTATCCATTGGGGGCCAAAGCACGCACACATCTACTTTTTATATTAATGTGCGTACTATTGGTGAAAGCGTAAATATATTACATTTCCTCAAGCTGGCGAAAGAAAATATAAAATCCTCGTATTGTTTATAATACAAAAACCAGGAAAAGTGTCAAATTATTAATATAAATGTATATTAATATATAATTATAGAACTCATGTAAATATATGACAAACAAATACAGACTTGAAATATGATTAATTACAAAAGTTTATCCAAAGCATCTTAACAGCAAATGTAAACTTTTGTGCCCGAAAGTAATTAAATATATTAACAAATAAGATTATACAAATACAAGCAACATAAGTGTGCGTTATTAGAGTCGTACACGTAGGCTTTATACGAGCGAAGAAGATTACATTTCAGGCTAAATACTGCAAAAGGTTCAACGCGTAATAAAGTCGACAACTGAGCGACGAATGAACGAGTGAACGAATGTCCTAAAAACGTCTGAAATTATTACGAATTCGAATAAAATTAGACATTGACGTCCTTTTTACTTTCGACATCTTATTTCCACCAGATAAAAACATTTTCAATTTGTTTTTTCTGGTACATTAAATTCGCCGCGGCGTATATATTGAATGGTCTCCACAGAATATAAATCAATTCAAATATGTCTACAATGTCACACTGTGCCGCATATAGAGGCAACGAGAGCGCATTTTTGAGACGAGAACACAACATTTTGAGTTTTAATATTAAACCTTTGATTACTTACTGCCGCGCCAGAAAATGTCAAAACGACCGCGAACTATAACACAAAGCGAGCATTTCTGAAACGGGGCAACGCAATTTTTAATTATCAAACATAAAAATTAATGATATTTTCAATTTTCGCCCGGAAAAAAACTAATTAAGAATTTTCAGAAGAGATAACATTGTTTTAATACTAATCGAAAATTTAAAATTAATCTGCTTCACGACACATTCACATATCTAAACGCATTACGATGGTTAAATCGACTATTAAATGGGCCAGGTTCCATTCTCTTTGTTCGGATTAGTAAATTTAAACGAAAACATATACACGTGGATGTTATCCGCCTAGACATACAATGCATACAATACCATATATATATAATATAATGATGTCTTTGAGTTGTACATCATTAATATCCTCTGGGCCGGAAGGACGGTGAACTTCCGGCAAATCGTCCGGGACTTGGTTGGGTTTTTGCGCCGAAGAAGTCAGCGCCACCCCGCGCACAATGTTAATTAATGGAACTACGTTTAACCCTCCATTAACACTGACTCCAAACCCTTATTGTATTATATTAACGATTCGAGATTGTTGTTGGAAATCAAAACAATATATTTCACTTGATAAATAGCGCTCGGAACATTTTTAGTAGCCTTGTTTTAACTAAATCCATATGATGAATCTCTTTGAAGTTGTTCGTGTCTTAAAATGATAATCAGATCACCATTATTTCTGGAATGTGGTTCCTAAATCCTAAAAGCGTTTCTTTTTTCTTCTTTCTTCATTCTGTTTCATATTGTGGTGTCATAATACGCTCATTTATATCATTATCTGCCATTTCCCTTGCGTCGCACTGCTGCTTCTTTACGATTCACTTTGCTTCATAAATTCGTTCTTTGTTTCATTCGCATTCGCGTCATATACGAAAACCACATAGCAACACGAAAAAAAAAGGCAAAAAATTGGCACCTAGCCATCTTATGGTTTATATATATATCTGTGGAAGTGTATACGTCGTGGGATTTGTGTTCAAATAAAAATTCTATTGAATATATGAATTTAGAAAAACCGCAGATAAAATTGAAATAACTATTTGACAGATTCGAATTATAATGTTAGAGAGAAATGAAACATGAAATATTTTTATAGGTTTACAATCCTTAAATGAATGAATGTAAATGTTTTCTACATATGGGATACTTGTATGTATGTACATACATAGTATGTACTATACATACATTAAATATGTATATATGCACGGTTATGTATAACCAATAATAATAGATTCATCTAATTTGTTCGTAAATCAATTTATTGATAAATTAAGCTGAAATCCTAATGAAGCACCAATGCATTGTTACTACATACGTACATATGTATAACTAGATGGAAATATTAGTGATATTACAACTAAAATTTGTAATATACGTAGTTTCAAATAATTAATTCTCATTACAATTTAATTAAATCAGGGTTGTATGGAATTACTAAAAAATATGAGATATTTCTATATGTTGTTATTACTTTCATATATAAAATATGAATTGTAGCATGAAAATAAAATCTCGAGATTTTAACGGAAATATATTTTTAAACATTCCCTGAATCGAAACTAATTATTTTTGGACTAAAATCTGTCTGTCTGTCTGTGTGAAACATAAATTTAGTATACTAAAAATAAAATAATGTTTTTGACAGTAGATATTTTATTTATTATATGATCAGTAAAAATAATTGTTTACTCTAAATAATAATAATTAAAAAAATGTTTGACAGTGAATGTTTTGGTATTTGTTTGATATAGTGGTTGAACTGAAATGTCAGCTTACGTCAATTTTGTGATTTTATACAATGAAATCAACACTGAAAATGCATTTAAAAAATATACACACACACACAGAGCGAGACAGTTCTTTTATATTTTTAAATTAGATTTTTATATCAAATTTTTATGGCGTGCATCTCTGCTCTGTGTTTATCGAATAAATTATTTCGTAACAAAAAATATAATGGAATTGAAATTACTATATATGTATATCTATACATTTATTTCAATTTCTGTGTATCTGTGAAACATAAATAAGTATGAATGGGAATGAAGCCGCGTGTGGCCAATCACATCTTATTTTATGTTCCCACACTAAAGTGGGAAGTTGGCGTCGAGTCCCTTACTTCAAAAAAAAAAAAAATATAGATATCACAATATATATGTATATGTTATACATATATATATATATATATATATATATATATATATATATATATATATATATATATATATATATATATATATATATATATATATATATATATAAAACTTGCTTATTGTTCTCTACATTTAACATACATACTATATGTACGTTGAATATTGTTAAGATATATTACAATAGCTCATGTTCTGTCTTTGTATACCTACATATATATGATGGATAGGCAAAACGAGAACATGAATTAATTTTTTTTTATTTATAATATTTATACAAAGTATGTACATACGTACGTACTAGTGATAAAAAAAATATTTGAATTGACTAACCTGTATATCTGCCAAATATCCAAATTTGCACTTGATAAAGTATAATAAGAAAAGATTTGATATATAAAATGGAATGGATTACCAATAGGTATATTGTATATAAGAATCACATGAATATGTTTGGTAAAAATCGAAATATGTTTCGCACGTGTTTTTAGTGCAGGGGTGGCTGAAAGTGTAGCGATGCTACCCTGGAACAGGGTGATTGTGAACTGGTTCGCGCGATATCAAAATCGTCGTGTTCGGCGGGTTTGCTGCCACACAGGCGCACTAAGTTCTCGCACCGCGCGGTATTTATGACCGACCAACAGACCGACCGACCGACCGACCCCGGCGAACATGCAAATACGGACACCGCAAATACAAGATTTAGGGATTGTAGCTGTAGCTGTAGCATGCCAGGGCACAAGAACACACGTTTTTTCACGTGAAAAACACCCATTTTGCTACATTTTGTTTTCATATATCTACCTACTACCTACATCACAATCATACTTTTTACCCTGTTTTAATTTACAACTTTATTATGATATTGGATCACTGTTTGATCTTTTTTGCGCGATTTTTAATAGAATAAATATTTATTTGATATCTAAAGACTTAATTAGATTAAAGTATATGTATATGTAAATAATATAGAACACTGTATAAATATATGTATGTATATTATTATGTTTAATGGGCTTATTTGAAAACTTTACTGTAATTAATCTAATCCGAGATGTTTATCTTCTAAACTAAATTCTCTAGGAAGACATACGAAACAAAAGACGTTGAAGAAGCAGCAGTACATTTTCATAAATTATCGTTTCTAAAGAACACTTTTATATATTTGTTGGTACCCTAAATGATGAATCACCAATCCATACTGGGGTGGCATTGGTAAATACATGTTTGCAATTATATTTTAGAATCTTTAGAATATTCAAGAAAAAAAAATTCATCAGGCTTATTGATATTAATGGTGCAAGTTTAATCGATATCTATACTTTTTAAAAAGAATACTTAACTGCAAAAATACGAAATATGTTCAATATATGTTAATAAACTTTTAAATTTTGCAAATTCTCGTTAGAGATTTACAGACTAGTTCAGAATGGCACCATAATTATTTATATATCTTATACTTTTGTGTACGAAACAAATATTAAATTCCCTGTTGTGCATGTTTGTTTTTTCGCACGTGTGTGTGTGTGTAAAGATAAAGCTGTAATGTTTTGGAGGTAGTCGTCAAGTTGTGATGTATGAAGTACAAAGTAGCAAGCGTAATGTCGTAATGGGGTTGGTTTGTCTATGGGAGATATGTGTATAGAACGCAGAGGCGACGAAGACGACAACGACTACGACGACGAAGACGATACCGGAGACGGTGCGCTTTCCACGGAGATTTATGCGTGTACAAATGTCGTGGCCTGTTTTCATTTCCAGCTTTCCAAATGAATCCATCACGTAGGTACTGCGGTGTCTACATTTCTATGTAGGTATATATGTATGTATGCCTCTTCTACTGCCTACCGAAGACAGATAAACGAGGTCATTCAATCATTATTTATTATGTGCTATAATAATAATACACAATATACGATATAGTATTATCATTTCAAAAAGAAATAGAATTAGAAAAAAGACATGGGCACTAATTAAAAGCAACTGGCAGTGGTAGGAAAAGTCAAAAACCCATGGTTGCAGATTTGGAAGCCGTATAGGCGTCATCAAAGAAAAAAGACGCATCTGTTTCGTATAGCCTAGCGAATAAATAATTCGCAATTTTTATAACGACCAACATTTTGAAACCGACTATGGATTTCACTGAAGCATGATTCACTGAAGCATCATGATACACCGTACACTGTTTATTTATTTTTATTTTACATACTACATCGTTTTGAGAGAAAAATTACCATCATAACAATATCAACATCAATCGACTGAACAATGATTGCTGTTTAGGCAAAATTCATATATGTATGCTTTCGAGCGAAACTTACGTTAGGCAAAACGACTATCCATAATTCGAATCCAAGAGCCATAATGTAATCAGATCTTGCTCTGCTTCGAACACAGAAGTTCAATTTAAACAATTATTGTTCAACTAGTAAAACGAACAGCAGCATCGCACTCTATTTGGACTTACAGTTAATATATGTAATCATTGGATTATATCCGATTTCAATTCCATGAAATATCTAACCAATACTTGATGAATTTATTTTAATTAATATAATATTTCTAGAAATCAATGGTTTTACTCATTTTAAACTATATATGGAATTAATCCCGACGTCAAATTGTTGTTTGGCGCAGTTTTACATATCATTTTAAATTATCCTTTGTCGCGACCCGACGTGGTGATTTTTTAATATTTCTGTCAACATGAATTTTCCGCGATAATATTTCATCGGATGTATACGAGACCGGAAGCATCGCGTGCCCGTTTTACAAACTAACACATGCCTAGTTCAATATGTCACAATTAGAACGATTCGATATATAAAATTTACCTTACATTAAATATAGTAGGTATAATCAATATATTTGGTATCGATTCTGTAGCTTGAACGACCTTTGCCGGTCATCAATTCCGTATTTTAATTAGTAGAGTTTGTCGTAATGCCATATAGTGGCTGACATGTTGCATGTGTGTTATGTAAATCATCTTTGTCTGTTCTGTTTGGTCGGCAAGACTGCAACGCTGATTGGCCCGTATACAATTGGCCATTGATGTGCTGAATAATTGCATATATCGACGCAAAATGATATTTACTTACAAACACTGTCGCCACTGATTAACTACCACTGCTCTAATTATCCAATTTGGATTGTTTGATTGTTGACAAAGTTTCGTTGGGGGTGCATAGCAAATTTTATTTTTCTGACATTCTTTCGAAATTTTATTTTGTACAAGGCAACGAACATTTTGCAGAATGTACGTTAGAAATTACAAAAATGTAGAAAGGTCTTAAATCATGAATTCTTCTCGTATAAGATAAGATAAAAGTAACGAGGCACTTGGGTGGAAGAACCAATAATCGTAGTCGTAGTAGGTATAATAATATGTTTGGAAATTTGTCAGCGCGCGTTTGAAATAATGTATTTTGAAATATTCATAATCCGTTAGCGTAATCTTCGCAGGTAGGCAAATACAGTGATTTATTACTGTTTGGAGGGACAGGTGTAATAAGTCTTCTTCACTTAGCTTCACTCACCTGTTACCGTATACCAAAAATTTCCATTTATCCGGCAACAGCCAAGATAATCTGACAGGTAGCTAGCTAGGTATACATGGCAGCCCAATTGTATCTATTCGAAATATATATTTCGGGGAAATATTGGCCCACACGAATTCTAAGACTTATCTGTTACTTGTAGCGGCGCAAAAGTGCTTTTACAACTGTTGTAATTATTTATTACGTTTACGAACGAGTTTCAAAAGTCTTTTTGAGTCACAATCAACAAACGTCTTACCATGTAGAGAAAATGTATTCCCAATTCCCAATTATGGCGTTCGAGTATTCTATTACGAATTTATGTATTTACTATATAAATAAAGTACATACATACATACCTACCACACAATCTTTAAATATTATTTTTATTTATTCTTTGGCATTTTGGGCTAAAATAGGTTGGACATTCCTGCTTTAGATACTAATCTGTTTAGTTTTAAAAGTTTTGACTGATTTCACTACCGAGGGAAAATTATAATACTATAAACTTTATTAACTATCTGTAAGTTTTAATTTAAAACTTCTAAGAAATATGTTTGCTTTTTTTAAGTTTTTAATTACACTATTTTTAACAGGACAACAATATTTTTTTAATCATCATATTTTTTACATTCTTATACGAAGTAATAAGTAAGTATTGTAATCATGATAATAAACGGCCGCGTGATTTTTCAATCTTTCCTGAATCTGTGTGTCGGTAGAATTAGGACACTTAACATTTAAGATTTGTATTTGCTATTGAGGATATTTATATTTACTCAAATAAATTTGTAATAATAAATAAAATTTGTTTCTTTATATATTTAACCTGTGTAAACTATAAAATGGAACAAAAAATAAATGTCGGAAACGTGAGCCAAACGGAGATAAGGGCGTTTATGATTTGACAGGGTAATTTCAGCAGAGGCTCTTTTCGTTTCTCTTGCAAAAACCTTAAATCTTGTTACGGGGCACACTAGAAGTGGGGGTAGGCTTAGGAAATAAGGGTAGCTACCTATAAAAGGAATCTGAAAAGTGGTTAAAGTAAACATTCGTCCGATACAAGCAAGTGCATCGCCAACAACAAACAACAGTAAGTACTTTTAGTTTAAAATTGTTTATATATTTATTTCAATAGCATCAAACTAAAATTTGTTTATGTGCTTTAGCAATGCATCCTTCAGCGAGTTTTTGGTTTACCCTGGCTGGACTATCACTCGTATTAGCAGATAATCCGTCAGATGTAGCAAACGCCAATTCTCAACCGATTCCTCAAGTAGCCCCAGCTTATAACGGACCACAAACCCAGGACAACGTAGCCACCTACGTCGGAGGTGCATACACCCCAACGGTTGCCCAATACGGCGGGTACGAAGCCGGGTACGGCTCCCAGAACCCTGGCATGTACGATTACATGCTCTCGCAGAATAACTATCCAGCACAAGTAAAACACGCTGAAACCGCTGTTAGTGAACCGATTACGACCATGTCATACTATTTGCCAATGTTTCGCGTAAGTGACACCCTCAATGATTCAGTTAGTTTTTATAATGTTTAATAGTCTTTGTTTGGTCCTCAGCAGGTGTTGGGTCTCCTGTTGAAGATGGTGGTGAAAGTAGGATTCCTCTTCCTCGGTGGCGTGGGTATCCTAGTGATCGGCATGGCGTTTACGACGGCTGTCTGCTCGCTGACGCCTTTCTGCACAATTTCTTTCATGAACGGTTCTGTGAGTCCGGAAACTGTCCGCTCGTTACTTACGCCAGAGAAAATTACTGCTACTGCTCAATTTGTCCACCAGGCCATTGATAAATACCAAAAACTGCAAAGCGTCATGAACTGATTTCGAATCAAATTTTATTTCTATATGTACATTATCATTATATTTTGTAAGAATTTTTAATAAATATAGTTTATATATGAATTTTATTTTCAATCATACATATGTATAAAGAATATTTCCTGAATGTTCTACGAAAATGTTATTTATCAATTCTAGTAACGCCTTATCGTTTAGTGTTTATTTTTGAGTTATTTGAGCCGCGTCACGCAAAACGTCCTTGACCAAAATGTTCCACTAGAAACATCAGAAAATGAAACTATCGATTGGTAAAGAAAATTCTTTTGTAAAAGCCTCGGTTATACGTAACGCAGCTAGCACATATTTTATTTAGACCACAAATGTGATTGTTGACAGCGTGTCGCCGTGGCAACTTTAACAAAGAAATCAACAATTGTCATGCGCTGCACCGCCAAGTCAACGCAGAATTCCACCCTCTGACAATTTATAATTTACAGTTTTGCATTTGATTACGTTGGTTTCGCTCGTGTTTGGTTGTGCTTGCTGTTGTTGCTGCTACTGCTACATACACCTACAATTGTCCTCGCCACCGCAGCCGCCGCGTTCTTTTTTTGGCAAACTGGGGCAGTGTATCGAAACCGTTGGGGTTATTCCCGATACAAAAAGGTCAATCATACAACAATTCGTTTAAACTATTTTGATACACATTCATTATACGTTACGTACATCTTATTCACGTATCTTGCAATTTGAACTACATGGAATACGAAATTTTATTTCTGTGTTTTATTATTTTTGTTTTACTAGTTAATTATTTAATCAAATAAATATTTGTTTTACTTTTTGAAAAATAATCGCATCTAGTACACTTTCAAAAAATTTAAAACGACTATATATATTTAAGTTAGTATGAATCAAAATTTTACTGTTTCATTAGTAGTGTATCGTTCTCAAAGCAGCCGTCATACACTCTTTGTATTAATATTTAAAATAGCTATTAAGTACTCGTGTTGTAAAATGAATTAAAACAGCAGTCTTTCAAATTAAACATTTGTGAAACAATTTATTAGAGTTTTTTTTTTTTTTAATGAACGGCTGTTTTCAGAACGAACCAAGTCGCTTGGTTCAAATCATCAACGAATAAATATCGTTAATTTTCAGTCAAAAAATGGCAAACCCAATTGATTTGTACTACATACCTGTAAGTCCGCCTTGTAGATGTGTTATGCTACTTGCCAGAGCACTTGGGCTCAATTTGAATTTGAAAATGACTAATATTATGGCCGGAGAACACATGACGCCGGAGTATTTAAAAGTATGTCCATGCGAGGAATTTTGGATCAAATTTAAATATTCATTTTCGCTTTTAGATGAATCCAGAACACACTGTGCCTACTTTGAACGACAATGGGTTCATTATTTGGGAAAGGTGAAATAATATTTTAAAAGAAGACGCTGTTTAAAATAATTAGTTTAATTTTTTAGTCGCCCAACAATGGCTTATTTAGTTGAAACATACGCTAAGGATGCAGAAGCCCAAAATTTGTACCCGAAAGATATCAAACACCGGGCACTTGTCGATCAGCGATTATTTTTTGATGCTGTCACTTTATTCGGAAGATTAGCTGAATATTTTGTATAAAGCACAAATAATATCCATAAATAAATAATATCCTATACGAATTCGTATTTTAGGGTCCTGTTATACGAGGCCAGGTTACGGAACCGGATGAAGCAAAAAGGATCCGGTTCGAGGAAGCTCTGGAAATTCTGGATAAAAGTCTCGAGTCTCAAGAATGGGTAGTCGGAGATACTATGTCTATTGCTGACATTTCAATCACAGTTACTGTCAACACAGCTGAAGTAGAGTTTGATATTTGAATAAATCCGAGATTTTTGATTGTTTTAATTTTTTTTTTTCTTAGGCGGTTGGAATCGACATCAAAAAATACCCGAACGTTATGGAGTGGCTGCATAAGTCTAGGGGCGAACTAGCCAAATTCGGTTACGATGAAATCGAACTAACAGGAGCTAATATGCTGGGGCAGTTTTTTAAGAGTAAACTTAGCCATTAGATCTAAGCATTTTTCGCACAAATATTCATATCACAATGTTTGAAAATTGTAGTAATTCACACACACATACAGACAAAATAGGTAATTTATTTACTATACAAAAATAAATAAATAAATAATGTATAATGATTAAAATGTGTAATGTTAATATTTATATTATTTAATAATGTATTACTTGAAATAAATGACGTTACATAAAGATACATAATGGTTTGGACCTTGAGCACAGTTGTTTTATTGAAGGCGAAAAACGTTTCAAGATTAATTTAATATCGTTTTGTGTTTCGTAACGTCTACTTCTAGATAAAGGTAAGGAGAATTTATTTACAAATGTACATATATACATTTCATTTCAAATATTTATTTAATGATTTATATAATGAAATTGTATAGAACTGCTTATTAAAAAATAATTAATTGATAAATGAATATCAACTTGTTTTTTACTATGGACAAAAAATAATTATATAATACTGTTTATTTAGTGAAAATGACGAATAAACTATGCTTATATTCAATGCCAGCAAGTGGGCCTTGCCGCAGCGTATTACAGTTGGTCAAATTACTAAACATCAAAATCGAAATAAAGCAATTAGAGCTATTCAAAATGGAGCATCTAACACCGGAGTATTTAAAAGTATGTTTACACTGAAAATTAATGTAGAATCTAATGTTTCGCATTTCTTTATCAGATAAATCCAGAGCATAAAGTTCCGACTTTAATTGACGACAATTTCGCGTTATCTGAAAGCAGAGCTATCATGATATATCTTGCAGAAAAATACGACAAAGACGATTGTCTGTACCCAAAAGAACTTCAAAAACGCGCACTTGTAAATCAAAGATTGTTTTTCGACATAGATAGTTTGTACAGGCCAATTTTAAACCACTATGTAAGCTTTATTTTCGTATAAATGTAAGCAACTTTTTAACGGTGTTATTTGCAGCTGTGCGTTTATTTCGGCAGTAAATCTTACGATGCAACACAATTGCCTCTAATTCAACAAGCAATGGAGGTGCTGGATGTGTTTTTAGGACAAAACAAATATGTTGCCGGAGAACACCTAACTGTAGCTGATATTTCAATTGTGTCAACCGTACATACGGCCATTGCAGTTTATGATTACGATATTAAACCGTTTGGGAACGTAGCGAAATGGTACGGGTTTCTTAGAACGATTCTACCGGATTTTGAAGACATTTTTGTGAAAAATGGCCAAATAGGAAGGGCTATAGTTGACGGTTTCTTACTCAAAAATAATGCATAAAAAATTTGCGATATATGTATACAATTAAATAAAGAAATTCGATACATGTTGATAAGTGTTGTTAATTATGATAGTTTAATCAATTCGGTGACGTATTTCAGATAACAAACTGATGAAAAGATTATTTTGTACATTTGTTTTCTTTCATTTACGTGTTACACTTTTTGTGGAACGAACGTTTAAAACACAAGCGCAGGTAAGTGGCAAATAATTACTATAGCGCACATACGTAGATATATATATATATATAAAATATTAAATTATATTTCGGTGTTCACTTATGTTGTTTGTTCTTTTAAATCGCGAGTATGTGTGTGTGTGTGTGTGTGTTTCCTAAATAGGGGAATCGGAAAATTTTACCGACGTATTTATAACTTATAAAATACATATGTATATGGTAGAAAATAAATTATTATTTACTTAGAAAATTGCGTAATTTATAACATTTGGAAAATACATATTGTACTTATCAAATCAAAATAAATTATTGAAGAATGTTATCAAGTTAAGTGTAATGATAATCTTAAATTAATTACTAAATCACCTTGTTATCTCTAAAGGACTTAACATTGTTTTTTATATAACACAAGCAAATAAATCAAAGCCCAATGAATGTCATTGTTTGTTAAATTAATAACAAAATACTTTTCAGTCATGTTGGGTGAACAGTACAAAACATTATGCTTGTATTACATGCCGGAAAGCGCCCCCTGTCGCCACGTAATGTTAACAGCGAAAATCCTGGGGTTACATCTGAATTTGATCCACGTTGATTTGACCAAAGGGGAGCATTTGAAACGCTCATATTTACAGGTATTTAATAACAAAACATCCAATCCCGCTGCGCTGCTCTGCTCTGTTCTGTCTTTTACTCAGTTTATTTTCAGTTGAATCCAGAGCACAAAGTACCGACGTTAACTGATAACCAGTTCGCTATTTCAGAGAGTCGGGCTATTATGACGTATTTAGTAGACAAATACGCGAAAAATGAATCGCTGTATCCGCGCAATGCTCAAAAACGGGCAAAGATTAATCAGTTTTTATTTTTCGATATGAATTCGCTGCTTACACCAATTGTTGCATATTTTGTAAGTAAATATACATACATATATACATGCATGCGTAATAGAATAATATATATATATATATATATATATATATATATATATATATATATATATATATATATATATATTTTTTTTTTTTTTTATTTGAATTAGTATCCAGTAATATTAGGACAGAAACAATTTGATCAAAGCAAAATGGCAGATGTTGAAAAGGCATTCAAGAATTTGGATACGCATTTGAAAGACACTGAATATTTAGTGGGGAATAATTTAACGTTGGCCGATGTAGCTGTGGTGTCTTCTGTAGCGACTGTAATTACTGTCGGTGATTTTCAATTGAGACCTTATGGAAATGTGGATAAGTGGTACAAGCATTTAAAAGCCACAGTTACAGGTTTTGATGAAGTCATCGAAGAAAATTGTAAATTACTAAGAAAAGCCGTTGATTCCCGTAAAAATCAATAGTGACATGTAATTATTTATAAAGTCTAATTTCTACATGTTGTAATTACGTTTAGATATAAATTGAAATATCAATTACGACTTATGGCGTAGCTATAATTATTGATCGACTAGTCTCTGAATTATTTTGTAAAATACAATTTAAGTAAAATAAACCTAATGAATATTTTAAAAATGTTTTTACATTTCCTGGAAATAATAATGCATCTAGTATTAATCATTACTCGCTGTTAATACATTTAGGAAACACACATGAATTATTAATGATTATATATTTTTTACGAAAATTGTAATTTATTATTTCGGTTACAATTTTCAATTTCAATTTGTGAATGTATTTTACAAATTATTAAAAATTACTTTATTTATACACAAAACATATATAGGTTCATGTAATGTGTTTGTTTTTGTTTAATATTTGACAACCACTTGGGATAATATTAGAGCAATCTGTCAAAATTTAGTGTAAATAAAACATAAGAACTAAAAATTCCGATTTGTAAAATTGAACGGTGAAAAGGTTACATGGTGCCAGCTAGTGCAGAACCAGGCAAGTTAGCAAGCAAGTACAACGCGAGCTCTGCCATACATTTTGTGATTCGTCGGACGACGCATGATCCAAGACGAGTGTGGAGTGAGAGCATAGAAATCAGTGATAACCTTGCACTGACAGTTACGACTTTCACGCTAAGGCAATCACCTTGTTATTTCTCAAGTAAGTACCATTTTACTGAGTAAGTATTCTATGAAAAGAATAATCATATTGAGTACGATTGTTACAGGATGAATTCCCAAAACGCTGTGAACATGGCGTCGAAATTAATGTTTCGTAGAACGTTTGCGACATCACAGACCGCACTCGCAAAGCAAATGACCGTAAGGGACGCGCTGAATTCCGCGCTGGACGAAGAAATCGAGCGGGATCCACGTGTGTATCTTCTCGGCGAAGAGGTTGCTCAATACGATGGCGCTTATAAAGTGTCCAGAGGGCTATGGAAGAAATATGGCGACAAACGTGTCATAGATACACCAATCACAGAGGCGGGATTCACTGGTATCGCCGTGGGTTCAGCAATGGCTGGACTACGTCCGGTTTGCGAGTTTATGACTTGGAATTTCGCGATGCAAGCAATTGACCAAATTATCAACTCTGCCAGTAAAACGTTTTACATGTCTGCCGGAAGAGTCAATGTGCCAATCGTATTTCGAGGTCCGAATGGTGCTGCGGCTGGAGTGGCAGCGCAGCACTCGCAGTGTTTCGCCGCCTGGTACTCGCAGTGTCCGGGCTTAAAAGTGCTGTCACCCTATACCGCCGAGGATGCTCGAGGACTCTTAAAATCAGCGATCCGCGATCCGGATCCAGTTGTCTTCCTCGAAAACGAAATCATGTACGGTTTACAGTTCCCCATGTCCGACGAGGCACTAGGTAAAGACTTTTTAATTCCAATTGGCAAAGCCAAAATCGAACGACCCGGTAAACATATAACGCTGGTGGCGCATTCGCGTGCAGTTGAAACCGCGTTAGAGAGCGCGAAGGAGCTAGCCGGTAAGGGAATCGAATGTGAAGTTATCAATTTACGCACTTTGCGGCCGCTCGACATGGAAACTATTTATAAATCGGTCCAAAAGACAAATCATTTGATAACGGTTGAACAGGGCTGGCCGCAATCAGGGATTGGCTCGGAGATTTGTGCCCGAATTATGGAAAGTGAGACCTTCTTCCATTTGGACGCGCCAGTCATTCGCGTTTGCGGCTGCGACATACCGATGCCATACACGAAATCACTGGAAGCTGTTATGGTCCCTGTGCCCGCAAATATAACGGAAGCAGTGCAAAAGATGTTGAGGGTAAAGTAAGGCTTTTGCAGAATGTGACCGGTTTCTTTTTTTTTATTGAAATTAGGCGAATAGTTGAGTTTGTTATTGTGTCGAATATACTATATAAATATTTTGTACTGGTACGTTTAGACAATAACTAGCGGAAATTGGGATGACCTGATTAGTGCACAATTATATGTATTTTTATATATATTGAATGGCGTACAAATAAAACATATTTTTGTGATATAGTCGTCACTCCAGTTTCCGGCATTTTAATAACGCTTCGAACCATTTCTTTTTTTATGTTTATTTACATATATTATGTACATACATACGACGCCGATGATTGAACACACATTAGATTTAAGAAATGATTTATGTTTATTTTATGTGCTGTAGGGAAAAAAGTAATAAGGCTGCGGCATAGATTCATATGTCCATCGGAGAGTTGGTTAACATCTTCAAAAATGTTTGGTTTTATTATGAAAAATACTGTATATATATATTATTGTTATTATTTTATGTTGTATATAATAAAATTTTACTAAATTAAAAATTTACTTACTTTACTTCTTCATTCACACCTGAACGACCCTTTCACTACACCATTTTACACAGCTACCCATAATTCTCATTTAAACATGAGTTTACTAAATATATTTATAACATTAATAGATGATGCTGTTGCCACTCGGTGAAACATTTTAATAACGTCCTGAAGATGGTGTTATATTCGAAACTAGTCGTCTCTATTAAAATATATATTGTGAAACTTACACCGAGTATTTTTACTTTCTTATACGCAGTATAAGTAAGCATTGTAATCATGAAAAATTTCGAATTCGAGATTTTAACGGAAATATACGTTTTGTCAATCCTTGAATCGATTCCGACTATTTTTGGAATGACGTCCGTCTGTGTCTGTGTGTGTGTATGTTCTCTACAGCCTAAACGGATGAAGCTAAAATTATGAAACTTTAAACTTAAGATTGGAATATGCCTGAGGTGTTCACCTCTTATTTTTGAAAAAAAATATTCAAACCGGAAGTGCCTGTTTACTCTAGTCATTTTTTGCAGTTTCCGCAATTACTCAAAAATGGTTACAGTTACGGAAAAATTTTATTAACAAAAATGAAAGGTATTTATATTAAGCACAACTTTTGTTTGAATTTTTTTTCCAAAAGGAGTACTGGTTTCAAAATAAATTTCTACTTAATATATATATTTTTACATAAATCGTATCATCTGCGCCTGTCAATTGTTTAACAAAATAGACTTAAATAATTTGAAGTTTGACGTTTTATATTTATTCTAAGAAATATATTTACTGTAAAAGTGATCTAAAGGTTAGAACAAATATTATAAATTAGAAAAATAATGTAACTAAGATATGGTTTAGCTCATATGCGTATAAGTAAGTTCGGTGCATGACACTGCAGATGTTTATTTATCGTAAAATATATTTATTTTAATAACATGTTTAACGAACAAATCAAGAAAAATAAATTAGATAATTACGTACTCGTACATTGTGACTTGGGAGATATGTAAGTTTGGGTATAAATAAATAACGACGAAATTAAGACATGTATTTGACTGTATTGTATACTGATTTATCAATTTTACATTAGTGATTCGTTAAAAGTAGATTTAGCTTACAAAATAGTCTGTTTATGGATACGACAAATGCTGAAACACAAAGTGAACAAAACACTAAAAGATATGTAAGTCTATTAGGTATATATATTGTAATGTAACAAATTCATCAGCAGTGTCTTCTCAACATTGACTAAAATTAAACAAATATAATCATTTGCTATAACAAAACGCGATTGATTTATAAACAAATGATTGGTCCGTGGACACACACACGCACGCACGCTCGCACGCACCTCAAATGGCGGACTAGTGCTGCGCAAACATAAAAATGTGACAATGTTTCAACAATTATTTTTGGGACTTACGTAATCTGCGATTATTTAATAATAATATATATTATTGTAATGTTTCACATGGGCAGTATAATTTTTGTTTATACTTATACATGAACATGATACAGAAATGTACAAGCCATTATTATTTGTTGTTTCGACAATAGTACGGAAATTGTTATAGTACGACAGCAGTTTGGTGTGACATGGAGAAATTATACAAAAAAAAAAGTTATTATTCTTTTGTTTATACATATATGTTTATGAATGGAATTATGATATACATTTATTATTATAATAATTATTATTAAAATTAATGTTTGTCAGTCTCGAATATCTGTTTGAAATAGAAAGATATATTTGTTCATTTTCGTATGGAATCTTTATGCTAACTTTCATACAAATGTAATGAAAATTAATTTTAAATGAGCCTCTTGGGCAGCGTTATTCTTCAGTAAACGTCTCGACATCAGGTATTGATTTTTGAGACTTATGCAAAATTGACACCTGGGAATAAATTTGCTCGTAATTCGGTACACTCCCGGGCTCAACTATAGAAAACAAATCAAATTGGCTCAATTAATTTGATTTTTCTTCCTGGGCGCGAGTGTACCTGCCCGAAGGGCCAATCGATATCATTCTACTAGAAACAGACGATTCTTTATAAATGTTGTTGAGAAATTTGAAAATATTGCTTCATTTTGAACGATTGAATATATAACAATATTCATATTAATTACCAATAGTATTAGTTTTATTTAAATATAATAATAAATTTATTTCGTTTCAAAAAACTGTTCAGTCCTTGTGAAGCGTACTTGTTGGTTACCCATGCGGTCTTGATTGGGGACGGTCTTTGTTCTAGTCCCACGTTTAAATTGATCATTGAATAAAATTACGTTTTATTTTATTACCTATGTATTTTTGTTCCAAATATTTATTTATTAACAACTATATAAATACAAGAAGTAATTAACCGAAAAGGTTAATTAGACCGGTAATAAATGGCTTATTTACCGATGTCTACTTGTTTATTGTTGCGAAATTTGATTCAAATAAACATTTTTGTTAGCCACAAAATGAAAATATTTCAAATAATTGCAAAATTGTTCCATAAAATATGAAATATTTTCAAAGCTTGCTTTCAAATATTCGTGCAACCAGGAGATATGCCCTATTTGCATAATTCGGGATCTTACATTATTGAATATACATATATTTATACTTAAACGTTAAAATTAAATTTATCGAATCACAAATTTTTCTGTATCAATAAGGAACATTATTTACATAAAACAGCAAACAAGTTAGGCCCTAGAAATTATACAATATTGAATTTAGTTTGGTGAATCAATGGGCCCAAATGTATACAATATGTTAACACACAACTATCTACATGTATCCTAGAAGTAATGTAAGACATACTGGGTACTATTTGAAAAAAAAAACCTCTATCCGGCAAATACTCGATGAAAATCGGCTATATTCGTACGAAAAATAACGATTTATACTTGGTATAATTGTTATACCAAGTGCGATTATACGTAGAAGGGGGCGAAGCACACGTTTCTCCACACCGCGTAGGGCCCGTTGGTGGCCCATGTGGCACCATACATGTTAGAAGCTCACTGAAAAGCTCAATAATGTAGGTACATACAAGACACGTTTTTGGTGAAGTGATCCTCTCAAGTTCTCGGCCAATCAGCAACACGAAACATACCCTTTTTTCATAATAATAAAATATATGTATATATATATATATGGTATATGTATATGATGCTTATATATGTATGTATGTAGATATTACTATATACAGATTGTTTTTTCAAACAAATAAACAAACATTGTTTACGTATACAGACTTGCGAACAGTCTTGTCTTTATTCTTTTAAAACAAATGTACTACTATTAAAGTTAACAACACTGACCATCGCTACAACAATAGGCTATATAACACGTCAATTAGTTTTTTGTTTTAATTCAATTATCTTATGTGTATATTGTTTAATACACACGGCAGTCAACGTGTTAAAACAATTTACTGTCTAAACACCTAAACGTTGATAAACTAAATATTAACTTGTTTCAAGTTTGTCTAAGCACATTCACAGCACACTAACTCATTTTACATTACTTTTTAATTATAAATATGCTATAATTTTTGAATTAAAGTGTAATGTAAAATAACACCAATTTTTTTTAACTTTTTTTTGTTAGTGTATATCCAAACATTCAAACCAATAGTTCTATATTTATTTATTTATTTTATAATATGTTTAAGTAACAACAAAGTACAGTTAAGTACTTAAGTGTAGTTTAAAGCTATGTTACCCATGTCACGTATGACATACAGTGTGAATTACTATTACTCAACTTAGTAGTGGACTAGAAATCTATGGCAGGATATACATGTAAGCATACGACACAACATCTAACACAACTGAAATTTCTTTTTCAATAACTCGAAAAATGGTTACCTACCTAATTTGTGCCAAAATGTGCGCTCTCGATTTGAAAAAATCGTTTTTATATATTGTCTGTTCATCCATTTAAATAAATCAAAGCTGCTAGTGAAACCAATCCTTAACAAGTAACATCAAAACATTTGTAGAAATATTAAACATTTTATTACTCTTATATACATATATTTATATATATATATATATATATATATATATATATATATATATATATATAAATATATATATATATATATATATATATATATATATATATATATATATATATATATATATATATATGTATATATATATATATATATATATATATATATATATATATATATATATATATATATATATATTTATATATTTTCTCGATATATGCTAAACTGTCTATTGTTTCGTTACTCTATTGTTAAACTGTTTCGATACTAATTTTTTGTTTGAAACTTTTATTTTCGATACTCTATTGTTTTGCGTTTACACTATAAAAATAAATGGAAGTTTACATCAGTTTCAATATAAAAGCGTGTTAATTTGACTAGAAAAACCGAGTATTTTATCGAAATAATATTTAGTGAAATAGTCGTTTTACATTGAAACGGATGCAAATTTACAATAATTTAAATGAGTGTACTTCAATCTATTTTACCCCTATAAATCAGTGATCAGAGATCTCAATTACCGTGTTTTTTGATGGATATAAATCCAAATTCAAAACCGGATTACAAATATTAAAATTTCTCCATAAATTCGCCATTTCCAGGCATTTAAACTCCAGTGTTGTTGTATATATATGAAACGGCCGTGTCTGGAGGCACTCGCCGGGTCGAACTGTTATTATTGTTGAAATAATGCGAAGATTTTCGCATACTCGTCGAAGAGGACATCATTGCAACTGTTTCGTAGTACCGCAACCGGCCGCAACAGCGCCTGCTTTTCACTATCGCCATGAAGCCTCTTCGGTACTTTTTGTTGAAGAACGCGTATAGAATCGGGTTAATGCACGAGTTCGAAGCGCCTAACCATTGCGCGATCGGAGTAGCTATCGGCAAGATTTCTTCTTCCCATTGCGCGATATCCTTGCCCAGTTTGATCCGGGCAAAGATCACGTACAGTGGCAGCCATGACACCACGAACAGAATGACGACGGCGACCAGCATTTTTACAACTTTCACCTTGGACTTTTGCTGCATTCGTTCCATTTGCGCGTCCTTTGTGTCTGTCGGGATGTGTCTCTTCCAAACTTTGATCCAGATGAGGATGTAACACATGGTTATTAGAATCATGGGTAGAATATAGCAGAAGAGTAGGTTTGCAATTAGGAAGTAGAGGGCGCCGTTTAGGGAGTCTGGCCACACTTCCAGGCACAGTTGGATGTCTGGTGCATCGCTGAAGATGACCACTAGGTCGAAGAATAGCGCCCAGGGGATGGTAGTTGTGAGGGCGATCACCCATATTATAAATATCATCAAGCGTGCTCTGCGTTTAGTAATTTGGCATTTCAATGGCCACCATATTGCTAGAAACCTGTAACAAACAAATAACACATATTATTTTGTATATATAGAAATTACTATAAAACATTTCGTAACAGTTAGTTTTTTTAATCACTGGAATATGTTTGATTAAAATTTTCCATTTTCTCAAATTACTATATAGTATGTATGTACCCAAGTTTTTATATTTCACGAAAAGTGATATTGAAAAAGTCCGGTGAGATTTAATTTAAAAGTACTTTCGGAAATTAATTTCGCGACGACAAAAATGTCAAACGCGAAAAAACGACCAAGGGTATATTTTAAGGGATTTGCCATTTTTACTGTGTTGGTAGCTTTAAAGGTAATAGCAATTTGCGAAGTCAATTAACCATCTAATTACTAGTTACATCGACGTATAATTATATACTTGAGCTGTGAGTTTAATTAACAAATTATTAGAAATAAAAATTTATTTATTAAACCGTTAAATAAATAAATAATATTCTTGTCCCACAACATACAATGTCCAGTTATACTAGGTCAATGTTATCTATATAGCTATTACATACGATTGTATTTATTATATGTATACGGTTGTTGAAACGATACAATACTTTATTTTTATTACCTGTAAAATAATATTACCTACAAACCTACCTATAAGGTAGTTACAGTTACAGAATTCTAACTTTTATTTACAAAACCTTCAAACGGATTAAGGTTAACATTTCCTTGCAAAAGTGGCTATTAATATTTTGGTTTATATTATACTTGCACCATTTTCTATTATTGCATTAAAACTGCCATAAACATAAAATGGCCAAGGTCAATAATAGTGCTTAACATAAGAATTTTTATGCATTTTATGTGTTATATAGGGCACAAAAGACACTTTCTATATCTTAAAAAACGCATAGAAATAAAAATGTATAAGCCTCAAATAGGAATAAAAACGTGATGAAATATTCATTTATTTAACAGCAAAATATATAGTCAGATAACAAAAGAATAATGCCTGTAATCCCTGTATTAATACATATCAATATCGAATCAATCAATCGGATTGTTATCGTGGTGTTCAAACAAAAAAAAAAAAATGATAAAAATTAAAAAAGATATATCGGTTTTTCATTTCGATGTATGAGTGAAATTTTAATTGTAGAACCGTGCCATATGTTCATAAATGTGTGTTTTATCCATTTTGGACGGAATGTATGTATGTACATACAAGTTCAGCTGTAAAATGCCGCAGCATCGCAGGCGCCACCATGCTGTGTGAACGCAAAATTTATTACGATAAAATTGTTAGCTAGCCCCTATAACAAAAACTTGTCTTGCTGTATAAAACAAATGTCTGTTTTACCCCGGCACCGCAGACGGGATGAAAACTCCGCCAGTGGTCAAAGCAGACATAAGTAGACTACTTCAAATTCACTAGTGATTTATTTTATCCACCGAAATGTTCAAATCCAATTTTTACTTGTATGTATGTACCTATATCATTTAAATAACATATGAGCAATTTTTTATTAGTTAGTCACTGACACGCAGACCTTTTATTTCAACGCAGAAAAAGTTGCATTGTATATTTTGAGTAGCGACAAAAAACTTAAAACGTTTGGAAAATATACGACGTGTACTGGGTATTGTGACAATGCAGCAAAGGATTCATGTGCTGTACTGTACGACGACTGACTTTATTAATCGACAAAAAGAATTTAAATTTCCACGGCCACTTGTGTTGAAATATATAAATGGATGTGACTGAGGAGATGAAGTCGTTTTTACATTGCTGCTGCACTATTATACGTAGCACTCCGTATATACCGACCGTTTTTCTTGGCCTGCTATAAAAACGGATAATGAAACTTTCAAACTATTGTCAAATATCTTCACATTGAGTTACTTTTGTGGCGTGTTCGTAATTTTGTAACTAAATTTGCCAAATTATCGAGGAAGTGTTTTCGCACGTCTTTAAAGTTAAACATTGAAAGAAAAACATAGACCACTTACAAATCCTTGCAAAAACAAGAGTGTTTACTTATCACAGACTGTTCAGAACTATTTTTTGAGATTATTCTCGTCTAGAAATGCAATACACTTATTTACAATCGTCTGGTTATAAGTCGGATCATTTTTCATCATTATTCTTATTTTTTGCAATCAATCTCCTAACATCAAACATCCAAGCGACTCGGAATAGCTTGAAACATGATATGCCCAGGCAAAATATGATAGAAAAAGACAAGTATTTATAAACAACAGTCTCCCACGCACAGCTATTCCTATTAAATGGAGTGGCAGAATATATTTTACATATAATAAAATTAAGTTTACATATAGAGCAAGTCGGTTATAACAAATATTAAACTGCCATGTAACGTTCCCATTAAAGTCCTTAAATTTCTATACAATAATATAATCAAGATGTATAAAATATGAATTTAATACAATAAAATTTAAAGGCAGCAATACTAGTGCAGCTTATAGCAGTAAAATCGATTCAGATAAATATAAGTTATATGCGTTTATATATATATACTTTGTAAATTCCATAACCGGAATCCGGATAATGGGTCCCGAACGGTATAAGTTTGTGTAGTGTTTCGTGTTAACTGCTTCAAAAGTACACAAAATTACTATTTTGGTAAATGTACTCTGTTTACGATCCATGCTGTAACCGTACATACATACAGACAGACATTGTACTGAAAATTCTATTTTCATTTCATTGATTTTACGAGCAATAGTGTGTCTTCAAAGAGTCATCAAAGCATATCCGGAATAAAAATAATAAATGAACGAAAAATAAATGGTGCCCCTACAGATGAATTGCCTCGGGTGTCGAAGTGTTTTCTTTACAGTATCAACACATTTTGTGCAAAGTTGTCTTCTTTCGGATTGCTTTCTAATTAAACGTAGTTCAGTCTGCCCCTGAGGTGCGCCCGCCATTACATGGGGCACGGTTTACGACACGCTACAATTTACAGCCAATACGACGCACCGGGTACTTGTCGGCAAAATCGTCCATATATAACAAGACTATACAAGAAAATAATACACAATGTCCACAAATCTAAATGAAATAATTTAACAATACTTAAAAAAAAACTACTATGTAGTAATTTTTAGAAATTTGGCAAAGTTTTTCTAGGACATTGTATGATATTTTCTGGTAAGTTTAGGATAAAAAGAAAAAGCTAATCTTATGAGACAACATTTGTTCTTCCGAAAGACACATCACGCGTCACTTGATAGTGAATATACAGCGAGTCGAGATTCAGCTTCAAGTTGACAACATGAAATACTTTATAGACTTACTATATCGTTGGGTGGCTATGATAAAATAAATACTTTTTGTTAAATTCGAAATAATTCTCGCAAACCGAGTCTGTTTTTTTTCTTTTTTGATGCTATTCCTTACATTATATCACTATTAATCAGACGTTGTGTGCGGAATTTGGGAAACCAGAAAAAATCTTTTGCAAAGAAAAGTTAAGTAACGAAGTTACCCTTGGCATTTTCACATATAAAAACACACGTTTTCCTTTGACCTTGATACTGGAGGCATTAATCTTGGTCTTCCATACAACTTGCCAAAGAATCAATTTTTTATTCGGGTAAAAAAATATCAAACTACAGAATAGCATACTACACATATTTACATGAAATTCTTGTACGTACGTACATTAACAACTTTTACCCGAAAAATAATTTAAAAAATTTAATTCTCGCTTGACAACTTGGTTGTATATAAATAATAATATAATATCTGCGTATGTATAGTCCCATTTCTGATGGATGTACGTTATGTAGTATATACTTTCACAAAATTGGTAATTGTTGTGTATTTTTAAGAAAATGTCCTTGTGGCATAACTAATAATGGTCTTATTGTTGATATGATGGTGAAAGTTCATCATTGGTGTTAAAATAACATCGGTAACCTTGGTAACCAGTGTCAATAAGATATACAACCCATATAGCGCAACCTGATTTACTTTTAACTTGGTGTGTGAGATTTTTGTGTTCTACAGCTGGCCGCGCCGCAAACAACACACATATGAGTACAGTACCTACGCCTATACGAGATCTCATGCATACGCGCAGCTCATTTGTTATGTGTGCATACATTAGAATATGATCTAGTTTAATCGGGAAAATTGGGTTACGTTGAAAACAAGGCGTTGTTGCAAATTTAAATAAGCAAATTCTTATTTTAATTGATGGTGGCGATCGATTTTGAAATTTATATCGATTTAATCAATTCGAAGAATGTTGCACACAGATAAAAACATACGTGCGCTAGTGTTCTATATCTGTATACATTTATAATAATATCTTTTTCAACAATAAATCTAGCATGTACATTTATAGTAATAAAATAAATTTGGAAAATTAAATAAAACTGTCCCAAGGCTTTTTTCTTAGGCAATTTGGCGGGACGATGTACAAAACTATTATCATTTCCTGAAACTTAACAGATAACACACAGAGTTGGTAGCAGTGTGTTGAGGAAAAATACGAATAAATTTTATTTCGTTGTATGTATGTATGGTATGGCGCTTCTCTTTTGCTATATGATTCATCCGCTTAAAACTGATGGCAGTCTGTGCGAGGACAAGAACGAAAAGACACTTCTTCTTCTTCTTCTTCCAGGCCCCTTTTATCATTTGTTTTTTGTCATCTTTACATTTTTATTTTCTTATTACCTAAATCATCCTCATCCACCGTTGAATAAGTGGGAAATAAATAGGTTTAGTATATACTACACGCCGTCATGAAAAACGCCGAAAATTATAATATATGCAGGGATATATAATTATTTAGGCGTATTTGACATCTTATACGTATGCACATATATATGTATGTTATGTACACAGCTGAAATATAATTGAATAAAGAAGTAATATTTGCGGCCTTATGAATATTTATACATTATTCGGTGCGGTGCGGTGCAGTGCAGTAAAGTGCACGGCTGGCTTCATGCAAATTATGGATATAATATAATTTGAGTGAATATTAGCTATTATATTTATAAAATAAAAGTTGAAATCCTATATCGATTTAGCTTTAAAAATACGTATTTCGTTTAGCACAGAAAAAAGTTAAGCGCATGTTCCGTTTTGGTGGTAACCTGAGGTGTGTTGTCAATGTCAGAGAAACCATCATTTTTTATAAGATTTCAAAACATTAAACATAGCCAATGGCGCCGCGCCGCCCGTCTAGGGAATTCGATTGAATAATTTCGTAACCCTGCGCCTGCTACGAACGAAAGGAAAATAAAAGAAAAGTTCTGGGATTCCCTTAAGTAAATGTAAAAAGTTAAAATGCGTACCAACACCGTATTCAAATCTCTGGTGATTTCACAAATAATAAAAACAATTACTTACCAAAAAAAAGGGAAAATAAATCGCCATTATCATCATCATCATCGTCGTCGTAGTATAAAAGAAGAAGACGATACAACAAATTTATCAAATAACCAATTTTAAATGTCTTTTTCACCAACGTTATATTTTATGTAATAGCCATTTTCCTAATAATGACAACAATCGATACACCGTAACTTATCAAAGAAAGGAAATGATTAGCACAGTGCACAAAAGAAAACGTCTAAAGAAGCCGAAGAACAAGAAACAAAAAGGATCGAAAAAAAAAAACAACCTCAGTGTTCATCTGCGGCCGCGAGAGACAAAACATGTAATAGTAACTGATTCTTCTTTATAAATTTCGCCAAACAAACAAAGGGAAACAAATAGAGATACAGTTTTCCAACGAGTGAATCCGTCTGGTACCGCAACTGACTTTGACAATTACAGTCAGACGTTGCCGCCGCCACTGCCGCCTCTACTGACCGTTCAAAAACTGTGATATAGTATCTGAAGCGATACTGTTAATTTTCTTTTGTTTATACTCACAATCTTAATTTCTTTCTTAACGCAATAGTGAGCAATCAATCAATCAATCAATCAAGACTCGAGCATCAGAAACTCCTCTTCAGTTTGGCACTGAAAACAACAATGTTGTTGTGTGCGAATGAGGAGTGAAGGATTGCAATAATGGTCTTTATCGTAAACAGGACGACAGCGGGATGTGGTGGCGCTGAAAATAAGGCCCCTGGGGTGGCAAACCAGCCGGAAAGTTTGGGACACATAATGTTTCCGAGCTAAGCACGGAGCGAACCCCTTGAGGTGCTTGCTCGTTCTCTAGCGATCGAACTCGGATAATCTAGCGTTCTTCAAGATGTCGATGCGTTTCGTAAATTGATCATTACACTTTTGTAGTTTGCCCTTTTGAATTATTCCTTTTTGTATTCGTCTCCGTGGAAAACATTTTATAATTTTTAATGATTTAAATCATGTATTTTGTTTTGTTAGCAAATAAGATAGTATCGTAACACATACGTATTTAATTTGACCAGGGCAAATCTAAGCAATAAATCTGGCCAATACATCTAATTCGTTGCGATGTTCGTATTGACTTTTATAGACGTATCTGTTACGATTTCCGAACAATACGACTCGTCTTATTCTATTGACGAAGAAATAAATAAATCTCTATTATGTATCGAGCCGAGATTCGGTGATTCAATTAAAATATTTATTCGAATCTATTGAAATATGTAAAAACTGATGCAAGGCCGCAACGAATTGCCTAAATGTATGTAGTATATAAATTTAATATCAAAAGTAGAAATTGAAATAGGCTTAGTAGGTAAAGGTCATTGGGACAAAAAGAAAAACCAATTTCGCGTTGAGGTAATCATTTAGCATTGCACAGGTTTTTAATTTATGGGCGCCACTTGATTTGATTAATTAATCATTCAGATTCGTTAATCATGCGACATACAGAATGTTTCTTGTATGTTGCACAATATGCAGTAGGCACGCACTAAAAGTGATATTTTGTAATAATGATGGTTGGTTGGTTCGCCGGAAAGCCGTCTACTCACAGCGCTGTTTATTTTGGGTAAAGAAGCGATGTCTCCTTGGCCATTGCGAGAGTGAATTATTGCGAAAGTAGAACAAAAGTCCTACAATTGTTTATTTTATAGGTGTGGTTGTGACTTAATCTTAGGGTTAGGGACACGCACGACGACACACTTCTTATTGTCCGCCTTTTTCTTCTTTAGTCTTCTTTAGTTAATAATTCAGCGTGAATCGATGTAACTGACGCTCTTGGCTCTTGGTGGTCTGATGGTCACCTTGTGATGCTTAAAAGAAAACCATTGCTTTTGAGTTTTTATTTTGGCCCATGATGGTCCATCCACGACGACCTTGACTGTATGCCAGTAGCGCATTAGTTGTCGTAGGGTAGGGCGCGTTGATGATGGGGAAGGTGAACATGATGCTGGTCGCACTATATAAACGCCGATTCGTTTCTCAAGTGATATCAAATCAACTACAGCAGTTCTTAGTTCAATTTGTTCTACAACCTCAAAACAACTCAAAATGTTCAAGCTGGTGAGTGTTGTTTCGTATGAAATTTATACTAATTCTCTACTCATATTTAAATGGTATCGCAAACATTTTAAATAATTAAACATTGCTCGGTTGCATTTTTTGTTTTACTTAATACAATTAAAAACTAAGTTTTACTGCAACTTTAATCTAATGTAATATGTACATATTTGAAAAGATTTATGCATATGTCTCAAATGAAAACGAATCGAATAATAATTTTAGATCGTCTGTGTTGCCCTCGTGGCCGCCGTGTATGGAGCTCCAGCACCAGGACTCGTGGCAACCCCAGTGTTAGCCCACTCTTCTGTCGTGTCCCATGGCCACTCAATCGCCCACCCAGTGCCAGTGGTCCATGCCACTCCATTGTTGGTGAAAAGCGCTCCCGTAGTGCACGTTGCTCCCGTAGTCAAGACCGTGCACCACGTTCCGGTAATCAGGAGCCACCATGTCGTACCAGTAGTCCACGCAGCACCCGTCGTCCACGCAGTTCACGCTGTTCACGCAGTTCACTCTGTTCCGGTGGTCAAGTCACACCAGAGCCATCATTCGGTAGTCCATGCCGCACCCATCGTAGCCGTCCACCATTAATACAAACTTTCAAACTCTAACTATATTTATTTATTGTAAATGTGTGTTTTGATAATAAATTATTATTCCAACTTTATACTATATGAGTTTCATTCCACGCTATTACCCACCTAAATAAATATCTTTTTTGACATAATCAATCGTGTAATAGTTTTTCTCTTGCTAATTCCTAATATATAGGGTTCTGAATGTGTTCTATGTACATACATAATATATAAATAGTATAACAAATGTAAGAGCACGATTTACGACTGAATCCAAAACTATATACATTTGATACATATTCGCGGGATAAGATTTATGCAAGCATATCACTTAGAATTTGTAATGATTTACGTTTTAGAATATTCAATCATTCATACATAAGTAAAATCAGTGTTGTTTTATTATAGTATCATTATTTAGTAAAGTATGGCTCGTCATTCTTTGTGATAGTCGCTACTGGTTTTTGTACGGGACAACGCGCATATCGTCGTCATTTGCATACTATCCTTTTGTCGCCCGCCTTGTTTAATGAATTTCTTGCCCTCTTTTCGCGACTTCCGTTTTCTTCTTCGAGATTTTCATTAACGAATATTTAACACACAGCGTGCTAATCAAATAACACTTGTGCATATATAATATTACCAGCGAAAAGACGGCAAGTGCAGTGATTTATAGAAAAATGTAAATATCAATTTATGTGTGTATCACTGTATCACTGATGGATAGGGAATACTTTTGGTGTAGGTAGGTACTTAAGAAATTGGTTCGATCGACTTGGCGTGCTGTGCACCCATTGATCAAGCAAGCACTTTCAGTTTCTATCACGTTGATTAAAATTTAAGAAATATCACTTTATTTAACTGCAAGAACAAAAAAGAGCTTCGGTCAAAACCGATAGTTACATCCATCGGCCTGCCAGCCAACCAAGCAACCAACTGAATTCATTCATTCTTTTCTTTTTCTGGTGTTTTGATCGCTACATGAAACATTCATTTATTTTATTTCCATCACCGCCTTCTTATAACAGATATTTATTGAAATGTTTATACTTTGCTGAGTATTATTTATGGCGGTATTATACAGACGTTTATTTGGTAATAATGAATAATTTATTGCGCGGCCAATAAAGATGAAGCGTTACAGCAACCGTATTGAATTATTTCTTATATTATGCCACAATAAGAAACAATACATTTGCATAGAGATAATAAAGTTGCTCTCGCTTGTTCTTAACGCACGTTCAAATCTGTGCTTCGATTCGCTTTATATTGCAAAATAAATCATACATGGTCGAATGATTAGAGCGAGCATGCATGCATGCGTTGACAATACAAAGTATCATCTCGTAAAATATACACAGCATCCTCATGGTGGCGGATTCGCTGATATTGACCTTTGGCACTGCTCGCGAACAGACTGTGCGACCTTGATGCTTGGTTGCCTTCACCCAGATTTTCATCCGGCTGGCGACGGGTGCGCCTGGTCCGGCAGATAACCGCAACTGGCACAGCAGTTCTGATCAAACTCCATATCCTCATTTCCGTGCGATTTTCATAATATACCCATTATTCAGACACCCGTTACGGGTGCTCCGGATGATCGCTTTCCAAAACAGATTAGCCGCTCTGTCTAATATACACAGCCATTTTTAACAAGCTACAGTTTATTTGATTGATGTCAAATCAACTGTTGTTATACGCACATACATAGAAGGATTTCCATTGTAACTTATTTAGAATGAATGGTACTGCTTAAGAAATACGGAAAAGTAAGTTATATATGAAGAAAGCAAGTACGTATGTACGTACGTATGCATGTATATGTGAGCAATCAGAGTTAAAAGTTTTGTGTTGCGGTAGCAGAGCTTCACATCCGGTCGGCTAGACGTACTGCATACATACATACATACATATATAAAAACGTTCGCAGCTAGATAAACAGACTTTACTATTCTGTTTGACATTAATATATGCATGGCGCAAAGTGTTTTGTATGTTGTTGTGTCAAGTGACGGATTTTTGTGGCGGGTGGGCAGTGTAGATGAAGTAGTCCTCGTCGTCCTCTTCGGCGCAGCGAGAAGAAGAGATATAGGTCACCAGATCTGTCACGGGGCACCGTTTAATCATCGCAGCAGTCGCGGCCTGGATGACATTTCTAACTGAAATCCGAATGCTTTAATCTACGTGAATTGCTTTACAAAATGGCCGGCATTATCTTCAGTTTTAAACGGTTTTCAATTGTTTGGCGTACGGCCAAAGCTGGCTGAGGATGACAACATGTAGTCACCGTGTACCTACCATAATTATTATTGTTTTCCAAACAGCCACAACGGGGCCAATTATACATTTATTAAGCACCCTTTTCCCTATTACCTACTGCAATATTCCATTTTGAATATCAAATTGCATCTATTCATATTCATAGTCTGAATATTGCATAGTTTCTAATTACCTTTGTTAACTATAGTAAAATATATAAATACGAACCTATCTAGGGATACAGCAATGAGACTGTAGACAGAGGCTGCCACGGAAACTCCTTGAACGTAAGGAACTGTCTTGCACATCCACCATCCAAGGATCCAAGCTGAAAACATACAAAATTACAAATAGGATTTTATTTTAGTTTCTATTAAACGACAATAACAACAACAACGTTGAAAATAAAAAATAAAACCAACTACAAGACTGTTTAACCAGGAAAAGGTCAGCAGTGTGGGTGTTACATATATATGACTGTATTCCGTGCTTCTAACACTGAACTTGAAAACTTTCAGCCCTGAAAAGTTTTTCAATTTGAAAGCCATTACTCTGTAGTTAGGAGCGCTACCGTCAAATAGATTTCGTTTTAATTTTATTTCTGTATAATACCGACCGTTGCGTTTTTACATTCCAAACAAGACGGATTTTCTGTTTCAAACCAATTTGCCTGTTTCACGAAACTTTATTTGCAAATGCTAATTATTTGCTCCATACAAGCTTCTTATCAGTCACATTGATATATTTTTTAACCGTAATGCAAACGCCGTCTTTATTTATTTAGACACAAATTACGTAGAACGAAAATAGTTGAGCTAAAAAATGATACATGGTTTGTTTTGTATATTGGACATTTTATCTGTGTTATTTTGCTGCTCTGTTGTGTGCACATGTCGTTATTTTTCACGAGAAAAAGAGAAATATCTATCTCATTAAATAAAGCTTGCCTAGAGCCCCAATGGGGAACCTAGGGGCAATTATCCCCACTACCACGGCCAAGGTCATACACACACACAGTGAAAAATATGGTCTGTCGTTGTGCGTGATCTGACTCTGAAAATAAGCCAATCCTGAATTCCCGTATAGAACCTAGTTACGAGTGAAATATTCCTATGTTAGGCCCTAACCATGATGAAACAACGTAGTTTCGTCTAATTGGGATCACTTGTAATTTATTTTAATTGATATTTATTCTCTCTGCTACATACAACGATTATCTGCCAAGCATGAAATATATTCGCATACGGAAATATTATCTGCAACTGGCAAAATCATTGCACAAACAAAAATCATTAGATGTATTCTCTAATTGTTAATCAGTCGGTATTTTGACGAATTGAATTAAATCTCGCACTGGGCTGGGTTTAAAGTAGCATGCTAATGCTAACACAAAAAGGATTAAAAAAAAAAAAGAAATTTGAATATTCAGGGTAAAATGCGTTTGTTTCGTGACGAACAGGCCAAATGAAATAAGTTTGGCGTGCAGCCAGCTGCTGCGCGACGGCCACGGTCAGATTAATCACGGACTACTCAAAATCCAGACGTGCACAATCGATAGTGTTTCATTACCAACATTAAATACGATACGCGAGATCCATGATGGCGTTTGCTTCAGAATTTGAAGAAACTATTGACACAAATCTTGGAAAAATAAATACATTTCCAGACGAGATATTTGACAGTTGTTCCAAGCAGTTTTCTTCTTCGCAACACATACATATGTACTCTATTTGACAAGTTGACGTTTGCTTCGATAAATCCGTCACATATTTACGTATTTACAGGCATACTAGGTACAGACATAAGGGGAAATAATATTTTTTGAAAATGTAATGTATTGTCGTTTTATACAACTTTCAAACTCGAAATAAAAATTGTTAGTTGTTTCGTGAAACTTACAAGAGAAATGTACATACATACATACATATGTCACTGTTTAAAATATTTATACCAAATGCCATCAGAAATAGTAAATGTATTATTTTGAAGATACAAATAAATAGTATATGTATAATAATTGTTGTTCCTAGGTAGATGACCTATAAGTGCATGTATTTGCAATGTTGTTGCAAAAAAAAAGTGCACATTACCGCTGTGCACATTTCATCATGAAATTTTATCATTCGAATAAAAAGCAACAGACTGTGATGTATGTATAGCAAACATACATACTCGTGTGTTCATTGCAGTCGCCAATTTTTATGAAAATATCGATATGACTCGTATGTATGTATATACTTATGTATGTATACACAGAAATGCATCTATGAACATACATACATATACTGTAAAAAAATATTGCACAATTTGTAACAGAGAATTACACAACCGAGTGTAACGTTATTGAATTTGAGAAAAAAAAATATACTTCATATGAATGCTTATATCTGTATTTCAATTCAGTGCAAAATGTCTACCGTTCATTTTTTTATTTTTTGCAGTGTATTAATGCGCGAAAAGGTGCGCTTTCATATCTGGTATATGATGGCATTAAATTTTGTGTTAGTTTTCCACAAAAAGCGGATCATGCTAAAAGGATTGACCCGTTGCGTCGACAGAGTAATCCTTTTTCAAAAGGGTTACATTTGAATATCTTCTTATTACTCCAACAAAATTGTATCCGAATTTTACGGAAATAACTTTTTTTTTATTTCAAGATTACATTTCCAATTTTTACTTTCCTACACGAACTATGCCTGTCTATTGTTGAACAGGAAAACAAATCATTTGGAATTTGACGATTAATAATAATATCGTTTTAAGATTATTATGAGAAATTTCATTGAAAGCTATTTTACCTTATTCTATGCATATCTATACAGTTAAACGAGAAACCAGTAATTAACACATGATATGTTTCTCCTTGTTCCACTTATATAGGGTCTGAAATAATTTCCATATTTCTGATTATTATTTGAAAACCTGTCCAAATTTGTTCGAAAACTATCTGTGTATTGTCAATCGCCGGCAACTTACGTTTGGTTTCAATGTATTTCTATACATGTAAAATGCTATATAAATTGTTGCTACATTGTGCGTGCGGAATAATGTACGCTCATTTTAAAATCATTCAAATTGCTATATTGAAGACTAGTGGTTTTTAACAATATTAAATTTAATATTAATTTTATTTAAATAGTATATACTAGAATATTCGCGTTTGGTTGTTATGTGCCGGGTACAACATAGACATTTATTGTGCGCGTACAAGAAAAGAATTCTGAAATCGGCTCCTGCAGATCAACACTCTTGCAACACTAAATTAGGAAGTGAGTATACCTCAATACTGAAACATTTTGTTATTATAAACAATTAATCTTTGTTTTATAATTGCTCAGCTTGCATGGACAATTTATTTATAAAATGTACAATAGCGTTTATTTTAAACTACATCAACTTAAATTTAATTTCTTGTAATTTTTCCCTTGATGATAGTTGAAATACGTAATATTGGCGCGTACATATTTTAACAATCATCATACGTTTAGAGCTATAAGTCCCGAAAATTTCATCCGATTTGACTGGAAATTTATTTTCATATTCAAAAATGGTTAGTTATAAATTCCTGAATAGGACAATTTTATATGTAGTATATTAATATAGATTTTTATTTTGGCTGCTTCAATTTTTCGAAGAAATTTGTTTCACTCAGTTTTAACAAACGCGATATTTACTATTTTATTTTATTGTTTGAACTAACATTGATTCTCTTGCAATCCTCATTTAATTCAACATTTTTATTAAATACTACTAGATATATAATATATAGAACTCTCGCATATTATTTATTAACATAACATGCAACCAAAAAAACAAATTAAATTGTTTCGCGTGATGTTCTGTCTGGTCCGACTAGGTAATAAATATTTTCAATTAAATTCATTTTACTATTGATAGATGTATATGTGTTATTTGTATTGTATAATATAAAAAAGTGTATATGAAAAACATATTAAAAACACCGTTTAATAAGATTAATAAGTAATGATTGTAGTGTGCCGTGGAACGTCAGGTATACGCCACACACTAAATTCATAAAATAAAATTCTATTATGTATTTTGATGTTAAAAGTTAGGTAACTAATTTAATGCTAATTGATATTCTATAACGTTTTTTGTTTGGGCTGGCTGATTAAATCGAATCTTTGCGAAATTACGAAATATCTACTTGCGGGCTGTTCTAAGCTACGGCGTGGTAAATGGTACATTCATGTATTAATTTACTGTTTTTATTTATTTTCGTTAACTTTGTGGTCTAAATTGATCATTATTGTTTAATAAATATTAAAAAGTATATGTGGGGTGTTTTTAATAATGTTTAAATATTTACGATGATTTCTAATTCATTTGCCAATGTTTCAGGGGTGTCCAGTCCATTCTACTCAACATATTATTTAGAACAAGTAAGTGATTTTTTAATTATCTAGCATGTGCTATTTTTATATTTCCCAGTTTCTTTCTGTATATATTATTTATGTAAATGTATGTACTGTGGTGCGATTTGTAACAAAGTGAATTATGTTTTAAGTGTGTTCGCGAGTGTTTATTTATCTGTGAAATAACTACCTTAAATATATGCCATTTTCCCCTGTACAGTATTAGTGAAAGTCTTAAAATTAAATAAATATTTCCGTATATAAATCAGGTGATAGTGAGTGATAAAAAATGGTCGTGTGGTAGTTCTAAATAAATAATTTCGCGAAATTAAATAAATTAGTGCTTCGCCTCGCTTCGCTACCATACAGGAACAACTAGAACTTCAGCTGTGGTAGGAGAGGAACAAGAATGGATTTGGAGTTGGTGAGTACCTTTTGAACTTCTAATATATGAAACGTGCGTTTTGCTTAGTGGTTCTCTAATAGGATATAAAATAAAAGAGAATTCATTGTCTTCGGGTGTACCATATTATTTATTCTTTCTTTCTTCTTTTCTTTTAACAGTTTCTGAATACGCGCGTATTCAGAAATTGTTAAACCACTGGGAAATATAAAATTTGTCAAAAATAATAATATTTATAAATTATAAAACCATTGTTAATAAAATGGTATTGAATTAAATTCATTACAATAATAGCACATGCCCCAAAAATTGTATAACTTGAGAAAGTATTCTGTTCCAAGCCAACCCTGATCATTCAGAACCTGACGATGGTTCATTTATCAATAAATAAATGTCTGCATATGTTTGGAACGCGCGCTATAGTTTCAAACATATGTGGTAGCCCCTGCCCTTACGGTTAGAGCATGTATTTTCTCTAGTTCCTTGTCGTTCGTTCGTTCGTTCTATTCGTAAATATTTCCCCTTTTCATCGTGGGAGCACCCACCGTTGGATTCCAGGACGAAAACAACAATATGAAGTACACTTTTGTATCGGCAACGCGTACTGTCCATCCAGTATGGCAGTTCTGCTGCGGGGGCAGATCGTTGTTTTATTTAAAGATAATTTCGCGTTGTTTAGCTTCTCGGGTTAGAATTTTTGGTTGGGGTTTAAATTCGGGTTTCGGGTGTTTCGAGGGTGGGCGCGTTAGTTGGTTACTTATACTCGATCGCGTACTCAGGGCCCGCCGGTGGAGCGAGGTGGGCCCCAATAACTAACTGTACTTTCACACTTACAGGTTTAATGTTTTCGGACGCCACAGTCCACCCTTTAAAATTTTCGGAGTGTGTGGGAGTAGACTTGCACACTGCACCCTATGGCAGATCGCCTTCTAATCCAAATTTCTTTCAGATTCATCAATCTCCACGTGTAACATGGTGTTGTACCCAGTGTTACACATAAAATGCATGCATGCACACAATTGTGTGTGTATGCCCCGTGCTCACTAGCACAAAGTTAGAATAAGTATCTCAAATTGTAGGTAGGGGGTGGGAATATATAATCAGTTAGGTAGGAGGTGGGAATACTTTCAGTTAGGTAGGGGGTGGGAGCATATTCAGTTAGGTAGGGCCGCACCGGGGTACGTTTAAAATTATATCTAATGTGTTCTTATACGTATCGTATCGTCATTTTATCCAAAATAATAATAGACTTGATTTTTAAACGTACTTCATGGAGTTAATACTTTTGATTAGTGCGGGAAGCAACCAAAAAACTCCTACAGAGCAGCGGCGCGGTTAGAAAAATGTTACGTTTTGGGTTAATTTCTATATTTCTGGTTATTAAATTCAGTTGACAAAATATATGTACAGCGTATAAGAAAGTTTAGTACAATTCCCTGCAGATATTGTTTTCTTACTATACAAATATTAGATTGAACCATTTTGACTTTTTATCCTTTCATGACATACTCGAAGCGCCTCTATTTTAAGAATATGAGAATGCATCGATATTCGTTATTTGGATCAGAGATAAAGTTGAAATTGAAAAAAGTTTCGGACAATGTTCCAATATCATCCAGCAGTTTATTGGCATTGTGTATGTATGTATGTACATACAAGCTACTAGCCTCCCACGCATGCAATTTTTAAAATTCAAAATTTATTGTCTCTTTCAGCTAAAAATAAAATTTAATAACAACGTGCGCTTAATACAATAAGCAATTTCATGTCCACGCCACATGCTTGAATTTAATATAAACACAGCACCCTATTTTTTAATTTATTACTTACCGTTATGATATTCCAATTTTTTTAATTCAATCTTGTTACTTATATATTTAAGATAATTTTGTAATGGTATTTATTGAAGTGATGTCTTTGATGTGTTTGAGAGGTTTAGTACAGTTTGGAATAGAGAGACAGGGAGAGAGAGAGAGATAACCATAAATATATATGTAAATGATAGAAAACACTTTTGTTAAATTGAAAATAAAACTCGAACCGAAAACAAAATTCATGTAAATTCGCTCCGTTGTGGAGATCGTTCGTACCGAAAACGAATGGTTAAAAGAAGATAAAAAAAGAGACATCGATTGGTGTAAAAATGGGGGGCGCACGCCTGTGCCCATAGCCACCTGTTTCTGACGCTCATAAATTCAACATGCAAATTTGGTGAAAATCTTTTCGTTTGGCCATATACATACATACATACATATACAAAAAAGGTGCTAAACGAACATGCATACTTCTATATAGGAATTCCCTTTGGGATATATCTCACTATCGTCGACTATATTTGCACCCAATTCGCATCATAACGCGAATCCGACTGTCGCCGCGCCGCGCCGTGACAAATGGACTGCTGATTATGAAGTAGCCAACAACCCCGAAACATTAATCTCGATATGGTGTTCATTATTTAGATAGACATTTTTCTATAGCCCTCCCTGTCGTCGTATGATCAGACTACACAAATGAAACGCAACCCTCGAAGTGTTAATGTGCATGCACGTATATACATACATACGTACGTACGGTGATGTAAAGCACAAAGAACGATACTGCGAACAGATTCAAAGAGAATGTAAAAAGCATCACGAACCAAAAAGATGTTCGTACATACATGGCACACGAACACAAAATGTTTTGTTCTTTTAGAAATCCGTCACTAAAACTAAACCAATGGCCAAGGTCATGCGAAAAAGCCCCATTCTGTTTGACAAACTAACAATTATTTATAATACATATATACACACATACACACACACACACACACACACAACAGTGCAATCTAGTGTCAGTTGAATGCACTACATATACAGTAGAAGAAGCACGAACATGACATGTCGCGGTGTGTCATATCGACGATTTTTAAATTTCATTTCAATATCAGAGTATTATTGTCGCAGTCTGCAAAATCTGCAATTTTATTCAGTGAACATTCAATTTATTCACACACATGCAGCGTCAGACACGCTGCTAAATTGATTTATTTTGTATATTTAATATCGCACACTCAAGAAAGCTCCACAGGCATGGCAATACGAGTAAGTATCTCGTCTATCGCGCTGCAGCAAAATAATTAGGACAATCCAGTACATAAATTGCACCTTTTACAGCAGCACCATACAATTGTAATTCTAGGTCGCTACAGATATCATAAACAATAGCCACACATCCGCAAATATTATCTATTTTAGCAAATATGCATATGTATTCACTTGCAAAACAAATTCAAACGTGAGCTTATATGAAACAAAAACCGTGAATATCTTGATTTTTTGCCTTATTTTTTTTACCTTATTCGATATATATATAATATCGACCTTGAAACGGGATGATACCGTTAAACTTATTCTAATTTTATTCGAGAATAAATTTTGTTCCGTAAATAAAAATAAAGCTGTATAGCGCGTCGGCCGGGCGGTTTAGATGCGCAGCTAGAAAACTTCTGAATGAAAATGTCTTGACATTTCATGGGCGTCGACGACACTAATCTTACACTGAATCGCCGCCGTTGTCAGGTGCACCCTTATTCTTAACTGCCAAAAAAACGCATTTAAAGATATCACTAGGGATTCTGCGGAGCTTTTATCATGTTACTGAAAGCCGTTAGTCTACTACGCTATATACTCGTAGTATGCTTGGATCTATTCGTATTTCAAAAATGCCTTTCTTTCACTAAGCGTCGCTAAAGCAATTAAAATTTAAACAAAGTTCAAGTTATTTTCGTAACATTTTAAGTGATTCATTTACTAAATTATAAAGTATACTATAACTTTCATTCCATTAATTAAGTTTTTCATGAGTTGCGAACAACTCGATTACACCCACTTGCAACTAGAAAGTTGTTTGTTGCAGTATTTTAACGACGCTCGCAGTGTTTTATTATATTACGTATTCGTCATTCTAGAAATTGCATACAATAAATTAATAGGCGAACAAAATGGTAATGAATGACATGATGATGATGCTGCATCTATAAATCAGGCAACTCGTCTCGTCAATTTTTCAGCGGAAAGTCAGTAAATCATAGAATCGAAGGAACCCATTGTGCATTGAGCAATTATTCTTTATAATTTACTTTTGTGTTCGTGTGAGAATCGGAATGCTACCCTCTGAAGATCGGCCAATTTATCTGCTCAGAAACGATGATATATGAACGATAGTCTCACACCGCTGGGACACCACTGGGACTGCTCCAACACACTTCAAAGATGTATGATCGTCTAGAAACTTTCTTACGTTTTATATGGTTTCAACTGTACCTTTGAATTATTTATAGTTTAGTTTGAAATACTTTTACCGTTTATCTATTCTTTTGTGTAATAAGGAAATTCCGAAATTGCCATTTTAAATATCCCAAAAAATGTAACCCCCACACAATGGACAAACATAATAATCAAACTGAACAACAACATAAAATGCCTAGTTGTCGTTCTGCTTCACAGAGGCAGTAACCTTTTAAGCGACCAGAGCCGCTCGTAGGCTATGGGAATTGTAGGCTGGGGCGGCCCATTGTCTCAACCAGTCCCCCGGAGTCCGGGATAAATAAAACATATGCGGACGCAATCTAGCGTTAAACCAGTGTACTGGTGTCTCCGGCTCCGGAATGGGAACCGCATATGAAATGGCCAACATGGACAACCACACAAACCAGACACCAGGTCCGGTCAACCGGAATTGTTATCCGGTTATGCGGGTCCTGGTTCACAAATCAATTACGTACTCAATAGCCTGTTATATTCCCAAAACAGTGTGTGCATGTGTCACACCGAAATACGCATATTATTTTATTTGAGTTTAATTCAATTTTAAATTTTCATAATGATATTATCGACTGAAATCGTCGCTGCTTCATCTGTGACAGGTCACGAAATATTATCAATTGTTCGTTTATTCATGTAGCGTCGTTACGGTTCTGTATGTCTTTATAGACGCATCATGATTTCCGTTTCTTTGACATTGATCCTTCGTTGTTTGTGTCGACGACATTTCTTTGCTGTGATCTTGAACCGGAACGAGGGTCGCGGTGTTTCATTTACGTGCGAACTTCCGGGACTTTGTCAAACAAAATATGATTGAACACCCCTTCCACTGTTTTTTGTTTCGATGTGTATTTAGCTTGCTTAAGCTTTTTATTGACAACTTGTTTTTATACGACTATACAAAGTCTCATCAAGAGATGCTTTGATTTAATTGAAATACGGCCGAATACACAAAGTTCCTTCAGAGAAGTTCTTTTTGAAACACGATTTCTATAGAGTTATTCCCTAACGGATTTTTAATTAAAATACCTTTAATATTTAACAAAGATCTTTCGTTTATTAATTTATTATATTTACGAGCAATATTTATCAAACAATCCTAATATCTATTGATTGATTGATTGCCAAAGTAAAATGTGCATGCAACATTTATATGTTTTCTTACATTGTATTGTTAAAGCTTAAAGGTTATTCCGTGGAAATCGGTTAATACTGTTAAAATATACTGGCAACATCAATATTTATCTACACTTATTGACTTACCCGGATACCGGAGTCGTGCACCGTGAAGTCCCGGAGCTGTGTGAAGTAAATTTGTTTATTTAAACATTCCCGGAATGTTCACTTAATAATTATTTATCTTTGTGTAATGTATACATACGTTACAAGTTAGTCGAACCATAAGTAAATGCATATGTGACCGTTATGCTCTGACCAACCAATGTCTTTATACATACTAGATATAAAACGATTTATCAATAGTGACATTTTTGTATTTCATCGGAAATTGTAAATAACAAGCGCAAATGTATGTACATACATAAAGAAAAAGCTTAAATAAATATTCTCCATCATCAGAAATCGATAGTTGCGCTCTAGGCTCTATGTATGTGTGTTAGTTACGTATTTATTTTGGCTATTTCGCCCAAGTTCAAGTTCGTAGTCATTAAAGATTGTAGTTAAGGAGGCAGTTAAGTAAAGTGCGATTAAGGGCCGATAACGGCGGGCGGTTAATCTACGATTTTATTAACCGAAACCCTAAACCAAAGTTACTTTGACTGATACGGTCGACACAATTTGTCGCAGAGTTAGACAAGCGAAGTAATGGCTTTGCCATGTAGAAGCTATTCTGTGGCCGGATTCCACACACACACACACGCGCACACGCACGCACGCTATAAATGCATGGTGTGGGTGGCCAAAATGATCATTGCCCTATCTTAGTCATCGTGTTATTGTATTGCAACGTTTTAGACAACGTTCTGGAATTTTTTGTTCGAAAATTAGTCAATTGGCGCGTTGCTGAAAATTGTTACATTTCAGCGTTACTGCAGACCGCGTTGCGGTGGTCGCCAAGGCCGCTTTGCTATTCAGCTTGGCCAACTGTCAAAAAATATCTTCAAGTGTCTTTTGCGCATAAACATTCTTATTAATCAATCAAAGAATCCAATTGGATTTTTGTACAGTTATAGAAATTAGTGTGAATGTTGTTGATATAAAAATGAATGTTGATTGAAGAATGATAAATGATCCTTAGATTTGTTAAATTAGATCGCGAATAATCGCGGTCGGAAATCAGCTGAAAGAGTGAAAATTAGTACAAACTCAGCGCTAATATACTTAGACACGCGACTTTATACAGAAATGAGGTCAACGTGTTGCAGTTCAACTTAGGTCAGGGCATTGAACTAGAACGAAGCACACCCGTGCTTTTTAACACCTTTGTTAGCCAGATCTGCTCGCGAAGATTACAACAAACGCATCTTGATTACAACATAACATATTTAAATTAGCATCACGGGCGCGCAATGTTTCATTGTTGTTATATGCATATCATCAGTACGTACACGCCAAAGTGTCGCATATTGGATGAGTTGTTTTAAACAACGCACTTGTTGTTTATACATGCATACATACCATTGAATCAAGTAGCTCGTACGTATGTGCAAATAACACATGTCCGCAATAGTAGAAAATTTTGAATACACTACGAGAATGTTTTCTCAAATAGAATCCCAACAATGTTGTAAATAATAAAAATTACAGACTTTAGTGTTGTATATGAGCGCCGAAATTATTTAAAACGGACGTAGAGATCGAAAACCGTGCGGAAATAATGTGAATTAAATGCTGAAACAACATTCATAAAAAAGCTATAAAAACCGCATAAAAAACACAACGCAACATCCGCAACTAGATACACTGAAAAATCAACGTTGAGCAATTCGAAGAAGGAAGAAATCGCCACGGCCTAATGGCCTAATTCGATGCACCACACTGTATGATTGGCCTGGCCTACAAACGATGGAAAAATATCTGTGTAACTAACGGAAACCTAATAAGGCCACACAGCGCACCGAAAGGGCCCTTATTGCTTTGTGATGCTGCTTCGGTTCATTCGGACAATATTGACTTGTAACTCAATTACCAGATTAAGGTTAAATTAAATGTGTGACTCTGATCTAATTCCACTGGAAATATCACTATTGCTTGGGAACTTTTTGGTGGGATAATAATAAAACAATCATTAAATTGTTAACCCTGCGCCTGTAGAATAGAATCGAATCACTTTCGCTTACAAGAAAAACACGTCCATTTATTTCAGTTTTTTTTCTTCTTTTTTTTGCTAAAAGCACCGCTTCGCCATGCTGCATAAAAGTTAATCTTGAAAACCTAATTTTGTATATGTCAGCTTCCCAGGTCGCTAGTGAGCTAGCTACTTGTTGGTCACATAAAACGACCCTCTTATCTTTTCGTCCATTGAATTGATAAACTTTATCCCAAGGTCCTGGCCATAAACATACGACGGGCGTGGGTTCACGATGACTTTTAACATCTACAGACACAGAACCTTTGGGGAGGTGATATGAACATACGAGCAAAGTCGACCTAATTTTAGCCTCGTCAAGTGCTGTTTAACGCTTTTCTATTCGGTAGTTGTCGGTGTTAGTTGGATATTTCGCCGGAATGTTTGTGAAAAATGTCCGAGTGATATTGGCGCTGATGTCGACGTATGCTAATTTTTCAAATATCAAAGTGAAGAAGAACATTCCCAGGTGAATTCCGGGGCACTCGCAGGCCGTTGGAGAAAAATTAGGACACCTTTTCTAGAAGATGCATACCTGGCGACGACGGTAATATAAACAGTGCGACGACGGCGCGGGAGGAATTTTAGGGGGCATTCTTAGGGTGGCAATCGTGGCGGTTATAGCATTTGAAACAAAGCATAGCACATGACCACAAGTATGTAGGTCATACCTGCTAGGTACGCTATCAATAATCTACGCCTGACAACGACTGAAGCCTGAAATTATGGATGATACACTGGCATTTTAAGCTGCCAATTTTATCAAATATTTGCATGGAAATTATTATAATAAATGTAACCTTATCTACTTGACTAAGTCCAACAACCTAATAATGTATTCACTTGTAAACAGATAACGAATTTGCTATCCACCAGATTCACATAATTCGTAGAAATTTTAATATCACTTGAAAAGGTTAGTTATGAGCGTCGGGTTCAAGTGGGAAAGCTCCGAAGCTCGATCATTGAACATTCTTATAAAACTTGTTATCAAAATTTAGTCTTGCCATAACGGTTGCTTGGTTTTTATTAAAAATGAAAGCGCTTCTCATAAATTTTGTTTTTTGCATTTATTTGACGGCAAATTAAGTCGTTCTCAAATCAGTGGTTCTTCATTTCGGTGTAATTTCACAGCATCGTATTGATTGATTGCTATGGCTTGCAGTATTACTAAAGATCAATTAGATGAATCGGCGTTGTTCGATTCCATTGTGTGTACACGCCCTGCAGTCTGGGGCACAGCCCTGCGACACCATCATTACACGGTAGACATTGTTCAATTTTGGCCCCGTATCGAGATGTTCTTATTTGCATATCTGTTTGACCGCTTAAACATCTGTGAATCTCAAATGAAATTCACGTTCGTCATTCCCGGCATGCCAAAGCTGAAGGGAAACACGGACCGTTGGCATATTGAATTTCGGATTTGAATTAATATTCAAATCAAAGTATTCAAAATAACATTTGCACGTTCTATTGAAATGTAGCTAAGAAATTTGGCGTCACTTTTGTTACCCATTACCTATGTATGTATGTATGTATGTATGTATGTACATACATATACTTTGTTCAATTCAAATCTTTCAAGCAATTGGCTGGGAGTTGGAACACCTGTTGTTATTCGGCGAAGAAGGAAGGAATCATGACACGTTCTAAAGAAAGTAGTCGGACGTGCACGATAAAGTTTCTCGAAGACACTCTATCTTTAGATATTACTGCCATCCGAAAATGCGTCTACATACAGTTGAAAAATTGTATTTCTATTTGACTTTTGATACTAATCAATGTACGATTTACAATTTGGTATTTATTTTTCGATATGTGCCTGCTTTCGGGGTCTCTTGAAACTTTTCCAATAAATCTTAAAAGAATATAAAATATACGTACATATATATGTTCCAAAACGATTTGCCCACTATACCAAAGACGGAATATTTATTTCAAGTATCAAAATAAATATCTTGAAAATGTCACACGTAATGACCACGATTTGAAAAATGGTCAGAAAATTATGAGTTACCGAAATAAAACGAAATGTTGGCAGGAAAACTATATTACATACATACTATATAGCTTTTTGTACTTGACATGTATTGTTCTGTTCTGCATTTTTTTTTTGAGAAGGAATTTAATTCGTCGGTGCTTGGTGCTCGTGCGAGCATGCTATCCTGCTATCCATGGTTGCGTTCATGTCTAAAAAATGTGTTTGCTGGTGGGTTGGTTAGGGGGATATGTCTCAGTGCATATTTCAGGTGTCACCGTGTCAGGTAGTTTAATCCAGACAGCTACAGCGAGGAAATCGCGCAGGAGGACAGGCAACAAAACAAAGCAGAATAGCTACTTCCGGCATCTGCAGCGCCAGTGGTGGTCGTGCGTGGCAGCTCTTGTGATCCGGGTAGCTATGTATGTATGTATGTTCGTACACCATATGCCCGACGTTCCGCTTCAAGAATTACTTGTACTACTACTACTACTACTATATGTGTTTTTATTCCCTTCTTGTCGTCCTTCATAATTGGACGCTGTCTGTAAATATTACAAGGGAATGTCACCAAAAAGTAAACAGTGGTGGTGGAAGGGACTTTGAATGTCCCATGTAAGGTAACCCTTCTCAAACGTAACATGTATCCGTTTGTCTGGCAGCCGCTCATGACGCCTCTGATCCTTTCTTCACCGTCTGGCTAATTGAATGAGGGCCACGAGAATTGCCTATGAAGGATTCATAATTACATTGCGAACAATACTTTTTCGTTTATGCCTTTTTCTTCGTTTCCCTGTAACTCGCACAGTTTAGAATCTTCAAGTAGGTACATACATACATACTGGTACACCTATTTAGCGTCTGCTTTGTTGTACGTGGGTCATTTTGTACTTGTATACTTGTACTTGTATAATTTTAAGTTCGAAAAGAATACGGGTCAAGTATACTTTATACTGTATCCTAGCACGACTTATAAATGAATAGCAAATATTTTTCTACATTGTTAGACCACGTGCAAAAATTTGATTGAAACATCAAAAAGGTTATGCAGTTTATAAATGTGCAATATATAGTACAAACATGGTAGACAGATTGCTCAGCGAAATATAATGAAAACCGCGTCGGAATTATAATATAAATGGATTGGAAGCGCTCTTCTTTACCGCATAAACTGTGCAATGCAAGTATACTTTATGATTCGAGATAAGAATTGAAAATTTTATTTTCCAAAAAGTCGCGCTGCACTGAGCTTTCGCATCGTACTAAAAATTCTTATACTTACACAATTTTTAGTGCGTCATAAAGACTGGCCCAACTCCCAACGTCAATGTCATACTTATTTATGCAACTATCCATATATGTAGTATGTATGTACGTACGTATGATCAAATGCACCAAATGAACCATATGTTATGTTATGTTACACACAGTTCATATTTGTACATGAGAGCCATTCATTTCGGTTAATTATTATGATTATAATTTAAATTTAATCAATTTTTGACATACATATATATAAAATATTTAATTATATTTTTGGCCAAAGAATAATTTCCCATAGATCTGTTTTAAATCGAATTTATTACAGATATAAAAAATAATTGAAGAAGTAATAAACGAAATAAAAATTTATGGACGTTTAAAAGCGAATAAAATTGTGCACATATTTTTCATGCACTATAAAATGTTAGTACTGAAACTGTCTAGGAAAGACACGTGTCACGCATTACATATGTATGTATGTATGTTTAAAATTTTAAATCCCATCCTGTGTTAGTTTTCATTAATAAATAAAAAAAGAATCTCTGGCCCATTAGTGTGAGTTCGATATTCAATTGTTATCTTTAGTACCGCGAACGACAGTTTTTGTGGAAAATACTAGGTCGGCCGGCCGGTCGATGGTGACAAAAACTACTCTAAGCTGATAGTTGATAGTGATAATCATACGGTGCTATCATTATCATCGTTGTGAACCTCATCCCCGTGCCGCTGCGCGAACTAATCTACCGTTAATTGTTAACTGTTACATCGGTCGAGTAGCTCTGGTAATAGAGGGTAAATTGGGAAAGTGGTTCAAGGACAAATGTGTCATTCGCGATTACAAGCGAGCCAATTATTACTAATCGCGCCAATTGTTGCAGTTTTCACTGATGTCGCGATTTTACCTAATTGATAATCCGTAATGATGCCAAAAGTGCTGTATGCTATACCGCGCTACTAGTATCGTAGTTATTTTTATTTATATATATATATAACATCTGTTTAATGTAAAAACAAAAATAAATAGCAGGACGTCCTGTAAATTAACTGGGAAATCAGTCCAATTTAAGTCTAGTTTCCGCTGTAATCCCCGGGCGTACACGATGGACGAATCCATTAATTGTAGACTGGAGAGAGGCTGGAATACACGGACAATCTGATAGCTACGATATATATATATATATATATTTATGTATGTATGTATATACACCTAGTATCCAGGTTTCCAGCAGTACCTACCTACCTACCCATGTAGGGCAATTGAACTTTTCTGGAAATTGCGTTGGTCATACATATAGGTACTTCATAATACTTTAACTAATTTAGCATTGATTTGGAGTCGTTTTAAATTTAAATGTATCATACTAAGATATTCAACATAGCTTACACATATCGTACACACATATGTTTATACAATCCCGATGATGGGGTAGGATTAAGGCCATAAATTCCGATTTATGCAGTTGTTTTTTGCTTGAAATGCAAGCGTTCACATAATATTCGAAATGTAGTGTTGTCTGGTGGCGCCAGAAGTGCACTGTACATAATTCTGTGCCCACGGGCCAATGAACTTCGCCACTGGTGCAAAGGCCTTTGCTTCCAAAGCACATCTAAAATGTTTAGGATGCCAGTGACAGATCAGGCTTTGTATGCCGACAATAAAGGAAGTATCATTCGGATAAGAGGAACTGATAAGTATTTCTTTGGCACTTCTATATACAATATAATACATAGTAGTACCACAAAGGCTTATATGTATGTATGTATATACATACGAGAACTAGACTAGATTTGTATTTCCGGGTCGTGATTAAAATAACATTTTGATACGTGTGCAGCTCCAACACAATTTAATTGGATGATCCATTTTTTTAGTTTGAATGTTGTTGGTGAACGATTGATGTTTTATGATTTCAAATAGCAAACTGAATTTGTCGTGTTGTGTTGTCGTGTTGTTTGGCAAACAGACATACACAATACGAAATGGAATAGACATACATATGTGACATTTCTATGACAAGGTGTTTCGTTGTTTGCGGCAAGCTGTCTCCTGGGGGCGCATAGACAGGCGGCGACGCTGACGGCCTTTGCGAATATTTCGTACTTTGGAAACTAAACTTGAAATGTTTACAATTCAATATTGAATCGACAATATTGTTGACACACACACACACACACATGTATGTATTTTCTTGACCGAATTATTAGATATTAGAAGAGGCAAGAGTGAAACGATCGTTTAATGAAAACTTATTTTAAGGATTAGTGAAAATACGCCACATATATTTGAGTAGAAGGTTGTAAAAAAACAAATGTTTCAAGCGGGATCCCTGAAGAATAAATTTCGTTTGAATAACAACAATAGTACTATATATGTATATGTATATATAAATTTAATACGTATGCATTGCATATATGTATGTATAGAAAGAAATCATGCATTTGAGATGAAACCTTGACCGCCCCCAGAACAAGTAAAAATAATAATAACAACAAGCATTTAGAGTTGGCTGCGGCTGGTCAGCGGTTGAAATTCCATTATCTATACATGGGCGAATGTAACGCCACCCTAAAACAATAGGATTGTGTGAAAGATTAATTACAACCTTGACTGCAGAAACATTTTTGGGCTCCGGACTGAATAGCTGGGCGCAGCTACGAGTATGATGGTCATCCATGGCACGCTTTATTCTATATTGTGGAATATTGCTCTGTACGTATATCATCAATCACTTAAACATATAACAAACATATTACGTTACGTTACGTTACGCTAAAATCATTGCAGAAATAGGTACATAGACACATTTTTCTCTGGCCCACGGTCATTCAAGTAATAGCAATATATTTTGTACTATGGCATAATTATTGATCGCTCCTAGTATATGTAGTACATACATAGTTCCAAAGAATTAGAAATTGATGATTGTTTTGGCATTTGTGTGCCCGTAAAGCATCTAGAGTGCGGGGCGGCAATGATGGCGTCGCATCGGATCGGATCGCATCGCATCGCATCGCATCGTATCGGTACAACGAACTCCAACTCGCGAGTCGTCCGGTGATGTGTGACTTGTTATTGATTCGCCGCTGTTTCCTGCTGCCTCTGGATCCTGCAACTGCAGCACGCGCACCAGGGTAGCTAGCGTCCGTATCATGACCGTGTTCATGGCACAATGAACGATATATACCCTCCACACACCCACTCATCCATCCTTACACCGGTCCAACAGACATACAAACAGACAGACAGACAGACAGACAGACAAAATGTGCATTCCTGCTGCTCATGATGGAATCGTCCGATTGCTCTACTTGCGCGCACAGATCGAAGAGTGAGCTGTTTTATTGTTGCCCCGCATCCCCACCCACCTGCAGGAACATCAAGAGATACGAATCAACCGGGACGTTACGGAGATTGCCATTTTTATTTGTTCACTTCTCGTCCCGGTAAAACTTGAACTACGACTTTGTATGTAGGTATGTATGTCCTTTTGCGCTGTGTTCAAATTAAGTATGCTGTCGTTTTACTATATTACACCAACCACACGTTCATATATCAAATTTATTTCACTTCTTACTTTCTTATACGAAGTAATAAGAAGTATTGTAATTGTAAAAATAATTCGCTCTCGTGATTTTAACGGAAATATATGATCAAATTGTCCATCTCTTATTTATGTTTCAAGGAATTAATTTAGTTAAAAAAAAAAGTTTGTTTAAATGGTGAAAGATTGTCAAGTTGTGAATGGGAGTAAATGGATTTCTGCCACCCTATTTTATGGTAATAGGCATGAAGCATTTATGAATGTATATTGTTTAGCCCAGAAAAAAAAAATTGGACGTTGCGATAATTATGTTATAAGTTCTTGTAGTTTTCGTAGTCTTTTGGACCACTTCCAGCTTCTTGCTAGGTTACCGATTTATGTCTATATTTTTCTTTTCTATCAAATTAAAAATTGCACCGATAATTACACTAATACTAATATCTGTTTTAATGACATAAAAAGATGTATTTTGAAAAAGCTCAAAATAGCTATATAATTACACGTCAATTAGCGCTGAAAAAAAATAATAAGTCGTTTTTATTTGGAAGTATAAGAATAATGATAAATTAGGTAAAGTTTTTCGATTAAAATTTTGTGGGTAAAATACGGCAAATAATTAACTATTATATTATAGCTGTTGTAAACACGCATTGTACTAATAATAATAATAATAAAAAACTCAAAGTCACGGGCGGCGGCGACGGCGGCGGCCTTGTCCTTGAAACATGTGATCATCCATCTCTTAGGATGAAGAAAATCTATGTGTGCGTGTGTGTGGTATATCTTTTAACAGTAATGTATTCTTGACAGAGATATGATTGAGATTAATGTACTATCTGTGCTGTGGCCGCCATTTTTGAAAGATTAATGTGACACCTTCACACCACTCTTCAGCGCCGATACACATTGTTCGAGCACTCTTTTGTTTATTATTATTACTTAAGAAGTGACGTGAAAAATTATAGAATTAAAGCAATAATTAATGACCGGGCTATTTGCCTTTTAGCACACATATCTAATGGCTACTACTACTACTACTAAGATCACACGAATTATTTTTACTTGCTGTGTGCATTTTAAAATGCTCAAAAGCTTATTTTCTTTCGTACACAAGCCGCTTGGAAAATATCCTCGAGCAATTGTATCTATTTTCCAATCAAACAAGAACTCATGACCAATGTTCGTTCAATAATTCGTTTATAAGAAAATATTCGCCCTATTTTCCGCTTGGCCTAAAAATCAGGTAAACTCTAAGCAGGTCACAGGTCACGGGTCACGTTCTTCATCGGTAATCAGTGAAAATGCATGGCTCGCATGTCGCATGACCATCATCAGCAAGCAGGGCGAGAGGGCGGGGGGGGGGTGCGTTTAAGGAACATGGAAGCTTTCGCTTAAATTATTGTGTGAATCTAGAGCGCGCGATGCTAAAGTTTATTGAGGGGGGTTTCTAATGTCGGTTTCACGTGAAACTTCTAATAAGTGCTGGAATATTCTAAAATCTACTAAGTATATAAAGTAAAATGTTTTGATATTTTTGTACATATTTTTTTTTTACACATAAACGAATATGGATATACGAGCAGTTCTCTAAACCAAAATTTCTTCTTCTGACATACCATTTCCGGTTTGAACTGAAAATCATTACGACTCTGAGTTATATTCTATGTACGTTCACATGTAGCTACATACATGATTGCTCGTGAAATTTAATTTTATTGTTTAATATTCATTCGCTTGTGTACCTATATTATATGTACATACAATGTCCGTTGCCACCCCCGGTACATGTGCACATTTGCCACGGGTGCCGCGGCAGACGTATGTACATACAATGTGCGGCACAACAGCACACGAAAAGTAGGTCATGCTTGTTGCGGATATCTCGCTACAAAATGGAAATTCAAATGTAACAATAAATGATGTGGTGTTATCCTCAAGAAGAAGCCCCGCATTAACAGGCGCTAAACCTTTAACAAATACAGGCCTACGACACCACTGAAACGTATACCCTCTATTTTGACGACAATTTTACAATGCTTTATTACCGTGGGTGTACACATAATAATAATAATGATAATAATAAATTGCAGAAATAATCCAAAGCCGCCATACACTTACATACATCGATCCACATTGAGCAAATAGTCTTAACGTTATCGTGTGAAACAGACTTGTTCCGACCCGAGCAGTAGGAAACGGGCTCTGAGGTGTCTGTGTGCGTACTTTCCCTCATGGAACGGCGTGGCATCTCGCGTATCCTCAGTTGTAGCAGTTGTAGTAGTAGTAGTAGAGTACTCTGACCTACGTTCTTGTAGTGCGCATGTGCCATGACCCGGTCGCACGCCGCGGCTACTGACCTGAATAGTACTCCAGCAGTAGTCCAGCTATGCAACCCAAACACAGGTGCATTGATTTATCTACCCGGAAGGGCAGGGGGGTCGGAAATCTACTTTATTATTATGCTAAGTTTCAAGGTTTTTGGCAGAGGGAGGTTTACTAAACGAAAGTTGCGGAGCCCCTCTATCATTACAACTGTATATGTTTATATGTATTACCTATTAAAATATACCTGAAGACACTTTCTTGCTAAAATGCCTTCTTTACTACTAGTAGGCAGCGTCTGCTTTTATATAGATCTTAAGGATAGACAAATTTTAATAAAATCATCATCAAAATGTAAGGGTGGATATTAATATAAATAATGGTAAACCATTTTCTAATTCGTGAATTATTAAAAACACTTGCTGCTAGTAGTAAAGTGATGAATTATTAGTGGGGAATCCTCATTGATTTATCCAAGCTATAATATGAAATTGTATTGATCCAAGGCGGCTAAGAAGGTCTGAAGAAGCAGGGCTATGATAATATGACCGTGTTGCTTTGAAATTGAACGAACGCCAACGAAATATAAGTGTATCGCTAGCTAGCAAATAATAGTAATAACGACGAAATATGTACTGCGAGTTTTTATTTTATTTTTTGTTTCGCTGGTGTAAACGTACTGTGGCCAGCCACCTGCTTCACTTAATATATCCTCGGGGCTAAAAGAGAAAAGCTCGGCGTTCGTGCGCGCGCGAATACTTGAGCTTTCGGTGCAACGATAACCTAACCTCATTTCCACCGGCGAAACGAGTTCAAGGGAGTGCAGTCTCACTTTTCCGTCCCACTTTTTCCACGCCCGTTCTCGACCATATTCTTTTTATTTTATTTTATCTTTTCTAATTTGGGTTTTTTTTGTCTTAATTTCTTGTTTGTTAATGATTGGCTTGATTTTATTTCTGCTGTTTAGATGAAAACAATTAATAAATTCTTCTTCTATATTACTACTACATACTATTACCATTACAAATGGGGTAAACTCTATAAGAAGTTGTGGTGGCCTTGAATATAAACGGAACAAGTGAATGTTTGGCGACACTTTTCTAAATGGTTCGTAATTGTAGCCGACAAGCTTTTACTATATATAGAGATTGCCAAAATATAACCACCGCCTACTACGCCGCATCCAAAGGCAACAGTGATGTTGTCCTATCAACAGCTCCATTAAGTATCTGCGAGCGTGTCGAAAACTTTAAGTACTTATTGCACACACTAGCGAACGAATTCCTTTTAAGAAAGGAGCAAACTCCAGTTTGAAGGCCAGCGAAGGATTTATTATCGGCCATGCTGGATGATTTCAGCAAATATTAGGTATTATTCAACTAACAAGGAAACAAAAGATAATATTTACCAGTTAAATATTTGCACATTGTTTCCAAGCGGAAATCTAATTCAAAATGATAAAATATTCAGCAATTGATGAATTGTTCGAAAGAAGAAAAATTACACGAAATGACCTCATTTTACCTGTACATATATTTTATGAAAAATAAAGCACGTGACCCAATTTCCTATGAAAATTTCTATGGCTTTTATTATGATTTGTATACAGCTATACTTATAATAGGTACATTTATGGCACAAATGCATAATATTTGTGTATGTATCCAAAGTATCAAAAGTACCTAGCTGATGGCTGGTACCGCGTGTCACCTGAGGTCACTTGAGGCAGGGGTAGTATCGTAGGTGGCTTCGGCACGAGTATATCGACCTCAGATGCACTAGGCCGGAGTAGTCGAGGTGACCGGGTCACCGTACCTGGCTGACCTACTTTGCACACGGTGATGCCCTGATTATTAAATATTTAAACGCAAGACGAGCTGCACTATCCCGTCGTGGTTTATTTTACCCAGCAACGTACTCTGGCTCTAGCTGTATCATTTGTTTATGTTTTTAGCTAAATGTCAATAAACTTATCGCCATGCATTTGCATTTGCATTTGCATTCGCAGTCGCATTAGGCTTTATAGTTCAACCACCAAGCTGAGCTTCGTCTGAGCGTTTATGCTAATATTTCATCTTTTTATTTCTCAACGCGAAATTATTTACTAACTAGTAATAGCTGTTTATTAAACGTCATTCTCTTTCAAATTCTGTACTTCTACTCATAGTAAAATAGAAGAAACCAAAATGTCCAACATTAAAAACAATAAATATTAAATTAATTATATGTTTCTTTGATGATGATTACTATTATTATTTAGGCAATGAATAAATAAATATTTATACATACATTTTAATAAATTGCAACGTTGGCACGACACCAACATTGAACGATTATGTGTGTTTAGTTAAAGTTAGATAGACGTAGAGTGTGTCTCTAGCGAGCTCTTCTTAGAGTAGTTGCTTAATTGAATATGGTAGCAACATTTAACTAATTTTGGATACATGTCTATCTATCTAAATAATGTAATTTACACACTCTACGTATGTAACAGAATTCAACCAGCCAACATATCTATTTACGCATACACTTACAAACACATTAGGCAGTTTAACAAACAAATTTATATTTGCTAGTGTGTGAACAAATAATCAATTTTCATCAATTACTAAACATTTTTCCCTGCTAATGCGTTTAAACGCAAACCTTACGCTACTACGACTTTGAACGTATAATTAGATACTTTAGTGTTGAAACAAATCATGCCATTTCCCATCAAAATTGAATTTCATCAATAAGCCATACGTAAAATATTAATAATTTATCGATTCGTTAAAATAAATTTTCAACTGGTTCATCTCGTAGGTAGGTAATCATTTGTAAGGTAAAGGTATAAACTAGGTCAAACCTAAATGTTTCCCGTATATCAATCTGCGATAGGTAGGTATATTTCGTTGGAACAAATTTCAATTTTTTTTTTATATAAATTTTCACATTATTCCTCAGAAAAACAATTATTTGCACATATTTAATAAAACTCTTGTTTTATTATAATTTCACAGTTATAAATTTACATGTATATAAAAACAGTTCCGTATTGAGATAATTACGATATAAAACAATTTTGAAGGCTATTTAGTATTTATGTCTCCTTCAACTTTGAATCCTGTAGAAAAAAAGTTTTTAACGATCGCCTGCAAAAGTTTCCCCAGAAAACAAAAATAAAAACTTTATCATTTGAATTTTTAATTAGGAAAATGACATTTGTTGAAATTTAGTTCATTTTTATTCATTTTTACTTTCTTATACGAAGTATAAGTAAGTATTGTAATCATGAAAAATTTCGATCTCGAGATTTCAACGGAAATATACGTTTTGACCTTCCCTGAATCGATTCCAACTATTTTTGGAATGACGTCCTTCTGTGTGTGTGTGTGTGTGTGTGTGTGTGTGTGTGTGTGTGTGTGTGTGTGTGTGTGTGTGTGTGTGTGTGTCTGTGTGTGTGTGTGTATGTTCTCTAAGCCTAAACGGTTGAATCTAAAATTATGAAACTTTAAACTTAAGATTTGCATATGCCTGAGGTGTGCACCTCCTATTTTTGAACAAAATATTCAAACCGGAAGTGCCTGTTTACTCTAGTCATTTTTGGCATATTCTGCAATTACTCAAAAATCGTTACAGATACAGACAAATTTTATGAACAAAAATTAAAGGTATTCATATTTAGCACAACTTTTGTTCGAATTTTTTTTCCAAAAAGTGTACTGGTTACAAAATAAATTTCTGCGTTTTATATATATTTTTACATAAATCGTATCATCTTCGCCTGTCAATTGTTTAACAAAATAGACGTAAATAATTTGAAGTTTGACATTTAATATATATTCTAAGAAATATAATAGTGTAAAAGCGATCTAAAGGTTAGAACAAATATTATAAATTAGAAAAATAATGTAACTACGATATGGTTTAACCCATATGCGTATAAGAAAGTTCGGTGCATGACACTGCAGATATTTTTGTAATACAGTGTACAATTTAACCAGAGTTGTTTAAAGTCAAGTCGTCGCGTAATAAACAAATGTAGAAGTGAATCCATAAGTTTTGGGAACAAGAAACTTGGAAATGAATTACTTGGAACTGGAATTGTATTTTAATGAAATTCGTAACAATGTTGTTCATCAGCTGCTACTGCTGCTGCTGCTGCTACTATAAGCGGCGCGGCGGTTTCACTTAATTTAGTAGGAGGCAATATGTTTATTTGATAAGTTGCGCTTAGATAATCTACAGAAACGCAAGTGCGGGAATTGTACCTAAATATGTTTTTGTATTAAAAATAATTCAAATATGAAATATAGATGTAATATATACAGTGCCATTTATTGTATGCATGTATATGTATAGGTATATAGTAAGCGCATTTGTAAATGATTGGATTATTAAAAGCTCTGGCGGCATATCAAACGTCGACTGCCCGGAATATTCCGGCAGCGGCACAGGTAACCAGTAAACCAGGGCAAAAGTTCACTGGCGAGTTCTCCCACGCCACCCAAACTTTTTCCAGCTCAGATTATCGACTTGGGAATAGATAACATATACACCGCCGACTACTACTGCATCAGCCGCGTTTAATAAAATAACAAGATATTTATTCGTTTCTACGCCGCCTTCTTTTTGCTCGTGTTTAATTGCCCTATACAGGATTTCATCTTATCGTTCTTTTTTTCCGTTTCAAATCTACTGCAAGACTATATCGGGACAGCCCAATAACTTCGTCCCTAATTATAAAACATGTAGGCAAACCCATTAATAATTAAATTTCATATTTTCTCCAATATAATTAGGATCGTATATTAATTATAGAAAATGATTGAAATGAATATAATTGTTGGAATTTCTCAAACGAAATTTGCTTCTGTGGATGTCAGTTACGCAGAGTGACACATATTTAATTACCTTTTAAGACAAAATAAGTGATTAAATTTAAACAACGTTTAATGAACAACCCCAACAACGTTTTGTCTACACTAGAAATTTATTATTATTTATAGTACAGATGTAATTCAATTAATTATTAACCAGATCAATATTGGAGGCCTTATAGAAAATTGAACCGGGGCATTTTTTAAAATGCTAATTGAAAGCTAATTTTATGAAAATTAAAAAAAAAACTTAGGCAAATTTGATTATTTCCTCGATGCCGGAAATAATTATGGTTTATAAAATTTTATTTTTCACAACGCGAATTTCAATTCGATGCGAAGCGTGAAAGAAATTAATTCTATCAGATGCTGAATTAGCAACGACAACGGTTCCGGTTCTCGTAATTCCATTCCGGTCTGTATTTTTCAACAGTTATTAGATTGAAACTAGCCTTCGTTGGCGAATTGAAAATCAAATGATGCTTAAGCATAAAATGAGTTCAGGTTTAAGTATGATGTATGAAGTATATATATATATATATATATATATATATATATATATATATATATATATATATATATATATATATATATATATATATATATATATATATATATATATATATATATATATATATATATATATATATATATATATATATATATATATATATATATATATATATATATATATATATATATATATATATATATATATATATATATATATATATATATATATATATATATATATATATATATATATATATATATATATATATATATATATATATATATATATATATATATATATATATATATATATATATATATATATATATATATATATATATATATATATATATATATATATATATATATATATATATATATATATATATTATATATATATATATATATATATATAATATATATATATATATATATATATATATATATATATATATATATATATATATATATATATATATATATATATATATATATATATATATATATATATATATATATATATATATATATATATATATATATATATATATATATATATATATATATATATATATATATATATATATATATATATATATATATATATATATATATATATATATATATATATATATATATATATATATATATATATATATATATATATATATATATATATATATATATATATATATATATATATATATATATATATATATATATATATATATATATATATATATATATATATATATATATATATATATATATATATATATATATATATATATATATATATATATATATATATATATATAAATATATATATATATGTATATATATATATATATATATATATATATATATATATATATATATATATAGATGCGCGCATTATATGAACAGTGAAAGCTGTTGTCAAAGCTTTGTCTTATTACATACAAGAGTTTCCAATTCGTCGTATATGTTACCTGCCTACCACTAGTCGCAGGAGATTAATTCCAACATTCTCAAGTGTAACACACGGGGCTCTCGATCAATTTTAACTCCTTGAACCCTCCAATCTCGGGTGATTCATCTTCGACGCCTGATCTAGAAGGGCACACTACGTCCCAAGGTCACGGCCGTCGCAGCCGAGTATCAATCTGTCGTCTCGTGCGACTTGCACAGTGTCACCTTCTGACAACCTCCTCCTCCTCCCAGAAGATGTTTATATGAATTTCGCGTAACATTATCATTTATATATAACGCACCAAGCTGTCAATTATTTATATAATATTGTAATTGTATTACAATTGGTATTGGTAATTATTCATTCAGTCATTTGTATGAATGTTGAAAAATTGAAAATTGCTTCAACAAAAGCACAATCCGAGGTAGAAGGAGGTTGGGTGGCGAGTAAACAATGGTAATGCTTGTCTATCGATTGATTACCCATAAAGCAATAAATACGGCACACTAATCTATTTGATGTGGATGGTACCATACACTCATTGCCAGGCAACACCGTAATAATCATATTTCTAAAATCACGGAATATGCAAATAATATTCTTTTGTTATTTCTATTTTCATCATAGTCATCATAGAATTCTAGCTGCGATGAAAATATTCTCAATACTTTTTTGATTCGACGCACGTTTTCAACCTATATTCTATAGTTCTTTCTCTCCCTTTTTTCTATAGATCTTTTAAATATGTGCGTATAAAGGTGTGTATAAAGGATTGCATGGTTGAAAGAAGATGGTTCATTATATTAGAATTTTCTATTCAAGGTTGTAAAATTTATATCAATACTGCAAAAGTATTAATTCCTTGTGAGTTTAATTGCTGTGCTGACCTTTGACTTCCAGACATTGTTGACCATGGATGACAGATCTTTAATATCATCAGTCCAATTTATTACCAAAGATATCGTCTGCTGCACATAACATAAAACATAATCCAGTTTATGTTTATTATTTACAAACGTGTAGTATATTTACTCCTAATTTAATATTCTTGTCAAGAAATAGCAATATGCTGTCTCGGAAGACTACTTTCAGAAACGGTCTTAAAAAAAAAAATCTTAAGTTTTCCTCATAAATAATATCTCCGAATTTGACCAATATTTATTTTCAATGGCAAAGGAAAGATATTTCATTTCATGGAGGCAAAACTTGTCTACGCTTCCTACGTGTAGAAAATTATTACAAACTCAAGCAGAACGGAAGTCCTTTATGTGTGTCGGGTTCGGTCCTTTTCCGCCGAAGGAATATTTCGGGTCTTGTTGCAGCCTGATATATAGCTCACACAGTAGGTACATACCTGTCGCCATTTTTCATTCGTATTTACAACTACATATGTACTATATGTATGTGTTTGACACGACCGCGGATTACCACGGCGACATGTCGATTTATTATTCGATTGCAAACCAGTTGCTGAAAAATGCATTGAAAGCCTACTAAAGAAATACTATTAAGTTTCGCATGATAAAACTTTCAAAAATTCAAACAATAAAATAGTGTAAACGAATGTAATTCGGAGGGATTACTACGTACCAAGCGTACTTTGTGACTTCATTAGAAACTTTTGTGTGAGGCCAAATGAATGCGTTCCGCTGGAGCAATCAATACTCTTCCAACTTGTTCAATCACTTATAAACTGCTGTTATCATCCTTTAATGAGGATAGAATTCAATTATTACAGATGTTTTTCTTATCATAAAAGGACTTAAATATCGTCTAGATATTTCGGCAGCGAATAAAAGATTTTATGAAAATCTTTGTCAAGTTTCTGTTAGTATTTTGATTTGAGGGGAAATTGGAATCGGATTTACTTTTTCACGTAATTGAGTACAAAAGTAAGTTATTCGATGGTATTGGTTTGGTTAGAAGCAAATTAGAAAATTGGCTGTGGATGGTTTAGAAAAGTAGAAATGTTTGGATTGAATCACGTAGTGCGTTGTTGAACGTTCACTGAAGGACGCGACGCGACGTTACGGAGACGACATGTGACATAAAACCAAATTTCTTTGCGCAAAAGAATAGGTACTTGATAGCGTGGTAGTCCGGTAGAAAGGCACGTACATACATCAGCAGTGTAGGTATTCGCATTCTTTGCGTTGTCGTTTTCAGGATTTCAGTGAACGTGCATTCATGACATTGCCGAGCTATTTAGCGACGAGACGCGCCGCGCCGCGACACCAGCCGGTAAACGAATCTGCTTTGCCGTTTCTTTTGTATATGATAATCCGTTGCTTGTACATGTCGTTAGGAATTATTTGCGCATGAATTTTCACTCAAAATTAATATCAGCCCACGAATTCCGAAACGTGTATACCCACCGTTATTGTTATTGTAGGCAATAGGAATATGTTAAGTTGTTGCTACGATATAGAAGCGCAATTTGATTATATTCTAAAAGGCCAGGTGTTTGTTTTCCGAGAAACTTAGGGAAGATATTAAATTTACAAATTTTTCCAATTTAATTGGAGCGAGAATTTAACTTGCAGATACAAATGCCATCGTGAAACTTTATTTTATAATTAAAAGTAGAGCTTTATAAAATAACTAAATACGGATTGTATTCGTACCGTCGCGTCGTGGTTATTTCGAAAATATAAATCATGTGACCAATGTTCCACGTCATCAGACAGCTATTTTATATTTTATCATTGACAAGCCCTTAGATTTACGAGACACATTATTCACCCACTAATATGCGCAGTTCAATGAACCCACTGCTGCACATGCTCGTATGAAACATCGCACACTCTCTGAGGACACTTTGGGATCTCCTGTTTTAGTCTCACATCTTTTTAAATCAAATATCCGCAATTACTTGCACCGATCCTTATTATAACTTTTTTTTTTAGTTAAGTGGGATATTCAAAACGACTGAATTAAAAAAGTAGTTCCGGTTTGAATGTTTTTTTTAATAAGAAGTTTTCTTGCCAGGCAAATCATAAGTTTAAAGTTTTATAACTTTATCTACTTTAGAATATAGCATACAGAGAGAGAGAGAGAGAGAGAGAGAGACGTAATTCCAAAATTAGTCAATTCAGACGATTCAGAGAAGATCAAAATCTATGTTTTCGTAAAATCTCGAGATTGAATTTTATCATGATTACAATACTTATTTATTCGTACGGATAAGAAAATAAAATATGAGAAATGTGTGTGTGTGTGTATATATAGATAGGTTGTGACGATGATATAGGGTGTGTTATTGGAAATGAAGAAACCAGAAGCACGTTAAGACAATATTTCATAGTTTTGTTGGCACCAGATGTATTTCTGGCTTTGAAACTTGTAAATGCTGACTGCGTGTGAGACAACAACATTCACCAAATTTATGCCCCGAATGTATGTACATACATACATACGTACGTACGAGATGTGATACTGGGTTTAAAGTTACTACTGTTCACCAAAATAATTATTTGATCTTTTCACTAGTGAAAAAATGCAATTTTTGTCCGTGCACCGCTGTTCAAAGAGGATTATCATAATCTGATACTTGACTAGATACTTTTAGATAGTGATATTTTATTAATGCATTCGCCGATTGACCTAGATTCGTTGGCTTTTGTTGACCCGGCATTAAGAATTAATGCTGTTGGTGATGAAAAAAGTGATCGAGGTGTGTGTGCACACAGCACACTTCGGAAGAGCATACGCGCTTTTTTGCTTCGCCACTCCTCTCCCCTTACACCGCCGCGGGCTGGCACTTTTTCGTAGGCACATTTTAACGATGGAATATTAGTGAAATATTGGAAAACATTTACCGCATGATATAATAAACGTCGCGGGTAATCGATGCCCGTTTTGTTTTCGTTCAAATAAAGAAAATGTATATCTATGACAATATGATAAGAACAGCCATATGGAGGATATTTTCAATTCTGATCGTTAAATATTCGAAATTTTAAAATTGTCGTTGGTATGAAAATATTTTTTTTTAGTTCAGACAAAATATTTAAATTAAAGTTCAAAAAACCTCTTTTATATAGTACATATGTGTAGAGTCAACGTTTTTATGTCCGACGAGAAAAATAAAAACACGTCTTTGTGAGAATTAAATTAGATTTAGAAACTGGTGCTAAAAATACTCCATTGTTTAACTATTTTAACTCTACCGTAAGCTTGCTCATTCAAACAAACAAATATATGCAAATAGGAAATTAATGTTCTAAAGTTACTAAATTGTTTTAAATCTATACATCAGTTATTATTAGTGTGAAAACTCTCTCATATCAGTGGCGAAAGATATAAATATTAATAAATACACGTGTGGTTCTAACTTGTAATTACGTATAAATTTGCAATAATTTCGTTTCTAATAGTGTAGCTCCATATTTTATGAAAACTTAAATTTATCGCTTTACCACGTTAACGGTTTGTTGTTATTACCTAGTACATATTTTTTAAAGATTAAAGTATAATTTTATTTGTTGGAAATCGAGAAATTAATCATTATTTACCAGTTTATGTTTCTAAACGTTGGGCCGTTAGGTTTTTTTGTAAATAATTGCAGAAATATGTACGTTTTCTAAACTAAAGTTTTAGTCAATCAATTTAAAGAATGTATTGAAATTAAATAATTTAAACAAGTGATAAATTGACCCGAATAGAAATATTGCTTGTGTTGCGTGCAAAGTCCAGCTGATCGATATGTACTACATGGCAAGTTTTAGTTCGTTATTTATTCAAATATATTTCTTCAATAGGTCTCTTAAATTGTACATAAAATGCAATAATATTAACAGAAATATCTACAGCGACTTGCACTATACTTTCTTCCACATATTTTATTTAAATAGGAGATGTATTAAAACACAAATTTTGAATAACTCAAAAAAATATAATTATTCATTATGATTTTGATATTTTTACGTTTTAAAATACCTAAAATCCGATCTACAAGATGTTTCCTATACCTGCATAACTATAGGCACATAAATCGAAAGACTCTTTGAAAAATATTCAAAAAAAATTTGTGGGTAATTTCTTTAATTTTTATTGTAACTATATTTACCGTTTTTGAGTCATTACAAAGGAATCTCGAAACAATTAAACACTGAATAGAATTATAATTATAATATTTAGTGAGAATGATATTAATTTTAATTACAAAACGACGAACGTCCTATGCAGACATCGAGCATTCACTGACTTACGCTGTATGTACGTACGATATGTGCTCGGTGAATTGTTTCGTCTGTCACTACCAACTTGTCAACAAATGTCAAACTCGATTCTTCATTTCATATTACTTACCAATTGCACAAGCGTCTCTAGTAGCAAATAAATAGAAATAAATCAACTGTTAATAAAACTACAAGCGACACTGCACTAGTAGACAATACATGCGTTCAAATCTCGACCTGGCTGGTTTATCGACCAAGCGCAAGGATGGTCAATTTTTTAATCAAACAATCAATTACTAATATCAAAACGTTTTCATCTTCTGTCCTAAGAAATACATTTGGTAAAATAGCGCCTCTCCGTGTTTCAACCCCTACAAAAACTCCTGCAATAATCAACTTTTGAAAATGTTGATTAAGCCACTTTGCTGACCCTGAAATAAATAAATAGATAAGTAACAAAATACTTACGGACAAATATGTTCGACATCAGTGTAGCTGGCAAGCAGAATATAATGACCAGTATATCAGCGACCGCGAGATTGACGATGAAGAAATTGGTAACGGTGCGCATCCTAGGGGATCGGAACACCACGGCGATGACAAAACAATTCCCTACCAATCCTACAGCAAACACGAGCAGGTAGGCGACACAATACACCACCGTCATCGCAAGCGAGTGTCTGTAGAAGAGGTCAGGCACGAAAGGTAAATCTGTCGCGTTCACACTAGAAGCGTTCATCACCAACGTCGCCGCGTTCATACGGATGCCATAGTCAATTTTGTTCACGACGGCTATTGGGATCTCTGGGTGTTCAGTGTTTGAGCTAGCTACCATCTCTATTAGCGTGTTACCGATTAGATCCGTCGGAAACATTCTGGACTCCTCCTCCCAGCTATTGTTGACTTTTGCCTTTAACACTGTGGTTGATGTTAACCCGAAGGGCTCAATTGCATAGAATACGGGTCCGAAGGACCCTACAGTATAGGTATTGGAATATCTGGTGGAGTCAAGGATAGTCTCTGGAGCTCCGAAAAATGTTTCGGTGGTACTTATGGATGAACCAGGTTTCAAATGTCCCGAAAGACACAAACGATCTAAAAGAGGATCTAGAAGATTCTGAGGAATCGATAGGTGATTCGGTGAACTCGATCAACGTCGTAAAATGTCTTTGAATTTTGGTTTCTAATTGTATTTTTGGATATTCGTTTCTTCAACCAAAAATGGTGTCATTTATCCAAAATCATCACTGATTTTTTAATTAGTAAATTGAACATATTTAAACACTTTGTCAATAGCTTGTACAGTTTTGAGCACTGTTATTTTATATATGCGGCATCACGCTTCTCAGGGATTTTCTGTCCATAAAAGTAGCCAGCCACGTAAAGAATATTAACATTGAATCGACACCATATTTAATTACAAGTTTAAGTTAATGTACGTATCAGCTATCTAGGTGTAATATAGTTTCATCATGATAATTTAGCACAGAAAAACACAAATTAATCTAGAAGCAGTCACTTGTTGAAATGCATTTTTTGCAAGATTATGTCAACCCAGAATGCTCTTAACGCAACTTGATTAAATTCGCGCGCGCGATGAATCGTGTTGCGACATATATCGCAGAGTGTAGCGTGAAGCGTCGTGTGTGGCATCGGCGACTTGGCGGGCCTGTGTGCGAGTCCCGACGTCGAGCGTCGCTCCTGAAGGTTCGTGCGTGGGCGTGACCACAGATCAGCGTTGGTTGGTGTTCCAAAACGCATGCGTAAAACATTGGTAATATGAGTGTGTGTGTGTGAAGAGGAGAAGAGGAAGAAGAAGAAGACGAAGAAGATGTATATGGAATTAAAATATGCGGTGGCTAAATACACTGTTAATGGTTGACGGTAATGGTAAAGCTGTTTCGTGCTGATGAAATGTGTCGCCGCACTAAATGTGCCAAAAAGGGACTTAAAAATCTATATTTGGATATGTAAATGGAAGAAAGTAAAGTAAATGAGGTGTAGGCATGTAATTTTCTATATGTGTGTACGTATGTATGGGATGTATATATTTTGTAAAACAAATGTACTGTATGTATGTATGTGTGTGTGTGTGTGTGTGTGGGTGGAGGCTATTAACAACAATGGTGCAGATTTTATCTAAATGATTTGCCAAATTAGTAATATGATAGTGCGCTATTTGTGCAAGTATTTACATATCAAATAAAAGCTATTAATCTATGATTAGAGTCTTAATTATATTCTGTTGGCGTAAATGGTGTAAAGTCGGTTTTCTTTTTGTTTTCGGTTGTCATAGCGATGTTATCTTTTTGTGTACGAGTAATATTTGTTGGTGAGTATTGATTATAGTACAATTGTCTGAAAATAACTTTTGTTGCTATGTCCTGCACATACATACCTACACGTAATTTTCCAGCTAATAGTATAGTTATTAGGTCTCTTATACATTCAAATCAATTGTTTACTTTGATATGTGCTTTTTAATTAATTTCACGGACCATATAATTTTCAATTATCGCAACATGTAGTAGTACAAAATAATAAAATAATCAGTATTTCATAAATGAAATATTTAATTTATTTAATCTGGTTTGAATTTTTGTGTAAATTAGATTTATTCCAAGGTTTTTGTTGCCATATGAGAAATGATGAAAATCTTAAAATTAAAATGCACCAAAAGAAAACAGGGCACAGTTGGCTGTGTGAGAAAAAAAAAGACTAGCAGTGATGGCAATCTCATTAAATTCAAGCCTACATCGGTGGTATGTATGCATGTATGTATGTATGTATGTACGTGTAGCGCAAGATCTCGAGCCGAGCGTGTCCAAGCATAAAGCTTTTCTCTTCTCGGTCCCATTGATTTTACATGGCGTGCTTAAGGCTCAACTTTAAAGCCCTCCGTGGCCGCCGTGATCCACACATGACCCAATAAATCACTACTGCTTCCTTTTCTCTGCACTAATGTCCCTCTAACTATTCTCACCATTTTGATATCAACATACGTATGTATGTATGTACGTACATACGTTCCTCGCCTCGCCCTGCAATTACTTAAGTTTCTACAAATATTTTTTTGTTTTGAGCGCACGTTAGTTAATTCTAACGTTGGCCGTGAACTTGATAAATTTGGAAAGATGTCAGTGACGTCATAGCTCAAGCCAAGCAACAAAATGAGAGACGAACGACGTCTTTTGTGCGCTACCCAGCGACGCGCGCTCGGCACGACGATGTTGATGTGCTGTTTTTTCCCAACGGTCAAGGTTGGCAATCATGGTTAAGAAAAACGGCTGAGAAAATCGTCGAAGAAAGCACAAAAACTATGTTTTCCAGGCAATATACATCATCTGTGCCGCCCGCGTGTCAACACAGTCGCGTCCGTCACCAGGGTGAGGACTCATTCATGATTTGGATGTCGACAGCGAACGGTGTGTTTTATCCTGATATCCATTAATGTCTACACACACATACATACACATATAAGTGAGTGTAGGCGCCTAATTTTTTTCTTGCTAGAAAGCAGAAATGAAAAATGGTCGAGTTGGCCGCGAACTAATATATGTATACCTATAATAATAATAACAACACATATAAATACATTTGTTACAATAGTCGTGTCATTGATCATAAACCTAATGACGTAATGCGTATATAAACGTTAACATTCTAGATTGGTTATTTATTCTTAAAAGAAAATCAGCTACTAATCTATTTTCTATAACGTATATATTTAATTACAATTAATGACCTATAATTCATTTAATAAAAATATAATTTTCGAAAACGAATATTTATATGTATGTATGTATGTATGTGTTTGTGTGTGTGTGTGTGTGGGTGTGTGTAACCTTTCTCGAGTTCTAAAGAATGTATGAAAAATATATCGTTGAAAATAGTAGCACGTAATATTTTGTTGTTGTTAGAAATTTGTCTTGCCATACATTACCAAGGCGCTGTCATCAATCTTTAAATCCATTTTCGTGTCAAGCATATAATAATATGCATGTATGTGCTATTAATTGGCGTGTTTCGGTCAAAGTTCAAATGTACTGCGAAATATCATTTTATATTTTCGCCATGTCACGCGTCCTTTCACTTCACAAACAAACAAACAAACAACACTCACTCGCAAATCAAATGCATCCACTAATTTCAGGGCGGGAAATTAATTCTAAATGACCATAAAGTTTCTTTTCGAAATGAACGCGAACTCCAACTACTTGATTTTGCAATTAACACGCGTCTCGGGATGTCAGTAAAATCAATTTCACCTTGATCCATCCAGCAGCAGAGAAATGTGCCCGCCCGATCCATTAGATATCGAAAGACAAGCTATAAGTTATCCACACTATACGGAGCAGAGCCTTGACTCAAATAGCCCCGGGCGGCCAACGCAGCTCTAAAATCCTGATTGACAGATGCTGTAACCGCATGAGCATCCAGTGCAGAAAATGATACGTCGCGTTGATTTCGCCTTGAAGTTATCCTTGAAGGACCTGTTCTAGAAATTTCAAACTAAAAAAATATTTATAAAAATAAAACCAAAAATATGCAAAATATATATATTATATATTTATTATGTGCAAATAAGTATATACAATTTAATTAATTACAAAGGTACATTAAAGTAATAATTTATACAAACATTTTCAAGGAAAAATATCGAAAAATCTACGCTTAGAAATCTATTAACGAATACAACAAAAATATGGTACAATTGACCACAGTGACGGGACGGATTGACCCTGTTATTCATTAATATTTATACATTTTTTTTTGCATTTTATTGGTAAAAATGAATTTGAATCCGTCTCTGATTGAATGTCTACAAATACGGTCATGAACTCAAGGAAACACCACCAGGACACGTAAGGACGATCCTTTCGCTCGATCTTCTGGAAAGACCGCTAGGATTCACAATGACTCCGGGCCGGTGCATCGTGTGGTGTAACGGTACATGTCGTATCACTGGGGGGGCTTCTTGTAATTCAGAGAACGAACGATTGCGCCGGTGCGAATACGATAATGGTCTTCTTGCGTTCGGTATTTGATGCAACTGTTGCTGCGATCTGTCCTTTCGATGCGCCACAGATTTTAAGGAGTCTTCATAGCTACTATTTAATAAACAAAACATTATTGATTTTTGTTCCATACGATAAATAATGCAAGTTTAGAGACAGTTAAAGTTCTATAAAGCAACTGTTTGTTACGATAAATATGCACATTCATTGGTAATTATATACATATTCATATACATATATATGTCAAAGTAAGATATTGCATATTGTACGATACTGAATTTATTACCAGTAAATATAAATATTTCTTGGAACAAAAGCAACAAAACACAGTTTAAAAACATATCGCCATTGTGCTCTAAAAAAAGGTAGTAAAAATGCAAAAACTAAAAAGCGTGTCGCATAGTAGTGCTTACTCGCTACTAGTATCAGTATCATGAGTACTAGAGTATCCACACTGACACCTTCCATCTAGTGCACTATCCATAATCCCTGAATCTTTTCCACTGGAAAGACTGGTCACCGAGGTTTCCAACCCTGCACCTTTAGTTTTCCGCGGCTTAGTTCTTGCATCGAAACGCGCGCAACTCTGGTCGTGTTGGTGGTGTCGGGTAGGTTTAGTCCGGTGGTGTTGTTGCTGGGAGACCATCGTCAAGTAAGAGTCTTTAGGTTCCGCGTAATGCATGACCTCTCCATAGGCGGGGAACAGGGGTGGTGATTTGATGTGCGAATCGGTGGTTAACGCATAGCTAAGACCTTTCGATTGCGTGAATTTCTTCTGCTGTTTTCTGGATAGAGCATGCAAAAGACAAGATGGATTCACTAATAAAACTCTAAAGTACTAACATATGTGTTGACATATGAAATGTATCTTTTCTAAGGCACTAGCACTAATCGTGAAGAAATTACATTCCGTCAACTAGACATGCAGTTGCATAAGAAGTTATCTTTTATGTTCTTCAATAGGTCGAGAGATTTATTAGAAATGTCTTACCTTCGGTTTTTACGGATACAAATAATGCAAAGTGCAGTGGCGAGGGCTCCTATAAAGACTACACAACCAAGAACGACCACTCCAACTTCCAAGGTCGACAGAAGGAATCGCTGTGACCTGGATTGGACACCTCGTTCATAAACTCCACTTGCGATATCTAGAACTCGATGTTGGTCTGGTAATAGCTGCTCTATGTCTGTCATCTTTGAATGCAGGACTCTAAATGTATGTGTATAATACCAACAAGTTAAAAGTGTTCGACATAAAGTTGCGTTGACAAATATTACTTTTGTAAATGATCCATATCGATAATTACATTCAAATGTGGATCCACTGCGTAGATGTACATATCCGTTCTAGATTGATAAATAATTAAAAGATAACATTAATGATACATTAGTTTGATAGCATAGTGACTAGAGTTTCGTTAAAAGATATTTTATACGAGTATTCAGGTGTTTAAACATGTTTTATTTTTGTCAGAAATCGAAACTTACGCAGTGTAGTCAATTAAATTCCGATCGGCATGTGGTTCTAGTTTGCGTACTCGTATATCATAGCCCGTTGCGTTGTACAGCGCTCTGTAAACATGAATAGAATCGCTGTCATTCATAACACATTGGCGTTTCAAATTTCTAGAGAATTTTTCAAAAAAGAAAAAAACTTACGAAGTAATATTTTCCATGCTTTTCTCAATCTCGATTGGTTTCGACCCCATGACCATTACGAGTTGTTTACGTTCGTCGATGACGTAAACCTAGACGACAAGCCAAAATAAGATGTAAAATTGATATTCAACACCCTCAGCAAATCAGTCAGTCAGTCAGGCAGTCAATCAATCAATCAGTATGAATAATTCTTTAACTCACAAACACATTAGCGATAGACGAAGTGCCATCGTCCGCGCCCAGACGGTCCGTCGCTTTGACGTCGAAGCCGTACACTCTGCCGGCGTCTCGGGCGAAACTTGCGATGGCCCGCACTTGCCCTGAGACGGAATCGATCGCGAACCGGTGGGATTCGTCGTCGGCAGCGCGGCCCAAAATCTGGTAACGTACCTCGCCGTTTGCACCCAAATCGGGATCGGTGGCCTAACAGATCGTGTTACAGTGGCATTAGACTAGCATCACTTCACTTTCACTATTACTACTACTACTACTAGAAGACCATATGTATACAAGTTGAATGGACACAAGTAGTTGTTTTTAGCATTTATTTTATTCTAAGGAGCAGTGAAACTGTCGCCAGCACGAACCCGGTGAAATTTAATACATCTATAAAATTATAAATAAGTAAAACGAATTTCTTTATACCTGCAAGTTGACAATGTGGTAGCCATAGTTGGCACTGGTTGGTATCGCAGCGACAATCGGTCTACCGTTCACAGTAAATTTCGGCACATTATCGTTGACATCCGTAATTCGAACAATAACTTTAACTTCATTCAAAGCTGCAAAAACATACAACACATCAAACTGCAATTTCACAGCCAACTGAAATGCATCATCATATAAATAATAGAGCAATAAATTTCTAGCACGATCTGACACTACATACAAGCCAAATAATTCATTGCTACCCTGTGTGTGTGTGTGTGTGTGAGTGTGTTATCCTGATATCTATGGCTCCATCGGTGTCTACGAAATATGTGTGTGTATGTGTGATATGTAGAACGTGGTCATGTACACACGGAAACTACAAGCGAGTATCATGCAGTATTATAAAATTCTTCAAGTACGAGTACATTGTCAAATAAAATACTTATTATACTTTATACAACTAAATTTGACACGACATTTATGTGACATCGCCTGATACTTTGCTGTACTGAATATATATTTACATAGGCAACGGTGCTGTTTAAATTTGTATACGCGTCATTTTGATATCCATGACTATATTGGTGCCTGCTAAATATGAATGTGTGTGTGTGTTTCTGTATATATATTTACCCAGTCCACTAAGTCGCTCTGAAGTTATCGGATAGACCATGACAGGCATTCCTCGACCCAATTTCACGCGATCCAACCTAATTTTAAACTCATATCTATCCCGACGTTCCCTGTCGGGCACCTCAATGACATGCACCGTCCCATTCCGACCGTCGACCTTAAACATTCGAGCCACTGCCTTGTCCCCGCCGGACACAAGGGTGTACCTCAACCGATGGCTCTGATAGGGCTCGCTGACGTTCAGCGTCAACAGTTTTACCGGCACCGGAATGGATTCTTCTAGTTCCACCTCGTAGTAGCGGTGAGCAAACACCGGCACTTCCGCGTAGGCGCTATCATCGGGCACATCGATTACGGTAACAACTAGCAGTGCACTTGAGCTCCGCGTCGGCGAACCGAGATCTGATGCGACGACACTCACGTTATGGGTTTTTTGCACTTCGTAATCCAATTTACCGACAGTTGTTACGACGCCGTCCTTCGAATCCACTCCAAACAACGTGGCTACGTTTTTCCGTTGAGGAATGTCGAACAATATTAGCCCGTTTCCGTTTCCCGGGAAGTCGGAATCATTCGCAAATACTCGCGTTATTGGGGTTCCGATTGGGCTATTCTCTGCCACAGTTGCATAGTACACTGGAATTAGCATTGACGCTGCAAAATTGTGATTGCTGAAGAGTTTCGCTTCCGGCGGAGCCACCTCGACGACCTCATCGTAGCCGTAGAACGAAGGAGCATTGTCATTCACATCCAATATATTTACTTCTACATCTACACTAGAACTTAGTCGCTTCACGTCTCCGTTATCACTTGCAACTACCTTAAACTTATATTTATCTCTTGTCTCCCGATCAAGTTCCCCAAACACTCTCAAAACACCAGAAAATGCATCGATTACAAACGGTATGATTTCTTCACTAGCAGGAATTTCAAATGTTACATTTGCATTTTGACCAAAATCATCGTCAGACGCTTCAATAGTTCCCAATATACTATTAGATTCAAGGCTATTCGTATACACGCCTTCTGCGATATCGAAATAATAGAAAGACTTCTGGAATACAGGCACATGGTCGTTATTATCTTTGACAAAAATTCGTAAAGAGAAATTATCTTTGAGACCTCCAATATCTAAAGCAGATATGTTCAAACGGAATTCGCTTTCAGCTGGTAGCATTCTAGCTATTGTAACTTCTCCCGTCGTAGGCTGTACTATGAAGTAATGACGCACGTGCAGAGATAAATCTGAATCAATTCCTGGAATGAAGGTTTCCGAATCCATTTCGTATTTAATAAGCGCGTTGGCACCTAAATCTTTATCACTAGCAACTAATATTAGCACAGGAGTTCCAACTGAAATATGTTCAGGTAATTCTAATAATGGTGCTTTGGATTTAATAGTGCCCCGTTTTCGTAAAGTATTAGATGTGTTTTTGTTTTCGTCTTTAATAATAAGCCCTGACCGAATTGTGTCGTATTCTAGTAGTTGCACGTTTGGATTCTTCAAAATAATTAATTCGGTAAATTTGGGGGCGTTATCATTCACGTCTAAGATGACGATGTTTAGCTTCACCTCGGAGTGAAGTCCGCCCGTGTCGGTAGCTACTAGTCGCATTTGATAAGCGTCTTTTTCTTCACGATCCAACGGTGCTGAGGCACCATTGAAATAGACTTTGCCCGCATGGCGGTCAATGCGAAACATTTCACTACCATCACCGAAGAGCGTGAAGGTAAAGTGGGCATTGGCTACTGCATCAACATCTGAAGCCTGAATTGGGTGAGCCATCTCGACTTCTGTGCCTGAGATACAGTTTTCTTGGATACTACCATCATAGACGGACTGTGAGAATAATGGAGGGTTATCGTTCTCGTCGTCTACGTAGACGGTTACCTAGATTCAATTTTTAAAAATAATTATTACAAGTGTACTCGAAAAAAAAATTTTTTAAATAGAATTTCGTTTCTAGAAAATAGCTAACTTGATAAATGCCAGCGCCACTTATGATGCCTCGGTTATACTGTGCGATGATCGTCAACCGATACACGTCTCGTTTTTCTCTGTCCAGCGCTTTTTTAGCAAACAACGTCCCATCCTGACTAATAGCAATGTCATCTGTGACATCTTGTTGATTCGCTATGATGAATCGAAGTGTTTTTGTGCCTCCAGTAGTATTGTTCACGCTTGCATTTTTATACAGCAGTTGACCGATTGTCGCGCCTGCGAAATTCTCTCGGACTCTGAATTCAATCGGGGAAGATCCTGTACCCCTAAATAAATCAATATTTATTATTTCAACATTATTTTGTTGAACCGGCCGTATGATTTAAATAAATAAAATGTTTAGGAACAAATAAATTCGCAAAGCAAAATATATTTTTGGTGTGTACTCGATATAGGTACTAATGATTCGGTCAGTCGGGAAGTAGTCTTTAAAAATTAACAATTTTGTGTTGCAATCGAAAACCAGTTTTCATCAAAACACGCTTAAGAAAAAATCTCACTTCATCAGAATGCCGCGCTCATCTTGCGGGTCAACGACATGGACAGTAACATTTGTCACTAATGTCAAATCGTTGTCATCGGTGACGACTGCCTCGAAATCGTACATCGGTTTTTCAAATTTCGATAAATCATCGACGACCGTTATGACACCCGACCGTTCTTCCACGGCAAACGGCACTGAAAAATTCAATTTTAATCAATGCAAATTTTAATTAATTAACAAATTATTCATTGATTTTATCTATGTATACAGACCTCCTTCTGCATAACTATGTAATAAATCATAAACAATGGTGTTCTTATCATGCATATTCGTCACTTTTATCTGACCGACGCTGGTTCCTATCCCAACGTTACCACCCACCCAAAATTCGTATGGGGCTCCAACGAAATCCGGAAGTGCATCTACCACTCCTGAAATATTTTTGCTAATTATTAAAATAGTAATAGTACAAAAACGTAATTTCCATTCATATCTGTCTCATCTTAAACATTTATAAAATACGCATAAGAAAAATAATAATAATTATTTAAACATTTGAATTGCAAGCACCTTTATTTTTAATGTTAGTAACTTCAATAGTAACCACCGCTAGCGAGTATCTCCTCTCGCTCGGATTGGCCGGCTGGTCACTTGCTTCAATAAATAGCGCGTGCCTTCCTTCTTGTAATGGAATTTCATTTACCAGTACCCTTCCCGTTTTTGGTTCGACCACGAATGGGGGTGGGCGGGAATTATTTGAGGTTTTTTGAATATCGTAAAACACAATTCCATTTCGTCCCAAATCGGGGTCGATTGCTTTGACTGCCCCGACGAAGTCGCCAACTTTTGCTTCGGGGGTAGTGGTGAATTCGTAGAGATTTGAAGGAAGGAATGTTGGGTTGTTGTCATTTGCATCTAGTAATGTGACCTTTGAAATAAATACAATGGTTGAAATTTGTTATAAAATAATAGTACTTATTACCTAATTCATTATATACATATGTATGTATGTTCTATATAATATTAGTGAAAGGGTTATGAAAGTAATTGTTTGAAAGGTCATATTTTAATAGAGTCTATTTTAGATATTTAATATTTTTATAAACATCGACACATTTAGTTAAGTGAGAAATTCATAATAATAATAATATTACCTCAATTGATACAAAGGAAGTTCCTTCTTTTTCGGAAACCACACTTGGAGCCTTTTCTTTCGCAAATACTTTCATTTGTAGTGATGCTTGTTTTTCTCGATCTAAAATAGTTTGATCGCGTACCTATGTATATCAACAAAAATTATAACTTTTATAAATTTAAAATATTACTATCTAAAATAATTTCTAAAATCTCTTATTGAATTATGTATGTAGCTGTTCAAATAGCAGATAATTTCGTCTTAAATTATTTTTATTTACATGAAATTGTTTCACTAGTTCAACCTAGAAAAAAGGCTATTTAGCATGTTAGTAAATTTGGGTAGGTACTCGTAAAACGATTGAAGTTAATTAAGCAACAAAGGCGTGTAATTAATTACGATATTTCTCACCGTAAGCCAGCCGGTTCGCGAATCAAGATTGAATGCTCCACTTTTGTCTTGAAGCACATACGTAAATTCACCATTATCGCCTTGATCTTGATCGGTCGCTATCACCTACGTTCAAATTTAAACAACATTGTTACGAAAGCAAACATCGCAATAAATCTTTAACGAAAACAGATCTCACGTTAAAAATAAGAATATACGTTATCACCATTGACATTTTAACCCTTTCACAACTAAATTATTTTTATTCATTTTAAAACAAATATCTAAAAATATATATATATTTATATATTTATATGTATCAAAATAATTACTTGAAGAACGCTGAAGCCATTTGGTAAATTTTCAACGATACTAATATTGTAAAAGTCTACTTCGAATTCGGGTAAATTATCATTAAGATCCATAACTTCGATCTCAACACGGGCCACACCAGTTTTCAGCGGGTTGTCAACTTGCGATGCTTGTATCTGAAGAACGAATGTGTTTCCAGGAAGCGTTCTTTCTTGATCAAGGTCAATTTCTTTTTCCAAAAATAGCGTGCCATCAGCGCTGTCGAGCGCAAATAAGCGCCGATCATTACCAGCGATGATGTCGTATCGGATTTGGGCATCGATCGCTAAATCTTGATCAAACGCGTAGATCGGTGGCTCAAATTTGAGTCTCTGGTGAATTTTAGCGCTCTGAAATTGTTTGAAAATAAATCTAATATAATGAATGAATTCGTTCGTAATAAGGCAAACGAAAGAGATTGTATGTACGTCTTATCGTAAAGCCGACATCTATCAAGTTAACATTTTATTATTCTATTTGTGCAAGTCAATGACTTAACAGTCTTTAGTGTTTTCACTCTTCTTCCTGTTTAGTATGATGATACATTATAGATTCGCGGTGAAATATTGTCTAAATTTTTGTATAAATATCATATTAAATTCTAGCTCAAATACTAGTTTCGAAATCCTGCCTATATACATACATATGTTAAAAGTATCTCTCCTGAATAAAACCTTTCATATTCTCAGAATTGTGTTTTAATTTATCTCGCTTCAATTTGAAAACAATACGGTATAAATAACAACAAAGACATAGAAATACATGGATATGGCACTTTTCCTATTATTTTCTCTTCTTGTTGTAACTCACCGTTAGAGGATAAAATTCTGTAATTCGTGCTCTGTACACTCCTTTGGTGAATTTCGGCGGAAGATCATCGCTGTCATTAATAATTATTTTTATTGTCGTGTTTGTTGTTCTTGGAGGGACGCCTCGATCCTGTGAAATGGAAATGTTTCAATTCCTGCCAAATAGCAAATAGAACATTTGCTGTAATTGATATCACCCCGGGCATACACACATACCTACATATGTTGTCGATTATATGTAATAATAGTTCAGAAAGTATTTCATTCAAACACGACTAATTTTAACTTGGAAACTACTCGTCTTCATTTCTGTATTACAAATTCTCAACTTGATTAATTATAAATTATTTTTTGTTCGAAATGATTTTTTTTTACAATACAATTTATGAAACTTTTAATAAAAATTTTGCTTTTAAACTTCAAGTTGATTACTATGTATAAAATATGATTATATTTTATAATTGTAGAAAACATGGCGTTACGAATGCAATAACTGAATTAATGCAGTTTCACATAAAACACCGGCCCGTTAGAAGTCGCCGTTAGGATCTAACGTTAGATTAGCAAAACATGCATTTGTAATCTCATAATTTTCACTCTATATTCAAAATATTATTCTTTCCTCTGGTAATGAATATTAATTTTCGTGGACATATTATTACTTAATAAGAGTAAGTACCTACTTTCATTTTCCGAAGAAAGTTTGAAAAAATAATTAAAATTTAACCTTTATACATCATAAACAAGTACATTTGCTTTTATTGTCTTGGCAAATTTGTCACTTTCTACTATTGTAATATTTGATTATCTATTCATATGTGCATACATACATACATATATGTACGAGTATAGCAGAACAAATTCGAAATATTATATATTTTCCATACAATACGGCGCATACTTATATTTGACTAGAGGTATGTACAAGAATGAACGCAATTCTGGTAAATTGCCTTAAAAAGGCAGGAAATGTGCAAATGTGACCTTTGCCATTTGAGTGAGATAAGCACTTACTGACGCGGCGACAGTCAGAAAGAACTCCCGGTCGCCAGTGTCGTAATCCAGTTGCCGGCGTATCTGCAGCGCGGGCCTGTGACTATTGTCTAGTGCGAATCTTCCGCGGTCATTTCCGCCGACTATCGAGTACTGTACGTCTGAATTCGGCGTGTTTGGTTTATCGCGGTCAGTCGCCATAATTCCACGAAATATCGTCAAACCTAAACGAGCACAAATATAGATAAAATATACATATACAGATATATGTAATCTTAATTGACAAACATTTACAAAATTAATAATCACTTTCTCCTGGTTACATGATTTTATATCATATTCATACTTGATGAACCGTTCCTCTCACTTTATTATATATAACACTTATAATGATAATTGTTTGTTTATTCATAGTTTTACACTATGGTGCGCAATTGTCTCAGTGTCCTGACATAAATTACAATTCCTAATTAATTGTAGCAAATGAAATTATAACTAACCGACAGGAGTAAGTTCATCAACAGTAACTTTATACGGTGCATCAAGAAACTTTGGCGCATGATCATTAACGTCTTCAACGTAAACGGTCGTCGACAAATACGATGAAACCTAAACAAAACCAAAACATACACTTGTTAATTATCTCGAAATAAATAAAATAAGTTTTTTTTTTTAATTCATTTATTATATTTAGCAAATGAATAATAATATAAAAAATTACTAGTAAATTTGAATCTATGAATATGGTAGCGGTTGCATTGGCAAGTGCGAAATAGAGAAGTGCGTGTGAAACCACGCGGAAACCGTTATCTATTTATATCTATAACATAAATGGTCTCTTACTCACTTATCTTGAAGAATAACATTTTATCACTATGCTTTTAAGAGTTGAACAAAAAAAAAATAATTATACTTTTCAGGCGTCGCAATAAAAATGTTTTGAGTCATTAGTTTGTTGAACTCTGTCGCGCAGTAGCACCCACGTAGTACATACCGTATCTTCGCCGTCTAAGTAATCGCAGACCAGCCTAAATTTCAGGACATTTTGTGGACTGTCTCGATCGACCAAATCTTCCAAGGAGCGCGCTAGTATAATCGCAACTGTAGTCTTATTTAGATCACGGTATGTGAAATACTGTATATCCTCTTCCTGTTGACGAAGGCATATGGTTAAAAATATAAATAGCTTTAGTATGTACAAGAAAATAAATCAAAAGAATCTGGGTTATGAAATATATGTTGATATCATAGTAACACGGTTTTTAATCTCAACAACAACGGTATAGTTGTTTTTAGTCAAGTGGCCACTGCGGCGATCTCTAACCTTGTCTACTGGTCGAATAGTGAGTGCTCTTCGCGGATACACTTGAACTTTGAGGACCTCGCCACCGACAGCCAGGTTTTCAGGAACTCGAACAAAGCGGTGGTATTCGCCTGCAGGCTGAAATTGGCAGCCTGAAAACATGTTGAAATATTCTTCATTTTACACGCAACACGTAAAAAACAATTTATAGAATTTTCTGAACATTGTACATAAGTACATAAAATAATAAATGGCATGGCGCGTAAGCGTAAAAAATAAAAGTAACCCACTAAATAGTTTGTAATGCTTTTCCCTTTTATCTTGATGACCAAGACGGTCGGCAAAAATCTCTAATCTTGATTTGTCGATAACTAGAGCAGAACTTGAACAGGGAATGCTTAGCACAGTTGCATCATTGTTCGTCCGAGGTAGGCGTCAAATATCAGACGCACGATTCCCTTTCAACTTTACTACTAGGCCCCACTTATCATAAGTATTAATCATACTTAGTCAGAATGTTGTTACTGTGTTTAATGCCCAGTTGCAGGAACACGATCAGTTTTAAATACACACATTTTGATCAGCGGCTTAAGAAATTTTAGGCTGCGACCCGTGAAATATGGATTATACCTTTATAGGTATGTATTATCATTGATCATTCGAAAATTAATAAAATGTCTAGAGAGTGTTGAGCAAAACAAGTGAATATGATTAAAATTTCAAATACTCTCGATTTGTCTGAAATGACGATGAGTATGCAAATTAATCAAATATGACAACTGTATATCTTGCGTTAGTACTTTAACAATGTTTCGCAATATCGCTTTAGGGTTCCATAAAGTTGAGGTCCTTAGTTATCCGAAAAATATTATAAGAAAAAAAAAGAATGTTGTCAAAAATATAACTGTCAAAAATTTTTCTACAATCCCCATGGTCGATTTTGGTTATAAAATACAAAAACATAAAATTATACACATAAAAATGTACTCGCACACCAAGCTGGGCCCTATATTTCAAGTTTGTAAAAAATCAATCGAAAATCAATTTAAATCGCAAGAGAAGAGGATCACATTCGAGGAATACTGTCAGCAACGAGCCTCATTGCGAAAAACAACTCCGACAAAAGGGTTTACAAAATGCGATACTACCATCAAGAAAAGACAGGTGTCTGCAAAGCCGACTGGTCATGCCAAATATACTCAAGGGCCGCGAATTCAACCGCTACTACCACCAATCATATTAATTATTATTTGCATCATCAGCACCTTTCGAGAAATATAATTATGTGTTACGTAAATTGTTTTAAATATATCAACTAATAAAATAAAAACTATTTATTATTATTATTATTATATATTTAGCTACAAAAATTATATCCTTACTAATAACTGCCGTGGATTTCAGATAATTTAAAAAAATATGCGCTTAGTAGTTCTAATGAAAGTTGGATTAAAATATAAATTTGAGCACGCATCTAAAATGTCAACGGGCCACTAGTCTTGCTAACGCATATGTTACCTTTACTTTCAATTTTAAGTAAGCTAATGTAAGTAAAGAGAAGACCGAGAAGTATTAATTTATTAAATAACTTTCACATTATCAAAATATTCCAACATAGATAAGGAATTATTTTAAAAGCATCGCCATGAAGTTTAGAACTGTATGAGAATTTCGAATGTATAATCTCCCCTAGCAATTGTCTCTGTCCAAATAGAAAAACTTGGGAGCGTATATTTTATTTTCTCGTTGTATGTATGTATGTATGGTATGTACATGTTCTGCAAAGATAGGCACCGTTAGTTCCTTAATTAGAAAAATGTTCGCGCGACCGCTCAACGAAAGCAAATCTTGTTGACAAACTTGATGTTATATTATCACTCTTGTTCTAGTATAACGATGGCACATACAAACATATTGTTTCATGTGTTCTACTTTATTCACATCATGTTCTATTGAGTAACAACGTTACTATAGGTTTGGGAACAATCCTAAAATTGGTCGCACGAAAGTGTAACAGTTTCTTTTGTCAATTCAACTCGTATCTATACATTTTCAACAATTGCAATATCTAATAACATCTCATTTGATATTCAATCAAGCTATTGTTTTTTTTTTTAATTTTTCTTTTTGTAATTGCATTATCAATGCTTGATAATATCCGGAGTAAATCATAAATGAAAGTGAAATATCGTGTGACATATTCTGAAAGTAATTTTATTTATGAATCAATAAATCACTCGACAGATTAATCAATTACCCACATTTGGCTATTTATGTTGCACCCAAGCGAATATTTCCTTTTAAATACTTTCATAGAGCAAATTTCTATTAATTATTACTGTTGCGCAATTCACAATATATGTATAATTCTATTGTTATTGATAACCTCTGGGTTATTAGATTTAAAAAAATGATTTTCTATGAAATAGTTAATAAAATATTATTGTGAAAGTGGAATATGAATTATATTAAATCTGTTGAAATATACATTCAAATATGATTGTTGAACGTAATAGCCGTAACTATTTTAGTTTTTAGCAAAGTTATTTTATATAAAACCAAAGTATTGTAATTAAATTTAATATATTCTAAATATTAATGAACATATTTGGTGACTTCCATTCGGAAACTATTATTTCGCTGCATATACAATAACAATTTAATTATATGTTGTTGTTTATAAAACAGTGAATTCTAGAACGAGCATATTAAATCGACTAGATTTCTTGATACAACACATTCATTTGCAATTTGTGAGAGTGCTTCCTGCAAATAATTATATTGCTTTGAAATTGTAAATATTTTTACTACTGTTGTACTTACATACATACAGCTTAGTAGAACTAATATAAATTTTATTGCTTTTTATAATAAATATCATATTTTCAATAATGACAAATATGACAAAAATGTAATTGTCTTTGTATGAAAATTGATGTATAGTATTTGGATCTGAGCTATTATTCCGTATAGCATCATTTTAGTTAAGAAAAAGAGAAATTATATACATATATTTTAATTCTAAACAATACAATAGGTTACATCCAATTATCGAACTAGTATATATATATTCACGTAAAAATCATTTTCTACTCTATTAACATAGAAGCTTATGAATAACGTATATAATTGGGGTCATGAGACGTCGTTCAAGATCAGTTTCTCAAGGTCAAGTATCTTCTACTTAACAATGTGCTTAACTTGTTTGAAATCAATGTAAACCAAAGAATTACTCACCATCAATCCTACACGTAATGGATACCACCACGAACAATATTTGTATGATCAACTTCATTTGGAACTGCAAAATATTTGCATTCATGAAACCATTCCTGTAAATAAACAAATAAACTATGACTTTATACAATAAATATATGTTATGAATAAATATGTAACACTCATAGCGAATAATTTTACTTTGAGTTTGTGCCGGATAAACGTTCATGTTAAAAAAATATTTTCATATTAAAACACGGAAATCTACAAATATAGGGACTTGCATGAATTTTATTTATTCATTTTCAAACTTGTCTCGGAATTAAAACAACATTAGATGTTACACTTTCTCATTTTTCAATACAATTGAGGTAAATGTACATTTTTTAGTATATTACTTTCACATGTTAAGAAAAATGGACATATCGTTCGTATAATGTCATACAAACCGACAACAAATGGCAGACATTTTACTAAATCATATATTCATTTCTAGAACCTTTTAAATTTTATGTCTATAAACGAATACATTTAAATATCAATATACATTCAATAAAATGCTAATTTAAATATTTCTATTTTAATTAAAAATATTTCAAAGTTAATCTTTTAAGTTGTAATTAATTATTAGATTAAAAAAACACCGGGCCGTTGTTAGAAAAACTTTCATTCTGTCTTCCGGGTAATAACAATTTAAAATCGCTTTATTGCATTTTCAAACTGCTCTGCTGTCAAAGAAGTAGTTGATACTTTGATTTGTAATATTGTAACTTTTATGAGATATACTGGAAATGTTTTTTACTTTCTTATACGGAGTAATAAGTAAGTATTGTAATCAAGAACAAATTCGTTTTCGAGATTTTTACAGAAATATACTGAATCAAGTCTGACTATTTTTAGGATAATGCCTGTTTGTCTATGCATGTGTGTGTGTGTTGAAAAAAATCTATTTTTGAAAAGAATATTCAAGCCGAAATTGCAATAACTCAAAAACGGTTGCTTTACAGCAAAAATAGTTAGAATAAAAGTTAGAGATATTAATATTAAACATTTTCTTTCGAAAAGTGTATCGGTTACAGTAATATTCAAAGTTCAGTGCAAGACATTACGGATATTTTAAATAAACATTAATATGCGAAATAATGTCATCATCGCTCTGTTAAACCGGTTAACTAAAACGTATCTGGCTTGTTGTATCATTAGATTATAGTGATTTGATAATTGTATATCAAGTCCAGGATTTGATATAACATACATATCAATGAATGATCTGAATTTCATCTTGCAATTAGTTGGATTGTAACTGCGATGTATTTACGAATATTCAAAGTTTGTGTTTGTTAAAAGTAAGATTTACTAGAAATAGAAATCATAGTGTAGCACAGTCATGCAACTTCCAATTGGTCTAGTGCAATTTTAATAAACAAACATCCGGTATTCGGTTTTACGTAACTTATATATTTAACTGAATTTTCTCATATTGAATCTGCTCATTACCTGAAACAATAACATTGCTTCACGCACCATAATCTTTGCGTTTACTTTTCCAACAAATTTGCAATACTTGTCAAATAATTTGTATTCCTTACAATCAGTTTTAATAAGTTTACATAATACCAATTGTATATAATTTGATAAGTTTCTAAATTAAAAAATAATAATTGTCAAAACTTAATTCAGTTTTTAACTAAAAAGCTTTGATAAATTTCTTTTTAAAAAATATCATACATTTATATACAAAACGAAGTTAATTGAAAATCATTTTCACTTTTGATAACAAGGTTTTTGACTTTGGTGCTATTATCTAGAAAATAATTTAGAATAAACAAACACATTAACGATTTATTCAATTAAATATTAAATATTTTTAAATTCACGGATAAATGGAAAGAGAAAATCACTTACGGAAATAAAAATATAATTGTGCATTTTTGACACATCATTGATTCGCAAAATATTTCACTTACGTAAAAGTTATACTCAAAAATTTCTATTGAAAATCAAGCATTCTATTGATTAGTAATCAAATGTTTTTATTTAGTATGGATCGATGATTTCTAGCATCGATATTATTAGACATTCTAATTGTTATCGGAATAATCTTATAAACAATTCATCTTGCTTATATAATAATCGACTCAAATTGTAATGAAAACGAAAGCAATATATATATATATAGTAATTTATTTTACAATTACTATTTGACAGCTTCCATTGTAATTATAACGCAATATTATTTTAAAATTAATTTAATACTAACTTTACCAACAATTACTTTGCGGGTTTACATATACGTCAGTCGCATATAAACCATATCTTAAGACAATTTAGTTACAGATTTATTAGGCTAACATCTAACGGAATAAGTTTGATTACTATGATACTTTATGTTCCAATGTTTGCTTAAGCATTTTATAAGATATTGTCAGAACGGTGATGTTCGTAAATATTATATGTATATAAATGTTTATCTGTAAAAGTACAGTTAGTTTTGCAGATGATATGATACGTATTTAAATATATAAAAAAGATAGTCAAAATTGCGATTTACCGTTTTTGATATTCTAGGTTTACGATTATTACCCAAAAAAATACGCATATGCTACTCTATCATACTTATGTGGAATTAGTTTTTAACTATTTAATGATTAATATTTTTACTTTTTCGACTTTCACAAATGTATAACCTCTATTTAAAAAATATTGAAATATTAATATTGTTTTAAAATCTATAAATAATCTTAGTATCACGCTGGGTTCTACAAAAATGTTGTATGAAAAGCTTAAAATTCAAATAGAAATTATTTCTATATAGACACAATGAAGTATTATTGTATCGTGCCAAAGTCACGAACTTGGTATAAATTAATTTATAATTTTATGCATTGTTTCGATGGTATTAATGGTTTGTCTTGTCGGCAGCGAATAAAAAATAAAATAAAACAGTAGAGGTATTGCGCCGACCGTAACGCGATCGTGCTTCCCCAGTGTTAATGATAATAAGACGCATTCAAAAACATTGAAAGTTTTTCTGTAAATATTTTATAAAAACATGTTATTTCATTGTCACGTAATACTTTTAATACTAATTATCATCTGCGGTTTTTTTTTATTTACTATTCAACTCAGAAAATAATTTTACAAACGTCTTGGAGTGAAATTGGAATCGCTTCAGAATTCAAAATTGCGTCAGTCTAGAAATTACTCAAATATATATAGAAACGAAATCGCAGGAAGTATCTAAGAAAGTCATTATAATAAATCTTGAATATTTAATTATACAAAATGTCAATTTTTTTTTTTGTGGTGCGATATTATAATTTAACAATGTTTCTCACGAGTTCTTTGATGTTAATGTTATCTGTGACAGTATTCTCAACCTTCGTCTAACAAATCTATGTTTACAATAATAACAATTAAATGCTAAATTTGTAAAAAATATTAACATAATTCTCATGTTTAAATCTGCAAAATTGTATTGTTTAATTCAATACAATATACTGTGCGTATTTTATTTTAATAGAAATTTTAATCTGCATGGATTTAAAAAACCTAATGGGCTATTGAATTATATCAAATATTGTACCTATAACTATATGTGTATTCAAACAGTATATCTTAGATATGAAGGAAAGAATGTTTTTTTTTCTAATTTGCATTATTTGTTCTAGTTTTAAAACATCTCCAAATAGACTCTTTTTATGTGTTAATTTGATAAATTTTTAAAGACGATAAAAACATTAATAGTTTTTTTACAGTGCATTGTTAGTTAATTTGTATTTTGGAAAAAAATTTACCAAATTCGAAACATGAGAACCGTGTCGAATGAACTAACCAAGTAAGAAATTAAAATAGAAAATCGATATGGAAACCTAAACGAATTTTATTACTAGAATGAAACCGTTCCACAAATTTAAAAAATACAATGTTGTTCCACGAACTTTTCCATCAATTAATGATTATATTCCTTTATATATATTTATGTATAAATATATTATTTTTTTATTATTATCTTAGATTAGATTTGCAGATACATCGTTGCGAGTTTAAAATTGGATATTATTTACGCTTAACTTTGATTTGTGAATCAGGACGCACATTGCTTGCATATCTAGAGCGTGCAAAACGCATATTTTTGCAAGCATTCAATGCAATTTTACTACTACCATACATTGAATGCTATTTCAAATGCAACGCAAATACAAATTAAATTTTACAAAACAAATTTACAAAGCAAATTTCCACCACAAATATTTAATCTACGCCACACAATATTAGTTAGTGGAGAAAACTATATTACCATCAGCGTTTCTAAAACGTTTAAATTTCTGGTCCACTAACTCAATTAACGTCGAGTCAATGCAAGGGCTCTTAAGAGAGCGCGTAGGTACCCACCTTTTAAAATGCGACTTTATTCTCACGAAATAAAACTCAAAAGCCGTTTCATTTTCGAAATCAAATCATGTCAACTGCAATTATAATCACACACTTTTGTTTTAGTAACACAAATGTTTCAGCACTTATTCACTTTCCAATCCTGAAACACTGTTTATTTTTATAAAAAAATTTTAATTTTCCAAAAAAATTACGTTTTTTTTATTTGTAATATAATTTATTTGTGCGTATATTTAATAAAATAAATTGTTGACGATGTCTTAAATGATATAGGAAGGTAAATAATTAGATTTGTTTATTTAATTAATTACTAAAGAATAAATTTCAAGAAAATACACAAACTTGAGTATTTGTTTATAAACCGCGCAATATCACAAATAAAAGCACGTGTCCGCGAACTGTGGCGACTTAAACGCGACTAGACAATCTACAAGAAGTTGATGGCTCAGGTGAGAGGCTTACCTTTACCAACGACCAAGCCAGTTCCGCACGATGGTCTTCTGGTAGTGGCAGAATCAGTCATCCATCATTCAATTCTCCGGATGGATTTAAGATACTTCCTCAAAAAAATAAAATAACTAATAATAAATTTCAATTCAGCGGAGACTTTAATGCTCGATCGGCAAACTATTTATTATAAATTCCTTTATTAAATTAGTAATTAACAAAGCATTATAACGCATTATAAACAATTTAAAAAAAATTAATTTGTGAAATCATAAAAATCCATTTGATTAATCTTCTTACGAATATACCTATTAAACTACCCTAATCTACATTATAAAATGTAGGTCTAATTTTGTTACATAAATTTACTTTTACCATTGTTTTTTATTTATTTATTTGCAGATATTGGCAAGCTAATTTCTTTTAAAATTTACGACCAAATTTACTATCGTTAAATTTCGATTTGATTTGCAATAAAATATATATTATTAGCTACTAAAAATGCCGACCAAGCCTAATTGATAAAATATATATTTCAGATATACCTAATAAAATGTCAACCATTAAATTAAAGTTTGTTTTTTGTGTGTGTAAAATAAACTTCTATTTTTTGGCAATATATCAATTATATTTCTAATAGGTGTGAATGTTTTTTTTTTAATCTTTTATATAATAAGATGTCAAATAATTTGTTTTTTGATATTGTTCAATTTCCAAATTTGCAATCAGGATAAAAACCGGATTTGTGGTTAACGGAATCTTGTGGTCGTCTTGGAAACGTGTTGATCTGTCAGTGTTTCCTTCCGTAACGTCACACCTGAGCAATTTTGAAATGGATAGTTTGTTTAAAAAATATTACATTTTTAATATAAAAAGAATGGATAATTGGATTAGGATACCAGATAAAAAAATACACAAGGTATAAAATACCACAACAATTGTTATTTATGTAATCATTTATAATTCTAGAGTGCACAAAATAAATTAGATGTTTGTTTAAAACTCAGTCTGCGTTGTCTTGGTTAAATAAAACAAAATTTGTGCGTTTAATATATGCCGCCAACTACTTCTTATTTCTATTTAATTACAGCAACATATTTGGCTAAATATTTTTATTGTTTTACTAATTTATAATATTTTACTAATCTTCATTAGTAAGTATGAGAAAATAAATAAATTATAAATATATATTTATACGAGAAGACGTAAAATTATATACAATATTGATCCGTGTGCACATTCGTTATGTGGCTTGCCATCTATAGTCGAGACTCAACGCTACTTTACAGTTTCAAAAGCGCTTTTAGTGAAGCGTTTTTAGTGCTCAAGTTCCCTAAACAAATTTTATATACTAATGCAATCAATTTATTAATAAAATTCGTTTTAAACAATGAAAACCTAACATTAACAGTATGAAAATAGTTGTTTATTCAGACTCGAACCAATTTTACAGTTTAATAACTAAAATATAAACCTATTTTACATTTTCAAACGCGGTTTTAGCGCTGAACTAATTCTGACACCAATTACTTAACCCCTAAAATACGGATTGTTGTTCTATATTTATTTTAGAAAATGAATAGCAAAGACTTTGAATGGAATCCATGGCAATTATTAAAAAAAGAACATAGCTACAATTGCAACTATGCAATTGTTATACTAAATACACCAATCTCTTTAAAATCAGAATTCCTTCTCCCAGTCTGGAATAAAGGTATTGCATGCACTAATAGGCGGCGTAGGTTATAACAATTTCTTTTATATTAGCATCGTTGAGGCTAACAGTAGATGGGGGTACGAATCGATGGTATGACTGGATAGGGAAAAATGGTTTAGATTTGGATAGAGTACAAAATCCCGATTTGGTGACAGGGGATATGGATTCTATTGATGTTAATATATTAAAAAAAATTACTAAATTGAATATTTGTCATGTGGTCACTGCTGACCAGAATGAAACCGATTTTACTAAGGCGCTTAGAGAGATCCACAGACTGACCAGCAGGGTTCAACTTGAGGTAAACGTGTTAATTCAATATGGCGGTGGTAAAGCGCTGTATGTGGCAGTATATTTAACTAATCTTAACAAAATATTATTATATTTTTTAATTTAATAATTATTACTTATAAAAATACTTTACAGATTGAGCATATAATTGTTATTAGTGATACTTCAGGACGCTTAGACCAAATTATGGCAAATATAAATACCTTATTTAAATCAATGACTATTTTTGAAAATACAAACATATTTCAATTAGCGAACGACTCGTTATCTTGGCTTTTACGCCCTGGCAAACACAAAATTCAAATTCCGAATTTATTTCGGGAGAAACAAATTTGGTGTGCGTTAATTCCCATAGGGCAACAGTGTGATCATGTTACAACTACAGGCCTAAAATGGAATCTTGGTGAGAAATATTAATAATATTCCGACACATTATATTTATTTTTGTAATTTTTAAGAAAACAGATCTATGAAATTCGGCGATTTGGTAAGCACTTCAAATACATACAGTGACAAAGAATATGTTACGGTTTCAACGGACACAATTCTGCTATGGTCTATGGGACTAGATGGGGTATCATCCGAAAGTAATAATTAATATTAATTCATGGATTAGTCAATTTCTAGTATTCTTGTCTACTTTTTCAAATTTATCCATTTTTAAATACCTATACGTTGGTTAGTTATTATAGAGTCATATTTAGATGTAAGGACTGTAAATAGTTTTGGTTTTAAATAATTTTAAGTTTGTACTATTTATTTTGACAATTATTTATACAGCAATGGAATACAATTCGGCGATTACTTATTTTTATAAATATTGTTGAAATTTTGAGAAAATATATTTTATACTTTGGGAAACTATTTATTTTAATAATAAACAACAATTCACACTTTTCGAGTGGATTTTTACAATAAATATATTTCTAATAAAATTATAACCATTTCTTTTCTACATATGACAACACAACTTGTTTCAATTTTTCTCTATATAAAACACCTAAGTTGTCTGTACGTTTAAAAGCATCGACATCTAACGATTCTATACTTTCGATGGACCCCTTTTCCGAGAAAATCGGTTTCAACATAAAAATAATATGAAACAACTCATGTGGCGCCACCTCATTCAACTCTTTTGCAAATAATCGCCACGTGAAATCCTTCAAATCAATTCTAAAATCCATTAAAGTATCAATAAATGATCGATAATAAATGCGAATTAATTCATCAAAACTGGCATTAAATATTTCAATTTGAACACTGCTGTACAAAAAGAATAATAAATCCCGAATGATAGAACCATAATCCGTTAATTGTAAATCAACAATCTTAACACTAATTGGTTGATTATTCAGTTTTTTAATCATCATATTATTGGTCCAGAAATCAGTGTGGATGAGACTATAAAAATTCGGGTTCGTATTTTTTGGAAATAACATCCCGCCAATTTGTTTACTTTCATTTAAAAATTCAATGAATTTTTCCGAATATTCTACCAATTCCGGAATATCTTTTATAATTTCAATAGCCGAACCAATGAACCCATCAATCATAACGCCACCGTTATTAACCGTTTTGCAACACGGTAGAATCTTCTCATCAAATTCATTCTGATGCACCTCTCGTAACGCGATAACGCTAGCGTGAAAACGCGCCAAATTTTGCAGGATCAAACGCGCCGTTTTCAAATCAGCACCAAGCATACGATCTTCTGAAGCGTATCCTTGAATTTTTAAATTTTCTAAAATAATCACAGCATCATTATCGACTTGGTTGGTGTGTTTCAAATTCATTCGTGCCCCGAAACACTTTGCGAAACAATTTAAACGATTTTTTATTACGAATTCGGTTTGGAGTCTCTCAATCGCTGGGATCGCATCCAAATAAGTATCTGCTTCTTTCTTGAAAGTAATCGATGTGAGAAATGCTTCTTTTAACAAATCAGTTGGGGGACACAATTTAGCAACGAGGTTTAGTGTTTTATTAGCATCATTATTTTCGTAAAGAACATCGATTGATAATATAATACTACCGTAATTTTCTCCTGGTGCTGTTAAATATTTAGAACTATGTTGAACATATTTCCAATTTTCTCCGATAGATTTAGACACTAGTTTTTGGAAATCTTGAATTTCGGGTATGACCACCATATTGAACTAGTTCAGATGATTAAATGACCAAGGCGTTATCTAATCTTATGTTTTAGTTATATTCAATTAAAGTATCGCACAGTTTTCACAACCTTGGCTAACGCGTATTGAAATCGAAGTATCTCAGATTAAATTTCATTTCACGTATAGCATGAGCGCACTTTAAACTTTTTATATATATATCATGTCAAAGTTGCTAATGACATAACAATTGACAAATTGTTGTTAAACAATGATTTTTGTCTAATGATTCCGCAAGTCACTTGGTGTACTTTATTGTGTCATATTACTGGATATGTTAATTGTAAAGCGAACCTTAGACTTTTCCTACACGATTTAATATTTATTTATCTCATCAATCATACATACATAAGCATGCATATTTGCTTGAAAACTAGTCTTTATCATTTTATAAATAATACTGCCTAGACAAGTAATATCAAACGCCACTATATAATTTTTCTTCGAATAACAATTGCAATACATCATAAACGATAAAGTCTAAGCGATTAACAATAGAATACTTTCGATATAATGCATATTATTTTCAAGTAATTACATATAGAGAATCGCACTTAGGCAAGATTTTAACAAATTATATTAAAATGCATAAATATCTTTTAATAATAATGTCTTACTAATTATCACTAGTGTATAAAGATTTGGCAATGTATTTATTTTCAAACGAGGTATCTGGTGGTACCTGTTGGTAAAACCGAAAACTAAATATTTTTTTAACTAATCAAAATTAGAAAAAATTTCTTTACAAAATTGTACTTCAAAAATGAATAAATAACTTTTGCTATTAAAAAAATCATACTAGCCGAACCGTTATTGAATAATAATAAAATTAAAATAAATCTAAAGATTTTGGTTAAATATCCTTCATAAAAATTGACGCTAGTAATTTTGTTAGTTGAGAAATTTATTATATTTTATTCTTATTAACATAGAATCATAATATATTTAAATCTAGAACTACAACCGCGTGTAGTAGTTTAGTGACGTCGCTTGAGTAACTGCGGCAACTAACGACCGCTGGTTTGAATTTCCCAAACTTATGTATTTAAACCTTCAGTCAATGTTACATTGCCAGCGAAACTAAATGTTGATCAATGTGTATTTGTTTACTAATGATATAAGTTGAGTTTTTATTTGTATTTTTGAGTGCCGTGCGGAGTATTAGGATTTGGTTTCACTTAACAGGTAATTTCAAATCAATATTCTTTATTTATTCATATACGTCTACACTTATTATTTTATTATTTCTACAAATAATCATTATAATAATACATAAATAGTTCAGTTTATCAGGTTAGAAAGAACATTATAAATTTAGGGACTAAGTATTATTTATTTATTGAAACACGCTCGACCCTACCCTACTTAAATTTTATCGTATATAAGCGCAAATATTGTGCTTAAAAAAATACCGGTATTTTTTCGACACACCTTACCGAATTTTTATTTTACGACAAAAAAAATCTTATCTTTTTACTTATTTAACCACAATAAACTCAATACATTCAATATCTCTTTTAACATGACAAAATATGTTTGAAATTCCCTAACTATTTATATTTTTACCGATAACAAAAACATTTTTTTTAACAATATCTATTAGATTTATAACGTCAAACAATGGTCACAAATAATGTTGTTTTGTAAATTTAAAATCATTAGGATTTTAAATTTCTCAAAAAGTATATTTTGACTTGTTTAAATTTAAGCACGAATCCATAGATATTAACTTACATGGCCTTAACCTTTCACTAAGATATGGATACTAAAAAAAATGCAAATCGAAACGTTACAATATTATTGTTTTACAGAAATTTTAAATACTGCAGGTTTATCATATGATAGCATACAAGGTCATAGCCAACCATAATTACATTCGTTTTAATGTTCTTTTAATTAATTTTAAGCTAAGTACTATGAAATAATAAATTCATTTATATAATTAATCTGATTTTGATGAATTTTAAAAATGTGAAAATGAAAGTGTCCATCTAGGTAATTATATTATTTTATCTATGTAATTTAGCGTATTTTTATATTACAACTAGATAACTTAACTTTGCGTAAATTCCAGCAGCAGCACATGTTACACATCTGATATATTTAGAGAATAAAGCATAAATATATAAGTATGTGTAGTTTTATGGTGTAGGGAAATGTAGATTATGATACTATTGATTGAGAAAATATATATTTGTATATTATAAACATATAAACGCTATTAGTTTTATCAATGCAAATATTACTTGTTTACAAATATAATGAAATGAAAAAATTAACATGCTGTCGATGAGTATAAAAAATATGTAATTACACAGTAAAACAGAGAGTAATTTTATAGTAATACACTAATAATTATTATCTTTATATTTTTACTAACTTACATCAAAAGTATTTTTCATACATATCCCCTTATCGTAATTAACTTATTTTATGATAAATAAAAGTAATGCAACTTATATAACACGCTATTGTTTTTTTTTTAATATGGGAAAATGAATTCAAGTAATTTGTTTTCCTAGCAAATTGAGATTGTTGACGTTACTTTCTTATACGAAGTAATACGTAAGTATTAGAATTAGCGATTAATATCTATTGTAAGAAATGTATTTATTGAAAAGTGTATGCGAAAGATACATATAAACGCTCGTTAACAGGAAATATTTCTTCCCTATTTGTGTACCGGATATTAAACAACTAATCCTGCATGACGTTATTCGTTACCATGCAAATTAAATTGATCGAGTTTAAAATTAAACCTAAGTAAATATTGATTATTGATGCATTAGTAACACTGTTGCTGCCTTAGCGAATTTCTAAATAATTGAATATAGCGTCAATCAATGCATCAGTGGTTAAAAATATTGCAATTGGGATAATATTACAAAATGTGTGTTTTATATATATATATAAATATAAATTTCCGCCCAAACAGTGAACAGAATTTTTTTTTAATGACGTTCACTCTTTTAAGTAGAACACATTTTATTTAATCAGCTAAATGAAAGTGAAATTATTATACTAAAAAGGAGTGGCTTAAAATCATAAATTGCAAACCATCACGAGTGTCCTAGTTTTGCACAAAAACTAACCATTTAAACATTGATTCAAATCATTATTAAATAATAATATAATCATTCGTCAAATTATTTTGTTGCATAACATGTGAGTTATAATAGCATTGTTTAAACTATAATCAAATGAAAATTGCGATTTTTGGAAATTACTTCTATTATATTTTATATTAACTTTAAAACTATATATATTTTTCACTCCATATCTATATACAATTCAGGGAAGGTCAAAAGGTATATTTGAATTAAAATATCGAGATCGAATTTGTTATGATTACAATACTTTTTACTTCGTATAAGAAATTAAAAATGTTATATAAGTTACGTAAACTAAACAATATAAATATAATTTAGTTTATTTTTAGTAAATTATTAGGATGGGGAATTTCATGTTTATTAATTTATGGCCGTGACGTCACTGCACGTGATTAAATTAAACGGATAACATTATAATTATCTAATTATGGTGTATAGCTGGTTAATTTTAACTTAAAACAAACACGTTAGTAACACCTATTAAATTATAATCTGTTTACATATTATATATATTTATGTATATACATTTGGCCATTAGAACCAACCCTGTTGGAAATGTATATTTCTTTAGCCATTTTTTATAGTAGAGATATATAAATATTCATATTTAAGCTATTTATAAATTAATTAATTGTAACACTAAATTATTGTTTGGCGTAGCTTGAAATAAAAACCACGTAAGTTGTGAATTGTGGCTTTCTGTATTTCAAATAGTTAACATAAGAGTGTAGATTTATAAAAAATATTTGCTGTTGTAATTATTTACAATTACATATACGTTCATGAAATATTGTATAAATAAAACAAGGACACGTCAATTATATTTAATTCATATGAGTAAAATATTGTATAATAATAATTAAATTAAATCAAAAGTATAACCTTCATTGAAGCTTCCAGTTTCCGTAGATATGCATGATATGATATTTGAAATTGTCGAATTTAGCCCTGATGCCATATACAAATCCTTCGTAAATCAAGTTTTACTGTGAAACCATGTCGACAATTATATTTATCAAATGAGTATATCTAAATAATAGAAGGCCTTTCCGAAGATATAAATTCACCTTGCGGAGAACTCAACTGGAACTAAACTAAAAAACATACATTGTTATAATCTTCGGACGTGGTTATACATCCTATATGTATATTGGAAACAGTTATGGTATTTTTTTTGGTGTATGCACGATTTTTGAAATAAATTTAAAATAAATGGAAAGCTAACGATATCATTAGAACCTTGACATGAAATCGTTGCCGGTGTTCGACCGGAATTATTGCGGTCAATGTCAGTAAAGTATTGTCAATTTACGTTTACTTTCAATCATTCTCCTACATCCTTTTCCGAGCCAGTTTACCATCGTAAATCTACGTTTATTTTATCTATAACAAAACAAATGTTTCGAGAAATTCGTTTTAAAAACATTTAACAACCGTGAGACAGTTCGCGATAGATTAATGATGTCTTTAACGTTGTTTCATTGATTTGACCCCGAGATCTGTTAAGTACGGGTAGTGCGGGTGAATCACGTGCTCCATACATGTTACATGCCATCAGTTATATCACATGTGATACTCTGTCATGTTCCACTGCATCCTGTACGAAATTATAACATCATAATATCTGTACATCATATGCATATAATGTCCGGCAATTTTCTATACTATTTTTCTTTGTCATGACATATCATGTTATTTATATACATAATAAAGTTATTTCTAAGTTAGTTATTTTTGCATTACGTAGGTCTTTGAACTTCATTTTGATGTATGGTATCTGATTTGAAACTAATTAATCCAATGTGCGTGATTTGATAATGAAAATCGGATAGATAGCATTTATTAATAATATTAATTGTATGCCTTGGTTCGAAATTTATTATTTCGGCACAGTACCGAGAGTATTTTATTCCGAAATACTATTTATTATTTTACAAATTTTTAATTAAGGCGATTTTTTTTTTGTTCAATAATTTTATACAAAAACATTTCAAAAATATATAGAAAAAATTTTAAGGTAAATTTCGAAACCGTTTCCAAGATATTTACATTTCCATAAGTAGTAACCGGGTAATAAATACACTAAAATTAAACTTTAAACACGTTTTTCTCGAAACTATATTTTTAAAAACGGTGTGCACTCTAGCTCAAAAAATAATTAAGCTATTGACTCAAATCTTTTTTATTTTATTAATTAACTTATAATGCAGAACGCAAACCGACATTTTGACATAAATATACATTTGTTCCATTTTTATTCAATCCCAAAGGTCCAATTTTGTGTACAAAACATAGAACTTTTCTTAAACTCACTCTATTTTCTAGGTTTTTTACTTTTTATTGGTTTACGGGGAAGGTAATTTTGTTCTTAATAAAACCCCGTTAGATTTTTTGTTTTCGACATCCTGGACTGGCGTAAAACGCCTCATCTCCGCGCCCTCTACTTTGTCACCTCCTATATAAGTAATTAGGCATAAAAATAAAAAATAAAATTTTTTTTCTGTATACTGCATGAGTTACTTAATATTATAAAATAAAATTTAATTTTCTGTCTAATAAAATAAGAGAGAGAAAAATTATAAAAAATAGTCATTTATTTGACCAACAAATTGGAACATCGCCTTAATATAAAATATATCGAATATATTTTGTATTTTCAATTCTGAACCAAATCTGTATTGACATATTGATACATATTGTCCTTGGCGAAATGCCGATAAATAAAAGAATGCATTAGAAATCATTTGTTTCTAGGACGAATTTTATCGACGTACTTGTTGAATTATTTTGTTTGTTCTACTTTTAGACGTATTTATTTTTTCATTGACGAATTGAACTATTTCGTATCTTTATATAGATACTTAATTAGAATTCGTTTGAAGGGAAAATTGTAAAAATTTTCATTTAATAATCAATGCAGCGTAGATTTTAGACATTTATCTTAAACGTTCATATCACAAATCTCAGGAATGTTCACTACGATAATGAATAAATTGTGTATAGATTATGGGTTATCATACACTATTGTCTCGAGATTACGTAGTATTTCTTGACAATCTGTGTATATTGTACCTGTGTATAATTCATGCTAGTATCACATGAGTAAATAATTACTGTGTTATTTAGCAACTCAAATCATATGATCTTTGAAGATAGATCAGTATAAGATTGTACGTTGTTTAATAAGTGTCTATGCTACTTTGAGTGGTAAGGTTTCCATTTAAATATTTCTTATATATGTACAATACAAAAAGCTCAACATGTGTGTGATATAACTCTAAAAATGATTATTATTAAACATTATTTAATGATTTATACTTCGTTAGAATTCCTCGTAATTACGATTATATTTGAACATGCATTGTAATGTGTGCCGGTTTTTAAAAGAACATAAAATTTATTTTTAGGCATGTCAATGCCAAATTTCGCAGAGAAAACAAAATAATAAAATTTATATCAGTAAATTGAATTCATTGTTTATGTTACTCGAGAAACAAATACAAATTTACTATTAAATGGTAAATTAAGAAACTTTTCCTTCGTTTATATGTTTCCATTCGTCCCAGATTACAGTGCATAGAGTACTTACTTTATTATAACTAAGTTGATAACAAATTACAAAATAATTTATAACTTGTTTACAAATGTTAAACAAGTGACGCAGATCTTTGTCACCTACGATATATTAGATGAATTACTCTAACATATACTTAAAATAATTTCAATTCGCAGAATGAGAAATAATATATATATTATTTTATTTAGGATTAAATAAATTTTGAAAATGGGGGCAATGTTTCGGAGTGAGGAGATGTCCTTGTGTCAGCTCTTCATCCAACCAGAAACGGCTTATCCAGCCGTTTCGGAACTTGGAGAAAAAGGCACTGTTCAATTCAGAGATGTGAGTAGGACTTTAAAATGAGTATTTTTTAATAAATAATATGGGATCGTGTGTAGTTGAATGGGGAAGTGAATGCTTTCCAAAGAAAATTCGTAAATGAAGTACGTCGCTGCGATGAAATGGAACGGAAATTGAGATATATTGAAACAGAAGTTCGAAAAGATAGTGTACCGATTCCGGATGTAAACGAACTACCCCGCGCTCCGAATCCACGAGAAATAATTGACTTGGAGGTAATTTAAATATTTGAAAATATTATATAATATGTGTGCACAAATCATGAGAGATATTATGTTTGTTATATAAATCACATGGTCGATAACCAGTGGCGATAAGATTCTTATCATCTTTAAAAATCCCATTATTTATTTGATCTAAATAGGCGCATGTTGAAAAAACAGAAAATGATATACGTGAATTAAGCCAAAATGCAGTCAATTTGAAATCGAATTATTTGGAACTAACAGAGCTGCGTCATGTGCTGGAAAAGACTCAAATCTTTTTCACCGAACAAGAGGAAGTCAATGGAATGGATTCTGTTACACGAGCGCTAATCACTGAAGACATTAATGCTTCTGCCATCCGTGGCAGATTGGGTTTCGTCGCTGGGGTGATCCCCAGGGAACGAGTTCCAGGTTTTGAGCGTATGCTCTGGCGAATCTCCAGAGGCAATGTGTTCCTGCGCAGAGTTGAACTGGACAAACCCCTAGAGGATCCCGCGACTGGGAATGAAATTTACAAAACTGTATTTGTTGCATTCTTTCAAGGCGAACAACTGAAGAGTCGCATTAAAAAAGTTTGTACTGGATTCCATGCGTCGTTGTACCAATGCCCTAGCAATAATTCCGAACGACAGAATATGTTGAAAGAAGTCCGGACTAGATTGGAGGATTTAAACATGGTAAATTTGTTTTAGATGTTATGTAATCTTCATGTCTTTATTTGAAAATATTTGTGTAGGTGTTGAATCAAACTAGTGACCACCGTCAAAGGGTTTTGGTTGGCGTTGCCAAAGAACTCCAGAATTGGAGCGTTATGGTACGCAAGATGAAAGCAATTTATCATACTTTGAACATGTTCAACATGGATGTCACTCGTAAATGTTTGATTGGCGAATGCTGGGTTCCAGTACAAGATTTGAACAATGTCCAGAAAGCGCTTCAAGATGGATCAGTACGTTCAATTGCAATTAAAGTTAATGTTTAATATTAATTAATTTGTTATTTTATAGACCGCGTGTGGTAGTTCAATCCCATCTTTTTTAAATGTTATTGAAACCGCTGAACAACCGCCAACTTTCAATAGAACAAATAAATTCACTCGTGGTTTCCAGAATTTGATCGACTCTTACGGAGTTGCCAGTTACCGTGAAGCTAATCCAGGTAATTTTTAAATGAATTAAATTTAACATATTTACTAATGATATTTATATTTTTAGCACTTTATACAATCATAACATTCCCTTTCTTATTCGCTATTATGTTCGGAGACGCCGGTCACGGTGTCATCATGTTAGGCTTCGGTCTCTATATGTGTGTCAAAGAAAAATCCTTAATGGCAAAGAAAATTAAGAGTGAAATCTGGACAATCTTCTTCGGCGGTCGTTATATCATTCTACTTATGGGCATATTTGCAATCTATACAGGAATGATCTACAACGATATATTCTCGAAGAGTTTTAATATATTCCAATCCAGTTGGGGTGTTAAGAAGGAAACAATTGATCCGAACGATCACGATCGAATTTTGAATCCAACTACAGAGTACACGGGTGATCCGTACGAATTCGGAATGGATCCCGTCTGGCAGTTGGCGTCAAATAAGATTATCTTCTTGAATTCGTACAAAATGAAACTGTCAATTATATTTGGCGTCGTTCATATGATCTTTGGCGTTTGTATGAGCGTTGTAAATCATGTGTAAGTATATTTACAAATTTGGAACGACGAGATAAACTGATTTATTCTTTCTAAGCGTATCATTTATTTTTATTATATAACAATATTTTTTTTAGACATTTCCGAAATAAAATGAGTATTTTATTGGAGTTCTTACCACAAGTTGTTTTCTTAGTATTTTTATTCTTCTACATGGTGTTCATGATGTTCTATAAATGGTACATGTACGGACCGAAATTATGTAAGATATTTTGATACCAATTTCGATTTAATTTTAAACAATTGAAAATAATTAATGTATTATTTTAGTGGGTGTTTATTCGCCTGGTTGTGCACCCTCTGTTTTAATTCTATTCATCAATATGATGTTATTCAAACACACAGAACCACCGAAAACGTGTAATGAATACATGTTTGAAGGTCAAGAAACTCTTCAAAGGGTTTTAGTGTTCTCGGCATTACTATGTATACCAGTTTTGCTCCTTGGCAAACCTATTTATGTGATGATACAGAGAAAATCTGCGAAAAAACACGTACGTTTCCTATACATTACAAAATGAATAAAGTAGCGCAATTAAATTCAGAATTCTAACAATAAATTGAATGTAGGTATCGTCCAGTAATGGAGACATCAACCAAGGTATGGAGTTACAACCAGAAGTTGTTGAAGTAACTAAACCATCAACAACAGAGCATGATGAGCATGAAGAAGAACCAATTAGTGAAATCTTCATTCATCAAGCTATCCATACCATTGAGTATGTGTTAAGTACCATTTCCCATACAGCCTCTTATCTTCGATTGTGGGCCTTATCACTTGCCCATGCTCGTAAGTATTTCATTCCTATTATGTTTAAAATCAATTGATTCATAATAACAAATGTGTGTTTGGTATGCGTAGAATTATCAGAAGTATTGTGGAATATGGTGTTCCAAATGGGCCTTAAGGATTTAACGTATATTGGGGCTGTGAAAATCTATATATTCTTCGCCGTATGGGCCGTTTTCACACTAGCTATTTTGGTGATGATGGAAGGTCTGTCGGCTTTCCTACATACGCTAAGGTTGCATTGGTAAGTATTAAATGATATGTTCCACCATTTTGTATTTTATAATTGTTTGTTTTGTCAGGGTGGAGTTCATGAGTAAATTCTACACCGGTTTGGGTTATCAGTTCCAGCCTTTTAGTTTCAAGAACATTCTAGAAACTGAAGAAGAGGCAGAATAATATGGAATTCGAGCAAAATATCACTTGTTAAATACGAAATTGCAAATATATTTTCGAACACCGTCTGCATTCATTTTGTATATTTATTTATTATAAAATAAAATGAAAGTCTTTAAAAGTGTTAACATTTCCATAGGAAGGGACCAATTACGTTAGTGAGAAATAAATAGTATAAATCATTATTTTCATTGGAAAAAATCAGTTATTTGACATATCCTCTGAGAACACGAAACTCATCAGGGTCAGAACACGTTTTTTCTTGCAAACATATTCAAATCTTAAGTTTTATAATTTTATTCGCTTTAGGTTAGGTTAAAAGGTAACTTTTCATAATTCGTAAAAGAAAGTAAAAATCATTTGCAAACAAGTTTTTTTATTTTATTATTTATCAAATGTAAACAGAAAAAGCCCAAAATTAAAAGGTTTAAAAATCCATATCGGCATTAACAAAAAGATCATCATCGTCTTCTAAAAATTCTTGCAACGTAGAATCGTGTTCCGTGGTACTTTTCGGAAAATAATCGTTAATAAGTTTTGTTCCAGAACGTGTTACTTGGGTATTAGCCGCAATAACTTGTTCCGAAACAGATGTATCTTTAAAAGAGTCTTTACATAACCCCACTTCACTTAATATATCTTGTTTTGACTGCAAAAGAGGCCATATATGGTCGTCAACTGTCCCTGTCGCGAGAAGATACTTCACTTTCACGTGGCCTGACTGGCCAATTCGATGGGCTCTACTTTCAGCTTGGGATAAAATCTAAACACAATTCGCTCTATGGTTTAACAGTACGCTAGAATGCTGCTTAAACTTACACTAGGATTCCAGTGCAGCTCCGCAAACAAGACAAGTTGCGCAGCTGTTAGTGTAATTCCTGCATTTGCTGCAGTTATCGATAAAACGGCCGCGGTACACGATTCATCCAATTGAAATTTATCGATAAAATATTTACGTTGATCCATAGTTGTGTGACCATCGATTCTTATAAAAGATGCTTTATTGTTGTTTAATATCTTACAAATTGCATCCAACATTATTTGGTGGTGCGCAAAAACTAAAAACTTTTGTTTGTCCTTAAGGACTGTGTGTTCTATATATAAACTAAAACAAACAAGAATTGATATAGAAAACATTTGTAAATTATTTGCGAACTAAACGTACCAAACCGAAGGTATTTTAAGTCGAGCACTTTCCGAAAAAAGCGACAACAACGCCGAATGTTTTTCATGCGCTTTTTTCCGTTTATAATCATCCACCAACTGGCTCAAACACAATTGATCTCTTTCAGACAGTTGATTCAAACCAACATCCAATTTAATTACTTCACGAGTCTTGTCAGGTAGTTCCGATAGCACTTGTCCTTTTGTGCGGCGGATCATGAAACGTTTCGCTAATATAATATTAAGTTCGGCCAAATTCGAACTGCCGGTAGCGTCCCAGCCGAACTGAGATGATTTTCCATCACAATATCGTTTACTAAACTCGTAAAAACCGCCGAAAAACTTCTCATCAATTATCGACAGTTGAGAAAATATTTCGCTTGGACGGGAGAGCAACGGCGTGCCACTAAGCAACAGTACTCTATTTGCTATTTTAGATATTTTTATTGCGGATTGTGTGACTTTAGTTTTGAAATTTTTTATTATATGTGATTCATCCTAGGAATTTTTTGTTAAATTGCTGAGATTCCACTTAAAATTTTAATTAAACTTACAATAATAAAGACTCCGAATTTTTTTGCTGCTAATTTATCAACACTTCTAGACATCATATCATGACTGCATATTAATATTTCCGCTTCATTTATATAATCTTTTCCGGTCGTCATGTACTGGATGGAATGTAATGGAATACTAGGTAAATATTTTTGGATAGTCGATTCCCAAGAATTTCTACAAAATTACTTGAATTACTTGTTTAAATAAAAAATAATAAAATTTACTTTGTAGTAGAGGTAGTAACAATCAATAACGGCCAATCTCTTCTGTAATAACTAGCGACTGCTAAAGCTTGGAATGTTTTTCCTAGGCCCATATCATCACCTAAGAGACACCTGCCTTTTTTATGTATAGCAAAACTGAAATAAATCTCATTTGAACATGGTTTTGCTTTACATACATTTTAAACGTACCAAACAGCCTCCTTTTGAAATGGCATCAAACTATCTAGTAATTCAGGTTCGATTGGTGATAGATTGATATTCGATAAATCTGGTTTTAATTTTTTGCATTCACTTAGTACAAAATTAGGAATTTTATTTATTGCTACATCTTGACATTTGCTTAGTTTTTGTAGCAATGAATCATAATCTTCAATATTAAAATTCCAAATTTTTGTATCTGCAGCTAAAAGTAAGTTTTACTGTATCAAAAATATCTAAATTATAATCTAGTCAAAAATTAACAAATAAATTAAAAATACAATTTATTACTATACATCATTAACAAATTACATAACATTTCTTATTATTGTGTCTATAGAAAAGTATGCATTGGTTCAAGAAAAACATTTTTGATCATTTGAACCTTACCATATTGTCGACTAGGAATAGTTTTAAATATATCAATTGCCCCTACACTATACCCCAGTATATTGACTTCAAATCTGGTCTCATTAATCATCGTACAAACAGCATTTATAATTTTGTTTCGTCCGAAAAATGATTCAGTTTTAATCGCTGGCGCTGCTCGGTCGTAAGGTTTCGCATTATGGTGTATGTTAATTTTAGACGATACTGCTTTGGGAGACACATTATAATTGTTTGTTGGCACTGTTTTTAGCACTTTTGGTGAATTTTGGATACAAAAATTAGTTTTTGGTGCACATTGAGGACTTGTATTGAATTGGATTTTCTTCGCATGTAGCTTAGCTAACGCTACTTTACGTTTTTGTTCGATTTCTTCTGGCGTACATGACATATTTCAAATAAACTTTAAACATAACATATAATAATGACAGGTAATAACAAGCTTGACAGTCGTAATATATTTTAAATTGTTGGCAACACTGATTTCTTAAACTAACCTTGCTTAAAGGCTGATTTACAATAAAATGTAAATCTGTCAGGGTGACCATATCGCGTAAGCATAGACGTAGCGTTTATGGTGAGATGGTATTAGGGTAAAATAATATTTATTTAAACAAATAATTGAATCGAAAATAAAAGAATTTTTTTATTAAATCCAAAAATATTGCTACAATTTTTGATGTTTTAATTAATCAAAATCACTTAAATTAAAATATATACAAATTGAAATTGTTAATATCGAATGAATCAGTCATACTGCTAACTACAAAATAATCATGTAATAATAGTATGATTATTTACGCTAAAACAAAATAATATATGAAATAAAGAATAAAATACTCAATGATGATTTTGTATGATAATTAATTTCCACCGACATCAAATCACAAAATAGAAATGTTTCGGAGAATCTAAAATAATATGAGTCGCTTTATACTTACAAATTTAATTAACTATGAAACTAGCAGAAAAAGCAATAAATTATCTCTAGATTCAAGATGGCCGCAGGCAATGGAGTGCGGTCATTTTTAAAATAGAATTGTAGCTAAAATCAATATTGATGAAATTTGTAATTTACGACAATGTACCATTTAAAATTAAACCTTACTTAAACAGTCTCAGATTATACTTCCAAATATATGAATAAATTAAGTTACATTGAAGTCGGAGACCAAAAATTCATTTCTCTCAGCTCGGATGGCTTCGCTTTAAATAACGTCGACTTTTTACTGTTCGAAACATCCTCCTCGGGTTGCGATAAATCCACAACGGAATTCGAAATGTTTTCTTCCGAAGCAGTAATATCGGATTTGGACAACGCAGCCCGTTTGCCCAAGAACTGAGATAAAATCCATCCGGTTTTGTGTTCGCCGTCGACGAACGCGCCAGTAAAATACTTATTATGCCCCAACAGTTTCCGGTGCGATTTTGGCGAAGTGGCTGGCGACACCGGCAACGATCTGCTACCTCTGCGGTTGGACGATGAGTGGTATCCGTCCGGGTAGTCGATCACTTCTTTTTTGATCTCGTATCGTTTCTCGGAGACTATCTGTTGGGCGACGCGAACGATCGACGAACCACAAGCGGCTGCTTCGCCTTTGAAACCGTCATCAGTGCCGTTCGATTTTAATTGTTTGCTGATTGGAGTTGGCGCTGCGCCCTCGATGAATTGTTTGCATGGTTCGGTGTGGTTGATCACGTCGGTGTTTAAACGGTGGTTCGATTTGCGGCGTTCTTCAGTGATGGATTTACGTGGATAGGGGATGTAGAGAAAGTTGTCATCGTGGGTTGGTGGTGAAAAAGCTCCTTGGTCTAAATCCAACCTGGAATTAAATAATAATATATATTATCAAACATATATTTCATATATAGATAATGAGCAGTAGGGTATACCTATATATATACAGTTCTAAATATGGCTCAACAACTATACTATAGTTAGTACAATTTACTAAATTGCCTCCCCCCACATAAGATTTAATAAACACACCTGCATATTATTAAGGAAGTTCTCGAAAATTTCGAATATTTCTCTAGTTATATATCATTATTTATATATCATACATGGCTAGCTAGTTTCATAAAATTAAGTACTCTACTAATTAAAACTAATTAGCCTTGATTAAATAATTTCATAATTTTACTGAGAATTATAAAATGTTATGAGACCTAAAAATTATAAAAACTACTCAAAACATTGATTAAACAATTCTAATTTATAGATTTTTCACAGAAACTATAAACATATTGAACGTACATATATGTTACACACTTACATATATTATAAATGGTAAAATATTTAATTTAGTAGCAAACAATAACACCAATTATTATCGATTATCTTTGAAAAATGAATAAAATATACGACTATTATGCAAGATTTAATAACATGACTTATGCAACATGCACATAAAACAAAAATAAATATATTTCAAAACATTTGCAAAATACGGTAAGCCTACCATTCAATTGCTTCTAATATTGTGTTGTGCGCCATGTAGCAAATACGACTGCGGAGCAATCACGAGATTTGCAAGAACAATACGTATTTGGCAATTGCACAAATATCTGCCATCTACCTACTGCTACCAATTTATTTATTTTCATACTAAACTATCAAATGCTTCGTTACTTTTGAACTAAACTAAAATAAGGTGGTACGTCATCAATTCGTGACGCCAGTGCGCACCAAATTTCATTCGTACACTATTTATGAATCAAAAAACCAAATTCAACATTGGCGGGTTTCAAAAACATAAATAAATTCACATTACACTTTCCTCAACATTTATACGCATTGCGACATTTATTAACAACAAAAACGTGGTGTATATCAAATACAATGAGTTATGAATAAATAAATATATAAATTATTATCAAAAATTTGTTTGACTCAATTTAAAACCTAATTAAAATATTTTGTTTATTATTTAAAATACGTTATGTTGCGGTTTATTTGACTATCTTAATTTTATTTTTCATACAAAAATACTTGCTTCAAAAATTGAATTTAATGAATTAATATGATTATACTATATATAAAAAAATAAATTTATATTTAACAGTAAATTAATTTAAATGTAACACAAAACATGTATCTGTAATATTACAGTACATTATTAAGGGAATATAACATGTGTGTATCAATATATGAGATTACATTTATGTAAACACGAAAACATGATTTGATTGTGTCAATTGTCAGCGACTATTAGTTAAAAGTACTTATATTTATTTAAATATAAATAAACAAACCTCTGGTCTATCATTTTGGTCTTCATCCATTGGGGTATGGAAATTCCAGACGACAATGAGCGATCATTATCCATTTTAGCGTTTTATATATGTATATATATTATGAAAAATGTAAATATATATTTCAGTTCAATTGTATGTAATGTAGTTTTCGCAGTAATAAAGCTAATATTAAAAATCACAAATATCACACAAGTGGTTTTACACAAACGCAGAATAATAATTATCGAATGAGAACATATTAACTGCTACACATTTGCAGCGAGACTAACTAGGAGTATGTGTTGGTCATTTTGCCGAGCTGAAATCAAACAAAAATAGCACTGTAGTGATCCGCGTTCGTCGCGTCAATTTTCTTAACTATTTATTCTGTTTAGTGATAATGAAATGCAAATATATGACGTCATTGCATCACCTGAGCTGCAAATCTGAGTATGCAGCAAAATATTATCTTACTAGGTTATATTACATATACATAGTAAGTACCATACATATAGCCGGTACGAAATTATGTCATTATTTATTAAATTAGAATTTCATCAAAATATTTTGCGAAAATATCTATCTTATCATTTTTATTATCATGAACTTCATGTAACTGTGCACGATATTTCATATTTAATTTGATAAATATTATCTATATAAACGTTTTTTTTAAATATGTATTATAAAGGATTATAACCCTTTAAAAGGAATAACATTTAAAAAAAATAATATTTATATCAATAATTCAATATATATTTATATTATATACTATTATTTATTAATATTTTGAAAATAATACACAGATTACACGTGTTAAGAAATAATTGATCTAATGAGGATATTTATTATACTACTTTATTACATTGGAAAATTTACGAAATTTTTAAATCATATTACAAACATTCAACATTTATTTGTATGCGTAAATAATTTGTCAATATAATTAAAATTTGATATTTAGGGTCAATATGATATTTTATAGGTTAAAGTCCACTTTGATTTGAAATGTTATACAAATGATTGTGGCTCGTTCTCAGTTATCAATTTTTTCATAAGTTGTATTATAGTTTTTATGCCAGCTATTGTTAGCAGTGATAACAAAAAAATAAATAAATAACAATTCAAATTAGGTTTTCCAAAATGTTATAATTTCTATTTTAATTATTCTAAACAGAACAACAATGTTATTTAGTTATAAATGAGCTGTGCTATCATTAATCTGTGTGCGTACAACCGGAAATTAATTAATCGAAAAAATAATGACTAATATTTAAAAATCGGTTTTCCCAAATGACGTATCTTTTTAAAAATTGAGTTCAATATTATTTGAACATCGATTTGGCATACATATTTTTTGATAAATACATATTATGGTTTTAAATAACAATAGATTAAATTTGTTTGTACATATATCACATGAAATGAAATTAATAGTATTTATATTATACCTTTTCTAGATCATATATTTTGTAATCGTAAACAAAATATAAACAAATTAACATTTGTTGTTGCCATGAGAAAATATAGCTTATGATAATAATTCGTCATAAGCACACCTTTTCTAAGTAAATAATCAAATATGACATTGAATATTATTGATTTTTATAGAAGATCCAGAGCCTAAATGTGAGTCATTTTTATCTCACGCAACGTCAAATAATTATCAAGTTTTTGATACAAATTAAACCGAATACATAAAAATATTTACAAGGAAGTTTTAATGTACGCAATTCAACTTTTTTGAAAAAATAACACAATTTTTATAGATATAAGGACCCTGAATATCGAAAGCCAAGGTTATTTCGAAAAATAACTTTCATTTAAACAGTTCAACGAATTGTGATTGTCAACGAAAATTTATTTAAAAATTGACTTTTTTGAAAAATATGAAATAAATGTAGTCCCATAGATATATGTGAGGGAATGCAAATTTAGACTGTTCCAATTTCTACCTGTAGATGTAGTTATACGCGATGATCTTAAAATGTAATTATTGTTGTTTTTTCGGCACAAATATTATAAAATTAATAATATTTTGTTTGATAACTAAAATGTTAACGCAGTGGAAGTTTATACTATATAGATAACGCGAATCTAATCTACGTTATTTTGCAATTTATTTCGTCAGTGCCCGAGCCCCCTTGATAAAATGGATGAATTAATAAGTTGCTGCTTAGCAACAATACACCCGAAGCTGTAAAATTCATTTTAATTTATAAGCCAATTATTACCAATCAATCATGTCAAAGTTATTCTGGAACAATACACATAAAAGTACATAAAATCGTAAGAATTTCCGTTGTGCAGGTTGCATCAGAAAATGGCTTAGACTAGTTACACTTGTTTTTTTTTTATTATCATTGACCTTTTAAATAAACAAATATTGATGGTAAATAATGTTATTAAAATAAACAATTCGTAATTACAAATAAAACAAATTGATTTGTGCGAATTAACACGTGTATACGAAATAACAAACATAAATGATATGTTTAGAAATAGATGAAATCTTTACCTTATTTTTCTTGTTGTTGATAGATCTTCTAGTTGTTAAATGCATTGTAAATAAACGTGTTGTTGCTACAGAACACAAATGTTAAATAAAAATCAGCCAACGACTTCGGACTGATCCCTAACACAACTGAACTTATGACGTCATAATACAATGCTAAAAGATAATAGTAGGCTCCAGTCAGCTAACGATACCAAGCGCTTAGTTGGATTTTTCTTTATTATTTTCTAAGTTATTATATTAAATATATCTTATTTAGATTAGTTACAGTTATATTTATTTTGTGTAAATAAACTTTCATAAAATAGTTTGATTCATAACGTAACACTTGTTATAATCACCGTGAATGATTATAAAAATTGCAACTGCAATGTATTGTTGTGCTCAACGATTGAAGGAGCATTCTGGAATTTACTAGAAGCGCGCTAAATACAAAAAGTACGATCGCACTTTTGTGTTAAGCAACTTAACTAAAGTTCTTAGTATAAGGCTTTAGCAAGACTGCATACCTAGTTTATGAATAACGCATGCGTAAAATGCGTATAAAATATTGAGAAATCTAGAAATCGTTGAGTTTCTTCTAGAAAGAACTGGATACATTTTTGATTAATCGTAAAATTTTACAAAATAACCCACCGCGAGAACAATTTTAGGTCTATCCCAAATTACTCATTATGTTGATTTGAATAAATTATTTAAATTTCTGATTATCAAGGATTTGTAACACGTTAATTACCATATAAATGTGTACTTATGTAATTGAATGCTAATTTTTATGACGTATTATAGTTATTTTGCGTAAACAACGTCACATTCTACGTAATAATTGTCTATAATTAGCATTTATATATAAAAATATACGTAAGCACAATTATTAAAAGAGCACTGCCCTACATTTAAAATATTTTTGGGTGTTTTTAATGAAGACGTCATAGCTGTGATGTCATAATATAAATTGAATTCCAACTACCATCTACCTACTCCATTCCGTTCGCTTTAAACTGTAAAGTAGATTGAACTACCACACAGAATAAAATCAAAATATAACCTAAACATGAGATGTTAAATAATTTATAAAGGGGTATAAAAGGTGCATAATTGGTTTGTTTTAAAGTTGTTTGAGCGTTATCAATTGATTTTAGATGTGACACGATGGCTGTAATGCATAGGGCATTGTTTACTTGGTTTATATTTCTTGTATTCCTCGTTTTACTATGCTTACGACTAGAATCTCGGACGCATTGGAACTGGTTCATTATTTTCCTACCAATGTGGATTTATGATTCGATTTTACTTATATACGTGCTTTTTCATTTGATTTCACACTGCAAACATGGGGTGGAACACATCCGAAGTTCATTGCATAAAAACATATTATATGTTTGTGCAATTGTGCTAAAAATGGCTGCACAAATTGTTGTTTGTTTAAAATTAGAATACGCCACTTATATTTCGATTTATTATATGATGATACCAATATGGTTACTTTTGCCTGTGATTGTAGCAGATGTATCTGTATTATTATTTAAGTATAATAATTACTAAATTGTAGATAAATGATAAATAAATTATTATTTTATATATTTTTAAAATTCGTCATTATTAGTTCTGATTAATTGAATATTTTTGTCAAAAATGGGCTCTAACAGACTAATAAATTTATTTATATTTTAAAAAATCTTTACCTAAATATCTAAACAATCATTATTTTTAGATTTGATTAATTTAATATTTTAGCGAAAAATGGTGTCAAATTATTTTCTATTTTAAGAAAATCATAGAAATAAACTCGTAATTTTAAACTCTGATTAATTGAATATTTTAGCCAAAAATAGTGTCTTTATAAGTCTAATAAATTATTTTATAATTTTGAAAAATCATTACATAAATATCTTTAAAAACCCATCATTTTCAGTTCTGATTCATTGAATATTTTAGTCAAAAATGGTCATGTTAAAAGGGTGGAAATATGTTGCATTTATTAGTACCATAATCGGTGGAATAAGTTTAACGTTGTATCCGATTATTGTCGTGCCGTTTATAAATCCCGATTATTACAGTATGTATAACCTCAAATTTACTATATTATAAATATATGCTTTGACATTTTATTATTACATATTGAAATATGCTAAATGTTTGGTAAAAATGATTAAATTACGTCCAACACTAAATTTTGATGATAAATTAATTATTCCTATATTTTTATTGTAAAACAATTTTATAGAAAAGATTCAAAAAGAAACTCGAAAAGGTATACGACAAGAAGAAATTCAACCTGGGAGTAAGTTTTGAATTAATTTAAAATTGTGATAGAAGTCTAGATGCTATATTAAGTATCGTTTGATACATAATGCTTGCACTGTGTATAAAATAATTACTTGTGCATATAAATGAATTTGATTCTAGATATGAAAGTATGGAGCGATCCGTTCGACAGAAAATAAAAGAAATGCATAACAAATACTTTAAGATATATTACAATTCTTTTTACATGTAGATATAACATATATTTAATTATATTAGTTAAATAAAAACTTTTCTTGTGTTTATGATGTAATATTATTTGTTTCATTGTTTATAAACTTATATCACGTAGAGCTTAATAATATATTCACACAAATAGGAAGAAATTAAAACGATCTTTCAAAATCCTAACAATCACAAAACAATAGACTGATTTATTTATATATATTTATATATATATATATATATATATATATATATATATATATATATATATATATATATATTTATATATAAATAAGATATAAAATGACGTGACTGCTTTGATATAAGTAGGTATATTTATTCGTCGTCATCGAAGACATCGAGGAACACGTCGAACGCTTCTCGATTGCAGTTTCCGTCTGCATTGAAAACATATTTGTGAAATGTGCCATCTAAACATATCGCTAAAAACCAACAACGTTAAATACAATAAAAACCGAATTCCCAATCAAACGTGATTTACCAATAACAGATTTATTTGAACCGAACGCGCAAATACATGCGCATTCTGGTGGAACAGTAAACGTAGCTAGGGCCCATTGTGAATCACCATAATTACCCAAAATGCCCATTTTCGAAAATCTAAATAATAAAATAATATGCTATATATATATATATTGTTTCCAAAATAAAATGATGAATCTTGTTAATTAAATCAAACTAGTGGAAACCAAAATTAGTTAATAAATCCACCACCAGGGCGGCGTATTCAAACGTGTATATTAAGTGAAAACTTACGTAGACCGTCGATTCAAATGAGTATCTTTTAACGCGAATGTATGTATGGTTCCTTTATCACTAGAACAGCATAAAAATTCGGAGTCCCGACTAAAATTGATACTAAAACAAAAACAATCTCAATGTCAAACCAAATCAAATCGCATACAAACAAACCAATATAGCGTGGCAGTATCAGAGCCTCTTCGCAATTCTACGAATAAATTCTTCTTAATTGTGTCCCAAACTCGTATTAAAGTACCTTTATTTGATGCAGTAGCCACTAGAGTACCTTGCTGATTCAATGCCAGGCATGCTAGTTCACCTTGATGTGCATTTATCGACACTGGCGCACTAGACATTCCTAATTCTGTGTTGGATAAATCCTACAACAACAACAACAAAAAACCAAACATTTAATATCAAGTCTGCATTGAATAGCCTGGTTTAGTTGTATTTAAAGCATAACTTACAACAAGTTGTATACTGCCCATTTTGTGCCCGGGAAAAACTAGTAATTGCCGTTCGGCCGATGCCAAAGGGCTTAATTCGCATAGCCCTCGTGGATTATCTCGCGTTTCTAACGAAAATAATCGCTGCGTTGGTGTAGGAAATGAAAATACATGAATTTGTCTCATTAGGGCAACAATCATTCTATAATTAATTAAACATATTTGTATTTACTATAAATATTAGATTTGTTAATATGCCATTATTAATGCGCTTGCGCGCGTAGCATACTTTAAATTAACTCAACTAATTCTGGCATGCAATATGCACGCGGTAAACTACCAAATTATAATTATATATATCAAATGTAATAATATTTTATATATTTTTGTTTATTAAATATAAAGCTGGATAATTAATAACTCTTACTTATCTTTCCGTAATCGAACGGCACGTACAGATGAGGGGAACGTAAGTTCCAAAACGAATTTCTTTGCTGAATCATCATAAATTAATAAAGTATTATCAGCGAATTTTGGACGTGATCCACCAGATATGATTGCTAATAAGTTTGTCCTTTGTAACATTTCACATTGGGCAATACTGCCCATTAACTCCATATCTAAATATTGAATAAATAAATTGCAACTGTAAATAAATATGTTTTTTGTTGTTGTTAAATAAACGTTACCATAATGTGCTTTCTCAACTAACGGATCCACATTGTAAATCCTTAGTCCACTCTCCATACAACATGCAAAACATCCTGAAATGAAAAATAAACGAATGAATATACGCAGTCAACAGCAATACGTTATTGTTCCAACCTTGGTCTTGATTGAATTTCAAACTTAGAACACTTCTGTCACTATTCATGGTTTCAGGGAGCTTCATTTATAGAACGAATAATTTTGTGTATTATACATTACATTAATACTAAATTCTTTGTACACTTCAATCACACTGTTCAATAGCCATGCGTCATTTTATAACCTTTTCATATGTTGACAAATTGCATATGTAAAGCATTTTATAAATCCATGGTCAATCAAAACAACATACTCGTCGAAAACAAAGAACAGCTGATGTGAAGCTGCATTTACACTGTTGTACAACTCAGTCTATTCAGTACGCATGCGCATCTACTTCCTTATTTCATTCCATAAGCGTAGTCAATTTTATTTTGCATAGTGACCATAACAGCGTCACATCACGCGTCTATACTGTACAGTTTTTAATTTACTGAGAGTATAGAGCTTATTAATGTCCCGTTAGCATCATATTTCCCTTATGTATAGTCATATATAGAAAAACAAAATAGACTCAAATATTTTATAACTTAACATTTAATATCTATTGTAAGAAATATATTTAGTAAATAACTGTTTTAAAGCTTAATAAAATATTAAAAATAAAAGATAACATAATGAATAATTACATTTTCTTGAATTATTCGAAATTTGTACTTTGATATCCCTACTATCTAAACAAAACACGTATATGAAAGTTCAGAGAAAAACACTACAGATATTTTAATTTTTAAATTGGGGTAACCGAAAAAATAGAAATACAATTCGTAAAACGTATATTTATAAAGAAATCTAAGAAATTATTATAAACAATTACCATACTTTTAAATACTATATATTTTTATTTACAATATTATTACATAAATAAATATAATACATTCTTATTTTACTTATGTTGTATAACTTAACATATACTGAAGAAAGGTTCATCACTATATTGTCATAAAAATGCTAGCAATAAATTTAAATAAAAATTTCAAAACACTGCACTAGGTCTTAGGCTTGTGCATTGCATATTTGCTGTTATTTGGTTTTGAAACTAAAGCAACAATAATTCTAATATTTTATATGAATTAATATCAGAACATTATATTGTCATTATCCATGGTGGCTTTGAAGCTGTTTGGATCCACAGCATTGTTTTGATTAGCAGCTGCCATGGGATTTAAACTTTGTCGTCTGTTAATTTCATTGAAAACAGGGTTGATACTTTCCTATTATTAAAAGTGGTATTAGACAAATAATTCAATACATTTTTCGAAATAAACTTACTCTACGACCGTTTGTGTAGTCAAATTCAGGATTATCTTCAATACCAATTAAATCAGAACCACCACTGCCTTGACTAAAAATAAACAAACATATAACTAAAATAAATATCCTGATTTTTAATTAATGCAACGTACGACGTTTTTAACAATATTTATATAACAATCTACCTTATACTGTCGAATTGCGTCTCATTTAAATCTTCATTCCATACTGGATTTGCTTCAACAGCATGCTTGTTTGTTCCTGGCGCGCTTGTTCCAATCCGATTTAAATTGGATTTTGTCGATCCAAATACGTTTGTTGTCATTGCTTCTAAACGTTTTTTCAATCTATAAAAATCAAATGATTCAGTTTGATGTGTAATTAAATGGAGATTCTATACAAAAAAGAAATAGAAATAGTAGTCGTTTTTGTAATCTATGAAATAAATAAGTTTGAAGATTTTGCAATTAAATCACCGTTTCATATAAGTTCAGTTTCGAATAGATAATAATCGACTTACGTGCGTGTTCGCAGAACAAAGGCAAGTAATAGTACGATGCAAAGAATACCGAGCACAACAGATACGACAATAAGTAAAATTTTTAATAATTCTTCTAAATTTTTTTCGTTTTCTAAATTATCGATTGGTACATCACTGAAATTCAGACCACGATCCAGGAATTTCACTCGTAGCATTGAGACTGTTGCAAATTCGGCAGATTTTCTGTAAAACATTTTTATAACATTTATTATATCTAAATAACATTAAGCGATGTTAAAGAACTGTAAAAAATTTGAATAGAAAATAGATTTTTATTATATAGGCGAAATTTATTTAATACTTACACTGTTATTATGTTCTTTTCAACAGGTAGATTTTTTGATTCATCTATAAAATGTGTTTTAACATCGGTTTGATCTGTTAACGTATTACCGGAACTTTCATCGACTTTCATATACGTATCATCGACTGTACAGTTATAAGTGAACACATCCGAAAATACTTGTTCAATCTAAAAACAATTAAATTAAAAAAATATTTATATCAAATATGGATTTTTTTTTATAAAAATGTAACGTATGAGATATGATATAAAAACTCACAAATATTTTTTCACTTTTAACTTTATCAACTTCATTTTTAAAAGTAAATACAACACGGTTTGCTTCAGCAATTATAAATATTTTGACTTCTGCAGTATCTTGATGTTTTTCAGCTGAAATAAAAATAACTACATGTTTTATTTATTCCTATTAAATAAGGGGTTCAAAAAAAATTAGTTCATATCGTCTAAGCCATTTAAGGAGCATATAACTTACGTGGCGAGTCTTCAACGATAACATCAAATGTGAAATACCCTTGCATGTCGGCTATTACTTTAAAATTACTGACAATTTGTTTCTTATTAGCGATTTGAAACGGCTTTTTATTTTTTACATTATCCAAACTTGAATGCGACACTTTCATTGTATTGTAATTTATCGAATACTCCAATTTACCTTCATCTATAGTATCTTTATCGGTTGCCTGTTAACAAATCGTTGTCATTGATTAACTACTTAATTAATTGAGCCCATAAAATCAAGCGTTACTTATACTAAATTTTAGATTCAATCGCCAACTTAGTTGATGCTTATTAAAATAGTATATTTCTTAAGTATATGTCGAGGTTACGAATGATAGAATAAAATTACTTACGTCTAGATTAATAATTATTCTTTCGGGTGCATCTCCAACAGTTAGACTTCCGGAATAAAATTTACTCGAAAACTCTGGATCATTGTCATTGATATCGATGACCTGTTTTTAAATAAATATAAATATATTTAATTTTTTATGCGTAATATAACATCATGCCTATTCCCAACAAATGGGGTGGCAGAAAACCCTTTACATTCTTTCATATATAATAGAGAATATTATGTATATGAATACACTACTTACTTATTATTTCGTTTAAGAAAGTAAATATGTGTATAATTTTGAGAACATTTGAGTTTTCACACAAAAATTAAATATTTAAGTTAATTTGAATAATATTTTTCGTTGCAGTTTAGTGATAACACATGTGTTTTTAAAATTAAATAAATATGACAATATTTGCTTACTTCTACAGTCAAATTGAGAGGCTTTGTATTTCCGATAGTTATGGGTGCTGTAATTTCATTTGAAGCGACAATTACCAAGTAATGATAATCTATTACTTCTCGATCTAATTCTGCTTTTAAACAAAGTTTTGTATCGTTGGCATTTGTTGCATCCACCGTAAATTGGTCTTGTTCTACAAAATTCAATTATTTCTATAGAAAAGTTACGCAGTAATGTTTAACAAGAGAAAAACGTATAGTTGTCATTATTAAAAAGGTTTAAACGTTTTTTATTTCCACCAGTTAGTACGCGAATATGTAAGAATTAATTTTGGATTATATAGAATTTTATATCTAGAAATATAAAATTAATCATTTTCATAACAAGCACGTTGAAAATATCAAAGTCAATTATTAAGAATAAATATATATATATATATATATATATATATATATATATATATATATATATATATATATATATATATATATATATATATATATCTTCTTTAGCGAGTCAAGAATATTGCTTAAATGAAAATAATGCTCACCATTGCCACTCATAATATAATAGTAAACTGAAAACGAACACTTTTCATAGATATTGATACATTTACTATCGATTGCATGTTCAAATGATGCACATCCTGTAGCTGTTCCTTCTTCAAATGCAATTTTTTTCTCAGTTTCTGGAAAAGTGGGTAGTGCGTCAAGATCTACGAAAAGTACTATGAACTTATGTTGGACCTTATTGCCTGCATTACCAGGTCCATTATGACTTGCTTCTATTATAAGCTAAAAGTCAATCATTTTATTATATTACCTTAAATGCTACATATCTTATGTGTGCTTAACATATGAAATTTGTTTACTCACATTGTACGTTGTTTTAGTTGGCACGATCTTCAATTGCAAATCAGCTTGGTTATTATTTGCGTTAATAATCGTAAAAGTTGCCTCATCTCCATCAGGTGTATCAATCAGCTTAAATGACATTTGAAATTTGTTTTTTTGGTCGTCCATGGCTTCGAAAGAATTTAAATAACCGGATGAGATCTTCTGAAGGCGTTGACCAGGCTTTTGACCTGTTCTCAATATGATTCTATCGTTTTCTTTCGGATAAACAATCACTGGAGTTTTATAACTAAATGGTGTTATTGTTACTGGATAACTTTTAGTATCGGTCTGTGGTCCATCTCCAGCATCTGATGCCTGACAAACATTTCATAAAATTACATATTACCGAACATCGGTTATACCACAATAATAAAATGCAAATAGTTACTTGAATTAAAATATTAAAATCGCCATAATATTTCTGTGCTAATGGTTTATTAATAAATAATTCCCCTTGGTATTTACATGTCTCATATTCTTTGGTTGCTATTCTGAAAATGTCGTCGATTTTTGTATTTTCCTTGTCTGTGATTGTTAGGATTTTATATGTGATTTTGGTATTTGGAGTACACGGTTTGTCTTTGTCGATTGCGATAATGTTAGCAATCAATTTATCCTAAGGATTACATAGTATTTAGTAATTGGTATAAATAAAATGAACGAATAATGATAGATGAATAGTTTACCTTTTTATCATCTTCGCTAATGATAATCTCATTTGTATCTTGTAAAATTGGTTTATTGTCATTTAAGTCATTCAAGATAAGTTGAAAGCTTACATTAGAAATTTCGTTATATGCTAGAAAGATAAACAAGTATTTTACTTGATTTGCTAAGTGCTAGTATATAGTGTAATATCGTAAGCAATTGGTATTTATTTCGTCTAGAAACTTTAAATGATTATATTTGAATTAAAATTTCATACCAGTTTCGCCAGGATTATCACGTAGAATTAAAAAGATATCGTAAGATTCAGGTCCATCATCTCGGTCTAATTCATATTTATCATCGGTAATGTTAACATATATTTCACCTGTTACAGAATTGACTGAAAATAACGATCTTTGCTCAGTATTACCCAATACGTTTAGATAATACGTTACACTATTGTGTGGTTCTGAAATCCAAATTATTTAGCATACACGATAATAGATTGTTCAATATGTTTAGTTTTAAATTGGTTTACTTACTATCTCTATCGTCATCGCCACCATAGATTTGTTGTAAACTTTGATGTTTTGTATTTTCATCAACATATATAATCGGTTTGAGTGCTTGTTTTAATTTTGGGAATTTATTATTTATATCATTCACTATTATCAATATCTAAATAGATTATTATTAGTTTTTATTTCATTTCGAATAGTTGTTTTATTTACTTGTGCTTCAGGATTATGTACTTTATCTGAGGCAATTACGGTGTAACTTAAGTTGTATATTGGCTTAGGATAATCCGCATCAATAAGAGTGCTGCCTACAGTTATGGCCCCGCTTTTAGGATCTATACTAACTAAGTCTTTCTCTTCAGGCTTCGTTGCTCTATTAACATTTTTATTAATATTTATATTAAATATCTACTACAAGCCCACTCATGGCTATCATACAAAAAAACATCCCGAGGTGTGTCTCACCAATTTTAATGAAACTTTAGTATGTTGTAGTATGTGAGAAAATAATCGATACGTACTTTTTTTCGGCCCGTTTTAACTTCTAAAGTGTGAAAAAATGTTGACCTTCATTTGACCTTGAAAATGACTTTCAAGGTCAAATGAAGGTCAATATTATATAACCTTCCACAAATCTAGCAACTTTTGTATTTGAAGTTTATTTTGAAAATGCTTATTTTTAGAGTTATTCGTGTTTTTCTGATTTTGTTAAAATTTATGTAGGTGATTTCACCCCTTAGAAGTTAAAACGGGCCGAAAGTACGGGCCGAAAGTACAGTTTCATTAAAATGGGAGGGGGGTGTATATTTACTTTAAAGAGTAAGTAATAACATTATGATTTGGTCCATCTGCATCAGTAGCTGAAATCACAGCAATGAAAGAGCCTTGTGCTGCTTGTTCATCAACTGATTTCTTTGCGTTTATAGTTTCTTTATTAAATATAGGTGCGCAATCATTTTCATCAATTATTCGTACAGTCATTATAGCTAAAAACAAAAACTATTATTGAATTTCATCTAGTAACTGTCGATTTACATGATATATAGATTATGATTAAGATTACGCGAATGTACATGTATGTGTAAGTCAATTTAAATATATTGTAAAAGCACCTGAATCAGTCTTGGGGTCAATTGTTTGGTTTGTGTCCGTGACTTTTATATAAAGATAAATCACTTCGTATACTTCATAATCTAACAATTCTTTTTTAGCAACTTTTAACTCTCCTACAACGTTACCCGTTTTTCCATTCACTGGCTTAGTTTCAATTTTGAAAACACTAAAAGTAAAGTATTTCAAAATAACATTTCATGCATCTTAAACCGAGTTTACCCTTCAAATTGTTCTTGTTTGACTTCAGCTCCTGGTTTCGATGCTGTCGTTTTGTCCCATTCGATTTTAAAATCTAAAAACGCGCCTGTGTCCACATCGACGGCTTTAATATCGTTTGTTACAAGCGTGTTGATCGATTTGTTCTCTTCTATTTGTGGACTTTTGGTTGGCTGTAAAAATCATAGAAATTTCTATAAAATTCACAACTTGAACACAAATATAAATACCAATGTTATTCGTGGTGGTTCATCGTTAACATCTATAACATTCACAATTATTTGAGTTGTTACAGTGTGGAGTGGATTTTTGCCATCCTTCAATTGATCCGTAGCTTTCACCTTTGATTATAATATTTATTTAAACTAAATTCATGCTTCGAATATTATTATAATACCTGTATATAAACTTGCGTTTGTTTTTCGTAATCAAAAGTGTTTTCATGTTTCGTTGTTATTAATCCTGAATTAATATCGATATTATAAATATCGTCCAATGAATCCACGCTTAAACTGTATCTATAAAGGTCAATTCATATTAAACACATATTCAACCGTTAAATATGTGAAACATTATTTTATCAATGGATATTTGTACAGCTTTTCAAACATGGTGCTAGTCCAAATAAATTTGGATTAATTGTACACTTACAGAACTGTATCATCTGTATCGTTATCTTTTGCATGTAATTGAATCACCGGTTTATTGGCTCCAAGATCTTCAGAAATCGCTACAGTAGTATCCATTGTAAAATAAGGTTCTTTATTGTTCATGTTGTTCAGTGTGATAGTGATTTCTTTTTCGTCACTACCAGTTGGAGTTCCTCGATCGGTTGCTATTAACTATTAACAGAAAGTAGACCAATAATGAACAATGTCCTAATTGCGTCGATAATAAAGTAAATAAAGTTACCAGTAAATTAAAACTACGCCATTCTTTTTCTTCGTAATTTAATAGATCTGGTTTAATAACCGTCACTTCAACATCCCATTCTTGGTAGCCAGTATTAGGAATCACTTGAAATGCTTTATGGAAATCTTTATTTGCATCTTTGCTTGCTAGTTTCAAATCGTATTGCGCATTTGCTCCCTTAAAAAAAATTAAATTACGCAAATATAATTAATTATTTTTCATGAAGTTTAAATTATTTTTGTTTATTTTAAAATAATATATAATTATACTTTCTTGAATTATTCAAAATTTACATTTTTATATCCCTTTTATCTAAACAATATACGTACAAGAAGGATTAGTGTAGAACACTGTTGATATTATGTTTTAAAATACTTACCGAGTCAATATCATTAATGTAAAATTTCTCGTCTAATGTTGTAGTTTCGTATTCATTTATTTTGAAAGAAAATTTGTTTGCACTTATAATAGGGTCATTATCATTTACATCCAGTATCATAAATGTTACATCAGTAGATATTTTTGAGGTCTTATCGCTAATTTCGAATGCAGTAATGCTGCATGTTATTAAATCATTTTTAAGAATATCTCTGTCTATCGCATCTATTTTTATTACTCCATAATTGAATCCATCGTCTGTTTCAGATTCTACTTTAAATTTAATATCTGTCGTGTCGCCTGTAACATAAATATGTTATTAGTTATGTGCTATTCTAAAATATATTGTTTTTCAATAAAGTAACATTTCAGTAATTTTGTATATTTATGAAACGTAATGAATGGCGCTAAAGAAAAGTTGTGAACAAACGAAATAGAAGAGCGTGTGATGGATTCGAATGATGTAAAAAAAAAGTTTGTTTGAATGGCGAATGATTGTCAAGATTCAAAATTTAAAGGTTTTTTGCTACCCCATTTAACGGGAATATGCATAAAGTTATGTATGTATTATTTTAGGAATATCCTATACATACATGAATCCATTGAGTAGCCAATAGGTGCATTGATTTTGATATCTCCATCTTTGGCTAATACCCTAAATGTCTGAAAATTTTATTTTAGTGTGTTTGTTTAATAAATTTCGCCGATAAAATCGAACCTGTGGTACATTTTCGGGAAAAGTCTTTGTAGCAAAAATTTCGTACCATTTAGGTAGCTCATCTGGCATATCTTTAACTTCAATGATGACGGTTGCAGTATCACTGTTAGTGCCGAGATCCTATATCGTGAAAAATGTATTTAAATGAAATAAATGAAATATATGCCATCGAGTTCATACCGTTGCTGTCAATGTAAACACATGTAAAGGGTTTTTTTCAAAATCCAAATCCTTGTCTACTTGTAAATAAACTGTTATTGTATGAGGAGCTGTACTCGCTGGTGGAGGAGCAATTGAAAAAAATACTCTTTCATCTTTAGGTTCTATATCATATGTAATGTCTACCATATTTGTCACGGTATCAGCGTCTTCAATTGTATATGAACAGCTCGACTTAATTTTTCCAGAATTTTCCTATACAAATTAATAACAAATCATTAACATCACGAAAAGTGATATGAGCTATTCCGTAATGCACATTTAATTATTTTTGCCGTATGTGTTCTATATAATTTCTGAAGTAATTTCTATTGATATAATTGTGCTCACACAACCCTGAAATCTAATGCCAATAGACTTAAATGTACCCGTTTAGAAATAATTTTGCATTATAAACAGAAAAGCTCAGTGATCCATAGAAAATTGATCGCACCTCAATGGTGCAAGGCCGTTGGTCTACTGTTATAACAGGAGGATTATCATCAGTGTCCTTAATTTGAAGCTTTACACGGCGATCTTCATCGCCAATAAATATATGAAAGATATATTCTTGTTGGGAATCAATTTCAAAATCTTGTTTCTTTGTTATTTGTAATTCCCATACACCGTTTTCTTTTGCCAAATTTGCGCCCAAGAAGGCCGCAGTACCCTTTTCAAACTTCCCAATGGTTGGTTTAGCTATAAAAATTTGGTTAAATTAGAAGCTATAACATTTAAAATAGTTATAAATCAAAAGATTATCTTTCAAATATGACAAGAAAGAAATGATTTAAATTTTTAAAATTCAGAGTTAATGAGTTGTTAATGTTTTGTAAAACATTGAATAAATCGGATTTGATTTTCATTTCATTCTAATCCAGAAACACGTTCTATAATGTTTCATTCCTTAAGTCATTTTTGAGAATAATCTTTTACTAGCGCAAAAGTATATTTTCGCATTCTTAAAGTATGTTATAACTAAATCATATCTTACTAGTATCAGTATCGCAATCAGTGCAATATATGTAGCCAACCACAAGTGTATGAGTGATTTCTTCAATGAAGTTCACATATAGATTTGATGACGCAACTTCACAAAATACTATTTCTTTACTAATGATTGGACATTTTGCCCATTCTAGGTCTAAGAATACAATAAATTATACATATAGTTTGTTAAATATAGTAATTGTTCATTTAGTACTAACCAGCATAAAGCTGTCCGAAGCAAAGAAGAAGAATTAAAAATCTTTCTATCATTTTTTGCCTGTTGAAGTCACTTAGCTGAAAATAAATTATGCACTAATCTGATAAGTAAATCAATCACATTTTGAATGGTATACACCAATTAGATTAATAATACCTATTAGTTCTATTTGCATAAATCCAATAAGAATAATTATTGAAAAACAATCAGACCCTTACAATACAATTGATTAGTTTATGAAAAATTTTAAATGAGTGTTTATACATCCTAAATATTGCAGCGCAATTGTCGATATATTATTACTTTTTTTTTAAATTATAGAAATCAATTTATTATAACTTTTACTGATCCGATTTTCCTATACTATAAATATGTATTTCAATTATTTTTTTATATATTAATCAGTTTTCAAGAAGCAGTTTTCGCAATTTATTCTTTTGGTGTTACCAACAATATGTCCAGTATATAATTATCTAAAAATGATGTGAATTTTGTATGAATTTAAATATTTTTTTATAAAGCAATATAAGTATAAACACGATAGTTTTCTGAAATCTGTATAAAATAGACATTTTCTTGCGTGTTATATACAAATTTTAAATTTAAAGATTCATGATCATTGTTATTTCGTATAAGAAAGTATAAAATTAAAATTATTTTGTTTTTATTTCATATATATATATATATAATGCATACCTAAATGTCTTGGCAAGAAGCCACACAATCAAAATCCAAATTTTTTCAAATTTACAAGTGATACTTGATTTCACAAAAGCAACTTTTACACAACTGAATCGATAAACATCTATAAAATAGTTATATTATATCGCGAATATTGATAGCAAAGATAATATTTAGAATATAATGTTTGTACTTGGTATCGATATTTGATACATTAATTTTAATAATAATCTATCATATTTTTTCAATGACTATTACGTAGTTTTATAAGTCATATTAAAATTTTCTTTACAGTTTAGGTATAACATGTTGCAATATTAATTAATAATATTTAATTAAAAAACTTTCCGATTAATGAATGATTTTATTACAAAATAAAAATTGAACAAGAATTATTGTAAAATGAAATTTAGTTTTTGGACACATTAGTGCATAGTAGTTTAAATATATTCTCAATCCTGAATATTAAACTTTTTAAAAACTATTTTCTGTATCGTATATGACGCATTGATTTCTTTAAAGATTATTTTGTTTAATAAAGTTTAACAACATTTATTTGACGGTATTTGAAGCCATTTGCGGGCACTAATGTATTTGATAGCTTCAGTAGATAACATTTAAAACAAAGATCGAAGTGATACATTATTTTAGTAAAATTCGGATATTTTATCGCATATATGATGTAGATAACTTATCTATATGAAAAATAATAATATCAATTGTTCATATAAAAGATAATTTATTAATTATAATACTACAATTTAAAAATTTCTAAAAAATTCAATAAATAGAAAGATATCATTTGTTTTACTAATAGAATAATTATAAATTGCTATTATATAATCTGATGCTTCTTGCTCATAATTCTTACCTCCTATACTACAGAGGAACATCTTTTTCATTTATCATCCTTGTTTTAAACTTTCTTATACTTATAACTCAAGAAATTATAATTATTCATCATACAATATTTTATTAGATTTTTTTTCATGATTACAATACTTATTACTTCGTATAAAAAAATTAAAATATATAAAAGACCCCTTACATTTTTAATTTGCTATAAACATACAAATATAATTTACTGTGTCAAATAATTTATCCTGGCTCCTTCGCAAGCTTCTCTTAATTAATATTAATATAATATTTATTTATTGTGTATACAATATGAGTCATATTTATTTCTAGTTGATGTTTGATAACCTATGTAACATTTCCAGCATTAAGGTATTTATTTGAAATTCGAAATATATTTTCAAATTGCCATTAATGCGACGACATTTTTTATTATTTAAGCGTTTAACATAACTGTTACTTGTGCAATCTTATAACTTGCATTAACGTTGTGAATGTATAAACAATTAATATTACGGGCAAGACAATAAAAAGTAACTAATGAACGACCGTATTTTTTAATTTTAGCTGCTGAGGTAACGAATTATTAATGGAAATTGACATATGAATGAAAACGAGTAAATTGTCCAAAGTCTAAATTGAACACGACGAATGTCACAATCACAAATAACAATTTGTTGATCGGAATATACTAAAACATAAAAAAAAACAGTATTTGTATATGTATGTATCTGTAATCGGTAGCTCCGAGGTTAGAGGTCAAAGGTTATTTCACATCCCGGAGCAAGTGCAGCTTAATGTATCGAAGAACACAGTCGTGTTCTTAAAGTGATTTTGTGTAGTGTACCGGTCGCGATCAGTAAGTACATTTTGATATTATAAGCTCTTTTATATTTATTTTAAGAAATTAACCTTTATATCGCAATTTTTTATCTATTAGATTAAAAATATTAATTTGGTGATTTGCCCAAATGATTGCTAATATTATATCTATAGTTATTTTAAAAATACGTTTCATTTATTGTTCTGAATTGCTCAATGTATATATAATTAAAAATTGATTTGTTACGCTTTATTTGCTTACACAATTACAAACCCTTACTGTTAAGTTAATATATTTTATTTCAATTCCGATTTATGTTAAAACATAATTTTGCTATCGGATCATTTTCAATATTTTATAGCTTGGATTGAAAAAAATATGCAACATTTTAATAAATGCTGTCACTTTGTTTAGCAACAAATTGATTGCAAAATTTAAATGAAGTCACTCATCATATTTTATTTTGTATAAGATTAGTTTATCTAAGCAATATTCAACAAAATAAATTAGAGAGAGAGAGAGAGGATGTATGTATTATTTCCGATCAGAGTAGAATGTAAAACATGGGAAAGGGTTGTCTGTTATAAGAAAATGAAACCGAACTTTCTTAAATGTATTTGGAATATTAAAATAAAAATTCAAGAAAATATAATTATTTATTAGACTATATTTTTTTACATTTTAATATATACGTAACTATGACAACATAAATAAGATAAGACAAAAATTCAATAGCGATTTTCTTGACCGTTTTTATTTTAACAATTTTATTGTAAATGCAGCCGTTTCGATGATATAGTAAAAACTGTAAAAAAACGACTACAGTAGACAAGCACTTCCAGTTTGAATATTCTTTTCAAAAATTAAGAATTTTCTTGCAAATCTTAAGTTTGATCTTTCCAAATTTAATCTTCAAGCGTTTAGACTGTGGAGCACTTACACACGCCCTCGCACATAATCACACACACACACACAAACGCGCGCGCGCGCACACACACACACACAAATGCACACGTACACAGTTGTTATGCCAAAAATACAATACTTGATTCAGGGAAGATCAAAAGGAAATTTTCTGTTAAAATCTCGACATTGATTTTTTCCATAATTACAATACTTAAAAAGTAAAATTCTGCTGTTTAAATAATATATAGATTATTTAATTGAACTGACATAGTAACATTTTATAACATATTGATTGTATATGGATTATAAAAATAAATTTTATTCAATGATAATCACATCAAGAAACAATTTTATATATTAGTTAATTCTAATTATATTTGTTGATAATGATAAATAGGTTATATATATATTTTCCTGCCAACTTAGCAATTGCAATGCATATAATTCATGTGTCACTTGATATGGTATGTCCTGTAATAAAAGTAGTAACGCTTGCTTTTATAATATGTAGAATATCAAATATTTTTTTGCATTTTTGCATCCATATAAAATTTTGTTTACATATATTTTCAAAAACATCAATAATTTTTTCCGTACAGCAGTAATAGAAAAATCTCTAAATTGAAATAGACATAATTATAAAATGAGTCAACTTGTTTGTTTATATTAATCGAGGATATATTTAAAAAAAAAATCATTTCGGAACCAATTAAATCAGATTAATCTGAGGAGATGCACTTTGGATGTCTATTGAATGACTAATTTATAAAACTATTTTAATAGTCTGTAAAAATATAAACATCATTTGTGGTCTTTATCTTGTTGACCTCTTAGACGAACAATTTTTCATATAATTTGAAAATTCACTGAAGGTTCTATATTCTAATCCACTAAATAAAATTCATTTTTTTTTCACTTTTAAACATTATTTGAGGTAATACTTATATACTTAATTATAGCCTATTTTATACATACATACATACTTTACGCAAAGTCGTCTATTCCTCACAACTTGATAGTTTTAATAATAAATATTTATATTATTAGTTGGAACACATTTCAACATAGATTATTCTTGTTTTAGTGAGACGAAATCAACAATATAAAGCAAATAAACCAGACTTACCACAACTGGAATGTGTTACTCGTTTGGGTAACATACCAATCGTGGAAACAGGATGGACATTTGCAGGGCAAATGTATACACGTATAAAAGTAATTCCTGCAATATTTTACAAGAAAATTATACTATTTTACAATTTTTATTTAAAACAGAACTCAAATTCTCTGATGTACTGGACCTTGGGAACAGCAGAAACTTCATTTAACACTGCCTTAGAAGTGGCTCTACCTTCTACAGTTGCTGTGTTTGGTGGTCCAATTAATGCCATAGATAAACTGGTGTGTAAGAGTTTAGATATTGTTGAACAACGAGTACCAAATATTTATTTGCCTCCACAAATGGTAAGTTGTTTATTGAATACTCAAAATACTTCTTAAATATGATCAGTAAACAAAATAAAATGTGACCAAAAACAGTATTAAGCATGTAATACTAAAAATATAAGTAATAAATGTGCATAATTTAGATGGTATGGGAGACCAAGCAATATTTCAGCAGTAAATTCGTGCGTCCGGTGTTGAAACGGGCGGATTCCATGAAACAAATGGGCAACCAAGTTTTGGCAAGCAAATACACCGCGTTTGCAGCTGACAAACTAGAAGATGCATTGTGCGCTGCGGATAAATATGTTGACATTTATTTGCCGGACGCTGCTGATCAAACGATTGATGGTAAGATGAACGAATTATTATAGTCAAGTTTAATGTATGTTAATAATACGCGTTTGTAGATGTTGACGGAAGTATAAAACCGGTTGATGGTCCTGCCGGCAAAGCGATGGACACAATCCATCATGTTGATAGATTCTCACGGAAACTACAACGAAGATTAACCAAACGCACGTTGGCTGAAGCGAAAGCGTTAAAAGAAAGGAGTCAAGAATCGATTCATGTTTTATTATATGTTGCTGAATTAGTAAGTTTAACCAATTGCATTCCCAAAAATAGGAAAAATTATTTACGACGTTACACTAATGTTATCTCTAGGTGACCCTGAATGAATTTGTTTAAAAGACTCAATCACATATGCTCTGTAGTTTTTAGATCAATATTTCAATTTTAAATTCTGTACTTATACGTTTGTAAATTTTTTTTTGCTGTAATTGTAATTTTGAGTTTTGCTTAATGAGTAATTTTTCTATATGAATAAATTAATCGTCATTACGAAATGAAGCAGTATTTTTCCGTAAAAGATCTTCGTTTTGTTATTTGATATCTATTCGTAGGTCGCAACCGACCCAAAACTAGCAGTGGAAAAAGCTCGTCAATTGTGGGCATCGTTGAGTGAAAATGAACCGGAAAATCAAGCACGTCCTACCACGTTGGAGCAACTGATAGTGATGTTGACGAGGGAATCTGCGCGCAGACTAGTGCACTTTGTAAACTTTACGCGGTCAGCAATCACAAAACTACCAGGCACTGTTTCAAAAGGAGTCCACTTCACCAGTCACCAATGTATGCAATTGGTGGACAGTCTTGTCAAGGTATATGGCGACAGTCTCTTTATGGTATACGGTCAAAATTCGTTCAGCGATAATTTCATTTATGATGATAGCTTTAATAACGGTAGACTCGATTTGGATGAAAACGGCGTCACAAACCTTGCTTTAGGCAATGCATTTAAAATACATTTGGTTCTTATGGGTTATTTTAATATGCCATATAATAATAATTAATGAGTATCGAATTATTCTTATTATCAGACACAACTCAAGCAAAACATTTAAATCATTTTAACTTCTTAAAACTCACCCAATTGACTTATATTTTCGTGAACCCTGCACATTTTCTATTATAATAGTTTTTAAACCAGCCTGCATTTTATAGGGTACGCTAAAAAGTATAGGATTAGGACATCTCTGGGCCAACGGATGTTTTTATTTCTAATAATAAATAATTAACGACTATATTTAATTATAAATTATACATACATAATTTCTAGCTTAGATTGTTACCAAAGCACTAAAAAGAAACTTACATTATGTTAATATACTTATTTTCTATTAATAAACTAATTATGAACAAAATTCATCTATTGTATTCAACAAAAAAGAGTAATATATATGTATATGATCACTTGCAATGTATGTACATAATTTAAAGACCAAATAAACTTGTTATTACCACTAGAGTATTCACTTGGACGACATGACGATTGCTGCAACAAATGGAGCGAAACTACGCGTACGACGAGTCAGCGTGGTCATACAAGATCTTAACGTATTTGCCAATGCAATGCTGGTAAGTTTACTTCAAAATTAAAATTAATAAAAACAGCGAATATAGAAGATTTATATAATTAATTGAACAGTATCTTTTTGTTCTTAATTATTAATATTGATCGATTATAATTTTATGAATTTTTCCAGGAGCGTCTTGCAATCCTGCTCGCAGGACAAATTGAACATAAGAAATCACTGAAATCATCATCAAAGCAACGCAACAATCATCACAGAGCTCAAAATCTACAAACATCTTCATTATTACAAACACCAGTTGCTCGGAATCAAAATAAAGTACCACACCGCCATACAAATAATACTTTTATTAATGGGTCACAAGTGACAGCTTAAAAATAAACATTACAGTTGGACTTAATTAGGATGGTTAATAATATTATTAATTTATGGGGTAGAAGTAAATGATTAAATGTATTTTTGGCCATTTCTATTAAAATAACTATATGCGTATTATAAGAAAATGTTTAAATTTATGTAAAACTCTAGTATAGATTAGAATTGACTATAGATATTTATAAATTGGGAAAATAAATATAATGTTGATAGGGATAAATAAAATAAACTATTGTTGTATAAATAATAATCGAATATTTTTGAATATAACATTTTGTATAATTTTCAAAATAGTTTTTTAATAACTAATATAACAAAAACGTGTACAATTCTTTTTTTTTTATAGTGCAACGTTGTTGTAGTATTTAATTGTATTTATAAGTATGAAATCTTGATTAAAATATGAGGTCACATTTAATTGAAAATTGTGCATATATATGTGAATATCGTTTTGTGTTGGACATTATAAAAAATGTATTCAAAATGGCATTTATATGTTATTTTTGTTGCGATTTCCTGGAATTATATAGCATCGGTAAGTTAAAATTGTCTGACATTTTCTATGAATTTTAAAAGCAATGATTTTATAATATTTACTTTTGCTCCAAGTTTTTTTGTTTATTTGTTTTTATAACTAAGCAGAAATAAATGCGAATATTTTAAATATAAGTTATATATTATAATTTTAATTGGATTTAAATTTCAGTATCAACAAGGAGTAAAAATAGATCGCATAGATGAATGTGGCCAATCGAAAAATGTGCAATTTAAAATTAATGAGATTCGTATTTATAGTTTGGATAGTGGCATAAATACAATATACATGAATGTTGAATTTAAACAAGATGTACCGAAATTAAACGTGAGTTTTAACTCTAAGTATTTTTTATTTTTTACAATAATAATGCTTGTTTATATTGTAATAGATGCATATAGAAGTTAGAAGATGCGCAAATAAGGAAACATTAGATTCATGCGAATCATTTCCGAATTTAAAACTGTTCGATGCGTGCAAAGTACTTGAGGTCAAGGGTATGGCTTGGTCACCAATAATGGACACTTTTGAACCATCTCTAAATTGTCCAATTAAACATGTAAAGCAAATAATAATAATTTCTAATGTTTAAATAAATATTGTGTTGAACTAATTATTCTATTAAATAAATTACATGCTTACATAATATAACATATATTTAAATATGTTGTTTAAAGTATAAACCAATTGAATTTAATTTGAGACAATTAAAACATTATTTAAATAGCGACAAAAATAGAAAATATTATTCCTTTATAAACAATATACAATATTTACTAATGTATTTTTTTTCCCAGGGCACATATATCTGTAACAATGGCACGTTCGATTCAAATAAGGGATTCCTAATTCCAATAGGAAATTGGTATTGGAAATTAAAGCTTAAAATTGGATATGGACATGAGTACATATATTTGTGTATAGACATACACGCTACTAAGATAAAATAGATTAAGCAATAAAAATGTAGACATTATAGGATTAAATATATCAATAATGGTTGGTTTGTTGTCTTGAATAACTGTTAAAATTTAATTGATTTCACTTGCCTCGTTTGAAAACAATAAATAAAATACTTACATATCAATTTATTAATTTAAGAACTAAACCAATACTATTTTTTCCAACTAATTTACATATTGTATAAAACGTTCTTCAGTCAAAAGTTCACATTAAAATCAATTGTATTGTCTATTATTTCTTCGTGAAAATAGAAAACCCATTTACATTTACCATGAAACAACAAATTCACGGATGTGGGCCGGTAGCCGCGATATGTTTCAATGCCGAAGCGCGCAACACTTCCCGCCAATATATTTTTTCTTCCCAGAGCGCGAAACTCGCGTATTGACAAATACTCGTAACTCTGGCAATAATTAATATTTTAATCTGTAAATTTTCCTAAATCTTCTTTACACATCATTGAACAACTTTCCCGCTGGAAGTTTGTACTTCGAAAACTTTCGTCGCTCGCTTTTTTCGAAAGAAGATAAAAAAACATGTTTATTTGCGCGTTTTCATTTATATCAAAATATTAGCAACACATTAAGATTTGTCTTATTTTGTGTATACTGACCAATAAAACTGAAGTTTTCTGAACAAGGAACAGATAAAAAGCAACTTATTTCGTTAATATTTAGCCAAGATATGTATTTCGATTTATGCGTTAAAAAACATTGAAATTTGGTCCGAAAATCATGAAGTAAAAAAACTATATTTCTTATTTTACACGAAATTGAACCTTCAGATTAAATAAATTGTAATGGCGAAAAAGATACGATTTGGGCACTTCTAAATATTTTCGGTTTATTCTCCAACCGGAATACAAATTCTCGAGTACCACGTGCATATCCCATTATTGTTTCCAGACACGCAATTCTATTCTCAAATAAGAGAAAAATAATTTACGACGTTGCACTAACGTTATCTTTATTTAAATATGTTGTTTAAAGTTAAATTTAATTTGAGATGATTAAAATATGATTTAAATAGTGGCAAAAATTGAAGATATTATTCTTTTATAAACTATATGCAATATTTACCAATGTGTTTTTTTTCCCTAGGCACATATATCTGTAACAATGGCACGATAGATCCAGATATGGGATTGTTTTTTTCCAATAGGAAATTGGTATTGGAAATTAAAGCTTAAAATTGCAAGCGGACATGAGTATTTATATTTGTGTAGACATACATGCTATTAAAATAAAATAGATTAAAAATAATAATGTAGACTTTAATTGAAAAAAAATAATTATATATAAATATATAATATATACTATAAAACCTATATAGCAATATTATTGTATTTTGTTTATGTAAAATCACTTTTCTACACTATCAACGTTATCTAAAATAATTCCGCCTATAAAGGAAAAAGTGATGGAATCAAAAACAAGTTCAATTTATATTATAGTAAATACAGATATTTTACACTAAATAGTATATTTTATTCATAGTACAATTATTTACAAGTTATTCACATTTCATTTGCTTATTTATATATAAAAAATAAGTTTTAATAATTGAGAAACAAATTTAAATAGAACAAGTGTTACATTTTTAACATATACAGCAACGTATTTGTTTGCATTAAAAAAATATACACAAAATCATATGAAATATACACAAATAGTTGATATGATCAGTTTACACTCAATTTTTTTTTATATGAATGAATATATAACATTAATAAACGAACAGTGGTGTAATGTATATCTCTACTAACAGTTACAAAATAAATAGATCTTTTTAATAAACTACGTGATTTTATTATATTTAGTCACCTTACACCACTGATTCTAGCATTTAAAAAGTAAATTTCGAAAATATAAAATTATTTCTTGGCAAATAGTTTCCTAAATGATATTAATTCAACTAATAAACTAATTGTTAAAATAATATCAACGTCATATAAAATTATAACTAGTAAAAATGGAAATTTGCTAAAATGATAAATCGACAATAATATTAAACACATAAATGTCCCATAAACCAAGGATTCCCAAAGTATTATCCTTTAGGTTCAAACAAGTTATTCAAGGACTAATATCTATTTTTATAACTGTTTAACCCATCAGAATTTATTTTCTACCATCATAGGGTTAAATATATATCAATAATGGTTGGTTTGTTGTCTTGAATAACTGTTAAAATTTAATTGATTTCACTTGCCCCGTTTTGAAAAAAGTAAATAAAATACTTACATATCAATTTATTAACTTAAGAACTAAACCAATACTTTGTTTTTTTTTTTCAACTAATTTACATATTGTATAAAACGTTGTTCAGTCAAAAGTTCACATTACAATCAATTGTATTGTCCATTTTTTTTTTTCGTGTAAATAGAAAACCCATTTACTACTACTATGACACAGTATCAGAGCATTGAGTCATCAACAAATTATACACTATTTAAACAAGACACAAATTGAAACAACAAATAGCTTACATTACCGACAAAGTGAGCACAGCGTGTCACGTTTCGTAGTTGCATCATTTGTCTTTATAAGTCAACTATCACTTTGCCAATAAATTTAACATCAAAGGAATTTGTGTTGTAGTGTAGTGAATTATGAAATAATATATGACGAAAACTACTGATGATAGCTTTCATAAATTAATTTAGTAATTCGTATTTTTTTAGCTTTTCCATGGCATTTTATGTTTATTTTAAAAAAACATCACTGTTGTACACCTACATTAGTTCTGCTACATATTCGGGTTGACCGTCTTCGTTGATTCGAAGACCGGAACCAGCTAGATGTGACTGGTATCGGTTGTATGTACCGTCTCGACTTCCGGCTGGCTCGGGTACTTGAAATGTTGAACCTTGGAAACCCATAGCTGCTTCATAAAACTGTAAACAACATTATGTTTTAGAAACAATGAAACAATTTTGCTAGAGTAAGTCACTAACATTCGGCGCTCTGCTAAGAGAACTATGTGAACTGCTTGTGTTGTGTGGTACCCCTGATAACGTAGCGTAATCGGCCATATCGTCACCACCTATTGACATTGCAGCTGTATTCGACGATCCTCTACGGTTTGGATGTTGTATTGTTGCATATGTATTATCACCCTATAATTTTCAAAATTAATATATTTATATTTTAAAATTTTTTTAAATGTTACCTGTGAATATTCTACACTGTCATGACGATCTAACGCTACTTGCTCTGGTTCATTGAACACTTGCATTGTTAATTCTTGCTCTTCATATAATTTTAATTTTCTAAACATAATTAAATTAAATTAACTGTTGCAATTACGTAATCAATACAATAATATCAACGTACTGTTCTATCCACAACGGATTTTCGGTTGTGTTCAAATCGTCTATAATAGCTTTCTTAATAAGAGCATCTTTTTTCTTCAAATCGGTTGGTATTGAAATGACCCTATGTTCAAAAATATTATAAACCCTTCCGAATTGCATTCTTAAAATCACAAAACTCACCAATGTCTTAAGCAACAGCATACAACAATAAATGTAATTACCCCAACAAACAATACTATTAATAGAGCGATCAATGCAGCTAATGCAGGATCAAAACTGTCTTCTTTAATATCAACGAAAGCTGGTACGACATTTTCAATTGCAAATCCAGCGTAATAGTCTTTCAATGAGTCGTATTTCGCATCAATTACTTTCAGTACTTCTGGTATTGTTGCTATTGTTTGCGTCGGACCATCAACAACGTGAATATACATATCACACCTGATAAAGATAATATTTCATATAATTTCATTAATTTATATGCGTCGTGTGGACTCACCAATCTTGATTGATATGACCGTTGGCGTCAACATGATAACGTATCTCATCTACAACCACCAAACTCTGTGTAACATTACTTAATTCAGCAATGATTTCTTCTCGTTCTTGATTTACTTCTGTAGGTGGACGCGATAGTATAACTCGAATTAGTTGATCTGGCTCAAAAATCCAAACCTAAACATCAATATATAATTACACCAATGCCAAATCGCTCTTCATTTTTATTACGTACGTGTACGCGTGCAATTGCTTCACGTTCAGGTGAGGCCACCTCTTTCGCAACAACTTCGACGATAAATCTATCTTGGTTGTATTCGGCCATGTAGTTAGCGGTAACAAGTTTACCATCTTGTGTAATGTTGAAGGGTGATGGTACTATGGACCCAGATGATTTATTCGAGCCGAATTTGTATAAGTTCGATGCACGAATGAAATAAATGACGGAACCATTCGTACCTTGATCTGGGTCGGTTGCTGTTAGCGTTGCTACGAATTCATTGATGTTTGCCATTGTATTCACGCCTATATAATTATATATTTAAATAAAATTATAGTTTAGTATTCAGATAAATGATTAAAATGGTTTAAAATGATTACAGTTCTATAATGAATATACTGTATCAATATAAAAAAGAAAACTTGATATTATGAATATATTTAGTAACTACAAGCAATTTTTTATTTAAAATTCAATTAAAATAGTTTTTAAACAAATGTCTATATTTTGCTTACACATTTAGTAAAATTATACCATAAAGCGAATGATATGATTTTTAGTAATTATATAAATAAAATGTAAATATATGTAAAATTTACCGGCATAGTAGTCAATTTTTTCGAACTTGGGTGGATTATCATTTTCATCTTGAATTGTAACTTTGACCTTAGCAACACTGCTGTCGTGTGCCACTTGGTCATCAGTCATTTTATTCTTTTCTTCAGCGCTGAGAAAATAATCCGGATCATTGTTAGCCAAAATAAACAAATCATATTCGTCTTGGTACTCTCTGTCGAATGATTTATTCGTATATAAACTGCCGTCGGATTTGTCTAAATAAAATCCGCCATCCTCATTTCCCGATAAAATGTAATAATATACTTTGGCATGTTTGCCCTCGTCTTTATCAATTGCTTGCACTTTACCTACAATAATAATTTTGCCTATATTTTATAACAACACAATCAATATTTCAACTTACCAATTCGTATGTCTCTGTACGAATTTTCTCTGACATAAAATTGATATGGATTTGCAGAGGCCGAGTCAGGAAACTCAGGGCGATTATCATTAGTATCGACAAGCAAAACCGTCAAAAATCTTAGAGTTTCATATCGGGTTGGAGATCCGTGATCCATAGCAACTAAAACTAACTAAAACAACCATTTCAATGAAAGACGATTTGAAATAATAATGCAATTACTTACTTCATATTTCGACTTAACTTCGCGATCGAGGAACATTTTCGTGCGCAATTCACCAGAATCTGAGTCGATGATAAATTCGTCAGTTTCTTGAACATTGTGATTATTAACTTTTAAATGATACGTAACTCGGCCATTTTCACCAGAGTCTTTATCAATCGCTTTGACTGTCATTACTAAATAATCAGCTCTTGCAGCATTCTAGAAAATACATTTAATTATAGTGCGTATGGGGAAATATTGAATGGGATTTTTTAGTTACCTCTGGTACTTCAACTGTAGCATTCGCAAGAGCTGGCATTATAAACACTGGTTTATCCTGATTAACATCTAGTACTTCGATGTCAATCGCAGTATGGTCTGTAAACTGACCGTTACCTTCACCATCTCTTGCTTCGATAACAAGATGGTAATGTCGTGCTTTACCTATTAGAGATTCGTGAGGGTATAGGATTCCAGTTTTAGGATCTAATGTGAATATATCTAGAAGGGAAATATTATTTATGATTTGTGTTCTTATTTTAATAGATTTATTTAATACCTCCTTCATTTCCTGACAATATTGCATAATGAACCGCTCCATTTTCATCCTGATCAGGATCTCTAGCTTGTACTTGTAGTATAGGTGCAGGATCTTTTAGTTTTAAATTCTCAACTATTAATGCATGATAGTTATGTTGCTCGAAAATTGGCGGATTGTCATTGACATCAATTATTTTTATATGGACCTAAAATATATAATATATAAAAACAAGGTTTACTACAATAACTACATTAAATTATACGACTTGTTGTTAAAGTTTGTGAAAGATATACTATAAATTTAAACTTACTGGTACGGAAACAGTTCGTTTCAAATTTGATGGTGCTCCATCACTAGCTAAAACCTGTATAGTTATTTCACTAATTGTTTCGCGATCTAGTAAACCTGGATTAGCGACAGTTATATCACCAGTTTCACTATTTATATGAAAATCTGTGCTATGTTCACCGATTAAACTATACATAATTATACCGAAATCACCGTCGTCTTCATCTGTGGCATTTACGGTGATTACAAGTGTACCAGCAGGTGCGTTTTCTTTTACTAATGCCTCATATGATGATTGCGTAAATACAGGATCCATATCATTTACGTTTTCAATAGTAACGGATATATTTGCCGTCGCTGATAATTGAGGAATACCGGAATCGTACGCGGTTACAGTGAAATTGAGAAATTTCATTTTTTCGTAATCAATACGTTTCTTGATACGAACTACACCTAGTACAATAAAATATAACATGAACACAAATTTAAAATGTATATAAATTCGAAATTTAATTAATTATTATTAATTGTTGCGACATTATAGTAAAAAGTTGCGCATGTACAAAAGATTTAATGAAGGTATATACCTGTAGCATTATCAATATCAAAATATTCACTCTCAGGATCAATAACATATTCAGCAATATTTGAATCGGCATCTGTTGCACTATAACTAGCAACTATACTTCCAACCGGTTGTTCTTCTAATATTTTAATGTTGTATGTGGGATTCTCTGGAGTCCATGGAGGTAAAAACTTTGGTGGGAAATCATTTACATCTACTATGGTTATTATTAGAATGCCTATGAAAATATGGTTATGAAAATATATAGACAAGTTTAAACCGTTTGGCAACTACCTTTTCCTTGTTGCATAGTGGGTGCAGTAATATCGGTAACCAGTACAGTTATCCGTACAACTGCTGCAACATCACGTTGTAAGAGTTTGTTTACTTTAACATGTCCTGTAGAATGATCGATGGAGAAGAAATCTTTAAACACTTCACTGTCGTTTACTTGTTTTCCACTTTTGTCAACGGCGGTTATCGGTTCGGTAGCAGCGAAATTTAGAGATTCTGATGAACTAACATCCGGATCCATAGCAATAAGAGTATGAACTAAAGTACCAATTTTAGCATCTTCTGGTACCTAAATTAATAATAAAAAAATAATGGTTTTTAAACAAAATGTAAGTTGAATAATTTGAGAAATATATACTTCAGCTCTTTGAGTAGCAGGAACAAAATATGGTAGCTTGTCATTGCTGTTGAGGACACTAACTGTTAAAGTTGTTGTTCCTGTAAGACTTGGAGTACCCTGATCGACACCAATTATTTCTATATGGTAGGTGTTACGTCGATCATAATCGAGTTTCCGGGCTACAGTTACTAAACCAGTATCGTCACTTATATTGAAATCATCAAAGGCACCTTTTTGGATACGATATTTAACTTCTGCGTTCAAACCACTATCTGCATCTGTCGCTGATAGCGATTCTATACTTGTGCCTGGGGAATAACATTCATTATTGATTCCTATCTTACGAAATGTGTGTTGTGATTTTATAAAACAAGAACCGTTAAAGAAACATAAAACAAAATCATATTTTCTCAAACTGAAATCAAATAAACCAACAACAACAAAAAAGTGTATCACGTACCAATAGGCGTATTTTCTGAAACTGAAGTAATATAACTTTTTCTTGTAAAAACAGGAGCATTATTATTCACATCATGGACTGTAATGTTTACTAAACACGTACTCGTATATTTTCCATCATTTGCCTGTCAACAAAAAAAAAAAACACATTATATACCTTATAAAAGTTTATAAACTTATAATGAAATACCTCGATGGTAAGAACAATGTGGTTGTTTGTGACATTCGTCATATCTAAACCATGGATATTTGCTACAATAATTTTTCCTGTTTGTGGCTCAATTGAAAACAGATTTTTTATATTGCCTGCAATGATTGAATATTCAATTTCGGAAGTCTTGTCGACGTCTCTAGCTTGAACTTGAAGTTCTGGTTCGAATTTTGCTGCTCCTTCATCTATTATAGCTCGGTAGTTTTGATTGTTAAATACTGGGGCATTATCGTTACTATCTGTTAACGATATTCTTAAAGGGACACTTGTTGTTTGACCTTTACCATCATCATCTATCGCCTATATATAAATCGCAAATTTATAAATAAATCAACATATGTTTTAAATTTAAAACAAGCAAAGTATTTTAATTGATCCACACCTTGTAGGATAAAAAATAAACTGGTTTGATTTCAAAATCTAAACATTCTCCATGTCCTGGATTTTCACATGGACCTACGGTGATGACGCCAGTTTGATTATTGACCGAAAAGCGTTCTGCACCATTGCCAAATAACTGATAAATAATTCCATTCTCGCCGAAGCGACCGCTATCTCTATCTTTCGCTGTAATTGTCGTTACGAGTGTACCAGGTGACGCAGATTCTGATACCGTCGCCGTGTACACTTCGTTGTCGAACGTGGGAGCGTTGTCGTTTGCATCGGTGATGCTTACAGTTACAGTTGCAGTAGATGATAATTTTGGATTCGTGTACACTTCTTCTGCGACAACTAATACGATAAATTTACGCTGATTGGGATTCTCGTAATCTAAAGAACCATTCCGTACTCGGATGCTAACTGGTGTTGAACCTGTCGCCATTGCTGGTTCTATTTCAAACGCGCCGGATATATCTTGCAGTCTTAATGAAAATACCGAATTGCTACCCTAAAATTTTAAATGTTACTCAACTATAAAATATTTTAAATATTAACGGATTATTATAATATTGTTTTGGTATTAAATATTATATTAAAAAAAAAATGACTTACAACATCTGGATCTTTTACAGTCATGTCTAAATGTGGCAGTGGTGTGCCATCAGGAATATTTTCTGGTATTTCAACGTGATATTCACGTTGGTTAAATTGAGGTGGTTCATCGTTTACGTCTTTAATCGTGACCGTAGCTTCTGCAGCGGTTGTCGTAAGAGGATCATTGCCTCTTATACCATTTACCACTTCTCTTGCCTATTACATATTTATGTTAAATAGTGTTTTATAATTAATGAACGAAATCTAGATATGAATTTACCCTAATATTTAATGTAAGAACGCCGGTGGAATCTTCAAGAGCTTCTTTATCTAAAGGTTTTGCTGTTCGTAACTCTCCAGTTACAGCATCCAATAAAAAATAATCCATCGGATCTAAAAGCAATAATTTATTAACACTACAATTCTCGTCGAATCTAGCAGATCTTAATAGGCTTATGTATCATGGAAAATGACCTTTAAGTTCCTATTTGACAATTTAATAAATAACATTCAATTCCTTATCGTAAACAACATATTATAAAATTCTCTTCCTTACTTGACAATAACTCATACACGACTTTTCTTGGCATTCCTCTATCGCCATCACGAGCTTGCACTGTCATCACCAATGTGTTAATCGGTGCATCTTCTTTCACTATTCCTGTTAAAGAACCGATAAACTTAGGTGGCGTATTCTGAATATCTTCAACTTTAATTTCTACGCTTGTAGTACTGTTCATTTTTCCATCCTTCAAATTAAAATATCAACAATAAATTTATAATTTATTTTACAAGATTGTGTTACATACTGATGCTTGAAGTATTAATTGATAAAATTGTTTTTCTCCGTAATCTAAATTTTGTCTAAGCACAAGAACTCCTTGGTAATGGTCTTCTGCGGTAGATATTGTTTCTACTTCGAATTTTGTACAAGCATCGCCAGACTAAAACAGTATTTACATAAAAAAAATTCTAAAATTTCTTCCTGCTTATTCGTTAACATACTTGTGGTTGATTTATACATTTAACTTCTAAATTGTCACCAACAGAATCTGGATCCTGTACATGGATCCCTTTGAACACTGTTGTACCTACAGGAGTGTCTTCAGGTACTACAGTCTCATAAGGCACCTAACATATATAATTATTAAAACCCCAACAATGACATGTCCATGTAATGATTTAAAAATAATAAAAAATATAAATATAACATAACTTTTATTTTAAATTTCATTTAATGCTCATTTGTATGCTAAAGAATAAAACAAAATATAAATATGAATTTCTTTTCATACACGACAAAAATTACTTACATCTTTAAATAATGGAGCGTTATCGTTTTCATCGAGAATTATAACTGATATGGGAACACGAACTACGTTATTATTTCCTGTGTTTGTACCATTTGTTTCGTCTTCTAACGTTACCAGAAAACGAAGAGTATCGTTTACCTGCGATAGCAGAAAAATAACAAAATTAATTGGATGGTACGAAGATCGATATGTACCATCTTGTAATCTAATTACAGTTGAATTTAATGTATAATTAATAAACAACAATTTAGTGTAATATAATAATCAATAGAGGCCAAAGAGATCCTTGAAACAACTTGATTAATATTGTTCAGAAAGGAGTATGTTTATAATTGGCATTTATGAATCTTAAAGCTTACCTCTCGATCAAGTGGCTCAGCTATCGTTACCTCACCGGTGTTCCGGTTCACGTTAAATCTATCCGTGCCAACTAGACCATAATAGACTTTAGATCCTTCCGGATCATATCCTTCTAATCGGTACACTACTTCGCCAACTGGAGTACTTTCGGACAGCGCTTGGTTGTTCATATCCATCGAGAAGACAGGAGGAAGATTGCCATTGCATACTGGAACAAAATTAATGAAATTCTAATTAGTTCTTCAAAGTGTAACGAGTCACACAGTTTTTTGAAACGTTTTATTTTACGTTCATCTTTTTGTGCTTAATGGACAAATACGTTTTATTTTGTTGTTCGAGTAATTCACCCAATCAGTTAAAAACGTTGCAATATAATTTCAAAAGCGAATCACGGCGTATTCTTTAATCAGGAGTATACAAAATAAGACAATTCTTAAATGCTCGAATGAATTCGTTATTATTTATGGAATAGAGACAATCAATGCATTTAGAATTTATTGAAAGGAAATATCACTTTCTGCGAATTCTGTGCACAATGGATATAAATACATTTCCACAAATAATAAGTCTGTTTCTCACAGATATTTTCTAGAATTGATTTTATTGCGTGAATTTTTCTTTACTGATTACATCTATTAATGATATATAAGAAAATCCTTCTGAAATATGAGCACATTCGAAAAGGGACGAATACCATTTATCAAAATTGTCTAAATTGAATCATATTGGATTTGGTATCTTGATAAATTGGTGCTTTCAAACTGACCAAATTTATAAAAAATATATTAAACTTTTTGAATGTACTTAAATGATAGTTACGGAAAGAAATATATTTTAATGACAAAAATTTAATTATTTAAACAAAATTATAGACTGCATTAGTTTTATTTGCAAATATTTTAAAATGAAGAGTACAAATGATTGAAAAAATATCTGCAGTGTCATGCACCGAACTTTCTTATACGCATATGGGTTAAACCATATCGTAGTTACATTATTTTTCTAATTTATAATATTTGTTCTAACCTTTAGATCGCTTTTACACTAAATATATTTCTTAGAATATATATTAAATGTCAAACTTCAAATTATTTACGTCTATTTTGTTAAACAATTGACAGGCGAAGATGATACGATTTATGTAAAAATATATATAAAACGCAGAAATTTATTTTGTAACCAGTACACTTTTTGGAAAAAAAATTCGAACAAAAGTTGTGCTAAATATGAATACCTTTAATTTTTGTTTATAAAATTTGTCTGTATCTGTAACGATTTTTGAGTAATTGCAGAAACTGCCACAAATGACTAGAGTAAACAGGCACTTTGGCGGTTTGAATATTTTGTTCAAAAATAGGAGGTGCACACGCAGGCATATGCAAATCTTAAGTTTAAAGTTTCATAATTTTAGCTTCAACTGTTTAGGCTGTAGAGAACATACACACACACACAGACACACACACACACACACACACACACAGACGGACGTCATTCCAAAAATAGTTGGAATCGATTCAGGGAAGGTCAAAACGTATATTTCCGTTGAAATCTCGAGATCGAAATTTTTCATGATTACAATACTTACTTATACTTCGTATAAGAAAGTAATAAAGTATGTCAAACAGATTAAATATTTGTTTTTGTATAGAATAGAATCATTTAGCAGGGTAATAAACAATCTATTTTCTTCGGTGAAACACTCGTCAGCTTGATGATACATGGATGTTCTATGAAAACAACTTTTATTGCTGACAGGTAACGAGCAAGAAGATTGATAGGACGATTCTATATATACCTATAGGTAGAGTAGATCGGCATTGGACGTGTACGAGTATCACTTAAAAACGTTAACGATTACAAATAACATGTTATTGTTCCGTTATTTTTCTTTCATTTTTGATACCCGATTTATTTATTTTGCGGCGAAGCGAATCAACTTTTGATTGGAACACCACACAGCAAAACAGCATTTCACAACATATCAATTCTGTTTATATTAAATATATTGTGGTATTATATACATAGTTACGTATTTTTCCACAAATCTGACAATCCAATTTAATAATTTGTTATAATTAAAAATATGGTACACAAATTCCATATGTCTATATGTTTTCATTTAATTTTCCAATCGACTGTTTTCGATAATTCATTAATTGAATATGGATTAGGCAAATTGAAAACTGAAAATTAAATTTATATAAATGGGAAATAAAATACGAGCGGCGTAATATTATTATAATATACCGTCTGGCATCATCATAATTTTAAGACGCTGCCTACGATACTGGAGCCACCCGTTGTCAGAAATTTAATTAAAAATTTAATTAATTTTTCAGTTATTATTTAAGCTTGATCAAAATTGTCTCCGATAAAAATTGTCATCACACCCTTTATTACATGAAATATTACCAAAACTCCCAAACAAAATAAAACTACTACAAAACTAGTTACTCTTATTAATTGTATGGCTAATAATTATTTTAGTATTCTCTTGTACCTTACTTCGTTAATTAAAATGCCGCCAGCAAATCATACACACATACATTCAGATCTTATTTTCACTCTAGAAACACAACAAATATTCCTTCATGACCTCATTTCACTCAGACGATCCACATAAATATAGAATACTTAAAGTAACTCTAAATATATTATGAATATGCTCGTAAATGTTAGTAGTACATACACACACACACTCATATATAAAATAAGCAAGTACATTCATACATATCATGTCGTACATCATTTTATGATACTTCCACCTTATATCATCTGAATAAAACTATATTATCTCGTATAGTCTACATGGATATACCTACATACAAAGAAAATATGAATGTAGAATGTAGTTCAATCATAACGTTACGTATTCGTTGTATTTGAAAAGTTGTTTTGTGTTTTGTATATAAGAGAGTAAGTCATGTGTACAATTGCATTTGTTACGGAAGTGCACGTATCCAGACAGGATGCGGAGTAAGGAGACATTAATGTCTTTTATGTGTGCGGTTATTGTATTGTCTTGCTTCCCTCTAATCGACCTGAATCTTCTGCTTCAAAACTTTTCGCTTTTGTTGCAATAAAACAATATGAACACACTTCTATAGTTTTCAACTTTGTCCGCGGAAAATTGAAACAGTGATCAATGTATGCCTTCAATATTAGAGATGTACAGGAAGGTCTTTTTAGTTTTTAACGAGCACATGTTATTGAAGAAGCATTGTTAGTTTTATAAAATATGAACAATCGAAACTTCTATAATATTAATGATCAATGTTTCTTGACCGTGTTCACTAATAAGATATCGGAGTCATTGAACCGTAGAGAAGCATCATTAAAAAAATAAAATAATGTATTTAAGGCGCGATACTTGTAGTGATAAAAGTAGGAAAAACGGTGGTTGGCATATTCGTTCTGAAGCTAATACACATTACTTTATCATACTTGAAAAAATATGATTATGTTCACAAAGGATGTCTCTACACGGGTCCGTGCTTAAATCTAATGTACGTTTAATTATACTAATGTAAATAAATACTAAATATTCACAAATTGATACGTTTTTTACGGCATTATTACGCCTACATAAGTAACATTTTTACGAAAAACTTCACGGAGCAGTGTAGTTTAACAATTAAACTTTGCATACGTTTAAAAAAAAATGCATTACCGTTCCTAACTATTGTTTTATTTCGAATATACGAGCAGGTGTTTTTAATAAGAATTATGATGGATAGATGTCTCTACTATAGCAATTTGTTCGAAACAATAATATTATTGCTTTGCGATAGCACAAGGCGGAGCCATTCCCCCCTTTCGTCTACTTGCAATTGAAATATACATACTATTATAAGAAAATCTTTGGTTCTTTGGTGATAAACGGCAGAAATTATTTTTCGTTTTTACAATACTATTTTATAGATTGGAATACTTTTTTATATTTCTAAAATTATCGAAGCGATCTTCACTATATTATTTCAAATTCTAATAATGTTTTATTTAACCCTCTAAAATTATCTATTCGGTCTAAATAATTTTATTCCAACTTCCAATAATACGATTATATATCCTTTGTCGAAATGGAAAAAGTGATACTAATCATTGTTACCGTTTTGGCGGGAAAAATATATTTAATATAAATGTAATTACACAAAACTATATTTGTTACATTGTATGAATATTAAATATTTGTTAGAATATTGAATAAAGAATTTTTCCATATATCGTGTAATTTGTGTTATTGCTTTGTTTGTCATACCAACGCATATATAAATTATGGCAAAAGGTGAAAAAGATACCAAACGAAATCCCCGTTTATCTACGCGTAGACAGGCATATTCTAAGAAAAAAAGCTGATGTGTCTGTTACTGAACTTTCTTATAATTTTTATTTCTTATACGTCTGAGGTTCAGCGGCAAACTATCCGCATACCCGTATATATACAGCGTGAAGTCAACGCAGGAGGCGTGAGAAGTATTAAATGTAATATTGAAAATAACTTATTATTTTTGTAACCTGTATCTTTTCTGAAAAATATTTTTAAATAAAAGTTTTGCTAAATATTAATATCTGTTATTTTCATTTTTACTAATTTTACTGTAAGTACTACCGTTTTTGTACTACCGGATTTGAGATAAAGCTGAATATTGAAAATAACTCTTATTTTGAAACCAGTACCTTTTCTGAAAAACATTTTCAAGTAAAAGTTATGCGAAATATTAATATCTTTTAATTTTATTCTGACAAATTTTCCTGTAAGTACTACCGTTTTTTAATTATAGCAGAATATTGAAAAAGCTTATTCTTTTGTAACCAGTACATTTTCTGATAAATATTTTTAAATAAAAGTTATACGAAACATTAATAGCTTTTATTTTCATTCTGACAATTTTACTGTAAGTACTGCCGTTTTTGAGTTATAGCAGAAAATGCAAAAAATTACTAGAGTAAACATGCACTTCCGGTTTGAATACACACACGCAGATAGACGTCATCTCAAAAATAGTCAGACTCGATTCAGGGAAGGTCAAAAGATATATTTCCGTTAAAATCTCGAGATCGAAATAATTTCGACAACATTTTTCATGATTACAATACTTACTTATACTTCGTATAAGAAAGTAAAATTGGTAATTTACAATATTTAATTTTATTTTTGTGAAAAGTAATATTTATAAAGTACAAATACAATAGTATTTGAATCAACTCAAATTGATAACACCTTTTGAACTTCAAGACCCGCGTCATACTCGTGGCCTGGATATTCGGAATCCCGAATACAGAAACTCAAAAAAAATTAATGTTGCTGTCTAATTTACTAATAAAATTGGAGAATATTAAAGCACAACACTACATTGTTAGTGATGTACTAGTTATAATTTGGAAGGGGATATGTGGCGTAACTACAATACTGTTTTTGGTTGAAGTGGGGTAGCGGCGAGTAGCGTTTGGGACTGCCTCTTTGCTTCCTCGCCCTTTACACTTGTAACAACGCAGATACCCAGGGATTGCAAGTATCGCGCCTTAATAAACTTGAGTCTTTCTTTTAGATTTAATATATCATTTTTAAGAGGAAATATTTCGTTATTATTGTCCAATTTGAGTAGTTGAAATATCAAGATAAACATATTTATTATTTATAAATTGACAAATTATTTTTAAATATAATATTGCATTTTGGATACATCATCAAAATGAAAGTGTAAAATAAACTCTTAATTTATTATTCATAGAGTAAAATTAACTACCTCGAGGCTATGCGAATGTATACCTTCTATAAGTGTTCTTAGCGCATGCGTGTTATATATGGCTTCAAAATTTACTAAATTTGTTGTATATATTGTATTAGAATAAGAAATTTTTACAAAAATATATAAATATAGCAGTTTTTCTTAGTTACAATTTAATTTACATATTTCGGTATATTATTTGAAACAATAAGCTTTTTTAAAACTTGTGCTCAGATATGAAATTTTTGTGCCGGTATTGGGAAAACAATATATTACTTATTCCTTTAAAGCATATATTTATTGTTTTGCCTACAGATGTAAGGTACGCTGAATACATGCTATTATTTTTTTTTAGCAATACATAAGTACGTACTTCTGTGTTTCAACTGAATAATAATACGTTCAGGTGTATGCAATTTTACAAACACCATTCGTGTTTGTAAGTGGACTTATACCGGTGATTATAAAGCTTACGTGAAGGTAATGCCTGCGCTGTTTCTGTTTGTGCACCGCATGATTTAGTAAAGGTGTAACTATATACTTGGTACACAATTTGACTCTTCTTAACGTGATTGTGCACGGACACGACATAAAATCTACGTGCCATTTGTTTACGTGATACTGAAGCTGAAATGAGTTTTTATCTATTCCGTATATAAAATAGTTTCATTTTGTTGCTATCACATCAATATATTTTGTTATATTATTAAAACAACGTAATATATGTGTATGGAAAAATTATTATAATTTCTTATAAATATAAAATATACTTAAATATAAACACATTTCGACTTGGCTTGTAAAAATAATAAATAAATGAAAATGGAAATTTAATTTGAGTTTGTAATTTATAGCTTAATTTCAGAGTTTTATATTATTTAAAAAAAAATCTTATACTGTTATTAGTGAAGGGTAACAATATTTAATGGGATAATAATATAAAATTATATAGCATTTATATGACAGAATTGCACCATGTGTTATTATTGTGGTTATAAATTCCCATAATGTACTGCAATGAAATTCAGATCAAATCTTAATCGATGTCGTGGCATAATATCGCATGTCAAATTGCAGTTTGGCATGCCATACTATTACCGCATTGTGGTCACGTACCGAATCTAAATTGGTCGTATTACACAGATGGTACTGCTCACTTCTGTCCATTCTATGTACTAGTAATTGCGTTTAATAGGAGACTTGATACGTTATGAACATAGAAGTTCCGTATTTCAGATATTTACGATCCCAAAAGAATCACATTTCTAGTCTTACGAGCTAGTGAAATGGCTATTCATTCCCTAACAGAGTCTCAACAATCCTCGATTCTGAACCAGTCAACGAAATAAGTCGCGTAGGAATTCCATGGTTGAGGGCTTCTGGTCTAAATAAAAACAAAATTGTTTTTTAAATCTGCTCATGTTTCTACAATGAAGACTTAAAAAAGTTGGCTAGTTTCAATTCCGAGTCAAGTGTATACATTTTTGGAATGGTATCCCGTTATATCCATTCAGGTCGCTTCCATTCAGCCTGATTTTCATCTAAATGATCCCAGCGTATAGGTGAAGGTGCTTGCTCGTCCTGTTTCGTCTTTCTCTAGCTGGGCGTGCGTCCCTTCCTTTTGATTGGGCGTCATTATATGTCATTTTGGGAAATTGAATTTTGCGCGCGTCAGGGATTTACTAGCGTGGAACAATACGTTTCACCGCAGCAACAAGGAACTAGCGGAAGCGGAAACCATGGTTAATATTATCAAATGTTGTTTTAGTCGTATTATGCGCACAGAATATATCAAAGATGATTTTACATAGTTTATCAAAACGTTTCCCATTTCGAACGAAGTCATCTCGTGTATCCAGTCACCTCGTTATACGATACTATTCCTCGTTAACTTTCACGAAACACACATGCGCACACCCGAAAATACTTAAATCAAATGTGATGATACCACAAATATATCTGTTAAAAACATTTTTTTATGTGAGTAGTTTGCGATAAACATAGAAAAAAAAACACTTTAGATTTTGTTTGTGCACTCGTTTTGATAATGACACAGCCTCTTCCTTTGCTTTGTTCGGTGTTTCTTCAACTTGTGCTTGAAGTGACACTTGCCGTTACAGTAATTGCTTAAAAATACTCTGTCTATATGGTAAATATTTATTTCGAAAAGAGATCTAGAAAAAAGTCTAGTTCCGTCTCTGATTTGTTGATACGTTAAAGTTAAATTGGAAAGCTTTGGGAATAAATCAGGATCTGGGAAAAAATAAAAGTTAGCAAAACATAGTTAAGTATTTACGAATTTTGTTTACTCTACACTAGTGCAGCTCCGAAACAAATCTTAGCTAGGCTAGATTTAGCATTATTTATACAGAAGTGACCCTAATATTTTAAGTCAAGCTTTTGCGAAATTCTAGCCCTTGCAAATAAAGCAGATAAATCTTGTGTTTCTGATATATTCGGCGCTGTTACACTTAAACATTGGCGGAATCATTCATAAGGATGTTTGATTTATTTCATTGAATTTAATTCGCAAAGCGCTTACACACCCAGAAAAAATAATAAATCTCTGATATTTACGAATCAAGAAAAATAATACTTTTTTTAAACCAAAATGTATACATATATATTTCTTGTAAAGTTGGATAGTTTGACATATTTATTTAAGTTTGTTTCTATAATTAAGTTATAGCTGAAACAATTTTGTTTGCCCTGTGAACGCGGGGAAATTCGGTAGCGAGGTGATGCGACAAAACAACTTGGTCGTTTGAGATTAGCAGTAACTTTCTGCTACGTATACAAAACTGAAATTTATTGTCGAACCCGTTTATTATATTGGCCGGTAACAGATGGGCACGTTTCTCTTTTTTCCCTTAGAATTCACGAGCAAAGCTAGTAAGGTTTAGAATTTATTTCCCTTATGTGATCATGGATTATGGTTGGATATTATATTAAGCACGATTTACTGCGGTTATATTTATTTATTATTGCTGTTGCGTGTTCTGGCACTGATTAACCATTGTTCAATCAAACGGCGAATTCTCGTCAGATGGATTTATTTCGTTTTGTTAGGAAGAATATCTACGAATTACATTTCACACGTGTGTAAATCTTCTCTTTATTCATTTATCGCAGAATCAAAAACTGCAACTAATACTATACAAAATACGATGTTAGTTTTTTGGTGTTTCTATTAAATCTAGAGAAATAATGGTTAGTAATGTTGATTTTAATTGCAAACTGATTTGATAAAAAGATTTGATAAACGTTGTAAGACAGTTTTTGGTGGAGTAAATAAATTGCGAATTTATGTATAGTGAAGATAAAAAATTTCATCAAAATGAACCGCAATTTAATTAGTGGAATTCCGCGTACTTCTTCGCAACCCCTGCAAACGATAATTCACGCTGTCTATGGTAGGATCATAGGAAATTTTCGGAAAATCTAACGAGCTATATAAGAAACCGAATAGGTGGTGAAGGGGGCTGAGAGGATTGTTTTAAAACAGTTTAAAATTAGCACATTCCAATGATGAAATTCTGTTGTCAACAAAGAACCAAAGTTAAACAATGTAAATCAATTATAAGTAGACCCAGGCAGCCACGAGCCAACAGCATCCGATGAGTAGAAGTTTCTTCGTTCGACAGAGCGTGTAAAATGTTAACACCCCACGCGTCGTGTTCGTAAATGTGAACACACCGCGATGAAACACGTAAATCGCGAAGAGCAGCTAATTTCGTAATTTGCCGGCATGGTAGAGTTTCAGGAAATTTCCGTTTCCTAGTTTCAGCGGAGTAACGTTGTCGGTGTTAACGTCGTCTGCACTGCACACAGTACCAACACAAACCAACATGACGTCTTAATACCGTTTACGACTGTACTTGACTTTCATCATGACGTCTCTACTCTACGACACACCAAGTAGCTTTTCTCCAATTTGTTAGTACATACATATTACACTTCTAGGTCATGCTACATACATACATAAATAGTGCATGCTCTACGGATATATGCCATTTAATATAAGGCGAGATTAATTTTATATTCCGTTTATATATAGAGTTTCCCGCGAATGAAATTTGATAAAAATGCAGATTCAGTAAAATTATTAAAACGGTCAAAAATATAACAAATAATAACAAATTTGGTTAACTGAGCACCGTTGAGAGTTCTTTTCAGAGCTTAATAATTGATATTGTGTTAATAAGAAAATAAATTTTCAGTAAGGTCGGTTGAAAATTACGCGAGTAAAATATGACCGAATTTGAAGTAAACGGCAAATGGTATCAAACTTCTAACAAAAGATAACACTTTTGCACATGTGTTATCAGCCGTTAAGATGATAACGCTGATATACCGTAGGTGCTATGTGTGATTTACCGGATTTTATATTGGAAATGTCTGACGGTAAACTGACTCCGGAGTGCAATGGTCTAGTATTAATGTTACCCACTTTGCTCGTCGTTGCCGTGGCTTACTATATACTTGGTTATTTTTTATAAAAGTCTGAAATCTGGTGTTTAAGTTTCAAATTTAAGATATTCAACATACCATTATTCTTTCATAACTATGAATAATTTACATTGCCGAAGCAAAAAATGGACATATCAAAGGAGTCACATCGCATGCATACTAACGATAAAATATTAAATTATTTATTAAATAAATAAAAGTTAATTTATAATTTATAGTCAATTAAAACTAATAATTTATTTCAAACGTATATTCTAAGTTTGTATACCTACAGTTTCAAATTGTAAATATGTATATAGACTAATTGGACTTTGCCTGAAACTATTGGAACTGTATATTCTAAATATTTTACATACCGAATATAATTTTCAGATTTTCTTAATCAACAATCAAATAAATATATATCTAATCATATAATCTAAAATGTTTCTGTAGTCTCGGTTTAAAATTAAACGCTTGACTATGAATACGGTAATAAAAGTTTGGACATTTTAAAATAGAAATAGTTAATAATGTTATCAATTTCCAAAATTAAATAACTAGAAGTTTGAGCTGTTTTCACTATTCAAAGAATTTTCGCTTAGCTTTTACTAGTGCAAGAATCTTATGAGTTTGGACAGAAACATGACTTTTTTTTATTACAACCAACACGTTTTCATTTTATTGCGTCGTAAATGCGACATCTGCTTTTCCATTTTAATATTAACGCATAGGCAATATACTTAGCTTATGGTTTTACGTAACGTGAAAATGCTATTGTCGTAAATTTCTTGGTAGTCAAAATTAAATTTTCATTATTAATATCAAACATGCACGTCTGTGCTTTCAAACTTATACTAACTAACTCATATCTACATATAACGATGTTATTTCACTTTAAAGTTAATCAGCGTTTAAGAAACTACGAAAATGATGACAAATTATATTGCCAGGTCGCACGCGTCCTGAAACGCAACAGTTCAAAGTTTTGCCCGTCGTACTATGAAAGACAAAGCACTATAGCAATCTGCTACAGGAGATCTGATAAGTCTTTCAACAAATACAGTGTCAACGGTTCTTAACTAAAACTTTTAATTCTAGGGACTTTTGTTCTTTTGTGTGAACGTCTCACTGAAGCCTTTTACACTTGGATTATCTCACTCTGCTTTGCAGTGTTAACTTTCTAACATTTCTGCCAACTTGCATTTTGCTGAATACTGTATTATTTTATTTCAGTTTAGAATGAATGGCTCATGTAATTAAAACACATTTACTTAGAAGTTTTATTTATGCTTTAAAGCTATATAACATAATGGTTATTTAGAATATTTTAACAACTGTGCAGAATTTATAAAAACATATTTTCAGTAATAATATTTAACAGATACGACAATAATTGTACGAAAATACTTTAACGAGTTAAAAACTTGTATTTGATTTTTCCACCAAATCGATAAAAACGTTACAATATAATAAAAATAATTGGAATACATTAACAGGAAAAGCTTTTTTTAATGATTAAAAATGTTTTATTATAATTCGAAACATATGTATATATTATTTGTGAAATTAACTTAGATTTAGTATATCGTTCCAAATTACGCCACATTAGCAGGGATTTATAGCGTTTCCGTTTTTGGTAGATCTCTGCAATGATCAGAGTTGATTGCAGCATAAAAAGCATTGTTTAGCGCGCGCACTGAACAGCGTCAAATGAGTGATCTGTGTTTTTCTCTCGCCTGGCTGCTACTTCTTTCAAACGAAGGGAATTAAGTTAAAACGAAAAAAAAAACGCTCATTCCAACGCGTAAAAGTTTCTCTAATGTGTTTCGGATTGGTGCACGTTTTTAACAGCACCATCAGCACCGGCTAACTAGTTACGTAAGAGTTTCATTTCTTTACCACCAACAAACGCCATGGCGGTTCGTGTTAATTGTTTCAGCGTTGTGTTGTTGTTCGTTGTTGGTGCCGGCGCGCTCGTTTCCAGTTTACGAAAATACGGTACTCAATCACAAAACGACTAGCCTAACGAGCTTCGAATTATGTGCGCACCGGTGTTTCTTTTTTTTTGTGTCTTTGAAACTATTTGTAAACGATGTGCAGCTATTGAAAATTCGTTTATTTTCTTTACAGGACTATTCGAAATATAACTATGTTCTTTTATAAAGAAATTTATAACTATGCTACGCCAAGATTTATTTTTCAAAAAGAGATCTTGTCATCAGGAAATGGTTATTGTAATTTATTCTTATTTTATTTATTTTTACATAAATCATAACAGTAAAATAAAATAGATGCAAATAATTTGGAATTTGATATTTAATCTAGGTATATTGTAAGAAATATATTTTGTGAGTGTTTCAAAAGATCGTCAAATATAAGCAAAGTGTTATTTTCCATACAAAAGGTCTCATTCTAATCTAATACAGATATGAAACTTAGACTTGAATCAAATACCCGTCCGTTTCTGTACACAATCCAATATGATCATTGTGTCTTATACTAACACAGAATCCCGATTGAAACACAACATTGTTTGCTAAATGGATTAAGATGTATTTAGGTAGTATAATTTTACATGGGTGACACTGGGGAGCTATAACCACCATGACGTTACTAGTCCTGGAAATCATGACCTATCGTGCTGAACACTGCCCATGGAAATTCTGCATGTGATAATCCAATCAACGGTCAAGTAATTAACAGCGATTTCTATGTTGTTCACGTATTCGCACATGCACATACTTCATATACATTCGCACATACAATATCAATAATTCTCAAAGTTGTACACTGATAAAACACATTCCCGAACGTGACATATTTTCGTACTTCTAAAACGTATTATTATAATTTGGAACTAATAAAATTTGAAATGTACGCAATTGAAATTATTTAATTCCAGAAAAGTAAATTTCTATTTCACTCGTCTATTTTTGTTTGTTTCCGTTGAAATTACAACGTTTTAGTGATGTTCGTTTAAAAATGTAAACGAAATAATTGTCACCTATTTATTTCCCGAGTAAAATAAGTTTATTCTGCAAAATTAAATCGAATTTTCCGTTACATATCCACTTGGTATAATGTCTATCCTATCCCCCTTGCCGAGTTTCTGTTTGCAGAATCTGATCACGTATATGATGCGAAGCGGTGATATTCGATGCCGATCCTGATGATGATATTAGCGAAAATTATACGAGCATTATAAAAAAAAGGAGAGGAATAAAATTGGAAAAACTAACATATACGATTGAACGAACTGAACTGAAATTGATACATTTACGAGAATTTCCATGATGTCGAATGACACTATATTGCGAATAAATTTAAATTAATAATTTAGAAAAACTACATGACCAACATTTGTTTTACCTCATATGCGCATAAAATATAATAGGAAACGTACATTTTAAATCAGATAATAAATAAGCAATAAACAAATATAACAACAAATTTTATATCAATAAACGTTCTATTTTTAACCATATCAATATTTTTCAAGGTATACCTATACGCTTAAATTCAATTTTCGTAAATTGCCTACGGCAAGCTGGACGAATTGGTGCTCGTATAAACGTCCGCTTAATTATATTCTACGTGGATATTTGATACGATTATTTCAGATGGACCTGGGGTATTATTTGAACTTTCGATTTATATGCAAACGAGGTTTTCGATTACCTACCTTCAATGTAGTTTTAGCATAATTATTTTTGTTAGAATTTTTTTATTGTTATCATTAAAACCTGATACGATATGCGTATGATTTTCATAGTAGCAATTTATTTTGAAAATAATCATATTTTTTTCAATTAAATCGTATAAAAACGTAAAAATGATTAAAATATATAATTTATAATATATTCTGTTAGCGATGGATATAAATTTTGCATGCAATTTTCTATTTTAAGAGTATTAAAAAGGACTATAAATCAATGATTATTCAGGAAATTTTAATTTTTTTCGTAACTCTATGCTACTATTTTATGTAGCTTTTTCAATCTATTGTTTTTTTTTAATTTCGCCACAACACAATTGTTTGTTTTGTCAGAACAATTACAGCTGTCAATGAGTTACACGGGGAAAAAAAATATAGTGAACGTAAATATGTTTACGTAGAAAACAAATTGCACTCGCCAGGATATTGTTTGGCAATCCATCGATTTGTTTTAAAAACGTCAGTCAACGGTGACTAGATGTCGATGTCATTAGTGAGACGGGCTATCTACATTCATTGTAAACGAGTCATTGTTTTTTAAAAACCGTCAAAATTGAACAATTTGTCACAGTAATGTTCGCCATCCATAAAGCTTTAGTTGAAATTATTTTTTAATAGTATCTTTTTCAACAGCGAAATCCACCAACATAAAATACATTGTTCTGATAATTCAAAATCTATTGTGAAATTGATTCAAATATATATCGTATATATACGTTTCCATAAAATGTAACGTTTCTGTTTTTCATTGATATACGTTTAATATACTCTATATATAACAATTTGAAATAAAATTAATAAGTAAACGGTTTAAAGATAATGCTTGCCCATATTTCAGTAAAAATATCTATTTTTCGTATGCAAGTAATGATTTATTACATTCTTGCTGTCTTTGTGGCATTGCTTATGGCAAGATTAAATTATGTATACATTTTAGATATTATTCATATGCATTCAAATATATGGTAATTTGGTATTGCTATATGACGTTTGACTTATAAGCATTATTAACGTAGTAAAAACGATATCATCAACAAAAGCGTTTTTAAGACTAAATATAGTGTAGCTTATTATGAAAATGTAGGCTAGGCTTATTAGAATTTCAAACTAGCATATATCAAACAGAATTAAAATACGTTTTCAAATTAAGTCAACGTGCATATGTAATAGCGAAGCGTATATACGCGAGTGAAGTCCCTTTGATCCTAGAAGCCGCAGAAGTAATTTTTTCAAGACTCCCACAGGAGCAATATGAAACAAAAGAACCCAGATGCATGTTCAGAGAGTACCTTGCGGAACTACGGAAATAAAGTCACCAAAGGTCAACAGAAACTGTAAGACTAGGTCAGATGCATAACATTTGAATTGGATTAAATAAACTGCGAATTTTTTTTTTATGGTAAAATATTCATCACTACTACAGTTACTATATAAATATCTGAAGTAAATAAATGTATTTGTACTTTATTTAGTGTATTAGTCACTGTATATAAATATTTAAAAAGTATGATGATATTTTTTGTGAAATGAACTAAAATGATTAAACTATAGTTAATGATATGTGAGATAAATCAGGAAAACATTAGAAATACATTCCAGATTAAAAAGCATATTCATCATTAAACATGTAGTTATAAAATAGTTGTTTGATTTTTACAGATGGTTGTTATTTATAAATTAAAAGAAAATCGCTTTTCTGTAATGGACTTTGGAAAAAAGCTAACGGAGGGGAAACTAATTTTGACCACAATAGCAAAGTGCTAGGTCATTTATAGGCTATTATGACGATAAGTATCATTCTAAAGGTGCTATTCAAGACGCTCGCAATAAAAAGGGGATGGCACCCTGTTTAAAGGGCTCAACGCGTTGTTATATTAACGTTTCGTGTAATAATGTGTACAGGGCATGATAGACGACCAGAAGTCAGTGTCGGTTTGGGCCGGAAACAGGCGAAGCTATTTCAATTGTCAGTTTACAATAGAAGAGATATTTGGATTTGTAGTGAAGGCATTAGATATACAAGGCGTGAATTGCTACGTATATATATACTACATAAGAAAAGACTTATTCAACGAGTAGCTTGACTCTTAGAGTGCATAGTAAAATTTAATCACTTATGACTTCTTGGAGTGCTTTTTCAAATAACGTATAAGTCGAAAAGGAAAAGATTTTGAATTATTTAAAAAAAATTATTTTCATTTTTACGTTTCGGTTATAAGCTGAATAAATTTTAGATACACCAAAAAAATCGTAATTTTGGTAGAATCAAAATTTAAAAAAAAATGAATTTTTTTAATTGCTCTTTATTTGGAGGCCCAACGAGCGAGAGAGAATGTAAAGACAAAATATGCACTTAAACTCTGCTGTACTACGTACGGCAAGTTAAATGCTTCTAGCCCATGATCCTAATTAAGGAGATGTGAAATGAATATCACAAATTACAATTTGGACAAAGTTAGAGAAAACCATATTTTTTTGTACAGGTCTATTTCTAGAGCAATATGCAACCTAATAAAATCCCTATCACAGATTTTATTACCGACAAAAAAGCGTGAAGCTGACCCGAAATGGCTACACGCATTTAATTTGGGTGACGTAGTAAATATTAATGTTAGAATAAAATGAGCAAAGACGCGCGTACGTATGTGGTTATATATTGCAGAAACAGCTTTGCCGAGAAATTTATGAGTGTTTCATAACATTTCTTTTCTTTCTAGTAATATGTTACAAGATATGAAGCATATAATGAAAGTACTCATCATTCACAACCGTTTAGAGCGCGTATACGCTCAGTTGACTGCTCGTTGCCTAAAGGGTACGCATACGAGACGACATCTGTGAATCTTGACAGCGAATTATTTACGTTTAAAAAAATTTCGCGAGAATTTTTTCCGCCATGTTAGTACCTAAAATATGTAAATTCTCTCGAGGCTTTTGGTTTTACAACTTTGTAAACTTTTATAGCGTGTTTTATGCGTTTTTTTTTCTTTTTGGGGAAATTCAATTTTAAGTTAGTATTGACACTCTTGCTAGAAGTTTCGTTCTTATATGGCATTTCTCTTGTTTTAATGGTATCGTTTTATTTGGCTTGTAATGCCATGTATTCGACACTAGAAACTCGCAGAAAAAAATAAATTATTTTTGCGTTTGTTTTGCGGGCACAAAGAACGAAAAGTTTATAATTGGTTTGTGTATAATGCTAACTCAGTTTCATGTTGTTCAAATGTTTAATAATAGAAACATGTAATATATAATAAAACATTGTATGGATGTTGTTCCAGGAATTTCAGTTAGTTTTCAGAAAACTGATTTTCATATTAAGTAGATTGTATTTTTTTTTCAACATTATTGCTCCTTCATTCTTTTTTTCTGTTTTTTTTTTCTGTCATACCACACATTTATTTTACTCTCTTATATAAAGTAATAAGAAAGTAATACAATCATGAAATGAAATAATATCGATATTTTAACGAAAATATAATTTTAGAATTGAGTCTGATTATTTTTGGAATGATGATTGCCTTTCTGTCTGTTTCTCTCTTTTTCTAACTATGTGTGTGTGTGTATGTGTGTGTCTACATGTGTCAGCGAGTGTATGTGTGTCTGTGTCTGTCTGTGCATGTATGTGTGTGTTTGTCTGTCTGCTAGTGTATAAGTGTACGTATATATGTGTATGCGTGTGTTCTGTGTCCCGAAAAGTGCCTGTGTCTGTATGTGAGCGCTCTAGAACTTAAACTGTTGCAGGAAAGTTATTAGTTAAATTAATTAATTTATAAAGTTAAAATTTGTATATTGTACGCAATAAAACCTCTTATTTTTGTAACGAATGTTCAAAACGGGAGTGCAGGAGTCCTTTAATAAGTTTTTCCGGTTTCTGCAATATCAATTAAACGATTGCACTTACAGTAAAATTAGTCGAATTAAAATGAAAGATATTAATACTTTGCATCGATTTTGTTTGAAAGATTTCTTCAAAAGAGCACTGGTTCTAGTAAAAAATGGAATTTAAATTCTTAAATTTTTTATATATGCTGCCTTATATGGATATTTATACACGTATAATAAACCATATGAACCTGGGAATATATTATAGCAGGAAAACAGAATAGAATAAAAAATTTGGAATTAGTTATGCGACATCGATTGCGGAAACTAGATTAAAAAGTTTAGTGATATATTTATGATATTGTACTATTGAATAATATATTCTGTATTTGTTTGAAAACTTATAAATGGTTGGTTAAAATAATAATATATAATGAATAATTAAATTTCCTAGAATTTGTATTTTATTTTCCTTCCTATCTAAACTGTTACAAGTATTTTATATAAGAAAATCCAATGCAAAACACTATCTAATTTGCAAGTGTTAATTTATGTATTATGTTATGTATTATTGCATAAAACTGCATTATATTTGCGCAATGGCACACGCGGATGGGCGTTGAATAACAATATCAATTAAAAAGTCTCATCAAGCCGTTTGAATGAATAGTATGCACGCTATCCGATAATTCTTTGTAGCGATACCATCTAGTATAGTAATTTATAAACCCTTTAAGTACTAGTCTTTTTAGACTCGTGCGCGCCGTCGTTTTCTTTGTGAGATTAATTCAGTTTTTATCTGTACGGCAGCGTCGCAACCCCTTGAGATAAACTCCAGTCTCTCCGTCACTGTCCGCCATATAATCCCTCCGCCGTTACTCACACCTTTGTTTTTGCAGCCATCATGGCCGCCCAGTGGCCTTATCTGCTGTTTCTCTGGCTGTCCAACTGTCTGTAACTGGCAGCGAAGAAGGAAGCTTTGTGTCCGACGACCGAGTGGCAATCACTGCCTATTCGTCCGTCCGGCCGGCCATCTAGACGACCTTCTCGCCAGCCAGAGCTGAAGTTATCTTCACCTCACTTCTCGACCAAGCACGCTTCCCTGTTTATCCCGAAATCTCTACCTATTATTTCCAACAAAACGAGACTTCTTTTCCACCAACCCGAGGCTACCACAGCTTCAAGTCACTATGTGCGCTCTTGTACAACACCAACTTGATCGGCATTTGATATGTTCCCTCCGGCGGGACAGGCATCAGGATCAGATGTCAATATATTTTAATGGAACTGTCCTATTTTGCTCAAAGTTTCAAGGAGTCATATAGCATTTCAGATTATAATTAGATTGCCCCAAACATATCTATAATTATATATATTCAAGAATTTTTAACTTCGTAAGTATAGTCATAAAAACCATCATTCATCAGTAAATTTTTATTAAAATTAAAACATTTCATAATTCATAATTTAGAAGATTAATTATGAATAGTTATATAATAATTTGTTATGAATTATATAAAAAAATTATAAATTTGCTTTAAAATAATTTGCTTCGGCTTAGCGACTATATTAGATGCCCATTGTATCAGAAGCTTCTATACTTGCAGTTTCCCTACGATATACATTACTAACTTAGTGTTTGTGTCATGAAAAAAAAAACCTAAAGCTTTTCCCTAATGGTTTTTACTGCCTGTAGAAAACAGTCTCCTAAGATGAAGATAGTAAAACACTGTTTACACAGCGTACGGACAAATTCTGATTTAACGAACTCTGCTTGACATTATGTTGATTGATAGCAGCTGGAATTTTACGCCGATAAAACTACTCGTTGTTCCTCGGAACAGTTGTTGATGTCCCACGCAATAAAATGTTTATTTTCCTGCGAAGTACGTTTTCTTTGGGTTTCAAGTTATTATTTATTATTATAACATAAAGCTAAAGTTTGAGATTATTATGATAATTAAATATTTTGGTAAATAAAATATTTTTCCATGATGGTTCGTTTAAAAAAATATTCCAATTAGAATTTTCTCTATATAAGTAATTTTTTATATTTCTGCTTAAATTAGGCTTTTCGTAAGATTTGCTGATTTAAGAAGATAATCGAGGCAGAACGAGTAACTTCTAAGAGTACCCACTAAAATTTGTAGTTTGTCGTTGGAAATCCAATATAGCGTAATATAATTTTATAAAGCAAACATTTTAAGGACCACTAGAATTTAAAAAAGATTATACAAATTTTGTGGGAAAAAATGTGCTGTCACGATGTGCTGACAACGTAATTTCAGGAAACCTAAAATCAACGCGCGGTTCTAAAAGCTACCATCACCGTGTTAGCGGAGGATGAAAGAGAGAGACCTTTCTTTTATATACTGTTATAATTTAGAAATGAAAAGAAACGTTATACCACCCCTAGCTGATGTTTTTCACTGAAAACCATATTTTGCTTTCAGGTAGATGAAATTTATTGTTTTAAAACATTGTGAAATATATTTTAACAAAGATATACTGTTTTTATATAAGCGTACTTTTATTACAATACTGGAAAATATGTTTCATAAGAAACAAAGAAAAATTATGAGATTTTTTTAAAAACAATGTGGTATAGTAGGGTGAAAGTACTAGTACACAAATGTGTATCTGTATTGATATAGAAATAATACACATTTCATGCGATACGATTCAAAAAATTTTGTAAAAAAAACAAAAATTAGCTAATTTACAAAAAAAAAGTTCATTAAAAAGCTTGCGTTTGTTTAAATTATTGTAGGTGAATATAAAATGTAAATATTTAATTAGAAAAAAACAATTCAGTTTTGTTCTTGTTTATCGCAAAAGAAAAATAAATTTAATTTCGTGATTAAACAAAGTTGTAAACATCAAAAGAAGTTGTATTAATTTTTAACATGACTTCTACTGAAAAAGACAACATAAAGAATGTGTACCAGTTCTTTACGTATGTTTATTTTTTATTGTGTAGCAAACAATTAAGCTGATACCTAATGACTGGCTACCAACGATACAATTACCAAGATTATATAAATACCGCCGCTCTGTATTTGTGTAGGTATTGTATTTTTCAATTAATAAATGTGCTCATTGCATGTACTTTCTTTCTAACCAGAATAAAAGGATTGTTATCATTAAGCCTATTTATTCATTCCATTTTTAATGCGGAATTTCATAAACCTTTCATTTACAATGTCAATTTATTTGTATAAAATATGAAATAAAAACGGTGTTCAAAATTAAATTAAACTCCATACTCATGTGTCGTAAAAAATTATGTAACGTGTAATGCAATCTCTGAATCGGCCTGAATACAAAATTATAAATCATATGTGATTTGTTTAATATGTAGATATAATCATATTAAACAAATATGTTTTCAGGGTTTAACAACATATTTCGAATTTTAATTTTAGATTGATATCAATAATTTAGATATTTAATTTTAGTTAAAAATAGTGTTTACTTTTTACTAAATAATGCATTTTCTTCAAAGTCTAAGTACTGTACTATATAATATATCCAGTTATCATTATTTTACCAATAAAACTTTTTTAAATTTAAATTACTTTGCAATAAAACCTTGTTACAGATTTATAAATAATTTGAAACTGTGTTTATTGCTTACTATTAAACAAAAAAAATATTAAAGCACAGCTTACACTAACTGCAAAACGAAATGTCTTAGAAATAAAATATATTTCCGAATAGAAAAAGTTTTCGCGTAAGCAAGTAAGCCTTATAAAATATTCAATTTTTCTCTTTAGTTCTACATGAAGCCAAAGTTTTTTTTTTTTGTTGCTTATTGTGGTTTTGTTGAATAGCGCATTTAAATATGTATACCTATAGACTGTTTTCATTCAAATCACAATGGATATAGATTTGTGCTCGTTAAATAATGTTTCTGTTTATGATCATGAATTCTTTAGTTCACGCTTGACTTTTATTATTCGACAATGCCTACAGTGACAGAATAAAGTTGTCGAAAACTTTGGTGCGAAATGAGAAGTTCGTTGATGATGAGAATACTCTTTGCTTCTACTTTTTCATCGTGATCGAAACACCCCAACCCTTATTATGTAGAAATGTAAGTTTCTCAAAATTGCACAAAATGAAAAGTTTCTGAGAAGACAAAAGTTACCTTTTGTACTCAAATTAAATGCTGTGTTTACCAGCAATTGTTGTTCTTCTGGAAGACTTACTTAGATTAAATAGAAATTTTATGAATAGAATCCCGTCAAAATGTGTCAAGTTCGATTAAAGATTAACGGGTAACTAAATGACGACACTAAACATTATTTAGCTCGCACCTATGGTAACCATACTCGTCTGTGGTCATTAGAACATAATAATAGAATGGCAATTTATTATTTATAAAAATATAATACGAAAACTATGTACATTTCTTATTAATGGGAACATATACAGAAATGAACTTAAGGGAGATAATGACAATTTGATAAGTAACATTAAATAAAAACTAACAATACAAATGTGTCCCAGGACCGAATATTATAAGCGCATTTTCAATTATTTTCTCTACTTCTTTCTTAATTCCCTACTACTGAATATTTTATTGTTATTGGTATATAATCACAGTAGTGCACACTGATGTATTTATTTATAAATCAGATCATAACAATAGTACTGCTTTAGAAATATACATAAAATAAAATCCCACGCTATTGTAAATATCTTAGACAGAAATTCGTATACTTAACGTAAAATAAATAGCACCACCAAAAAAAATAATTAATTTAAAAACGTAACGGTTTTTTCGAAACAGCTGTTTAAAACATAAGCATTGTTCTTTGCAGCAAGCAAATAAAGCACCTTCGCGTTTTCCTTGCTAAGCGAGAAATAAAATGCATCTTCACGGTCAATTTAATTTTGCCGTAGTACCCTGATTACTTTATTAGGTTACCGCGGCTTCTGGTGCCTGCAAAAAACACTTCTGCACCGGATTTTAGTTGAAAATTATAGCGCTTTACGCAGATTTAAAACAGTTTGGATTATATTTACTGACGTACGTAAACGACCATAAGAAGTAGATTTGTTTTGTAACTCGTGCAGAAGGAAAATGGATTTTTGATGCCCGGTCGACTTTATTTATTAGTTTAGCTGCTTTAACCCAAACATTACATAAATATAAATGTTGTTTAAAATAAAATAATTCTTTCACATTTAGTATTTTTGGATTCTACAGTAACGAAATAATTGATTTTTAAATGTCATTAATTCCATATATGCTTCATTAAAATATTTATATTCAGATTATTGCATACATATGTATGTAGGAATAATAAAAAAAATATATACCATACAATGAGATTTATATAAATTTTAATGAATTGCCTACGGTGAGTTCAAAATAAAAAATACAGATTAATTTCTGTAAATATCGAATTTCAAATCCAATTATTTGTAATAGTAATTTATTTCATTTTATTAAAAAATTGGGTATTGAGAGGATTGTATTTCCAATGTACATTTCTATTATAGACTGTTAAAATTTCCAATTAAATATCAAAGAAACTCATCTTCTACGTGAGTTTTTCATGTTTTGAAAGATTATTTAACATACAACCATGGATACATAGCACTTAGTTTAACTTTATAATTTTAAGATCAATATAGAATTTTTATACTCAAACGCGCCCACCGAGAAAACGAAACTTATATATATAAAGGTTGTCAGCATCAAAAAAAAAAAACTAATAATTTCATGAATTTGAAAGGGTGTTTTCGATATCGAAAGTTGCCTAACGTTGTTATGAAAACGGGGGTAAATGTACCCATCAATATGTATAGGTAATAACCGTTCAATACATCGGGGAATTGTGTGCCAACTGTGCAACTACTAAAATGATAGTAACCAAAATCCCTAGGCGATGGCACAGTTTGTAAAACTGTGGTCTAACTGTAATCGTATTTCGATGCACCACGTTGCGTCAATTTTGTTAACTTTATTAAATATTTATGTTGCTACGAGACTCGTTATTTCGATAAGTGGAATGTCAATGCTTGTTACAAAGAAATGCTATTTTTATTTTCTTAGAAGGAGATATATGATATATCTCGTCCATTTATTCGGAATACATTTTTATAACAGAGTACATGTTACAATTATTTTAGAATATAATTAGATGTGAACAAATTTTTCATTTTCAACTATTTATTGTTTTTCATTATGGATAATCCATGATCCAGCTATTTTATTAATAAAACTGATTACGTAATTTTCTGATGAAGAATAAGCCATGTCGAAATTTGGAGTTTAAATAAATTTATTAATAAACCAGAACTACAATCCCCCAATTATTGCACCTTAATATTTATTCTATTATTAAATAGTTACATATCATATAATAGTTATGGCCATATACATGAATAAACATTTTATAAATGAAAATAATCCTTTTGAATAATATAAATGGTGGCAGTCAACTAATCTAACCTTTTCATACCAGCGCAGTTTTTATAGCACTAGATTTCAAGTCGAGTCTCATTAAGTACTGACCACATTATACTCGACAAATCAAATTTAAACCATTATTCTTTCGCGTAACGTTTTTCAACTAGTTCATTTACATATTGTCGCTGGTTGGCATGGCTACGTACGGAAAAGCTATCGGGTGAATATGCAGCCATGGTTCACCACGTAATTTGCAAGTGAAAAAGTCGATTTGTGTTTCTACGACGTAGACCCTGATCGTATGATATAAAGCTTTTATTCTGATAAGAAAATTGCCAGCTCCGGATTCAAAGGTACCCATGCACAGGATCTCTCGCTTGTGACCTTTAATATACGCGCAGTTATCTCTACATGCATATACACTAAATCTTTTTGAAATCCTACGTAATTTTAGCATTTTGTCGCTATCAAAATAGAACAATTAATTTTGTGCTTATTTTTCATTTTAGACTAAATTTGTGTTTTCATCTATTTAGAAATTATATTAAAAATTATTTCCTTCAATTATTATTGAATAGATTTAAATAGAACAGTTAAGAAGGTGTAAGTAATATAGTGCTACTTTTATTGATCGATATTAAATTCTAAATAATGTATATTTCTTTATGCAAAGTACATCATAAAAAACTGCGATTGATACAAAAAGCTGTAGTTTGCATCTATGTTAAAATAAGAAAATGTTTAAGATTTAAAACAATGTGAATAGTATGCATTGGCTTTTAAAAAGTCACCGCATACATTTTATTTATTTCTCTGTGAGAGAATAAATGGCCATTCGGAGAAAACCGCGCACACGCTAAGTGGCAATTTCCGTAGATCAGTTTCAGCGATCGGTGGATTCTTATCAGGTTCGCTGCTCCATACTCTATACTATACTATCCATGATGAAGCAGAATAAGTGGTGTAGCCCATCCCCGTATATCTTTCTCAGTCTCAGTTCAATCAACTAATGAAACGCTCAAGCCTTATAAATGCCATAGTGCAAAAGAAAACGGTTCGAATAAGAGCTAGCTCTTTCAGTGTGACAACAGATTGATAGTTTTAACGTAATTGAAATGAAGCAATTTTATTTCAGCACGCAAAATGCCACAATATAATAAAATATATCTACAAAATTTATTTCTATAGATTAGTTGCATGTACATTCCATTTTTTAAGTATCAAATAAATTTATATTTTTACATTTATGATTACAATTATTCCAAAGTTTTAGATTATTTTAAATAATTCAAGATGTGAATGCTATTTTGATTTTCAAGAATAGTCTGTAGAGAATAAAGTGTGGAAGATTTAATATATTTAAAAGCAGACGACGGTGTTAATTTCGAACGAGTGATGCATTGAGATCTGCTACACCAAAGTTTCGGGTTCGCGTGTGCAAAAATAATGTCTAATACTTCTGCTTTAAGTCGACGTCAGTTCAATCCACTTACGTGGTGAATACCTAATTATTATTCAAATGCTTCCTCCACTCTCTATCTCTCAACTAGGAATGAAGAGAAGGGGATCTTTGCATTATTCATTGTACATTAAAGGCAAATGGCGAGAGCCAAAATGTTCCGTTTTGTTGTCGCATCGATGGCTTTCACACACACATACATGCATACGAACCGATTTCAGTTAATAATAATAGTACCTTCTACTACTATGAATGATCAAAGCCCATATTTATCCATACACGGTTATCGAGAATTATCTTCGATAATTCAATGATTATTAATGATGATTGGTGAACATAAAGGAAACCCAACGTCATTTTCGAAAGGGCCTTTTAATGATATTAGATTTGTTACGGGTTGATTAGACGATGAAATTCAATACACGTTTAAGTTAAACGTAATTCTCATAGATTGTATTTGTTTGATTGTGATGTATGCAATAATTCCATCTTAAGGCGAATGAAAATGGAGTGTTACTTGGGGTTTATGAAATAAACTTAAAGCTTAAAAATCTCCGTGTTGCAAAAAATACTAATTAAAATGAAAATACCGACTGTGTTTTTTTTTAGTTATCGTAACTGTAATCTAGTGAGGGGCAACAAAACAAACTGCTGTTGACGCATGCAAACCAAAAATTCTTTGTTAATTGGATTATTTCTAGAACATTTGGTGATGGTGCGGCGGAAGTCAAACCACCGTTAAACGAAGAGAAAAGAGGGAAAGTTTCGCGAACAGAATTTTTGTTTCATTAAATTATCAGTTTTTGTTGTATATTTCAGTGAAGCGTGGCCTGGCGATAGCGAGAACCAAGCGAAACGCTTGTCTTCCGTTTGGAGCGCACGCTCGCTGGGCTTCAAATACGACAGCGCAACGCGGTCTTTCCGTTCCGATAGGAGTTGCGAACGAACGAACGAACGAACGTGTACTTTACCGGTGTGTATGTACCATCATACCAGTACTCCATAGCGGGTCAACCACTACCACCGAGTACGAAGGGTACTACGTATATACATACCTACTGATACTGACTACGTGTGTTCTTTCACACGTACGAAATTGATGTGCTCTGCATGTGCACGATAACAGTAATGTAGTGATAAAAAATTGCAATATGCAACTTTTGTACTTACAATCTCGCACACAGGATTAAACTTGCCCTATATATGAGGGACCATGTTTTTTAAAAAAAATAGTACTTTTGAAAAATACCTGTTTATATTTATTATCCCAAAACATTTAATAAAAATATGTCTTACTTGAAACAACAGAAAATAAAAAATTACATTTAATTTAATGATGAAACAAAAACATCTTTCACAATAATATTTTGTTTTCTCAATAAATAAAACTCCCTTTGAAACAACAATGAAATATAACAGTCTAGGAATTAATTTTCCCAGAATGCAAAATTATATAAGCTAATATTTATATAACTTTATTATACTACGTATATGCATTAGTTTTAGAATATAAATTGACCAAAGTGTGAGAAATTTTCATATATATGTATGTATGAACTATGTATGTATGTAATATCAATAAATAAATTAGATATGAGTAATAAGATGTAACATGTGTCTTACACCATATTCCCGAAAATAGACACACAAGCAAATACATCGAGAGATATCGTACATCGGCAGTAAGTGAAGATGTCAATGTTTGACAAGTATACCCAGGCATGCTCGTAGATTGGATGTCGACAGCGACAGATGCGAATATGTATACGTGTGCATAGGTTTGGTTGTATGTGAACGCCGCAACCGGTGAAGATGGAAGAAGACGTACATACACACAGACAAAACGATGAAGCTGCAACGTCGTCGGCGTCGAGTACTTCCTGTTCCGCTCAATTCATTTGCACGCCAAGCCGTGCTTTTCCGCAAACGGATCCCTCACTCACTCACACGTAGTAAACGCGAATTACCACAGACACAAAATGTATACTCTTTTTGTTTCAACTATTTTGTTCCATTTTATGTTTCGCTACATTGTACATACATACATTTGCTGGATGCTACTTAAACATCTTCAATGTATATTATTGACTTTAGTGCTCATTCCTATGTTCATTAGATTAAAATCCGTATATGTATGTAGTACATACATATATAACAGCAAAATAAATAATACACAAATTCGTTACTGATGAAATCTAGATGATGCGAGTAATCAATGCATGTTTATAGCGATAATTTAATTTATGTATAGAATCGTGGATTTCGAATTTCGTTTCGGGATGACCCAGAGTGTATAAATACATAAATATATCCCCGTTGCTATGGAGCCGTTATCTATAACGTGTGGCACAATATATCTGCGGGTCTTGTGCAGTATAGTATTTCAATTAGATTTGTGTGCAGACTCGTCTGGCCGTACGTTTAACGTTTCCCAGATAACTTAAGGCCCCGGTGTTCAGACCAACTAACCGGATGCGGATGGCACCAGCATGGTAAGCGCAACCAAAAGGCGTATGTAATTGTCGAATAATGCATCACGTACGATGCAGGTGATAATAACTAGAATACGGTATTTCCGATAATACTAATGAAGAAGTAATAAATTATCGTGTAATATTCGTGTATGCATGGTAGGGAATGGTGGGTGTGGAAGACGATATATAAAATAGAAAGTGATTGATGCGATAGGAATGAGATTTCTTTTAGATTTGCCAAGTGCAACTTTCAATATGAAACAAGACACAGTTTAATATCAGAAATTTATATATTTTTAAATAGGTCATGAAGTAAACACTATAAAATGTGTTTATATGAAAAGTTGAAAGTCGCCATTAATTCTAATAAATCTCTGGCAGTAAAAAGAGCCACCAGGCCTCGTTGCTGTAGGATATACGGGTTGCAGCGTGGAAAAGTGCAAGCAGCAGCCATTGTAGACATAGCGATAAATTAAGCACAGGATCTTCAAAAAGCTCGAGCTTTACTGGTGTGCACAATGTTATGTGAGGTTAAAAGTACTATAGAACGTCGCGTCTTATAGCAAACGACGAACCGAAACTCAGTAACGACAATAAACAACATCACATGAAAAACCAGAATTTAGATGCCACATGTTCTTTACTTTGCGAACTATAAATTACGCCATAAAGTATTTACCATTAAATGAAATGGACTTTTTAAACAGAATGTTCCATTAGTTCACTCTCGCAGTTTTAAGAAAAATAACACTTTTATGTCTTATAGATTATACATCATTTTTCACATTTTCTGCTTTAAAACATTCTGCTTTAGACATTTTATGCAAGACTAAATAAAAAATTAATTCTTTTTACAAATGCGTCTCATAGTTTTATTGGTTCTACTATTATTTTTGTGCATGCTACAGTTCTATAATTAGAATAAAAGCGTAATGACATTATTTATTTACCAGTTCCGCCTGTTTAGTAAACATACATACGTGTATACGCAAAGCAATGTGAAATAGCTAGCAATTATTTTTATGTGAAGAAAAATGACAGAGGGAAATACATTTGATTTAAAAATGAATGATATGCTTCACATGTAAATATGTTTAAATTCTCATATTTCGAAACGAATCACGTATGCGATATATATTTTCCGCAAAACGACGTAAAAGAGTTGAAAAACATGGGACGTTCGTTCCGCCGCCGTCGCCACCGTCGTCGACGATGGAGGCTATCAGCAGGAAAATCCGCGAAAATTAGTAGCAACCTCGGGAAAACATCCGACGAAAATCCCCGACACCAAGTTATAGGAGAAGCAGACATCAAATAGCGGGCCTCTGCACATTTATCAGAACGGCGACCTTTCCGCGAGAGAAAGAGATGCGAACCTTGAGATGGGGGAAATGTTCGAGCGAATAAGCTCCCAAGAGACAGAGAGTGGAAAGGAGAGAAATGTTTTTGAATGAAGAGTGTATCCCACTGACCCACATATCCTCTTTGCCTCCATAAAGAGATTTCTGCTCGTGTTTTGTTTGTCGGTTTCGTACTGGCATCAGTTGGGGCCAGAACCCATCTAATGTACTGTGAAATATATCCAGTCAACAGGATCTAATTTTTAACCGATGTTTTTATTCGTGTTACACATTTCATAAGTGTACACCCAAGCCGTTCTTTTTTTCATACGCTCCAAATTTCGAACAAAACTGAATCTTAACTGGACATCACACACGAACATCTAATCGATTGAATATCTAAATATTATTTGCACTATTAGTTTATTTGCTTTTTCCTCAAGTACATTTGGATAATCAGTTCGACCAAAACTGAGTTAGACTTTTACACCAACTTAAGAGATACGCTCCACTCATTTTTCGTCCTCGGTGCCCAAACTACTCATAATGTATCGCGGTGCAGGTAAACGTGTCGTTCAATCGATTTGTGAAACTTTTATAGTTTTGTAGAAACTAGAGCAATAATAATATCTTTTTTCTATTTCTGACCGTTATTCACTTTACCAACACCAAATCCGTCGGTGATATCGGATAACGTTAGGATAAACACGAAGGATTATATATATTGTTTAAAAATAATTACACCCGAACCATTGGTTGTATATACTTACGAAATAGCAAGATCTATAACAAGATTATAAGCAATACAACTCGTGTTTGAAATCACTATATTTATCTTGAAATTATATAGTCTTGTAAAAATAATAGTCGTAATAAATACGAGTCTAACATTTTTTCTACATAGTCCTATAGGTATGTATCTTATCGGTTATATGACAGCCTGTACTTAGTAATATTTAGTTACGTTTGCGTGTTTTATGCTTATCTGATTATGTACACGCGCCAACAATGAGAAAAGGTACTTTTATTAGCTTTATTCAAAGGTTGACAGATAATATGTAATTATCAGTGACACTTAAATTTATGTTTTTAAAAAATCATACAATTTAGTATGAAGTAAATATGTAAGTATTGTAATCATGATAAAATTCGATCTTGAGATTTTTACGGAAATATACCTTTTGACATTCCCTGAATAGAATCTGACTATTTTTGGAATAACACCTGTGTATGTGTGTGTGTGTGTATAATACGTATAAGAAAATATAGTGCAAGATATTGCTGAGATTTTTATGTTAGAAAAAATCAATATAAATACGTAAATTCTGTATTGGAAGTAATAAAGCGTAGATTTGAAATATTTCCGAGTATATTTTGATGGAATTCTAAACCTACGGTTAAGTACAGTCCAGTGATCATGAACCATAATCGAATGCATTGTTGTATATTGAATTCTTCAATAGAATTCTAGCATTCATACGTGCATTCGCATCGCTGAAGCGCGAAAACATGTGATAGCTATACAGATAAATCAGAAAATGTTTGTACCACCGGACAACTGAATTTCAAACAGATATTTACACTTTCGATTTAAATTAAACATCAGAAACGCGGTGAAATCAAATTAAATCTATCTACTAAGAAAAGGGTTTCGAGGTACTACACAAAAAAAAAAACAAATCGCATTCGTCAATAAAGTGAATTGATTCTTGCGAAAATTTAAACAATGCATTTAATTTAGGATGTTTATTTTTTTCTTCTGCTTATTCAGCTATAGTCGTTGTGAGCTAGTGATGGCTTTACGTAATCCAGTAGCATTCGGTAAAAAAAAAGCGCATAAAAAGTCTACGATGTTATCGACTGAGCCGTGCACAGATACGAAAATGATTTCTCTAGCTTTTCCGACAGTACAATACCACAGAATAGGCTGCGTCTAAAGGGCTATTCTCTACCTCTCTTTTTTATATCCTATACTAAACGTTTCTGAAAACATTCACGAAAGAGATGAAACCTTGCAACGTACTCTTAAATCATTGTCGCTGTGTTTTGTTTCATCTTATGTTTATTTGCTTCACATTTTTTTTCTTTTTTTATTTCGTTTCTTTAGCGTATGTTTTGTTGATGATGCGTTGCTTTGAGCGGACAGATTGTCTCTTTGTTGTTGCCCGGGGCATTATTCTTTTGTACGTTGATTGATCTTAATTGCTTTTTAGCTGTTGCCTACTGTTGTCGATCAATGTTTAGAAAAATATTTCGATTTCGAAAATTGTAATAAATTATAGAAACGAATTTGCGTGAATTCGAGTGGAAGTAGTACGAAAAATAAAAAGTGTGATATACGAAAACGTTCACTGTTACAAAGAATAATGCAAAAATGTTGAATTCACTACGAATACATTATCCGGGAACTTTTGTGGTTAAAAGTTCAAAAGACCCACCCCATGTATTAAAGTTTCACAAAGTAAATTAAAGCTCCTAACGTTCTCAGATATTAAGTTACGGTATCTACTAGATCAAATATATTCTATTCGATATCATCTTAATACTTATACGTAGTATAGTATATGAAGGTAATTATTACGAAACTTGATATTTTACTTGGGGCTGTGTTTAACATCTAACATACAAATTCCAATACTGAGGAACTAAATGGTCTAGATTTATTTTGATTTAATTGAGATGCTTGAAAACTTGTAGTGTGACAAGGAGAGTCAGATGATTAAGAAAGTTGATGTTTTGTGTATGATCTCTCTAGTTTTTAATTATTGCGCTTCTTTAGAACGCTATCCCAAAATCTATTCATCACCAAATGTTTATGGAGTTCTGAAAACAGCCATGTTTTATAATTATAATATATAAGCGGCAAGATGCGATAGGTACACCTATACTTTCATGTATGTTGGAAACTTTCCTGTTAAAGAGATTATCGCTATAATGAAACTTCGATAGTGAAGTACATACATACATATCTGATATTGGATCGTAATAGATAACTAGTTTGCTTCCTTAGAACTTTATTCATCAAACTTTTAACACAACTTTCATGTAATTACTTGCAATAGTAAACAAAGTATACTCCACACACCTTACCATCAGTTATAGAAACTAGCAATTAATTAAAGGCGATTTCAAATTGTATATTACCTTTTTAATAATATGGAAATAAATATATATTATTATTTAAATACGTTTTTTATTAAATTATAAATGTGTCACAAACATATACGCAAATGTCAGTATAATTAAAAAAAAACTATTTTATCCCAGTAAATTTTATTCTTTATTTTCTTAAAATATTTAAGTTAAAATATTTTTAGTGCACACATATTATAATATATGTACTAAAATAAAAAAAATTTAAGTTAGAAAAGCTACAGATATACAAAATTTTGAAGTAATTTTAAATAATATATAATGTAAAAATACTTCGCAACTTTGAAAAAAGAAATGCTAAACATCTGAAAGAACTTTTTAATAAAATTCGATGTAAATTCCTTCAAATGTTTTCACCAAATGAAACTAATGTATAAGTTTTATAAATGTAAAATATAAGTAATATCAAACACTAGATGATGGATTCCTATAATCATTTTACGTAGCAAACATTAAACAAATACTTATTTCACATTGGCCCAATATTTACTGAACGGCGATCCATACAACGAACACACAGGTTACAAGACAGTAGCAAACAAACATACAACCGCATGTCATTCGGGAGTTTGCGAGATGACCACCGAGAGATGATGCTTGGCTTGGACAAATATTAGTTTACACAGGTTTTCCAAATGGGACAATTGGAGATACGGAATAATCATTATTATTGTACCTTATTGGCATAGTGGTTTAACAATACACTGCACAAATACTGTTTGGAATTTTCTCTACAAACGAACCTCAATTGGCAAAACAATCAAAGCAAATATTAATGAAATTCGCAAGATACATTCCATACACATTCCTACTAAACTTCATATTGTGTGTGTGTGTGTGTTTAGTATTTTAATAACATTCGAAATACTTTTTCACTAAATATACAATTACAATCGATATTGAATATCAAAGTTCTAAATAATACGAGTTTATAAAAAATTAATACCCTACTAGAAATTTATAAACTATATGCGATTTATTTTCGTAAAAATATTGATACTTTTTTAAAAATAACAAATACATATTAAGAAACCATTGCACTATTGAACAGGGAATGAAATAAAAAATTAAACAATTGATTGCGATAATTTATCTTAACCTGTCCCGTATATTTCCGAATGTAATCAAGAACATTTCGCTGTTTAACTCTAACAGACGAAAAAAGATATAAAAAGAATTGAAACTGTTTTTCTATCAACCAGTCGAGAAATACCAGAACGAAATATACACCCAGCAGATTGATTCCTTTAGGGTACAAAAAAAAAAAACGTACGTTTGTTATTGGCGCTTGGTGGGTTACGCTGGTCTGGATGTCTTCGGTGCAGCCAGTGCAACTAATCATGATCGATTCGTGTTCTGGTGTTGTTTCTTTTGTTTCGTGACTTTCCGTATGTCTTGTGTTCTATAAGACATCTTTGTTTCTTATATATAAATAGCCACTAGCCAATCGGCGCTATGATTGTGCATACCTTGATCATTTATTTAGCTTCCAACATTTTCTTGTTTTCCCTAGCATTTTAGTGCTAATGTAAGAATTACAACGAATTTACCAAGCACAAATACAAAAGATACCACATTAAACATATTGTTGTAGCATAAAGTATAAACAAACAAATGCCTAAAATAAGAAATCATTTCTACTAGCATACTAACATCTGCCATACTCAACATTCAATCCCATAAATACTGTACAAGTACTGCTTCGAACTCGTAGAAATATTAATATTTCTCGAGTAGACTATCTCAAAATTTTATAACCAGCAGACAATTTAAAATAAAAACTGTTTATACATTCATACAAAATGTCAAGCAAATTTTCTTTCTTGAATATATGTACTACAAAATAAAGTATAGCAAACTCGTGCGTGGTTATAGCATGAACACAATATTTTGCGCAGTTTCTCGCAAATATTTTTACAGCGTCCATTACTTTTATTTATTTTTCAATATACTATGTCATATAATTCCCTAAAACTCACCCAATGCCAAGGAAACTAAAATTTTTATTAACAGTTTTATGACCGCTACTGTTTACGATCCAAGAGACGTACAGCGGACGTTTTAGGAACTTTTCAATGGTGGTCATAGTAAAGGAATACATGCATACACACACACATATTTATATTTATAAATATATATATATATATATATATATATATATATATATATATATATATATATATATATATATTTTTTTTTTTTTTTCCTACAGTGAAGAAACCAAATATTTCTTAGCGTTTTATTGTGCATCTCAGAATTGAATTTCGTTGCCGGTTTATATTATATCTTTTTATTATTATTAATATTTTGGATTTCATAAATCATACTAAATTGAAATTGACAAAAAATGAAACGAATATATATCTTATATATCTATGAATGCAAGATGCGGGATTATGAAATTTAAATCTAGCAAAATCAAATCGAAAAGCAATTTCATTATAGATTAATATGTAAGGAATAGTCAGACGTGTATGTGTATGAGAAATATACTCTTACTTTTTTTTTGATATGTTATTATATTCCTAAAAATATATATTTAATAAACATATCAATCATCAACCGTTATATTTATAATCAACCAAAAATCAAATATATATGAAGTTCTGTTAACGTTAACAAATAAAACAACTGTTCAATGCAATATTTTAATATTTTACAATATTTGTATTTGAAAATGTACCAATGTATATTTTTGATAGATAAATAAATTTAGAAGAGAAAGAAGTACTATTTAATAAAATAAATACAACATGAAACATCTATTATTTTTTTTTTAAATAAACTTTAGAACACAATTGTGAAGAATTATTTTTATTGTGAAACATGTTGTGGTTCTGCGGAATTTACAAATACCCAAGACAGAAAATTATTAAAAAAAACCTGTCATACTGTTTGATATTTGTGTAGCGATGTTGAAAACTCAAGCGTGTGATATTAAATTGGGAATTCACTTGCATATAAACTTTTAAACACAAATTTATATAATGTAAATTCCAGCTTTATTTGTTTTTCTTCGTGTATATATTCTATATACTATGTTATATACTATATATTAGCCACATATACCTTGTATTTATTAAAAATAGATTTTTATTTTGTTCGTGTGTACACATATTAATATAATAATAAAATTATTTTAATGCTCAAGTAATATAAATTTATATTATATTTCACCGTAGTTTTTAATATGAGAATATACCTTCGATAAATCTTCTAATATCACTACTCAAAATGCCTGGTTAAGATATACGATGTCTTCATCGTAAACTGTTAACGTCATGCAGATTCTCTAGTGTCCTTCCAATTTCCCTTGACGTTTGTTATGTAGGAGGCCGGTAGCCCGCAAATATATTCACTCATGCATATAAACGGTTTCGCAACCACAAGGAACAGGATTGTTCAATCGAGACACTCACTAAAAGTAACAAGAAGACAAATCCGGGTCACTGAGAAACTCAACAAAGATGCCATGGCATCTCAGCAATGTTTATAAAGTGTTGGCAACGTCCAGCAAGATTCGATTAACTTGATTTGTGAAAAGATTAAACATCATATGAACGAGCAAACTGTTGTTGGATGTTTCACTCCATGCGCTCTCGCATTGATATTTTATCGTTCATGTTACACCCAAATGTTTAACTTGCGAATGTGCGTAATGGATGATATTCTATGCGTGTCATTGTATCCAAAATAGAAACACGTTGTTGGCAAACAAATCAGATGGAACAGATTTGCCAGGGAAATTTCGTGTGATAAAGCTCATTTGGTTCGTTTTAATCGTATTATCGGATGCACGACAATCGGAAAACGAAAAAGCATACAAAACAGACAAAGCAACCAACACACTACGCGAGTTCTTTTGCTCTACTTGTGGCAAAGAAAGAAATGAGCAAAAAAAAAAACAGAGGAAGCTAACTTGACGTTAATTTACGTTACAAAAATGTAACGAACGGTAGATAATGTATCTTTTTCTTCTCCTGTCGGCAAATGCTCCCCTCATTTCATTCAATACAAAACGAAAAATTGCTTTTAAATGTACAATGTCTATATGAAAATAATGGTGTCTCTTGCACAGAACATATTTAAAAATGTACTATTAGTAAATTTAAAATATCTTATTTTTAGAATAATTTAAGCAGTTGAAAAAGTAACGGATACGGCAGGACTCGAACCCACGACCATCGGTTTCACGCCGATCGCTCTAACCAACTCAGCTACGAGTCCTGCCGTATCCGTTACTTTTTCAACTGCTTAAATTATTCTAAGCATATGTATCTTAACGTGAATATCGTTGAATAGTAATAACATTATTTCTATCTTATTTTTGACAATTTTACAGCACAATTTCCAAAAAGAACATCGCGATTGAAATTGATTTATTTTATTTATTAATTGATTTATACTTATAAATTTAATGCTGATATGATTTGAAGATAAAATAGCGAAATTTCGAACAAAAATGGCATATGTATATTTGAAAAACACTAGCAAAATACTTTTGGGTGTTTCTTAAGGACATAATGAAATAAGCATATACAAATGACGGCAGCAGATTTTTTTATAGGGAAATAAGCAAATAGAATCTGTCGTGTCAGCGCGGAATTGATTTATTGTTCAATATTCAGCTTAGTGGAAAAGTTTTTTTGAACTTTGTTCATATATATTCCAATGCGGAACCGACATTAATATGAAAAGTTATTGAATATAGTTTGGATTCCAGCCAGTAACCAGTACAAAATCACTACCTATCCTTATTTCTACTATTGTTCTCATCGTATGCAATTGACGAAGTTTTCAAACATTTTATTAAAACTTCCAGCGTACGGAATATGGAAACTTAAACGGTACATTTTTCAGCTTATTCCTCCGACAGACATAAAAAAGGAGGGAAACAAAAAGGCATGCGTTACAGGTACACCTGTGAACATCTCTTTACCTCTTTTGCAATACGTCTACGTAATATACGTAACACGTACATGATCGCTAAATAAATTAAAATATTTCGTTACTCTTGTAAACAGTAGCAAATAGTAAAAGTATAAATCCCTTTTGTATTTTATGTATACAGAGCACGCGACGCATACTAAACCATGTTTTATTAGGCAATCTCATATGGAATGACGTCATAGATATTTGTAAACAAGCTAGCTATGCGCGGAAACAAATGACGGAATTTTTGAAGGATTTGCGTGTGTCGTAATATTCATTCGGTTGAATTTACGATGTTGGAACGCACATAAAAATGGTATAATTTTTTACGTTAGCGTTGAACGCGCGCGCGACAAACTTGTCAAATGCAATGGAAAACTTTTAAAATGAAAGTGGCATGCATAAAGAACGAAAAAAAAAAAAAATAAAGAGTATATATGTATGAATATATCCCGTGAACATGTTCTGTTAGTGTGACCTATATTTTAGCTAATACATTTTCATTATTAAAAATTATGAAATACCAAACCATTTTGTCTCGTTTGCCTATTTTTTTTTCTTTATAATTTCACCCAATTTAGGATTAATTCTATATTTGTTATCTCAAAAAATATAAATTATAATAAATAAAAATATTACTGCCTTTTGTTGAAAATCTGTGCGGTTTATTATGTTTCGAACGTGAACATTTGAAAATGATTAATTGTGCTTTTTAGTAAGTGTTTCAGATTTGTTCATTTGTGAACTTGTTAGTTAAGTGAACATTTTGACGCTTTTATAATAATTAATACACTAAGAAACGGTGTTGCGCAAGACTAAAGTTTACAATGGTTATAAGCCAGGGAAAATAAGTAATATAACAAATATTACATTAAATGTTTAATGTAATAATGTCGACTGGTTACGCATGGAAGTGAAGTGTTCATTATATTAGATTAGTGAAACCCAAAGAGGACACCTAACAACGACTTTCTTTCTTCAGCACATCTACGGTCTTTATTTTAGGCAAAGGACACTTGTCCGACATTTACTCATAAGGACTTGTCGAGAAACTGCCCCAGGATAATATATATTTTATAATTATATCATAATAATACTCTTAATAGTACAATAGTAGAAAACCAACTAGCAATTTATATACAAGTATCATGATTTATGTTTATTATGTAAATATTTTTCACTAAATTCATATAAATATTAAATAAATGTTGATATATTGAACAAAACTAATAAATAATATTCATTTAATTAAGTATTGTTACCATCAGTATATTAATTAATCTAGCTTAAATTCCAATTAAAAATGCATGTATACATATTGAAATATTTTATATGATCATTTGATTACATTTATCAACAATTAATTTATTACATTAAATTTGTTTAAACTATAAAATAAATAAGCTACTGGGAAACATATTTGAAATGTGAAAACATCAAAAATAAATTATAAATCATTTATGTAGTGAAAATTAACGTTTACAGATCATAGGAATTTAAAATAAAATTATGAGAATTATTTGAATAAAAATGCAAAAATATTTGCGTACATATTGACTCGAGGTTCACCTGGCGGTTGCGACTGGTAAGTAATAGTAGTAAATCAGATTAGCAACAGCAGAAGCAACGTTCAAATGTAACAGATGATAAATCAAGCTGTGTTTTTCCGGATACGGATGGTAGGTTAACCGTACAGTTTTCTGCAGTTTGTGTCTTTTGTATAGCATCAGCTGGTGCCCGTATACACTTTTTATTAGCACTAGTGCACAGACACAATGCACCAACTTCATTCCACCCCGTTTTGGTCACGAAACTTCTTGCTTGCCGCGCTCTGTTTGTGATAATGCACATTGTTACGATAGCTACTTCAGCGCATGTAACTGCGACATCATTTGTCAACCAATGACAAATTTGTTTTTGAATCATTTCTTACTGGTTCGATTTTGAACTAAATTTATCATGTCTCATACAACACCACCACCCTTCGGATACATATACACTATTCAGAAACTCAAAATACGACATGTGGCACACAATTTCTTCTATAGGGAATGTTCGATAGCGTGTTGTGTACATTGGCGATATTTGCCGTGACTAGTGTACCTAAAGCTACCCTAACCGACCACTGACTCCTTGTTTTTGTTGGTATGGGTTACGGAATTCTGAAATTATTGAGATATCTATGTATATCCTAGACAAGGGAACTGGAATAACTATTGAAACCAACGTTTTACTGAAGTAAAAATGCCATTAGATTTAGACGAGATTCCATTCTATACTATGAGGCAGAAGCCTCAGCGACTGGGATATAGGGTGTAAATGTAATTTGAATAAAAGCTAGCTTTTTTTGTCCTTAAATTTGTTTATGCACGTGTAGGCGATTATTTTTGAAGCAAAGTGACAAAGTATAAGTTTTGTGGTAACATGTATATTACATATCAAAAACACATAAAAGTCGTTCGTTACACCATGTGTGCTGTCGGTAGATGATGACTATACTGACGACATAAACATGTTTATGATCATTTCACGAAGAAGAAATATGAAACGAGGTGGATCGTAGAAAAAGTTTCCAACCTTATGAAACGATACAGATACAAATTGTTGCTGAATTTGACGTTCGCATATATGCTTGCAACTGATGTTGATACTTCTATGCAAGAATATGACATTATTTTACTTTATAGTGCAACTTTTGAATGGTACGACTCAGTGAATAATAGGTACTTTCTCAATTCGTCTTTTTTATTATATACTAACAGCAATGGGGTAGCTAGAAAATATGAGCAACTTTATGAAAGTCTGTGTTTTCCATATTTTAGACTGCACAGTAAAAATATTGGATCAAAATAAGTCTTCTTACGATGCTGTCAATTTATAATTTTATTAACTGCGAAATAACTTTAACTGACATTGGTTAAATTGGTCCCTGGAGAAATGGATCAAGAGCTTGAATAAGAAAACCTTATAAATGAACTATATATTCGATGTATGAGAGAAAATTTCCAATACATACGAAAGTGGCGTTATATTGCCTTGGTATAAAAATTCTCGGAACAATTCCTTTTCGTTATTTTTTTTGGTTCCAATCTTGTGAAAAGGACTATAGGGCTGCAAATCCGTAAAGCCCGATTCACAAATAAATTTATTCAGTGTTGATCTCTGGGATTTGGTAACAGAAAGAGACTGTAAATACCATTTCTGTACAGCCTGTGCACTATATTCGATTCTATATATTATAGCTTTGCGCGAACACCCTCCATTCGCTAACACGCTTCAGCCAATGTGATATGTCAATTACAGATTTGAAACCATTTTCTAAAATACAATTTTGTGTTTCAGCAAATGTGTCTTTATACGTGCTACGTACTATGAGAAAAGCTTTTACATTTTGACAACCTATCACCATATGAACAAACTTGTTTTGCTTCATTTAGATTCATCAAGTTTTTCATTTACGCTGTTTTAATCAGCGTAACTCATTTTCAATCATAATTATTAACTTACTCCGAGAATTGCCCACATTTTCATACCATTCAACTCTATTTTTGTCATTATGTCTGTCTGTCTGTCTGTGTATCTCTCTCTCTGTGTGTGTGTGTGTAAGTGCATTCATCCTTTTCGAATATATTTAAATATATATATATATATATATATATATATATATATATATATATATATATATATATATATATATATATATATATATATATTTAAAAAGTATTTAAACTGTGTTTATATGTTATTTTTATACACATTCGTAACTTACGAATACAAAGCAAAAAAACGATTCTGAAACGGCTGATTGATCACTGAAACTCTCGTACATTATAAGCTATAACCTGTATAGGTACTAGTGATTTATGGGTACGACAGTTTTTATTATGCAAAATATTGCAGTATATATTTGTGCAAATAAATGATAAAAGCACAGTTCAGTAAATATTTATTGACTTACCATGCCATGTTGCAGTGAGTATCAGGAGACACGTTGAAATAGCGTGACCGACGTTGGACATGTTTCTGAAATAGAAGAAAGAAAGAAAAATGAGTTCAACAAGCCATCATTATTCCAATAAAATACTTCAAATTACATATTATCAAAGCTTTAACATATTTACGATAATATGCCAGGTAACGTATGTCATTATATACCAATTGTAGTGAAATTGCATCCTTAACACACGTTACATAAACACCTACAATTTAAACATGTATATTTTACAAATATAAATAATATAGATCCAGTTCTATAATCTGGTATATATATATATATATTTGTTTCGCAGACAGAAATAATTGACGTATTTGCATTTAAAAGCGCGAGTTGTAAAATAAATTCTATGAAATCTTCAGATTCCTACAGATATACAATTGATCACAAATTCTCTTTGTGATATCCGTGCAGCGAGCTATCAATTATTTTCTATACGTTTTTCATTACAATAGAGCACAATTGACTTTTAATACCTTTGCATCTATGAACAAACGCTTGACAGACTATCGTAGTGCCATTCGCAATACGTCAGTCGTATTTGAAAGAGCGCGACGCATACATATTCATTGTTTTCCATCAGCGGCAACTAAAAGCACGAATTAAAATATCAAATAGTGCACACCGAAGTTAGATAATTCTTCGTAAGTCGACGAAATTTCAGCGACAATAAAATCCATTCGAAAAGATTAAACCACTGCATTAGCACAGGAAAATTAATCTACAAGTGAGTACGTAACGTACGTACAGTGCTGGATAGAATATTGTTTAACTTTTACGTTGAGTACATTTCAGGAAACAGTTTGTGTGCTGAACAAAACACTATTATTCAGTTATTTTAATTAGAGAGAATCTGGTAAACAAAGCACGCAGCTTACTTGAATTAAAGTCCGACAACAACGTTCGAGAGACTTATTACTAAAATTTATTCCATCATATTTTTACAGTGGAAAAACACGAGCAAGGAAATTTGATCAACAAGACAAAAAAACTCATCTTGCATATGTTTAGTATTTTAATATATAAATGTAAAATAATAACTTTTTATAATAAAAAATATATTTATTTACGACAATTAACCTTACGCAAAGTTTATTTAGTATAACCAAATATTTATTTGATCGTATTCAATTCTACCATTAGATTTTTATATTATCTCAGTACACAATTTATCAAATTTCTTTAGAATTTACCACAAAACGAATATTTATAAGATTATATTAAACATATCGTTGTTTTGTTTGAATATTTTGAATTTCATCTTTCTTAACTGAGCAATTGACGATCCGGTAAAATTTAAAAAATGGAATAATTAAAATATGAACACTCATTAAATTGCGCTAATATTTTATTGCGCAAAAGAATAGTTGTAAGCAAGCGAAATACAAGAGCGGGTATGGACCGAAAAAAGTATATAAGATAAGTGCCACCCAATTGAAAGGAATAGGGATGATGATATGTATGTATATAAGTTGCATAAAGATCGATCAATTTGTATTTGTTAAATAAAAAGTCCACTGCGCAATGTTTAAGTAAGATGCTATTTCGTTATACCTACTTATTTACATGATGTAAATACAATTTAAAACCATTCATGAAACATTGCAAACCTAATAAATAACTGAGTAAATTGACACGGAAACTCAATTTTAAATGTGCAAATTATAAATGGTGATTTAATATAAAAGCGGCATTAAACTCTTTGAATGCGGATGTAAATGTAAAATATGATTTTTTGATTGCATTATGCTATTAGCCACAGGTTGTAAAAATATAATGGGACAGAGTGTAGAGCATGGGGGAAATATAAATTAAAACGCGGGTGCGAGAAATAAAACGCTTGGCGTAGATTTCGTCGGGCAGATAAAATCCAAAGTGATTTACTCGCGCTTTAAATCACTGTCTCACTCGCCCCACGTGCCCCTCGCCACGAAACGACGAACATAATTATTGTAAACATTTCAGTTGACTGGTGTTACGTTACGTTTTTCGTCGCTGCGAAATTATCGGCTTGTAATTAATGTCTAATTATTAATTACAAACTAAGGAGCCGAAACAATGGCACAAACAAAACAATTTATTATATTTATTTGTATTTTAAGATTTTATTCAACTTTCTTCTAATTATATTATTATTATTCTTATAGATAGACTTTAAATATATAGTACTTTTATAGCTGCATTGTCTGAGTTAAAATAAAATTTAGAGATATTAATATTTCCTAAAATATTTGTTTGACATTTTTCTCATAAAATGTACCGATTGCAAGAAAATGCCAATTGAAATTTGTTCATATTTTATTTATGTGCCTGCCAATTGTTTAACATAAAAATTAAATAGACTCAAATAATTTGATCTATTGTATCTATTGTAAGATATATATATATATATATATTTAGTGAAAGAGTGTTTCTAAGATTAGTAAAATCAGTAAAATAATAAAATATGATTGCGGATATTTCATATTGTACTTATAGTACATTCTGGTGAAGGAGACATATGATGGACGTATAATAAAATATTTAGGAATGCAATCTCTTCCATGTCAAATTAATGTTCGGTGCGAAATATCAAAACCACCTGATAATTTCCACAACAGCAAATAGAAAGCTAAGCAATGATGATGTGAAGAAGATTACTAAACCAGTACGTTTCCTCATTTCATAACTAATTTCGCAGCATTTAATTAAACGACAATCAGCTGTCTGAGGTGGGCGCTTGTAAACACGTTGACAGACCTAGAACTTCATATTCGTATGAGACATGTGTGCGTGTGTATGTTGTCTGGCTTCACTAGATCTACCACATACCCACTCTATCTCACTGCATGTGAATCAAGAGAGAGAGAGAGAGATGCTAGATTAACGGTGTTTGCACCATACCTGCACACTGCTAAGATTTGCACCGTATGTTTTCCTGGCGGAACTATCAAATAGGTTACCAGATGGTGGCGCTGGCAACGGCGCCACCGATGGTGGCGGTTGTAGATTATAGCGTCTACAATACATGAGCGCATACAGCTTGAAGCTCAGAATTTATATAAATTGGTATAATGAATGAGAAAAATGTACAGAACTAGGTTTTAGCTCGTCGTATGTAGTATAGAAGAGATTAAGAGTTTGTTTGTAACATTTCCGTATTCAAAATATTCGTTGGTATTCATTTGGTAACTTGGTAACTCTTTGTCAATTTTTTCTTTTAAACAGAACCGATTTCAACCAAATTTGGCAAACTCTGAACATTGTCAATATATTAATATTTCACTTTGTTTGATTTAAAAAAAAGGTACCGATTAGAATGTAATGGCTTTTGAAGTTTGTTCTTATTTCAATTATTTTTACATACATATATAGATACATACATACATAAATTCATGCCTATTTTCATTAAATGGGGTGGCAGAAAACCCTTTACATTCATTCGCAACGAACAAAAATGAAAAACGAAAATCTAAGGGTATAAAAGCGCATAAATATTTATAAAACAAGTTCATTTTTGACTCAGCTGCCTATACGTATACAGCCGAATGAAAAGAGGGTATACAATGGCCTCATTTACCCAGCCTCATCTACGCCAATGGGTCCCACATCGTAGCTCGTTTCGTATCCGAGACGTGGAGCGTCGGTGGTGGCGTCTGTATGTTATTTATCACCTGCTTACACATGTATACGTAATGTAAGGTATACTACATCAGCCTGAAACCCGATTCGCGCACAGCACACCGACCTACATGCAGCACAGAGAAACAAAGATGGAAGAATAAGGCGAGTGTGTAGGTTGCGTCGATGCTTTTAGGACACTAAATAACTGTTCTCAATCTTGTGCAGTAAATTTTTAATGCGACGAAGACGAACGATGACTCAAATGGATGTACGTACTCATACCTTGAGCTGATGTACTGGGGGCGCTTTTGGTTTTCGATGAAGATGAATTATATTTTGATTGATGGGGATGGTGGCGTGTTTTTAAAAAACATGTCAATTATCTTAGCTACGAAACGAATTTGGCACGACCTCAACCATTACTTACATAACGTTTTTATAATTCACATTTTAAATATTGTATTAGACAAGAAAATAAATTTAAATAAATATCAAAAATATATTCTATTTTTTTAGTGATGAAATGAATTCTGGATATATTTTGATAATTTTATACCCCAGTTGTCGTTTTTTTTTGTATTAATGCAGGACGTAATTATTGTGGAATGCATTTTTTAGACTGACTACACTGTATATGAATATGGGACTTTGATATAGTGTTGGAATATATTATTCAATTTCACCGTAAACGAATTTACGTTTGCTTGAGTCGTTGCTGTATCATATATAGGCATAGGATAGTGAGAGGAGAGTAGGTATAATGTATCAGTGAAATGGTTTGAAAGCGTTTTGTGTGCGGTTTTCAGTCGATAGCGAAAAGCAACCGCTTCACACTTGAGCTATGGTAGACGTACATATATCGTATACCATCGCTGTTATGATAGTGAGATAGATTGAAATGTGATACAATTTCAAATAAAATCCATTTTAGCTTATATCTCTACTATTATATAGTAGTATGCATGATATGCTCGTGTTACACATGTATGTACGTACAAAGAAAATGCAATAGTTTTTGAATTATATATGCTTTTCGAGCTACCCGACATTTTTCTATTTCAGTTCGTTGCTAGCCTAATACTAGTAACATAATCTAATTCTTTTGAGACTGTTCTCATTTCATTAACTATTAGAAGAATTTGACGATATGCTCATACACCCACGTATTGCGCTTTCAGTCTCTCCTAGATGTACCACAAATACCTCGCAAAAATTTTATTTTCACAGCACAAATGCTTTTTATGCTTTCACTTTACGTTCACTATCATACATGAACAATTGTACACACATAGCCTTGCAGCCTTAGAATTATAAAAATTTCAAATACGAATAAATGTTTCTGCATATTTTCGCAATAGTGTATAAGGTATAAGAAATGTAAAATATGTCGCGTTTTTATCGTGGTAATCCTAGGAATTTATTTAAAAATAATCAAGATATATTTCGGTGAGTAAGCGTAACCTTTCACCTCAGATAAAAATTAATAATTACTGTAACGTCATTAAAAAGTTCGAAGTATAATGCCGCGGCCTAATTTCTGTTATTAATGTCGGTAGATAGGCCAAAGGACTTGGCGTGAATACGAACCAACCAAAAAGACTTTAGTAAACGTTTCCGAAGCTATGTATATATGCAACAGAGGACGAGTGAAAGTGAGACAAAAATACGCCATTTGAAATTCAGATGCGAACGAACGAGTTACGCAATGAAAACTAACGACATAATGGATGCAGCAATTTTAACCATGTTTTATTAATATCGATTTCTCGTAACGATTGTTTGATACTTTTCGCCAAGCGTTCGCTTTCGTTCTAACTACGTGAACCGTTAACGAAATGGTTCTATTGGTTAGTCAAGTCACGTGACCGATTTAATCCACCTAACCTTCGCTTCATCCTATATTCCCCCAACCCCCTCTTCGTAGAACCCTGCAGCACTGTGTTTAATTACATCGTTTTAAAAGACGCAGATAATTCGACTTGGATTACCCAAATTAACGCCCTACAGTAATCGATTGTTTTTAGGGGACACTTGAATATACGTTAATTGGACACCAACAAGGCTGTTCCGGTACAAAATTATACATTAATACTATGATAAATAAATAGCGGATAATCTAATTTTTGGAAGGAATCCAGATACGTAGGATATTATTATTTAATTAGGATAGCGATCCAAAAGATTAGCTAGGCCATCAGGAGAATGATTGAACATCTTGTAGTGTAGTTAGGCATTTATTGCAATATATCCGGTATATCTAAGATCTAGCTGAAGCCATTTTGTCATTGTCTATTCGATTCACGTAATCGTACAAAATTTTATTCCCATTGGGACGTTCATGGACGGACGGGGCTTGGCTTGGTTTGGCTTGGGATTCGTGTGTTTTTGAAGTGATTTATTTACTACTATTAGATTCACGTGTGCTTGTTTCTTCTCCTGCTGATTCCTACTATATTCCTCGGTATTCTCCATCCTGTTCTCACAAACCTCATCCTTTTTACATCTCCGAGTGTCGCCTTTGATTTGCTATGCTACTCACTGTCGCCATATGTGCCCTTCGATTTAAAATGTTCTTTTTTCTCTTCGGTTATATGTGCATTTTTCATTTCTATTCTTTTTTTTTCATCTAAACAGTGACAGGGATATTTTTTTCGATGTCAACACGCATTTGTTATCATAATAGTGAAATCGTGGGTAAATATATCATTTCTTTTCTTGGTTTATATCAAACATATATTTTATTGATACATATAACACAAATACTTTTTTTTTAATATGACTTTTCAATAATTTTAGTTCTAAAGTCACTAATATATTTATTTATTAAAACTTATATATCTACAAATAAATGTATAATAAACTTAAAAAGGAAAATTGCATGTATGTACATCACTAGCAGATGAATATTTTATTAATTATATAAATTTTAAATCATTTTTACTTACTTATACTTATATATATATTGTAATCGTGAAAAGATAGATCTCGAAATATACCTTCTGACCTTCCCTGAATCGAGTCTATTACATTCTTATACGAAGTAAAACTTAAGTATTACAATCATTAAAAAATCGATCTCGAGATTTTAATGGAAATACATCCTTTGACTTTCCATTAATCGAATCTGACAATTTTTGAAATGATATCTGTCTGTGTGTTTATGTCTGTGTATGTGAGTGTGTATTCGTGTGTATGTGTGTGTGTGTGTGTGTCGACTACTCTGCAAGACTGCTAATATTTAGTTGAAATGAATAAATTTATCTAAATTCATTATATGAATAACTAAATATTCATATACCATTAGGGATAGCTTTTGCAATGAACTTATATTAAACTTAAATATGTTGAAATTCGACAAAAAGTTTCTGAAAGTTTAAATGTTATCCATCTATCTATCTTTAAATTACCCTTCAGATAAGATTTAATAGCACGGGTGGTTCGTAAAATATTCCGAATCGACAATTAAATTTCAAAATCAAATAAAGCATTCTTTAGTTACAACTATAAGAAATATGAATAAAAAAGCAAAAGATTGAATTGATAATGATTGAAATGTGTAAGCTTGAAAGGTGATGAAAATGTCGTCATCTCTATATGTTCGCAAAATTAAAATAAAAAAAAAACGCAAATTAAATATAAAAATTACAATTTCAATGTACATATTTTCTTTTGTAATAAATACAATATTATGTTTACTTGTTGTGTTAATAAGGTTAATGCAGGACTAATTATGTAAATAACTGTTAAAAAGTGATAAATGCTAAAAATATGTTTTTTGACCGAATTGAGTTGATTTACAAAATAATTAATTACATCATGAAAGGGTGAAACGTATTTGAAATTCAGCCATTTTTTATAATCCAGGGGCAGAAATTTTTTATTAAAAAAAAAACAAGCCATTCTCTCTCATCAGAATTCCGTTCTCAAGAGAATACAAAAATCTTTAAGAACATTAACAAAAGATAATTAAAAACGTAATTAGCACGCTCGACGTAAGGCTCGAATAAATTTTCCAAAGACCCGGCAGATATTTACACAAAACTTTAAACCATTCTTGTCTTATGGACGCGGACGAGTCGAATTGAAAACACAGAAGTCAAAGATACAATAATGACTGGATTTCATTTTTATATCAGGTGAACGCACCAGTGAATTTCACGTTTTTAATGTTTCAAATAACAACGCTCTCAATCTAAAGGATATTTTTTATAAAAATAATTTTAAATTTAAAACCTTTAAACACGCATTTTGTTCACACGATTATATATTTGAAATAATTCGCTAGCGATTAAAATATTTTATTCATCCACTATTTATACACTTTATAGTTTTATTTCTGTGGTTAAATTAAACAGAAAAGTCATCAGTGAAAGACATTTGTGTGTGACGAGGCAACAAAAGACAGTTAGACTTACGAGACAAAAGAGAGTAAATCATGGAAACATTACAATACTTCCGGAATAAATCGCTTGAAAAGTTTCTCGGGCAGCTCTTAAAATGTTTATTTCAAACTATAATGCGAATTTAAATTTCATGATAACAAAGACACCAACTTCCTTACTTTGACGTGCTGCCACATCCGCAGATAAGTACTGTTCGCTTGGATAAAGAATCAAAACACAAGAAAATTGTTAATCTCGTTTACTATAACATGTGATGTTGCTACTATGAACGTTTCTCTATTTTCTTTTATACTGTACTAAAATAATAACGAAACAATTCATCAAAATTTGACTCGCCTTTATTGAAGTATTACTATTGTTTACGTTAGAAGCTTAAAAGCTTTGTGTTTCACCACACTCAGTAGTATATAACTTTGTGTAGGTATATAAGAAGTGTTTGCTTTTGCTGTGGCCACACGTCAATTTATCTTGTAACGCATTTGGTCCGTTGCGGACCATATCTGTTCGCAACGCAGTCTTCTGGGTTCCCGTAGGCACAGCTCTGATATAGAAATTTGATCACGATTTTCGTCTGTTATATTCCATACAAATGCGTATTTGATAGCCTCGTGCGTTTCCTTAGACCTTGCGCTAGCTAAACCCTGTATATATATGGGTTCACCTATATATACTTATACATTTTTACGTATAATACTTGCCAACATATATACATATACCAAGGTAAATTATATAGTTGGTTCCAAATACACAAATATAGGTCATACTTCACGATTAAATCAAATGAGTCAATATTTAAAATCTCCCATATGAGCATCAGAGCACAATATTAGATGATAATTAATCAGTATTGATCATTTTAATTGCAATATTAGATCGCTTTAAACATACATTCGTTTTAAATGTAATTGAAATAACTGATGTAGGAAAATTGTCTCCTAATATAATAAAAAATAAAATATTTACGTAAAATATGCAAAATAAAGAGCCCTAAAAGATACTAATAATAATTTGTCGAATAAAAAATACTTCTAACATCAAAATATATAAACATGTATTTTTGACAAAATGTTTACTGAGTTCGTTAAAAATAATGAACCATTTATCAGAGAAATAAACAAACAAAAATCATTAAATAAAAATAAGTGATTGCATCCTAAACTCGCAACACCTGATAAAGCCCTGAACGGTTTTGATGCCTCTTGAAAATAACGACACATTTTAAGTGAAACAAATAAAACACTGCCTCATTAGTGAACAAATGAAATTGCATTTTAAGGTAAAGGAATATATACATACATACACACAATTTTTTTAATTTATTTTCACATAAGGAACATGAACATTATAAAATATATAAGAGCCAGATATTTAATCAGAATTAATTTTATTAGTCCTAAAAGTGACATTCCTCTTGGTTTTGTAAATGAGTGTTTTAATGGTTGGGGGAGTTTCTAAATGAAAATAAAAAAGTAAAATAAAATAAAGACGAGAATAGCGTAGCACAAGAATTTCTGAAATGTTTTCTGAAGTAAGGCTAATAAGCTCTCTCTTACAGGCGACCACACAGCATTTTCAGCGGTCTCCAGGGATGCGTATATATTCAACCTACCTACCTATTTCCTTCACGAGAAAAAAGAGTATGCGTAAAGTGAACTTTATGAATAACACGCTAAAATGGGTGCGAATATTATTACTTTACTCTGTCAGTTGCGAAGAGAATAAAATCCAAAATGAACAAATTTCTATGAAATATACTTACTTTAGAATTTAATTCATACCTTCATGTACATATATTTATGAACGTGTTTTATTGGAGCTGCAGTATTTGTTTTGGAATTATATGTCATATTTATTTTAATAACGCTTGAGATATTTGTTAAAAGTTGGAAAGAAAAACAAAAGGACAACATTAATAGAAGAATATATCAAAGAAATAAAATACCTTTACCTACAAAGCGTAAGATAACGAACAGGAAAAAAACGGCATAAAGGGAACCGGTAGATAACAGACAAAAAACGAGTGATGGGTACCGTTAACAAAGAAAAAAAAAACAAGTAGATAGAAGAAAAATAAATTGAATCGCCGTAATAGGAATTATCGTGTCACTGGTCACGCAAATTGATAACCAACCTGTCGTATCTGCCTGATATGAATTTAACGCAAATTGATAACCAACCTGTCGTATCTGCCTGATATGAATTTAAAATTTAAAAACACATTCAATTTACAAAATAACAGATAATTGCATAAATAATAATTTTAGCGATAATATTGTCATTAAACATATATTTTGTATTCATTTTTAAAAAGCGTAAGTACGTTAACATTGAACAAACTATATAATGGTTTTTATGTAGTGTTCTACATAAAATAAATAAGTCTATGTGTCAAACTGGTCTTAAAGAACCAATAAAATAATTTCACTGGCAGAAGTAATAAAAGAAGACCAAAACTAGATAATAAAAGTGATGAAAGTTAATTTTACGGTTATAAAGAAGCTATAAAAACATTACTCATCGTCGACGGACAAAGAGTGGAACAGGAGGAAGTAGCTGTAGTGGTAAAACTAAATGAAATTGGAGTGAGCGAAATCTTTATTTTCGACAAAAGAGATCAACCGAAGTAAAAGTGAAATAATACGAGCATCAATGTGAAAAAATAAAAGAAAGAAGAGTACAACATTGGTGATTGGATAGAACGAATGAAACTAGCCGTAGGCCAAACATCAATCGGCAGTGTTGGAATTGGCGATAGGCAGAGGCGATTTAAGGGGACACCTTTTTTTGGCTTTGTTGACAGGTAATACTTTTTTAAAGCTCTATACATTCTAGTAAAAAAATGTGTGGAGGAATTCGATACTGATTTCCAGTTATGTGAAGCTGGATAATCGTCTATTTTGTAAATAAAAAAATGTTATTTTAATTAATATAATAAAATACAAGACACATTAATTATCTGGATTAAATTTATCTTTATGTTGGTTAAAAAGATGCGTTTCTTATGATTTAATATTGATTATGTTAAAGCGACAACTAATTGTAAGTACAAAGTGAAAATTCGTATTGAACGCAATACTACGATTCCCAGCGACCGATACATTTTTCTCAATGTCAAATATTTAATTAATAATGATTTTTGTCTGTGCGAATGTTAGAGAATGCTTTTATAAAAAGTTGTTCGGGCTTTGAAAGATTTTAAGACGGTTCTGACAAAACGAGTGAAATGAATGTAGGTATCGGTGTGTGACAGCTAAATACGAACTCTCGCCGGTGGGAGTGTGATAGATATCACAAGAAACTCTCCGTTGAAGGCACGAGACGATTACAACCTCAAGGATAAAAAGGGAAGCTCGATCGATCGATAGATCGACACACACACACATACACACGCACGTAATACTATTCGAAGGATGGAAGGAAAGAGAAAGAAGACCTCTTCGGGGATTTGGGCATATGGCCAGGTCACGGCGGTATTCCCGCTGAGAGTGATAAAATGTAAAAGAGAAAAATTGCAGCACGGTGACAAATTAACTGTGCCCATCGCTTACTTTTTTCTTTTAACTCGCAGGTCTTAAACCGAGACGAATGCACGACTGCACTGAACAAAATACTCGTATTCGACCTTTTGATTTTAACGATTTTTGTATTTTCGTTCAAGAATACAAATAAAACACAAAATGTGTTTCAGTGTAAAACAAGATCAATTTTTAATGAGATAATTTCATAAATTCATGTTAAGTGTTACATATATTATTTAGATTTAAAAATTATTATGTCCGCACCATTTTTAGTTTCAACAAATTTAAGATATTTTTAGAAAATGCGTGGAGGATATAGCAAAGGATCACTAAATATATTCATAAAATAGGACAGATATTGAGTGAAGGAGCTAAGTGCGTGGCTTGTCAAACAAAATTCAACATCCATGTTGACCTTCGGCGACCTCTTCGTAATGTAATACTAAACGGTATGGCCTACCATATCCCCACAATTAATTTAACAAATCGAGTTTCATGTGGACATATCTATTTTATTAATTACTCTAAATAATTGTCATTTGTTTAATTACATGCCCACAAATAGCGAATATAGGGCGTAATATTGATATGCGTGTGAGATATTTTGGGACATATAACGTCGATTTGACAACAGTGCGCCTAATGGTGTAAATAAATCTAGTTTTTGAAACACCAGAGCCAACCAATGTGTAAATCATGATAATTTGTAACAGTTCCATGACAGATTTTCCGGAACGTTGTCTGCTCACCCGATCCCATCCGATCCACCGCTTAACCGAAATCCTGATTTACACATGCGGTAAAATTATTTCGGTACCACGATTGATGTAATTTAATAAAACTGTTGATTGCTCACCCGTCCTTTATTTAATTTACTACTTTTAATATGTTGAATTTTTTATTAGCATTTTTGAATTTTATTACTTTGCATACATATTCATATATCAGTGGAAAATTTCAATCTATTTTAGATCTCCTAACATATATCTACGGAAAATATCCGCAATGGATTGCACTGAACTTTCTTAAACGTATTTTGTTTAGATAAGAAGGATAATCAAAAACAAATTTTGAATAGTTTTTACTTTCTTATACGCAGTATAAGTATTGTAATCATGAAAAATTTCGAACTCGAGATTTTAACGAAAATATACGTTTTGACCTTTCCTGAATCGATTCCGACTATTTTTGGAATGACGTCCGTCTGTGTGTGTGTGTGTGTGTGTGTGTGTGTGTGTGTGTGTGTGTGTGTGTGTGTGTGTGTGTGTGTGTGTGTGTGTGTGTGTGTGTGTGTGTGTGTGTGTGTGTGTGTGTGTGTGTGTGTGTGTGTGTGTGTGTGTGTGTGTGTGTGTGTGTGTGTGTGTGTGTGTGTGTGTGTGTGTGTGTGTGTGTGTGTGTGTGTGTGTGTGTGTGTGTGTGTGTGTGTGTGTGTGTGTGTGTGTGTGTGTGTGTGTGTGTGTGTGTGTGTGTGTGTGTGTGTGTGTGTGTGTGTGTGTGTGTGTGTGTGTGTGTGTGTGTGTGTGTGTGTGTGTGTGTGTGTGTGTGTGTGTGTGTGTGTGTGTGTGTGTGTGTGTGTGTGTGTGTGTGTGTGTGTGTGTGTGTGTGTGTGTGTGTGTGTGTGTGTGTGTGTGTGTGTGTGTGTGTGTGTGTGTGTGTGTGTGTGTGTGTGTGTGTGTGTGTGTGTGTGTGTGTGTGTGTGTGTGTGTGTGTGTGTGTGTGTGTGTGTGTGTGTGTGTGTGTGTGTGTGTGTGTGTGTGTGTGTGTGTGTGTGTGTGTGTGTGTGTGTGTGTGTGTGTGTGTGTGTGTGTGTGTGTGTGTGTGTGTGTGTGTGTGTGTGTGTGTGTGTGTGTGTGTGTGTGTGTGTGTGTGTGTGTGTGTGTGTGTGTGTGTGTGTGTGTGTGTGTGTGTGTGTGTGTGTGTGTGTGTGTGTGTGTGTGTGTGTGTGTGTGTGTGTGTGTGTGTGTGTGTGTGTGTGTGTGTGTGTGTGTGTGTGTGTGTGTGTGTGTGTGTGTGTGTGTGTGTGTGTGTGTGTGTGTGTGTGTGTGTGTGTGTGTGTGTGTGTGTGTGTGTGTGTGTGTGTGTGTGTGTGTGTGTGTGTGTGTGTGTGTGTGTGTGTGTGTGTGTGTGTGTGTGTGTGTGTGTGTGTGTGTGTGTGTGTGTGTGTGTGTGTGTGTGTGTGTGTGTGTGTGTGTGTGTGTGTGTGTGTGTGTGTGTGTGTGTGTGTGTGTGTGTGTGTGTGTGTCTGTGTGTGTGTGTATGTTCTCTACAGCCTAAACGGTTGAAGCTAAAATTATGAAACTTTAAACTTAAGATTTGCATATGCCTGAGGTGTGCACCTCCTATTTTTGAAAAAAATATTCAAAGCGGAAGTGCCTGTTTACTCTAGTCATTTCTTGCAGTTTCTGCAATTACGCAAAAATGGTTACAGTTACAGAAACATTTCTTGAGCAAGAATTAAAGGTATTTATATTGGTCACAACTTTTGTTTGAAATATTTTTCCAAAAAGAGTACTGGTTTCAAAATAAATTTCTGCTTATTATATATATTTTTACATAAATCGTATCATCTGCGCCTGTCAATTGTTTAACAAAATAGACTTAAATAATTTGAAGTTTGACATTTTATATTGTTTCTAAGAAATAAATTTACTGTAAAAGCGATCTAAAGGTTAGAACAAATATTATAAATTAGAAAAATAAGATAACTACGATTTGGTTTAACCCATGTGCGTATAAGAAAGTTCGGTGCATGACACTGCAGATATTTTTTTTTATAAACTAAAAACATAAATTATTTGAGTCTATTTTATTTTGTAGGCATAACGAATTAGCATGTGTTTGACATAAAATTATTTGCGCCTAGTTTTATGTTTGTAGATTCATTGAAATACTATTTAGTTCTTCTCCAATCAGTATACGAGTATTCAGTAATAAAATCATCTGATTGAGAAATTTTCATGTATTGTTAGTATTAGATTTTGTATTTATTAAAATAATGTAAGTAGTTTTTTCAATGATTGATGATTTTATTAGTTTTAAAATGTGTAAGTCACTTTAAATCGTTCAATTACTCATTGATAAGCTCTGGTATCTCTGATTTTTGAATGCTGCGCCTCATTATTAATCTCCTAATCAATTTGATTTATCGAGCGTTAGTTAGTTTGCGTTAAATGAATTTAATCTACCCAGAGCTTGTCAAGAGATTATCAGGAAAGGTGCGGATTGTAGGTATTGCGTAGGCCTGCTTTAGTTATAGCGAAAGTAAAGATAGATGGATTGTGAGAGATAGTGAGTGAGCGAGCAGGAGAACGAAAAGCTAACGAGAAATGACTAGTTTATTCAAGGGCTAAATGGGATCATTCAAATCGATATTATTTAAATGGAACGAAACAAAAGAGGTCCTCTCGCCGCTGAATTTAATTTATCTTTCAAAAAAGTTATTTACGTCTCCAGATTAATCAAGAAATAGAATTACGAAACGAGCGGAATTTATTTGCGGAAATGGTGCGTACTTAATTTTGTCAAAGAAATTCTGGCCTGGAATTTCTAATTACAAATACTTTAGACCTTCCTTTCAAATACGAATACATTAACGCGTTTATTAATATAACGTAGTTTCTATCCATTTTAAAATAGATAAAAATACAAATAATTCCCATAAGTGTAATGCTATCGTAATCGGTACTAAGCAAAATTCATATACCATAAAATGATAAGAGTTATGATGATTCACCAAAAGGTAAAATAGCCAACTATGCCAGTTGGAATAAGTTATAAACTAATTTTTGTTAGACGTGCAAACATTCTAGAACGTCAAATGAAATGAATTTCGCCGTAATTTAGTGCGAAGAATTCATGCGTCATTTTCCGAATCGTTGCGTTAACCACACGAGAATGCTGGAACACAATAGTTTGCACGCAAGCTTCGATGTCTGTTCGGTGTTCTATTTATAATGTACATACAGTGTACGGCAACTCTTGATAAGAAAAGCATTCCTTTTCTTGGAGAAAAAATGACATGACACCACGCAGTAGAGAAGGGATTCTGAGGCCGGGTGTCCCCAAGCGCAGGACGAGAGACGATATTAAAAATAACGAGATAACATACCATCCTCCCAACGAATTCCGTGTGCTGTGGTTTGAGGCAGGAGGGTGGGTGCTTTGCCTTGGTTAGTTGGCGGTGTGAAGTGTTTGAGATCGCACGCTACGATATACCATATTGATCCTTGCGGCACAGTTGCTATCGGCACGGCAGAAAGGATGTGAAGGACATGTGTTGTTGGGCACAAACAACGCTCCAACTCTTTTATGTACTGACATATAAAACAATAGGAATGCTTTATATGAAAGGCCCACTTGGAACTATATTATATTGAATGTAGTTCCATCTTTTTTCTTCCCTCTCAATGGACTGATTTATATTATATGAAATTCATACCTTTTCGATTCAATATTATTTACTGAGGAAATATTTATGTTACTAAAATAAAAGACGAATTTGAATGAAGCGAAAGAAGTGCTTAAGGATGGCGAAAGATAATCAAAATGTGAAAAAATGTAAAAGATTTTCTACCACACCATTTGATGCGAATAAGCATGATGTTATATATATATGTAATATGTATACTTCAACCAAAAGCACCTATATATTTTTTTGTAAATACGTTTGTAAAAAAAACTGAAAAGCTGGGCGGAGTTTTTTTTCCTTCTGTAGTTACACTGAATTATTCTGCTCGACAATCGGCAATCGTATATATCTATGTTGGTGTGGTCATTTGTAAGGAGTGAACAAAAAAAAAGTCGCACATTTCGACTGGTGGGAAGACGAATACGAGCTCTTCCAACTTATCAGCGCCTATTCTTTAAACTTTAAAGGGGATGTTTGACGTCACGGCATACAATGAGAAACTTTTCGCAGCTCCAGTTTCTGTTTTCTAAATTTCATTTCTAAAGCAGTCACCCTCCTGTTCAACTAATAAAATTATCGAAATACAGATTTAAATTACACCTCGGGTTATTAAATTTTGTCATACGCGGTTAGCACGATTGTTTGCAAAGGGTTAAATTAATAAGCAAACATTTTCACAGCCGGGTTACCGTTTCGCCCTTGTGCACATACGTAAATTTTCTGATAATGAATCCCGTATTGATATTTATATCTATTTAAAATCAAATTTCACCCAATTATACATTACGAAGGTAAATAAAATTTAAAAAATCTACATTTTAGATCTAGTGCCAGTTGTTATTAATTTATGATAAAAATCGTACAAAACCTATGGTTAACTAGTTCTTTATGGTTGGTCAGTTTTTCGGAGAGACAATTAGGAAAACTACCGTCCGAAAAGGTAGCGAAAGTCAGTGAAGGCGAATTGGGATACAAACACTGTTTAGGGTCGAAATAATGCCCGCTTGGGGAGGCAGGGTACGCACTTATCATCATTAGACACTACCCAGGCTCAACTGGATGTCGTATAATTCAGAATAAGGCCCCGTCCGCTACAGTCCCAGTACGGATTCCTGTATGCGCGCTATTTCATTTAGGGGCGAGGGCAACGTACCAATTAAAACATTAACGTAACGCTGACTCGCTAAGTGTGCGTTACCTTAATTATTTAGATTTTTAATCTCGGAACCAACGACCGTAAAGCGAAAAATAACCGACGAAAACTTCTGCGTGAAGTACATCTCGAAAAAGTTATCAAGCACGAAAGGATATTTTTTTTTATAGAAAATATTTGTATGCGAGGCAACAAATATCCTACAGTATACAACAATTTTTTGTTCACCTATTTAAAAGTATATGTATACGGTATGTTGGTTTAAATTTGATAAAAAGTTTACAATAAATAATCTAAACATACAACATATCGAACATATGCAATGTAGTCACGATTATAGACGTATGTAGCTGATTTTCGTGTTATTTTAAAAAATACATTTTTGCGAATATATCAAATGTATGCAATGTAGTCACGATTATCACGTATGTGTTGATGTTCGTGTTTAAATATCTTTAAATTTTTATAATCAAAATATTATATAGTTCGAAACTTCTTTGCAAATTAGGATGTATTTGTTAAACTATATCTCAATTTCTAAGATTATATAATAAATAAATCTATTCGTTTGACGAGTCTAGTAGCTCATAACAAACTCAAAATACGGCAAAACAGAACAACAAACGATAATAGGAAAACACACATAAATGGCTTGACAGTTAGTGTGACCGAGAGAAAGCAATTGAGTAAACAAACAGACGGAGCAAGAGTGAAAATTATAACGGGAAGTTTGGGCAAATGCAACTCCCAACAGCTGCCACCATTTTACGTTTCAGTACGCACTGCAAACTACACATTCACAAAGAGATTACACCAAGCACTGGTACATACAGTGTACTGCTGCAAACGAGATAATTGATGACGCAAAACATGTTTGAAAGGATTGCATTGTCTGTCGCACTATTAATACTGGGTTAAATGCTTGCAATGCTTCTTATACGAGCCAATAAAATCCACAGATTAAATACATACATACATATATATAATAATAAATGGTATGTTGTATATCAGCGGACGGTAATCTATTTAGTAGCTTTGCACGCAACTATAGACTTATAGTTGAGTGAGGTTTATCAATTTGAGTAATGTTTAGTGGTGTTGGCTCGAGATTCACGATGAGTCAACATATTATTCAATTCATTCTAAATATAAACTAAGTTGTTCGAGTATTTTAATTTTCTTATACGAAGTAATTATATCATGAAACAATTTGATCACGAGATTTTAACGAAAATATATCTTTTGATCTTCTTTGAATCGAATCCGACTATTTTTGGTAAGACCTCTGTCTGTCTGTGTATGTGTGCAGTTGATATATCTTTTGACCTTCCCTGAATCGATTCTGACTACTTTCGGGATAACGTGTTTGTGTGTGTGTGTGTGTGTGTGTGTGTAAGGAGAATTTTGTATTTAGGTGAAGTACAAGAGTGATGTATTGCACATGCAGTTGTGGTAACTGTGGCCTGTCCGTTGTAGTTTATACTTCCATTCTTTGCTGGTGTCTTTTTTCTGAATACTGTTTCAGTGTCAGAACCATAAGTGTGATAAATGGAGATTGTAACGTGTTTAATATGCAGCGAAAAAACCATTATTGAAAAAAAGTCACATTAGATTTTGCCCAAGCTGTTACAATATTTGAAAGTTTAAACAATACATTCTACCCTTCCAACAAACACTTAGGCGTATAGAATACCTAATACACCGACAGAATATACAGTCTAGACTAGTCATTAAAATTCTTTATAATTATTCACTCTGTACTAAAGTAAACCTGATTATATAATAATAAAGTAATTTTATGAAAAGGATCATACATTTGAAACTTGAAAGTGTAAAGGTCGATACGTATTTGTATAAAAACAGATAAAAAGTATTAAAAGCGTTATAAATATTCATCGATGTCGATTAGTGTAGAAAACGTCGATAAGTACTTAGTACAGATTCAATGGAAAACGGATTTGCTTTCATCACACACTGCCAATCTTTTAATAAGATGACGTCTGATGGAATATTAATTCAAACGTACTTATTCGCACGCTATGTTTGTTGCTCTTGTGGTACTTCTCGCTCGTTTTCGGAAATTTATTTCATAATTCAATAAGTGTACGAGCCAGCATGATAGATTGCTTTTCAAATAGATCAAGTCGGTAAAGGAGAGCGGTCGGCGTATTCGTTTTGATTGAAAATGATGAACAAAATTCATATAAGATACTTATAAGTCCAAATAGAGATTTGCAAGTTTGATTTATATTTACTTTAAGACATGAATTACCAACAATACATAAAGATCTTAAACCATATATCGTAAACATACGATAAGTAATATAGATAATAGACATTTTATAGTAATAAAACTCTGGTGTATGATAAAAATAATTAAGAATTCAAAAAATAAAATACAAATAAGAACATCATCTAGTTAGCGTAGTTAATTGCTTATGTTAATATATAATATGCATATATGTTCTCATTTGACATAGAAATAAGATTTGCATTCCGATGAACATGAGTAGAATTGGTTTTGGGCGTACCCAGACATGTATGTACTTTATATATGTGTACACATATGTTTCAATATATGTATGTATATACCATACGGAACGATGCTACATGTACGTATGTTACGTTTCAGTACAATGTTCTATATACGCACATATGTGCACAGTTAGTCAGTGTACAAACAATGTTGAAATAGGCATTTGTTTGTTTGCTAGGTATATTTGTACAACGGTATGCTTGTTGTTCTGTGTAATTAAGTCCTTTTAGGACTACCTATTATGCATGTTTACATTCTAATTTAGATCCCAAGTTCCTCAGGTGCTACTACTATAAATGAACTCTAGACATTTTAATATTATCTCTAAAAATAATCTATATTTAAAAGAAATATCTGGTTCTTCAATTTGGAGAAAACATAAATAAATTCAAACCAATCCTTAATAGAGAAAAGTTGTTTCTATGAGTAACTTATGAATATATGAAGTATCTCTATCGATGGTACTTAAAATAAATATTCCATGCAGTTTTTTCTTTAGGAATGAGGCAATTGTAAACGAAGCTTGTGTTTACAAAGACGTGCCAGTTGCGGTGTTGCAACGATTCTTGATGGCCATTAATCCAGCCGCAATTAAAGTGTTGAATTAATTAATGAAACTGTTTACGTTCTCTAGTTCTGACCGAGTTTCCTTAGGCACTATATGGCATCCAACAACCACACCACCTCACACTATCTATTATCAAACATAACACCACACGATATGAAACCTGCCTGTTTGATTAATGAACTCTGTATTGCAATACGTGTTGTACCTAATTATTATTACAAGTTTAATACAAATATATATATGGAATACTGTACTTTGATCTTGGTTCATTAGGAGGGTTAAACTGGAATGGAAACCAACGAATGCAGATACTAAAATCGATGAAATTGTCTTTTTTGTTTCGAAACTAAAACTAATTAGTAGTATAGTAACTTTACACAATTTAGATTAGTTCATTGCTTTAAATCTTTGTCTTCGTATAACCATTAAGTTTTCTGGTCGTAGTCCCTTATTCTCATCGTTCTGCACTATTTCTTTTGCGTTATTGTTGTTGCTTATGCACATAGAACTTACATCCGGTAAAATACTTCATATCCGTCCTACGGATTCACAGTTCGTGTACTGTGTATACCATGTTTGTTCGCGAGCGCCTTTATATTTTCTTGAATTTGTGGCTTGATATATAAATTTGATTGCGCATTAAATAAGGTACATCTGGGTATCAATAGCCGAAAATAATAAAAACAAAACAGTTTTCGAAGTCACACTAATACTAATAAAAAGTTGTTAGTGCAAAGTTCGTCGGTGTGCTGTTTTCATTTGAGAGTAAATTGTCAGTTGGAAGCCATTCGTGTACCAAGTTGTGCCATTTGTGTCATCGTCAGCTTTTGAGGTTTTCGAATGCTGTACGTGCTGTTCTTGTACTGTCTCCACGGATTCTCTTATTGGACGGTGAACGCAGAACTGGCGCGATAATTTATCTTTTTTGTCGGGCGCATTCTATTGACATTTCGAAGAATCATCGTTTCTGCTTCATTTGCTCGCGCTAATTGGACCATTAAATAATTAGTCAGATGTGCCTTTGTAGCAAATGCATTACTAATTAGTATTACAGATTTTATTTTAACAATGCCATTTTTTACGAAGAGATAAATTTAATTTTTATTAAAATGCATTCAATTCTAATAATATAATAAATAATCCATCTATAAATCTAATCTATTGTTATATCAAGGTGACTTTTTGATAAAGTCTTTAATATATTCAAAATTTAAAACTGACTTTTTATCTCGGGACTGTTTTGAGATGAAGCTCCAATTTTGAATTACTAAAAATAATTTATTTTGAACTAAAGATTTGAACGGAAATACACATTTAGTGCTTCATTATAATCGATTCGATTTTCGTAATGATGGCCATATCCCTTTCTCTCTCTGATGTGTTTTTCGAAAACAAACTCGACCGATCTAATTGTAATCTAATCCTATATAATATGTGTTGGGTATTAACGAGCAAAATCGCTTGACCAAATAGTTACTTTAAAACAATTTAATAATAGTATTAATATAATACTAATTAATAACTAATACAACGTGCCATCACGTATAGCTGTAATATTTATAATTAATGGTGCGTTTGATTGGATATAGGAATACGTAATTCAGAGCAGCTGTAATTTGTGAAACTGAATATTAGATGCAGTCTGATGGCAACGGAACACGTATATAGAGACTATCATATGAGAGTATATATAATATACAGAATATAAATCAGCGGTATACGTGCACAACAATTAACGCAAATGAATTGTCTATACGATACACTCTACAAGAATTATGTTTGAATTTGTAAATAAATAATAATTTAAAAAATAGCGATTATTTCAGTCATAAAATTTGTTGCGAATAAATTTAATATACATGGAAATAAAACATAGATTATCATAGTGTGTCATATTATTAAGTATTAAAGATAATAACCTTGGAAAAAATATTTAAAGCATTATTTAAAAATATAGATTATATAAAAAACTATGCATGAATTAGAATCAATTTCACTGGCTTATTTTTGTGATAACTGAAAACATGTGATAATTAAAATAAGCCATGTTGTCTCTTATATATAGACAAGCATATGATACTTAATTTATAACGACGTAAATAATGACAAAACTTTTATTCTAATATAAAAGAAACTTTTTGAGGAACATTTTTATTAGTTGGAAATAGTGTAACTGTAAAATACGGCACATTACAACAAGTGTAAGTATATATTTAAAAAAATAAAAAATTGTTTCTATATTAGATTTAAACTATTATATGAAATAGTAATTGATACATAACTTAATTCCGCACAAGGATTGCATATGCGTATCGGATGTCGCTGGGGATCAAACCCAGATCATCTCAATGTTAAATATGTAATTTACATCTTTTTTCAATACGAATACGAAATAATGAATATTTATCGGCTTTATTAAAATTATATAGAAAAAGAAACAGTAAATTGAAATCATTTTCTAATTCGCCAATTTCACGTTTTCCAATATAAATACTAATAAAATTTAATAAATACAGATATAATTAAATTTAATACGTTTATTGGGATTAGAAAAATAAAGATAATGAATTTAATTAGTTAGACAATAATATTAGTTAGTTGATCATAGATTATTTATTCAAGAAATATGCTTGAGTGATTTTTGCGAAAACAAACATATTAAATAATATACCTTTATATAGGTGATAAATAAATTAGTGATGTGGTATATTTCCCAGATTAATAATGTTGAATAGCATTAAGAGTTTCATTTTGGTAATTGCAATCGCACAAATTGCTAGAGGAAGAGAGTTCCAATTTTTGAACACGCTGCCCGGGGAAGTATGGGTCGGTTGCCAGGGCAATCCTGGTCATCCAGCACTGAATAATGGAGGATGGAAATTGGCACCTGGACAAAGGGTAACTAATGTTTGTTTTTAGAAGTATATGAAATTATTGTTTGATAACAATACGAAATGTTATTAAATTGTGTTTATGTTTTCACTAAAAGCAGCACACATACATATACGAGTTTATTGACTTGGTGTAAGCTTTGAATATACATATACCTATTCTAATTTCGAAACAAAGAGAAGCTGTAAGTAAGTATGTAAGACATTGTTTTTGTGTTGTTAGATGTCGGTTTATTCAGCAGACAACTGGGCCGGCCGGTTCTGGGGCCGATCGTGGTGCGACTCGGACACTAACCATTGCCAAACGGGCGACTGCGTCAATCGCTTACAGGGCAATGGGGCGGGCGGTGCTCCACCAGCTTCGCTTGTTGAGATCACGCTAAAGGGTGCCGATGGACTTGACTTTTATGATGTTTCATTGGTCGATGGTTTTAATATAGAAATTTCAGTAAGTCGACTATGGGAAGATTAAATGAAATCTGAGCTTAATCTAGACATTAAATCCCAAAATTTAAGTTAAAACTTTATACATTAAAAAATTTGCTAATGATTTAATTGCAATTAATTAAATAATATTTAAAAATACAGTAAATCTACTACAGGGCAATTGTTGTTATTGTTCAGATTCAACCATTGGGAGGAGTAGGAGATGGTGGACAATACAGCTGCAAATACAGTGGATGCACTCATCATATATTAACTGACTGTCCGCAGCCTTTGCAAACGAAGGGAAGTAATGGCCAGGTAATCGGCTGCAATTCGGCATGCAATGCATTCAACACAGACGAATATTGTTGTAGAGGTGCTCACGATAAGCCAAAAACATGCAAATCGACCGATTGGCCAGTAAACTATCCAAAGTACTTCAAAGATAGTTGCCCAGATGCATACAGTTACGCGTACGACGACCACAAAAGTACTTTTACCTGTAACGCACCAGCCTACTTGATCACTTTTGGAGGATAAATACTTATATCAAATATGCAATAAATAACGGTGTATTAAGATATGCATTTATTATTGATTAAATATATGGGGATATTACATCTTATAGATTGTTTTTTTCAAAAATAAATATCCTATTTCTAGTTTATATCAAGAAATTATATTTATAGTTTCTCAGAGAGGATAATAGTTTTAATTATTTATTGTGTGATGGATTTAATAATACCTATTAAAAACGTAATACAAAAAGTCAGTATAAACCTGCTCTCCTGGGAAATGACACATTAGAGTTCGTTAGGATTTTACCTCAATAATTAAATAGACGTCGTACATACATATTTGTGAAACGAGTAAAATCAATTTCCTCAACCTTATTAACTTTCCTCGTTTAAAATATTACATATAACGCAAAACACGTTAACTATGATAAGTTTTTTATTTAGGAATTTCCACTTTGTTGCTATAATTAGACTATTATTTGTGTTTATGCTCAAGGACATATTTTTTTATATTAAAGAAAACCGCTTTTTCACTAAATATATTTTTTACACTATATATTAAATGTTAAATTCTAATTATTTTGTTTCACAGTTAATCAATTGATACGATTTATGTAATAATATTTTCTATACCTACGTATATGATAACATAAAAAGAAATGGGAAAATTTTAATAAGAAATATTTGTAACCAGTTAAATTTAAAAAAAAATCTAATGAAAGTTATGCAGCGCTTCGGTGATATTGCAGAAGCCACAAAAAAGGACTTAAGTTAACAGGTACTTGCGGTTCGAAAATTATTCTCAAAAATAGATTTTTTTGCAAGACATATACAAATCTTAAGTTTAAAGTTTCTTCTTTTTACCTTCAACCATTTAAATTGTAGACGCTCAAATATACAGAAACAAAAAGACGTCATTTCAAAAATAATCAAAATAGATTCGGGGAAGGCTAAAAAGTATATTTCCGTTAAAATCTCACGATCGAATTTTTGTATTATATACTGTTAGAAAATGTACGTAGAGTAATTTTATTCTTGAAACAATAAATTGTTATTATAGTTATATAAAGTGTAATTAACACAGATATTCGCAGATTATTTATAGTTTTAACGATATAATACTTATATAAAAAAAAGTTCATTTAAGGATAAGCAATTAATTAAATTTTAAACGTATTAACCCAACATTCTTAACTCATTTATTGTGGAAAACCATGCTTTTTAAAGATGACCCCCCCATCAACTCAAGTGACCTCCATGGAGTGATATCTCCGATAAAGTATAAAAAGAATTTGCACTAGTTTGTTGCAGCATAGTATCCAGCGATATTAAGTGGAAGCAGTATGTTTCTAACAAAGTTTTCGAGCTTCGTAGTGGTGGTCGCGCTGGCGAGCGATTGTGTGAACGCTAGGGAGTTTCAATTTTTGAACAGACTGCCTGGTGCAGTTTGGATTGGATGCCAGGGCAACGCCGGTAAACCACCGCTCAACAATGGTGGCTGGAAACTTGCAGCTGGTCAAAGAGTAAGTAGCCAACTAGTGCACTGTACATCATATGCATACAACTGAATTATATTGCATTCATTTTGATGAAAGCTAAATAAATCGTTTTTGTTTTCGTATCATTTTAATTATATAAATTATATAGCGACCTCGCCCATTTTGCGCAATATCAAAATGAATTGAATCATTCTGGTTTTCACCAGGTGAGCAAATTACGAATACAGTATGTTATCCCGTAAAGGCACGTACGAAAGATAATCTTCGCATATGTACAAATATTTATGAAATTATGAGCATTCCTTGTTGTGATTAGTGAAAGTTTAAGAACTAACTTGTTCATTTGATTTATGTATAATCCTATGTAAAATAAAATAATAACTTTTTAAAAACGGAATTATCGATCAATCAAATTTAATTTATATTTATATTCAAATCACACACAAGTAATTTGGTTAATATTTCTACAATTTTAGGTAATGGAGAAAATTTATAAATTAATCTCCATTTCTTATACGCGAGTAATTGAGAGATAGGATTCCAAACGATAGAATAATTGTAAATAATTCGACATCAATTGTTCCAAAGATTTTCATATGTAAAGCCCTTCGACATAAGTACCAGATTGTGGATAAAAAATAATCATTACGACTTAAATATATAATTGTTCATAAAATAGATGTCGGTGCATTCTGCTGATAATTGGGCTGGTAGATTCTGGGCAAGAACTTGGTGTAACCCCAGCAACAACCACTGTGCTACTGGATCTTGTGGAAATCGAGTACAATGTAACGGAGCTGGTGGAGAACCTCCAGTAACGCTTGCCGAAATCACACTGAGAGGTCACGCAGGACTTGATTACTACGACATTTCATTAGTTGATGGTTACAACGTCAGAATGTCGGTGAGTTGGACGATATTTTGTTCAAAACTTTAAAATCAACGTTATCTTAAAAATATACAAGATTGTCTATAATTCTCAATTTTGCACAGATGACACCATTAGGAGGTCAAAAAAGAGGTGGCAAATATAGTTGTACCCGTGTCGGATGTGATTATGAAATCAATAACGATTGCCCGAGAGCATTACAACAAATAGGCCCAAATGGTGGAGTGATCGCGTGTAAATCTGCATGTACTGCGTTCCGTACTGACCAATATTGCTGTGCTGGTGCCCACAACCGTCCAGAAACATGCCAGAGCAGACATTGGCCGAGAAATTATCCTAAACACTTCAAGGATCGTTGTCCAGACGCCTACAGTTACGCGTACGACGACCACAAGAGTACTTTTACTTGTAACGCACCTGCTTACTTAATCACCATTGGTGGTTAAACATTGATATCTCACAATACTAATTAATGTTCTGATGAAACGA